>JAKFHU010002140.1:33682500-34932500 GCA_023783475.1 Daubentonia madagascariensis | reverse complement strand
AAGCAGAAAGACTACTGCATCTCAGGAGAAACTGCAAAGACTAGCACAACATCAAAGACTTAAAGTATACAGGTGTGGTAGTCCCAGTTGTATACCTGTTCAAACTTACATGTTTTATACCTGCAAAATTCAAATGTGGCATGTAGATGATAAAGGACTACAGTAAACTCAAGTGCTACCTCCAATTTAAGCTCCTATGCTGCATATATTAATAATATCAGCACAAACTTTGATACTTTGTTAGTGCTTAATGAACTCGCAGAGGCATTATTGTTATCCTCATCATTAGGAGAAATCATTTATTTCCCTCATGTCTTATACCCAGGCACAACTTAAGTATTAGTAATGTGAAGTTTTCCCTCTCTCTTCATGAGACGTGCATAGTCACCCTCTGAGAGATGTGCCATGTAAGTGAGCCATTGCGGAATACAGGAAAACAGCTCTGGGAGAGTCACATATTGCCAGGGAGGGGGAGATTTCATGGAATGGAGTGTACGAGGGAATTCCCATGTCAACATTTTTCTAACCTAGCAGAGCAAGCCTCCCTTGGGTAGAATTTTGCTAACTACTCTTAGTAATACAAAAGAAAAATATAAGACAGAGTGCTTAAAATCTACTTGGGAGATCTGATAAGTATTCATAAAACCATGAGAGAACAACACATATCATTAACTCTCCTGATCGTGTGATGAAAACTCTTAAGTATCATGGGCCTTAGGAGAAGAGAGAAATCTGGGTTAGAGTAATTGAAGGGAGTTTTATGGAGGAACTGGGATTTGAGCAAAGACTTATGTGTAGTATTTGGAAAAGTAAAATGAATAAAATGCTTCAGGTAAGGAGGACAATACGAAATATACACAATGCAAGAAAGGCACCCTTAAGTCATAGGACAGGAAATAAATAATAAAATTATTAAGAAAGCAGAGTTAAATGTTCATTGTCATCAGATAATGAAGAGGTCTTAAAACCATTCAGCTTTATTAAATTATGATACAGAATGAAAGTATGAGGGATCGTAGACATTTAAGCAGAGGAATTGCATAGTGAAAGCAATGTTTGACAGATCAATCAAGGAAAGGCATGCAGAAGGGGAATTCCTGACTTTCTTCCTAATTCTTTGGCTGATACTCTATAGTGTTCTTTAAAAATTGTTTCTCCTTTAGCTACCCAATAAATCTCATAAGCCAATAAATCCTCCTTCGTAGCCATTTCTCACTCTGCCCTTTCTTTTTCTGCAGTCTCGTTTATATTTGGGAATTTACTTACCACCTCTTTACAGATCTCTCATAATTATTTTTTTAAACGCTAGGTCAGACGCTTCCCTTGAGCTCCCAGAACCAAATATTTGTCTTCTTCCTACATGCTTTCATTTGGATGATGCTTCAAACATAACAGGGAAACAAGAGTTAGGATGGTTGTCAGTCTCATAACAGAAACTAATAAAGTGTAGGTTTTTGAACAAGTAAGTTATTTTTATTTTCAGGCAATAAGAAGTCCAAAGCTAGGTACCTCAGTACTAATGCAATTGCTCAAGGTTCCAGTCTCTTTTGGTCACACTGTGCTGTCCTTAATATGTGGTTTCCTCACTTCCCATGGTTATAAGAGAGCTACTCTTCTTTTAAGGAATGTCTCTTCATTTAAAATAAGAATAAGGGGAAGAGAGAAGGGAAAAGGCATCTGCAAATAAAGTTCAGCATTTTTTAGGAGAATAATAGGTTTCCTGGGAGCCCCAGTTAGTAAGCTTCAATTTCAATGTCATTGGCTAGAAATACATTATAAACGTACCCTAGATGCAAGAGAGCGTAGAAAATTCATTTCTTACCTAATAGCACCACAACTTTACTAAACCAAGCTAGCGTTAGTGCAACCAAGGACATCCAGTTATAAATCAAAAGTCTCTGCTACAATATCCAAAATTCAATCCACAGTGGTCCACGCCTAATGAGGTTCTCTTGTGGTACTGCCTATGTCAGTAAATGGTTCCATAATCCTGTAGTTATTCAAGCCAGACCAATAGTATTCATCTCTACAACTCCTCCATACTCATTCTATAACCACGTGTGGCAATTTCTCTCATCCCAACACTAACACTGAACTTCAAGGTAATGATATTCATCGCTGAAGCAATTACTGGAGCATCATTCACACTGGTGCTCCTGCATCTAACCTTGCCTTCAAGCTTTTTCCAGTCAATTTACCACTTTATACCCAAGTTATCTTCTCAAAAGGTAAAATGGATAGTGTCACCCAACAGTTTATACCCGGCAGTGGCTTCCCTTTGCCCTTACATAAAAATCACATTCATTAACATAACCTACCACATTCTTTAAATCTAAATGCTGACAAGTTGTAGCTGAGCACCCTCTGTATATTCCAGGCACCCAGGCCTTGTTTGAGTTTCTTGTTCTTTTCTGGTTCTCTCTTTTAAGGTTTTAAACATATTTTCTTCTCCGTCAGCGCTACTCTTGTCTCCCAACTTCATGTAGCTAACTTCAGCCTATCTTTCAAAATTTAACTGTATCGTTACTTTCTCACAGAAAATCTTCCTTGTCTTCCTGCCTGGGCAAAAAAATTCATATGTATTTATGTGATTATTTGATCCCTTCCATTAGGGTCTATATGTTTTTGTGCTCAGTCTCATACCACCTGTTCCAATAGGGTGTTGAAATATACATATTTATAAAATAAATACAGGAAAAGAGGGAAACAAAGAATGACAAAGAAATTGAGGCAGCTCTGTGTCTGCCTGTACGTCATAACTCGCTTTTTAATTATGACCTTACCACTGTCATAATTTGGAGAAAAAGGGTATCCTAGAAAAAGATTCAACTATGATGAATTAATAAGAAGAAGTATAAATAAGAAAGGTATAGGCTATTTTTACTTACCAATAGGAATACAAAATCCAAAATACAAAATTAGCATGTAGAATTATTCTGGACTTCACTTTAATATGCAGTGCTTGTTCTAAGTAATTAACACATAGTTTGATAAAGGATAGCTATTAATATAATTTGTTTACATTAATAGGTCAAGGGAGAGTTAAGTAGATATGGTAATTTAGGAGATAATAAAAAGATAACTTCCATTTCTGAAGAAAAACCTTTTCTTGATATAGAGATTTTCTTTATCATATAAAAGAAAGCATCTTTATTGCAAATAAACGGTCAATGACATCTAAGTTAAAATTTGTGTATTTTAAAGTATTAAGTCTACCAGAGTTTATGGTATTTCTGGAAGTTTATATCAACTCTGCAACAACAGTAAAACTATAACAGCAATATAATAAAATAAACTTTGAAATTAATCAGTTAAAAAATTGCTATTTCCAGATAACATGATTGAAAATAGAAACAAACAAATGAACAAGAATGAGGGAAATGAGCAGCTTTTATATGAATTAGAAAAAAGTCACATGATAAATTTTACAAAACAAACACAGCGAAATGTGAATTATTATTATGTCCCTATGGTTCTAATAATAGGCAATTAAAATATGTTTAACTAATTTTTGGATTTCATATTCCTTGGATAGTCAGAAAGAGTAGTTGCTATATAAATTTTTAAAGGAATGAGGAATAGCATTAGTTAGAGTTTTAGTGACTTGAAATATAGAGTACATATTGGTCTTTATTCTTGTCAAACTCTAAATCACTTCCTAGTTTTAAGTTAGACATTAATATAGATAAATTAACTTACTGGATCACTTGGGTATCATTCAGTGCACTGCTCTAATCTGGAAAGTGAAAGAAACTGCACAATAAATGTGAACTAATATAAATGGCAACTGTGTACTTCTACTGCTAATTTTTTTTAACAAGTACATCAGAACACATAAGGTCAAAAGCTTGTGGTCCTTCCCATATTTTAATCTTAAAAGTAGATATTTTATTTTGCAATGCTTCTATTTATAGCCATAACCCCAGTTCTCTTCTTATTGTAATTGTTTTCAGAAACTTTTTAAAATTTTTAAATAGTATCATCAGTAAGAAATCTTACTCTGGGAATGAATTTGATTTTATAAATTAGGCAAATGCCATTCAAAGTTAGGTGTGGTTCTTAAGTGTCTGATGAAGGTTCACAGCAAGATTTTTGACCAAATATCATAAGACATGTAATCTAATGGCAATAATTTTACTTGGGAGCTTGGAACTTAGTTGTAACACCTTTGCTAAGTGTTGTAAATTTTAGAGAAATCCTTAAGGGCATTGAACTTCTGTTTTGTCATCTAAAAGTATAGTAATATTATTTAATTTCCTTTCCTCACAGACTTCATGGCCAGTAACTGGTATACTAAGTTAGTGTTCTTGTTTCTATTGTAAATAGATTCTATATAGTTACTTTGGGCATTTGGAACATTTTCAACATTCATAGCTTCTGAGCTGACAAAAGCAAGTTCACATGAAACAATTGTTTGCTAAAAATGTTTGATGAAAATATAAATACAAGTGTAATTTATAACACTATAGTTTCTAAAATACAAAGATCCAATACTGCAACACTTCCAACATTAATGTGCATTTATACAGAGAATATCCTTCCAGTCTGCATTTCATGTAAGTGGTAGGACTCCAGTTTTCCTCATTTAATATATCTTGGGCCTAAATAGCCGTGAGGTATTGATAAACTACTTTCTGTATTAGATATGAACTTCACAATAATTCTCTCATTTCTACCAAAAAAAAGTAAAACCTTTCTTAATATATATTTGTGTGTATAAAACAATCACCATGTAGTTTTGGGAGGAAGTTGTCAGAAGTGTATAGCAATGGTGATATTAACTGGATTCATTCTGACTAAACTTTTACTTTTGTAGAGAGAACTATATATGTGTAATGTTAATTTCCTTCTTTCTGACTTTTGATTGTGATAGTCCTCAAATGTTCCTTTAGTTTCAGGATCTGTCTCAATACAACAATTTCTCATTGGTCTATATGTAATGTCAATCCTGGTTCTCAGGTGTGAAAAGCTGTTTGACATACATTTTGTAGAGGAATTTATCTTAATATCTTCATATATCATGTCTCTATCATTCCTTTATATCTTATTTTACAAACTTTAGTTAGTTTAGTATCTTGTGTAGATTGGCAACATCAGAATGCTAGAACCCATTGTTTCAGAAAAAAATGAATCTGTTAGAATCTGTTATCTGCTACCAGTTTATATAATAAAAGTTTAAAATATTTTATCCAACTATTTCTTATTCTGATTTTACATTAAAAACACAAGGCATGCATCTTGTAAAAATTTTTAAATGTCAGAGTCACATACAGATAGGATGCACATGGACCAGTTCTCAAGTTAAGTGTCACAAAGTAATTTTCTAAAAGGTCATAATCCATTCACTTTCACCTCAATGACTTTGAGATTAATACTTTTGAACACTTAAGTGAGGCCGTATGTTCTCCTGAAGACTTCGTATATGTGAGCTTATTTTCGGCGTGTTCACTGGCCACTCTTTCTCGACCTCCTTTACTCTTTCCTTCTTATTTGCTGACCTCCAAATTAACCATGGTCTCCCTTTGCTCTTTAGACGTTTACTCCTCTAGTGAGCTAATGCAGTCACATGACTTTCTTCAGAGAAGCCCAAAATTGATATAATTGGTATGTCCAGATTCTTTCTTCCAAACAAGCAAAGCTAATGCCTACTTGACAACTCCACATGCACGTGTAATAGAGACCTCAGATTGCATATGCCAGATCTGAGCTTCTGATCTCCCTCTCTAAGCCTTCATGCAGGGACAGCAATCAAACCACAATGCCCATTTGCGATTGTGAATTAGAAAATTGGATTCCTTTGGATAGATGCAGACCAAACTTACATACTACATTATCATATTTTTTAAAAAGGCATGCTGACAAAAATAATCAGGACCAAGATGCATGATTTTGAGAGAAAGGATCTATATTTTATTCACCACTCACTGCCCTGGCTAGATAAACACTGTACAGAGCACAGCCTGCACCACCATACGCAATCACCCTCCCTTGTTGGCTCCTCACATTCTTCTCTCTCAGTAAATGGGGATTCCATTGTTCTTGTTGTTTAGGCCAGAAGCTGGCTTCTTTATTAACACTGGTCATTCATTCCATGAGAACATTTTCTAGGCTTTGACTTCAAATTATATCCAGAATTTGACCACTTTCCCACATTTATGGCTTGCACACCAATCCTGGTTGCCTTTATTTTTCACCTTTGTTATTACTGTAGCTTCTTGCTTCCCTGTTCCCACCTGAAAATTATTTGTTTTGAGTTTTTTTTTAATTTCAAAATATTACTGGGGTAGAAATGTTTTTGGTTACGTGTATCAATTTGGTTCTGCTTGAGTCAGGGTTATAAGTGTGCCCATCACCCAGATAATGTTCATTGTAACCGTTTAGTAGGTTTTCGCCCATCCACTCCTCCTCCCTCCCCCCTGCTTGATTTCCACTGAGTTTTACTTCCCTCTGTGCACATGTGTGCTATTGATTAGTTCCAATTTAATAGTGAGTACAGGTGGTATTTATTTTTCCATTCCTTAGACACTTTACTTAGAATAATCATCTCCAGTTCCATGCAAGTTGTTGCAAAAGGTCCTAATTCATCCTTCTTCATGGCTGAGTAGTATTCCATAGGATACATACACCACGTTTTGTTAATCCACTCATGTATTAATGGGCACTTGGGTTGATTCCACATCTTTGCAATTGTGAATTGTGCTGCAATAAACATTCTAGTGCAGGTGTCTTTTTGATAAAATGACTTCTTTTTCTTTGGATAAATACTCAGTAGTGGGATTGCTGGATCAAATGGTAGTTCTACCTTTAGTTCTTTGAGGAATCTCCATAATGTTTTCCACAGAGGTTGTACAAATTTTCAGTCCCACTGGCAGTGTATAAGCATTCCTTTTTCAATGCATCCATGCCAACATCTATTGCTTTCTGATTTTTCAAGAATGGCCATACTGCTAGTGGTAAGGTGGTATCTCACTGTGGTTTTAATTTGCATTTCCCTCATGATTAGTGATGTTGAATATTTTTTCATATATTTATTGGCTATTTGTATATATTCTTTTGAGAAGCTTCTGTTTATGTCTTTTGCCTACTTTTTAATGTTTTTTTTTCTTGATGAGTTGTTTGAGTTCTTTGTAGATTCTGGTTATTAGCCCTTTATTGGATATACAGCTTGCAAATATTTGCATTCATTCTGTAGGTTGTCTATTTACTCTCTTGATTATTTTCTTAGCTGTGCAGAAGCTTTTTAATTTAATCAAATCCCATTTATTTATTTTTGTTGTTGTTGTAATTACCATTGGGGTCTTCTTAAATTCTTTGCCTAGGCTGATATCTAGAAGAGTTTTTCCAACATTTTATTCTAGCATTCTTATGTTTTCATGCCTTACAATTAAGTTTTTTATCAATCTTGAATTAACTTTTGTGAGTGGTGAGAGAAATGGATACTGCTTCATTCTTCTGCACATGGTTATCCAATTTCCCAGCACCATTTATTGAATAGGGCTTCTTTTCCCCCAGTATATTGTGTTCTCTTCTTTGTCAAAGATCATTTGGCTGTATGTGGATGGCTTTATATCTGGGTTCGCTGTTCTGTTCCATTGGTCTATGTCTCTATTTTTATGCCAATACCATGCTGTTTTGGTTACTATAGCCTTGTAGTACAATTTGAAGTCTAGTAATGTGATGCCTCAAAATTTGTTCTTTTTCCTTAAGATTGCTTTGGCTATTCAAGCTCTTTTCTGGTTCCAAAGGAAGCATAGAATTATTTTTTCTAGATCTGTGAAATATGATGTTGGTATTTTGATGGGGATTGCATTGGATCTGTAAATCACTTTGAGTAGTATAGACATTTTAACAACATTAATTCTACCCATCCATGAGCATGATATATTTTTCCATTTGTTTATGCCATCTGCAATTTCTTTCTTCAGTGTTTCATAGTTGTCTTTGTAGAGATCTTTCACCTCCTTGGTTAAGTATATTCCTAGGTATTTTATTTTATTTGTAGCTATTATGAATGGCATTGAGTCTTTGATTTGACTCTCAGCCTGACTGGTACTGGTGTATAGGAAGCCTGACTGGTACTGGTGTATAGGAATGCTACTGATTTGTGTACATTGATTTTGTAACCTGAGACTTTGCTGAATTTATTTATCAATTCCAGGAGTCTTTTGGTGGAATCTTTGGGGTTTTATAGATATAAGATCATATTATCTGCAAAAAGCAATAGTTTGACCTCCCCTTTCCTGATTTGGATACCCCTAATTTCTTTCTCTTGCATGATTGCTCTGGCTAGGACTTCCAGCGCTATGTTGAATAGAAGTGGTGACAGTGGGTACCCTTGTCTTGTTCCAGTTCTTAGTGGGAATGCTTTCAGCTTTTTCCCATTTAGTATGATGTTGGCTGTGGGTTTGTCATATATAGCTTTTATAATCTCGAGATATGTTCCTTTTATGCCTAACTTATTGTGGGTTTTTATTGTGAAAGGGTGCCGGATATTGTTGAATGCTTTTTCTGCATCTATAGACCTGATCATATGGTCTTTGTTTTTGCTTCTGTTTATGTGGTGAATTGTGTTTATTGATTTGCATGTGTTGAACCATCCTTGCATCCCTGGTATGAAACTCACTTGATCATGCAGCATTACCTTTTTGATGTGCTGTTGAATCTGATTTGCTACTATTTTGTTCAAGATTTTTGCATCTATGTTCAGAAGGGATGTTGGCCTGTAGTTTTCTTTTTTTTGTTGTGTCCTTTCCTGGCTTTGCTATCAGGGTGATACTGGCTTCCTAGAATGAGTTGGGGAGGATTACCTCCTTCTTGATGTTATGGAATATTTTCTGCAGTATGGGTATCAGCTCTTCTTTGCAGGTCTGGTAAAATTTGGCTATGAATCCATCTGGTCCAGGGTTATTATTATTTTTTTTTTTTGTGGAAGTTTTTTTACTACTGCTTCAATCTCATTGTTTAATATTGGTCTGTTCAGGAGTTATTTTCAACACAGGAATAAAATCTAATGTTTTGGAATGACCTAAACTCATTGCTCTGTTTAAAATTTGCCCATGGTTTCTCATCTCTCTCAGAGAAAATACTTCCAATTGCCTATAAGACCAATACAATCTTCCCAGTCCCCATCACTTTGTCTCCACCATCTCTTCTGACCTCACCCTTGGTCTCATGGCTCCCACCACACTGGCCTCATTGGCCCCCAAATGGTTGGATTTGCTCTTCTCTTTACCTGGCAGGCTCAGTCCATCCAATATCCACATGGCTTCTTCATCAACTATTTCTGATTTTTGCTCAAATATCTCCTTCTTAGTAAAGTTTTCTGCTACCACCACATTTAAATTTCACTTCTCCTCATACACACCCTTAATTCCCTTTCTTTCTTCTATTTGTCCTCATGGACTTTATAACCACTTGACATCATCACTTGTAAAGGAGGTCTTCCCTGGCCATGTGATCTAAATTTCTAAACCCCTCCAACATTTCTGATGTCTCTTTTCTGGAGTATTTTCCTCATTAAAACTTATCATTCTACCAGTTGTGCCACAATTTGCTATTTTTAAAAATGTATTTAGCTATGTATCTTTGACCTCATTAAGTAGAAACACTTATGCTTCTACATTCTTGGTGTTTGTATGTATATATGCACATTATTTCATTATTATTATTCCATTCTCATTATTATTTAGGGTACTATGGCAAGAGATTCTCCTGCAAATACCTATACACACTTGTAGGCATATTTGCACACAGTATATTTTTAGAAGTAGAATTACTAGGACACAGTCTACAAACACTTAAAAAAATAGCAGATATTACCCATGGTTTTTCCAAAGGTACTACTACATCATATTCTTTGCAGTTGTATATGAGAATGCCAGACTTCCTATATTCTCAACAATATTGGACAGTATAACTGCATAAATTTTTTCCACTTAATCTGAACGAGAAATGTGGTATGTTGTTTTAGTATATTTTTAGGTCTTTGATGGCTCATAGCCATTTTCATTATTTCTTTGTAATTTTAATATTTTAAAAAATTTTCCATATTTCTATTTGATTGTTCATATTTATCTCAATAATTCATGGTAGCTTTTCATATATTTTATATTTTATGTATAAACTGTTTGTTATTTGTGTTGAAAATTCTTTCCCTGGAGTAGTATTTCTATTAACTAAGTTTATGCTATGTCTTGCCACACAGTTGTTTTTAATTTTATATAATTATTCACGTTTTAATCTTTTCATTAATGGCATATTAATTTTCTATTGTGCTTACAAATTTTATTGTAAAATTTGAAAAGTAAATCTCTTTTAGGTAGGTAAATAGATAGATATAAAACATATATATATAAAAAAATATATTATTCAGATGAAATTAATTTACTAAAGTGTTATACCCTTACTGTTTTCATAACGATATTCAGTATTCTCAATAGCATTTGCTAGTTCATCCATCAGTTCCCTGGTGCTATGAAATATATTGTCATTTAATAAAATTGCATATATACATTGGTTTTCTTTTGGATCTTGCACTTCTGTTGTGATGTATTTCACCAATATTATATTTCTTTAATTACTACAGTTTAAACTACATCCCTATGAGTGCTAGGGCTCCTCCCCCTCTCCTTGTTATTCTTTGTCAAAATTCCTTTGCTTCTTTGTTCCTTTACTCTTCTAGATAGGCTTCCCAAAATGTACACGAGGCTGTAATCACTATCATCCTTTGTATGAACAGTGGTTTAACTTTACCCACAATGAAATTTGCAGTGGAGCAAAGCACAGTAAATTCACTGCCTTTTAAATGAGTTCAACCATCATTCCTCATTCTACGTGAAGTACTTATAAAGTGTATAATAATTGTTCTCTTACTGTATTTGTATTTCTTACTGTGTAAAACAATGAACACTGCTTAAAAGCAAATCAGTTCCTTTCTTTATGAAAAACATCTATTATATATAAAAGAGCCTTTAAGCTTCCCCACAGTAAAATTTCTGCTAATTCAGAAAAACAACAATTTTCTGCCTCTTCCTTTTACAGTCAAACAAGAAAAAAAATGTGCCAAAAATGTGGAAAATCACTTTTTCTTCTCAAAACAGTTTCCCTTTAATTGTTTATGTATTGAGAAGAAAATCAATAAAACCATAGCTATTAAATTCAAAGATTTTTCTGAGTCACAATTCTCCCTGACATTGAGTATTCACAATGGTGGCCACCTGTTCTTGATAATTCTCTGCCCCTTGGCTCTGTCATTTGGGACGCTAGCTTGTCTTTCTCTCTACCTCCCTAATGGGGAGCTTGGCCCAGGACTTAAATTTCCACTACATCCTCTAAATAAGAACATTCTAAGGGTTTTTTGTTCTGTGTTTTCTATAATCTTCCATCTTTCTATATTAGCAGGGTCTCCACTCTCCTTTTTGCTGGATGGTTCATTTCAGCATCATTCTTCCAAATTCCAGTTATCTTCAGTAAATCTATGCTAATGGTGCCCCAAACAAATTTTATTGTAATTCCCCACAAGCAGCTTCTTCCTCTCAAAGATTCTTAGTGTCTGTTGATATTATCACAGTTTCTTCCATCACCTGTGATCAGTGCTTTTAGTTTCCTCTCTGCTTCTCTCATCTTAACCATAAGCATTGAAACAAACAACAACTATAATTGTTATCCTTTCATAATACCCTCTCCATATTTTCCTTCACTTCTAATGCAATCGTCGTCCATATTCTAGGCCTTTATCACTTTGCCTGAATGTTGCAATAGCTTTCTGTCAGCCCTTCATGACTTCATAAATATGACTACCAAATTAATTTCCAAAATTTATCTTACCACTGTCCTTCTAAGGGAAAACAGTAGGTGCTCAACAAATATTCATTGACAGGCTGGTTGAATTTTTACTATCTCCTCATTACCAATAGCATATAGATAAAATGCTCCAACTTGGCAATTATGATATCTGTATCATGCTACAATTTTACCTTTGCTGCAACTCTGTTCCCGGACATAAATAGGAACCCTGCTTTTTTTGCCATCCTATGGATACCTGAATCCACAACTTGTGTCTAGAAAGCATTTCTGTTATTTTCATTCAAATGCTAAATATCTTTCAAGTAGAAATACAAAACAACTCCCATGAAAAGTTCCCTAATTGTTCAAACTCTCCATGATTCATTTCTTCTTTGCAGTGCCTGTTATATAACTCGTTCGCCACTTATCTCCCCCTTTGTAACATGGTTATCTGTGTCTGTAGGTTATCTTTCCAATTACCTTATAAACATAGATTGTCTGAGTTATATCCACACACATTGCTGTCTTCCAGCTGGTAGTATGGTGTCTTTTGAAATTCTAGTGCAACATAGTGTAATGAAAAAACATTAGAGGATGGGGTCTGCATTGGATTCATGGATCTTAAAATAATTCTGATAATTCTCACCAGCTTCATCATGTAACACTCCTACATCTACACATTCTGCTCCTCATATTTCCTACTGCTGTTTCATTCACCTAGACTTGTCCAGTATCCTGGAATATACTTGCTCATCTTTCTTGTTTGTGAAATTCTACAAGATTCAGACTTTAAATCATGTGATTGTTTATACTGTTGCCCCATTCCACCAAGTAGTGGAAAGCGTGTTCTTACCAATTCAAATTAAGTTCAATCAATTCCACATTTTCTACATCAGTTGGTGTTTCCTACCACCCTCTTTGTCCCTGTGGTTGGGTCTAGGTTTTAGGGCAAGCCTGGTGGTGAAACACTTAGTTCAGAGGTGGTCATTTGGCTACATTGCAGACATCAATTATCTGGTATGTTTCTCTCATCAATATTGGTATCCATAGAGATTTCTGTATTTCTACCTGGACATGGGGTCCAAACTGCATCCATCATTGCAAACTTTTGTCTGGACCTCGAGGTCTTCTAGATTCTTGGGCTTTCAGTGTCCCAAGTATGCTACTCTCAGTTACTCCTTTTATTTTATTTGGGCATTTTTGGTTCATTGGATTGCTACCTCAGTCTCCTCTTCTAGACACCTCATGAATTCACCTATATTACACACTCCCATGCCTAAATCTTCCTAATATAACAAAGGAGAGACTCTCAGTGCTGTTTTGCTTTATTTCAAGTTCCATTTCCTCATCAATACTGGGCCCTTCCTTAAGTATCCTACCACATCTCTTTGGCATGATTTTTGTTATGCTGCTCTAGGGTATACCAAACATGTCACCATTTGTTTTAATCCACACTACTTGCTTTTCCTACTTTGGGTTACATACTAAATTAGGGTCAATTAATATTTCACATCCTTTGCCAACCCTAACACAGAGATCAGAATAACCTAAGTTGAAACCCAAACATTGAGAAAGAAGGGGGTGCTTGTAGCAGAATTCCAGCATACATGAATTAGAGTCACATGTTAGCAACGACAGTTTTTGGACCCTCCGTCTCTATTGCTCTAAAGAAAGTTTCCCTATTATATTTAAATAAAAATTTTTACTGAAGTATAACATAAATATAGTAAAGTTCACAAATCATAAGTCTAAAAGTCAATAAAATTTCTACCTATAAATATCACCTGGATCAAGGAAGACATGATTATCTTTAGCTCCTGGGTTATGCCTTCCCAGTTACAACTCCAGCTCCCCACATCACCATTATACTCATATCTAACACCATAAGTTAGGTTTGCCTCAGTATATACAGTTTATGTTTTGGTTTCTCTCCCTTGAAATTCAGCCTCTGAGTTTCTTTTTTATACTAGTTCATTCATTCTAATTGCCACCATGTATGAGTATACCACAGCGTTTATTTATACATTTTTTTTTTGATTTGGGAACATTTGGGATGTTCTCAAATTTTAGCAATTATAAATACTGATGCTGTGAACATTATTAAGGATATGTATCTATCTGCTCACCTACATATGCACCCTTCAAGGCGTGTCTACCAGTTGTAGTTGATACCAGCAACCCATTTAACGAGTTAGGTAGGCCACTTTAACTTCTATTTCACTTAACTTTTTACCTACTTCCCCAACAGAGCTTCACAATGTGGTAATTACTTTAAAGGAGAATCTGCCAAATCTAGAGCTGACTTTGTACACTTCCTTATTTACTAAGATATTACCCTTATTAGAAGTTAATTTATCCATACTGCAACTTTTGTCTCTCTATACACTTTACATTATCAAAAGCTCTGCTTACTTCTTGGAATTTTCATATTAATCTTTTGTCTGAATTCTCAGCTTCTTATTCCACACCAAAAATTGCACATGACCCTAGGAGAAAGTATCTTGAAGAATGTTGGTCCACTTCTCTGAGAACCCCTTTAGGCTTTAAGATCTTGGTGACTTCATTCCTAGTTGAATCAATAGTTCTTTAATACATTGTTTTGTTTTGTTTTTTAACAGCATTTTATCCAGTTTTTTCAATACTTCTCAATGGAAGCATTGGTCTTCTGAGAGCTATCTTCTTATCATATTTGGTAAAAATGTAAAAACATCACCATTGAATATTTGAGGGAGGATTGGTGATTGTTCCAAATCACCAACTGGAAGAGCTGAAGTATTTTCTACAACACGAGGTACAACATTTTACCTGATGTGAGCGGATTATGTGAGGGAATTCATGCAGTGAAAAGCGCTTCTGCCAAAGAAGTTGTACATGGTGAGCTTCTGATCCCAGATGATCTAAAATAATGAGTACTGTTAGTGTATTTGTCTCTACATTCAAACGTGCGGAATGAAACATCATTGGCAAACTATTTCAATTTTCTGTTCAATTCCTGATGGTGAATTGCTTCCAATTCCATGACTTAAAATTCCTATGTCTTTGGGATGAGAACTGAACATTTACCTTATGTAATACATTTTATGTAAATTCTATCTTATCTCTCAAACTATTATAATTTCTATATCATTTACAATGTCTGGATACAAGAATGAGATTCAAATTAGTTCTTAAATAGTTATTGACAGCTGGCAAGACTACCAAGCAAAACGAAAGGAAGTTCAAGTGAGAGATGGGAGGGTTCTAATAGATATTTTCTCTTACATGTACAAACAAGTTTATATTTAACACTTGTAAGAGAGGGAGACCTTCTCTAATCACTGGGCACATTATGTTAAACCTGTTTTTAATTCACTCAAAAAACATATAATATACGTTTACTACATACTGGACAGAAGTTTTCACATAAATATCAAAAATATTAAACACATTTAATGACAGACAGGGTTAAATCCATATTCTGTCTATATATACATTGAATTTATGATTATTTTATTTTTTGAATTCTTTTAAAACACACTATTGTTTTAAATTTTTGTTATGCACAAAAGAAATATTAACAACATAGTACAATTACAAAAATATAAAGGACCCAGGATGGGGTGAAGTGGAAATCAATCTCCTACTTCCAGCCGAGTTTATCACTTGTCTAGCAATTATCGTAAGTGCTTCCCCACCACTGAGAGTCAGAAAGGAAGCCGCTTTTGCTGCCACTTTG
Source organism: Daubentonia madagascariensis (assembly GCA_023783475.1). Taxonomy (NCBI): domain Eukaryota; kingdom Metazoa; phylum Chordata; class Mammalia; order Primates; family Daubentoniidae; genus Daubentonia; species Daubentonia madagascariensis. The sequence goes on along the minus strand of JAKFHU010002140.1, from coordinate 34,917,001 downwards.
TGTTGTATGTTGCTATTTTATCCAATCTATTCCTGTAAATAACTTCTCAAAAACGTTAAATACCCATTTCCAGAGCACTTTTTAAAGCAAAGTACCTACTTGTTTTTCCTTCTCAGGACTTGGTATTTCAACGGCCAAAATTTCACAAGGGATGGAACAGGACTGCTGAGAAAATACAAAAAAAAAATGAAACGAGCAATCAGAGTTATATTAAAGTATTATGTTTACTTTCTTTTTTAATGTTGGCAATACATTGTTTTAGTTAATTCATAGACACTTGTGAAAAAAAGAAAAGGAAAGAAAAAACAAAAACAACAAAATCCAAAATTGAGTTGGGAACAGAATGCCTTCAGTTGGGCATAGGTGAATAAAAATATAGGTGCTTTATTACCACACTTTATTACATATGTGTGGGCCTCTAGTTTTGTTTTTTGTTTTTTGTATGACTGTACGTAACACCAACACTTTTGCATGGTATTTGGGAGAATAGATTTTATGTCAGAAGTAAGATTAGTTCTACGTCATTTCAAATAGATATAATTCCACTAAAATCACAAGAAAAACTCATGTTTAGAAATCAACAAAACTGATCTAGTCCCAGCTCTGATACTAATCTCCCCACTCTGTGGACAAGCCATACAGTAACCTCACAACAATAACACGAGAGTTAGAGCCTGTGATCCACTTCAGTGCCTTTCCGCTGTAGTGTTCTGTCACCTCCTACCCGCCTACCGTAACACAGGCTTTCCCTAAGCCCCCAGAGCTGAATCTTTGCAGCACAGCTCTGGTTAGCTCGTTGTCCTTCAAATATTTTGATCATTTTCCGTAATCTTCCCCCTCCCAGGCCACATCTTTCATAGAGCTACACCCGCTCAGCACATATCAATCGATCATTTGCTTCTGTAACTGTCAAAAATCACATCGAGTACACATCGATCTCTTTGACTTTCTCTATCTAAAATAACCTAACCCTATTCTGCTACTGCAACTTGCTTCCCGCTGGTCCCCACAGTGTGGACCCCATTCCCATCTTCCTAATATTTTTCTCTTTCCCTCCAACCTCACCTTTATCCTGCCCATAAACTTACTTCTGCTGCTCTCTGTGATGCATTTCCTCTCCCCTCCTCACCACTACTTCAAGAAATGATCTTTTCACCGGTCACCAACAATCACATTGGGCCATGTTGTTGATTTTTCTTAGCTCCTGTTAAACTACAACAAAATGTTTCTGAATTTTGTCTCCTCCAGATGAATTGTAAACCCCTTGAAAACTGAGCCAGTGTCATAGGTAGCACAGCATATACGTGGTTGGCCACACCAGAATGCTTTCTGAATTCCTCATCATGGATTCACGAAAAGAAGACAACTTATTTAAGGACAAAAAAGTGAACATTTTGACCACGAAGCTTCAATGATACATATCAGATACCAGAGGGAGGTATATGATCAAACTGAAATGTTTCTAAGGGATCAAGAATCTATTAATAAACTTTCATGTGCCAACAAGGTAGAAAAGAGCTAATGAAAGATATAGAAGGATATAGAAGGATGCTACGGAAGGATTCGTTTGTTGTGAGTGGGTTTCATGTCTCTCAATTCAAGCCAAGTGAGAGAGGCTTCAGTTGGATCATTTGTTAAACGTAAAACCTGCCACTTACAGTTGGGAACATTGTGGGATGGTGTATCAGTCAGGGTTTTCCTAGAGGATATATATTTATATTAAGGATATATGTATATAGAGAGAGTTGGAGATGAAAGATAGATAGATAGATAGATAGATAAGAAATTGGCTCACACAATCGTAGGGGCTGGAAATTTTGAAGTTTATAGGGCAGCCTGGCAGACTGAACACTCAGGCTGGAGTTGATGCTGCAGTGTTCAGGCAGAATACCTTCTCCAGGACACCTCAGTTTTGCCCTTAAGGCCTTCATCTAATTGTATGAGGCCTACCCACATTATTGAGGACAATCATCAGTAAAAGTCAACTGATTCTAACTGTTAACCACATCTAACCAATACCTTCACAGCAATGCCTAGATTAGTGTTTCATTGAATAACTGGGTACTATAGCCTAGCCAAGGTGACACACAAAGGTAACCGACACAGTGGTATCTGAACTTCTGCCTGATAAATCTCTTAGGCAAGTGACACTGTTGGACATGACGGTGGATGTGAATGAAAAGTTGCTGCACCATTAGGATTGGTCTGTTCCACCAGAGCTTGCCAGGATGCAGGATGTGTGGTCCTCATCCCCCTGAGACAGATCCAGAATGAAGCCATCTCATATTCTGTTGAATAAGACCTTCTAAAAAGGAGGGCAGCCCTCATCTCAGAGTTGCTGAAGGCATCACAGGATCCCTAGAACCAAGAAGAGAGTAGATGAGGAGCCAGAGAATCACACATTAGCACATCCTAGTCTGCAGGTGAGACGGCCCTGGCAGTGCAGGTGAGGGCTCCACAGAACCCCAAGTGCCCATCAGAAGAGGCAGCAGCGGGAAGCATCTGCTAGAAAACTAAAGCCCAGCATTCAACAGCTCCATTTGTAAAGTAAGACTTTCTTTCTCCCCTTTTCCTCTCAACACATAAATAGTTAGAAATAGTACTCAGTGAGGAAGAAGGCAAGGGGTGTGAGAGAGGAAGCCCAGCACAGCTTGTTCCCAGGCTGCTTGCCTACAGCCAGGAGCTGTGGAAGTAGAGCAACTTCAACTTTGAAAAAAATGTTTTTGACTATTTCGTAGGAATGGACGATCTAAGAACCAACTTGAGAATTTCATGAATGTTCCTTAAAATAATTAAAGGCATTTTTGCCAAGCAAGAATAGTCAGAGAAGCCATGAGACTGTCTGAATTTTCATCCAGGGACATAGAAAAAACTTTTCACAAAGTACAAATTTTAGAAGTACAATGAGAGAAAAATTAATGTTCTTTTGTCTTAGGTTCTTATGACTCAACCTTGTTCAAAATACCGATTGCAGTACTCCAGGGAAGAAATGGTAGAACATGTGGTTCCAGAAACATGTAACATAGAAAATTACAACTAATACTTCCTCAGAAGTTAAGGGCTGTACTGAGACGTGTAGACTTAGAAGGATAGGAAAGGAGAAATAATGAATTAGCGTGTCCAATTGGGAGACTGCGGGAGGCTGGTCTAACTGGATTTTTGGGTTTGTATTACAGGATACTAGCATAACAGTTCCTATCTGCTGGGATGAGGGCTTTAATTTTACAAGCAAACAAAAGTCTTTAGATGTTTTTGAAAAGTAGAACATTGTGATTTAATCTGTGTAACATCTACAGATCTCTAGGCATAATATGTGTGTACATATGTACGTGAGTGTTCATATATATTTTTATATATATATATATATATATATATATATGTCTATCTCAGGCCATTATGTAATATCTGGTACCATCCTAGTATTTAATGTAAATCAGAGCCGTCTTGCATATTTTAAGATTTTTTTTCTCTCCTTAAAGGAAAAGCATTTTAAGAAAAATCAAATCTTTGAACTTTAGAATAAAATTTCCCTGATGAGTTCCATCATTTGGCATATAGATCTTAATAACTCAAAAGAAAAATAAGGATGGCATTAGGAAAAGGCAAGTGCAGTTAAATACTAAGAAACACTTGAAAGAAATTGGTAAGCCAAGGGTGGGGACCTGCAACAAACCATTTGTGAGTAGGTTGGATTTTCCTCAAACATTTTATTCTGGGGCTACAATATTATTGTACAGAGGCAATATACATTCCTTTGAAATTGTGTACTTCCTCCTTGGTGGCTCCTCCCTTTGTGGCCACCCCTGCCGACTCCCTGTGTGTCACTGCAACAACAGAAGTTCTCATGAAATGTGGGCATTGCCTCTCTCTCATCTCCCACTTACTGTGAGTCACGGATTTCTCTTGATTTCTCCATAATTAAGACCAACTATTTTGAAATGGTATTCAAAGCCCTTTGTGAATGAGCCTTTGATTTTCTTTCTAACCTCATCTCTGACCATGTACCACATGTTGCAGTCAAATAGAAGTACAGAAAATCATAACCATCTAGGGTAAAGTTAGGGCATTGATAACATCAAGTCATTGTTCAGACAAACTATACATATTTGGAGATGGATTCATTGTGGCTAAGGGATAGGAAATTTTATATTCTTATCAAGATGATTACGAGCAGCTAATGGATATTTGAGGGTCACTGCTTGTTCTGGAGCAGTACAGAGTCCTTACCTCTTGCTGCCAGGTCATGATGGGTTAGCCTGCAAGCCCCACTTTAGTAGAAGCAGCCTTTCCCACGGACCTCCACGACATCCTGGAGAAGAGCAGTAACACTTCCCTACTCACACCACACCTGACCCAGTCCTTTTTTCTATTGCAAGTGAATTTTGAGTAAGAACAATATCTTTAAGAGTAAGGATATTTGAGAATAGTAGTCAAAAGCCTGTGAACAACCAAAATTGATTTTTAGCTCTACACCTACTATCTGTGTTACCTATGAAACATTGCAAATTTAGTCCTTCAAGATCTCTAAGTTATCTGGAAAATTGAATTGCTATTTGTGATTTAAGGGAAAGCATAACTAAAAAATAAAAATATTTAGAAATTAAACGGTTTGGAGACAGCTGCTCTAAATTTTTAGAATCTTAGTTTTACAGATATGACTTTCTAAACCCAGTAGTGCCAAAGAAACTATGTGTTCTAAAATTTGGTTATGTTAACTTCACCTTCCTTCATTTCATGGAGAATGCAACTTCCCCTTGGATTTAACCTATTCTTTTATACAAGCTAGTAAACCTTATCTTCACTAACCATCTAGAACTATCATTGATTTTACTCCATTAATTTCTTTAAGTAAATTTGTTCTCTTCATTTTCAGACTTGACAATTTAACACACACACACACACACACACACACGTATAAATTATGAAAAGTACTTGAAAAGTTCCATACTCTCTGAAAAACAACACAAGAAAACTTCCTATCTACATTTTATGTAATGTTATCTAACTTTCCTCCCTACGTAAATTTTAGTTCATAGTTGCAATCATTCAGTAAATAAAATTCTATGTTCTGCTCTATTTCCATAATGGGAAAAGCAAGTCCCACTCTACATTATTTTAACTGCCTTGTAAATCTAATATTAATGGCCCCAAAAGTACTCTCCATTTAATGTTGATATCTTAAGGTACTTAATAATTATTATTTTATACTTGTAGATTGTTTCCAAAAATTTTAGCACTATAAATAATATTTGGTAAATATTATTTCTTTATGTTTATATATTTTTATGAAGCTGTAAGATTATTTTTGAGTTGTTTGCCCAAAATGGAGTTATCTAGTAAAATAATATGAAAATTTTGCTTTTTATATTTATTGACATATCAAGCCTTGATCTTTATGACTTAATTTTAACCATGTCATTATACTTAGGTTACTTATAAAACTTTCCTTAAGTAATTTATTCAATGAAAATTTAAACATTATTCTATACCAGGCACTGTTATATGTGCTGAAGATACAGTTGTGAACTAGAGAAAAAAAGATTCCCTTTTCCAGAAGTTGAAATTTTAGTGGAATGAGAGAGGAAGAAAATTATTAGTCAAGTAAAGAATAAAAAAGGAGGGAGAGAGGGAAGGAGGGAAGGAGGGAGGGAAGGAGGGAGGGAAGGAGGGAAGGAGGGAAGGAGGGAAGGAGGGAGGGAAGGAAGGGAAGGAGGGAAGGAGGGAGGGAAGGAGGGAAAGGAAAAGGCGCAAAGTCGCAAGACTCTGCAGACAACCATAATGTATGTTACATTCAGTCTGCCCGGTCAGGAGCTATGAACAAAAACTTTTAAGGCATGTAATTAATGAATTGAATATTAAGTTTACGTACAAAGACAGGGATATATGTTTATCCAAAGGGTAAATGGGTTCAAAACTCAAATTTTTATAATAGAAAGTAAAATATTAATCAATTAATAGTGAAGATTCCTACTTGACTAAAATTTAGGGGCATATTCTGATGAACTGAATCCAAATCACACTCTGTATAAAATTAAGTGAGGATTCCTTACCTTTCCACATTTTTGCGATAATCTGCTTAAAGCCATCAGTCAGGAATAAAGGGCTGTTATGAAATCCATTTTACCTGCAACATCTTTAGGAAGATGACTCACAGAAATCTTTTATCTTGCCAATATCAATTGGAATGGTAACAAAGATATTAACTTATGAGAGCATTACTCAGGAAGAAAAATTAATTATTTTGACTTTTCCTTGATATTTGAAGGGAAGAAGTCTGATTAGATCATCAAGTTTATTTCCCACAGGCCAGAGCAAGAAAAGCACTTAGAGAACAACACCTGGCCTCGTAATTTTCTGAGAGAGGGTCTTGGCTTCTTCTAATTAGGATGACTGAATACGTTCCAAATAGCTTTGTTTGTTATCTTACCCACAAATGATCACTGAACATAAGATGATTCAAAGGGACTTCCAAATGCAAATATCTCAATTAAGGAAGACAAGATTCCCAGAAAGATAATAAGCCTGCAATTGATAAGTTGGTTACTAAAAATATTCGTTTTTCTGTACCAGTGTTTTGAAAGTGCTAAAGAGTAATATCATTTCTTTCATGTATATGGCAACTGACCCAGATTGTGTAAAAGATATTACTTCTTAAGCTAAACACTTTACCTTTGATTTTTTTCTCTGTATTGCAATTGCTAATTTTTCAATTGCCATGAAATTTCCTAATTTGAGGCTGAGCATAGCATTACATTTGAGCAGTTGTCTGCATAACAGTATTTTTGAAAATTAATTAGGCATTGAGATAATGATCCTTTTTCCTCCTTGGGATTCTCACTTGCTTAGAAATAGTGTGAACAATTTTTTTTTTTTCCCAAATTGAGTGGTGGCTTTTATAGAACAATGAAAGAGCTGATTCAATGTGGGTGTCTTTTGTTTTTAAAGTACAGTATTCTACTGTGAAATTAAATTAAGGAAGCTGTGTTCAATATTAATTCTATTTCCCATTTCTTAATAGGTTCATATTTACAGCAGGGTAAGAAATGTTTACTTTAGATTGGTCAGTGAGTTGTTCTTAAAGAAATGTATATCTATAAATCTGTTCTTCAGGATCAGTATCAGGGGTCTAAGGTGGATGTGTTCTATGATTTTTCCCCCTGATCATCAGTGGGTGGGTGGTTGCAAGGAGTGACTTTGGCACCGTTATAAACCCGTCTTTCTTAAATGGGCTGACTAGAACATGACTCCAACTCCAAAGTTTCATTACTAACTAATCTGGGTGATGTTTAGTGTTGTGTTTTATCAAGCTCCCCAGATCAGACCCACCACTAACATTTGTCAGCCAGTGCAAGGGGGCCAATGAAAACCTACATGCGGTATGTCAAATATTTTAAAGTTCTGTATTATGTTATCAAACTCTAGATAAGAGATGTACTATCAAGCTATTTTGACAAAGAAGTCATCATTAAGACCTAGAAGGCCAGGTTCAAATTTCGAATTTGAGGATCCCTGGGAGTTTCTCATGGGAACATGACATCATCAAGGTGAGTCAGACTGCCCTCCCATCCAGAGATCTGCCCACACACCACCTCCCTCACCCCAGCTCTGTCCTGGGCTGTGACACAGGTGTGTGCACACTGCAGCCCATCAGTGTGTAGACTCCAGCTACCATCTGGGCCACCCTTGTCATTAGGGGTGTGCAGCACACCAGACAGAACATGGTTTGCCCTTGTGAGGATGGACACAGGACAAGGCCTGTACAGGTGCTGGATGTGGCCGTGAGCCTTTTTATTAGGGACTTCTGGATTCCTGAGTTGCTGGAGTGCAGTGTAGAAGGGGAGAGATGCAGGGTTTTCATGGGCATGTCCCTCAAGGGGCGAAGCACAGCTGAGGAGAATCAGAGCAGATCTCCCGTTAGAGCCCCAGTGATTCCACTGAGTAACCAGTATTGAGAACTGTGGCTCCAAACTTCTGTCTTGAGGTCATATAGTGCTTTAGGTCTTCACAAACCAACACATTACATTGCACTACTTAGGAATAGCGTCCGTAGGCTTAATGAATGCTCATTTCTAAGCATGTCATAGCATATTTTATTGCAGCATTGTGAAACCATACTTCAGGCATCTCATTATATACACACAATTTTAACCTAAAAATTGACTCTGATTTCTGTGTGTGAGCACACGCAAGCTGTGTGTGTCTGCCACTCTGTCTCCTTCTCCAGCTCTGTCACTTCGTGCTCACGTCTTCTCTGGGCCATTGTCTCGCTCTCTGCCTCTTTGTTTCTTTTGCTTTGACGAGTGCTGCCCTCCTCTCTTACGTTGTAGTTCTTGCATTTTGCACCCCCCACACTCACATACAAACACACACACACACCCCTAAGGACCAAGTGGAGTAATACAGGTAAATGGAAGAGTTAGATACAAATATGACTTAGTCTAGGGTATTAGGAGATCGACAGGTATAAACATACTTTGCATCCAAATCTGAACGCTCCCTCTAGAGGAAAAAATCCCTTTTTCCACGTTCCACGTATTTCTCTAGACCAGAAGAAAATAAGCATACCTGAAATGCCACCATTTTAACTACGAAGACATGCTGCATTTAATTAAATAAACACACAGCTGTTCTTCCTTTGGGTAAACAGATGGCACATGTCATTCACTTGACTTACTGAGGAAGAGGAGGAGGCGTCATTGAGTACAGTTTAGAGGCAATTAATTGACAAAACAGTGATGCCAACAGCCAAATTTGAGAGGACAAAGGACACGGCATTTCATTAAAGAACTGAATACTTCTCGTACCCTTTCTAAAATAGATCAAATTATTTGATTCAGAAACACCTCTCTTTAATTTCTGTGGAGAGAGTTACATTAAACCAAATGTTGTAGGCCATGGAATTGTCATCAAGCAGCTACTTCGTATTTTAATTTAGAAGCAGATCTCTAAGTTTTGTTATTTTACTTCCTTCTTCTTAGATGTTTTTAATTTTGCCTTATAATTTTATGACTATATTTTAATTTCTTAGCAAGCGTGTCTCAATGGCACTTTATATTTAATTAATTTCTTCTAATTAATTATCTGTGGCATTTACTGTCATTGTAAAGTAACTAAAAGTTGAGTTTTTTCTAAATTATCACAACATGTGAACATATATTATCTATATTCATGTAGTAGTTAGTATATGTATATATCTGCACAGTGTAAAAGGACATTTATTCCTCTTGTATTTATTATAGGATGCCTTTAATTTAAGAGTTGAGAATTGTCATCTATTATTTTTGCAAGGTACTTGCAAAGCATTAATATCATGGAATAATTTATAAATGCTAGCTGGTGAACTTCAATATCATTTTCCAAAGAACTTCACAGATCACTTCTGAAATATTCTCACTAAATTTTGTTTTAATTGGCAAGCTTCTGAAGAAAAATTAAAAACTGTGCATCTTTAGGAAGTATAGGTAAGTAAAATTATAAAGTTTCCAAATCTTAAACCCTAAGTGCTTGAAGCAAACAGAATTAGAACTTTGTGAATGTATGGAAATATATAATTTTATATAATAATTCAGCCTTTTAATCTTATGTCTTAGCCATAGTCTTTACCAGAATTTAATGGCTCCATTACTTTCCTTTGTGTAACTTCCAAGACCTTTGAGGCTCTCCTTGATTGGAGAGGAGGGTCACATCTAAAATGAGAGGGTGGCATAATCTCATCATTCACAAGAGGGAATTAATTATAAGGTCATTTCCAGAAATTCGCTTTTAATTTAAATGGAGCTGCAGATTCTTTTTCTAATTTTTTTTGGGGGGAAAACCTCTTAAAAACCAGGGTGTTATTTCCCACATTTCATTCATGCAATGGGTGATTTAACATCATTTTCATGGTTAATGTCTCTGTACCTTGATTTACTGCAGAAAATATAAGCATCTGTGGATCTCCTGTACAACTTACTTTGTGAGCCAAAAAATACTTGCATCAATACTTTCAAAGCTAAGGCAGCTGCTTGTCAATTAAGTGGGGCTTTTTATTCGCTCTCTGGTCTTTTCTCAGCACAGATTTTCTTCATTAAAATTCCCCCCCCTTTCCTTTTTCTTTTTTCTGAACCTTCTTTTGTTAAAAGAGAAGTAGCAAGAGCAACTATTCCACAAGTCTGAATCATATTCCTTTAAATATTTAGCCTTTTGAGCAATGAGAAATGAGCTAAAAAAAAAATGGAGGTTCAATTCCATATCATTTTAATTCCCAAATGAGATATTCCAAGGAATGGTTCTTTCTGTACAAGACATAATGGACGGCACATCCTACAAAGAAAACAAAAACATTTAAAACATTTCTGTGTCTGCATGAGACCGCATCACTTATATATTACTGTAAAATGTTCCCAACCCCTTATGAGAGAAATAACTGAACTATTTAAGGTAACAAAAGGGTTTTCTTTCCTTCTTTTTCCCCTTATGTCTGCAAGAAAGCAATGGAGGTGATTACAGTGGTTTTAAATACCATAAATTTGGCAAACACGTACCAGTGAAAACTTCTCAACTAAATTTGTAACTTTCGTTCTTTGACAAGTTAATGGATATTCATAATAAGGCAGCATCTACTAGGAGGATTATGTGAACTGAGTCACTAGAATCTACGTAGGGACACACTGGAGTGTAGTTCCTTTTTTATTTACCCATTAATTCCACCTAGTTGGTTCCATAGACTAAGATGGGGTAGGGGAAAGGAAGAAAGGCTGTTGTCAAGAATTACGTTACTTCTTAAGATGAAAGGAAATGGCACATTCAGAAACGAGACATGGAAATGCCTTGAGCAACACTATACAACCTAAACCTCAAGGAGCAGTTCCATTTTCTGGTATCTTTATAATTTGTTCTCTCACTCTTGTTATTTTCAATGAGATTTTGTATTTTTTAAAAAGACCTCTTTTTCATGTGCAGCTGAACAATCTATAATTAAAGTTATTTTTTTTTTAAACCTGGGGAGACAGTCCATTCAAAATCTCCTTTCCCGCCATCCTTAAACCTCTCCTGATGAATGAACTTTTGTTAATACCTTAATTGAATGAAGTTATTCCAGCATAAAATTATTCTTCCTGAGGAAAAATAAGATAAGAGACGGGATTCAGATGAATCAGCGTAGATCACTCCGTATGGTTGTTAGGGAAGAGCACCCTCCCTATAAACCAGCCAACGGATGCCAAAGGCTTTGCACAGAAACCACCAGATGTTGTAAGAGAGATACAGGTGATGCCCAGCCATGTAGGTAGGGATTCAAGTAGAGACATTTCAAAAGTCTGTGCCTGAAACACTGTGGCTTAATTGAGAGGCTTGATTTTGGAAGAGGTTCACAGAAGCAACCATTTCTTAAAGCAATCTTCATATTGTATGCGTACATACCTGCCCACTTATTAATGGCAGGGAAAACTCAGGGCCTTGTATTAGAAATGAAACATTCACAGAAACATCCTCTTCCACACCTGCCGAAGAATGCCGCAGTAGACCTCAGCACAAAACGAAATGCTGTGTGCACAGTGAGACAGTGAGTCATAAAATTATAGAATTAAAGAATAGGGGCAAAATAACTTTATTTTCTCCCTCTTATTCTTACTCTCTCAGTGCTTCGTAGAGCCTAACATTGCCCGAGTTAATGGAAAGAACAACATTGCTTAGTGTCAGCATGTATTACCTGGGAAGATCTGTACTGATATTACATAATGGGGATTACACAACTGATTTGCACCTCACTTATACAGTGTTTCAGCAGTGCCCAGGTAAATGCCAATAAGTGTTTCTATTACTCTGAATTGTTTTATAGATTTAGATTTGTTAGATTTGCCAGCAAGTCAATTATTATATGTGAGGACAATGCAAAGTTACTAGAATTCTTAAGCATTTTATATGTGCAAATAAATCTTAAGTTCTTGCTTAATAAACTCAAGTGTAGCATTGAGACTCAGTCAATCAGGAAATTGCAACCTTCGAAGATCCTATTTAGTATTAAAATATTAATTATTTTAAATAATGTATCTTGTGAAAGTATATAAAGTCAGTTAAAGAAAGAACTTTCATTTTTTTAATTTTGCTTTTTAAGTTTCAAATTTTATCATTGTTATTTAATACCAGAGGGTGATCATTATATACACACACAAAAACACCTATAAGTATAAACAGGAACACATAAATCCAAAAGTGCTTTGGGAAAGCATATCTTATGTGCTTTTGTAAATATATTTTATATATATATATTTTGAGACAGAGCCTCCCTTTGTTGTTGGGGCTGGAGTGCAGTGGTATCATCACAGCTCATTACAACCTCAAACTCCTGAAGTCAGGTGATCCTCCTGCTTCAGCCTCCTGAGTAGTTGGGACTACAGACGCGTGCCACCACACTTGGCTAATTTTTCTATTTTTTGTTGAAATGGAGTCTCCCTATGTTGTGCAGGCTGGCCCCCTAAAGTGCTAGGATTACAGGCGTGAGCCACCGTGCCCGTCCCATAAATATATTTCTTATAACAAAATAAGAAATCATCTCAGAGGATCTCCTTTTGGGGGCCTTTTCCTGAAAATTTGTAAACCTTTAGGTGTCTTTGTGCAAAACCTCAATAGGGTATAAAAATCTGGATTTATTAAGAGAGGCCTCTTCATTTTCTTAATGCCAGAATCTTACTATTTTATTTTCTACTGAAAGCATGTCTAAGTGCCAGGGTACTGTGAGAAAATTGGGTTTTCAAAACATTCTAAACACAGTCCTCCCCAGGCTGTAGTTGAACATATCAAAGCCACGGTACATTTTCATGTGGGATAATGGCACCGTGAAGAAGCGTTTCAAGAGCATTGCTGAAATCATCTTGGTGTTGCCTCATTTCTGTACACGTCCCTGGGTGTTTTGGACTCTGGGTGTACAGGCTGAGCTGGAAGAAAGTCTGTGATTCTGTGTATTGCACCTTTCCTTCCCACTCTTTTACCCCTAAACAAGCTCCAGGATGGAAACACAGGTCTTATTATCCACGGCAACGTGCAGGACATCCCTATACAGATCATTCATATATATATTGTTTTTTGAGCATCTGCTGAGGGGTGAGGCCTGGCTGTGCCACATTACAGCAGCTGTGGGTATCGGAACTGCCTGGACATCAGCACGGAGCCCGTTCCCTATTTGGCAGCACAATGCTGGCTCCGGGATATGCCACATCATCCAGCTTAGAAGCCCAGCCCCCACCTTGGGAAGGCTTTAAATGGGATATTCCATTTGGATATGTTCTTTTCTCTTGTGCTTGTAGAAATGTATTATTTTTCATTTGGCATTCAAATATCTGCACACCTAGAAAACTTTCAGGTGCCATATATATATATATATACACATATGCACACACACTATGCATACATACATACATATATGTGTATATAGATAGATTATTTGCTGTAAATAACTCTTTGGAAAACACAAGTTTCTGTAATATATGTTTTTAATAAGGAATTATTACTCTAAATCATTCTGTGAATTCTTCTTTTTTTGAAATACCCAAATTGAAGTTGCTGAATCACAGACGTCAGTAGATAGATGCACGTGATGTTTCTGCAGGTGGAGGGTTTCCTCAAAAGGCAGAAACATCTGCTATTTCAATTTTTCAGTTTTACCCGTCCCTAAAATTGACAAAGAACATTCAGGAAATCTTCTCTTTTCCTCCTAAAATACATAAATCTTCCCAAATGGATACCATTTCTAAATAATACTTTAGTTCAAAGTCATACCAAAAAATATACCATGGAAGATTAAGATGCATAAAAGCTATCGAGCAAAATAATCTTTACTCTACCTTAGAGCTTTATTGGCTCGCCAGGTTCATTTTCCTTTCATCAACCTTGTATCCTAGCTGCTTCTCTTCCTGTGAATGCTATCAGGTAGGGAGACTGGTTATTCACACAGGATACCAGGCTGTAAACACCCTAGTTATCCCTGTGTTCTTGGTGGGCTGTTTCCTAGACGTGTTCTGGGAGTTGCTATGTCATCTCATTCGGCACCACCTGGCAGCGCGAGCTCTGTTACCCTAGTGAGGGAACTGAGGAGAGAGGGCAAACAGCATCGTGGAGAAACTATGCCACATCTCATGCTCACTGGGTTGCAAGTACCAAAGAGGACATTATGAGGAAATTTCTGGATCTAGCACATATTCTAGGCATTTTCTAATCAACAATAAATTGAAATTTGTGCCTTAAAAAGTCCAGATGGTATCTTCATTTATTATCTCACAGAGGCAGAGACAGAATTACTTTCCAATTAGGGTTTTTCTTTAAAAAAAAAATCAACGAAATATTTTAGCAAGTCAGTATTAGAGGTTTAAGGTAAAGCATAGGAAATTCGGATCTTATATTTCTGTTATTAGCTATTTGAAGAGTTTGTCAAGTCTGGCTAATAAGTCAATTAGATGTTCAATCTCTATGAAACATGTTTTTGATTTGGATTATTTTAAACTATACTAATCTGAGCATGCTGGGCAGAAAGTAGGCACCAGTGAATGGTAGATATTATCACCACTGTTGTCATTTTACCTTTCGTAAAGGAAATTAAGCACATATGCTATGTTGAACAGCGTAACAGGATCTTTGTCTAATTTGTTTTACAAACCTACCTGATGGGTATCATTATACCCATTTTCTTGAAAAAAGAAATTGAGGTTTTGGAGGGTTTAAGCAGCTTGTCCAAGATCAGTCAGCGGACATATTGCATGCAAGACTATTCACCTGCAAAGTCTGCTCTCTCCCTTATGTGACGCTAAATTTTCTTTTACTATGGGCAGGTAGGAAAAACTATCACAGTGGAGTGAATGGTCAGTAGTTGTCAAAACACAAAAACGCATTGAGGCAACCAAAGGATGAAAAAAAAAGTTTTGGATCCAGAATATCAATTTATGACTTCAATTTCACACAGTAGCAAGTAAAAATTAAAGTGAAAGAAGAAAGAAGTAAAGGGAACTAAGATCTATTTCTTATCAAACATTTTCCATGCAGCATACTAGGCCCCTTACTTCTGCTATCTCATTTAAATATCACAACAGTTCCCCAAGGTTGGGGTTTGCTGTCTAGGTTAACAGCTGAGGGAATTACAGGGCACAGCAGGATAAGTTAAGCTGCAGTCTACACAGCTAGGAAGTAGTGATACTTCCACTGTAGATGGATGTACACAGGCATTCTTACTTATGTAGAAAATAAATTATCTAATTAATCTCTTTGGATATTCCCATTAAACACTCCCAATCATGCAGACAATCAAGCATGTCAGGGTCTAGTCAAGTTTGGGTTTGGATGAAGAAAAAATGATATAAGCCAAATTTACTCTATAGAAAATGAAAATGATGCTTATAAGCCTACAACATTTTAGAATACAATTTTAGCTATATCAAAGTAAGCCAACCAGCCAAATGCTCCCCAAGTTATTATATTTCTGACATTAAAAATTATGAAACAGGAATAGAGTATCTCCTTTATTCCAAGCACACTCCAGCTTAATTCTGTGAGTTAGGGTTCATCAATTTAATATTACAGAAGATGAAACTGTGACTTAGCCTGAGTTGAAAGTGCTGTTAAGTAGCAGAAATTGAATTTTTAACTCAAATCTTATGTTTTTAATCCTTTCTTCTTCACTTTCTTGACAAAAAAAAAAACCCACTGGTGACAAAAAGTGTATCAATGAACCTACTGAATTGTTTGCCCAGAATTGAATCAATAGATGTGTTGCATCATGACTTGAGGCAGATTACAGGACTTCAGACTTTGATATTTTTGTTTCTGTATTTGCGAGAAATAGAACTGATTCAAGAATCTGTAATTTTCCTTTGCATAAACCAGAAGAGTAGGTAATGTGTTTTAAAAAGTTTAAAATGAATGAAGCCTGTGAGTCACAGCCTTCCCTACTCTCAAGGCCAGAATCCTCAGAGAGAACATTGACACCTGCAGTAGAGCTGTAACATAAGATAAAATTTAAAAAAAAAAGATGGAAATCGAGTGTTCAGTGGCTTTCAATAGCCTTAATTATCTTTAAAAATATGTCTGTTTTATGTAGTTTTTATCTGTAAAGTATACCTCTAAGACTAGTCTTTAAAAAACATATTGTAAAATGTATCATGTCCACCAAAGTTATTAACACAGCTCAGTTTTTTTATTATCTCTTTCTTGAGCAAATAGTGAATTTTGATTTTTTTGATGAAGAAATATCAAACTTGCTGATATATAACAGTACAGTAAACAGGATAGTATATAATTTGAAGGAGAAGGCAATGAATTAAATTTAAGAGTTAATTTGCATAGAAAGGTCTATATATGAGACAAATTCTGACTCTCAGCATAGTTGTGGTAGAAGTAAGCATTTCATTGTGTATTTATGTTGTTTCGGGTATGTGATTTTTATCAAAGAAAATTGTAATACACAGGATTGTTTGATAACTATCAGTGTAAATATATGTCATTTTAAAAAATATTTACAATGACTAAAAGGTAGATTGCACACATGCACACACACACACACACACATGTTTAGTGATGAGGACATGGAAATTGAAAAGTTAGTGACTTCTCCAAGGAGCATGGCAGAACGTAGAGCCAAGGTCTCCCATGCTCTAGTCCAGAATCCTATTCCCAGCACCTGTGAGCCACAGATTTCTAAATTAAGATTATGGTATCCAGGAATTTTCCTGTGGATCATGCAAAATTATTCTGTGTCTGAAATATATTTTAACTATAAATGTCAGAAAAAATGCTAAATTAATCACAATACCCAATTTAAATGACTTCAAACATTAGACTATTTTGTTTAATATGACTTAAGTCAAATAAAGGAAATAGTTCTACTGCATATTTAGGCTTTTCCATGTCAAAGTTCCCAAAGCTTGAA
Organism: Daubentonia madagascariensis; assembly: GCA_023783475.1. Lineage (NCBI taxonomy): Eukaryota > Metazoa > Chordata > Mammalia > Primates > Daubentoniidae > Daubentonia > Daubentonia madagascariensis. The sequence goes on along the minus strand of JAKFHU010002140.1, from coordinate 34,900,110 downwards.
TTTTTACAAGGTCTTCTTAATGAGTTAATTATTTTGTTCATTCTCCCCGTAAGAAAGTCTGATATAACCATTATATTTGAATTGCTAATAGCTGTCAGGAGTTGGTTCCCTGCCACAAGGCTTTGACAAAATTGAGATCGAAGTCCATTTGGGGAAGAACATCAGGCCAGACTGGTCAACAAGGGCAACAATCAGGATCATGGAGCCAGCTTCCTCAACACGGAGTTCAGGACCTGGGGTGAAGCCAATAAAACAAATAAGACATATGCTCAGAAAAATATGTCAGAATTAAATTGCCAAGGCGAACACAGAAGCCTAGGAAAAAAAGAGTTAGGAGGAATATAAGAAGCGCCAGGGTTCATACTCAGAGATTTATAGGAAGGGGAAGTGAGGTAGCATTGCCCACGTAGAAAAAACTGACCATGTATTTATCACACTGCAATACATTTGCATAGATTTTTCTCATAAACTCTCAAATTTAGTGGATAAGGAACCCCCTAGAGACACAGAGGGTTATTCATTTAACTCTCATTTATCATGTCCCAGAGATAGGAACTACAAAAAGCTTGTATGGGGAGAAATAAAAATAAATATTTAAATTAGAAGGATGCCCAGGCACAGGAGCAGCCCAAGGAGGAGATTGTTCATTTATATTTCTCCACCAAGAGCCAGGAAATACTTCTGGATGTGGTAAGGCTTAGTTCAGTCTTGAAAGATCATAGTTATAGTCCAGGTTGTTAAAGGTGAAAATGGTCTTTTAAAGAGATCTGGTGTCTGAAGTCATCGATGTACTCTGCAGAAGTATACATAGTTCATCATGGCTGTAACCAATAATCAACGGATATTTGTGGTCACCAAGGAAGCCACAAAGTGACCTGCACTTCAGATATACAATATCTGATTAAATGCTACCTCCATCCCGTAGTAGCTGTGTGACCTTGGGCAGGCTATATAACCTCTCTGTACCTCTCTGTAAAATCAGAATAATACTAGAACCTGCCCCACAATGTTGCTATGAAGATTAAATGAGTTAATGCTTGCAAAGTATTAGAAACTCTTAGCACATGGCATGATCTGAATGTGATGGGAAAAATTCTCATGATAAACATGTTACTAGCATTTTTTCTTAATTTTCATTCAATGCATATGTGTCCTAAGGAAATTTATGTCCTTGAAATCTCTTTGGCTCATTCAGTGGTTTAGATCAGCTTATCATCTGTTCTATTGTTTGTTTTTATTTCAGTAGGATCTTGCTTTTTTAATTATATTTTTTCTTTAGAATGTACTTTCTTGCTTCTGAATTTCTGCCATTTTACTAGAATTATAACAACAAATACACTATTGTTGAATGCAAGCTCCCTAAAATTACTAGAGCAGCCTGTTGATAAGACAGAGTTGAGTTTATTGCTTACTGCGGTAAGAGAGAGCACAAGAGAGCTTTGACATGGCGTCTGAGGCAGGAAGGCAAGGTTGAACTTTATGTCAATTTGAAGTTTAGTTTAAGGTGGATCTTCAAGGCAGGGCTGATTAGGAGGGGGTGAGGATTAAGGTACACTGTTTAAAAATTGATGGAAACAGCAAAACAACAATTTTGGAGACAAGAGATTTCAAAGGACCTTAAGACATAGACTGTCTATTGATTTTTCCATTAAAGAGTTGATGGGAAGTTTTTGTAATGAGTAATCAGGCCCTTTGTTGGGATGTCTTCTGAAATAGTAAAGTCAGGTGAAAATTTAGAGTAAATTATGTGGGGGTAGTTGCAGACCTCCTTGTATGTGACCCAGTGGTATACACAGGTAGATTGTTTTGTTTTCTGTCTATCAAACAAAATATTTCCCTAAGTTTGAGTTTTGGGAGGCAGTTTGTTGCTATGGTTGAGTGAATGGATTCTGAAGCCAGAACGCTGGGGTTTAAATCCAGGCTCTTCAGTTTACCTGCTGTCCTCTTGGACAATGTACTTCATCTCTTTGTGCCACTGTTTCCTTATTTGCAAGAGGGAATAATTATAATAGTATTTAAACATGGATTGTTATGACAATTGAGTGAGTCAATATATGTAAAGCTCTTGAAATAATGCCTGACACACACTGAGTATTCAATAAAAAAATTATTATCGATCTAAAATTAAAGGCTAGGATAATGTTTTTTGGTTCATATTACAAATTATTAACTACTGATCCATAATTAAGGAAACACACTATTTTCTTATGATTTTGTTCAATGTCTATTAACAAGCATTACATAATTAACCAACCAGAGGGAAAAGTGCTTATGTAAATTTAAATTTTTTCTCACTTCAAAAAAAATTTTTTTTATAATCTCGTAAATAATTTAAACATAGAAGTTTTTAGAATTTTTGTCTATAGCTCCTTATTCTTTTCATTCTAAATTATTTCCACTCCAGCTAAGATCTCTGATCTATTGCCTTCACAAGTCTGAACACTGGATACCCCTGTCTTAGGCACCTACTCGATTCAATGCTTTTTTACTTTTATTATATTCTTGCCCAAGCCTGTTCTACCTACTATTATGTTCCTTATCTCAATTTCTCCCTTATTCTCCCACTTCATACACTTGGAATTTTATTTAAGTCTTCCTAGGTCTCAATTGGCCTTTGTCCACAGGCTTCCCTCACCTAGCCCAGAGAATTATTAATTTCTATTGGCTCTCCTGGTCTTACCTGACTCCATCCTATGGCCATCGCCCAGGGTCAGATTGTTATCATCTCTTGCGTGAACTATTTCAATTGCTTTGCAATGGTTTCCATAGATACAATCTATTCCTTTTTGTATCCTTCATACTGCTGCCAGGTTTTTCTTAATAAAATATAGATTATATCAAGTCCCTTATCTGTTCAAAGAACTCCAAGGACTCACCATGGCTGATGGACTAAAAGCTAACTATGGTATTCAGTGTTCTGCAACACTTGGCTCTAACCCTGGGTCCCAGGCATAGCCTTCCATCCTTCATTTATTTTTCTACACCATGCAATACCTTCCCACTGACATGCCTTGCTCAATTCCCCTCACTTGAAATGATGCATTTACCTGCCTTTTCCATATTTTATTGTTCTGTTTCTCTTTCCTTCTGAAGACTTCCCTTCTTCTACTCGTTAATGTAAAATAATTTTCTCCTCTACTTTCTCAAAACAATAGGAAGATCCAGGTTTGTACAAGTTCTTAGAATTTTTGGAGTCCTGGATGAGAAAAGGATAGAAAAGTACAAGTGAAAATTTTTGGTATGTAAGTGAGTATTTATTTTAAAAAGAAGAGAAATCACAATATATTATATATTTTTTAAAAGCTGAAAAAAACTACAAAAATCATAAATTGTTATATTAGATAGTATTTTATTATGAATTACCTTTTAGAGAGCAGAAATGTAATTTAGTATTACCTTGATCAATTGCTTGATCAAAATGTGTTTTAGGTCATTGATAGTTTAGAATTTCCTTTATCTTAAAAACTTAATTGTTAATATCATGAAAAATTGTAGGACTATTGTCAATGTGGGAGAAGTTCTATCACCTTTCTTTTATATATTATAATATATTTTAATATTATAATATGAACGGGGCAATTTGGGAGTTTTTCCATTGACAAGCTTCTGTCTCTCTACATGACAAAAAGTTGCCCACCACTGCACACGTACCTTTCAGGGCTCCATGCTTGAGGATACACTGATCTTGCTGAACAACCCCTCTAACCTCACATGTTCACCATGACCTCGCATGAGTGCCACATGACAATGGAATCCACTTCTACACAAAAATGGCTAGCAATAAGTTAACTCCACATAGAAGAAACTGCAAGCAACATATCTTACCCAACCAAACTGAAATTAAATGTATCTCTCCCTCAACTTCCTCCTAGCTGACCCCTACCAATGTCCCTGGCCACTCTAAAATCACCCAAATGAAAGGTAAGGAGATACAGTGAACACCATCAATTGCTGCTGAAGCAGCTTCCTTTCATTGCTACAACCTTCCCTCAAGTAAGGGCCCCTAAAGATAAATTCAGCTTATTTTCATTCACTTCATTAATGTGGTGCTGGTAACAGATTAATTTGACTCTTAAAAAAACCCTTATTCCCTGCTACTTTGTGTTGTACTTTATATATGTATTGTCCACATGTACATTCTTTACTTTGTTGCATATGTGTCTAATTCTCTTCTGGACTAAGAGTAGGGAATGAGTTTTAATTGCCTTTGTATCATTCAGGTGGCATTATGCAGTGGATGTCCAACAATTATTTGTTGATTTAAGTGGAATCGACAGTAGTTTGAAAATAGCCAAGAGTAATATTGAAAATTACATCTTTTCTTTCTTTACACATTGGAATAGAGGTCAGAGATAGAGTAGTAGAAGCTAACATTAATTTTAGGTAGCTCTATATTTAAGAAACTAATTAGTTTTTGTAGGGAATAATCCATGCAACAGTAAGAATATATCAAGCTGATTTTGATATTTTATACATAAAAATAACTACCAAAGAAGGGTAAAAAAAGCAAAATGTGTTTAAAAATAAGTCAATAATTAAAAAAGCACTGTTTCATATAATAATATTAATAAAATAACAGTATCTAAAACTAAAATTTTTCTTCAGGAAAATTACACATTAAGTTGAACCATTTGAAATTGCCAATATTTTTCTGTTTTTAATATATTTACATAAAAAAGGCAATTTTATATAATTCAACACAATATATTAATATGTTTTTCAAGTTTTAGTTATAAGAATCAGGAAAAAAGGAACTTTTTTCTCATATTCAATGCTTAAATTGCTTTTAGAGCTATTACAGATTGTCTAAATTAGCACTTGCCTAGTAATTAAATTTCATTCCATGTTTACTGTGAAAAGACAGTGGACATAAACAAAAGCACATCCACTAGAGTACTGATTTGTAACGTGTGATTCTCTGTGCTTTCACGTAATGGGCAACTTCTTTGCGTGATCTTAAATGCTAGAGTGCAAGATCTAGGTTTGGGCTTTATTAGAAACAAGGAAAAAACACCTGACCTGCCAGATGTAATATCACTAGATAATATATTTTTTCCTCCAGAAATGCATATCACAAATAGAGAATATGCCATACACAGCTGTAATAGTATAACCTCCATTTTTCACTACCATGTATTCTCAAAAAGCATGTTTCATTTTTTCCCATCAAAATTAAGCTTTGTTTTATGTCAGATCTTGACTAACAATTTATATGAGACTTATAATTATTGGAATGCAATATAATATAAGAATGAGATTTTAAAAATGATGTCTTTGTTTTGATTAGCAAGGTAATATGTGTGCATCATAGAAAATTTAGAAAATACCAAAAAGCACAAAAAATGTGTGGGATAGAAATCAACAGTTACCCTGCTGCTCAGAGATATTCACATTTTGATCTCACAGTTTGATCTCCAACCTGTCAATAATTTTTCTATGCCTATGTACATATATAAATTATGAAATCAGATTTTTAAAACTCTAGTAACTTTATTGTGATATAGTTTGCTTACCATATAATTCATTTAAGGTGTATAAGTCAATGGTTTTTAGCATATTCATAGATTCGTATAACCATCATCACAGTCAATTTCAGAACATTTTTATCACCTCAAGAAGAAACACCTCATACTTTAGCTCACACCCTCCTTTCTCCCCATTTCCTTCCCCAGCCCTAAAGGACCACTAATCCACTTTGGGTCTCTTCAAATTTTCACATCAGGGCAATTGCAGAATATGGTTTTTTGACTGGATTCTTTGACTGAGCCTGATGTTTTCAAGGCTCACCCATGTAGCATCGACCAGTACTTCATTCCTTTTTATAGCCAAATAATATTCCATTGTATGTATAATCCCCGTTTGTTTATTCATACATCTATTAAAGAACATGTGAGTTGTTTCCATCTTTTGGCTACAATGAGTAATGCTACAATAAACATTCCTATGCAAGTTTCTGTGTGGGATTTGTTTTCATTTCTCTTGGGTATATAGCTATGAGTGGAATCACTGCATTATGTGGAAACTATATGTTTAATTGTTTGAGGAACTGCCAAACTGTTTTCCTTTAGTTATGCAACCATGGGACACTAATGCAACTTGTCATCTGAGGTATCCTACTGGGTACTCTGTTCAGAGCCACCTATTAACGGAGATGGCTACATGAGGAAGAATTGCCTCTGCTCCTCAAGAAATGCCAGTTGAGCTGGGAAGAAACCACTTACAGAACCTATATATATTCTGTAGCTCTAGTATCTGAAGCTCAATATTTGAGTGGACAAATACTGTTATAATGTTTGTGAGGTAGATAAAAATAGAAGAAAAACAGAGCTAATGTCAGAAAAGTAAACCATTTAAGAGGACTTCATTAGTGAAAGATCAATTTATTGAATTATAGTGTTATATGAAACCTAAATGTACACTCAATAGGAAAAATAATATGTCACACACTTCAAAATAGATTAGCAAAATATATACATATAAATGATACACTCGCAGCTGAGATTCTTTCCAGGGAATACTCTTAGTGGAAAGAAGGTACTTTACCGTATACCTATCCCTGGGCCCATCTGCATTCAAAGATTGTCATTGCAGGAAGAAGTGGGTTGGATGGGGTAATAGTCAAGGCTGAGCCTCCTTACCTCCACTGGGACAACTCTGAAGAGTCTTCCAGGTCCAAAGCTCCTCATATAATCCACTGAATCCTTTGTTCCAGCTGCATCGAAATTCAACTTTGCCTTCTGCCCAATCTTGTTTCCCTCAGCCTTCACGAAGATGTTTTTTTCTCATACTCCCCAGTAAACCTCCTGAATTCAAACCTGAGAATCTCGGAAGGTGTTTCCTGGAAAATTCGTCAAAGCCTGGAAAGGTCAGAGTTATGCCGCAGGGGCCCCTCCTAGCTTACATCTGAATACATGATACTACATGGCAAAGGGGAATGGAGGGTGCGGATAGAGTTATAGCTATTCATCAGGTGCCTGGAGACAGGAAGATTATCTTGAATTATCCAGGTGAGCCCAGTGTCATCCCAAGGGTCCTTTCAAGTGGATGAGGGAGGTAGAAGAAGGACAGCAAGAAACAGTAGCTTGAGATGAACTTGACCAGATATTTCTGGCTTTGTAGATGATAAAAGTGACCTGGAGGTAAAGGATGTGGATAGCCTCTAAAAGCTGGAAAAGACAGGGAAATAGATTCTCCCCTAAAGCCTCCAAGAGGAGCACAGCCTTGCCAACACCTTGATTTTAGCCAGGTGAGACTGATTTCAGACTTCTGACCTCCAGAAATGTAAGGGATAATTTTACTGCAGCAGCAGTGGAAAACTAGCACACTTACTTTCTTTTTCTTTTCTCTTTAGTAACACGTTGTGTTTTAACTCTGTTGCTGACTGTTTATATAACTTCTGCCAAGGGCTGTATCTTTCTCAAAAAAAGGAAAATCCTGTCTTGCTTATATTTGACTCTAGTTCTACAACACAGCTCAATTATTCAAGGCAGGCAATAAAATCTGGTATGTTTTGTATAAAGAGGGTATAGATGAAATAATCTGTGCTTTTTGACACCCAAAGAATAGGTAGCCCAATTAAGTACTATATGAAGTACTGTAACCATCTTCTCCTTAGTAATACACCGCCTAGAAATTAATTTTTCCTTTTCCTATGCATGGAGGTTTTGGCCTACCTAAGTTTCAATCATGAAACAAAGGCTATCCCCAGATACTGTTTTGATATCCAAACCCAAAAAAATGATTCTGACAAATCATCCTTGTCCTTAAATAACTCGAGTCTTTACATGAGCCTATTTATTTATTTCTTTGAAAATCCATTTTAGTAAACCTTAACAGAATTGATATTATAAAACTATATCCTTGATTAACCAAAATTTTATTAAATCAATTTTTGTTTGGAAATTTTAGTTTATGTGTTATTCATGGTCATGTTGTGTTTATATGATGCTAACTCTTTTAGAATCTGATTAATTTTCTCACTCTTACAACGCTGCTCTGATCATTAGGAGGAAACAGTTATAAAAGTAACTAAAACTATGTGAAATCACATTTAAAATGAAAAACGAAGTAAAATGAAGAATACATGTTTAAAAAAGCATTATCTTCCCTTGAACAACTGAAAATTAATTTTATTATGAAAAAATATAAGTTATAATGTAAGCAATTTGTCATAAATTCAAGAAATTTTTGTCACTTAGAAAACATGTTTCTTGCTGTTTTATGGAACAGATGAAGCAGGAAATAATTAATATCACCATCATGCCATTGGCAGTTTCAGAAGTAGACACAACAGAAAATGGCTGAATAGCTAAAACTTTGGGGATAATTCAAAACTGCCATTATAGTGTGCTTTGCATAACGGTGTGAAAACAGTAGGCATGTTATCTCATGCAAAATAATAAAAAGAGAGTGTTAGGACAAATTTATCTTCTGTTATAAATGCTGACTCCTTCTTTATGTACTGAGCTCATTCACCAAGGCATTCTGAAATTGCTCCTGTGATGCCATGTCTTCTATTTGGTTATAATTAAATAAAATATATACAGTCATAAAGAATGTAAACTTGCTATTAATAGGATGGTTTTATAAATGTTATGTAAAGAATAAAAGGGTCAGATTGTTACATCACGTTGATTCTAGACTTTTTATATAAAACTATAAAAACGTCTTTTTTTTTTGAGACAGGGTCTCACTCTGTCACCCAAGCTAGAGTAAAACAAGTCTTAAAGGTCAGAGAATTATGTGGGGAGGTCCCATGATATATCGTAGTATGTAACGGGTAATATTTTGTGGCAATCATCATATTGCTCATTGAAAGTATCAAAATGAATATGCTGCACCCTAATCCACCACTCCAAAGGGGAGGGAATTTAGAGAAGGGCCCCAGTCACCCAGGCAAGGGAGATCCACTTGTGGCCCAGCGTAGCCCCCTCGTCTCTCAGTGCAGGTGAAGGCTATGACTCAGTTCTGTCTTCTGGCATTCATAAGCTGCCTGCTTTCCATGTCTGCCTATCCATCTGTGCAAATGGGATTCAGTGTGATTTTTAAATCTGCCTGAAAATTAAATTCAGTTGCAAGGTAAGAACTGTTAATAGAAGTGAACAAATGGAGAAAAAAAGGTGTCAATATGTTAAATTGTAAACCCGTTTAAAACAAATATTTTGATTTAATATAAAATTAGCCTATAGCTGCTATAATTCTCATAATATAGAGAATTAGAGGTGCTTTCCTGGGGCTAGTTTACCTGTGAATTAGGAAACTGCTAAAACCTCATGCAAAACCAAGTGAACCTGAGGTCACAGTCAGGGTGACAGAATTGTTAGTAGGGGTTAGGCTACACATCTCTGCCTTTTTCAACTCAAGGAATGTTCTTGAGCACTATTTCCTCTGCCATAGAAAATCAGATTGATTTCTAGCACAAAAGGAAGCTAGCTTTATTTTGTTATAATTTCTGAGGCTATATCTTAGCTCAGACTAGCTACAGTTGAGTACAATGTCAGCTGTTTATTGACTACCACCTCTGATGAATTGAACTAGAAGTTCTTTCAAAACCATGATGTGTAGCTGCTATATAAATGATTTTGTTAAAGACCCATCACTTTTATTATGGGAAAGAAAAAAAGAGAATAAAATGTTTACATATGAGACTGCCTGCCTAAATAAAACTTCTATTAGTTTAAAAAATTAAGCAATTTAGAAACGAATTGCGTATGTGAGGTTGTTAAGAGTTATACCACAAACTTGATGAAAACCAACTAATGTATCATTTTGATAGCATAACAAATATCTCAGTGAGCCTTACTCATTTTGGCTTTTAAAAAGTGCACACTTTTTTAGATCTTATAGATAAAATTAATATTAATATTTAAAAGAGCAGCAGGAGCTATATTTCGTTGTACAGAGGAGCACCAAAATGAATATTTAATGTCATGTCCACTTAGGACACTCTAAATATTATTACTGGCATTTGTCCAGCTAAAGAAAAAAGAAAGAGCTGGAGAGGAAAATACATAGTGCTTATTTCAATTAGGTGAAATTATGTGGTTCAATAAAGCATGACAGCCTGCATAATGAAAGAAGAGGCCCATGTTTATGGGAGAATTATTGGTGACAAAAATGTTGGCTGTATCCATGTTTTACTGAGGCGGTTGAAAGCCACTGTTTTATCTATTCATTCATAATTTCCTGCAATGTCTTTTAAAGTGTAAACTGATATTATGCAGGAGAAAAAAAGAAAAAACAAGGAACTGTTTACTGTTTCCTGTGTTTAACAAAGATGAAGTAATATGTTTGGAGTATTTATAAAGACGATATAAAAAGTTGCCAGTGACTTTCATTGTCTCCTCTTACTCTCTTCTCTCTGAACCTCTGTCTCGATCTCTCTGTGCCTGTTTCTCTCATATATAAATTATGTACACACAGGCATATATTAATATGTATGCACAGGCATGTTTCATGTGCCTGTGTTCCTTAAAACAGTAAGAAACATGTTTTCTAATGATGAAAATTACTTGAATTTATGACAGATTGCTTACACTATAACTTTCACTTTTAATAAAGATAAAATTATTTTCCTATTGTTCAAAGAGAGACAAGCTTTTTAAAAGATGTATTTGTAGTTTTTATTATGCCTTCCATTTTCAGTCTGATTTCACAAAGTTTTATTTACTTTTATAACATTATCTATTATAACACATATGTATGTGTGCACTTGTGTTGCTTATTTTAAAAGAAATTTTTATGAAGCATTTGAAACAGACAAAATAGAAGAAAAGGAAGAGGTATTATAAAATATTGAAATGATTATGGCTCCATATTTTTTCTTCTTTCTCCATCTTTGTTTTAAGTGCTTAGTTTATAGTTAACACTCTACAATTTTGATTAAAATTATATTTAACTGTAATCAATATTTTATAAAGATAGCTTTTTTGACATTTTTTGACATAAAACTTTGAGGAAAGAAAACATATTTTCCGGTTGTTACCTCATAAATTGTATTGCTTTAAAAAACCTAGTGTATATGTAAACACAATACCATAGGTTGAAAACATGAATATTGCTAAATTTTACTATTTAAAAACCATCTGGCAACAATTTTCATAATCAACATTTTAAAAAGTGTTAAGCAAACTGAAGAAAAATATGTATAAGAAATACCAAAAAATTAATATGTAAACATTTCAAGACATTAAAAAAGTATATTAATAGAAATTGAATTATAAGAATATTTGTATCACACACACACACACATACACAACCTCCACAAGATTCAATAGCTATCTTAATCAGATGGTTATATTCAATTATCCAAGAAATACAATTAAATATTCAATATATAAAATGCTTGCCAATTAAATCTGCAAAATTAAATTTAAAATATATAATATTTAGTGCCAATAAGATTTCAGAAAAATAAATGGTCATTTTTCCCAACACTTGGTGAAGCACAAATTATATTAACCTTTCAGAAGGCAATTTGATAGTGTGCAGTGAATACTTTTAGTAAGTGATTATTAGTGTTCAGAACAATACTATTTTGAGGAATTTGTCCTTTGGGAATAATGAAGCATAGTATTTGCAGTTAGGTTCTTCTTTTTATATTATTCTTTATAAGAGTGAAAACGAATTGAACCAGAAATATAAATGAGTTTAAAAAATTAGAATTCCCTAGTATGTTGTTATAGAAATAATTTCATTTATTTGTAAGGGAAAATGTTTCAAAATCTATTGTTAAATATTAAAAGCTTGTCATAAAGAGTATGTGCACTGTGAGACTTACTTTTTTTTTGTTATATAGAAATTTTAAACTGATTTTCTTCAATTATATTTTATTTTTCTGAATGGTTGGATTAGGGGTGATTTTTATAGTTTTTCTTTTTCAAATACAAATATTTTATGTGATAAGTGAAAAATAAGGAAAACCTAAGAATTTTTTTAAAAGCATGACTGCACAGATGTAGAAAAAGAAAACAGCTGTTGACCATCCCCCAAAAAACAAAAGCAAACAACAAAAAAGAAGAAATAAAAAGAAAACAAAAGGAAGAAAAAGAAAAAACTATGCCCTCAGTGGAACTTGAACATAAGTGAGCAGTCTCTCAGGACCCGGATCCGCTGTGACAAGCAAGAGTAGACCCGGAAAAATTACGGGAACGAGAGGGCCAGCAGTGCGAAACTGATCTAAAAGAATAAGTCCACTCGAACTCTGAAAATCCTAAAAGAGTCTTCTGAGAGATCACAGAACGTCCTACAAGTAAGGGACCTAAGACCGTGCAATTTAAAGTGGCAATCTTCATAATCCATATCTCTAGGGTGAAAAAGCCAAATGAGGAACGGTGAGCCTCCCTTTCATAAATGAGGAATAGCAAAAGAAGCAAAAGGTGGAAGTATATGGTCCTGAGAGACAAAAGAGAACCAAAATTTGGAAATTGTATACCCTTGCCTAACCACCAAAAAACAAAAAACCACTAAGAATCAGGATTTTGATACACTGACAAGAGTATATTAGTGATTGAGAATTCTTATAAACCACACCAACAATGCAAAAATGAACAGAAAAAAAATATAAGTAAACCTATATAAGTTTATTACAACTAATAATAAAATTGTATCAAATGATAAAAACATTCATTTACAGAGCAGATGAAAACTGTAAGGCTATAATCTAAACTAAATTAAATATAGTCAGCCAAGCATTCAGGAATATGAAAAAACACCTTGAATAAGAAATTTAAAACTAAAAGAAAATGGGACTATAAAAAGTATGAAGGAATGAAAAAGTTTATCAAATTCAGAAAAAAACGGACAAAAAGACAAAATTAACTCAGAAATGATTCAATTTCAAGGTGCTCAAGAGACGTCATATTCAAGAGAATTTAAAAATGAGCACTGAAGAAATGTAGGAAAACAACCTAAAGGATAAGAATGTGATGGAGAAAAAAATAAAAAAAGGTTTGGGAAGAAAGCAATGAAAACAGAAGACAGGCAAAGGAGGGATACCATTCCTTTAATCGGTATTCCTGGAAAATAAGAACAAACAATAGAAAAGAACTAACATTTAAAATCATCATCTAAGGAAACTTTCTAGAAATAAAAGAAAACCTGAATCAACGTATTGGAAAGACCCAAAAAAGACATGAGAAATTTAACCCTAATCAGGCAACCCTGTGACAAATCCTCATAAAAAACATTAGATTAGAGGGTAAAATATCCTCAAGGATTTTCACGATTAAGATTTTAGCTTAAAATTACATGGCAAATAAGGGAGATTCAAGGAAAGAATATCAGCAACAAAACAAACTCAAACTCATTTTTCTCCCAGCTGTAAGCCCGGGTTTCTTCCCCAGGCTTCACTGCCTGCTCAATTCATGAAACTTCAGCGTTGATAGAACAAAGATCCTTCAACAAACTCCCCAAATGACGCATATGCTACTAAAGTTTTGATCTTCTCCGCAGTTTGTCCACATCGCTTCCTATTTCATGGGAGAAACACCTACAGCAGATCTGTGGTGATAACAATAAATGTTGAAGGGGTAAAAATAATTTTACATAAAATCGTTACCATTTCTAGCACCTCTATCTCAGTCTGCAACACCGTGGGAAGTACAAAATTCACGCGGGCTTAACATTTAGAGTGGTCAAAAAACTGTGTGCAGGATTTGTGATGATCATGCTACCTACTTTCCGTTTACATAAGACGGCGTACCAGATTATCATTGTCTAGAGAGGTGCAGCAGGGAGGTACTTTAGCCTCCCTCATAAGGTACTTTAGCCTCATAATGAGCTCAAGACTAAAATATTATGCTATTAAATATGGAGTATTCAATTTTCTTAAGTGCTAAGTGTGACAGTTGATATCTCTGACATTGCACTTTGACACCTCTTGTTTTTTTACTTATTGTGAAGGTGCATCTTCAGTCTTTCAAATGCATCTTTTGGGTTGTGATTATCTTTCGTCATTTTTTTTTTAAGAGCAATTTTTGTGAAACCGTGAATAAGTCAAAAATTCGTGTTATTTTCAAATATGGGTTCCATCCTGGAACCGATGCAGCACAGACTGCTCGAAATATCAACAAAGTGTTTGGGAAGGATGTGGCTAATGAATGCATAGTACGTTGATGGTTCCAGAAGTTCCATGCTGGTGATTTAGTCTTGAAAATGAGCCACGTGGAAAATGAGGCCAAGGTGGATAATGATGAGCTGAAAGCAATAAATGTAGTGATTATGACTCCTACTCTATTATTAATAAAAATCCTCCTGTTAGAAGTGTTGTATCAGCAGTTTGTTCTCGGTTCTTGGTGTGCTCTGGCTGAAGAATGACCACATACACTGAAAGCAAGGTAAGCACAAGGTGAAGTTTATTGAGCAAAGTAAGATATGTTCACCACAGCGAGGGAATGGGTCCCCTGTCGTAACAGGAGGGCTCTGATTATGGTCTGGGGTCCTGTTTCATATTGCCTAGGCTGGGCCCTCCTCGTGGTTCAAACGTCACCATGGAACCACTTTGATGGACAGTTGGGAGTTATATAACCTGAGTGTTACTGTGCATATGGATCTCCCATAAGAATCTCTGAAAGCCCATTGGGGGGGTGGTAAACTGCAATGCAGATTTAAGCTAATGACATGATAATTAGCCTTAGGTTGCTCTAGGTCACCTTTCAGACCCTATTGTGCCTGTGCTGCTGGGCCCATGGGCTGGGGAATCTTCTGTATTCTTTTGCAGTTGTCGTGCTAAGTTTTGATTGGCAGATTGATAGGGCGTTCCTTCCTCCCCCATGTGTGGCAATTACTGCTGTGCTCGCCTTTGTCCCCAGGAAAGCTGGAGGTCCCTCACTGTCTACCTAACAGAAGTATGACCTTGCTCATTGGGTTATTATTCAAACAGTCCAAAAACTACTTCCAAAGGGAATTGGAAAACCGTTCCTTACTTCTCTTGTCTTTATTGTTGGTGGACAGCAATTTCTCAGATCTTAAAAAACTACAAAATGATCTTTAATAATTCACTCTATTAAAGTTCCACTAGCAAATGAGCTCCACCTGACTTTAAGCCCCATACGGCATTGACTATTTCTGAACTTTCCTAATTATTACTGTGTCTCTGGCCCTTAACAGGCTGCTTAAAATATAGCTAGCAAAAGCACCATAAATATTAGTTGAATTATTA
The DNA here is from genome assembly GCA_023783475.1 of Daubentonia madagascariensis. Classification (NCBI taxonomy): domain Eukaryota; kingdom Metazoa; phylum Chordata; class Mammalia; order Primates; family Daubentoniidae; genus Daubentonia; species Daubentonia madagascariensis. The sequence goes on along the minus strand of JAKFHU010002140.1, from coordinate 34,884,950 downwards.
AAGAAAATGTTTCCTTTTTTACCATGCGCACACATATTCGCATTTTTATTTAAAATATAAAATAACAAGATAGTAATTTCAAAATCCTAACAAGATAGTAATTGCAAAATGTTTACTGTTCATTTTTGTAAAAGATTAAAATGAAATACTACTATTTGCACTGTAGCTATGTACCTTTTATCTCACTCCTTAAAGCCAAGCACATGTATTTGATTTTGACCTTCAAAAGACACTGAGCTATCAATAGTTTTTGTTCCCAGTAATTGTTGTTATTAATTTAAAAACAATTTTATAGTATTAATCATGGCTAAAGTCATAACTAATTGATGAGAGATGCATCTCTAAAAATGCTGTTGTGAATTTCATTTGATTGGGCTAATTATCCTTATTTTCCTTGACCACCTTCATGTTAATTCTCACCTCATCATAATGGTGATTACTGGTAAGAGAGGAACAGTTTAGTAGTTGAATCTTGTGCCAGACTCAGCCAGCAGAATGCTGCCAATTTCAGCAGATGGTTCAGTTTGCAACACGAATGAAATCTCTGCTAGCAAACACTCCCTCGCTTTTAACAATGGGGTGACCAAAAATCAGGAAGAGAAGGTTTCCGCATGACACCTAGGGAAAAGTGCTAACAGATTTCAGTTCCTGTGCTTAACTTTTGTACAGAATTAATGAAAGAGAGCAACCAGCAAAACAATGCAAAGAATTGGTGACTTAAATTGAGTGTGTGAATCTCTGGCATTCTTTATGTCCTATCCTTAACATTTGTTTCTTGACCTGACCTCTGCACAGCCCAGAGCCGAGGTTCTGGGCAATTCAGTAGTTCAGCAGGCGGGCTCTCCTCAAGGATCCTACAGGGTCCCACTGGGAGAGGCCTTCATTCAAGAGTTCTGAGAACAAGAGCCTTTTCATAACCTCAATTACCACAGGGTCAGTATGCAACCATGCATTTTCTAGTGGCGCTTGGACTGCCTGGCGAGCAGCTGTGGCCCAGGAGCTGCTCTGAAACTAAGTTAAACTGTCATCAGTGTCTGCCTTTTAATGACAGCAGCAACAGAGGATATTTTCTGATAATTGGCTTTTTGAGCAACCAGACCCGGGATTTGACTCTTGAACAAATAAAGCCTTGTCAGGATTAAACCCCCATTTGTAATTCATAAGAAATTTCTGTCAAGTTTTCGTGTGTGGTTTTGATAGAACAAAAGAAAATTAATTTCCTGACTAAAAGACCTCATCTGCTTTAACTTTATTCATATATTTTACTTTAAAGAAAAGGTTTATTACATCTTTTCAATAAATATATTTATGGTCTGCCATGAGATTTATGCATAAGAATTGAAAATTACCATGAAGCTGATGGCATTCTGTCAATTGATTGAGAATTTCTCAATCTCTTCAGTGCTTATGTATCCAGTGAGGTTTTGCTGTAGGTCAAAATATGGTATGAATAGGGCATTATGATGCAATGAATCAAGTGATCTGGTTAGATTAAAAACAATGCTCAGCTTCGCAAAATTCAAGTTAGAGTGTTTCAAATCAAAAGTGAAAACTAAACCAAATGGTTGAACTTAAAGTCTACTATATAGCCGTATTAGAGAACTAAATGTGTTGTAGTTACATCCATTTGAATGTTTATGATATATTATAAACATGCATGTTTTATGCATTACGAAAACCCTTTGATCTCTCCTAAGAACCACAGGACCTCACTGACAATCACTGTAGTTTGACAGTTTTTTTCTAAAAAAAATCCATTAAGGCACACAGAGAATCACATGCTATTATTTTGAGATAATTTATTCTGATTTTTAAAAATGTTTTGTCTAAGATAGTGTAAGAATTTAAATATTAGCGACTTTTTGATGCTATTGTGGCCAATAACTGTGTGTGTATATATTTCTCAAAGTTATGTAAAATATTTAGCAATATTTAACTGCTAAATATAAAAAACTTAGTCTAGTAGTAAACAAATAAAATGATGATCTCTTCTTGATTTTAGTATGCTGGCTTTTACACATAGTAACATTTAAGTACTTTTTCATTTATAAAAGTTCCCAGAGTTTTCTATCCTTTTTCCCAATTTCCTTTATAAATTGTGGCTTGTTCTGTCAGTTATTTCCTGTAATTGAAGAATTTTAAGCAGATTAGGGTCATACATGCCTCAGCACTCTTTATGTAATGCTACATCCCTAGTGCCTAGAACAGTGCCTGGCACATACAGGCACCCAAGCAACATCTGTTAAGTGAATGAATATCTAACCTTTTGGATTAAAAAAAAAGAGAGAGAAAGTGACACAATGTTGGTGTTCAGTGTAGATGGCAATGAAAATGTTGAAATGTTCTTGGGAATATTTGGAAAATGTAGAATAAAATTCCCATATAACCCTATAGAATTTATAGTGTAGGATTCAATGATTTGTGTTTCCAGGCTTACGTTTATCTAATCATATATATGAAAAATATTTTTGAGAATACAAGAACATATGTGTAGGTACAGACCATGTATACATTTCACTCAAGTGTTTAGCCTTTTCACATGTGTAAATGCAGTTTGGAAAAAGTGCATGCGTGAATGAGTTTGAGTACTTGAGCATCAAGTCATTGCATGTCAATGAATTTTGATCTCCATGGAGGATTATAGTAGAATATATATCCGTATCCAACATGGATCCTGTCATAAGATGCTGCCATGACAGAACCTCAATGGGTATCTGTTAGTTCATCAGTCCCACCAGTTAGTTAGCCTGTATCACTTAGATGTTTAAGAAAAAATGGAAATTATTGAGAATTTTTTTGTGTACTAGTTACTATCATACAAATTATTTAATGTAATCACCACAATTACAGATGATACATGAAATGAGAAAAGAAACTCACTTTCATTGATCACATTAAAAGGGCCAGGCTCACTGATCCAGAAATGAGAGAGAGAGATTAGAAATGGAAGAGAAAGGTACAGATGACTGAGAGAGAAATGTAGATGAGAGACGGGAGGTGAAGGACAAAGATAGATGAGAGATAATGGGTGATTGATCAGTAGATGATAGATATGTGATAGATGATAGACAGATGGATGACAGATAATAGATAATATGTGGGTGGATGATAGATGGGTGATAGATAACATATAGATAGATGATTGATAGATAATAGATAGATGATTGAGGATAGATGATATATAGATGGATGATAGATAATAGATGATGGGAGATAGATGGAGGATGGAGGATGGATGGAGGATGGAGGATGATGGATGGAGGATGGAGGATAGAGGGTGGAGGATAGGTGGAGGATGGATGGAGGATGGATGGATGCTGGATGATCAATGGATGATAGATGACTGATGGTAGATCAACGATGGACGGTGGATGATAGATAAATAGATGGCAGATGAATAATATATGATAATAGATTGATAGATCGATGAGAGATGGATGATAGATGGGTAACAGATGAGTGATAGACACATGATAGATAAATAGAGATGGAAATATAGATGGAGTGGGCAATAAAGTAGGGAAGAGGGATAAAGTACTTATAGAAAAATCCCTTACTGATCTTAAGGAATTTTTGGAGATCCTGTTTGGAGATCCGAACCAGAGGGGTAAATGATGACCTAGACCTCTTCTTGAGAGTAACATAAACTGTGATAGTGAGTATAAAGTGATTAATTCAGATAATATACCACAGCAGATATAGGCGGAGAAGCTGTAAATGTAACAGGGAAAGGCGTGCTGGAGGTGCGACCAGGACTGCTCTAGCTGAGGCTGTCTTCTGTCACCCAAGGATGGTGAAGAAGCCAGGACAAAGACTGTCTCATCCCAAGCAAGCGGAGCTTGGGGATGCCCTCATGCCTTGACTGACATCTCTGCTGTAAGATAGATCTCATACTCTTCATTTCACAGGCAAAAAAAACCCTAAAACTGCACAAGATTAAAAACTACAGCTGGTCCATGACCCAATTCAAGAAAAAAACAGTAAATAAATCAGATTGTAAAGTCTCAGGTCTTGAGGAGTGTTGCATAATGGAGGCTTATGTCACTTGTACACATGTGTGTGTCTGTGTGTGTGTGTGTGTGTGTTAACGGTTTCTGTGGCCAGCATATGGTTTCAAAATGCAACTTAAATATGCAGATATTATAATATTTATGATTATTTTCTGCTGCTAACAAATTGCCATAAACTGAGTGACTTAAAACAGCATACTTTTTAAAATTATTTCAGAATATTACGGGGGTACAAATGCTTTGGTCATTTATTATCTCAGTTTTTTTAGGTCAAGGTCTGAATGTAGTTCAGCGAGGTTCTCAGTAAGGGTCTCACCAGCCTGTAATCAAGGTGTGAGCTGCAGCTGTGATTGCATCTGAGGCTGCACGTCCTCTTCCTAGGCTCCCTGGAGATTTGCAGAATTTAGTGTCTTGTGGTTGTAAAACTGAGGCCCTCAGCTTCTAGGAGCTACCCACAGATGCCTGCCAGGTTTCCCTGTACACCACGGCAGTCTGCCTCTTCATGACCAGCAGATTTTCTATTACTTCTTTGGCCTCTGATTTCTTAACTCTCTTTTGACGGACTTGCCTGAGTAAGTCAGACCTACCCAGGACCTTCTCCTTTCTGAGTAACATAAAGTCAACCCATTAGGGTTCTTAGTTACAGCTACAACATTTATTCTCCTTTGCCATAGAAGGTAATACGATCAGGATACTGATATCTAATCTGACCTTTTGCCATATTCTCTTCATTGGAAGCAAATTAAAACTCCTTTTTAATTTTTTCACAGACAAGGTCTCACTCTGTTGCCCAGGCTGGAGTACAGTGGCATCATCACAGCTCACTGCAACTTTGAACCCCTGGGCTCAGGTGATCCTCTTGCCTCAGCCTCCCCAGTAGCTAGGACTACAGGTGTGTGCCACATCTGGCCAATTTTTTTTTTATTGTTTTTTTATTTTTTTTACTTTTTGTGTAGAGACAGCATCTCACTATTTTGCCCAGGCTGGTCTCAAATTCCTGGTCCCAAGCAATCCTCCTGCCTTGACCTCCCAAAGTTTGGGGATTACAGGTGTGACCACCAGTCCTTGCCAAAACTTCTGCTTACTTTCAAAGAGAGGTGATTATATAAGAGCGTAACACATTGGGAGTTCTCTTAGAATTCTTTCTACATACGAGGAGGTGTGTGATAACAAAGGGTTTAGGGCCTGCCTTCTTATAGAAGACTTTGTTGAACTTCCATGTTCTCTCCCTAGTCCTTGGAGACATTTGAGCTTATAGGACCATAGTTACTACTTTAATATGATTGAAAAGTATAACTAAATACCTGCATTTTTAAAATTAATAGGTCTTGAGGAAATATTGGTGATTTGTAGATATATCTACAGAAAACTATTTATTTTTAACATCCATGACAGGGTAGTCAAAACAAAGCAGTGATCTGAGGAGCAGAAGGAAGAGACTTTTACTTTTAAATGAATATCTGCTTCATTTCTTATAGTTATACTTTGACTCCCATAACTTAGCAAAGATCAGGCAATTCCCTTTAAATGCTTTCTACTCACAGAATGGACCACACATGAATTGCATCTACTGGAAGTTGTTTTTTGGTTTTGTTTTTTTTTAAATGCTGTATCTCAGGCTGCATGCCAGGCGTACTCTTTCAGAATTTTTTGTAACAAGACACAAGTGATTTGTTTGCACATTAATGTTTGAGAAGTACTATCTAGAAAATGTTGCATTAAGTTTACACATTCTGTAATGCATCTGTGCTATTGAATGGACTTTACTTGTTTGATTTAAAATAAAATATATAGCAAAGTTATTCAAGTTCTTTTTAGATATTTAGTGATATTTACAAAAACATCTTAGGGGTAGGAAAGTCAGAAAAACAGAGATAAACATTCTTTTGTTTCTCTTTTTCTCTGCATCCTCCTATTTTGACTAAGGCACTCACAGAAGCCACAGACATCTCTTCTTGCTTCATACTCCAAGCGGAAGATAGACAAACTTTAGATTAAACAATAAAGTCAAACTGGAAATGCCATACTAGCCAGAGGAGAATAAGATAAATTAAGGACTATTTTCAGCCTGCCAAACTACTCTTTTTAACTTTATTAGTCATTAGAAGAAAAAGAAAACCCATAAGACAGCATAATATCATATATCCTCCTTACCATTGCATGGGAGTCTACACTTCAGAGAGATCAGCAGAAGCTGTGAGTCACCTGTGATGTGGCACCTGCAATTATTTGAGATTAAAGTTCCAAAGACTTTTTGCATTAAGAAATTCTCCTACAATTTCAGAATAAAATGCATTATATAATAAGTAATATTAAAGTAATATACTGCATTATATAATATTGTAATATTGCATTATATAATAAGTAATATTAAAGATTCAGAATCTATCGCTCTGTAAGCCATTAAGTCCAATAATGAAATTTGAACAACAAAAGAAGATGGAGAGAGATAACTTCATTTAAAATAGTTATTCCCATATTTAATATTTGTCAAATAAATTATTCTGCTTTAATGTGTTCTCAATAAATTATAATCAAAATCACTAAGGATTCAACATAATAATTGTATTTTCATTTTTATATTCTGAAAGGTAAATATACTCAAAATCAACTATGTTCTACAGAAAACCTATTTGGTATAATCAGTTTTTCTGAATTCTCTGCTTTGCTTGAAGCTAACACAGATTGTGAATAAGAGCTCCACCACTGAGTAGCAGTATCCTTGGGCAAATTACTCAAAACACTTCAGTCTCAATTTTATGAGGTGAAATATTAGTATACCCTTACAGAATTATGATGAAAAAATGGATAAATTATATAAAGCAATTAGTGCAACGCCTGACAGATAGTAAATGGCTTAATAAAAATAGCTGCCACTGTTGTTGTTGTTGCAGGCTTGTGAATATATGCCTAAAACCTTATTTTCAATTACTTTTAAGGTATTTGAAAAATAAGCAATCACAACTCTTTGTTCTCATCTGTAACTGTGATCATAATGCAGTTTAAGACTATGATACATATTATCAAATGCTCTGATCTTAGTATACCAAATAGAGCTCACTCAATTCATACTTTCACATTCTTGTGTTGACTAAAATTGAAATTGTCATTTGTGTAATTGTCTTACCCTTGCATACCATGACTACTCTATTTCACTTTATTATTAAAATTAAAAGAAAATAAAAAATAAAAATAATATTATTGAGTTATAGTCATTTTGTTAGTAGTGAGCAATGATTGCTATGGATAACTTAGAAAAGTTAAATATGATTTCACAACTTATTTTCATATCTCTGTTCCTATTCTTATGTAAAATGTAAAAACAAACCCAGTTTTTCGAAATCTGTCTGGTCTGTTTTTGACCAAATGTTAGTCTGGTCCAACAAGTGTTTACTTTATATAAACCACAATCTTAGTGTTATAGTAGATTTGAAGGACATATAATAAAAGTTTAGACATGATTTCTGTCCTAAGACATGTAAAACTGAGGATGAAGATCAAATTAGCATACACTAAACAAGAGGGAATCCGTGACAGAACAGCTTAAGGAAACTCATTTTCATAAACCACACCATTGTGTGCCAACTTTTATGGGGTAGACAAAAAAATGTGTGGAAGTGGAGAATAGACAATAAAAAGTTTGATGAAGCTGGAAAGTGTTATTTAGCCACTCATTTACTCACATAGTAAAATAAACGTCTGTGCCCAGTTAACTATTTCAGAAGACCCTTTTCAGCTTGTAGAAGTAAAATATTAATAGAAGAGGAAGGTATGACTTCTTTGTTAAGACTTTAGTATCAGAAGCAAATACAATGAGGAAGGATTGAATATGTTTTGTTCCTGATTACAAGAGGACACTACTAAATAGAGTAGAAAGTATGTCCTATAAAATCGTATTGGATACTGTGCTTAGGCTATATTGGATGTTCAATTGCAAAGGTTCAATCACCAACTGTTCCATGGAAAGTATACCCCCAGCCATTCGCCACCTCCCTGACTCTGCTACTTTTCCACGAGACTGAACAAGAGACAGATATCAAGTCAAAATTCAGTTGACCTATCTGATAAGATGCATAACCTGTAGCTGCATGTTGGGAATCGTTGGCTCTATAGAATCAGAATTACTTGAAGCTTGTGGTCATGCATTGCCATTACCAAGCAGAAGGATTTCTAAAGCAGAGAAGGAAGTGAACATGTCACTTCTGAACCACCAGGAGATGCCTGTTACCCTGCTGTGCCCCAGCTCCAATCTTATTGAGCATGGTTGTTCGGATCTCGTATTCATCATACAAGCTATTTCAGCATGAAAGTAATTGCTCCCCTCTTACTTTACTTGGGTTTTCTTAAGTGGTTTTCTGAGTTTTGTAACCAAAGAATCTTGACTAGCACCACTATATAGGGTGAATGAAGCCAAGCCATGAGAGCTAAACAAAGAAATTGTGTTTAGGTGTAATAGGAGATGATACCACCTAAACTTTTGGATAGGACCCTGAGGTGATCAAAGTGGTTTCAAGAAAGAGGAATCTAGCAGCAGTATTCTGGGTGGATTAGATCATCTTAGAATCACGTAAGTCAGCTCAGAGGTTTATTGAGTATGTGAAGAATCAGATTTGGAAAAATTACATATATCTAAATAAAATTAATACTATTAAAGAAAAAAGTGTAAAATACATTGAAATTTTATTGTGCCACACATTGTACTTATTAAGCATGTTATGTGTATTAATACATTCTATTTTTTACAATATTTCAAGATAAGCAATATTATCCTCTTGTCTTAGAACAATTAAATCTTGTTTCTTCAAGAGCAAACAACTGGGGATAGTTCTTCAGCTGGGATTTACTTCCAGTTCTGACACCAAACCCTATGCCCCTTTGTTTTCCAGCATTTTAATAGAATGGACATTATTTGAATATACAGCCTGTATCACATGACACATCCTGGATTAGATGCTATGCAGGTAAAAATGAACATACTGATCTTCTACAAAGTTCATACAGACTGTAACATTTTTGCAAAGAACATTACCAAAAAATATTTTCTATAATGATTTTCAGTTCTTTAAAGTGAAACAGTAGAGTGTCTTATGATAATTGTCTCAAAGAAATTCAAGGGTAAGTATCACATGAAATTATCAAATTTCTAAAGTAGATTAGCATTAACAAAAAGAAACCCTTAAATAACCTTATTTTAAAAAAGGGTTTCTTGCAATACCAGCAAGACCATAAAGTGAGACCAACATTGTAGGAAAGCAGGCAATCAAACTGAAGGACTGAGGAGTCCAGTTCTGGAGAAGATGGCAACCAACAACAGCTGCTGGAATTATCTCTGGAAATGTCACAAAAGAGAGAAGGGGTGTGGGTGGGTTTCAGAATCTATCACGCCTTTCTATGAAAAATCCAGTAGAAACGAACTGTAAGAGGGGTTCAGAGTGCTGTGGGCATATGTGGGGATGAGGAGGCAGACGAATTAACAAGTAGTAGGAGGAAATACTAACAACGAGTACAAGAGGGTCCGCCGACACGGACAGTCCCATGTCTCTCTTCACGCTGACCTGAGTGGAAGTCACCTTCATGTTGCAGTAGAATGGTAGCCCAAAGTTAGTGCCAACAAGAGATGGCATGGTAAATCAGTATGGAAACCCCATTTGGAAGGAAAATGCAAAAAAATAGATAACATGCACCATCCTTCCTCCCTAAACTGCAGGAATCATCTCTTTGCAAAGTCCAGGCTGGAGATTAGCTATTAGGATGCCAAGAGGCAAGGACAACCCTTATGTGTGTATGTGGGGAGAGACAATGCACAATAGCTGGACCTTTCACGGCATGAAGCTTTCTTCCACAGGGGACACTTCTACACTTCCAATTTGGCCAGAGTCTGTACCTGGATCCTGGACTTTGATCACTGCTGTGGGTACCCAACAACGTAAATAGCAGTAGATATTCCAAAGGAATATGAACTTAAAAGAAGGTAAAAATGAGACATCTATGGGATATATGCAACATAAAAGACAAACCAAGAATGGACAACCTATAGCAGTGGAGGCATAATTAATTGACCAGATAGATTATAAAATAATTAATAAAACCCAATAATAAATATGTTTGAATAAATAGAAATTGACATGAAAATGTGAAACAGAAAAAAATATTCATGAAGAACCAACAGAAGAATATGGGTGTGATGAATATGTTACTTCAAATAAAGAACTCAATAGAGTGAATAACCAAATGGGCCAAGTTATTGAGTGAAAAACACACAGAAAGGGTAGATAGAAGAAGCCTCCCAGAAGACAACCGGACAATGAGTTTAAAATAGAATGGGGATGGTGAACAAAAAGATGCATGATGACATCGGTAAAATAGAAATCTCAGAGGTTAAGAAAATAATAGCCTTAGAAGAACACAAATTTAAAAAACTGAATGAAGCTTTCCTAGCATGTAAGTAACCAATTAGAAACTCCTATTGAACAGGCCCATAGTACTACATAAAAAAGGCAAAACAAAAACACACCCCAACACGTTTGAATGAACTTTTAAAACATCAGAAGCTGAGAATGAATCCTCCAGAGTGAAAAAGCAGGTTGTATAAAAAGTACTAGGAATCAAATTGATATTGGTCATGTTAACATCAACAGAACATGGAAGATGAAGATATTCTCAAACAGTAAAGAACAAGAATGTGGAGCCCAGCGTTTTATAACCAGCTAAATTCATATTTAAATGAAAAGGTAAAATAAAAACATCTTTCAGCATATTAGACTCAGACTCTGACACACACAGACTGTATTTGGAATAAATGTTGGAGGAAATACTCTGACAACAAGGGAAGTAAATCCAAGAGAAAGCCCCAAGAGGTGGGATATGTTCACCTGATACTCACACAACACTTTGAAAGCCAAACTTATCATCTCCTCTTCAACCGTGCCCCGGTGATCTAGGTGATCCTGGTCGCGGTCATTTTTATCACAGTTTGTCAAGATGACCATCCTAGCCTGCTGCCTTCTCTGTTTCCCTCACATTCAGTCACCAAATCCTGCCACTTGGTTAAATCGTAATAACCAGTGTCTCTTACCTGAGTTTGGCAGGTGCTTTATTCCACTATTTTCTAAATTGCCTGATCCATTTTCTATCTTCATGAACTTTGATGCTGAAAAGGGTTACTTCAAATGGACAAATGCAATCCCTTAGAATGAATCACTTTACACTGCCCTGCAATGCCCTCCCTTCATGCTCCTGCTGGCTGCCTTCTAATGCTGCATCTCGGTGCAGAAAACAGCTCCTTGTCCAGCTTGTCTTTCCTTAACCCCCCGAGTCTGGAGTTACTTTACATTTCCATAAGAACACTCTATACCCTATGATTGCATTATTGTTCCACAATAAATTGAAAAAGGCCTATTTATTTTTCTGTCTTCCCAAGGAGATCCCCTAACAACTTAAACACAAGTATTATCTTCTCATCTACTATTTATAAATATTTCTGGGATCACTGAAAAATGTGTATGAATAAATGGGGGAAAAATTGGGGACTCTACAAAATCTGATTTAAATACCTACTCATTGTAAACATCATCAAATGATATAATTATTTGTCACTTTATTTGTTTTCTTAATTTACAAAATAGAAACAGCAAACCCTATGGCAGAGGTTTGTTGTGAGTTTAAGTGGAATTATTATGCAAATGCACTTAACGCAATGTCTGACATACAATAGCTACACAAGATAGTTTTCTCCTCCAAGAAACAAATATCCTTTAAGAACTCCTAGGTGCAAACTATTATTCTAAGAGATATAGATTAGTCATTGAAAAAAAATTAACCAAATAAAGAATTTACATAAGTTAGGGTATACTTCAAAATAACTAGAAGGGTAGAATTGCAATGTTCCTAACACAAAGAAATGATAACTGCCTGAGGTGATGGACACCCCAATTACCCTGATTTGACTAATACACGTTGTATGCCTGTATCAAAACATCGCATGTACCCTATAAATATGTACAACTATTATGTACTAATAATTAAAATTATTTAAAAAAATAAATAAAATAAAATAAGCAGATGTTCACACACAAAAGAATTTATAGCTTAGTAAAGAAAAGTCTTAATAGTTATACTTATTATTCTAGACTGAAAAACACACATGCCCTATATTAAAAAGTTGTATGTTGAATGCAAAACCTGGAGACTTTAGTATCACCCAAAGCACTAAAAGCAATACAGATTCTTGGGCTTCACTCTTACTCATAATGATGTGTGAGTTCCATGGTCATTACTGGAAAATACAGCTTAAGACAGGGTTTATCAGTACTGGCACTATTGGCCTTTTGAGCAGGATACTTCTTCTTTGTGGGGGCCTGGCCTGTGCACTGTATGATGCTCAGCAGCATCCCTGTCTTCTATATACCAGCTTCCAGTACCACATCATTCCCCTGCCTCCTGCCCAGGGTTGTGACAGCCAAAAATGTCTTCAGGTATTGTTAAATGTTTCCTGGGACAAAATTACCCTCAGCTAAGAACCGCTGCATTAAAAAGTGATTGCCTCTCTACTGGATATTTTTCATGATTATTGCAACTCAGTAGTTCCTACTTTATGGCTCCTGCCCTCCCAACGTACAAGACATCAACTTGATTTTCTGGCGTATCTTGACACATAGCCATATGCATGTGACTTAGGCTGCACCAGTAAGAGGAATCAGCACAGGACTGGGATTCTGAAAGGGGCAAAGCTGGAAAGTAGTCAATTAGTGGAATTCACTTTCCATCGAGGACGACAGGAGAGGCTTCCTGCTCAGGTAGCAGCAGTGGTGCCTGGTCCCTGGTGCTTGGCATCTGTGATGCAAGCTGCAGTATCCATAGCAGCAAAGGTGCTATTGTGGAGGCATCTTGCCTCGTGTTTAGGGTATTTCTCCTAGCTCTAGACACTTCAAATACTACCTTAACTGAGTTCCTCACCTGAACAACACAATGCAAAAATGATTTGTGTGACTATTTTCTCAATTCTCCGAAGGATGGTGCATTGTATTACCACTCTACATGCATACTAGGGAAGTTCATTATTATATACAATGGATGCTTTATAGGGTTAGAGCTTAATTGTCACATGGAAACTGTATTGAGGAAAATATATCACTTTTCTGCTAAAACTATCTATTGTGATTCTGCTTTTTGCAACTAAAAGTGCTTACTGCTAATAGCTTTCAATGGAAGGAACATGAAAAACTTTAAAATGGAGGTGATTTTCTTTAGCAGGAAGAAATGTGGTTCAACAATGCATACTTTGCCTATTCCTTATGTTTAGGTATTTCACTAAGTGCTTTTATGATAATAATACAAAAAACGATATTCTAGGGCTTTCATATTCTCCCACATTATATTATTTTGTTCAATCTTTTTGACAAACTTATCCAGGACTGGCTACATGATTTTCTGGGCCCAGAGCAAAGTAAAATGCCAGGCTCTTTGCTCAAAAACTGATAATATTATTACAAAACAATAAATCTACCTTGTGTACTAAATAGATTCCATGAACTGAATAGATTCAATGAAGCAATAATTTATCAGATTATCCTGCATCATGTTTTGAATATTGTTTCTGGCTAAAGACCCTTCAAGTATAATTTGACTTTCCTTTCTTAAACAGATTCTGTAACTGAAACACATGTTTGTCATTCAGATTTTATTCTCTATACTCCTGTCCTAATTTGGGAGGAAATAATCGTTAAGATAATTCTTATGATCCCAGCACTGTAGCTTGTCATATGCTAATGGAATATTAATAGTGTCATTGTATAGCTATTAAAGTTTTAAGCTAACTTTTCCAAGGAATAGGGGGATATTTTTAACATTAAAAAATGTAAAATTATTTTTAACTTTTGAATAATAAACTAATTGTCATTACCTTTATCAGTTATTTTTTACTTTGAAAAGGAAATTGGCTTAAATTGCAAATAAAAACATACTTTAATTGTTGTTTTGAATCCAGGACTCGTTAAGAAGCAATGGTTTACGTTGTCTTCCAATGACTGATTCACTTTACAAATTATCACAGCATTAGTAAACATCTTGAAAAATAATGTAGTTTTTAATTTATTGATGTATTAATGTATTTATTATCTATTCTAAATGCAATACTTGAGATTTACTTGCATTTTATTTATTCTTGATTCAAAATACTACATTTAATATTTAACAATATATTCAAACATTGCATCACCCTTACACCTGAGATATTAAAATGTCTTATGGTGGTATCTGTAGAGTAACGTGCAATAATGAGATAATATAAAATTTATCATACAATTATTGTGCTAATTGATTATCCTGCCACTGCAAATCATATCACACAACACTTTATCTAATATATTCTTCCCCACAGACCCCAGAAAACCACGCAAGTGCATGCAAATAACAATCACAAGAAAAATTTCTACTAGTTTTTATTTTTTAAATATACAATGGATCAGGAATGACTGTGAAAAAGTAAATAAGTCCACAGATCTGGATGTACTCAGTTAATCTGTCTCAAGTTTACCATTTAAAATATCATCCTTGAGTGCTTACTTTAGGTGTCCCTTCTAAGACTTTATCACTAGCTATCCTGATTCAGTAGTTTGGATAGGTGAAAAGAGATTTTCATCTTTATTAAGAACCCAGAGAGACTCAAATGCTGAGGGGTCTGCTCCTTATGCTAAGAAAAATGAATTCCTTCTAGAATGTATGAAGAGACATAGAAACAACAAAAAGAAAATAAGGCAATGGGGGAAGTATATTTGATCCGGGAAATCCTTTTTTGTGATATATATACAGTCATGTGCAGCTTAACAACGTTTTGGTCAATGGCGGACAGCATATTTCAGTAGTCCTATAAGATATATTACCATAGTTTTACTGTACCTTTTCTATGTTTGAATATGTTTAGATACAGAAATACCATTGTTACAATTGCCTATAGTTTTCAGTACAGCAACATCTGTACAGGTTTGTAGCCTAGGAGCAATAGGCTGTACCATACAGCCTAGGTGTGTAGTAAGTTACACCATCTAGGTTTGTGTAAGTACAATCTATGATGCTCACACAATGAAGAAATCACCTATCAACACATTTCTCAGAATGTATGCCCGTCTTTAAGTGATGCATGATATATGCACACATATGCAGAGAAAGAGCGAGAAAGTATAAGACTTCTATATTTATTTGACAGCAAAAACAAGTATTAGAGATCTTTTGTCTTTGGAAAGCCTTGTATTGGATGGCATATGGAAGAGGAAACAAGATGCAAGAGTGAGCTAGACTTTACTTTCATAGTGGGAGTTATTTTGTTGTTGCTGGTAAAGTTACTGTCAGTATTAGTAGGAATAAGAGAGAAAGGTTATTTATACTCCTCCTGCTAAAGAAAATTTCACAGAGACCTTCCTTCCCTTATTGGAGACGTAGATTGCAATGATCAATGCTGTTTGTGGAAGGTGGGGAATGGGGGAGAGGGAGTCACGGCATAGGAAGCAATTTCTCCAAATCCAAATGCAAAAAGCAAGTAAGGCTGAGACGAACCGGATGTGAAGATGCAGATGTGAAACACCATGTGAGTACGCACTGCAGTCAGAAGGCTGTCTGGGGGTAGGTTAGACTGCTGAGGGACCAGGAGACCAGGTGAAGATGAGGGGCAGAGACCTATTCTCACTCAGGGTCTCTTCCTGCCAGGAATCTGTGCTCCGGCCTAAAACATGAGGACTGATGAACTCACCACACCCCTACATTGTGGTCTCCTCTGTACATGTGCCTGGAAAAGAAAAAAAAACAACCTCAAATATTTTATAAGATTTCCCTGAGTTTAGAGAAATGATAATGAAAGATAACATTAAGTTTTTAAAAAGCTTTTCACATCAAGAGGATTATCTGATAAAAATGTACAAGGTATGAGAACTGATCACAGAAATCAGCATATGTTTTTCTTTTCTTAGCTACTTGAATTTTTTTAAAATATATTTCTATAGCATTGATTTTCACTTAAAAGTACACAATACAAGAGTTTTTGCTTATCACTCACAAAGGATGAGAACCTTCCAAAGAATAATGTGGTTTTTAGATTTTTATTTGTTTTTTTCCCATTAACTAGCATTTTTTTTCCTCTTTGGTTGCCAATTTTTGAAATGGATAGACACAGAAAATACAATTGATACCCATGAGTTGGAAAAATTGTGGTAGTTCACTCTCAAAATTCTGCCAAATATAAATAACTCAAGCTTTACTATCTGCATTTCTGACATCATCAGGCCCCCTTGAGTGAATTATTACTTGAGATTGGACTCTCAGTCATTTTTCACTGTATCTATTAAATTTATTTTGCACTTCATCATTGCAACTTTGATATTTTTGGACAGCAATATTGGAAAACGAGGGCAGCCAAAGTGCTTCTTGTTAGTTTAGTGAAAATTTGGGATGTGTGGCCAACTAATTCTAAACAAAGCTTTATAGAAAATGTTGAAATAAATTACCTCCTTCTTTTTGTTTTCTTTAAGGCTGTTTGACTCTGCTATTAGATTCTTAAAGAAAATACATTTGGTTAACAAGTGTTGCCCCAGAAGGCAGGCCATGCAGATACTGATTATTTCTCCAGCACCTTAACTACAAATTCAATGAGTGCTTAGCATAGCTCGCCTGGCTGCTGAGTGTACTGAAACACAGATGGAACCCCAGGGTATTGCTGAGAATATTGAAGGACACCTGATGCCATTCACTTATCATTTATCTTCTTTAGTGTCTAAAATCTGTGATTCTTGGAGAATCGTTAAAAAAAAAAACTTCAGCAGTCACATCAGGGTCATTGCCATTCTTTTTTATAGCTTGTCAGCAGAAGCATGTTTTCAAGTTCAGGTATGACTATTTTTCTACATTTTAATTCTTTCTGTTGCTTATTTATCTCACTTTTCTTTTTAAGTTAGCCATATCTAGAATCTCCAAATAAGAAATTGTCATGTCCAAGTTTTAGGCAGGGATTGCTCAGGAGGGAAATAAATGGCACGTGGTTAGAATGCCTCTGTGTTTGAGACCTTGATTAAAAACAGGTCGTAAATATAACCTTGTCATATCGTCCACCCCAACCTCTGAAAAGACAGAAACTGTCACATCAACCTCAATCAACAGCATTGTGTGGACCATGGCGAGAAACACTCTGTCTGTATCTGCTCGTCCATGACTACTGCCTGCTTTGATAAGTGGGTTTGTTCCAAATGCCAGTGGAAGTGTAGTCAATAACACATACCTGGCTTTGTGAATTCTACAACTTAACGTGTCCTCAGCTACTTTTCTCATGCAAACAGTTACAAATTGTGTTGGTTATTACAGCTCATAGGGAAG
Source organism: Daubentonia madagascariensis (assembly GCA_023783475.1). Classification (NCBI taxonomy): domain Eukaryota; kingdom Metazoa; phylum Chordata; class Mammalia; order Primates; family Daubentoniidae; genus Daubentonia; species Daubentonia madagascariensis. Next base: position 34,867,584 of record JAKFHU010002140.1, on the reverse strand, counting down.
GAGGTAATTCAGAATGTTTTGACAGCTAAACCTCACAATCCAAAGGGTCCATGTACAATATTTGTGGCATCCCTATTTTTCTTCAAAGATAACGTGCACACACATGCACACACGCACACACACACACAGGAACTGTCAAATGTTTCCTAAAAATAGAAATGTAAATACAAGTCAGGAACATAAGAGTAAAGACTCCAAAAGTGAGCTCCATGGAAGTAAGTTTGCATGATGTTTGTGATTACCCCAGACAATTTTTCAGTCAACACGTATGTGAATTCACTGTGTTTTTGAAGCGGAATAATACTGCTTTGCTAGTAATTCCAGCACTCTGCAGTTGTCTGGTGACTGTTGAGATGACCCTTGATAATCTTTAAATTTGCATTGTGTTTGCTTCATTTGCTAGACATTTAATTGCAATTTGCCCTAAAGGAGCTATTTCCTACTCCATGTGAGAATACCATTTTTTCAGAAATGAGAGGAGTTGAGGAAAGGAATGGGCAAAGGAAAGACTTGGTTTTTCAATAGTGAGAACAAAAAATATTTGCTTGTCTTTGCTTTGGGCCTTCTTCCATCCTCAGCCTCCCTCTTTCTCTCTCCTCCTCCTCTTTTTCCTCCCTCTTCTCTTCCTCCTCCTCCTCCTCCTCGTTAACATTAAGAGTAGGTTAAAAAAAATAAAATGTACATATATATAAACACCCTTGTACGACACAAGTCGAAATGTTAGTAACAATTATTAATATATCCAAAGAGTGAAATTACTGGTGATTTTAATATTCTGTTAGTACTTTTCTGTTTTCCAGACTTTTTTTGCAGTGCACCATTAATATCTGTGTAAAGAGAAAAACATATAAAAATATCTGAAAACTGAATTTTAATGTTTTAGATTTGTCATTATATTTTCTTTAGTTTGTAAAAATGGTCATAGTAAATAATATAAAACTACTAGATCTTTTTTACTGAAAACTCTAACTTTAATTTTAGCTTCTCCATGTAGTAACAAAAAAAAATCCCTACATAGACTTTAACTTGCTCTAATCTTTAAGTTCAAATATAAAAAATTAATCAAATTTCTCCATGTGTTCCAATCTGACACCTCTGATGAATGCAGTAGGTTGTGGGTTATTGCTCCAGTATTTATTTCCCTCAAGTGGGTCATCAAACTTGGGACTGTTTCTTTCAGGAGCTAACAACTGTGTAATATTTCTAAAGAATGCATTCACAGAAAAGATAATTGCATGTGAATTTGTGGACCCTCAAGGATGGAGTGAAGATGTTTTAGGTGATACAAGGGTGAGAATGACTCATTTGAAAACTTTAGGCAAGGAAAATGTTTTTTAAGAAAACCAAATCATAAACATTTCTACTGGTTAAAGATGTCAAAATACTCTACAGTCTTCAAACAGAATGTTGAACAGTGAAAACTTAATTATTTTAACCTCGGCAGAAAATACTGCCGTAGAAGCCAATGCTGCACCAAGCCGAGGAATGGCCATGGTTCAGTAATGAAATATTTTGATCTCTAATCTCATATAAGACTCAGTTAGAAATCTGGGCATAGTCCAGCAAAGTAGTTTGTCGTGGTGGGGAATGAATGAAAAAGACTTGACAGGTAGTTTCTCTTTAACGACTAAGGTAGGGGTAGGAATCACTCAGGTGCTAATTACGTAAAGGCTGAAAGGATAAAACATGTTTTCTTAATAGTCACCCGATGATCCCCCTAACGTTATAACATCCTCTCTGCCACTGCCCCCGGAGGAGGGATACACTAAATGGGGCAATAGGAGCAATAATTCCTTAATTCTTTCTTCTTTTTATTTTAATTTGTCCTCCTTCCTTTCTTCCCTCCCCTCCTCTCTCGCTTTCAATTCTTTCTGTATTTATTTATTTATTTATTTTTATTTTCAGTCAGAAAATTGTCAACTAAAAAACACGCCGATTGATTTATCTTTAAATTTTTGCAATAAAACACTTCTCAGAGATTCAGTTTTAGCTTACTAAAAATGGTTGTGTTCAAATAATGGGAAAGTAAGAAAGGAAATGCTGACTCACAATTTGATACAGACTGAGATGCATGATTTATAGTGAGGTGATTCGCTGATGTGTCTTGAAATTTAACAACTAACTTTTGCTGTTGTTTTATTCTACTTATTGACAATCCACATGTTTTTCATGTTCTTTCTTGACCACAGTATGAGCCCTTTTTATTTAATCCTCCTGTTACCTTTATTCCCCTATAGTGCTGGAGAGAAGTAGAATGTAAGAAAAATTACCCTGTTTATACTCTGGTAAATTATGGCAGCAGAATGTGGGATCAGAAGCATTATCCTTTACCTTCATTAAAGATTATATTTGCAAGCTGGACACTGTAGTGTGCGCCTGTAGTCCCAGCTACTTGGGAGGCTGAGGCAGGAGGATTGCTTGAGCCCAGGGAGTCTGAGTCCAGCCTGGAAAACCAAGCAAGATCCTGTCTCTTAAAAAAAAAAAAAAAAGAAAGACTATTTTTATAGTAAAGTCATGACTCTCAAACAAGTACAAAATGAAGGTATATCAAAGATATTATTGAAAGAACTAGTTCTAGGCTACTAGGAATGCTGAAATGAATTTACAAATGGATTAATATTCACAAGACAATGATCAACTGAATCTCCACTAGACAGAATTTGTATTTTTATGGACAAGAATTATCTGGATTGCTATCAGTATTCTATAACTGTAGAGTTTTAAGGAACTATAAGAAAATGAAAGTTGGCGTTAACTTAAGAGGGGTGCACTAGACAGGAAACCCAATGATTTTTTTCCCCATCAAAGTCTTTAAAAAAAATATTTATGACATCTCCTACATCCTACAGCAATGCATTATATACCACACCTTAGACAGATTAGACAAAATTTTTCAGAAATATTGCTCCTATGCATTACTTATGATAAAATAAATATGAGTACATAGTCATAGAATTATGGACCTTAGCTCCAAAGGCAATCCAGGAAATCACTGGACCCAGTAAACTTCTCATCGATAGAGAAGAGAACATGACCACCATTGTTCAGGTGAAAAACACAGGGCCCCGTGATTTTGTATGAAGCACCAGATGTTAAAGAGAAAGTTACAGAGAATGTTGATTCAGATGGAGCTGTCTGTAAACTCGCATGGCTATTGCTCCATTGTTGTACCTTAGAGGAGTCTTTAAGTCAAGAGTGATATGGATATAAAACTTATACCAACATGCCTCCCAAACTCTCCCAGAGCAGTTGTGGCACCCACTCCTAGGGCTAATCTGTACTCTGACAGGTACTACCTCTACTTTCTACTTATTCTAGAAGTGAGGGGAAAAGATGAGGCATTGAATGTAAATGGAAAGAAGAGATTAAAAAAAATATATAGATATCACGAATCACTCACCACCACTTCCCCCTCCCTCCAAATCTCGCCTGACACTGCTGCGATTTTTCCTACTGAACATTTCTCCAAACCTATACTTGATCCACTCTTTATATTCTCAAGTTGGAACTTGCACTTAATTCCATATTTACAATCACATTATTCCTTTGAATGTTTTCTTTACCTTGTCAGTTTGTCACTTTCTGAAGCCTGCCTCGAGATTCACTTACAATTCCATTGCTCCATGATATCATGCTCTAAGCTCTGCAAGTGTCCCCTTGCTGTCATGTAACTGTACGTCCTTTGCAGTAAAGTCTTATTCAAATTCTCCTTACTCTACATGGGCCCAGCAGAGCACTTGAAACACAGAAGATCATTAATGACTAAGAATATTAAGGTAATTAGCAGTATATTAATGAACTAACAGAATACATGAATAAAATGTGTATAAATCAAGGAATGAAAAGAATGATTAAAAACGTATGTAATACTCCTTTTCTTCCTCAGGTGTATGAGTCCTAGGGTTTGTTAGTAGATCACCCTCAGACTACGGACAATGTAGGAAGCATTTAATTCATATTTTCCCTCAATTGAAGTCCTAATACAAACCTACTTTATGAGTTGAGGCATATTTAGTCTTTTTAAACACTTTAGAGATGAAGTTCAATCATGTCTATTAAATAGTAGAATTTTTGAAAAATAGAGTCTTCAAAAAGAAAAACTGCCAGGAACCTATATACTAAAAAATGTATCCAGGAAATCGAAGAAAAACACTCCTCTAGAAGATTGATATCTTAGTTTCAACAGTATTATTACTTAAGTACAAGAGAAGAAACACAGAAATTCTTTTGTCTCTTTTATCACTTTATCATCAAAGTAAATTCTGACCAGGGCATGGCCTAAGAAGTTTCTTATTTGTTTATTATAGGACAGGTGGAGGTTTTATAATTCAATCTTGAAATTCAGATTAATTCTAGTAAATAAAGGTGAAAAGTCTCTGGTTTCATAAGGTAAGTCCAAGGCCCCACAACTCTGCCAATGTTTTCTGAATTGATCTGAAGTGGATATGTGACATTTGTTTCAGGAATGACAGTGGGAATTATGTGGGCAGATGCCTTCAAGCTCTTTTTTGAAATGAGGTTCCACACATTGCAAGCACTGATAGATTAATTTCTAAATATTGAAGTGCTTATCCAAATCTTTCCAAACTGCCTTCTCAACTTGCCGAGGCATGCTCCAGCTCTCAGCAGCACGGTTTAAACAATGTCCCTCTTGTGCCTTTTCTTTACCTAACCATTCTCCGCAAATGATAGCATTGACTATTCCTGGCATTCTGTCATGTGCGTCTTACTTGGTGTGTTAGTATTCTGTGCGACGGATTATAAATTTAGGAACTGTGATCGTAGTTCCAAATTTGCATTCATGTATGTGTAACTTTTACATTTTTCTTATCTCTGTGTAAAAGTTCTAATGTAAATTATATATAATTTTAACTTTGTTACAGGAGTGCTATGAAAACAAACCAAAGAAGAAGACTGAAATATGCTGCATTCTAAAAACAAATAGTTCTGATACTACATCTAAGACTTTTTTTTTCTTTTTTATGAATAAAAGTTTGCAAACTAGGCATTCTGTAAAACAGTCTTAAATGCGAAAAATAGAGATAAAAACTGACTGGGAGGGTCATTTCTAAAAGTGAGAGCTGGAACATGGTTGAAGGCTAAATATATTAGAAATTATAGGGGCAAAATGTTGAGAAAGGTGATTGATTTGAACTACGATGAAATATGGAAGTGTCCAGACACTTATAAAAAGGGATTGAATTTTGATTTATTGGTGATTCAAACTTCACATAGTTTACATAAAGTGGCAATCAGGGGAAGTTTGACTTAGGATCACTAAGCATATAGAATATATTTCAAACCCATAAAAAAGTTCTAACAGTAAAGAAGCTGTTACTGGATAAAAGTTTGTTGGAAGCTGTACACTTTAGAGGTAGATCCAGACTAAGCTACCAAAACTCACAACTAATATCAACATTTTTCCCTTCTAACTTAACAAGTATGCCCTATGCTTTTCTTAAAGGCACTAATATATTTTGAAATTGTCTTTTTGGCATAAAATCTACATTTATTTGTTTGTTTTAAACTGGGAAATAGTATGATTTCTGTTGCCTTTTTTCCCCTAGCCTTTAAAATTAATTCCTTTGGGAAAGAAATATTCTGGGATTCGATGCCATTCAAGATTGAAAAGGTGAAGGTTTTAATTAACTGCCTTAGAGCTTATCATGGTGAGATGGGGGTGTTTAGCTCAAGTGGTGTGAAGAGCTCTTAAATTATTCTGGCAATTGAGTTTTCATCCTTTTTGTTCCATATTGTAAAATCCTTTAATGGCTAAACACACCCACGAACTTGGACTTTAGACTCTATGAACAGCAGGGGAGAGATCTGCAACTGATGTAATGTTCACTAGCATGTGGACAGAATCATTAGACTTTCTGGGATTCATGCATATGCTAAAAGAGAGAGTGTGAATTAATCAGAATGGCTACACTCAGTGAGGCCAAACTCTCTCAGTTCTCAGAAAGAAGAAAGGCTGGGGGCAGGATTAAGAAAATTGAAAGCTAAAACAAAAGAAAATCGGGCACTCTTCTGTTTCTCTCACACAAAATGAGGCCAAATGTTAATACTGTGATTTACAAGCATCCACATCAAGTTACTTTAGAGACAGGGAAGTGTGTCTGCTGGTTGCAACAGCAGATGGACGGTCAGCTGACCTCAGCGCCATTCATCATTGAGATGGGGGAGTTCCTTTATTTCTCTGCACTTCAGTTAACAGCCCCTTAAAGGGTGAAAGTCAAGGCTTGAGACTGAATAGTGAGGTCATTCCAGTTGTCAGGTTTAATCCTGAAACATTGGCCAATTTACCCACTGACAATACGCTTGTTACTTAATCTCTCTGTACATTTAAGTTTATTGTTTTTCATGTTTAATAAGCAATGAGAAATCTTGAAATAATACAGTGTCAGAATTTTTTTTTAATGGTAGGTGACAGACGTCATGGATATAGCATTTGCCCTGGATAGAGATTATTACATACCGTTTATTGTATCTCGGAAATGTAATTCATAGGATTTTTTAAAAACTCTGGTACTCAAAATATTTTTCATGGACCAGTAGAAGATTATTAGAAATGCAGAATCTCAGATCTTGTCCCAGACCTACTGATTCAGAATCTGTATTTTAATATAACAGTAGATGACTTAAATGCATATTAAAGTTTGGGAAGCACTGTTGTAATGGTTACTTATAGGTAAGGCATGTTTAAAATAGTTTGGTAATCATCATTTAAACATTACCAGATTTTTTTTTTCAAAGGAATAAAATATTTAAATTTTCTGCTTTTAAGCCCCATGAAAACATAGTCACATCTTAGTTATCTCCATAAATCTAGAATTTTTTGAGCAGCTATTACATAGCAGAGACTGAAGAAGTGTTTGTGGAATTGACTAGGATATCTTAGATATCTTAGAATCTTCTCCTGGGCTCAACAAGACCATAGGTCAAGTTGTTGGAAAAGCAGGCACGGCCCCCAAAGGAAATCCTCCCAACCCCACCCAGCCTTTCCTCCTTCTCATTTTCTGTCCCTTTACCTTTACCCTTAAACTTGCCCTTCCTCGGAAGAGGAAAAAAGAGGAGAGTTTGTCTATGTTCAATCTCCACCGATCTATGTTAGCAAAGAGGAGAATGACTTGGGATGAAGAATGAAAGAGACTCTAAAACGAACTGAATGGAACTCGAACACCAGGATGAAACTTTTCTACTATATTGAAGTGACTAAAGACGTCGGTCAATAACAAGTTAAAGTAGCTGCTATATAGCACAGCGGAGGATTGGTCATTGGAAAACAGAACCATTTCACATGTCCACCTCACCAAGCTGATACCCACCAAAAGTCGGCTTATTCTACAACCCGATCTCCTGGCTGAGGCATAGGATTAGTATCTACTGTGCATCCCAGTATCATCAGTTTCATAGCAATTGTGCTATCTTCTCTTTTGGAACTACATACTCACATTCTTCGGGGGGAAAATATTTTGCTGCTAATAAGAGATTCTAGAGCCAGAAACGTGGTTTTGCATCTCGAGGCTGCCCCAAATGGACCAAGAACTGGGAACAATTTTTTAATCTACCTGAGCTCCAGGTCCTCTTCTGTAAATATCAGGGTATAGTCTTTTGGATAAGAGTGCTAAGAGTTATATCTTTAATATTTGTAAAGAACTTATAGCACATACTAATAGTCAGTAAAGATATTGTGAAGAAACAATATATAATCTGTAAACACCCCAAATAAGAACAATGAATTACTTAAATTAAGATTTCTTTATATATATATTTTTATATATATATATATTCTCCTCATTTTATATATATATATTTTTTCTCCTCATTTTAAAATGATATAAAGGGGGAAAGAGATCATAAAATTTTCACTACCTCTTAATTCTCAATGGAAATCAAAACTAATAAGTTTATTTTTAATTTTTTAAGAGGAAGAGAATCACATGGGTTCTATCTAGAAATGGCCAAATGCACATATATTCCTGTCTTTGCATGGGAATGTTCATTGTCAACAGTAAGATGATTTTCATTTGCTTCTGTGAAGGCACTTAATTCACAGCCTGTTTAAAATAGCACCATCTCTGATAGCTGTAATTAGTTTCATAACAACTCTTCCTGCTGCCACTTTGCAAATCAGGCTGCAAGTCCAACTTTTAACACAGACATGTCTGTAATTAGCACTGCCCAAAACCAAGTCCAATAGGGCCATAATGAATGCACGACAATTGGAGAACTGAGTTCATTTCTCCATTTGAATCTTGGAAGCAATCCATTTTAATCTGTATGCAAAGGTAGACTTTTGAAGGAATAATTGTACTTTGTTTTGGTCCATCTGGATTGGGCTATAAATATGCCTTCCAGGTTTTATAACATTAAGTTACAGAGACAGCACTCAATGTCGGAATAATGTTCAAGAAGTCCTATATGGGTGATTAACTTGAGAACATTCATCAAATCGGTGCCCTGATCTTAGGGGAAAAAAATGCATTTTCAAGCTAGGAGCAATTTCTGGGCACTTGATTTTGGTGAATGAGATGAATTCATTAAAAAAAAAAAAAGAGTTCCAAGTGCTTTTTGTTCTCCCTTATAATTAAGCCTAATAAAATAAGCACATTTTTCTTCTCTTTAACACATGCATATTTTTCTATGCCAGAAATTACATTGAAGTATTAGCATAAAAATAACAAAAAATCCAATAGTGGTCCCTGTGGCTTAAGGCCTATATACCAACTTTCCATGATTATTTTGTCTATTATACTCTTGCATATGTTTTTGAAGGATTTTACAACATGCCTCAAAAGCATGTGAGGTTTGGGATTTCCACTTGTTACTATTTATGGCTTCAGTGTTCACATACCATTGATTTTTTTCCTTCCTTCTCCAAACCTAAATGTCAGTTGTGATCTAAATTAATTTGCACGTGGAGTTGGCAAGCTAGTAACTTCAATGCATGGAGTGAAACCACAGGCAAAACAGAGGACATTGACTCTAGCTCTTGATCTATCTTTCTGATATTTCTGGCTTCCCTCTTCAGTTGCCCTAAAGCCAGTTAGGCACTTGTAATTGTCATTTGGGAAATGGATTTGAGAGAGTTGGTCCATACCTTGATTTTGTCTTTAAAAATATGTCTATATTTCTCATAGAAGGAAAATCATAATGAGTTCCTCATTGGTAAACATGCATAAAAAGCAATTTTGGTAAGCAAAAATATACAGCTTTATCATAAATAAAACATGGATCAAAAGTGACAGAGGGTACCTGGATCACATACAACTGTCATCTTGTGTCTCAAATACATGGCAGAGTGCCTGGATCATTAAAGGTTCTTGGTAAGTATTTGTAGATCTTATAAAAAATATAATAAATTGACATAAAGAATGTCTCTTCAAATCCAGATGTGAGGACACAAACAGCCACTATGAAATGATGTCACACAATATCTGCAGAAACCAAGAGAGAAACTAGATTAAGGAAAGGAGATTTGGGTTTGACATCCTTTCACATCAGCCAATAGAGGAAGGGTTTGTAACATGCCCCGGGGAACGTAGCGGGCAAATACTCTCTCAGTATAACACGGCTAGGAAACAAGCTCAGGATGTATAAATGTGAGCCTGTAAAGGAGGGTAATGGAAATTCTGTAGGCGAAGGAGATGGAGGTGTTGCAGGAGGAAAGTAATTATCACTGTGTGTGGTGCACTTGGCTTAGGTATTTTAAGAGAGTATGAAATGTTTCCCTTGGTTTGTGATTTTTCGCAATACCTCCTGAACACTTGGAAATTTAAAAGATTCCAGAGGGAACTTGGGCTTTAATTACTTCCTTTGAGAAGGTGTCTTATTCCAAGGATAGAGACACTAGGCCACTGGTACAGAAAAGGAGGAAAAGATAAGGCAGAACAGGGGGAGAAGGAAAGGAGAACAGAGGGGGCCCCTGTGGGAAGGCTTGGGAGTGAGGTTCTCCAACCTTGAATTGCCCAAGGAACAGAAGTCCTTGGAATAGGAGCTCCGTGCCCCATCCACCTGACTTCAGATTGCTTTAGACTGTCAGAAAAACTTTCATTCTTGCATTGCTTTTAAGATATTGTTGTTGTTTTTAATAGCCAAATCCTGAAGGCTGAAACCTAGAAAAGCATCTAGATGCTTTCTGAAAAAGAAGTCTGTTCATTCACCGTTATAGTTATAGAATGATGTCAGTGAAGCATTTAAGGCATTTTTTCATCACAGATTCTTAAGTATTGCTTAGTAATTAAGTGTTACATTTTAGAAGGGCTAACAATAAATAATTTTATGTCTGGAAGTCTCAAGGGAGCCTTCAGAAAAGAAAAGTCACAATATTTTATAACATGATAAAGAATAACCATAAAAGCCAAGCACAGTAACCTGGGCCTGTAGTCCCAACTACTTGGGAGGCTGAGGCAGGAGGATCATTTGAGTCTAGGAGTTCAAGTCCAGCCTGGGCAACATAGTGAGACTCTGTCTCTAAAACCATAAATAAATAAAAATAAATTTAAAAAAAATAATAACCATAAAGTGGACAGGAAGGATTTTTTTTTTTTCTGATGTACATTAAGGTTTATGTTGTTTGTGTCTTCTAGCAGTTCACAGCTTTTATTCATATCTAACAAGAAATGAAGGGCTAGGGAGGGAGGGGCTCCACCTCTCCATGGCCAACATGCTTCTGTCTTCGCAGGGTGCTTCAGTAATAGCTGCTAAGCAAAGCCTCTAGGCCCAGGCTTTAGTTGCTCCGTGGTCAGGATAGCACTAAAGGATGTAAGGTTTGTAAGTTTCTATCTCCACAGGATGGACACCTGAAGCTTTGAGTAAAAGCCTGTTAAACCCTCCGTGAATTTTTGTGTGCCTGCATACCATTTGAGGAAAGGCCAATTAGACAACAACCAAAAGGAAGCGTGAACCTCACATTCCATGATCATCGGTGGCTCCTGAAGCAAAGGCACTGTGGTCCGTTTTTCTTATTATAAATAAATTTTCCAAGAAATATTTTACTGGGCTAAGGGTCAGTCTTTTCAGAAATATTGTCTAACAGAAACTAGCTATTTAGTTCCCATTCTTTTTAAATAAGCCTAGATATCTGAATATATTTTTTTCAGATTAATTTATATGATATAAAGGATGTGGAACTGATTTGTAAACTGAAGAATACTATAAAATAAGTAGATTTTCATGTATTTTAATGAAGAGGGTAATTTCCTTATTGACCTCAGGGTACTATATTGAGTTGCTCACACTGTAATTTGTGGCATAATACCATCAGTCTACATTGGAATTTCCTTCAATTTTATTCTACTGATTCTCCACATTTATTATACATTTCCAGTCTTGTCCTCTTTACCATAAAAAGGCACACTAAACTATTTAAAATATGTCTTTCCAGTTCAGATTCCATGTTTGTTTAAAAAGTTTGTATATTTTTCAAAATATTTCCTGGATGTACCATTTTTTTGTATCCTTGGCATATTTCATAAATCTAATCATTTTTCTTTAAATCAACATTTTGTTTTTGAGATCCATTCATGTGGTTATATATAAATTCAGTCCACAGAATCAAAAATTACTATGCATTGTTTGCTTATGTAAATAGATTTCCCTTTGCATATTCTCTTCATTTCCACATCTTTAATCTGATTTTATATTTTTCTATATGTGATAAATACAAAGGTGTTCAATTTTAAATTTATCTGTTTTACACTGATATTTCTCACTATTTTGTTATGTGAAGTAAAGTCCTTAGTTGTTGAGTAGGTCCCTGAGAACAGTCACTCTCCGTGTCTCGTCCTGGGGTTTTAGGGTAGGACCCAGCAATCTGTGTTCACTCACCACCACACATAGGAGGGGAAAGGTATTTCACCTGAATCCAACTAAAAGTCATTAGTAACCTCTATGATAACCCCACCTGTACTAAAGACTATCCTTCAAATATGCTATGTTTGTACTTTTCTCTCCCAGAGAATAGAGAACTCAAAATATCTGCTAAACTAAAAAAGTCACAGTACAAAAAATATCTAATGTGTTGACAAGGACATAACTAAAGTATAAATAACTTGTTTCGGATGTGTGCTCAGATAATAAACCCTTAGGATAGTCCCTCTTAAAATAGATATGTCTATACTTAAAATAGTTATGTACTCAATAAAACCCATGTACATTAATGTAAAGGCCTTCATGTGTGAGGTGGTCTTTACAATGGCTTTTTTTTATATTTTCTAATTCGAGGCCCAATGACACAAGCGTCATTGCCTTCACTCACATAACTAAGCTAAAGGGGTCCCAGCTAGGAGAAGTGGGAAACAGAGTTTCAGTCACCCAACACTACTTAAAGGGCTTGCTGAGACAGCTGCCCTGAGCACAGGCACAGTTCTGGATGTGGAGCTGCATATTCTGCTCTGCCACGTTTGATCGTTCTCTTCTTATCCCCTGTGATGGGTACTTAACAATATTTAGTTGTTGGCCTTCCAATATTTTCTCTCTACCTTCTCCAGTTGGAAAACTTCTGGTCTTATATTTTGACCACTCACCTTGAAGCAAATGATTCTATGACTTTATCTCCCTGTTTGACTTCTTGGTCAGTTTAGTCCTTGCCCATAGGAACTTCTGACTTATCATCACTATAAACACACATTAACATATAAATCAGTCAAATTCATGAGCTTACAGCCAAAGTCCTTTGTACTGGACAATGACTTCATTATTGTTACAGTTATACAATTTGAAAGTTTGGATTTACTTTTGTCTCTTTGCTTCATCAACCTAATAAAATGTGTCATTAGAACTTGTCAATGTTTACTTTGAAATGTGCCTTATATGCATGTTTTCTTCATTTCAGCAAAATCATTTGTTTCTACCATGCAAAGAAACTGATACTTGATTGAATGCAATATATTCCTACATGTTTTCCATGATTCTTCTAATATTATTTTTATTTATTGCTAAAGAAGAAGCAGGATGATGTAGTGCTAAGGACGGTGGGCTCTGTAAAAAGATTCATGGATTCCTATACAATTTATCCCCTACAAAGCTGTGGAAATTTGAGCAAGTTAGTTAAAATTTCAACACCTTGGTTTCTTCATTTATAAAAACGGAATGCTGATGTTACCTCCTGCTACTCTTTGACAGCTCATCCACACAGTCTGCATAGAGCAAAACATAATGCATGTTCTGTTCTAGAAATGATAGTGATTATATTTGTGTGACTCTAAGGAAAAGAAAGAACAAAATGTCACCCTATTTACTTCTTAGTCTGACAAAATTCCCTCCACTGGCTTTCAAAACCTTCTATAAATTGGCCCCGTCTTGCACTGAATATCAAAAATTTATGTTCTTTTGTTTCTGATTTAATTAAATAAATTACTAATAATGTAAAATAACTGCTAACATTCCCATAGTGTGAAACATCATCTAGTCTATGTTTTCCACAGTTTATCTCATTGGCTTCTCACTGCAGGATGAGCTCATGTTCAGAGAAGAAAAAAAGCTAGACCAATTATAGTTAGCAAAGGAAGAGCTAGGTCTTGAATCTAGACACTGGAAGTGTTCAATTTATTTTATTATTTTAATGCAAAATAATTTTAAAAAACACTATTATGAATTTTGTAAAAAAACATACAACTTGTAAGAACTTTCCTAGAACCTCTACCAGAGTTTTGGAAAATAAACGAGGGTTGAAGTTTGAGCTTCATTAACTTTATGATAAATTCATTTTGCTTTATCCTGAAATACACTAATATAATTCTTATAAACAACAGGTAATAAATCTGCAAGGACAATAACATGGGTACTTTATTAGAACTTCAAACCAAGGAAATGTATAAAATAAGACAAAAGTGAATGAAAAAGAGAAACTACTTTCATGTCCAGGATGGGAAGAATGAAAAACACCTATAGAAATAAGGTGATTTTAATCAAATGTGTTTATTAATTAACTGTGTGACACATATTAAAATATTTTTTTCTATTTGTTCCACTGCATACTCTTTCATTATTTCTTTATATGCCAATTATTTACGTTTCACTTTCAATAGAAAGAACGGAAATGAAATTCAGTCTTCAAAGGTATCTTCACTCAATTTATTTTTCAAATTTAACTGAAAAAGTTCAATGAAAATTTAATGTGAAATTGACATAATAAGTATACATGTTTTCCACAAAATGATTTTAAAATTTTAAAAATAAATGAGGACAAAAGGAGATAAGCTTTTTGGAAAATAGTTTATATTTATGACTTCTTCATAATATAAAGTATAATACAGTCTCCTGAAAAGGTAGATAATCAGAATACAAGACAGGCCAAAATTAAACCTTGTTAGTTATAAATAAATATAATAATGGAAACATCACTAACAATGGGAAATGGAACATTAAGCAAATGATTTCTTTCAAGTAAAGCTCCTTGAAAAAAAAAATTAGACTGTCAATTTACATGATAAGTCAAAATAAATTTCAGTTATGTTCACAGTATCAGCTCATAGGAAAATTGCAGCTAAAGTTAACATTTAATTATTTTTAAGATATTCAGAAGTTAGATTCATTTTGAAACAATAAAGACAATGAAAGAAAGAGTAAGTGATGAAAAGAAAAGTCATGTCCAAAAATGTTATACAAAATTATAAGCGAAACGGAAAAGCAAAGAACAGACTGGGTAGGATATATATGAGGCAGTCATGAAAAAGAGTTACTATTTTTACTACAAAAATTAAGAATTTTGAGCAAGCATGGTAGATTGAACACATGTTCCAATTATGCATAGTCCCTAAACCCCACTAAATGCTAAAAATGTCTACAAAGGAATAAAAATGGCATAAAACCATAAGGACAAAAGAGACAAGAGAGGAGATAACAGAATACAAAAGAAGTTAACAAAATTTGGCAACATCTAAAGTAGAGAGATGACTTAGAGGAAGCCGATAGTTGACTTAGAAAGACAGAGTTGGTAGTGACAGTGACAGCTGACAGAGAAAGCTCAAACCTAAGGCCTAGCCCTGTCAGGGCCAGTTGGTAATTGACTGAATCTAGACCCCATTTCATCCCTTTCATGATATAATCCCACAATTTTGGGATAGCCTCCAACACTTAAATACCCCCAGGACACTGACCTCTGAATCAAGATTGAATGAGGTTTCACAATATTTGCCTGTAAACTGAGATTGATCAATACTGTAAATGCTGGTACATAATGCAGAGGAAGCTTTTATTCAACTGTATCTGGAAGATTTCAATATACTAGAAAAATATAACCTTTTAATTACTTATTTTATGTTTCAGTTGTACCACATGCTAAAGTCAAGATAAATCAACATTTTTTTCCTAAGTAAACACCTTCTAGGAGCCAGATATTATACTCTGAATTATGCTGGCTTTTAAACACAGAAATTGAATGCACGATCTTTGCTTTTATGAATATATGCTGATCCAAAACAACTTACATCCTGATGGAGAATAGATACTGAGAGACAAAGTCTAATTCTCTGCTGCTCTTTGTGTAGACACTTTACTCTTTTCTTTTATTACCTCAAAGGAGCTTCACGTGATATTTCAAACTAGAAGTAAAATTAACACATTCCAATTAAATTCTACCTGCTTTTTAATTTATCTGATAATATGTCAATTCACATTTCCCAAGCTTTCTGAGACATCTGAGTGATGTACATTTCAGGCAAAAGTAAAATAAGCATGGGTCATTTATCAAGAAAAAAATCCTGCCTTAAGATATACACAAGCTAGAGAGATAATAATTAACTTTAGTAAAATAATATCAAATGCCTTCAGTTATACATTATTTTTAATACCCATCACTGGAAACAATTTCAATTTTTGAACAGTAAATGGATGCCAAAGAAGGACCCTTTATGAACAGGCGTGCTACAAGAAATCCAACTCTGCAGGGAGCACAGAGTAACAGAAGGAAACTTTATTTCCCACATGCCAAACAAAGCACCTATCCATGAGTGACCCTACACATCAACAGGGATAAAAAGGCTCAGAAACAAAAACAAAACAATGGTTATGGAGCTCAGAGTGTAGTCATCCTCATCCGTGTGCTCTGGAGTACAGCACCCTCTCAGTCCCAGAAAATAGCTTATTTTTTCAGTTTATCTGCCAGGACGGAGGGATGTCCCTGAACAGCAGGGAGCAACACCTTGATTCCTGCTCCTCCTTTAGGCACACGGATCTGGATGCCTCAGAGTATTTTACTCTATCATCATTATTAGATATTGCTTCCTAATTTGCTCTGAGCACATATGCTCTTCTTTTCTTTTTTCTTTCTTTTTTTTCCCTTCAAGGATTGGATAGCTTCACAAGCTGTCATAATTTTGTTTCTGGTTTGGTCTCAAGGAGAGAAATGCCCTCATCACATCCAAACTTGTTTCCTTAGTGTCAGATGGATAGTAGCAATAACCAAGAAAATTTACCCCAAGGCTTCCTCTGGGAATTTCAACAAAGTCATTCCTAAAAAAACATGTTACACAAAGGCATGTTCAAACCTTGTTGTAAATAAAAGACAGCCCACCATCTCCTGATCTCCCACATGGTAGGATCATGCAACCTCCACACTGTGCCGACAGCTAATACTGAAACTCTAAAACCACATTTGGTGGAAAAAGTACATACAAGAGCGTAACTTAAGTGAAATACCATTGTCTGCCACTCCCAAGAGTATATACACCTTGAGAATACTCCACTCTATTTTCACCACACACAGTGATACACCGTGTTACAGAATAAGATTTTTATAGCTTGGTTATGTTATAAAAAGTAGTTTTGTTTTAATTTTACTTTTAAGTGCTTAGTGTATTTGTTTGGCCTGAAAGATTTCATTGACCTTTTCTCTTCCCTAAGCAGGTTTCTATATTTTCTTAGAAAATATCCATTATATCAATAATATATTGATTTAAATTATATATATTTACTGCAAGCAAATGAAACAAAGTTTATTGCTACTCACGTTATAATTTTGCTATAATTTTACAGCTTGCTCACAATGCTGTGTACCATATAATCTTCAATCATAACCTTATATTTTATGGAAGTTTATACTTTAAAAACAATCTGACAGTTTAAAGTATGTTATGTTTTTCTAACCTAATTTGACTGGAGTATGTTTTTACTTTCAGAAATTCATTTTCAAAATGGATCACAAGTTCAATTGTGGGCTCTTTCATTATACCCTAAATTCAAACTTGAAAACATCTGCTTATTTAGTTGGCCTTTTGAGAACAAGAATCATACTATCACGCTTGAAGGAAGTTATCATGTATCATAAACAACTTAATTTAGATCTTAAGAAGAGTGTCAAGGAGAACTAGTGAATCAACTTTACTTTCCATGTGAAAGCTCCCTTCTAAGACCCTGGAGATTTATGTGGGACAGGTTATTACACTTCACTTACTAATCAGAACTCTAGTTCCCTTGGCAACCCATGTACTTTGTTTCCCCCACACTAGCATTCCTGAATCTCCTTCTGTACCCCTCCCCCATTAAATGATTTATTTCCCTATTGCGACAGCCTATGGGCACATTACATACTTTAAAACAACATATTAATCTATAACTTTCCACCCCAGACAGCAGACACCGCCATCCTTCTTGATAACCACCTCTGGCGATCACGAAGAAAGCATTCCTGATTTAGGTTACCGTCAAGAAACTGTAGGGGATGACGTGTCTTACACCAGTCTCCAAACTTATGTTTAGGCAAACTGCCAGGTGAGAGCAAAAGCCACAGCTGCACATTTTCATTGAAAATACTCTACACAAGTCTCCAGTGCTTAATTTTGACTACTTATGGCTGGCCTTCTTGAGAATAAATAGAAACTAAAAGGACAAAAAATGCATAATGGACCCTGTTAATTAGATAAAGAGACGTGTCTGTTTAATGAGGTTCCCCTGTCACCCCTTTGCCCACGCTAGCTTCAGTGTATTTCATTCTCCTCTTCCATCACGCCTCTTAGCCTCGTTTCTTTTATATTTGCACTAAAACCTTACACTAAAAAACTTAGAATGTATTTTCCAATTCCCATACATTAATTTGCAAAACAAAAAACTTTCAATTCTTCATTAGGATAAGGGCAAATATAGTTCCATGGCCTTTAAGGAAACAGCTTCATTCAAAGCTCAGATTTTCTTCTACATTCAAATTGTTCTTTGACATGTTTTCTTCATAATTATCTCATTACTTAGAATATCAAATGTACATCAAGTGTGGCACATAATCCCCATTAAGCAGAGATTGATTTTTTGCTTACAAGAATACATGACATTTAAAGAAAAATAATTTATTTTAATTTCTAAGCTCTATTCTGAACTATGGCACATACCGTGAGTAAAAGTAGCACATGTGTGCCCTGATAAGTGGATTTCATTCTATTGTCACACATTTCTACATTAGTTTCAGGATTAGGTTATGTGACTCACAGACCTTCTTTTTTCCCCCGTTTATATTTTTTTAAGTGAAGTGTTGTGATAAACAGCTAAAAATCCAAACTCCCTTCCTTTCCACCTTCTTCTTTGCTCTGCCAAGAGATAACCAGTATCCCAAAGTTATTTGGAACCTGTTCCTTGAGTGTTTTGAGATTTTTATTTTATGTCTGTGCCACATGTATGTGTCCAGGTGTGTGCATGTGTGTGTCTCTGTGTATCTATATCTATGTTCAATTTTAAATGTTTAATTTGATATATATTATGCTACCCCTTGCTGTTCGTCATGCAACACTTTATCTTTGAAGTTAAGTATTAAAATCTAAATCTGTTTATATTAATCATTGCATAAGTGGTCCCAAGGTCTGTCTCTGTCATTTTTATAAATAAAATAATTTTTAAAAGTGTCTAAAACTAAAACCTAAAATGTTAGGGCTGACCTACTTCTCAAGATTGAGTGGTTAACCAAGACTCTGGAACCTGACTTCCAAGTTCTAATCATAGGAATCTCTAATGTAACCCAATTAATTTAAACGCTCTTGTAACCTAGATTGATGATCTAATACTCACCCCTAGCTCTAGGTGGCTGATGGTAAATGCTTAGGAAAAATGATGCCTATAATTCACTTAAAATGTGTAATACTAGACCAGAAGGATTTTTTTTTTCTGACCACACAGCCTAATTTTTCACTAAGCATGGAGTGTGGGAATGGTCCTAGTAGTTCAGGGCTGGACTAGCAATTGGCTGAGATGTTTCATTGTTTAAGTCACTGTACGATATCCACAGTTTGGCTATTACTACAATCTTTTTTGTTAACAAAATTTGCTTTATTCTCAATGGGCTTGTGGTAGCCCCCTGGTATGTTACTCTGCTATAACCTTTCCAGGAAATTTATGAGACTGAAACAGTTTGAAAAGGCCTAAACTCTGCAATTGAAATCTACTAATAGAATAAATACCTTACGCCTAATAACTAAAAAATTCACTTTGAAATGTGGGCTTTACACAATTACTGGATTTTCTTAATTTCTCAGGTTGAATATGTTCAAAATTAAATTTCCATAGAGAAATTGTTCCCATGACCAAACATGCAAACACACAACCATACAGATAACACCACATACAGCATGACATCACCTAGGTTAGTAACAGGCTAGCTGGTGTATCATTGTGTGTGTGTGTGTCTATATATTTGAATGTATTATATTTTCTACTCATTGGAAAACTTACAACAGCATCTTCTATGTAAACAATGAAATATATTCATAGTATCATTTTTTTCCCCAAACATACAGACTTTTCTGATACTTCACATGTATTCTGCACTAGACATGGTGGTGAAGCATCAAAATCCTTGAAACTTTCCAAAGTTGGCTTCAATTTTTGCCTGATTTACTAATCACTATCTGAATCATGTCCAGAAAATCATTTACCAAGTTGTCAAGTGTCAATCCCTCTCCAGCCCCGTTCTATCAAGTGGCTTCGTCATCCGCAGGTTGCCCAAACCCAAAAGAAAGCCATCGTTGACTCTGCTCTTGCCGTCGTCCCTGCCACCTGCAATCCATGAGCACTGCTAGTGCCTCCTCCAAATTACATTCTGCATGTCTTCCCTTCTCCCCATCTTCACTGCTAAAACCCTGGCCAAAACCATGGTCATTTTTTGCCTGTACCACCAAAAAGCCTCCAAATTTATCTCTTGTCTTCCATTCTCCCATGCCCCTCTACTTCCCCCCAAATTTCTCTACCTGACAGGCAGAGTGAGCCTTTAAAATATCAGACTACATTACTCCCCTTTTGAAGAACTCTTAACAGTTTCCCATTGGATTTAGAATAAAAAGTCAACCTGCTTGCATGCCTCAAGTGGTTTGGTACCTACCCGTATCTCCCACAGTAGCTCTTCACCATTCCTCCTTTCTTACTGAGTGCTATTAACACTACTTTTGCTGATCCCCTTTACTCGACAATTTGTCCTCCTTGAGGCCATTTTATTTTATTTTCCCTCTTGATGTAATTATCTGAGTGCAGAATTCATGTTCATTCTTTTCATGCAGTTCTTAGCTCGTAAGTCATAGAAGTGAATTCTTTGAAATATTATTGTTTATGTATTTGTATATTTTTTCATGTATTCATTATTATATGTGTATGCATCTACACCCCTTTATATAGTATATATCACACATATATTATTCATATATTATATGTCTTACTCCATTTCAGCTCTATGAACACAATTGTCTGAAATATTTTACTTAACACTGTTCCCCCAGGGCCAGAATATAGTAAGTATTTAAATATTTGTTGAATGAATGCATTTTTGAGTTCTGGTGCACTCATTTGTAAAATGTGGCATAATACCCTCCATATTATAGAATGATTTATAAGGATTAGGTCTATTTCAGAAGTTCCTACTCCATAGAGAGATGCTACAGAAAATGTAACTATTATTTCTTAATTTTTTAGGTTCTGTTCTCAATTTTAAAATGTATTTCCACTACCAATCTCACCGTCAATATGTCTTTCTTTGAAATGCAACAGATCTTTTGTGAATCTAATGAAGTTTTATTAACCTTAATTGTGATATAAATGATATAAAGAATATTTAGGTGGCTATGATTACATCAGTCCCTTTGCCCCCTTCTTTTTGAAAGCAAAAAACTACAGGGGGATACCCTTGATTAATGATGATTATTTTTTTTAAATGAACTTGATATTCTTAACAATTTTTCCAAATGCACATTGTATTAATAATAATGGTACAGTGGTAAAACCACTGAAAATTTTCAAGGTGGTTTCCCATACATTCCCATACAAGCCACAAAAACACTGTCAACAATTAAAGCCAAATGATGTTATCTCCATTTAGTACCCGAGAGCACTGTGCTTCACCGTATGAAAGATCTTTCTCTGGGTCACCAGGACATTGTGTTGGGAGGCTGTGACTGGAACACACTTTTGGTGAAGCCTCCTTTAGTAGTTTATCAGACTGCTTCGGGATCACCTTTTTCCTTTCCTAATTTTTTGTTCTTCCAGGCTCAATCAATTTCTGCTAATTCAATATTTGGCATTTGTTGGCCATTTTTCCCCCTATTGTGGCTATTTGATTATGGGCTTATTGCTTTCTTCCAGCAGCTTTTGTCTTTAATATACAATTTTGTTTTACTGTTATTCTTGATCTTTTCTGTATTTTTGTACATTTATTTTCTATCCCCTAATGGCATCACTAGATCATTCTGGAATGGATTTGGTCTTTCTCAAATAAAAAACTTCTTTAGTTTGCTGGCCATGTGCTCTTGACAAGAGTCCTAATCATTTTCAAAGTCTAAATCAAGTTCCTTGTCTGTGAGATAGGGAACTATATCACATTAGAGACACACTCATCTTCCCCTGGATTGTCATAAATACTGCCTAACGTGTCTCCCTGGCTTTGTCCTTGTCCTCCAGAGTGATCCTTTTAAAATACAAGTCAGATCTCCACAGCTCACAACCCTT
Organism: Daubentonia madagascariensis; assembly: GCA_023783475.1. Classification (NCBI taxonomy): domain Eukaryota; kingdom Metazoa; phylum Chordata; class Mammalia; order Primates; family Daubentoniidae; genus Daubentonia; species Daubentonia madagascariensis. The sequence goes on along the minus strand of JAKFHU010002140.1, from coordinate 34,845,669 downwards.
TGATGGCTTACTATATCACTCACAATACAAGCCAAAGCCGTCGCCATGAGTTACAAAGCTCTACATGATCTGGTCTCACGTTACCCTTAATAACCTCCTCTCTTCTCTCCCCTTGCTCCCTCTGATCCCGGCACCATACCTCTCCTAAAATTCCTTGAACACACAACACACATTCCGGTGTTAGGTCTTTTGCAATTACTTTTAGTTATATACCTATGTTCTCTCCTCACAAAGGTTTGCATGTCCTGTATCATCTGCCTCCATCACCTCCTTCTTAGTATCTGCTCAAACATCACCTTCTCAGGTTGACCTTTAATGATCACAATTTCACAAACTTCAACCTTCCTCTAAACTCTCTAATCCTGTTTAATTGGTTTTTTCCCTTCATTGCAGACATCATCATCTCCAATATTACTCATTTTTGTATAGTATTTTAAAATTTACCACTGGCTTTTCCCACTGGAATGCAAGCTCCCCGTGGGCAAGGGCTTGTTGACCACGTTCACTGCAGTATCTTCAGTGTCTAGATCATTGCGTGGCACAGAGCGGGTCCTCTGGGTGGAATGAACCGGGAATGTGTGGACCCTTTCCATGCAGCAGGCTCTGTGGCTGAGCGTAGGCACAAAAGCAACCACTGTCTCTGCTTCTCACGGGCTGTGAGGCTTAGTTAGATTAGAAGAAACTTAAGAACTGACTGTGATACATGAGCTGTGGAGCTGAAGAAAAGCGAAGGAAGTATTCCCAGATCCTGGCTTCTAAGGGTGCTGGGGCCAGCGAGCTTCTTCTGAGAGCCGTTCATTTCAAACAATTGCAAATAGGGATTAGAACTTCAGTGGAGGGTACGAAACATTTAAATAGTAATGGTTATCTTCAGTTGTAAAAATGTATTGGGAAAATTACATGATAAAGGATACTCCTCACATTACTGACTCCCAGTGTTCTCCTAGGAGAGAGAGAGAAAAAAGAGAGAGAGAAAGAGACAGATCCCCTTACAGTAGTGTAAGTAAAAGGGTAACTATGAGGATAAAGGGATCATGAAGTACGGCTGGGTCTCTCCAGTGTCCCCAGCTGGAAAGTGGGAAGCCACCAGGATCCAAGGCAGCTCCTTCAATACCGACATTCTCCTCTCCCTCTTTGCCTTGGGGTCCTGTGTTCTCTCCTCTGCTCCCCAACACACGACTGTTCTGTTGCCCCTTCTCATCCCCTCTGGGGGAGCAGCTCTCCTCTCTGGCTCACCACTGAATGTGGCCCCACCAGAGCCACCCTGTCTCCAGAAGTCCACGGCCTTCAAATTCAAAGTTCTTCACTGACTGACTGAGGAAATTTCAGTCAGCTTATGACAAATCAGCAGGTGAGTGGATCCAATCTACCCTGGTCCACACTGCTGGAAAGAAGTGGGAACATACAGTGTTTTGTGCTAGCTACTCCCTGGGATGTGAGCAGGACACATTGGGCGTTGCAAGTCTCACTTGACAACCACTTTGTGTTTTTGTTTCCTGTGTGTCCGACACACTTATATGCACTGGAGATATAGCAGCAAATATAACCAATACACCCCTATGTTCAAGGAAATTTCATTCCAGGAGAGGAAGACAGAACAGATGAACAAATTGCCAGAGGATCTATAACTTGGAGATGATGCTGATGAAAGTAGTTAAGAAACTGGGTCCAATATCTTTAAAAATCAGACTCAAGTCTAAGAGGTCATATGTGCATGAAGCTCAGAATCCTAAATTCTCTACGTGAGTGCTAAATACAAACATAAGTGCTGTGGAAGTTAGGGAGGGAGAGCTTTGCCTGGCTTCAGTGGTCAAAGAAAAGTTGGATTTCAAAAGTAAGAGGTGAAAGTTTCACATAAGCTGCTACGAGGTGAACAGAAATTCCTGTCAAATTATTTCTCAAGTTGGAACCCTCTTTGCTCAGGCCCTGGCTATGTCTTTACATAAACTTCTGACTACCCTTGTAAATGGGTGCGGACTTGAACAGCAAGTTCATAAGCAAAAACATGCAAGGTTTGTTTGATGGATAAAACAGCTTCATTGCCAGGGTCAAAGGAGATGAGACCGGTGTGGTGTAGCCCAACCGTCACATGTCTCTGCCCAGTTCACCTGCAGGACAATCCCCTGAGACAGAAGACAGCCGATTGGGAAGGTCAGAGGATGAGGTTATATACTTTATCTGTTTATCAGTGAAAAACAGTTGACGGGTTCTGAGCAGAGAATTGGCACCTTCAGGCTGATGAAATTTAGCCCCTCTGTGTTTCAATGTCCACTCTTACACCTCTGTCCAGTTGCTCTCTGTTCTCCTTGGCTCCAGAGCCTTCTGCATAAGGTCCTTTGCCACAGGGCAAGGAGCCTCCTGGAGCTCCGCAGCGGGAATTCACCCTCCGGTTCCGACCTCACGTTTTCTGCTCCTCCGCCCGTTCTCGCCTCTCCACTTTACCTTTGCTATTCCGGCTTTTCTCTTCGTCCTGTTGTGGTCCCCTCCTCATTCACAGAAAGCTCCCTGACACTGTAATTCTTGCAGAGAGAGTGAGCTTGTCAAGATGAGAGCTGTGAAGTTCAGGCCGCACCCCATGTTCCCCTGTTCTGCACGCCTTTGCGCATTTTATTTATTGTTGTCTCCCAGATTTACTGTCGTTGGCCCTGTGTCATAATTAATGCTACTTCACACTTTTATTTGTACAATTGAGTAGAAAGTAGGTACTCTAAAATAAACGTTTGCTTAATTGATGAGAAAAATAACAGTTAAAAGACAAAAATTTGACTTATGGAAATTTTTACACTGAGCTATCTTTAAAAAGTGAGCTTCATCAGTACATGTAAAATGTGATTTTTGCTTATGAATTATAGCAATGTGATGATTCTATAAGGCAAAATATACTTACACTAAGGGTTCCCTCACAGATACCATGACATTCTCAGGGAACCAAACTGAACAGACAATCATTGGACCTTAGGTAGGACATTTCAATCACTCAGAAAAATGGGAGTAATAATTGTGCCAACTTCCTAGGAATGGGGAAGGAATACATCAAATACTTTATATACAGTGCTTAGTGCAGTGCTAGCACATGGTAAGAGGTCAGAAATCTAGCAATATATTTAATTGGAAGAAAAACCACCAAAAAGTTAAATGTTATATGTGCATATATAAATACTGGGATGATATTTTACTATATCAACAAAATTTGATTTCTTATTTCTTCCTGTACCCATCATTCCCTTTTAATCTTTTCAGAAAGTAAAGAAGCTTTCTATATATATTTCTCTAGAAGGAAAAAAAATGAATAATAGTTGAGAATAAATATTCATATTTTATTTTGTTTTATTTTGTTTTGTTTCTGCACAGAGGCAAGCATTCCAAGTAGGCACCAAAACTCATAGCAAAGGCAATAAAAATATTCTTGATGTGACAGATAATATATGTGCATTAGAGATTGGTCGATTTCTCACTATACCTGTTTCCTTTTCCTCCTGGGCACAGAGATAGACTAAATTTTCTTGTCTCCCTTTTCATTAAGCACGGCCATGTGACTGAAATAAACCACTTCAAAGCCTGGCCCACAAAAATGTCCCTCGCAACCCCCCACTTTGTCTGTACCCCATAACATACAGTAGGCTGGTTGTCAAAGCCCAGAACAAACCACTTGCTGGGGAAGGTGGAGCTTCCCTCCACTGAGACCCCTGACTATCTCCAGGGAGTAGGAGCTCCCCTGCTTCTACACCTCTCGTTGTCCCCGTACTGATTAAGCATGATAGGAATGAGAAATAACTTTCTATTTGTCTTAAGTCACTGGGTTTCTGGGTGTGGCTGTCTCTGGGGTTAATTTTGGCTCTTACATTGGGATATACAAGACCTAAGCTTTTCTTAAAACTAAAAGCCAACATTTTAGAGTGCAAACTGCAAAGCTGAAGGTACTCAGAGGGAGATGACATTGGTAGGATGGGGACTTAAGTGAGTAAAACTCCAATACCGGCTGGTAAGTGAGACAGGGCTCACTATCTGAACCCGCACACAGAGTGAATTCAGCTCAGGAAGTGGGTGAGAATGAAATTACAGAAAAGTGGGTAATTCTAGAGCATAGGAGAACGTTTATTACTTCCTAGCATGTAGCCTAAAGACATTGCAAGTTATTTCTAGATGCCCCATGTCCCACTTTGCTTCCAAGTGGTAGAGGATCAATGCTTGGGGAGGGATGTTAGGTGCATGGGCCCTGCCTGGGACAGACGCCCTAGGCCTGGTGCCTGCAGCCTGCTGGCAGAGAGTGGTTAATTGTGTCCTGTGTCCTGAGCAAGGTATGAAGAGAGAAGCTTGGCCAGAGTTAGACCTACAGGACAGGTGGGGAGAATAAAGAATTACCTGTGTGGGAGAAGGAGGGGGTTGAATATTCTGTGATGAGGAAAGAATGAATAGTACTTAAAATGTCAAGAGAGAGAGAAACAGCCTTGGGGACTAAGGGAAGAGTAGATTCCTGCTGAGTGTTTAAACTAATTTACTCATGTAAGGCTGTTTTTTATGACTTCCTTTTACTATGCCAAATAATTGGAATAACCATATTATTTTGCATTTTTTATTTCAATATTTAATTGAGGCAATAATGAAGCACTTTGTATTTTATTTAACAGTTATAAAAGACTCCAGTTCCCCTTCACATAGTATTCGTTTTTCATTTCACAATTTATATTACACCTTTTACCTATTTACCTGAATGTCTTTCATTGTAGAAATATTAAGTTGACATATTTATTCACCTACTAAGGTAAAACCACAGGCTTGCAAAACATTGACATGGAGAATAGAAAGTCACTAAATTAAGCCAGTATCTATGGAACAGAAACCTTGAGCCAAGTCCTAAACTTGCTCAACATGGGCTCTTGCCGATTGCCGGAAGGAAGTGTTGACATAATGCTGGGCCTACAGTCAAGGATACCTTTATCTTTACTTAGCAAGCTTTGGCAAATCTGAGTCAGTAGTTGCTGGAAAAATTTCAAATGTAAGGCAGTGGCTTGTGCATAAAAATGAACTATAAACCAAATAGTCTATGTAGTAATATCATCTTGGTATACTACATCTCAAAAAAAATCATTCTTCTAACTCCTTTAGAGGTAAATTTATATTATATTAGAAAAAATTTTTAGTAAAAACCTTTCACTTGTTAACTTGTGAGTGCATTTGGCAATACTGTGGATTAGCAAGAGCCTAAATAACATTTAGGCCCCTGTGTTGATGAAATAACTCCAAAAATGAAATCTAGAAGAGCAGAGATAAGTTTGAGAGGTGAGTCAGCTGACCAGAGGAACTGAAAAGACACTTGGAGATACTTGTTAGAATTAAATGATGACAGAGAAAGAATAAGGATATATATTCCTACATTTTGAAAACAAAGAAGAAATTTCTCATGAAAAAGGGAAATAAAACACTAAAAGATGAGTTATTACCAAAGAAAACAGACTATATGATCACTTTGTTTTAAAGGGCTAAAACCTAAATGTCTATCATGTGGGTACTTCTGGAGGGGTAGCCAGAGAGAACAGTCCCTGCTTCATATTGAAGCAGGTGGTATTTGGCGTGTTTCTAATAGAAAAGTATTTTATATAGTTTTTAAAGTTTAGCTTATTTATGTGCCAGTTCTATGTTGATTCTTCACTGTGCCTTCCTAAATAGTGATAGCAGCTTATTTCTGTAAGAATAAAAGTGATAAAAAAATGTATAACCTGGGTAGCATTAGGCACAGCATAGAGACAGTGATAAGTAAGTAGTGGTTCTCTTCTCTCCACTCCCAGATTTCACTAGATCATTTGTAATTCCAAATAAATGTAACTATGGTGCGTTTATAACAGAACAAATTGAAATTTAAATTCCGGTTATTTCACGTGGTCGAGAAATGAAATAAAGACTTTTCTAAACAAGTCATGGTGTTAGCCACCTATGTTTACTGAACCTTCTCCAAATTGAAGTCTTCTGTGTTCAAACTTGATCATAAAATGAAAAAGAACAGTTCACCCATAGGTTGAGTCACCCTTTTCTCATTACAGAAGCTACTATGTGGGAGTCAGTTAGGCATTTTGGGAAATTATACCTACCACCTACCTAAAGATTTAATAATAAAATGTACTAATTACTTTTTTCAAATATGCATCAAATAGGTGAAATTTTGGTGGAATTTTCCAGAGAATTTTAAGGATCTATTTAATATGCTGTTAAGGAGGGGATGAGAATTCTCAATTAGCTAGGATATATTTTATATGATTGACTCCCCAATTGTTACATAAGAGTAACTAATGTTAACCACCCCAACAAAACAAAGTTGATCTTACCAAACCCTGAAAAGATCCCCACAGACCCCCAATCACCTCCTTTATCATTTAAAGTGGTTACTATCTGCAGAAATAATACTTCTAGGAGTTTGTTTGTTTTTGGTTTCTGTTTTGTTTTCTTTTAAAATGAATCCATTTTGTTTTGAGTAACAGGAATTAAATATTTGGAAAGCTTAGAGCTTAAGGGGGTAAGACCAGAGGTAAATAAATAGAGATAGACCCTTGCAGCTTACTAAGTTTATCTCTGTTTATGCTTTTGAGTATATATGGAATAACTTGTACAGGCATCTCTGAAGAATTTTTTTAAAAATAAATAACTAAGGATAAAGATGTGGGGGAAGACGGCTTGAAATGCTTCATTTTTCTACAACCATTAGTTACACACCAATTTAGGAGGCTGCATTATAAAAATTTAGTGCATACCATGTTAATAATGACCAGAAAAACTGTTGAACTGTTGATTAAAATGTTCTTTAATTTCCCTTTTGTTTTTAAGATAAATATTTTTCAAAATCTGGTTGTATTTCTCCCATGCTTATTTCTTTATTTGCAGTCTTAGTTGATCTGTTCTGAGTATTTTTAGATCATAAAAAAATAGAAAGAGCGGAAAATTTAAAGTGCTCGGCAGGCAGAGAGCTCACACAGCGGCGCCTCAATTCATCCACTTCTTTACGTAATTTGTAAGTTAGGTTCCTGCTGCTCCATAAGTGTTTTGACTGTAGAGTCTCTGCCAACACAGATATACTAGTGACAAGGAAATATAACAAGAAGATGTCTTTTTAATTTACTTCCTAATAACTGGATTCAGATTACAGGCCGGAAAAAAATAAAATGTGGACAGAAACAATGTCCAGGTGGGAAAAGAAGTGAACAAAAAACTATATTTTGTACCACTCAAGCTTTCTTTTGTTATCTATGTCAAAGATTTGAGATGCACCCTGGCTATATTTGGCATATGTGGATCTGTTGATCATAGCAGGAATATACTGGGATAAAGTTTGGCTTTATATGTTCTTGGGAAATTCCCTAACTCGTTTTCATTATCGTAATAATGAGATTATTTATTTACTTTATAGGGGTGGGGCAGAGATTATTAGGTTTTCTTTGGGAGGCATTGTCCAATAATTACTCTAAAGATTCCTTCGCGGATTCCTAAAGTTGAACAAAAATCATGATAGACTGATTTTTTAATCCTATGATATTTAATACACTCATAGTTCTCTGTACTACTCATTCCAAAGTAGAAAAGTTAGCAAATTACAAGGAAGGTTATTTGAGAAACACACACACACACACTGCGAATCTCTCTGACCTCTGCTACCAGCCTGAGAAAACTCTGTGCTTGCCAAGGGCCCCCTGATTGGATAATGCTTACTCAAGTATTCTCCATATCTTGGGGTTAACTCACTTGGGACCTTAATTACTTCTACAAAATTCCTTCACAGCAGCACCTAGATTAGTGTTTGATGGAACAACCCCAGGACTAAAATCTTGGGGACATCTTAGATTGCTGCCTAGAGCAGAAAGTGAGAGCCTCCTATGTACAGTAGTTACATTACCTGTTTATCTTGTAAGTGTCCCTGCCTGCTATTTTCCTTTGACCTCCTGTCTAAATGAAACAATTTCTTTCTCCTTTAATCCTGAAAAAATATACATGATTTTAATGATATCTTCTAAAGTTTTTTTTGAAAAAGGAATATAAATAGCACATGAAAAAGTCATTAAAATTCTCATGATAAAGGTTGTCCTTGATATTTAATAGTATATTAATTAGAATTCAAATAAATAAATGTGGGTTCCAGATTTTCTTGCTCATGTTCAATTATCTCTAGGCTCATCTTCCCAGAGCGCTCACCTTTCTCGAAGAGAAATCTAAATCCTGGGTAAGATAACGAGGGTTTAGAGAATATGCTTGCTCATCTCCTCTTGCATTTTGCATTTTGCATTGTTTTATTGTCTCCCCCCCGCAAGAATATCTGTATTTAATGAGCTACTATCTGTATTGTATCACAAGGTCAGGTCAAAATCTCTAATTTTTTCTCGTTACTTTTCTAATATTTTCTCATTACTTTTTCAGGGTTTTTGCTGGGAGGGCATTTGGAGGCACCACTGCATCACTCACTGAAGCAGGATAGTAGCTGGACATGTTTTATAACCTCTACCTTTATCTTCCTCTCTTCTCTTGCTAAAACTGAGAAGCTGAACAAGAAGAAAAGGCCAATTCTGTGAATGGGGCAATGTCCCCAAATTATTACATAGACTAGAATCCATTTTGTTAAGAGGGGAGATTGGGCTTATTTTATTAACCATTTTGGCCTCTGGCCTTGTCCACTCCCACTTTGGAGATTGCTCTTTGCTGCTTATTAATCATTTCTTTAATTGAATAGCCTTTGTATTTCATGGGTGAGGCTTTATAAGTTTGGGTGGAAGACTCTTAAATTGCCCCACCTCCACCCCCACTGAAAGCAATACAGTCTCTTCCAACATGCCTGATCCCCTGCACACACACCCAGCATGACCTCAGGGAAGGAAAATGAGTTCCTGCAATGCAATCTTCACATAAAGACTTGAGCCAAATGCAACACAGCCAATGGTATCCATGTATAATTTGAACTACAATAGTTTGACATTTAAAATATTCCATATTAATCACATATTAATCTCTACATTCATCTTCTTTTGTCTCTATTTCTATTTTTTAAAATCCTCTACTTTCCTTACTGTTCTATTAAGTAAAAAGAACCAATAAAGAACAATAACACCACCATGTTAAATAGCCCTGAATTATGGTATTTGTACATGGTTTGAGTAGGGAGGCTTTTTCCAAACTACTTGGGCTAGAATAGAAGAAAAGATAAAAGTTAGAGAGAAGGGTATATGAGAGGCAGAGTGGACCAAAGCTGCAGAAAACCATGAGGCCTTGTGTAGCTCTAACCTGCAAGGACTCAGTTTCCACAGTTGGGGGATTACATTTAGTTAGCTGTATAGTATAATTATTAGTGCTTCTCTTTCTTTTGTTGGTATTGGGATTCCAGTCTAAATTTTTGCACTGTTTTTTCAAAAACACTTTAAATATCACATAAGGACACACACACACACAGGCACACAGGCAGGCACACACAGGCATACGTATACACACGCAAACACACTTCTGTGAGTTTGGCAGATTCCTCTCCTTCACCTCCGCGATGGCCATCAAACTGGAATTCATTCTAGGCTGAAGTAGCTCTGAAAAACAATTAAGTAAAGAGCTCCCACTGGTGGTGGAGGAAACTTTACCGTCCCCGTGAAAAGCCTTTCCCTATGAGTGCCCTGAGACTATGTCTGAGTCACAGATAAAAAGTGTGCCAATATTGCTCTTTCATCATGTGATGAAACAACAACAAAAAAATGCCATTGTTCTCCTAGGTGGCTCTGGGAGTTCGTCACAGCTGATAATAAGCAGGAGGCGCGGGAGGTGTTGCCAGGACTGTGTTATTAGTTACATGTCTGGATGGGATCCAGATGTACCATTTTAAAATAGCTCCAGTGGTTTGAAACTTTTAGGAATTCCAAAGCTACTGCTGCAAATCCTTCAGTTCTCTCAACTCAGAACAAAGTTTATTGCCTTTATTACTATTCTTAGGTTAACCAGAGCAGTACAGTGTTCCACAGTTTAAGTATCTCTAAATTTCTTTTGAGGAAGAAGAGGGATTCTCTGCATGTGCCTGAGATTACTCTCAATACCAAATCTGAATACAGAGTCGTTTGAAGAACCAGCGTGTCTCACAAAGACAAACATAAATCCTTCCTTTGCTATGGGACTATCCATCTACATTGTATATTTCCATAAATAATATTCCAGCAGCCACCATCTTTATCACAATTACCAAGAATATGTTCATTTTTTTTTAATTAAAAGTCTATGTGACAAATGTAACAGAAGGGAAACAATGCTGGATTTATACGGGAGAAAAATACAAGTTTCTCTCCTATTTGTTGTCTTAGATTAAAGTACATTGATACATCTGTCCAAATTGAGAACAAGAAAAGATGGAACCAGTGTAGATTCAAAGCAACAGGAACAGTTTCCAAGAAAGGAGCAAATTCACTAAGTAATTAGGCCCAAGGTGAAATTCAAGAATATTAAACTTAGTTTAAGTCCAGAGCTCAGGTCTTTTTGTAATCAGACCTCAACATAAAATTTTACCTAGATTTCCTTACAATCTGGGTTATGTAAAACTCCTGGAATTTATGAAATAACTGGCTCACTTGAATCCTACCCTTTAGGTTACACCTCATCAGCTTGCAATGCTATCTGTAGTGAGTTTATTAAATATACAAAATATTTTTTGCTGTGTTATTTCTAGAGTCTAAAAGTTAAAAAGACTAGGTAGCATAAATTATGGCTTAATTAAATTAATTTAAGGTATAGTTTTAAGATTAACTGTGCCAGCTCCTTAGTGGTCTGTAGTAATTTGAGATCTTATGTTCTATGCCTTTTTTATTAATAATATCAACAATGTTTATCTCTTTAAATTAGTTAGACATAAAAAGGGAAATAAGGAATACAGAAAGGGCAATGAATACCATGGTTAAGAGAGATCTGTTGAGAATACCTAATTGGAAAAGATAATATTTTGTGTTGTTATGTTTTGTTTACAAAACATAGCATAAAGTACTGTCTAGTATTTTAAAGCACTAATAGAATCTCATGGCCTCCCCTCTTTCAAGTTTGGATCATTTTTTTCTTAATTAGTTCAAACTTCATGTGATAAGTGCAATGCAAGGCATGTACATGCACACACTTCATGCACTCATGCACAATTGACAAGGCTATTCTTGAAAAGCTGCCACAAGATTGAATACATGTACCTATAAAGAATCATAGCGACACAAATGATCATTGCTTATTCTTTGAAACTTTGCATATTCCAGAAACATAAAGAGGAAAGCAAAAAACAATCCCACAAAAGCACCAGTAGCTTTTTCCTGGCAGGTTCAGCTGCCAGCACAGCTGTCCACAAGGTTCCCCTCCCGCCAGGTAAAACACTGGACCAAAGTTTAAAACACAGGGAAGTGGGTCATAGTGCAGACTGGTTTTGCTTTCTTACCCAAATGGTGGTGTGGCTTGGGGCATGATAGCAACTTCAATAAAAACTGCTTATCATGATGAGATGAGAGGCATAGTTATGGGTATTTTTTAATAGCATGACACATTTTGCATAGAGTTCAGAACATACTGAAACTTGATTGAATATGAATTAAGGTTTACACACACACAGGCACACACTCACACATACTTCTGCAAAATATTTTCATAGTCCTGCCCAAATTATAGTTGAGAAGAAGCTATCTTTGTTTAGGGAATTCAACCATTTAGCATTTGGAAAGGATGATTCTAAATTTAAGGGCTTGAGGGAGACAACAGAGATAGCTATTTTGAACAGAAATGAGGAGATTAAAAAAAAAAGTGGGTTAGCAATATGGTGGGAGACTGGAATCTATAGAGTCAAGTGGCCAGAAATAATGTCCCTGTGGAGAACTAGCCAATGACCTTTTGAGAAAAGCGAATTCTGCTACACCTACCTGTGACCTGTATAGAACGTTGCATGCAAACCAGTTTGTAATGGATTAGGTATTAAATTTCAAAATAAATTGAAAAGGATTCATCTGTTCTTCTGTCTTTGAGCAATGTAGGAAAAGAGGCTGTTTCAATTCTGTGCTAGGAAAGATGCAAGGGAAGAAAAGAGCTGGAGAGAAACTTGGAGGCAGGTGTTACCTTGTATATATAAACTTCTGAGAAGTTACATAATTCTTGAGCTGGGCAATTGACTCTTTCCATGAATTAGGGTAATGAGTGGTTTGTTTTAAATTTATCTAAATCTCAAAGGACTAGGAACTCCTTGTTGATAACTGGATAATTAATGATTTAATAATACAGACACTAAATATTTCAAATTAAAGAAGAAATCATAATTTTTTGATTATAAATGGTTGTCCCTGCCTCCCCTAAATACACACACACACATACACACACCTCTATACACTAAATCGATGAGGAATGTTTTGCTCCTTCTCTCCTCTTCCATATCTCATGGTAATATGTGGCTTAACAGGTCACTCCCCCTATACTTCCTGGATCTACCATCCCTTAAAGGGTATAGCCTAGAACGCTGCACTGACAAAATGGGCAAAAATACTTATCAAAAGGTCATAATTTTTACGTAGCACAGAGTAATTTTTTTTCCAGTGAGGTCAGTAAGATGGGGAAAGATCCTGTAAAATGTATTTCTGTTTTACGAGGGAGAGTAAATTGATTATTTTCCCTGCAAGTCCTTTCTATACATAATCAGACACATCAATAAAAATGGAAAGGTCCTTAATAAATCATGTGGCCCAACCTCCTCATTTTGAAGATGAAAAAACAAAGGCCCAGGGAAGTCTACATAACTAGTTTGTGCAGGTTTGAGAGTTTAACAGGCTTGTGTAGTTAGACACCTGACCTGCTCTAAATTGATCGTGATGTATCATTTTGATGCTTTCGGGTTTGTTTTTTTTTCTTTTTCTTTTTCCTTTTTTTTTGGGGGGGGTGAAATGCAGTCATATGATCCAGTATAAACTCACTTTTAATTGTAAGTAAAATTCAACTAGTTTCAGATCAATGTTTAGCTTAAGAGCGGGCTCTGTTTTTCACAATAAGGTAGAGAATATGCATCATACGTGCAACCTACCCACACAACCACCCACCCATACGCCACCTCTGCTTCCCAACTATATTGATCTCATTAAAGGAATATAGGAATAATAACTTATAGAAGATCTCAAAGTTTCATCCTTCAGATGAATTCTGAGAGATAAAATTTCAAGGACATATTAAAGAATAATGTGTAAAAGTATAAGTAGAGGCCTTGCTTTGTGAAAGTATATCTAGAGTTTTGTAGTTAATAAAGTAAAATGCTAACTGTTATTTACTCCCTGTGGCAAAAGGCCCCCTCCCCGTTGCCGCAGTTTTGGTTTATGCTACCAGGGCTTGCACAAGGTCCAGTTTTTAAAATCCTGTCTGTCATTTATAAACCTTTCACTCCAACTTCCTATCTTCAATCCTTTGTCACACTCTGCTCACGTTTCTAAAACAAAACAAAACACCAAAACAAAAAAGAAAAAACAGTATCAATGAAACCACTGTCCTTCTCTTTTTCATTAATACAACCCCAGATCAAGTCCTTTTCCTTTAAACCTCGACTACCACATTGGACTTCTCACTGGAACACTTATCTCTAGATTCCCTCCTCGGCTGTTTTATTCACTATTAATTCATGGGCTTAGTGCAATATCGGGAACTTTGTAGGGCACAGATAATTATTTTCTTTACATATCATGTGATTGTGTGCCCAGTAGCCTGGTTAATTTACAAAAATTTCCACATGATCCCTGTGGCGCTTAAAAACCTTTCATTGTTGCCCACTGTGCAAACAAAATACTTTTTTAAAAATTTTGGATTTTCACTGTCTCCTCCTATCTTTCAATCCGGCCTCAATTTACCTTTCTTTGACTTCTTACGCACGCCCTTGTTTCTGCATATATCTTGGATGATGTGGCTGTTTGCGTGAGGAATGCACTCCCTAGGCGTTATGTGTTTCAGCCTGGGGCTGGACTTCCACCTCCCTCAAAATGCCCTGGGCCGGCGCCCCAGGCTCTGCTCTCTGCAGCTGAGCCCCCGCCCTGCACGTCCTAGTCCCTGACGCGCTGGCTTCTCCGCCCCACCCCCTCTCTCAGCTATGGTGCCACCCTCTCCCGACACAGCACCTGAGGGGCTCTGCTTATTTCTTCTCTTCTGCCCCAATCCAATCATTCTCCAATGGGGCTGTATTATTTTTAGTTTCTCACTTTTTAAAATTTTTACACCAATTCCTCTCTAACTTCAGAGACAATCGCACTACCGTTCCGCTTTGCTCACTCAGGGCCTCTTCCCTCCCCGCCGCTGGGCACTGTCTCAGGCCCTGGAAAATGATGGTTGGAAAAAAAATCTTGGGTCTGCCCACCAAAACCAACAGAAGCTTTCATCAAAAAAGACAGCCAATTGTGATGGCGGATGCTATTCAAGGCCTGTCCAACAACAATCACCTCATTTTTCTTCTGTCCTAACAGAGTCCTCATTTTCCTCAATCAATGCATCCTTAATGACAGTCACGTCATCTTCTGCATCTAGATGGTGGTGGAACATGGATATTCACCATTTCATATGTTGAATATCTACTTGAGGTCATAATGAATACATGTTTAAATTATATTTTTTGTGTAGATTATGATTACAATTTTAACACCTGGAGGCAAAGATATTCTTATATAATGAAAAAGAGGGGATTGGAAAGGCCTCCTCTACCGCAAGGGAGTCTTAGTTAGATTGCACACCCAAAAAGATGTATACTTTATAAAAAGCTAATCAGTGACTTCTAAAAAAAATTAAATAGACCGCGTGATTTTATTTTTACCCTGGAATCTTTTTAACAACGAATTGTTAGTGTATTTTCTGCCAACTGGTTTTTTTTTCTTTCTTTTTTGAAAACCGTTTCATGGAGACAAGGTTTTTCACACATTTAGGAAAAAAATCTAAACGATGGGGAAAAATATTCACTTTCGCTTTGCTCCAACATCTTCTGGAAAGATATAGCTAGGAATCTGTGACAGGTTATCTTTAACATACAAAAGAATAAGAGAACAGGAGGAGATCTCAGTTCGGGAGTCCAGGGGTGGAGTTTGACAACCTTGATCACAGCTTAAACGTGAGGACAGTGATAGTGCACAATCTACTCAAAAACCTGACGACGCAAACATTTCTTCCTTCATTCTAAACAGGATGCAGAGTTTTTATTTAACAAACATACTATGAAATGATGGAGTTCATCAAATATTGAGGTCCTACCTGATGCTATTAAAAGACAAACAAAATATTTGTTAGTGGTCCAGAACAGAGAGGCATTTATTTATAAAATGGAACAATTTCTTATGAGAGCTTTTGCAATTTTTAATACCAAGCTTGATCAGGGCATAGATACACATAGAATTCCACTCCTTAGTTTACAAAGAAAAGACATTTTCATATGTGTCACCTGTAGCACTGTGCTCAGTAACTCTGTATGTGTGTGTGAGTGTGTGCATGTGAGTGACTGTGTGTGAATGTGAGCCTGTGTGTGTGAACTTGTGTATGAGTGTGAGTGTGAACCTTGTGTGTGAGTGTGTATGAGTGTGTATGCGTCTGTGAATGTGTGAGTATGTGAGCATGTGTATGACAACATAACTGTGAGCCTGTGTGTGTGTGTGAATCTGTGTATGTGATGTGAGTTTTTAATAATGTAATGTGAGTGTTTAAGAAACTGATTTTATCTGATAACAAAAGCTCAGTAACAATAGATGGTCGACAACTAATGGGACAGGAGACTCTCTAATAGACATTACCAAACAAATAGGTAGAGGATTAGACTAGCCTGCCTACGCCTGCAGATAATGCCCATCATTTTTATTATATGTCAACTTCCCATCCAGGAATGGACAGAGAGTAGAGTAAATTCCAATTTTTGTCCCATCTCTGTCACTTTCATTTGCTGTCATGGGTTTGTTTTCATTGACCCTGAGCTCTGGATGGTGCCACAAGAGTTTTGGATGAGTAACTCTTTTCGACACTATAGGAATCCACGTCTGTGCCACCATTTAATTTGTTCAGAGGTCAAATGCCAAGGAAAAAAGTGGTAAAGAGAAGATAAGCAGGAATCTAGAGACTAGGGCTCTAGCACCTGGTCATATATTAACAGTGTATGTAGCCTTTTATCTTTTATGGACTCATAGCATTTTGAAATTATCTATGAGATGATTATTTTTCTCTCATTCAAAAGTTTTCAGGTAAGAGATGGATACACAGAGAGGCTGAGTGACAGAGCCTAGCTCCCCAGTGCATGTGAACTGGTACCTGCTACCATCTCCCCAGGGAGGTGAGCGGGGCACTCACCCAGCTCTGGGTCCCAGTCCTTGTGAGCCAGGACTGTGAGCAGCATAATCACATGCATGAATGTGTAGCAGTGTGCAGCAAGCTGTGGCAGAGCTCATTTGAAAGCTCTGATCCAAGTGGAGCTGGTAGGAAAAGTGAAGGATGGTTTGAGAAATCAAGATGATGGTGCAAATAGAAATTAAAACCTCATAAAAAAGTGGAATAAGCAGTAGAAAACGTTTTTAAAATTTTTTTCTCTCTCTCTTTTTTTTAATTTCAGAATATTACAGGGTTACAAACATTTAGGTGACATATATTGCCTTTGCACCACCCGAGTTGGAGCTACACACGTGCCCCTCCCCCAGGCAGTGTGCACCACACCCCTTAGGTGTAGATTTGTCCATCTCCTCCACCTCCCTACCCCTTGCCTGACACCTGATGAATGTGACTTCCATATGTGTACGTGTTTTATGAACACTGGAAATAATAAGACTTGCTTTGGGCATATCATATAGTTAATATGAGACCGAATTAGGTCTACTTAGGAAAGTTTCTTGAAACTTAAAAACATATGCAAGTAAAAGCACTACTATAAATACTGAAAAAATATGTAATTATTTTATGTACATAAAATATGTATACATGTAATAATTGCACATTCCCTTAAATACCTATTTAATTTTATTTTTTTAATGTGAATGAAAAATTTGAAATTCTTTTCACAGTAATTCAAGTATAGTCCTTGGTTCTTGCAAAATGTCTTCTCCCCTCAAATCCAAGACACTTAACTTTTGGTTTTTAATCAGAATGATTTTTTTTAATTTAGGTTGAATTCCTTACATATAGAATGCTTCAGTCTTCTGCAACCTGTGGGCAAACAGAGCCATGTTGTGTCCGTGTTGGCAGTGAGAATATTTGCTCACATTTTGGATTGCTAAAACATCATGCCCTTGAGTTGGGTATTCAGGTGGCACATATCCCTTAAATATAGAATCACATTGCTATGGATGAAGTTGTTAAATTTTATATTACTTTGTCTTTTTCTTCAAGTTTGACACTCTTAAAGTGGAGACGTCCTGAAGAACCTCATAATACATGGGAATGAACATCAGAAACCACAAGAATAAAGAAAATTAGTTTTAAGTGTTAAGAGTATTTTTCATAATATCTCTCTATTATGCCAGGAAGACTTTGTATCAACATTTATTAACAAACTATTCTCTATCTAGAAATTTTGCATGTAAAAAACCATGTTGGCTCAGATACAAATACAGTCATAGCTTCTTTTATTTGAATTTGTGACACAGAGGCAGTACTGGAGCCATAAAAACTACATTCTAAGAAAAAAATATTTATAAAAGTATTAGCAGAAAAGAAAGAGATTGATAGTTATATTGAGATAAGTAGGAAAAGAAAGTTTGTTTTAGGGAAATCATCACGAACTTTGGCACACACAAGCGTGCAACTTGTTAATCCCCTGGCCTACAAGACCATGCTGTTTTGCTACTGTTTTTCCAAAACAGAGAATATTGGGGAAAATGTGAGCCGCTACTCCTCTCTCCTGTGTTTTTTTCCTTCCATGATGGTAAGAGTTAGCTCAGTATGGATTAACTGCTTGAAGAAAGAGGTACATTTAAATCCAGTATTCTTATTACTGAGAGATCTTTTCTCAGTGAAGCATCTTCTTTCATGAAGTAAAAGAGGAAAATAAGTAAATAGATCTTCACACTGATTTAGAATGGATTAGAAATGTTTCTCACTATCATATGGATAAATTCATGGGAAGAGCAGGTTGCTTTACAATGGGAAGGCTCAGGCTAGAAGGAAGATGAAAAGTCCAACTTGATGCCTTTGATGCTGGTTGCAGCAGCTGGCATTACTGTGTGCTCCCAGGGCGGAGGACAGAAGGAAGAGAACAATCATCTCACGTCCTGTGAGAGCTGTCCTTGTTTCTAATAGTCTCCTTAAGTTTTTCAATCCAAAAGAGTAAGTAATTATTAAAATTAGGTAAGCTATTCATTCTATTTCAGGATGCAAATGAAGTCACTCTTTAAATAATATTATCTGATATTGCTTGAATCTTAATAATATCACCTCAAATTATTGAGTAGGTATTATGTGTCAAACACTAACCTATGCATGTTGCATGAACCATCTCATTTATTCTGCATAAAAAACCTGAGAGCTAGACAATATTATTATCCTCTTTTTACTAATGAAGAAATTGAGGCTTAGAGAGGTTCATTAACTGCAGCTAACACAGAGCCAGGATTTTAACCCAAGTTGTCTATATCTAAAGCCCACTCTACTCACCATTGGATACAGTACCACAGTTTATTTTCACTGGTTAATTTCATGGTAAGCTGGTATTAACAACAAGTCCACACACAGAACAACCTTGTGATTTATAAAGTCTTCAGATATAATATCATTTAAATTCACAACAAATACATACAACTTAAGGATAATGTAAGGAAAAAAAGTACCAAAGATGATGTTTTCTAGAGGAAATTCTATAATGTATCTTAAAAACACCCATTTTCCTAATCTTTCTAGAAGTTTTTATGGTTTCAGGTCTTACATTTAAGTCTTTAATTCATCTTGAGTTAATTTTTGTATATGGTGAGAGGTAGGGATCCAGTTTCATTCTTCGGTATATGGCTATCCAATTTTCCCAGCATCATTTATTGAATAGGTTACCCTGTCCCCAGTGTATGTTTTTGTCTTCTTCATCAAAGATCAGTTGATTATAGGTATATGGCTTTATTTCTGAGTTCTCTGTTCCAGTCTATTGATCTATGTGTCTACTTTCATACAATTACCATGTTATTTTGGTTACTATAGCTTTGTAGTATAATTTGAATTCAGATAATGAGGTGCCTCTAGTTTTATTATTTTTGCTTATTATTGCTTTGGCTATTCTGGGCTCCTTTTTGGCTCCACATGAATTTTAGGATTTTTTCTAATTCTGTGAAAAATGACATTGATATTTTGATAGTAATTGAATTGAATCTGTAGTTTTTTGGGCAGTTGGTCATTTTAACAATATTGACTATTCCAATCCATGATCATGAGATGTTACCCCAAAAGCAAATGCAACAACAAAAATAAACAAATGGGACTTAATTAAATTATAAAGCTTCTGCACAGCAAAATAAATAATAAACAGAATAAATAAATAATTCATAGAATGGGAGAAAATATTCACAAACTATGCATCTGACAAAGGATAATATCTAGAATCTACATGGAACTCAAACAACTCAGAAAAAAATAAACAACCCCATTAAAAAGTGGGTAAATAATATGAACAGACATTTTTCAAAAGAAGATATACAAATGGCCAACAAACACGAAAAAATGCTCAACATCAATAATCATTAGAGAAATGCAAATTAAATTAAAACCACAATGAAATATCCTCTTACCCCAGTCATTATGGCCATTATTAAAAAGTCAGAACAAATAGATGTTAACACAGATGTGTTGAAAAGAGAGTGCTTATGAACTTTTGACGGGAATGTAAATTAGTACAACCTCTATTGAAAACAATATGGAAATTTCTCAAAGAACTAAAAGTAGATCTACCATTCAACTCAGCAATACCACTACTGGGTATCCACCAAAAGGAAAAGAAGTCATTATATCAAAAAGACACCTGCACTTGTATGTTTATTGCAGCACAGTTCACAAAAGTAAAGATATGAAATTAACCTAAGTATCTACCAACTGATGAGAGGATTAAGAAAATATGATACACACACACAGGTACACGCACACACCATGGAATACCACTCAGCCATAAAAAGGAATAAAATAATGTCTTTTGCAGCAATTTGGATGGACCTAGAGGCCATTATCCTAAGTGAGGTAACACAGGAATGGAACATCAAACACCACATGTTCTCATTTATAAGTGCAAGATAAACTTTGCGTACATATGCTCATACAGAGTGGAATAATAGACATTAAAAACTCCAAAGATGGGAGGTTGGGAGGAGGTGGAGGATGAAAAATTACCTGTTTGGTACAATGTGCACTATTTGGGTGATGTGCACACTAAAAACCCAGACCTCACTGATATACAATATATTCATGTAACAAAACTGCACTTTTACCCCCTAAATATGTTGAATATTGAAATTTAAAAAAACACTTATTTTAAGCAGGTGGTTTGACGTTATGTCAATGAATGTGTGATTCTTAAGTGGTTATGTCAATTGATTAATATAGTTTTGTAATGAAATCAAGTTTCCAATACCTGGACTCTTATTATGTCCACCAAATATAAGCTATGAATTACACTGGGCTATTAATATGTATGTACAGCTTGTGCACAGCATAAGGGCCTTTGTACTGTGGAGCTTGTAGGGCTCAAATATAATCTTCTCTGTGCTCACTGAGCATTATAACGAAAGGTCTACATCCATTAGCAAGTTGCCTTCTGTTTTGTGCAAGAGTACTGGGTTGGCTAATAGCATCCTGAAGTCACAAAAGGGCAAAATGCCTGAGTTGCAACATGTAGAGACAGTGGTGATATTCAAGAAAGCTTTCCAATCAGCCATTTGGTGGGCCAGTTTCACAAACGTGACCAGCACCAAAAAGGCTAGGTTAGTAAAGTTAGAGAGAAAAGAGTCAAATTGAAACAGGGCATTCATAAAATTAGATTCAGAGTCTAACTTGAACAGAGTATTTCCTTATGTTCAGTGTCTACCTACCATAAAGTTGCATTGTTGGAGTAACCTTCTCAGAACCCAGCTTTAGCCATGTATTGCCAAAGTTTCCTTGTTAGTACAATATTCCAATGACTTTTGTTCAAGAAATTCTGTTTCTCAATATGTAATAGTTTCTAACATTACTTGGAAACATAGTGCTAAAAAAGGAGGCACAACGTATCATACATGGTTTTCTCCTTATTATACCATTAAGATTAAATTCTTAAATAATACAAGGTATTTATTTATCAAACCATCTGAGATTCCTTAGATTGGAGAGTCTTAGGTAAAAGAAAAGAGTGTTAGGCAAATAAACAAATATACTAATTTTCTATAATTATATTCACTCTATATATTCATATTTAAATACATAAAAACCCTATAAGAAGAATGGATATAGGAACAATAAGTAATATAGGAAAAATAACTTCCACATCTTCATTTTCTGCCTTGAACAAATTCAAGAAAAATATTATACTGCAGTCTGTAGCAGGTAAAATTATTCAAACAGCTTTGAACTGTTTAATTAACCTATTTAATATAAAGTATAAGGAGTACTCCTTAAATTAAATAATAATAATTGTCAGAAAACTTCCAAGGGGACTTTAATTTGGAAATGTGCCCAAGATAAATGATTGTTCATTGATTTTTTAAACTGTTATTAAAATCCAATATATTTCAGCTCCAAAACATACACCTCACCAAATACCAGTAGTTACAGGAGAATCAGAACAATTGATGTCATAGGAAGTAAGGTACATGTTTGTGCTTCAGTTCCAGCAACACTGCTATACATATAATTCTCATTTCATCTTATTATAAAACCGCCTTGGTTCTTTAATGAAATTGATACAATTTGGTATTCCATAGGGAAGAACATTTTTCCTGTATATTATTCATGTTTTCTTTTCCCTGTAAAGGGAGAAACCACAGAGTTTTGGAGAGATACGTGTGTGTGTGTGTGTATGTGTATATATATTTTTACATGTTTACCTTAATTATAATGTATAGATTCAATTCCGGCTGTGGCCCAGCTGAATTTGAAGCAATGTGTGATTTTGTTAGATTCTAATTGGCTTTTCTGTATTACTTCCATGTAAAGCTTAATACCAACACACCTGGCTCCCCGTGGATGCTTTTAGTTAAATAAATTAGCAGATAGAAGTCATTATGTAGAGCCTATGTCAAATATTTTATTTGTCTTTTTATATCTAAAGAGTTGTGTGATTTTATAAGCTTCAAAAGGAGCTTTTTATACTGACCTCTATACAAACTTCAATAAAGCCCAGATTTCCTTGACTCAAAGAAGGAAAAGTGTGCATAATCTGGGATAAAATGTCTTGTTAACCTTTTAACAACTTAAGTATTATGTATTTTCAAAAAAGAAATTAGTTGTCAGCTAAATAATAATTGTAATATTCATTAAGAGCTTAAATGTGTATTCTCTTTAAAATGTTAAATCCATAATAATATTTATGGAGTGCTTGCCACTGGCCCCGTCTTGTTCTGTGGTGTTTATGTTTTAAGTAATTTCTTCCTCATAGCAATCTCATGAGGTAGTATTATTTTTTAATCATAGTTCTTCTTCAATGGAAGAGGAAACTGAGGTATAGTTAGGTTAAATGACTCATCAAAAGTAACACAAATAGTGAAGGATTGAATTAGGCTTATATGACAAGCCAGTTGGGTCTGGAAAAGAAACCCTTAATCACTCTACCTTGGCAACCTCTCGTAAGGCAGAAGACATTTTCCAACAAAGTTTGGAGAGTCAAATGCTCATTATTTATAGGTTTGGTAACCATGGATAATAATAAAATAGAATCTTTGTTCCAAAATGTAGACACCAAATGTGTGAAAGTAGAAAAAAAACCATGAATTATTTACTTATATACCATTCAACATTTATTAAACAAATCTGACAAACGCGACTGACTAAAGGCTAGTGGGGAGAGACAAAAGGTTCTATCAATCAATTCATAATAAGTGCAGTGTAGAAAATAAAGGACGGCAAATTAAGAGGGAGAGTCTTTATGGATGGGAGATGGCCATCACTCAGATAGAGAACTTTCTGACACTGCATCATCTGAGACTAGACCTGAGGAAGAGCGAAGCACCCAGCCATGAGTAGGGTATATCTAGTGGACCTGAGATGCAGCAGGTCTGGAGCACACTGGGGAGGAGATGTGTGTTGGGGTTGAGGTCAGAGCTAGGAAATGAGCCAGATCACCTGGGACTTGCAGGGTTTGGCTAGGAGGAAAGGCAAACTAAGAAGCAGCAGCCTCGGTTTTGTGTTTTACAATGACCCCTCTGGCTGCTAAGTGCGTACTGGGTGGGGCTGAGGGAAGAGCAAAGGAGGCCCGAGCAGGAGAGCCAGGCTGGTAGCCACACAGAGGGAGAGAGGCCTGTGGAGCGACATCCCACACTGGGATGTAGAATGTAACATCTCCATGGCATTTGACAATTTTCAAAGCACTTTCACATCCTGTGCATCCAGCAGCTGAGCTGCGAGAAGAAATGTCTCATTACCAGGAGTAAGTCCATCTTTAAAAGTGCCAAACAGGTGAGGTGTGGTGGCTCAGGCCTCTAATCCCAGAGCTTTGGGAGGATCACTTGAGGCCAGGAGTTTGAGACCCGCCTGGGCAACATAGTGAGACCCTGTCTCTAAATAATAATTTAAAAATTAGCTGAGTATGGTGGGATGTGCCTGTAGTCCCAGATACTTGGGAGGCTGAGGTGGGAGGATTGCTTGAACCCAGGAGTACAAGGTTACTATGCTACAGTGAGCTATGATTGTGCCACTGCACTCTAGCCTGGGAGACAGAGTGAGAACCTGTCTCTAAAAAAAAAAAGTGATGAACAAAACACTAAATAGATCTGATTCAGTTCAAATACTATGCAAATATGAAGAGCAAACACTGTCTGCATTCACTGCAACAGCTAGCTGGTGTTTTATTTATAAAGGAGTAAACATGTAAGTAAGTAGAGGTATTACTGTTTCTTAAGGCTCAGTCTCTAGAATCGGAGAGGGCCCAGGGAAAATGAGGCATACATATTGAGAGCTCCTACTACAGAGCACACTTTGTTTTTCTCTTTGTAGACAGCAGATTCGTTCTTCTGTGACTTCTTGAGCATGTGAAGGAGATGGAGACGCCTAAGTTTCCCCCTAGGCAAAAACACGGATGGGGATGTGTAGCCCACACTTTCATGGAGAAGAGGAAGCACAAATCGGTGTGTTTTGCCAAGACATGGACTTGTTTTTCCCTTGTAAGACCAACTTGCCCTTGAAATATCTCTCTCCATAGCCTCCTTGTTCTTTGATTTCTGGCAATGACTATTTCCAATATATTAATTTTTTTCTAATGTAAACAAGGTCACATGGTAGGTTCTAGCAGTGGAAAAAATAATTATGATAAGGCAATATACTCAAGGAGGTTAGAGACTCTTGCATGGCAGATAAGAAATACGTGTAAAGAGAGCTGTAACCAAGCAAAAAGTATAAGAGAAGTGCTTACAAATTGCCATCAATATTCAAAGCAAGAAAAACTGAGCTGTAAAAAATCAAGAAATGGTTTAAAACAAAAAAGGTCCTTAAGGAATAGACAGGATTTCAGCAGATGGTTGGAGATCCCAGATGATGTAGATAATGAGAACATCAACTCTGCTCCTCTGGTGCAATTCTTGTGATATGGAATTTGTCTTTAGATTAATCATGTTAAGATGCACAGAAATGGTTGCTTATCATATCTATGCCTAATTACAGGATTTTGCCATATTTGCTGGCTCTCAACTATCAGACAACAGCATGTTCCAGACACATCAGGCAGATATGATGATGAATCCTCTTCTCTTTTATGTGCATAGTGTTTTGAACTTTCCCTGATTCTCAAATGTCTTTTTCTTACTTCTCAAATGCCACTCTAGCTATAAACATCACTTTTATTTCCTCACATATAATCTAGTCCCTTCCTTTGTGCATCCACAAACCTCAGTTGAAGTGTTATTTAAATTTGTCTAATAACAGAGTTCTTATACTAGATTGCAAGCTACTAGTTCCTATATCTACTATAAGACCTATCACCACACTATGCACAAAAATCTTCTTGATAGATGTCTGTTAAATCACATAATGTAAAAACAGTGCATAGCTCACTGCACATCACAGTGAAAACCCTGGATAAGTGATACCTATTATTATTGAACGAATTGATGGTTGAGTGGATAAATCTGCTGTAGACAAAATACTTTTCATATATATTGAATAAAATGAGAATCTTTGCCTTGACCAGCAATAATCTGCTAAAAAATGTACAACAAAGGAGAAGGACATTTGCCTTCAAGATTGCTAGGGAGGGGCTTGTCATTGCAAGAGAACCAGTAAAGGGAAAGACGCTTTTTGGGAGAGTCACTGCCAAGGGAATGAATCTGGAAGGGTGGATATAAAAAGTCCTGGGCAGTGGCTGGCACAAAAATAGTTGTAGGTAAATTCCTGTCAATTGAATTATTCTCCACAATTAGAAGAGATTAATTAAAATTCTTGGATTCATGAGATTTTCCTGAGTTGGAAAAACCATATAAGTGTTTGAAAATCAGAGAAAGAAAGAGTCTTTCTTCTTGAACATACCATGGGGGCTGCAAGAAAATAGCTCTTTCTTAGAGTATGGACAGAATCAGTATAGAGCTGACACAGGAGAAGCAAGACTCAGGCAGGCAGATGGATAGTGCCCGTGACAGGAATCGGTACTTTCACTATCTTTGTACTTGAATTTGGTCATTTGCTTGAAGTTATTACAGTATAATTTTGACATTGTAACAATTTACTGAACTCTCTCTTAATGTTCACTTAAGAAGTATAGTGTGGATAAATAATTGAGGAAACCCTAAGGGGCAGGTCTGTGTTCCCAAGGTGGTAGCTACTATGTTATAGGGATCCCCCAGTGAAACTGATGGCGTTTGCTCATTTTGTAGTGAGGAGTGTTTCATTTTGTTTTGTTTTTGAAGAAATGCTGTAGTAGACTGAATAATATCTGTTCACAGATAGCCCCTTCATAATCCCTGGAACTTACGAATGTTCCCTTAAATGCTAAAAGAGACTTTGCCAGTGTGATTACATTAAAGATCATGAGATGGTGAGATCAGGCTGGGCCACCTCCAGGTGGGCCTAAATGTAGTCGCAAGGGTGCTTACAAGAGAGAGACAAGCATATTAGAGGAGGAAGGAAGAGACGTGAGGACAGAATCCTGAGATTGGAGGGCGGGAAGGGGTGTCACAGGCCTGGGAATGCAGGTGGCCTTTAGAGGTTAGAAAAGCCAAGGAAACAGATTCTCCTATAAAGGCTTCAGGAGGAACCAGCCCTGCCAACACCTTAGCTTTAGCCCAGAAAGATTGTTTTGGGACTTGTTGCCTTCAGAACAGAAAAAAAAAAAAATTGCTGTTTTAACCCAAACATCAAGTTTGTGGTAATTTGTCACAGCAGCTACAGGAAGCTAATATAAGTGGGTAAGGAATGAATCACAACAGTTATAATTTTAGAGTCACAAAGAGGAAGATGAGGAATTTAAGGATACTGCACAACCAATCTGAGTGGTCTGTGATTGAAGGAAGGAAATGGCCTCAGTGGAACAGCCTCATAATTTTCTGTGCAACAGGAAAGGAGATGACCTAGGTAAAGAGAATATAAAACCCTCTTTTCCTGCTGTGCAGTTCCATGATTTGGGAACTTATGTTCCAAATAATCTAGTTAAAATGCACATAAATAGTCCCTTAGCATAACTACACTTATTTACAAATATCTTACTAAAGAGGTGTAAACATGTGTGAAGGTGTCACAGCAAATGTTTCTCCTCCACTTAGTTCTGTTTAAGCTGGCCCTGCAGGTGTTACTTCAACATGGAGAACAGGTGTGTTCTGTGTTCCAGCCACATTATTGGAATGTCCTGGTACCAACTTGAATTCTACAGTTTTATGACTGTGCTGCCAAATTATGACCTTAACATACACTTAGGGACGTGGCAGTCACAATCTTTGCTTTGCTATCCAATCAGGTTTGTCCACATCCTTCAGTAAAGAATAGCTGCCTACTGCCTCCCATGGGGAGCCACCGTGCTAGGTTCGGGAACAAGACTCAGTCCCTATGCTTAAGGATCTTGGTGTCTAGTGGGGGAAAAGAATAAGAATATAGAAATATTAAAATAAGAATGCAGGGTGTTCTAGGAGCATGTAATCCAAACATGAGGACACAGGGAAGACTTAAATTAGACATACCCATATATTTACTGAAGGGGAAAGGAATAAGTTTGAAAAGAATATGCAAATACAAGTGACAAAAATACTCAATCCTCCTGTTATTTTTTAAAATGTCTTTCAGAAGACATTTATTATAAATAACGTGATTGCTTAAAAAAAGCAATATACATTTAAGGTTATATGTGGAATAAAATGCTTGTGAACTTTGCTGTATGCCAACTATTGATGTTAATGGGGGCCTTGTTTTTAAACCTGCATGTGTTGTTCTGAAAAACTAAGTGACACACTAAATGCTATTTTTTAACTTGTAAGTTAGGAATTTGATTGCACTGATCTGGGGTAAACAATTTTAGGAAGAAATTGTTTCCTATTGTGTGCCTTCCATTCCATTTACCAAGAATTAATGCCAACAGAAAACTGTGGTGAACTTGACATACTGAAAGAATTCTCACCTTCAAATTTGTAAAGCCACAATATATTTCCTTTAGGAAGTTCCCACAACCTCGAAAAGAACTCTAAAACACCAAAATCCCTCAAACCCCTACACAGTTCACAAAGAAATACGTGCATTCCAGAAACATTTAGGGTTTGCCAAGAATGTAAATATGAAAATATGATATACTCTGGATCATCCCACATTTTAACTCAAATTCAAGCAAATCCTATGCCTAGGTTTCATGTAAATAGAGTTCTTTCAAGGGGGACTCACAAATAGAAATATCTTGAAAATAAAACAAAGTATTCCTTTATGTAAATGCTTGAGATAAAACTAATTTAAACCATAGGATCTCATTTTCTCACCTACGCTCTGGATCCTAAGTAAAATTTTAAGTCAGTCACATAACAGGTTGCTATGCCTATTTCTGATTATGGCAGTTTATTTGAAACCAATTTACCAGTCTGGCTTATTTTTTCCCTACATTGACCGATCCTTGGAATTTACTTGCACCCACCATCTATTTTCTTATCATTTAGCTGCAGCTTTTCTATATCATCCCAAATAACTGTGCTAACTTTATGAAAGGGAACTCAGAGGAGGAAATATAAATTGTAATTTTGCAACGTTGCCATTTGTTCTGAGGTCTTTGAACATAAAGAATCTACTAAAAACAACTAAATTAACACTTTAAAAATTATTTTTGTATATATGAAGTCATTTGGAAAACAGTTTAGGCAAACCAGAGATTAGGCAATAGAAGAATTATACACATGCTGTGAAATCTTATATATACAAGACATTTGTATATGCCAATTTTTTATTAGACACAACACATTAAAACTATCAAGCATACCTCAGTTTCCCTTCTGCATGCATTGAACGTTTTCAAAGTCCAGTTAGCAAGCAAGATGGCAGCAGACGGAATCAAAGAGTACTGGAAATAATTTGTAAAATATAAAATTAATACACATTGAGATACTAAGATATATTTCTGTCATATAAAAGGTATTTTTAACCTACAAGGATTGTTTATCTTTTAGGATCCACTAGACTTTTCTTAAAGGGAGCATCATGAAATCAAAAGAGTTGGACTATGAATCAGGAAAACTCTGGAATCTGTAATTTGATTTGGGGTAAGTTAATTATCTTTACTGGGTTTTATTCCATTTTTAGTAAAATAGTAAGAGAAAAGGGTTATATAATCTCTACGCACTTGTCTTCTTTTTACCCAGAAGATACTACAATAGACCATCCTGTGTCATTTATGTAATTGAAATGTCCTCCTAACTCATTTCCCTTTCTGCAGATTTACTGCCATTAGTCCATTTTCCTCCCTGAAACCAGAGCGAATGTTGATCAGATTGTGTCTTACTGACTTTAAGTTGCTGCAGTAGCTCAGCACTGGGCTCAGGACAAATCCCAATTCCTCACTTTAGAGTGTCCCTGGCCTGCACTTCCTGGCAGCCTTGTCTCTTTTTCTGTGCTCTCAGAGATTTGGCTCCTTTGCTTCCTCTGGCTGAATAGTGCCCATCTATGGAGGTCTCAAGATCATTGGTTCCCTCGAGGAGGAGGATGACTTCCCTAACTCCAGATTCAGTTGGGTGATCTCCTAACATTTTCTACAACACCTTCTACTTCCCCTAAAATCCCACTCTCCACACTTTGCTGCAATTGCTTGTCCAGTGTTTAATTGCTAAAGCTTTTCTTTTTATTGAGTCGGTGCTTGTCTGTGTCACTTACTGTCACTCCAGTGCTTAGTGGGGGCTTGACTCTCAGAAGCATTCAATCTTTATTGGTTGAACACATGAAAAAGTGAATAAATCAATTCTATGACTATACAAGCACATGGAGTGTAGGCTGAGTCATATTATTTTCTTGTTGCTAAAAACAAACTCTAATCCTTTTACATCTTGTAGACCAAGGAATAATAGTAAGATTTCAATAACTCCTTTGATTTGCTTTTTCTAACAAAATTTCTCCTTACTTATAGAATCTGATTTTTTTTAAATGTACAATTTGAACGTTGCATAAAACCCCAATGAAATTAGTGCATGCTACAGCCAAAGTTTTGAACATAATGGATGCTAATCTGATGGAACAACAACAAAATAACACAAAATGAGGCGAAACTTGGAAGCAACCAAGGGTAGGTGAAGGTATTAATAAACTGTGGTACATCCAGACAATGCAATATTATTCAGTGCTAAAAATAAATGAACTACCAAGCCACAAAAAATATGAATGGAATTTAAATTAATATTACCAAATGAAAGAAGCGAATTTGAAAAGGTTCCATACTGTATGATTCCAATTATATGACATTATTGAAAAGGCAAAACTACAGAGACAGTAAAAAGATTAGTAGGCACCAAAAGTTGGGGGAAGAGTAGGATGAATAGGAGCACAAAGGGTGTTTAGGGCAGTGACTCTGTTTTGTATGATACTGCAATGGTGGAAACATGTCATTGTAAATTTGTCCAAACCAATGGAATACACAACACTGAGAGTGAACTCTAATGTAAGCTATGGACTTTGGGTGATAATGATGTGTCAATGTTTTTTTCATATGTTGTAACAATTGAGCCACTCTGGTGTGGGATTTTGCTAATGGGGAAGGTTGTGCTTATGTGCTGACAAGGGCTATATGGGAACTCTCTGTACATTCTGTTCAATTTTTCTGTGAACTGAAAACTGCTCTAAAAATAAAGTTTATTAATTAAAAACAATAGGGTGGCTGGTGAAAGACCTATTTCAATTTCTTCACAATAAAAGAAAATATTAATGATATTTTAAACCAAGTTTAATAATTAACAAAACTTGATAATTGACTAATTAAATCAGCCAGACAAATAGTAAACTCCCAGTCTAAATGAATAGTCTGAGTTGTTTAAAATTAATTTAAAATGTTGATAATTAATTTTAACTAATTTTAAAATTAATTAAAAATGTTGGTAATTCTTGAAGCTGGCAATGGGTCTCCATTAGTATCATTTACAGAGTAATGTTAGTAATTTCCCATAACAAAAAGTTAAACAATATCTCATCAATCCTTTAAGCCAAAAATTTGAAAAGTTCAGAAACAAAAACAACTTTTGTCATATTTACATTTGTCCTAAAACTTGTATGTCTATATAAATACCTGAAATCTTGCAGGGCTTATTAATATTCAGTGTTCTTTTAATTTGAGATTAACTCAGTAAGGATAGACTGGATCACAACATATTTATGATTTTTTTCAATACTTTAATGATAGGAAGTGAGTCTGTCAAAATGTCATCAGAGTTTGAAAATAGATGAATTCTTACTCTGAGACACTTCATGTGCTATGCACTTTTCAAAGTACCCAGCTCACTGCTAGCATGGGACTTACATGTCAGTGAGAGTTTGGCAAGTAAAATATAATTACTTTAGCTTTTAGCAATACATTCCTTTCATTTATTTTTACAGAAGAGAATAAATGTCAACACCAAGAGATCATACATACAATGCACTGAAACCCATGGTATATTTTGCATGGCTGCTTAAAAGATAACCCAAGCAAAATGCATGAAGTAACTTGTAAACATGCTATATGAGAGAAAATGCGTTTTATCCATAATACGTATGAGACTGTTTGTGTAAGATATGCACAGTCCAAGTAACATCTCTGACCAATAATTTGACTTCCCACAATAGCAGCTAGCTTGAGGCATACATCACAAAAAATATAGTTCCTGGATCAATTTAGATATGTTAAAACAAGGTTGCACACACACATTACTATAAATGAGGGATTTCAGCCTCCATAAACTGTATAGCACAGTAGAATGATTACCATGCAGCAATGTGAAGTTGGTGAAGAAACATTTACCAAGGACTCCTTATTTGCAGTGCAGATGCTGCCTCAGGTAACAACGTAAATTAAAGGAACAGGAATTGCCCTTTAGCATGTTTTAATCTATTTGGAAGACGTCATACATAAACTAAATTAACAACCCTCATAAAAATAGACTTAAGTAGAAATATAGTAACTTTCTGCACTAAAATCATGTTTCCACCATAATACATATGCAGCAAAAACTGGTTTTGAAGTCAAGAATCTTAATCAAAAAAGATGCCTTTTGTTTTTAGTTTTGTGAAAGTCAAGTTTTGGCTTCACAGGTGAGTAATAGTTAAGACAAGTTGGAGGCTGGGGACCTGAAATAGAGGGGTCAGGTACTGGAAAAGGTATACAAAAAAATTAAGAGGTACTGATGGACAAAGACAATGTGGAAGAGAATGCAAATTAACTGGATTTTATTATAAATATTACATTGAAAAGGATTGTCTATAGATGAGACCTTAGATTACATATATTCTAGTTTATCATTTTTTCCATGTTGTTTTCCTTTATGAGTTATCTTCCTAACTACTAGAAATACAAAAATACCCAAATATTAGAAAAAAGTTAAATCCTTGAATATGAACAGGGCCTCTTGGCCCATGGATAGTTATTAATGGTTGTACTGTGCCTTCCCCACCAGAGAAATTCATATGTTGAAGTCCTAGTCCCCTATCCCTCAAAAGGTGACTGTATTTGAAGATCTGAAGATAGGGTCTTTAAAAAGGTAATTAAAGTAAAACCAGGTCATTAGGGTGGGCCTTAATCCAGTATGACTGGTGTCCTTAAAAGAAGAGGAAATTTGGACAAAAATATACACAGAGGGAAGACCAAGTAAAGACACAGGGAAAAGAATGCTATCTACAAGTCAAGGAGAGAGGCCTAGAACAAATCTTTCCCTGTGGCCCTCAGCCAAGCCGTCGACACCTTGATTCTGGACTTCTAGCCTCCTGAACTGTGAGAAAATAAATTTTTGCTTTTTAAGACACCCAGTTTATGGTACTTTATTTCATCAGCACAAGCAAACTAATTCAGTAACTACAATATATATTTTTAAAACAACTGGAAGACATTGTAAAATGTAAAACAATACACCAGACTTATTTATCCTGTATATCTGTATATGTTACTCAGCACAGCACAGTAAAATAAACTAAAAATAAGAATGTACCATTTATTTCTGTACATTTTGCTAAGATAAGTGATTCAATGTTGAGTACTTAGTTTGTCAGACATACTATCCCAACAATTAATCAAAGGTTCAACATAGAGATAGTGTATAACCTTTGGCTACTTGTGATGTGTAGTAAGTCAATAGTTAGCTGAAATAAGTAACAATAGACACAAGGATGCTGCTAAACTACACTCCATAGAATGTCAAATTTTTATCAAGAAATCTTTATGTTTTCTATAATCATAAACAGATATTAACTCACTGGAAGAGAAAACAAATGACTTAACTATGCAGACTTTAAATAGTAAATAATTTTCCTATCATTCTCTCGGAGGGAAGAAAGAGAAACCTGAGTGTTTGCAAGGTAAATTCAACATACTGTACTGGATTCTTAAAAACGCCATCTGATTACAAACTGAAAATCCAAATGAGCCTGGGAGGGCATGTTTACTGGAGAAAGTTTATCCTCCTGTTTATATTTATTGTAAATGATTTTTTTTTAAATCAGATGGGACATCTGCAAATTTTTAAGCACTAATTTTCAAAGACCATGAAGCCCTCTGGGTGACTTTTTCATTTCCTTAACAGATAGTTTAGTTTTAAACTGCATACTTTCCCTTGGCAGACTAAGAGATGAAAAGCTTGCTATAAAATCGATTTGGCATCTACACAAAAGAAAACTTTGTAAGAAGTAGTACTAACCAAGAGTCTCTCTTCACCAAGCACATGTCCAAAAATTAAATGTCACTCAGATCTGAGGAGCATTCCCTGTCCAACCACCCCCAACAAAATCATATTTACATTCTTAATTGTCATCTTTTAGAAAAAATAACTTATTTTCTTTTACCTGTGGTATTTTTTTTTTGGAAGAGTGCAAGTGCCTCAAATTGTGTGTTGAACATACCAATTTTAATCTAGTAGAATATGTAGATTTAAAAAAATATGTATCTACAATACATTTTGGCTGTTCTTCAAATAAATAAACCAGGGGCATGTGCTTACAATGTTTACACAATGAAGAAGAGGTGAAACATTTGGTCATGTGTCCTTAGTTTTATTCTTTACCTACAGATACTAAACATTTTAATTGATTAGATGACTTTTTAGAAATTAATTAGTATAATTAATGTTGTCTTGATTTAACCAAAAACAGTGTCTTCCTACAATAAATGCAGATAATTTCCGTACATGTAATGGCAAAGAATAAGTCAACGCTTTAGACAGTGTAGGATATACCTTAAGGAGTTCAAATATTTCAAAGGAAAGTGTGCAATTTTTCTTTTTAGAAATTGAATTAAAATTATTTAGTAAAAATTTAGTTAAAATAAAACCAAAAGTAATTAGAAAGCACACAATGCAATACTTTATTCCATCCCTTCTAATATGTTTGAGCCTAAAATGACCTGTAGGATTAACTGTTCTGAGTGCCTCTCAAAATTTCCTGATTAAACAGTGATGGCTTAAGGTTAGATCCAAAAAAGACGTAAGGGAACTAACTCCATGAATTTTAACTTCACGGAATTTGTTTATAATATTTGCTTCACTGAATGCTGTTTAAAAGGGATCTTCATATCCTGTGAGCAATAACAAGACTTAACAAGGAGGAAATGTCACTGAAGGATGTTTTGAGCCAGTGTCTCCAGATCAAAAACCAAACTTAGTTCAAATAGCTAGTTAGCGACAACTTTTTAACTATGAGGCTAGCCAAAATTTGACTATTTATGTACAATTACAAAGGCTGAAATGTTTCATGATCTTTCTCTACACACTGATTGAGTTCTATTGGACATTTCTAAAAAAATTTGTTTAGATAAATTTAGATTTACATTAACATTGTAAGAAAAAAAAAATCAAGCCCAGTTTCCCCAAATGATACTTACAAAACTATAGTAAAATAACACAAACAGGATGTTGAAATTGACACAATCTACCAATTTTGTTTGAATTTATCTAGTTTACTTGTATTATTCCTTTGTACGTGTGTGTGTCTATGAAGTTCTACACACATTTTTAAAGAGGGTTGATATACAAAAAATTGGACCCATTTACTGTATACACTTTGATGAGTTTGAACATATGTATACACCCATGATACCATCACCACAACAAAGGTACCAAACATCCATCATCTTCAAAGATTTTCTTGTGTTATTTTTTGATTAGTTATTGTGGTAAGAAGACTTAACATGACATCTATCTTCTTAACGCATTTTAAAGTGCACAATACTATATTTTTAACTACACTTACTATGTTGTACAGAGGATCTCTAGAACATATTTGTTTTGCATAATGCAATTTTATACCCATTGAGCAACAATTCCTCATTTTATCCTTCTTCTAGTCCCTGGAAACCACCATTCTATTCTCTGCTTCTATGAGTTTGACTAATTTAGATACCTCATATAAGTGGAGTCACATAGTATTTGTTCTTCTGTTCTGACTGGCCTATTCCACTTAGAATAATGTCCTCTAAGTCAATCTATGTTGTCACAAATGGGAGGATTTCCTTCTTTTTTTAAGGTTGAGTAATATTCCATATATATACCCACACACACTGCCTTAGTCCATTTGCCACTATAAAGAAATACATAAGGCTGAGTAATTTATAAGGAAAGGAGGTTTATTTGACTCATGGTTCTGCAGGCTGTACAAGAAGTATGGTGCAGACATCTGCATCTGGTGAGGGCATCAGGCTGCTTCCACTTATGGTGGAAAAGGAAGGAGAGCCAGCATGTGCAGAGATCACATGGTGAGAGAGAAAGCAAGAGAGAGGGGGGAGGTGCCAGGCTCTTTTTAATGACCAGCTCTCCCAGGGAACTAATAAGAGTGAGAACTCTCTCACCTCTCCACAGCCCCCTCAGGGAGGGTATTAATCTACCCCCATGACCTAAACATCTCCCATTAGGCCCCACCTCCAACATTGGGGATCAAATTTCAACATGGGATTTGGAGGGGACAAACGTCCAAACTATAGCAATATCACATTATCTTTATTCATCTGTCCATGGACATCTGGGTTGTTTCCATATCTTGACTAATGTTGCAATTAACATGGGAGTGCAGACATCCCTTCAAGTTCCTTATGTCAATTATTTTGGATATATAGCCAGAAGTAGGATTTCTAGGTCATATGGTGGTTCTATTTTTAATTTTTTGAGGAACCTCCATAGTATTTTCGCTAATGATTGCACTATTTTACATTACCATTAACAGCACACAAGGGTTCCCTTTTCTCCACATCTTTGCCAATATTTTTTTTATAAGAGCCATCCTAAGAGGTATGGGGTGATACCTCATTGTGGTTTTGATATGCATTTCCCTGAGGATTAGTGATGTTGATCACCCTTTCATATATCTGTTGGCTCTATTTGTATGTCTTCTTTATATGTCTTCTTTGTAGAATTGTCTATTTAAACCCTTTGTGCATTTTCAAAATCAGATTATTTGTTTTTTGGCTATTGAGTTGTAGGAGATTCTTATATATTTTGGATATTAACCCCCTATCAGATATGTGATATGCAAATTTTCCCATTCCATAGCTTGCTTTCATTCTGTTGACTGTTTCCTCTGCTGTGCAGAAGCTTTTTAGTTTCATGTAGTTCCACTTGTTTATTTTTGGTTTTGTGTCCTATGCTCTTAATGTCAAATCCAAGAAATCACTGCTAAGACCAACGTCAGGAAATTTTTCCCAGGCATTTTAACACTGTGAGGGAAGCTTATTTTATTCTTCTTAAATTAGTTCATTGGTCACTCCTATAGAACTTTTATTATATTGCCTTTTTTTAAAAGTCTTGGCTATCTAATGAAATTTTATAACTGATAGTATTTGTTGTGTATTTTAATACCAATATTTATTACAATAAAGGTAAATAGCAAAAATTTAATCTGATATTTTTTATTGTCTCAAAGATGTTCAGATTTTGTGAAAAGCAATAATGATGAAACCAATTCACTTATAACCATAGAATCTTTAATCTGAAAAATTGCCTGACGTAATTACACATGCTAATCTTCTACCCAATTGCCATGATCTACTTTGTGTTATCTTGGTAGACAGTCATTCTGAGTCTTTTTTAATTCTTCTGCTGAAGTCACTTTCTCCATCAACAGAAGGTCCATTCTCAGATACTTTCAGGGCTAGAGAACACTTTCTTTCACTGAGTTAAAATCTGTCTGTAACTCCTGCGTTTGGTCCCACTTTTGAACTTTACAACTGCAGAGAAGTGATCCAATCCTCCTCCCACATCACAACTCACCACACATTTGGAGACATCCATACACAGTAGTTCCTACTTGGTCAGTTCAGTCTTCCCAGTGCTTTGAGTCAATTCTAATGCAAATTGTTGTCATATATATTTTCTCACTGATTCTGTGAACTCCAAATGTCAGGGTGTACTTTGAAATGAAATGTGAGGCTCACACTATTTATAAACTAGTGGAAATTTATAAATGACATTCAATTTATAGACTAGCCATATCAAATTGGATGCACTGATTAAGATTTATTCCAGAAACCCAGTTGGGTACATGTGTAGAGATTCAGGGAGAAGACAGAAATCTCATGGAAATTTGGAAAGAGTTTCTGTGTCTTAGAAAGTCAGCCCAGACTAAGTCTATCAAATATATTGAGGGTTTCTGATGGTTGGAATATTTTCTTCATCATCGTTTTTTGACATCCTGTCCTTATCTCTCTCATGTTTCTGTGGCACCATAAATTCATTCCCTTTTAATTGCCTTGTGATGTTTTTTGATTAGATCTAAAAACAAAAACAAACACTCCCGGTATGAAATAAGACATTTACCTTCTTTAACATTGTTTTCTTATATTTTGAAGTTATGTTTCTTTTTTTCCATAAATAGTGAATCCTAAAGCCATCATAACAGATTGTAAAGACTCAGAGCCTGGCAATGATTCTCATAAGTGTGAAAGTTGTAACGTTATTCTTCTGATATTGTGATAGAAACATTGAAATCTTAATATTTCTTGGACAGTGTTATATCACAATTATTTGGGAAAGAATCATCTCCTTCGAATACATAATCTTTCATATTAATATGTGTAACAGCATGTATACAGTAAGTTATAAATAAATGCTCTTTCAACAAATGGTGTTATGCCACATACTCCATAAATGTGTGTTGTGTGCATACATGTGCATACATATATGTTTGTTTCCCCATTTTCAAAATGTTTTTCTTCTACATTCTCGTACCACTGTTTATGATCATACAATATTACAACTAATTTTAAAGTGAAAAATTTAATTGTCAGATCCATTATTTCACATACAATATCAAGTTATTACAGACATATTTTCATTTCATTAGACTTAATTTACCTCTCATTTGAATTCTGTGTACTCAATGTCTTTTCTGAGATTTCATCTTAACTATTAGGATTTTTACTATATGCAGTACTAATAGCCTCATCTCTGTTTTTTAAGATATTTAATTATTGTCCAGAATTTTTTTAAAAGGAAAAAAATGCAGTATGTTCTTGTTTA
Organism: Daubentonia madagascariensis; assembly: GCA_023783475.1. Taxonomy (NCBI): domain Eukaryota; kingdom Metazoa; phylum Chordata; class Mammalia; order Primates; family Daubentoniidae; genus Daubentonia; species Daubentonia madagascariensis. The sequence continues at coordinate 34,807,450 of JAKFHU010002140.1, read as the reverse complement.
TTCCAAGCTATCCCAGCAATATTTTTTTTCTTTCTAACAGAGCCACGTAATCACTGGATGAACTAATTAATTTCTCAAGTTCTGTGAAAACAGCAGATTCTGTGACTGCCTGCACAGTGCCCAGCTCTTAATCATGGAATTATTCATTCAGTAGCAGTTGAGACTGGCTGATGAATAGCTCTACAACTTTTTAGAATTATTTTCTAGTAAGCTAACATTCTGCTTTCTAAATGTAAATTGGATAGTATGTTATCATGATGACATCTTAGCAGTCATGATAAGGGTGTCTAACATATGGAAAATTATTTTTACCTACAGTGATGATATAAAACTGATGATTTCATTAAAGCATCACAAACAAGATTTAGTACAGTATGATGCCAAATGTTGTGATTTATCATATGTAACCTAGTGGGATGAATGGACTAATGCCCTGGCGAATCATGTTAAGGGCCAGAAATTTAACATCAAGATACGTTGAAAGTAGTGGGTAAAGGAGAGAAAACTCAGCAAGGTGAAAAAGAAGGTGAACAGCAAAAACGTGTTTCAGCTTTTCTTTTTCTCTGCTATATAATTTTCAACAAAATTGTTATATAGTCAAAAAAAAAGAATACTTAAAAAACAGGCATACAAAATCATCCTCTGTAGTTCTAATAAAAACTTAAGTTTTTCTGTGAACTCTCAGGAAAGATAAGTGAATCTCTTTTTAATCTGGTATTATAATACGATGGAGAGAAAATCTAAATGATGTGAGCATTAGCAAGAATCATGGAGAGTCGTAGGCTCAGGAATCTCTTCAGTAAGAAAGAAAACAAGTTGCCATAACTTCATGATATTCTAATTAACCCGAAATGATGGGTGGAGATATGCAGCAGAGGGCGGACATGCTGTGTATAATATCTGCGATTAGAAAGTTCTATGACGAATTTAATGCCGCACTTTTCTAAGTCTCTACTTGAACTAGCTCCTAGCTAACTTTTCTGCCTTCTTTCCTTCCACGCGCCTCCAGTCCACCGTGATGTCCAAACAGAAAATCATCTGGGACTGGTGCTTGCCACTCTCTCGGCCTGGAAAGCCCTTCCCTCAGATCTCTGCATGACTCGCCAGCTAGGTCCCCACAGAAAAATCTTTTCTGAACAATCTCTGATTCCCCACTGCTGTCACTCTCTGTTTTACCTTCTTCGCCATGCTTACAACTATACTAGTTTCCTAGCGTGTTGCCTATGTCCACCCACAAAAATGAATGCTCTTTGAATACAAGGACATTGTGTTTTGTTCTACCTCTATTCTAAGTGCCTAGAAAATGCCTCATCCATAGCAGGTACCCAATAAAAATTTAATGAATGAATACACACAAGAATAAAGAATTGAATTCACTGCGAAAATGAATTGTACTTTTGGTTTTTTTTTTCCTCATTTCAAGTTATAGTAAGAACAAATCAGTTAGTTGTTTGGTTTTTAAAAGGGCATATTTAATACATCTGGAGATACTATAAATAATATTATATTCTTAGGGTAAAAAATAATTTTTATTATAAAGTTTAATCAGTGAGTATATGGTACTTGAAATACCTAAATGGCATACAAATGTGTTTAAAATAATCCCATACCAGAAGTGGAAGCTCAGTGAACCAGAGTCACCAGAAAATGTATTACACATCATCCCATTGTTCAGGCTTTGAATTCAAAAATCCGGATGACATAGATATATAATCTTGTTCCTGCTATTAGAATGTGTCTCCCTAAAAGATGACTCCCTCTTAAACAGGAAAATGGTGACCAAAGGAAAGCCAGCACTTTCCTAAGAACAGGTTTTCATAAGCACTGATACCCATCCATTCGGTTAGAAGTCCGGAAGGCAGAATAATGTTTGGATTCTTTCTACAAAGGCCTCCTACAGTGGCACAAAAGTAGTGGAAGGATATTCATGATGTTTTCTCCTTGCACCAACTGTGTCTGATTCAAGTGATCTCCAAACTCTCTTCCCCAGCTGCAGAGGCCATTTTCTTTATTTTGAAAGTTAATTCCACTCACAGCTGGAACTCAAGGCAAAAAGTGAACATTGTACATTAAAAAAAAAAAAAGGTTCCTTGAATTTGTACTTATAGTTGTTGCAATGACAAAAAGTAATGTTCCTTAAGCCAAAAGGAGCCTCATTATTTTGGTTAAGGTTTACAGGGCTTGAAAGTAGTGATTTGAGAAATAAGACAGTGCATAAACATTATCTATCTAAGGTGGATTGCACTGAATTAGACTGTAGTATGTCGTTTTACAACTACACTGCACTATTCGTGACACAAAGGATAAAACAGGATGAGATCTAACCATGATCAGAAGCTTACTAGATGCATTAACTCCATTCTTCAAGCCATAAACACATTTGAGGGCTTCTTTCACCATTAAGGCACTTGTTAAAGACCACAGATATGCATGCTGGTTAAGGGATGTCTTTGTTCTAGAAGGCTCCATGAACCACATACTTTATACTCTTAAAATATATGAGGGAGGCAAGAAAATAATGAACATAAATAACATTCTAAAATTAATATTCTTTAAAATCCTCAAAGGTTATTTTTAACTGATTTTTTTTAGAGGAAGTTATTATGTTTGCTTTTAAGGTTGTTCCACAAAAACTCTGATAAAGTTGTTTATGAAGTAGGTGTTTATTTCACGGTCTCCAAGCAATTCCTAATTCTCTTCTAACTTCTTAGGACAGAATTAGGGTTACACATTATTATTACTATTTTTAATATTTTAGAAAGTCATCTTATCTTTCATATCCTACTAGTACAGTTTAGCATGTGTATTAGTTTCTACTTTCCACTAAAACAAATTACTACAAATTAACTAGCTTAAAACAACACAGATGTATTTACTTTCATTTCTGGAGGACAGAAGTCTGAAATGAGTTTTACTGGTCTAAAATCCAGTCATCAGCTGGGCCAGTTCCTTCTGGAAGCTCCAGGGGAGAAAATATTCCTTTATCTTCCAGTGTCTAGAAGCTGCTGGCATTCCTCATCTTAGGGCCTCTTCTTTCTGACCAGTCTCCTGTGTCACATTGCCTTCTCCCCTCTGACCTCCTGTCTCCCTCTTCCAGCACCTCTGTGATGACATCAGGACCGCCCAGGGAAATCCCAGATAATGTCCCCATCATGATATTGTTGACTTAATCAAGTCTACAAGTCCCTTTTACTTTGTGAAGTAACATATTCACAGGTCCTAGGGACGTGAACATCTTTAGGGAAGCCATTTTTCTGTCTACCACTGCATGTAAACTATAAACATAAAATATTCATAACCAAATAATTCAGTTATGAGGGAAGATCAGGCTCTGATTATTGGTTCATATTCTGAACACATAGTGGGATAAAGTAACATCTGATTTCATTGATAGATCTATCATTATTCCATATTATTCTTGAATAATAACCATCAAAATTCAATATAGTGATAAGAATGCTGAATATTAAATGATATCAATTCTAATACTAAATGTAAAGAGTACATTTTGTTTCTTTGTGGAGAGTTGGATTCCTGAATATTTTAAAATATTGTCATTATGCCTTATGCCAAAATTCAGCATGTATAGTCTCCCTCAAAAAAATGATAGTACAAAATGAAGTGAGTTTTCATAAAAAGAAAATATTAAATCATATATCTGTACACATACAGTTAATATTATATATATTACATTGTTCATCTTTCATAAGCAAGATTTGAACAGAGAATCCTAGAGCCATGTTCATGTTAATAATAATATAATACACAGTATGTATAATAATTAAACTTTTTTAGCAGCACTTTAAAAGTATGTGTAGATTAAATTTGAATCATAGTTTTATAAGTAAATATTTAGGTACTACATTTTGGTGATTATTCACAAGATTTTTTCAGTGATGTTATTGGATAAGATTGTCATCTTTCAATTAGCCTTGATTTGTCCAAAGACCTCTACTGCTCTTTTTACTACTCAGTAGATAATGAAAATAAACCCCAAATCATTCCATGGTACCATAATAATTACATCTTATACACACTCTAGTCTTCATAGCCGTGATCCCTTATTTAGCATTTTGTGTCCATGAGTAAGTAAATATAGTTAATCAAGAATCAATTCTCTTATATTCATTTCAAAACACAAATCACATCATTTTATTCCTTTGCTTAAAGGTCTACGATGGCTCTTTTCCCATGGCCTATACATGTCTGTCCATGATCTGGTTTTGCTTCCTGCTCAAGCAGTATCTCCCAGGACTTGCCCCGTCATACACACTACAGGGGCCTCCATTGTGTTCTTCAGACACATCAGGACGGCACCTGCCAGAGGTAGCTCCTGCCACCACATAGACCCAGGTCTCACCAGCACCCTATCTACTTTCATTCCCTTTTCAGTGTTCCCTGGTTTAGTTTCTTCCTAGCACTTATCATCCTCTGAAGTATTTTTTTTCCTACTGTTCATTTTCTGTCTTCCTGACGGGAACATAAGCTTCAGGGAGGCAAGGACATTATTGCTCCGTTCATTGTCCTGCCCCAGCACCTAAAACAGTGCTTAGTATATACTGAACACTGAATAAGTATAACTTTTAATAACAAATTTTATGTTGTAACAAATTCTCTTTTGTTAAGCATAAATAGCATAGCAAATAAAACTGCCAAGTAAGTTTTGGTACAGACACTGTAGAATAGGTTCTTAAATATTTCTTTTTAGAAGAAGAGAATATCTATTGACATAATATATTCTGTTTTCCTTATAGATATCTTTCCAACTGATTTTACTACAAGTAGAACTATTTTACCAAAACTTATATATAGAATGTAAAATTATATTCATATTATAAATATGTATATATTAAATATATAATACCAACAAATATAATTCCCACAGCCTCCAACCTACTCTAATATTACTATTGCTGTTATTATGATAAATATTATGATGTAAGATTTATCCTCAATTTTCTCTCATGTTGTTTATGTTATCAGAACAAAAGCAGACATTTTTTCCAATGATCAACTGATCAATTCTCCAATTAATTACAACATGCCCTCCCCTTCCCCACCAAAAAATAAAATAAGTCACTTAACTTTCAAGTCTTGATGATAAATGAGAGCCATATTTATGAAAGAAGTAGAGTCCAGCATGACTGTAGGAGATAGACGAGTATCTGAAATCAGGCAAGAAGAATCTCTTTTATTACTGACAACTCAGGAATTCTGCCCATCACCATATTTAAGCTACTCCTGCTTTCATCTTCTTTTGGAATGTGTTCCTGAATTATATTATTGCAATTTTGCAACAAAAATACTTAAATTGAGTTTTTTTATCTTTTCATCATAATATTTGGTCATTATAAAGAAACAAAAAATAGGGATAAAAGGGACATAAGCTTGACAATAATCTCTCTTGCTCAATAAATTAAAAAGTCATAATATACAGCATATTGATATCTACTAGGCAATATCAATGTATTCCTTATATTAATTCTATAGAATACGTATTATTCTTATTCTCATTTTAAAGAAAAGGATACTGAGGAATTGACAGCCAACTCTGCCCTAAAGAAATGACAACTTGGACTTGTACAAAACAGATAATAATACTGCCTTTAACTTAATTGAATGAGAACTCACAAACAGCACCAGATGACTGAGGGACTTACCCTCAGAAGTGTGGTAGCATTCAGAGTCTATAGCAAATGATCATCCACTCTGTGACTTGTAAAAGCATTGGCACTGCCTTTAGTCACTCAGTTCAAAGTTATGATGACCAAATAGGTAGAAAGGCCAGCTATATCAACGAAGGATGTGTGTGTCTTGACAATGACTCAGCCCGTTCTCTCAAATTGAAAGGGGAATTTCATGACAATACAAAAAAACTTATTTTTTCAAGTAGGTAAAACTACTTGCATTTTCTTTCTTCCTTGAGACTCTTTCTTTGAAAGTAATGACATATTATGACCCTAAAATAAGGAAAAATCATATTAGTGCTCAGGTAATGAAATTTAAACTCTTCTTTGTGAAATTATTTAAAAATGTATTAAATGAGCACTAAGAAATGATATTGGCTACGGATTTTGAATTTTTTTTTCAGGTCTGTATTCTTTCTACACTAATAAAAGATCCCAGAAAAAACACCTATCTAAACAGTGTAAGAAAGAAAAACCTAATAAATAAAGAAGCAGAAAATTAATTTTTAGACTACCCACAGAACAAATTATAATCATCTTCTGAATGTCACGCACAGAAGGTATGACATTAACTTCAGATATTAACTTCAGACATTTTTTCCCACTATGAATCCCAGTTTTATTAAGTTTTCAATAGCAGATGAAAGTTTCACATTTTATTAAGTCTTCAGAAAATATCCCAAGAAACACTGTGCTTCAGTGAGTATCATACAAAGTCACATGTAAATACTTACACTGTGCATATAAAGGAAATTAATTTAAATTTTGTTTTAAAACGTAACTTGCTTCAGTGCTGCTTGCAAAAGATATAGTTTTCATTTACCAGAAATTAAGTTTGAGTCTCTAGAAAATAAAGCATAATTATCTCTTACCTTCAAAGCTCACATTCTCACCTGTAGAGGAACGTTTCTCATAAAGGAAGGAATCACAGAGTATCTGACACTTGTGGATTCATTTATTAATTTGGTGTTTATATGATATAAATAAAGATCTTCAAGGAAGTTTTCAAATATGTCTTACAACTACTAAAACTTTCAGATATCATTTTTGCTAACTCTCCTGCAGTCCTTGATTACAATTTTTGTCCATGTAGGGAAATGTTTCATTAAAATGTGTTTTTTCCCTTGTTTTTACTTATATTGAAAACGACAATTTCAGGATAATGTCAGGGTTTGGAGGGGAGATTAAGGTAAATTAAAGAAAATCAGTGGCAGACAATAATTCTTCTTTGTAAGTCTCCAAGTGTGAGGAGTTCCCATCAGCAGGTTAAACATGAATCCAATCCAAAATGCAGTCATTAATTCTAGCTAAAAAAATCAAAAAAGATGAAATTGTAGTGGTAAACAGTTGCTTTATCACAACATAATTTTTTTCACACCAAATCAAACCAAAAGGAAAACTGATGAGTTGAAACAACTAATAGCAAATACCGTTACTTTGAAAAGACATTAGCACCAGTACTTGAACATTTGGTTCCAACATAGTCAAACATTTGAAATCATATGTAAAGCATGACAAAAAAGTCTTATATATTAATATAGGATCACATTACTGTCTTTTAAAGGAATGATGGTTCTTTATATAAATTAAGGCAATCAGCGCCATAATCCATCTCTTAGCTTTCTTTTTCATGTGAGTGATAGATGAAGTGTGAAAACATTTTCTTTTTTTTTTTATATCTTAGAATCTCGAAGTTCTTGAAATTATCCTGGGAAACATTTTATTACCTCCAAGCCGAGGTCCTCACAATCCTTACCTGAAGGCTCTAGATTGACAGGAGAATTACATGGAATTTGGGGAATGCCGTCCCTGTAAAGGACACCCTTCACTTTACGTACTTACCTCCTTTCAGCCAGGAACCGTGTTTACCCTCTCTCCATATCCCTCAAAGTCCCTTACACCTCATGGAGAACCGCACGTAGCTCTGTCCTCCATAACCATCTGCCAAATGCTGAATGCCATCATGTGCGTTAATATCTATGTGTTTCAGAGAAGACATGTTCTTGTTCTGTTTTCTCCTACCCACAAATTCCAAATCGAAGAATGTGGGACAATAAGAATTTTAAGTGTGTTCATTTCTTCTCACCAGACTTAACATAGTACCTACATGTACAATAATGCTACCATCACCAAGTGAGGTAAGTTCAAAGTATAAAAACGAAAGTTATAATTATCAGAATATCTATTGTCCTGATTTGAACCAAGAAATACCTACTAAATTATATTGATCCAAGTCAATCTCTGCTTCAAAGCTTCATACAGACTATGTTTTAATTGTAATCATATTTCTCAATGCCGCCAATTGTGTGGGGGTGTGTGTGCACACGCACACAAGTGTGTGTTACTCTGACATAGTTATTTCCACAGCTGTTTCCTTTTAGTTATTCTATGAAATCAAATAAAATATTAAGTCTGAGTTGGCACCATATTTTTGACTTAGCCACATTTATTTTATTTATTTTGAGCTCTTGCATTTGTAAAAGTCATAGTTTCTCACGTATTTCAGAAAGTGTGTGAAATAAAAAAGAACAAATAAGGATGTTTGATATTTGGGTCCTGGAATTTTAAGAAAAATTCTGTTTCACTAAAAAGAGTTACCAAGAAAACATCAGCTATTTCAACTTGAAAAGAAATGAAAGGTATCTGCCTCACATTATTCACAGCCAAACCAAACAGGCTACTGTGGTATTCATAAATTCTTCTGAATTAAGTCAAACATGCATAAAATCAGGCTTTTTTTGTGGCAAAAATTTCTTCCAGCTGAGGCCAAGAAGAGTTATCCAAATATCTATTGTTAAACTGAGGACAACTTTAAAAAGTAAATGTCATGTCTCTGTTGGAGGCTTCCTGACAATTTCCTAATTTTAATAAATTGTCTGTGAGAACTGTGATCAACCTTGTTTCCATTCAAAATGAAGAACATAGCTGCAAATGTCATTGTATTAGTTCAAAGTAGTGCCATGGTGTTTGGTGTTTTATTTTGCTTTATTAAGACTCAGGTAACTTACTTTGAAGTAAACAAATGGCACATATTCTCAAGAAAGCCTGGTGTTTTCTTGGAAGGGAAAAGTCCAATTTCTTATGCTTCTTTGAATGGAAAATGAATGCATTTTAGAAAGCTCAGGTCCATCCCCAAAATATGTGAAAAATAAACAATATTTTAAAGCTCTCTACTATATGATCACTTAAGGAGAAGTTGTATTTCAATAAATTTGCATTTTAATTCATTTTGAATTGGATTTAATATGACAAAAGGAAGGCTATTTTTAATATAACATTTGGGGATGTAGTCAACAACAATCATAATCTCAAAAACAACAAATACGTAACAAGCTCATTTTGATGGAGACTTATGTACATTAAAAATAAACAATCACCAAACTTTTAACTGTGACTGGGGCAAAGACAGACCTGATCCACTTTCTATTTCCACATACTCTACCACCTACCTGAACACATAGCTTATCTGATGACACTGATGAAATCTTTCTATTTCTCTAAACTACAGGCTGAGAATAAATGATAACCCAAATGTAATTTTGGCCAAGCCCACTGAGTTTGTGATTTGTAGAAGGCAGTCTCCTCTTTTCAGATGAATACAACAAAGCCAACTCCAAAATCCTTTGCCAATGCATTTACAGGTAATTTCAGAAACCGTGTGCACTATAATTGAAAATTTAATCCCAGCCCATTCATTTTTACTTCAACCATCAAAATATTAATTTAAAAGAATTATTCTTCAGTCCCAAGAGCTTACTTCCTTATTAAGAAATAGCACTTTGCTAAAGTAAGCAACAGGTATTTCTAAAAGATTTAAATTATATTTTACATTTTAGTAACCTCATTTCTACCTTGTGGTTGCCATTCTTTTTAATATTTAATAAAGTTTTGGAGGGTAGAGATGCCCATAGCAGAACAGTAAAATTAATTATTGCAATACTTATTAAAGTCAGCAAGGTGATATATCAACCTTATAACTTACAAGGATCGAATTTCACATAATATTGGAAGTTATACAGTGAACTATGCAATGAAGTGGATTTATTCACTGGTGAAGGAGTACCCTGCTAACGTTACCACTCCTTTTATATAAATGCTCTTCATGTTCTAAGATACATGCTGCTGGCCCACAAATGAAAACTATATGAGTCCTAAAATTAAAACTATGTAAATCTACAAATGGAAATATAAACTCAAACTATGAGAAAAATAAGTTCCTGACTCACTGTCAAAAATCTCAGGGGATATTACTCCATATGAAGACTCATTAGGTTCTTGCTGTCCAGTGATGAATATTGTGAAACTCCTTCAAATTACAGAATGTTATGGAGTTAATTTATAATATAATGGTACCTTAAGATTTCCCTGATCAATGCAATTAAAGAACTGAATAATACAATTAAAAGGCTCTTTACTAAACAATTAATATATGCAATGTGTAGAGGAAGAAACCAGGATAATAAAGAACTAGTAAACTTGTCTCCTAGAAATTTGTAACATAAGCTTGGAGACAAATGCATAAATTACTCGGATATAAGAAATAGTTTTAAGCGGTAAATAAAGTTCCAGTCAAAGCCTATTCTCAGCACAGAGAGTTAAATATTTATTTGCTTTCTGCAATAGCTGCATGCAATCCCCAGTGCCTTGGAAATTGCCTGGTATATAATATATTTTATTATTACTTATCAAGTTTATAAAAGGAAGTCATGTTGTACAGAGACTCAAGGGTACAATTTAAGGTATTCTAGAAAATAGTTTCTTGTGCCATCTGAGCTAAGCATTCTTTCTTAGGTATTAAAGAGGGTTCTGGAAAAGCAGGGTCGTTGACATATATTTCAGTGTTTGGCACTAATTCTGAACAGAATGAGCAATATTTAGAGGTTTTTGAATAGGATAATGTCATACATAGATATACATTTTGGAACTTAGGTTTTGATAGAGCAGATCAGAGGATTTAGGGACAGGAACTAGAGATAAAGAGTTCACTTATAAAGGAATTGCAATCATATAAAGGTGTCTGGAGCCAGGATAGTGGTAACTGGTAGCAGATCACTCATAGAAAAGGATCTTGTGCCACTAACTGCTCTAGGAAAATAGCAGAGCTGGAGTGTTGAACAGGAGAGTAAATTTGAGTTAGGACATGTTGAATGTGAAAGATTGGCCCACATGCTTTTGGAAAGTTAGGTCTAGTGCAAGTTTGCAATGTTACATATAACAGATTTTGTTCTCATAACTGTATAAATGTCGGTTAAAAATCAGTGGTGTATATTCAATGTTTTGAAGGGATGGAATAGGGTTCTACAAAGAAAATACCAAAGAATGAAATTGGAGAGTATATTAATATTTTAAGGTCAGGACCAGTAAAAAAAATATATATATATACACACACACACACAGTCATGTAGTCATGTGTTGTTTAATGCTGGGGATATGTTCTGAGAAATGTGTCCTCAGGCAATTTAATTGTTTTGTGAACATCATAGAGTGTATTTACACAAACCGAGATGGCATAGCCTACTACCCACTGAGGCTGTGTGGTATAGCCTATTGATCCTAGGCTACAAACATGTACAGAAGGTTACTGTACTGAAAACTGTAGACAATTGTAACATAATGGTATTTTTGTATCAAGACATACCTAAACATAGAAAAGGTACCGTAACAATGTAGTATAAAAGATAAAAATTGGAGACTATATAGAGCACTGACTGTGAATGGAGTTTGCCAAACTGGAAGTTGCTCTGGTTGAGTCAGTGAGTGAGTGGTGAATGAATGTGAAGGCCTAGGGCATTACAGTACACTACTGTAGACTTTATAAATGCTGTACACTTAGGCTATACTAAATCTATAAAACAATATTTTTCTTTCTTCAACAATAAATTAACCTTAGCCTACTGTAACTTTTTTACTTTATAAACTTTTTATTTTTTTAACTTTTGGACTCTTTTGCAATAACGCTTAGCTTAAAACACAAACACATTGTACAGCTGTACAAAAATATTTTTCTTTATATTCTTAATTTATAAGCTTTTTTCTATGTTTAATTATTATTTTACTCTTTAAAGTTTTTTTGTTATAAACTAAGACATAAACACACATATTAGACCTACACAGGGTCAGGATCATCAATATCACTGTCTTCCACCTCCACATCTTGTCCCACTGGAAGGTCTTTAAAGGGCAATAACAGGCATGGAGCTGTCATCTCCTGTGATAACATACCCTTCTTCTGGAATATATCTCCTGAAGGACCTGCCTGAGGCTGTTTTACAATTAACTTTTTATGTAGAAGGCATACACTCTAAAATAACAATAAAACGTATAGTATAACCAATATATAAGCCAGTAACATATTTTTAATTATCGTTATCAAGTATGATGTATTATGCATAATTATATTGTCTATTTTTTATATGACTGGCAGTGCAGTAGGTGTGTTTATACCAGCATCACTACAAAGTAATGTGTTGTGCTATTTTGTTAGGATGGGTACTGTGTCACCAGGTGATAGGAATTTTTTCAGATCCATTATAATCATATGGTCAACCCTCATATATGCTGTCTGTTGTGAACCAAAACATCATTATACAGTGCATGACTGTGTGTGTGTGTATATATATATGTGTGTGTATGTGTATGTGTGTGTGTATATACATATGTAGAGATTGTAGAGAGGGGTTTGTTTCACAGAGGCCAATAGAGGAAACTATTTCAAAAAGAAACATCTTCACATTCTGTAAGGAGCCTTCTGTAACAATTTAAAATGTTCAAGTTTCCTTAGTGCTCCCTAGTCATTCTCTGCATTCATGTTCAATGGTTCCCATGTTAACAAGAAACAAAGACACTAAAACACACTAAATTTTCTTCTCATAAGGATGACCAAGAAAGCCTCCAATATTTGTTGTTTATTAATTTTTCCCAAATATTAGCTAGTGATAAAGAGGTTACTTGTAAAGGAATTGCAATCATGCATAACAATAACAGCATTAATAATAATGCTAATTATAATATATCTACACCTCTCTCCAATTCCTTGCCTGTCACTCATTCTTTAATCCTCTTCAAGCTGGCTTATACTACCATCACTCCGATTCTGAATGGTCCTCTTGGTTAACAGTAATCATCAACTCGACATATGCAAATCCCATTTGTTAGACATCATTTTCCATAAAATATGCAAAATATTTTCTACATTTGATGGCTACCTCCTTGAACTTTTTTTCCCCTAACTTGCTTGGCATTATGCTCTTCTGTTTCTTACAATTCCTCCATATAATTATCTTTCTCTAAGTTTTCCTTCTTTTCCACAACTTTCTCTTATTATAGTGGTATTACAGGATATGGGTTATATATAGATATTTTAAAGAAGGACATCATCAATGCCTGCCCTTGAAAATGTAGTAGTACAGGTGGCTTGAGATATAAATCCAACCCACTGTGTTATGGACAGTCATTCTCAACCTGGGCTGCTTGTTAGAACTCATTGAGCAGCTTTAAAATCACCAATTACTGGACCTCCTCAAGATCAATTTAAAAAGATTATGTGTGAGACATGTAGATATTTCATATTTTTGAAAGCTCTCCATATGTTTCTAATGTGCATCTGAGAGGTGAGGATCACTGATTTTGTGGGATAAGATTCTAACATAGAATTATGCACTAATTGACATGAGTTAATTGGGATTAATAATTAAATCTTCCTGGGGATCACAAGGGAACACTTAGCCGCTAAACATTTGAGGTCTCTGTTTAAGTCAAGAAGAGATAGGATCAAAACAGTAGGTATGTGTTTGAGTTTGGCAAGGACTTGGAGTTATAAGCTGTATAATGATTAGATGATGCAAATAAATATTACAGGGTAATAGATTACTTTAGAAGCATACCTGTGACGTAGTGTGCAAAGATGGCCCCTGGCAATGAGTGGGGGGGTGGGAAGACTGGAGAGAATGATTTTCCTGATATCCAAGTATCTCCATCCCTTGGTCCCAACATGCCTGCTGGTCTTGTCCTAACAAGGTGCATGCTCTAGTGTACAGAGTCCAGACAAAAACACACTGATTCAGAACCTACTCTTGGCTCTACTTCTTATTTGCTTTGTGATTTCAGACAGCTGAATTCACATATGTTATTCTAAATGTTATTATCTCTGAAATCATAATGACTGTACCTAAGAACATTACCATGACTGAATGAGACAATTTATATAAAGTCACTGGCACATACTTGAAACTCAATATAAAGTTATCTTTTCATCCATTTGTTTTCCACTAGAAAGTGGGCACTTGGCTTATCTAGTCCACTGGCCATTTCTCAAACATAAACTGTGCATTTCCATCTCTGCAACTTTACCTATCATGTTTTCTCTTTCTTCTCTAAATGTCCTCCTTCCAGTCACCACATGTGGATGCCCTTTATATCTCCAAAAACCTGAAAGACCTAAATTGAAGGCTGCCTCCCTTAATTGTGCTAAATTTTCTGGCTTTGATAAAGTAGGTATACAAATTTTAAAAGTCTTATTTTTTCCCACAGAATAATATAGAATCCCATTTGATAAATTCTTAAAAGATAAATGCAAAATATATTCTTTATGATTGACTATGGTGAAGCCACAGGATAGCTGTGTGTGAAGCTATGGACTATGGAATACTTGTATAAATAAATATTTTTTAAAAGTAAGTTAAAATAATATCATATCCTTTTGCAGGGGCATCTGGAGGAGGAAAAAAACAAGTAAAATGAATAGTCATTATTAAATCTGTCACAGTACATAAAAGTTGTCCTATTTTTATTTCAAAATTTAGATTTATTTTAAAAGGGGGAATAAAGGAAATTAGGTTGAAAAACTTGTTTAAAATATCCCTTCCAAGGCCACCCACCTGATATTCTAACCTCTAACTGACTAATTAGGTCCACTTGCTTTATGAGGCATGTGCTTTAAGAACTAGGATAATTCTTAATAGCATAGCCAGGAAAAACAACAGAAGTAGAAAAATATTTTTATAGTTGAAAAACTTGGCACCAGATTCTCTGCAACTGAGAACACATTTTGGCTATCCTTTATTAATGTCTGGAAAGACAAAAATAATTAAGATGCACACAAAAGCTTTTCTAAACAGAATTTTAAATAATTTGCATATCAGCACAGAAATGAAAACACACCCTTGACTGCTAATTTAAATAATCAAACCTATACGACATTATTTTAGAAAGGAACAATGAACCCTAAGGGATGTATAATGTAGCATAATATGAAAACTAGATTGACCCAACTGACATTAAATTTGATTAACAAGAAACTTCTCCCAAAAGAACATCTTCCCTTTTAATCCTAAAAACAACTTATGGGTCAAATGAATTAGCTATATTAGTGAAAGACTTCCATGTTAGGAAGGATTCATAACCTCTTATATAGCCCCCAAACTCATTTATTTATTTGTGTTGAATTAAAACATAAAAAACTATGATTATGTTCATATTCTAAACTATTGGTACTTAATATTAAAATTACCAGACATTTTAATTAAGATTAAAATTACTATGAATTTTATTGGTGATTGGAAGCTTATAGATGTTGGTCAAATTGTTGAGAGAGATCAGGATGATGAGATTTAGATATTAACTTAGTCTTTAAAAAAAATCTTTAAAACTGTAACCCTAAACAACATAGAAAAGAATATTATACTCTATTTATTTTCTGAAAGCAACATATACAGACACACACACCTATATCTATATGAGAGAGAGAGAGAGAGAGAGAGCATGCTCATACAGAATTTGATTCACCCATTTGAAAGTCATCGTTTTAACCAGATAAAAATGACTACTCCACTTGGAAAATTTAATTTTGACTCTCTGTAAATGTTTGAGGAATTGTCTGTATCAGTACAGGAAGCATAGGCAGTGGTGGCACTGCATATGTCCTTGTGGAGACAAGTTGCTTGTATGGAGTGCAGTGTTGTGTGCAGTGAAGTGGAGTGCAGTGTTGCATGCAGTGGGATGTTTTGTGGAGTGCAGTGATGTGTGGAATGTAGTGTTGTGTAAATTGCAGTGTTGTGTGCAGTGGAGTGGCCAGGCAGTGCCACAAGCACCTGTGGATGTTCAGAGTAGCCCAGTGGTGGCAGGATGAACACAGCCAGCACCATTTTGAGAATATGTAAGAAAGAATCCTAGGAACACCCAGAAAGGGGGAGGGGAACTTGGGAGAAGGTGCTCAAGTTCATTAGTTATGCAGACAAAGGTTGTACAGCTTGAAACATCTGAATGGTATTAATGCCCATTGACCAATGTGTGCTAGAAACATGTGAATTGCTTTAGCAACCAAATCCCTAAAGGAAGAAGGAAAAGTCCTGGAGACTGCATTAAACTAAAAGTACTTAGAGCTCAGAAGAACATCTGGACTGGATCAGGACAGACACCACTCCCTGAGCTACGTTTATAAAGGATTACAGTCAGGATCTTAGTGATGAGAACCTTGAAGTCAGCATTACAACTGAGAACTCATCAGCTTTGTGTTTTAGATTTGGTAGTAAACGATGTGTATATGGTATCCCTTCATCTGTTCAGATTTATTCATTCTTAATAAACCCTTCCATCACCATTAAAAAGTTATAATTAATGAACCCTTTCTGACATTAAAGGATGTAAACTAGATGAAAAAATGTGATTTTAACAGTCAAGTCTCTGGTGCCCAGAATCAACAAAAGCAGAAACAAGCCACTCTCATCGAGTTGGTGCTAAGATTATGTGTTCCTTTCTATTTTATCTGGGTCTAGTGGGTTGAATTCTTTTCCCAAAAAATCTATGTCCAAAAAGAACCTCACAATATGACTCTCTTTGGAAAGAAAGTCACTGCAGATCTGATTAGTGTAGGATGTTGGGCTGAAATCATCCTGGATTTAGAGTTGGTCCTAAATCCAGTAACTGACATCTTTCCAAGAGCATGAGAGGGAGATTTGAACACACAGAGACACAGAGAGGAAGGCCATGTGGAGACAGAGGCAGAGATTTAAGTTATGTTGCCCTAAGTCAGGGATCTCTAGGAGACACCAAAGCTGGAAAAGGCAAGGGAGGCATTCTCTCCTAGAGCCTTCCCAGAGAACGTGGCCCTGCCAACACCTTGATTACAGACATCTAGTCCCCAGAACTGTGACAAGATAAATTTTTATTACAGCAGCCCTAAAAAACAAGTGCACTTGGGTATAGCACATGCAATTTGAAAAGGTTAAACTTCACAGCAAGCATCTACTCATATACTCATAGACTACAAATTGTGAAAAATACTCTGAATTAGAGGTGAAATCAGTCAATGCAACAATGAGATATATAATAAAGATGAAAATGTGTTCCCATGTTCTAGATTTTTAATGCTCAATTTAATTTCTATTTTAAAATCATTATTCACTGAATGCAAGTTTAACAAAAGAAATAGAAAATTTGAGAGTTGGCAACAAAAGGTATAATATGAAAACCATGGTATTTTTAATTTTTTTTATTTTTATTTTTTTTGCAGAGACACCCTAATCTTTCATATGTTCTTATTCAGTTCCTGCTGCTATAACAAAATCCCTATGACTGGGTTATTTATAAGCAAAAGAAATTTATTTCCCATGGTTCTGGAGGCTGGGAAGTCCAAGATCAAGGCACTGGTACATTCAGTGTCTGGTAAGGGCTGTCTGCATCCAAGATGGTGCCTTGTAGCTGAGTCCTCTGGAAGTGATGACTGCTCTGTCCTTACATCACGGAATAGATGAAGAGGCAGGCAGCTCTCTGAAGCTTCTTTCATAAGGCATTAATCGCGTTCACGTGGGTGGAGACCTCATGACTTACTCATGCTCTCAAAGGCCCCACCTCTTAATACCACCCCATTGGAGATTAAGTTTTACCATGAATTTGGAAGGACACAAACATTCACATCATAGCAGATGCCATATAATTTACTACCATTGTGTTAGTGAAAGGGTATAAAATATTTAATAAAAATTTTAATTTATGGAAGGAAAAATAATTTTACTATATTTGTGAACCTGTAAGATAGGAAAGTATTTCCAAATCAAATTATGGATAAAAATAAAATAAATGTATCTTAAACAAATTAACTTATACTGATCTTTTCAACATTAAAACAAGCTGAATAATTTTTCTTAGTGCGTGTTCACATATTTCCATCAATTCTTAACTTCATCTTTCTTATGAGATTGTTGCTTTGTCCAAAACCTATTTTCTTTCAACAATGTCTAATCTTTTTTAAATAAAAAATTCTACAATATTCTTCAAAATTGCATTTTATATTCAATGAATTTGAAATTGTTGATACTTCAGTTGACTCTTCTCTGTGATGCCAGGTAAACTCAGAAATTTTTGCTCAGAGTAGAATATTCTCCATCTTGGCTTTTCCTGTTGTTGTTTCTTTGTTTTTATTAATAAGTAAAAGCATTTCAATTCACATATTTTCAGAGATAATATATTTTTGCCTCCATTTGGGTTCCTTTTTAAACAAATGTAATTGTAAAACAAAACTTATCAACAAAGCTATTTTCAACTTAACCAAATATATTTATTAATATTTGATAAAGTTTCCTTAAATGATTTACCCACAATTTGAAATATTCTAAATTGCAATGTTGAAATTTAAAAATCAAATATTCAATACTTTATCAGCTCTCATGATTCAATTAGTTCAGTTTCTCTCTTGTTTTTTTAAGGGTAAATTTAAATACCTTTTTTAAAGCATTTGTTTTGATATTTGTGATTAATAAGTATTAAATTGTTAAATAGTCATCTTTGGGTGCATCCTTTGTGAAATAGTTATTAACTTTTGAAGAAGTTGAATTTCATGGAATATCATGGTGTTGCACTCACCCCACAAAGGTAGGCTGAACTCACATCCAAAATAGATTTCAGTATTGAGACTGGTGATGCCACAACCTCACCAAAAGGGTTTGAAGATATTTATTACTCACCTGCTTTATTACTCACCTGAAGGTATTTATGGAGATAGCAGAGTCATTTTAAAATCAAGGAGATCCTAAAATGGCTTGGGGGTTTAGGGTGTTAAGGAGGCAGGGCTGGGTCCGGGCTTCCCTCACAAAGGCCATGGCTTGGGCTAAGGAAGCAGCCAGGCGGCTGACCAGACCTGGGTAGGGGAGAAGGGGGAGGAGGCTTGAAAAGCCACCTGCAACCAAATGTGAAGAATGTATTCAGACTTTTTATTACATTCAGCTATTTCTATACAGTCATGCAGCCCTCCCCCCAAATTCACAGGTTGAAGTCCTAACTCCCAGTACCTCAGAATATGACTGTATTTAGAGACAGGGCTTTTAAAGAAGTATTTAAATTAAAATGGGCTCATTAGGGCAGCACCCCAGTACAACAAGGGCACTGGCATCCTTATGAGAGATCAGGACAAAGGCAACCTAGCCAGAAGGACCATATGAGCACACACAGAATGCCATCTGCAAGCCAAGCAGAAATGCTTCAGGAGAAACCTGTTGACACCTTAATCTTGCACTTCTAGCCTCCAGAATTGTGAGCAATAAATTTCTATTGATTCAATACTCAGTCTGTGGTATTTTGTTAGGCCATCCCTAGTGAACTAATGCACCATGATTGTCAGACATGCTGTTCACTAGAAATCAACAACATCCATCAATTTTTAGGAAAAAACAACATTTCTGGGGAGAAAAAAAAAATATGTGGTTTAAAATGCATTCAAGGAAACTCAAACTAAAGCCACACTGAACTACCATGACACACCTAGTTAAATGGCTACAATCGCGAAGCCTATTATACAGAATGTTAGCAAGGACTTGGGGCAACTAGAACTCTCATGCATTACTGGTAAAAAGCAAAATGGTATAGCCATTGGCAATTAACATACATTTACTATATGGCCAAACAATTGCATCCCTAGCTATTTCTAGTAGAAAACAAAAACATCTGTTTTTCAAAAAGTTGCACCTGAATTTTCATAGCAGCATTATTTATACTATCCCCGAGCTGGAAACAACTCAGTCTAAAACAGTGGTGAATGGTTAAAAACATTGTGAAATAGCTACGCTATTCAGCCCTATGAAGAAAAAAGCCACTGATACACACAACAATGCATTGTGAATAATGATTCTTGAGGCTGTTACGCTAGGTGAGTGACACCAGACAGAAAGCTTATATTCTGTATGACATCTTTATAAGAAAGCCCAGCAAAGACAAAACTATAGTGAAAAATATTTGATCAAAGGTTGATACAGAATAGATGGGGTGGAGGATTGAATGACAAGTGGCATAAAAAAACATTTTAAGCACTGATAAAAACGTTTTATATCATGTGTATGGTGATGTTACATGACTGTATATATTCATTAGAACTCATGAAAATGACTTAAATTAGTGAATATTATTATCTGTAACTTTTACCTCAACAAAGCTAATTTTTTTAAAAGTTGCATGAATGTTGAAAACAACAACAATCATAGAGGAAAGACTGGACATATTAAGGTCATTTATAGCTTGTCTCTACACCTATCTTTTTCTTGAGAACTTCCCTCCCTAATCCACAGGACATATTTTAGGTGACACAACCTCTCTGGACTGAACTGACTATATCATGTGTGAATTTTCTGAAGCATACTGTTTAGGGATTTGCTAAATTAGAATTGAGGGCTGAAAACTACGAAAATGCTGATTTGCTGTTAGTATTTCTTAGATTTTGTGGTACTTAGATGTTCTTCAGTGAACATATATTCTTTTTATAGGCTTAAGAATTAAAAACATATTTATTTTTTTTTATTATATCACAGTTTTGGCTTTGACTCTGGGAAAGCACAGTAGGCAATATTTGTTGTTACTGTTGTTCGTTCTTTGGCACCTCCTGCTTTGGATCTTTTTCTTGTCCATTACTAGGTCTGCCATTGAAATTATTTAAGAGGGCACAGGCAGTAACCAATTGAACACAAATTGCCTATAAAAGACTGGTATATTCTTTCAGGTGCTACAGCATGCGTCAGCTAAATATTAGCCCTGCTCATCTTCATGAGACATAACCTTCCTACTGACCACTTTCTCTAGGACTTGCTTGTTACTTTCCAGGCATGTTATGGACTGCTACTGACAACTGTAATCAAATTCATGCAAATTCCATAAATGTTTTTAGGCATTTTTACCATACCTAAAAAAAATATGGTGGTGAACTAAATGATCTCTAATGTTTGCTGTTATCATTTGAATCAGCTCTGCTCTCAGGATCCGACACTGCAATTTGTGTACAGGTTGCTTATTTGGAAAGTTGTGCCAGGAAGAAAGTATAAGTGACTGACTGAAGCAGGGATGGAGTAAAACCAATATTAGAGTGCATTTTCCAGCTGTACACTGTCACTGGGTGCTTAATTCCACCAGGAACTACTCAATTGTCCACCTGAGGCTAAACAGTAGGGCTGAAAGAGAGACTAGAAGGTGAGACCTCATGGGCAATCTGATGTAAGCCCTTAACTAATAACTTCCTTAGGAATAAAGCTGTGTGTGGGGACTTTCTGCCATAATTCAGTCTATTCTGGGACTGATCACCTCTGTTTGGTTGTAACGCAATTAGTAGTTATTTTACCAGTAACAATGATCTAATCTCATTTTTACCTCCCCGGCAAGAAAAAGATTATCTCCAATACTAAAAGCACATTAGAAAAAAGCAGAGCATAAAAAATGTGTTGTAATATAGGAATAGTGTACTCATCACAATGTAGAACTGAATTTGAGTCCTTGGACAAGGCAACATGACAAAAGTTCTTGATTCTTATTCCAATTTCATTTTGATTGTATTTGTTGGCTCATAGGGATGGTCTGACAATTTTTTAAGGCCATTATGATGTCAAAATTGCAGCTTACCAGAATCCATCTGTTTTTGCTGCTGCCCCATCATAATACAAGTGGGATTTATTTTGAATATTACTGACAGTTTGAGGGTTCTAGCACATTATTTTGGAAATTTTTGCTAATTTATGTCACCAGAATTACTGATTTGAGACTGAGTATTTGCCCACAGGCATACATAATTAACTTTTTATCAATTATTTATTGAATTTGTTGATTGAACTTTTTTTTTCTACAAAATACTGCGTTGTTCTATTGATAGCTAATCATAATTCCCTTAAAATGTAGTAAAATAGAATAGAAACATTGTGGTTTAAGAATAATAGTATGTCTTTTGACATTAACAAGATAAAGTTTGGATAAAAGACTGATATGAGCGTGGATGACCCACACCAATTCAGAGTCAAAAAAGCTATATCTGAGCAGTGAGTCAACACAGAGTTCAAATTACTGGTTATATTTTGTTTTGCTTTTTTTTATAAAAAACAAAGTATTATATGCAATTTACTTATATACTACAGATCTTCCAGGTAGAGTTTTCATTAATAGATCTGTAGTAAGAACATTGATTGGAAGTTACACTTACTTTGTTAAAACCTAGCCTCTCATATCCTGGCAGAAGGCATAAAATTTTTTGGTGCATTAGTTCTCTCAACCTGAATATAAAGATAGAACCTATATTATACGGATTTTGTGAGGACCAAATGAAGTAGTACGTGAAAGTATGTAACAAAAATTATATTGAGCACATTTTGTTTAAAACTCCGTTTTAGGTATTGAGGCACATATAATTAAGCTAATTTGCTCATAGCTAGATAAACTGGTACCAAACTTCAATGCAAGGAAAATAAGAATGAATGTCCTTAATGAAATACAGATTAAATGCTAAGAGTAGTTCAGAGTAGACAGATATAGATTCATCATAGCTGAATGCCACTGTTCACATACTATGTGGGATGAAGTTAGGAACCAACATCAGAAGGCAGGAAGGCAAAATAACATTGAGTCTTTAGAAATTAATTTATGGAATTGATTATGTTTGAGTAGGATGTCAGAATATGGTAACAATTTAAATTTGTTTTCTGCTCTCCCAAAGTTCACAAAATTTTGCAGTGACATTGGCTATGTAATTTTAAAAGCTATAGATTTATATATATACACACTCACATAGACAAAGACATAGATATAGATATAATTATATATGTATATTAACACATATATGTATATTTATACATGCTGTTTGAACCCTGTTGGAATGTATCTTCATCATAATTTAATAAGTTGCAAAAACATATAATGTTTTCTGACCATTTGGCAATAATAAGTAGAAAAATGTTGAAAAAGTTCTGCTTCTTATGACTCAGTGATATAATGTTATTTTCTAGAACTAGGGAAAAAATGCAGGCTTTCTATAGCTATTTATTTTTACATAACTTTTGTTAGTCCCAATAGTTAAAAAATATTAAAACAGCCGTTGTCAAAGAATATTTTGGATGACATTTATAAAAACAAAATCAGCATTGAATACACCTTGATATTTTAAAAGACACAAATTATTTGGAAAATAAAATTAATATTTTATATATCAATAATTCTATAATCATTTTTCACACCTTGTAGGCCTAATAGATTTAATGAAAGTTAAAGAATTTTCATTAAGTAAAATTTGATGGAATAAATGAAATAGTTTTAATACCCCTTTTAAAGTATTCATTAATACTATAAATTGGCAATAATTTTTGAAACCACATCATATTTTGTGTTTTTTGTCCCTTCTTAAATACCAAGTTTATTAAAAATGAGGCTTGATAAACTAGTAGGTAATAATTATATACTTGCAAAATAAATAAATGATATATTAATTGGGGAACGTTAAGTTTCTGAAACTATGTGGTACAACTTCCTCATTTTCTCATGAGTACTGGGTTGCAAAAAATAAAGCACTATTTAATGTATTTTGGCAGCTTCTTCTGGAAATTACTACATTCCGTACATATCTTTTGGGCCAAGTTGAGTTTAACTAAATAGAATTCAATTCAGTTTTTAATTGAATCTTAGTTGTGGAGTTAGAAGATAAAATAATTCTATAGCTCAAAATGCTCAAGCTTATAGTCTAAGTAGATCTCAATAACTAAAATGGTGTCATCTAATTAAAAGGGAAAATTTTTTCTCTTACATGATTCTGTTGTCTTTTTCTGGGAAAAAAAGTCTTCTTTCTATTTTTCTTCCAATAATGAAACATAATGCTCAATTAAAGAAAAAATGTATTACATTGCTACATGCAAAACTTAAAAGGCTCTAGAAATTTTCTAATCTTAGTTTTATTTATAGTTAATGTTCTCACTTTCTTCAGTAGAAATATTCTATTTAGAAAAATGAGAAAATAGACCATTATACTACCAAACTGATCAAATGTTCAGAATGTGTCCTTATCTCAGAGTACATAGTTTATTAAAGTTTAATTTTTTCAATAATAAAATGGAAACTTGTGGAAACAAGTTTTGAAAACAAAATAAAACTGAAATTGCATCTAAAGCTCAATAAAATCTATAACCACCATCGAATCTTTTAAGTATTGAAGTATGATCCTGTAGTTAGTATCTTGGTCTATGCTCACTGTGTAATATTTAAAAAATGGAAAGAATTTTAAAATGCCAATCTTGTCAAAACATTTCAATAGTTACTTTTCAAATCCTAACCGATGATCACAACAGACAAGTTTCGTTTTGATTTTAGCCATAAGGTAATTTATTTGTACCAAGGAGTACATATGTATCCTTTTGTAAAAAAAAGAAAATGCACCAAAGTATATATGGAAAATTAAAACTTGATGTTTAATTTGAATCAAGTCCCAAAAGTATAGCCACTCGTCAAAATGTCACGAAGACACAGGCCAGACACTGAGAATGTCTACAATAGTGTCTTATTTAGAAACCTAATTACAGTCCAATTTACTACTTTTTAAATTAAACTTGTTTCTAAATTCATTATCAAGGAAAAAAAAATCAAACGACAATGACAAATGTTTTTCACCAGCACCCAGCCCACTCAGGAGCAGCAATAGGACCGAGGTTTTTAGACTTCAGGCTTTTCCCGTGTATGATGTCCTGTGTGCTCATGCAGGTCCACCAATGGAAGAAAATCAGTTGTATTTTCCCTCTGGTTCTTGCACATATTCTAAATCAGAGTGAAATATGGTGCATGATGAAAACAGCATATTCAAAGTGTTAAAAATGGCAACATGTCACTTGTGGTTCCATGTGAATAAAGTCTTTACCCTGATGGTGACCGAGCCTGAGTGTGACTGGAGGATTTATCTACAGGTTTCTTTCTGTACTAGCTTCATACAGAGGAGTGACTTTTCTCAGGCTGCCTTGTCAATTATCTAGCATGTTGGCTCACTGACTTTGAGCTGGTCAAAAAGTCAATTTAATAAACTACAAATATGCCTTTGGCTAAATTACAGCCTTAGTGGAAGGCAATGGGAACTACTCGAGTGTGTCTGATGACAGCCCTTGTTTCACAGTGCCCAGCACGAATGCCCTTTGGTCAGAAAGTTTCAGGCAGATCAGAAACAAACCTTTGGCTTCAGAAAAGGTCAATATTTATTGAAAAGCAAAGCGTAAAGCATTTCAAGTATAACTACTTTATATAGCCTTAAAAATGTTTTTAAAAACCCAAAAAAGCTACTTTTCCTATATGCAATTATATAATAGTCTAGAATTAAATATATATGTGTACACACACACATACACATTTTCCCCCCAAAGGAAGGTGTCTATGTAATGAATAATACTTGCTCTAGAAAGTGCAAAATTATAGCAAGTCAAAATATCAATACATGATATTTAATAACGTCTACATTGATTATTTTTAATTGGATCAATTTAACTGAAGTAAATCTACTAGGATTAGGTGTTTCAGTTAGCCATTGCTGCATAAAAATATACCCCAATCTGTAGTATTTTAAAATAGAAATGCTTTGTAACTTCTCACCACTCAGTGAGTTGTTCTATGCTGCTTTCACCTGGCCTTACTCATGCAGTTGCAACGTGACTGAGCTGGAAGCCCAACGTGCTTTTCTCACATATCTGGAAGTTCCTATAGGCAATTCCCTGACACTCCTTAGTTTTCTTCATTGTGTACCCTCATCCTCCAGGAGGCTAGCCCAGTTTCTTCCCATGGTGGTCTCAGGGGAATGTTCTGAGATAGAGAAAGCAAAAGCATGCAGGGTTTCTTGAGACCTGGGCCCAGAATTTGTATAGCATCACTTCTGCCATGTTCTACCGTTAAAGCAAATCATTTTCCCAGGACAGATTCAAGAAGAGAAACATACTCTATCTGTTATGGAAGAAATAGCAACATCCTACTGAAGAAAATGTATGGGTAGCTATCTTTGAAAATAACAATCTTTCTAAATTTCCTCCTACACTGAGGCAAAATATTACTATTATAGTGCTGAGTATTAGTCCCCTTTCCACATCACTCATAATGTTAAAGGATATCCGTTATGCCTTGGAACTATTTTATATCTTTGCAAAATGTTTTAGGCTTTGGAATATATAACTATATTATGTTCCTGTAAAAACAAGAATAATTCCTATTTTACCGTCTATCTTTCTGTAGCTTCCCTAAACTTCTTTAAAACCTTGCTCTAACCAGCTGAGATAAATAACCAAAGATAGTCAGTTTTAGAATGGTATCTATAGGCTGCCTATCAGAGGAAATTTGCCCAAGATTTTCCCTTTTACCCTAAATTGAAACTAGCGTCAGATTTAAAACAAAGTAAATTAAATCATAAAATCAGTTGTGCTCCAATTTAAAAAAAACTACCATAAAAGGAAACATAGAATATATCATCTTTATTCTTTCCTGAGTATTGTGCTTTGTTGCCAAATTGTATCCAGGGAGTTTCCCTAAAAGAGGTCTTGTATGTTTTATGTACTAGGCATAGAAAAAAATTATTTTCTCCTATGTACTTTCCAGGAACAAGCATACATATATATACTGTGTTCCTGCATATGCATGATCTGTTAAATTACTTAGGTTTTTCTTCACTAGGGTCCAGGCAGAAACTCATTAAAAATTGTGCCTTTAGATTATTTTATTTATTTATTTTTCTTGTAGTATCAATTGAATGAAGTTTTCGACAATATACTCTTGATGTAGGGCTAAGTTGGGTTTTTGAAATATAAATCATTGTCTTTTTCTCTAACTTCTCCTGAATCAATTTATTTACTATTTTTATTAGATATTTGAGTCTGATATTTATATGAGGTTCATGATCTCCAGGGCTTAAGTACATAAGTTGGTATAGTTCCAAGAAATAAATTTCTCTTCCTTCTTATTTGCCGAGAGACGTGTTCATAATTTAGAAGTCATTTTATACAAAAGGCCGTTACTATTTCCCCGGCACTTTACTGAAATCAGGGGCCAGATTTTATTTGCCTAGAAACATTAAATGTTTTGCTTTGGATCATTTTAGCTAAATAAATAATTTGGCTTTCTAACCTAATGACCATTAAAAAAATTCAATAATATTTTTTAAAAGATGGCATATAAAATGTAATTGTTCTTCTAAAGCACTCCATTTAATTCCTTTGGGTATATCTCTGATCATCATTAAACATAGAAACTAAAGTTAGAGTGAATGTAATTGGACTTGACATAAACAAATTTTACATATGTAAAAACATCACTTTACACAATTGATTCCACCCACCTCTTGAGTGTTGTTTTTAAATAATGTATATTTTAAAATGTGTTTTTAAGATAATGTGTATTTTAAAACTAAGCTATATTTTTAAAAGACAATGAAACATGCTTTCCCCTTGTCAAAGCAAATAGAAAAATGAACAACAGATACTCCAGCATTTGTGTGTATGTGTGTGTGTGTATGTTTTTTGCAGTAATCTCTGAAATGTCTTAAAAACAGCCACAGTTATACATAAATTTAATCTAACAGTTAAGCACTTTTATTATTTATTTTATGTTTTCAAGAGGGTTCTATACATTTTAGATTTATAGCAGAAAACATTTAGAAGCTTAAAATGAGTGTTAGTTTTTACAGTAAATAGACATTTGATTTTTCTCCATTGGTAATTGCTATCTTAATATTTCAGTTCTATTCTAAGTTCTAAGACTCACTCCAATTCCAAAGTTTGTTTTCTGTAGCATGAGACACTGCTTTGTTTCTCTGTCCAGAATATGCTCTTACTGAATGCCAGAATGCCAGAATGTGCTGTGCCCCTCCTCAAAGGATTTTGTGAATCCCACACTTTCTCCTAAACTTCAATTTTTATTACAAAGACACCATCACCTGTTGCCCTTACACCATGATCTCTACTGCTTGACCTCTTGGACTACTGTCTATTATTTTCCAAGTTTCTCTTGATCCTGTATATGCCTGACTTGCTGAGATAGCTGCCTGTCACCTAAGGCTGATCTCTGCAATGCCTTTCTTACCTGTCTGAGAGCAGTCACAGGCTGTAATAGTAGTAACACTAAGTAGTCAAGAGTCAAGATTAGGAAGAATGGCTTATCTTTGTGACATACATTAGAGATTTGTGAAATATTTTTTATAGCATTCCATCCAGCCTCACACTTGACTCTGTGATACAGATAAAGCATTACCAAGGTCATTTTATATAAAAGGAAAATGAGTCTCAGAAAGTCATAGGTACTTATCTAGTATCACAGCACCAAATAGTAGAAGAAGGACTCCACTGAAATTTTCAGACAAGTTTGTTCATTCTAATACCTATGCCCATGCTGTCATGCTGTCTCTGGGAGGGGAGAAAGAGAGAGAGCGAGAGAGAAACAGAGAGACATAGAGACAGAGAGAGAGAGGAAATAAATTTTAAATCTGACTATCTCTAATATCAATCAGGTTACTTTAAAAATTGTTTACTACACACACACACACACACACACCATACAGGGAATGATCACATTAGGGAAACAATTAACCGGTTCCACACCCATTCCTAAATACACCAACATGAGATTTTGGAGGTCTGGGAAATAATTACCGAAGATCATCTATGTTGTATTTTGGAATTATAATAAACATATACTGTAAAATATTGATATAATTGCTAGAAAATACTAGATATATCAGAGAGTCTTCCAGAAATCATATTTAAAGTAATAAAAATTTTGCACATCACTGCAATAAGATGTGTTGACATGAGTTTTTGAATGATAGTATTATGTCATTGATAATATTAACTATTATCATCATCCTGTCCCATGTTATGGCTTAGTTTATATTGATTTCTTCAAATATTCAGAGATATTCAATAGAAAGCCAAACCAAGAAGGAAATATTATTATTCTACTATAACAAAAATTCTATTCATGATTTTTCAAAAATTAGTAAGTAAAATGAAATAAATCAAAATAATAAAAGAAGCAAACTCTACAGCATAAAATATAAGTGACACAGGTATATTAATTGCATTATGATAAATTATTTTACTATATTTTATTAGACTATATGATATCAAATTTGATATCTAACCCAAATTTGTCTATCATTTTTATACATAAGCCACTATTCACATGAAATAAATGACAATTTAATTTCCTTGAATAAAAATAATTCACTAATTTTAGAAGATTGCTTATCAGAATCACAATCATTGCTTTGGTTATCAATATAATTAAATATAATTTGTATTAACACTTTTTTTGCTCATACAATCAAGAAAATGCCTCAATGCATTTTAATTCTAAAGAATGCAATTTGATATAAACAAAATAATAGAATATTATTCCATTCACATAGCAAAAAAAGTAAATAATTCTCAGAATTTATATTAGCCACAAACCAGATGTTACTATAATAATTAGCTGAATTATTTCTAATGGCTGTTCCTTTTATATAGAAAAATCTTTAGTTAACATATTGTGTTGTTTTTAGCATCCAAGGTTGATTTTGTTTTTCATTTGAAGATATGAGTTTGTGTTTAGCAGAGCTATCACTTCCCATATAAAATATAGTCTATTATACTTATAACATTGACTTTTTCATACAGATTAAAACAAAAATAGCAATAATAATGACAAAGGGGAAAATACACGTTCATTTGGTTATTTCACTTAACAAAAACTCCTTTAGCCATTAGCAGTACAAACGTACACCAAACCAAATAACAAGTGTATGCAATGACTTTAATATCTTCCTGGACACACACACACACACACACACATAATCACTTGAATACCAACAGAGCCCAACATCTGGAGAGCAGTGCCATTCGATCCATTTTCAGTTGGCATTTCTGTCACTACAATGACAAATGTATTATAATTTGCCCCTTCTGGAGGATAATCTATTAATGGCATAAAGCAGCACTTTTTAAAAAATTAATAGATTTTGTTGTTTTGAGCAGTTTTAAGTTAACAGAAAAAATTGGCAGGATGAACAGAGAGTTCCCACATACCGTCCCACCACCCCCCACAGAACCCCCTATTATTAACATCTTGCATTAGTGTGGTTTATCTGTTACAATTGATGAGCCAGTATTAACCTATTATTACTCACTGAAGTCCATAGTTTACATTAAGTTTCACTCTTTGAGCTGTACATTCTCTGGGTTTTGACAAATGTAGAATGAAATGTACCCACCAGGACTATATCGTACAGAAAGTTTCACTCTCCTAAAAACCCCCTCTGTTCCACTTACTCATCCCTTCCTCCCTCTCTACTGAAGCCCCAGCAACCACTAATCTTTTTACGGTCTCCCTATATTTTTGTCTCTTCTAGAAGGTCATGTAGTTGGAATCATATAGTAGGTAACTTTTGCAGACTATCTTCTTTTACTTAGCCCTTTACATTTAATGTTCCCCCATGCCTTTTAATGGTTTGACAACTCATTTCTTTTTATCCATTGTGTGGATGTAACACAGTTTGTTTATTCATTCACCTATCAAAGGACTCCTTGGCTGCTTCCAAGTTTTGGCAATCATTAATACTCTATTAATGTTTATCTACCAATGGTGTGAAGTAGCACTTTTAAAACTCCGAGATGACTTTCCTGGTCTCCAGGAATTGATATTGAAGCTAATGATTTCAATAGAAAACCAGATTTAGATATTTTTAATTTAAAACTTATTACACATATGTGCTTTGCAGATTTTTTGATATATTTTAACGGGTGAACATGTCACAAAATTAAAACAAAAATATGAAAAAAATAATAATGATATTCAAGACTTCAACTGTTAGGGCAATTATTATATCATGATTTAACAGAAAACAGTCTTCTGAAATCTGAACTGAGTCATCCCGTTTTTGGTTAATTTAAAAAAAGAATCTCTTAAATATTTATTTCTAAATATAATAGCAATTTATTCTATACCACCTTTATTCTGTAGAAAATTGAAATAGATTTAAACATAGTTATTGTTTATGTCAAAAATTTACCAAATACAGAGTCTTTAGAATTTCAAGCATAATAACAGTATTGTTACCTAAACTCGGTTTATCACAAAACTTTCATTGCAAATTGAAGTCTTATATTTCAAGAATTATATTACACAATTCCAAATTCTCCTAAAAATATACAAGCCTAATGGGCAAGGCATAAGCAGTAAGGGACTTAAAAATTAGTGTACAGAAAGTGCTCAAACTGGATTTTCTAACTCTAAAAAGTATATTCTATGTATTTAATTCCTCATGGTTATTTAGGCCTATAAAGACTATTATAACAGTGTAAAAAAACATTTATTATGAATTCTTAAATAACCAAATTAAGTAAATTAAATCAAGAAACCAATTGTGCTTAAGTTTAATAAAACCTACTATATAATGAAAGATATAATGTATCATCATCATTTCCCTCTGTGTATTTTGCTTCACTGCAAACTGAATTCTTCATAGGTTAAATTAAAATGCCAAAATAACGTATAACTATTCTTACCCTAACAACTAAATATAATGTAAGGCACTTTCCCACGACATTAAACTAACTTAAATATAAATGACAAATGACTCTTTATTATATTAAAAACTACTCTTTATAGGAAAATAAATAGTCCAATGAGATTATTAATATACCATATATTAATATATTATAATAAAAGTTTAAATGATGTGGTAAAAATGTAGACATAAACTTTTACCATCAGTATAAGCACATACTTGATAATATGAAGCCACTGTTCTGTCATTCTCTCTCTCTTTTCCCCAGAATTTTCCTGTCTCTCTCCTTTAGTAAATAAATGATAAAGGAAGAAGGGCTTTGTCATGATGGTTAGGAGACCTGTCTCAGCAGGAAGATGTCAAAGAATGGCCACGATGACCTTCACTGAGTCTTTCCCTAAAGTCTTGCTCCCTCTGAAGTCCTAAGCTCTCCTGTTAACTGTGCTAAATGGGGCTGGCCACAGTTGAGTAGTGGGAAAGCAAATAGAGAAATATTTTTGCTAGTAAAGAAGGTAGTAGAGGTCACATGGAAGATAATAAGAAAGAACTACCCCTTATATTATCCTGGATGGAGCTGGAGCCCATTCTTCTAAGTGAAGTATCACAAGAATGGAAAAACAAATGCCTCATGTACTCATCAATTAATTGGTCTAATCGATCAACACTTATGTGCACATATGGGAAGTAACATTCATAGGGTGTCAGGCAGGTGGGAGGGGATGGGTAAATTCACACCTAATGGGTGTGGTGCACGTTCTCTGGGAGATGGACATGCTTGTAGCTCTGACTTGGATGGTGCAAAGGCAATTTATGTAACCTAAGTGTTTATACCCCTGCAATATTCTGAAATAAAAATTAATTAATTAATTTTTAAAAAGAAAGTCCCTAATTAAAAATGAGCTTCTCAAATCAGGACCCAAATTATTATTTTAAAGTGTAATTTTATTTGTGTCCAGTAACATGCAATTTTTCATGGCATGAACACTTTCCCAGTAAGATCTATCTATCTATCTATCTTATATGTAAGGTTATATATACATGATTAAGTTTATATATGTGTGTATGGATACCTTTGCTATGACTTGCTCACAAATTAACATTTTAATAATTCAATATGAAATACAGTTGTATAAGATACTATTTTAAATCACTTTCTCTTGTATTCTACACCTTGTTTTGTTTTGCCATGTTTTATCCATTTTCCAAACTAGCATAGTCCTCTTTAACACAGATTTTATACTCAACAATGATGAATTTTCAAGCTTTGTGTTTCAAATTATGATCAGTTATGAGATATCTCATGAATACTGCCCGCTTACTCCACAGAACGAGGGATTTTGTGGGAGAGTTAGATTCTTAAAACAAAAAATTCAGTTAAGTATAGTTTAAATTGAAATTATTAATCCTAAAACAAAGCAAGTTAAATCTTTGTATGTTGCCATGGTACATAACCTAGTGCTACACACCTGTAGTTTAACTATAAATGCTTATAAATTCACAAAAGAGTGTTTTAAGGAGATTTTGTTAGTTCATATATTTCACACGCGTTTGGTGATTGTTCTTCTCTGCTGCCGTTCCTATCTCCTCCTTCCTACCCTTGCTTCCTCCCTTCCCACATTATCTCCTTAACAATCTCTTGACATTTTCTATCTTGAGCCTATCAAATTGACACTATGACTCAGTTGACGTCTTAGGCCAAGTAATTCTTTGTTGTAGGTGGGATGTCTTGTGCCTTATAGAAAGTTTAACAGCATCCTTTGTCTATACCTACTAGACACCGGCAGCACTCATTCCCAGTACACACAACCACAAATGCATCCAGA
Source organism: Daubentonia madagascariensis (assembly GCA_023783475.1). Classification (NCBI taxonomy): domain Eukaryota; kingdom Metazoa; phylum Chordata; class Mammalia; order Primates; family Daubentoniidae; genus Daubentonia; species Daubentonia madagascariensis. The sequence continues at coordinate 34,774,157 of JAKFHU010002140.1, read as the reverse complement.
TATCAACAAATGTCTGCTAGGGTGGGGAATCATCCTAAATTGAGAATAACATTTTTAGGAATTGGTGTCACTTGCTTCACCAAGTGTCAGAAGGCAATGGTCTTGATAGCAGAAGAATGCATTGGCCATGTAGTGGAAGGTAGAACTTGGAGCAGAGATAGCTTTGGTGTTTAGTAGTTGCACTTCTTAAAGCATGCAGCAGAAGGTTATATTTAATGTTTGGACAATGAAAGAGTGGGTGCGGACATAAGGCATTGCTTTGCATGAATACAGTCTGTGCCCTTTGCCATTTGTACTTTAGGCAGAAAATGTCAGAAAGTGCACACTCAACCTGTTGATTGTCCTCATAAAATAGAGAAATAGAGCCTTTGAAAAACAGTGTGGAGAAAGAAACATGCCCCTTGCTCTCTTTCACTTCCTGCCCATATTGGAGGCATCCTTTTGTACCACAAAGTTACTCAGTACAACCCTGAGACCAGCAAAGGATCCTGATGCCTATTTAGTTCTGAAATGTTTATGTATTCTCAACAAGATCCATTAAACTTCATTTGACTTGAGAAAATTTTTGTGGCAATGTTTACACCAAAGAACCTTTGCTAAATATGTAGTAAAGAGTGCTGGAATACTTAATCTTCCAATTTAATCTCTTGAGTCACTTTCTGGGATATTTCTGTACATTTTGGAGAGAATATATCACGTTTTCTGCTAAGAAAAATCTTTATATTAGGTCCCCTGTGAAAGAAAGACGGATGATTACATAAACACATCCTATCTTGTATGAGAAATGATTTTCCATTTGTATTGAAGATTCCTATATAAATCAATGGGAGATGTGTGTATGGCTCAGAGGAATTAATTCCTCTCATGCAATGAAGTCTGGAAAAAATAGGATTTGTTTTTAGATTATAAAAATCAAACTACTTCATTTAATCTCAGGAATGGTAATGCAGGCTTCCTACAGTTAAACCTTCTGTGTGTGTGTGTGTGAGAGAGAGAGCAGGAGAATTTATGTATTTGTGTGTTTGTGTGTATGTATATTTGTGTGTGTTCAGAGATTATGAAACTATCAAAACTATGTTTAATAAATCCATGTAGTAAATTCAATATGCCTAGCAAATATTACAACTTATCTGGGATATCTCTCAGAATGAAATGGAAATAGAGAAGAAAAACTAATTTAATTAGATGTGCTACTGCTATACAATTCCCATCAAAATACCAGCATCATTTTCCACAAATCTAGAAAAAATAATCCTAAATTTCATATGGAACCCAAAAAGAGCTCCAAATAACCAAAGAAATCTTAAGCAAAAAGGACAAATTTGGAGGCATCACATTATCTGAATTCAAATTATACTACAAGGCTACAGTAACTAAAATAGCATGGTACTGATATAAAGGTAGAGACATAGAGCAATAGAACAGAATAGGGAACCTAGAAATAAAACCATATAACTACAATAAACTTATTTTCAACAAAGCAGACAAAAACATACAGTGGGTAAAGGACTCCCTATTCAATAAATGGTGCTGGGAAATTTGGATAGCCACATGCAGAAGAATGAAACAGAATCCCTATCTCATACCATATACAAAAATGAATTCAAGATGGATTAAAGACTTAAATGTAAGACTTGAAACCATAAAAATTTTGGAAGAAAACATGGGAAAAATTCTTCTAGCAATCGGCCTAGGCAAAGAATTTATGATGAAGACCCCAAAGGTAAATACATCAACAACAAAAATAAATAAATGGGACTTAGTTAAATTAAAAGTTTCTGCACAGCAAGGGAAATAATCAACAGAGTAAATATACAACCCCTGAATGGGAGAAAATACTTGCAAACTATACATCTGACAAAGGGCTAATATCCAGAATCTACAAAGAACTCAAACAAACCAATAAGATGAAAACAATAACACCATTAAAAATGGGCAAAATACATGAACAGTTTTTTCAAAAGAATATATATAAATGTCCAACAATCATATGAAAAAATGCTCAACATCTAATCATCAGGAAAATGCAAATTAAAACCACAACAAGATCCTACCTTACCACTGTCAGGATGGCCATTATTAAAAACTCAAAAAGCAATAGATGTTGGCATGGATGTGGTGAAAAAGGAATGATTATACATTGTTGGTGGGACTGTAAATTAGTACAACCTCTATGGAAAATAGTATGGAGATTCCTCAAATAATGAAAAGTAGATCTACCATTTGATCCAGCAACCCCACTACTAGGTATCTACCCAAAGGAAAAGAAGTCATCTGATCAAAAAGACACTTGTACCCTAATGGTTACCACAGCACAACTCATAATTGTAAAGATATGGAATCAATCTATGTGCCCATAAATTGACAAGTGGTAAAGAAAAATGGTATATATATAACCATAACTCTCCCACATAAAAGGATAAATAAGTCATTTGCAGCAAGTTGGATGGAACTGGAGACCATTATCCTAAGTGAAGTATCTCAGGGATGGAAAAACAAACACCACATGTTCTCACTAATAATCGAAGCAAAACAATGGGTACCACGTTAAATTGATTAAAGGACATTGGAAAACAAGGGAATGGTATGATGAGTTAAGATGAGGACAAAACTTAGGCATTAGGTAAAATGGTACAAACTATTCCTGGTGATGGTAAAAACCTGATTTTCGAGCACACAAATAATCATAGTAACAAAAACACTTCTAACCATCCTTATATTTGAAATACAATTCTATTTTTTTAAAAAAATTAAATTTAAAACATGTGCAAAATAAAAATTGCCATTTACCAATGCTTCCTGTTATATAACTTATATATAAGTAGATAAAAATTTATAAAGAGGTTGCCTTTGCAGTTGAAAAATCCTATATGTGAGGTTTTGTTAATGAATGATATAGCATTAGTGATATTATGACTTCCAGAGGACAAGTAAACAGATTAAATAAAGTTGGATGATTAAAAAAACAGCTTAAAAAATGGTTTCTCAATCTTTCCTGGCAACAGTGTTCTAAATGACTCTTCTATTTTCTGCTGAATTTATCTGACTTTTTCCACCAAAGGATTCCTTATTTAGAGGTATAAATCATTATTTCATATCACATTCTTCACTACAAGATACAAATTTCATGCTCTATGCTTATAAAGTGCTGACATTTATTTGCTGAGATTTATAGTCATTTAAAAAAGTGTAACTGTTAACATCTAAGAATCATTTTGACTGTGTACCTGACTTGAGATTTTGTATCTTTTCTAAAATAAAAAAAGCTATTGGCAAGTTAAGAAATCTAGCATTTTGTCAGGATGAATACATAATTCTATCTCCATTTCCTTCTGAAATTATAGTTGAATTTTTTAAAGTTTCATTTGTGTGTGTGTGTGTGTGTGTGCACACTCAAACATAATGACAGCGGAAAGAAAAATGAAGTAGGCAAAAATAAAATTTGAGAATATAATAATTGTCTAATTCAAACAATAAATTTGCTTTTTCATTTGATATGAAGTAAGAGCAATTATTAAGAATTGGTATTTCAAAAATTATCTTTATTTTAAAAAACACTAATTATTTAATAAACTTAAGCATAGCATAATTTTAGTAATGTCCTAATGACCACTATATAAACTTTTAATCAAATATAAAAATGAATGTATTAGGTTTTTTGGCAAAAAATAAAAGGCCAATATCATTAATTTTATAGATCTTATAATAAGCAGCATAGCTGAAGTTTTGGCAAATCACACGTAGGTAATAACTCTTATTAGGATCAGAATTTATAAAGTTCTTTGTTTCTTCTAATTTTGTTAACTTCATTAGTGCTGCTACATTTTTTAAGTATTCCTTTTTCAAAGCTCTCATTGATTGGCATTCAAGAGGCACCTAGCAGAAAGAATGGAAATCTCTTTAAATAAAGATTGTGTTGGTGATGTCTTCAGTGGTGGGGCTCAGGGTGTTTTATACTGCATTTGGGATGAAAGAAACTGATGGAACAATCTCAAAGATTTTTTTCTGGGAATGCCTAGAATTAGGAATTAGAAAATAATGAGAAGGGAAGAGAAGAGTTCCCATTGGTAGTACACAGCATGCAATATGCACATTTTAAAGGTGGATGTAATTTAAATTATATCAATTATAATGTGGATACTTACTTGCATCCAATCACCAATATTTGAAGACCTATCATGCATAAAACTTGTGGATTTTTTCCTTCAATACCATAAATTGGGCAAATTAAAAATTATATTTTTTTTAAAAAAGAAAGAAATAGAACAGGGAAGAAAGAGAGAAAGCGTGTGCAAAAAAGAAACAAACACAGGGGTGGTCCTTGCTATTTAGACCTCAAGTAAATTGTACTAACACAACATAAAATGATTGGATATTCAGCCATAAAGGGCTTCATGGGAACAGTATAGTTATTTTTAAATGACAGTAGGTACATATCAATGAAGATAGATTAACTGATATTTCTATGTGACTTACATAAGATAATTTCTTTTAATATCTCAAAAATATTAATTGTTGATAATATTGATTTTAACATTTTTCCAAATATTTCATTACAAATAAACCAAAATATGATATGTGCATTATTACATATCATATATGAAATCCACACATTACAGTTTAATGATTTTGTAATAAAAATGCTTTCTTTTATATTTTACAAGGACTAAGGGACTTCACAAATACTTGTAGTAACCAGTCAATTTTAAACTCTAAATGAAGAGGTGACTTTTTTAAAAAAACAAAGACATGTCGGGTGATGTAGGGATGCTCTAACACCTATAAAAGTGTTGGAAAAGAAAGGGAATTATTAAAAGGAAGTTCCATCTTAGCCCCCACTTCAGAACCTTAAGACAACCATCTTCACAAACCAATATGGAGGTGACCAACCATGAAAGAATCACTGACTGTAAAGACTATCTTTAACCTGCAGTTTAATTTACCTGATCAAATATGCTTATTTTGCATCTACTGTCTTTATAATGTATCTAAAGGATGAATTGTCCTCCTGTAAAATTTATTTAAATGCTGGAGTCCTAATTACATATTACATTCACAAACATCTTAATGGTTGGTCTGGCCATGACATGCTGATTTGAATTTAAATAAAATAATGGAAAAACTAACATCATTTATTTAAAAAAATGGAGTTTAGGAACACTCTATAGACTAACTGGCTGGCTAAGTCCTTTGTGGCATTAAATTTGTAAACACAATGTAGAGAATTTGAATTATTGCGTGTTATGATGAGTATATTTTATTTTTTCTAGAAAAATGTTAATAGAAAAAAATGGAGAAAACAGTGATTTGATGTGTAATTAATATATGACTAGTTTAAACATTTATAATTTATATACTTACATATTTATTTATTGATATATTTATCCATTATAAATATCAATATATCATATATTGATATATTTATTTATTGTATATGTTACTATATATAATAAATATGCTATATATAAATATATAACCTATATGTTTAAGACATTTATTATATATACTCATTATATCTTATTTACTGACTTATATATATTATTTATCCAACAACTTTTTCTTGCACTTCTGCCACTGGCTAAATGGAAGGCTCTCTGCTTGGTGCAGAGGTGTCTGGGTGAACAAAAAAGGGACACTTCTTGTGACTATAAGCTCACAGTATGGTGACAAAAAGTGACTCGAAAGGCGTGGTTCCAGTAAAGCATAATGCATTATTTTGTTGAGAATAGGTATGGTTTAATCTGATCAGTGCTAGCTGGCAGAGAGGTAGTCTCTTGACATTCCAGTAACAAGTACCATTCCCTGAGTGACTACTCTATGCTATAGTTATGTTAGACAGTTTATTTTATTTTAAAAGAAACAAGCAAAAAAACCCTAAGGGACATATTATTATTGTTCCTATTTAATATATGAGAGAATTGAAGTTAAGGATCCAGGTAACATCCCCAAAGTGACAGAACAATTAATTTGTGATGCTAGAAAATTAATGTAAGAGTTACACTGAATTCAAAGCTCATTATCATGGTACTAATAATTGCCTAGAGCTACAGCTTCTACGTTTGTCTCTAAAAAGATGTATCAGACTTTGTAATTCCATTGGTGTTTGCTAGTAAGTCAGTTTCTTATTGTGCATTTTATTATTTACTTATTGAACTTAAGTGTCTGCTGCTGATGAAACTATGCTGTGTAAATTTCTTAATTCAGGTTGATAGAGGGTCTTCTAGCATCTTCTCCAAACTCACAGATACACCCTACGCCTTTGCTTTTCCACATTTCCATCTCCTTTGTCACCCTTCTTTCCAACTCAATTTTTCCTCCAATATACCCGACTTGTAGCTTGCCAGTGCCTTCCTCTTTCAACGTATTCATACCGCACAGGGTATGTAAGTATTATAATGTGGACTCAGGTTTAATAAGTTTATGATCTACTAAGGGAAAATATACATATATGTATATATTTATATAAAATGCATATATAAACTGACACACATACACATACATACACACATATATGCATACACATGTATACACATACACATTTATACACATACATATATATATTGTTATGAAATCTAAAATTCTGGTGACTTTGATAGCTAGTTAGACATATGCACATAATTAAAAACAAACCAATCCAATGAGAGCATGTGCATGACATTACAGAAGAGCATGGTAAGAATTTTGATGGGCTAAGACTGAGTGGAGGATTATTGAGGCATATTGAACAGCCCAGGAAAAGGCAAAAGGAAGAGACAGGGCATGGAATGTTGACAGAAGGACTTTTTGAACATTGAACAACAGGCTAGATGACAAATAAATGGAGAACCTGAGGGGCCTCTAAAACTCAATCCTGCCTAACCTGAAAAAATGTTGGTGCCAAAACAGACATGTGTTAATCTGGAAAATGTTAAGCAGGTTTGGAGAAAATAAGAAAATAATATACATTTGATGTTGACCCAAGTTGAAATCAAGTTGAAGAAAGGTAGACATTGATGCTTGAGAGAGCTTAAGAGCAGGAGCTAAATACATTTTATTCCCTTACATAGATTGCACTTAAAGCCACAGGAATGGATTAGAATGCTGAACAAATTAATTTAATCAAGGAGATCAAGAAGACATCCTTGGGAACAAACTCAAGAGGTGAAAGAGAAAACATTGCCAGTAGGCAATAGGCAGTCAAGTGTCAACCAGTTCAGTAACACAGAAGCTAAGGAGGACAACATTTCAAGAAAGAAGGGATGTTCAGTAGTGGTACCTGCAGACTGATCTACAAGGATGAAGGCTAATGGGGAAAAAGGAATGCAGAAGGTTTTGACGAGTAGGTCATTGGCAATGTTTGATGGTAATTTTGGTAGAATGGAAGAGCCAAGGGCCAGAATGAAAGTGGTTGTGGAGTGTTTGTATGGCAAACACAGAAAAAATTCAATTTTTAATTAATAAATTTATTTAATGCACTTCTCAATAATTTTGCATATGATTTTGATGGAAGAGGAATCGTGCCTTTCTAATTCAATTTTATGGTGTCTCTACCACCACCTTGAGTTCTTAGGTCCTGTGGGTATCCATGATGAATGACATTGGGGAAAAACCAATATGTTTAGAGAAATTCTTGTGGAATTACAGTGTTGGCTCTACTACAGGTTTAGGGTTCAAAACCCAGCTGTTTGGCAATTGCCAGAGCCAAGCAGCTATGAGCTGGGGTTTAGAATTTGCATTGCAAATAACCACCTGGTAAAGATAGTGACCATTTGCCACTGCTTACACATTATGCATAATGGATTGCTTTGGGAAGGCCAAGCATTCAACAGGCAGACAGTTAAAACTGTGTCTGAATTTTTGTGCCAAGAGGAAAACGTGCCCATATTTTCAACATGATTTTAAATTATGAAAATCCTCCTATCATGTTTTTTAAAGGTTTGGCTTATTTTTTTTTTAAGCTTAAACCTTTTCAAGAAATTTTCAAACTGTCTCATAAATCTTTTTAGTAAGAAATCTTGCTTTTAATCATTGTTCCAGCTAGGCTTTTTTCCTAATCATCCCCTTGCCAAAGAATCCAAACAAAATTAATTTCCCATGAAAATGTCCCTCTCTGCCTTCACTGTCATATTTAACGCTGAAATGATTAACAGATGCCAATTATGGAAGTTAGTCCCAAATGAAACTTTGGATGCATTTTAAAATAAAGAAGAAGAATTATTTCTCAACTTGGTAAAACAAATACTAACTCTTGTTTCCACATCTTTCATTAATTTACAAGAGTCTGTTTATTAAAGATAATGATGAAGCCAGTTTGGAGGAACATGTGAGTCAAACTTATCTATCCCACCGCCCACTTCATATTCTATTATATCCTTGAACTTAAAAGTGAAAAAGGAAATACGTTGAGCTTTAATATCTCAGAATTTTACTGATATATAGGAGTGGTTGAGTGCTCTTCTTAATCATCGATTTGAAACAACATAAATAATGAGTGAAAAGGTCTAATCCAAAATATTACCTTTTTCAATACTCATATCAAAGATCTTTATCTGATTATGTTCAATTTATAGTAATTAATATAGTGATTAATAGCATTCGGTCACATGGTAACATGTGTGGTAAATCTGAGAAAGCCTAGCAAGGCAGGGTTAACACCCTATAATACGCTAGAAATGTCATATTGTCCCCTATTTTTACACTAAGGATATTATTCAAGAGTCTGTCAGATATGATTTCCCTAGCAAGTTGAAGTAAATTTTATTCAGAAAGATGATAAACTCATATGTGTCAAACAATCCCACAGAGAAATAAAGGAGATTTTCAGAATTCAACTTTATTATTGTCTGGCTATTGGTAAGAAAAGAAATAAAATATAAAAGCAGTTATAATTTTATGACAATGTCAAATTATTTGAATAAAAACAATTAAATAGTTGATTGGCAGAGTCATATAGAAAGGATAAACTAAAACAGTATTGTTTAAAAACCTAGAACTTTGATTACTTTCATCTGAATCATATTCTCTAATTAGGTTTGAATGCAATGCTTAAAATACTGAAGAACAAAATTACATTAATTTAGAATTAGGAAATATACTTTTGTAAAAAATGTTATTTACTTTGTAGGCAAAAATATTGATTTACATAAATTTAATTTATAGAGGTAATATTAAATTGTATGCCAATTTTCAATTAGGAGACCCACAGAGCATTTAAATAACTTGTCTTATTAAATTTTTGTTTTCCTAAAAATTTTTATTAGATGATTTCAGTTATGGGAAATAAAAGATATACTGATTTATTCCACAAGTATATGTTGAGAACCTTCTGTATAGAGACATTTTACTATATCTTAAAGTAGTCTGGGGTAAAGCAACACTAAAAAAAAAAAAAAAAACACAAAAAGCCAAGATAGAGTGTAGTAAGAGCTGTGATATAGAACTTTACGGGAATGTAGAAAAAGAAAAAATGTTCATTTTGAGAAAGCAGACGTGTGGTTTCTGTGCACTTTCCTAGGAATACTTGCTTAAAGATCCCTCTTGCATTGCTGGTTTTCTTCAGTTCAGTTGACCTCAGCTGCCATATTTGTTCAGTCAGCCTTCTGCCGGGAAATCAAAAATCAAAAGCACAACCATGAGTAGATGAGGTTTTTTAATCCATTTGTAAGGCTATAACAAAATGCCTGAGACTGGAAAATTTATAAGGGATAGAAACTTATTTCTCACAGTTTGGCAGGCTGGGAGGTCCAAGATCAAGGTAAGGACAGTTTTGGTGTCTGGTGAAGGCCCAGTCTCTGCTTCCAAGATGGTGCCATGAATGCTGCTTCCCCCAGAGGAGACATATGCTGTGTCTCACATTGCACAAGAGAACAGACTCACACTCACTCCCTCAGGCCCTTTCTTAAGGACACTAATCCCATCCATGAGTGCTCAAACTTCATGGGTTCATCAATTCCTAAAAGCCGTACCTCTTAATATTATCACTTTGGCCCTTAAGTTTCAACTTAGTAACTTTGAGGGACACATTCAGACTAGGGGCCAACACCATCGCAGTTAGCTAAGCAGATTTGATTCTCTGGAAGGAATGATCTGTGATAGACTCTATTTTCTAATGACCATACCACATGAAGGATGTTTTCTTACACCCACATTTATTTATTTTAATTAAGCTTTTTATTTTGAGATCATTTTAGATTCACATGCAGTTGTAAGATATCCCATGTACCCCCTTTACCAAGTTTCCCCCAATGGGAACATCATGCAGAACTCTAGCACAACTTTAGTGTATTAGGTACATTTACTCTTAAATTTCATTCTCCATTTTCTCCCCATGAACAATTCCACTTTAGATACAATGCTCTTCCACTCTTAGGCTCTATTCTGGGACACTTAGGGACAATTAACAAAAAGACCAGTCTCTAACCTCACTGGGGCCATTTTCTACTTCAATTAGCCAGAATTTTCTTTAGGTAATCAACTCAGGGCTACATGGTCTTTTGCTGAAGGCTGTTTCTGGACTTCATCATAAGAACTTCCAGCTTATAGTTCCTCAAATGGCTGCCATCTATTTAATACCTTCCCCATGATAACAATTTAAATGAGCTACTATTTAAATAATCATATCGGCTCCTTGTAGGCAAAGATTCTGTTTTATGTACCACTACACTCCAAGTACCTAGAACCTTACCTGTTACTTGGTGAGGACTCAATAAATCTTTGTTAAATATATAATCATGTTTATTATTCAGCCAATAAAGTTTCTATTATATGTGATTCTTCTCAGGATATAAATATATATCAGCTATTTTTAATATTATTTTTGTAATTGAAAAAGGGAACATTTTGTACTAAATAATGCAATATAAACAATGTTATCACAAACAGAATTAGTACATAATTAACCAAATTGAATTTTAATTTAATTGATTTGTTGCAATGTGAATAAATTACTAGCTCTGGTATTACATTAGTACACCAATCAAACCTATATGATACACTATTTTGTATATTTGCTATGAACTCTTATGAACAAAATATATACCTCCTAAATAGGTGTGTATATTTGTGTTTGTATGAATGTATGTGTGCATATGTATACACATAAACATTAACATGATTTTCCTATTCATATGTGTATAATATATGCTTTTTATAATTATTCAAATGCTTAAAGTATATATAGTATATATAAAATTGATATTAAATGTACAAATTATGATTGTCATTCTATTAAATTATTCAGTTAAAATTTTGTGCCATTTGTGATCGTTTGAAAACTTAAATCTTTTTTTAAATTTTTTTTTTTAATTTCAGAATATTATGGGGGTACAACACTTTGGCTATATATGTTGCCCTTGCACTGCCTGTGTCAGAGCTACAATCGTGGACAACCCCCAAACTGTGCTCCCCACATCCATTCAGTGAGAGTTTTTTTAATTTTGACTTTCAGAATTGATATATTTTATTTTAAGGAAAGCCCATAAATTTTTGGTATCAATATTTATGTTTTAGAAAGACATTGAATGTATAGTCTTGGAGTAATTTTGAAACTTTTGTCATGTTTTGCTTTAGAAATTAGTTAACATTTTCAATCTTCCTCTGTAATGTGCATGTGAAGTTTATTTGATATGAGTGTGTGTGTGTGTGTGAGAATGAATGTACACACATGTGCAAATAACTGCATGCGAGGTCAGATCTAAACAACTCCTTTTACTGTAATTGGGTTGCTAAAACATAATACTTTTGACATAATTACAAAATCGTATATTTGAAACTAATGATATTTTACACTAAATATCAGGAGACAAGGTGAAGTTGAACTTTTCTGAACGTTGCCTCAGATTGCTCTTTTTAGGTATTTTTGTCCATTGTCACATAGAAAGAGACCCTAAGAGCTAGTGATTTATAAGATAATAAATTCACTCTGATTTAAACAAGTATTCCTTTCTCCCTCCTTATAGAAACAATGTAGTCGACCCTAGAGTGACAGATATGAATTTTCTAAGGTTGTGTGGTTCTTGCTATCTTAGCACTCCTTCCTGGGCATGAAGTGAACACACTTCACTTAGGAACTGGGTCTGTTGGATTTTCTTTATGGCCTTCTGTGGCCAAAAGACATACATGATATTCTCACAAACTAAAAGTTTGTAGACGACAACTTTGAAGCCTGGAGACAAAGATTTGTAGAGGATTTAACCTTACAGGTTCACACAGGATTGAAGTTTGACAGAAAATCCTGGATTTTTGTCACTACTTTACATCTGCCATGAACTAAGTTGATCACCTCACACAAACCACTTGTTCTCTTTGGCCTCTCTCTACTCTTCCGTGAACATGCAAGGGTTGGTTCTGCAGGAACATGTCCAATATTTCTTTCTGTTCTCATATTTTAATATTTTATTTTTCTTCTTGATTAGATAGCTTTTTTATATCTTCCAAAGGCACACTGTATATTTATCTATCACTTATCTTACTTCAAAACATGCTGGGATTTTGGCTTCCAAAGGCTAAATCATGAGTCCATTTAGGGCAGGGGTTGGGTCTTTTCCAAGAGATAAAAATTATCCACAGAAGATGGCGGAATTTAGATAAATGTCTACTTCTAAACCGAATGTTATTCCAATAATTTAAGCAACTGCATACTTTCTCTCACACGTTGAAGGACAAAGAGAACACCAGAAAGAATGTTATCAGTCCATGATTTCTTCTGGACTAAAAATTTGTTCTGAAATTTTACATGTTCTAAAAATTTGTTTAAAAAAAGAGAAGGTCAAAGAAGATATACAATAGCTTTGCCATTTTTAAAGTTTCTTATATATAGCAATATAATGGTTAATAGTTATAGTAATAAGATAAAATGGCATTTAGAAAAAATCTACATGAAATACATTTAGAAAAAATCAAAATACTTTAAAATACATTTATAATGCTATCAAATTTGTATATACAAATATTAAAGTGTATTTGTTGTTTTATAACACATTTTTCAGCAGTTCTAAAACCATGTATTGTGTGTTAGGTCATGTGTTCACCAGCTTAAACAGCAAGGATGAGTGAAAACATTCTGCTAAGTTTGGACTCTACTCAAACCTAATGCATTCTGTATGTCAAATGGAGTCAATGCTTTCAAGGATAGAATGTAATTTATTTTTTGGCAAATATATGAGCTCCTAGTTTGAAAAAAAGATTACTAGGAAAAAATTTCCATAGCACTTTTTTATATTGCAAAACAATATTTTGATAAGTGAGTATAAATCAATCAACCAATATAGTGTGTGATTTAAATGTTCTGAAATCTTTTAAAAAATGAGTTAGAAAAGCACTTCAGTAAGATGCATTTAGGATTGATGTTCCTGTTCAGCTCTAGCACACAGATGTTTTCAACATTTACCTAATTTCACTATATGATTGGAGGTATAACTGTGATGTAATTGAGAATTTAAAAAAATAAAATGTTTTGGTTTTTGGTAATTCCATGCTCCTTCCCAGAGTGATATTTAGGTAAGAACAGAAAAGCTGACCAATGTGTTCACTGAGTCCTTGGCCATGGTTTAATCAAAGTCGCCAGTTGCTGATTTTGCATAAGAGCACTAGCATATCTATTGATCATGAAAGGTTAGTTCACTCCTACAATACTAAGGACAGTAACATGTTGAAATATAACAACTTAAAAAAATTACTATTGAAAAACATTATTATAGAAAAGCTATTATGCTGCACACTCTGTCTTTTGGTACTGTATATTCTGACTTTTTACCCATATTGTTATCACTCTTATTTTTACAAGTTTTACTACATTATGAATATTTTGCTTTGGATGATTTTAAAAAATAAAGTTTCTAAATTTATCTTTTTCTATAACTGAAGGCACATTTTTTTCAGATTAAAGTTTCTTTGCTTTAAGTATACCTAGTATTTCAACTATTAGAAATGAAAAACAAAATGCATTTATTATAGCAAAAGAATTTTAAAAACAATGTAGTAATCATAATAATAGAGGTTGTATTTTAAAACAGTATGTAGAGTTTGAGAAAATAGAAAATAGATGATTGTATATATTTATATAACCCAGTAGAAGAAAAGGTCAATATCTCTATCACACACCGAAAGTTTTAAATGATTTTACTTTTTTGCTGGTTGCATATCAATTTTCAGCTGGCAAATACAATTTTATGACAGGTGACCTTATCCCTGTCAGGAAGAGATGCGTCTTTGAGCTGTACATCAACACGAAATATACTGTTATTCTTATATTCTTACAGGAACAGAATAACGTATCTTTATCAAATGTCAAGTGTTTATCTTATAAGATTTAAAGTTCATGAAAATGTGGAAGAAAATTGTGTCACAATAATTGATTTAACACCATCTACATTTATATTTTAGGAAAATAAGTAATAGTATAAAAAGTGGTATCCGACAGCATTTTAGCATTTAAAAACATCTACCTACTGAACTTTTTTTTGTCCACATAGAAACTTAGAAGCAAAACAATATATTGTATTTTTCACAGAAAATCATTTTGGAAACATTTTTATGCATGTTTAGTATATTTAAATGCATTCCTTTGTCAAAAGATGTTATGATACTAAATGTGGCAATTATGTAACAAGCCACTGTTTTTCCATGCCATTTTGTTTTAGGGCAATAAAACAGTTGGTCCAAAATCCAACTGTTTTGTTTATATTCAGGTTCATGTTATTTAGTCTCAATTTTACTAATATGCCAGCCAATAACAGTACCAATTCCAGTCTTTACTCATTCTATGACAATTCTACATGAACAGGCATCAGAAATTTTTAGTCAGATTATGTTTAAATAATACAGACAGAGCTATTTATAAAACCACTAGAAAACACACTTTTGAACTTAAAAATAAATCAAACATATTTTCCTCAAAAAATTAAAAACAGATCCAGCACATAATCCAGAAATCCCACTTCTGAGTATATATCTAAAGAAAATGAAATCTGTACCTCACACAGTTATCTCCACCCACATGTTTATCACAGTATTATTCGCAATATCCAAGATATGGAAACAATGTAAGTGTCCAACAGCAGATAAACGGATAAAGAAAATGAGATACACACACACTGAAATGGTAATAAGTCAGAAAAGGAAGGAAATCCTGTCATTTGCAACCACATGGATGAAGCTGAAGGACATTATGCTAAGTGAAATAAGACAGGCACAGAAAGACAAATACGATATGATCTTACTTATATATGGAATCTAAAAAAGTCGAAGTCATAGAAGCAGAAAGTAGGCTGGTAGTTTCCAGGGGCAGGTGGCTCAAATGAGTTGTTGCTCAAATGGTACAAACTCTCAGTTATAAAATCAACAAGTTCTGGGGAGCTATTGTGCAGCATGGGAGGTGATGGATGTGTTAATTAATTTGATCATGATATTCATTATAAAATATTTATGTATATCAGATTATCACATTGTACACTTTGAATATATACAATCTTTATTTGGTAATTAAATAATTTAAAGAAAATAAAAAGAAAGAATATAACATTCATAGAGGTTAGAACATAAGTCCGAGGTGTTCAAGTAACTAATACCCACAGTAAGTATCTTTTTTAGAATCCAAGAAGGGAAATTAGTGAAATGAAGTGCTATTTACTAGCTAGAGCTGCTTTTGTTTCTTCTTTGCTTTCCCCTCCTCCTCTTCCTCTTCCTCCTCCTGCTTCCCCTCCTCCCATCTTCTTCCTATTTTAATATTTGTGTCAGGAGGAGACTAGTAGGAGTCAGCTGATAGCAAATGTGCCTTTGGAAAGTCTAAGTCATCTCTAGATCGGAGTCATATCCAGGTTATTATTAGTTATTAAGAATCCCTTATGAATTCAAATTCTTCCTTAACTTAAAATGAACCATCTGAAAGACTTGTATTTATTGGCAACATATATTATTGCCTTATTTGTTAAAATTAAATGATGAATGAAGCATTTATAATTTTTATTGTTTTTTTTAATGAAATATATTCCATATGAACATTTCTTAAAATTGATTTATTTTGGAACTACAAATCCTATTTAGCTCCAATATTTATTGTATATTGTGAAATACTTCTGGAAGGAAATTCTCTGATGTCAAAGAAAGAAGAGTATTAAATTTTTGTCTAACCTTTCAGGAGTAAAGAAAATATTTTCTATGTTTCTATATTGATTTAATACTCAAGTGACTTCTACTGGTAGTGAAGGTATAATGACAAAAAACAGAAGCAACAATTTCTCTAAATCTACTTTTTAAATGTTTCTTTTCCTTACCATTAGCTCCATCAACCAACTTCAAGAGGTATCAATCTTTGGACTGATTTGTGTTTTTATTAGTCCTAATTACTAGCTTAGTAATTTCTTCCCTTGTATTAGGCCCAATTCTAAAAGCTTGATTTGTAGTAACTCATTTAACACAAATTCCTACTAGATTGGTTCTATTTTATGACATTATTATGATAAAAACTTTATTATGCCCATATTACAGATGAGATATTTTGAAACCAATGAGAAATTAAACAACCTGTCAAAATTCGGCCACCCAGGAAGTGGCAGATCCTGGATGTGATCCCAGGGCATCCTGCCTGGCGTCCTTGTTCTTCTCTGTTCTTCTCTCAGGGCCCTCTACAAGCATCCAGGAGTTCTAATAGTTAATATAACCATGCATTAGTTTCTTATTGTTGCTGTAACAAATTGCCAAAAGCTTAGTGGCTTAAACCAACAAAAAATGTGTTTTCATTCATGTTTGGAAGTCAGAAGTTTAAAATGAGATGGCAGTGCTGTTTCTTCTGAATGGCCTAAGGGATACTTTGTTTCTCTGCCTTTCAGCTTCTAGAGGCTGTCCCCCTTCCTTGGCCCACGGCCCTGTATCAATGCAACCTCTGCTTCTCCTGTAACATCTCTGATGCTACTTCCTTTTTTATCTTATAAAGATCATTGTGATTACATTGGACCCACCTGGATAATCCACAATAATATCCCCAATTCAATATATAGCCAAAGTGTAGTACCCCCATAATATTCTGAAATTAAAAAAAAAGAAAAGCATAAACAAAAAAAATCTTATTTTTTTAATAATAACATCTGCAAAGTCTCTTCTGTCATATAAGGTAACATATTCATATTAGGTAACATATGTGGGAATTAGCATTTGGACATCTTAAGGGGTGGAGGCATTATTCTGTCTACCATAGCTTGGAATAGTAACTTCATAACCCATAATCTACATTAAGTAAATATATTCAATTGAATTGACCCAAATTAACTAACCATGATTTATTTTTACAATTTAAATAGGAAAATAGTTACAAAGTAAAAGGAAAATTGCAGAATTGGAATAAAATGTGAATATGTTCAATTAATTGGTGTCCCTCAAAAGGAAGAGACAAATCATAAATATTTAATGGATGCCTACTAGATGTGTAAGACGTCATAGAAACTCAAATTTGAGTCAAAAACACACATTATGTACTGCATTACTCCGTGTGGAGGAGGCAATTGTTCCACCTGATTGTAGTACTGCAAGAAAAAGTCTCTGTTCCAAATAAATACACGACACATGAAGTAAAAAAAAAAAAAAGTGTTGCAGAAGAAAGTAGCGTATTTGGGTGAGAATAAAGAGGCGAAGAATTTGATTTTTCTGCTAGCCACTATATACTGTAAACATATTTCATTTCCATAAGAAAAAATAAGCAAAAGGAAAATAATCCTCTTATTTGAATTGGAGTAAGAGACAATATATTTTCACCTCATGGGAGAGAAATTAATTGAATGTAACCTTTACCTAAAGTACCAGTTAACCTTGAAAATTAAACACAGATCATCAAAAGCTGAAAGACTGGCAAGAGGAATGGCAGTGGTGACAGACACTCAAAAAACAGCTCACTTCAATTATTGGGAAACACTATACAACATTCCATGTTATGGACACAGATTTGTTGAGATTTATTCTTTTCTGTTTTCTTTTTCTTTCCTAACACCCTTTTGACATACTGTTCACCATATTTTCTCTTGAAACAATTTTGATTCGTTTCCCATGCCTTCTGCAGCATCACCTTGTGATCAGCTACTCACCCACACCCTCTACTCACCTAAATGCCCCTTGTGGCTTTGTTCCGCTAAAACATGGCCAAAGCCCTGATGATAGTATTTTCATTACAATTCAGTCAGGTCAAAGCTGTTTTTACTCCCCAATGCCTAGAGTGATTATCTCTCCCAATTTCCTTAGATTAGTCATGTTTTACACTTGTTCTGACATGAGCGTGTAGTGGTTTACACATTAAATTTTACGATTACTCTATTCATATCCCCTGTATCTCCAACCAGCAAGAAAGGTGTATTTTCCTATCCACTTCTTTCCATTACCAGGAAAAAAAAAGGACGGATAGTAAACAAACACTTCCTATACTTTAATAGCAATCAGACAAAATTGATTCTTTGTTTAAAAATCCAGCTCTGACTTGGCCAGTGCATAGGCAATATATGTAACCAAAGTATTTGTACCCTCATAATATTCTGAAATAAAAAATATATATATAGATAGATAGATATAAAGAGAAAAAAATAAAATAAAAATCCTTTGTTTATCACGGTGTACTTTGTGCAGAGGGAAAAAAAAGTCAAATTTTATCTCAAGGCAGATGAGACACTTGCATAGCTCTCCAAAAACATGCCTTGCCCTTCTTCACACAGTGAGCACCCCACCCCCCAAAAACACAGAGCCCTTTCCCAAATTAGAGCCTCTACATTTGCTCTGCCCTCTATCCAGATTTTATTTTATTGGGACTCCTCTTCATTTAGGTCTCAACCTAATACATCTCCTCAGAGATTCACCTTGTTTAACGGCTGCATCAAGATGCCTTTCTTGTGCCTTCCCATCGCAAACCAATTATAGACAATTCTTCACGGCAGTTAGCACAATCTTTAATATTTTAACACACTTGTTTACTTCTTTGTTATTTCCTCTAAAGTTCTTCAAGTTCCATGAGGTTTTTTATTTGCTTGTCTTCCTTCTGTGTGCTCCCAGTTACCGAAATAAAATTAGGTAACAGAAGTTCAACAAATATTTGTTAAATAAACCCTGAAAGAAAAAAAATAAATGATCAAAACTACAGGATTCTTATATAGTGTAATAATTTAAAAAATAAAATTTTCCGAGAATCATAAAAAGTTGTTTTACAACCCTTTGCCTTTTTTAAGACAATTTTTCTACAATGAATCAGATTATAAAATAGGCTATACTTTCAAAAAGTATGATTACATTAGTCCACCTTCTATCAACAGAGTGATATGATAATTATTTTCAAAATATTCCTGAAATTGAAGCCCATTCTTTGTCATTTAGACAATATAAATATTATTATATTTAGTATTTTTTCTCTTTTATTCTTTTTATTTTTTATTTCAAAATATTATGGGGGTACAAATGTTTTTGGTTACATGTATCAATTTTGTTATGCTTGAGTCAGGGTTATAAGTGTGCCCATCACCCAACTAGTGTTCATTGTACCTGTTAGGTAGGTTTTCGCCCATCCTATATTTAGTATTAAAAGGAATTGGTACAGAAATATTTATAAGTGTTGACTTACATTATTAGTATCATAAAATTGGAAATACTAATAGGGGTTTAGGGGTTCCTTTTAAAAGAAATCTTAATTCAAGTTTTTTTAAATTACATAACTTAATATGTACCTTTAGGTTGTATAACTAGGGTTTTCCTTCCTGCCCATTAAAAAAAAAAAGTCTTAATTACTAAACCCTTTAAATCTCAATGCTCTAAGTAAATATTTGCTTATCTGGCAAGACATCTGCCCTTTTCCTGAATACCCTCCCAAACAAATCCTATATGATTTTCTTGAGAGCGAGCTGACACACCCAGAGCTATGGAATCTGTCCCGCTATCCTCTATCCTTTTCATCCATTCGGATCATGGGTCACGCTAATGTTCACGAGTTGCTTTCACACTGTTACTGCGTTTGCCCTTCTCATCTGTACCTCCTGTGCGGGAGAACTACAGTCTGCTAGTGCAGACGATGGTCAGGGAGAGCCTCACTTTGCACTGAGAAAACTATTCCACTCACAGTCCACTTGCTGCTTCTCAGCTTCACTTCCTGCTGGACTTCTGTCCTCTTCTAAGTTGAATTTCTCTCAATGAAAACACTGTAGAGCCCTTTCCTGATTCCTTCCAGCAGAAGGGTACATGTCTAAAGCCCAACTATTGGTCAAATTAAAATTCTTGCATGCAGAACTCCTGAGTGCAACTCTCACTAAAGTATGTGACTGGGCATGATTCTGTATCCCCGGTATTTGCATGAACCAGGATATTTTATGATTGTTTGATGGCCTGTGTAACCACGTTTCCTAAAGCATCTCTAAGTAGCTGCATAGCCTAATTCCACCCGCCAGACTTAGAGTCTTATTTCTCACCATGTGATACTGTTTTCATACATGTAAAGGAAAAAAAATAGAGAACATAGAAAGGGAACTACAATTATTGAATAAAAAGTGAAGATTAATTTTTCTAAATCCAGATATAAAATCACAATGAACCATATTTGCTGAAGTTCTCTGGGTGGTCATACCAAACAGACAGAAAATTATGTTAACGTTTACTAATTTCCACTTAAAAATACCCTGATTGCAATTAACTACAAACTTTAGAAAATATAAACATTTTGCACATCTATTTTGTTCACATTGTTTGTAGTTCAGGTTCTGTCATTGGATAATTTTGTAACTTCAGGAATGTTATTATTCTTCTCTAAAACTCAGTTTTTTGTTCTGAAAAATAATATTGGGATAAATAAATGATTTGTAAACTAGCTGACTGTATAAATAAATCTCTATTACTTTAAACACAGGAGATTTGATGAAAAAATAGATATTTGAAACTAATAAAATTATCTCTGTATGACTTAATTTAGGAAAGAGAAAGTGGCATCTGGTGTACCATGTGCTTGCCCTGCCCAACCAGCTGAGGAATTTCTGAAGAAAACCCAATGCTCTGATGGGCTCAAGTACAAAGCATTAGTCCACTTTTGGTACAAGATGGCAGAGTGAGCACTTGTCAATCTCTCCACCTCCCTGCCAAGGTTTTGGTGGAGAGATTGACAACATATTCTAAAAGTACTAAATAACAATGGTTCTGAAAGAAAAAATAACATTATCCCTATACAAAAATTCGGTGATGAATACTCCAATTACTCTGATTTGATTAATTCACATTGTATGCCTGTATCAAAACATCACATGCACCCTATAAAGATATACAACTATTATATACTCATAATAATAAAAAATAAAAAATAATACATTGTAATTGGCTATAAGATAGAATGCAAATGACAGGACCCACTGAGGATGCACAGAGGACACTATTGCCCTAGACAGGAGATCTAACTGTAGCTTGTTCCTGGGAGACTGGGGGCAGCTCCAGCCTTAAAGTTGAAAAACACAAAGAGCAGCACATGGCAGAACAAAAGTGTTTAGTCTTCTTTCAACTTATATGGAAAGCCAAGAGACAATCTTCTAAATAAAATTTTAATAGAAAGTTAAGTCAGCATGATTTTTAAACAACTGAATGTTAAGCAAAGATTTTTAGGCATTACATTTTTCTCTTCCATTACAGAATATGAGACTTCTCTCTGAGGAATGCACACACCCAGATCAGGACTAACTGGTTTGTAAGTTACCTCCATTGTTTGAGAACAATGGTCAATGATCAGTTAATCCCTTCTTCTTCTTCATATGAGGAGGAATAAATACATAAGGAATAAGGAATAAGTATACATAATTTCCTCTTTTATCCTTTTCCCTTTCTCTTTTGTTTCCTTAATAAAGCTATATTAGTTTTATATTGCTGTGCAACAAATTACCCTATAACTTAATGCTTCAAAGAGATAAAGATTTATTATCTATAATTGTCAGTGGGTCAGAAATGCGGCACAGTTTTCTACATACCTCTTGTGGTCTCTCATGTTGTTGGAGTTAAGCTGTCTTGGCTGTGATCTCAAGTGAAGGCTTTACTGGGGGAGGTTTCTCTTTCAACTTCACAAACGTGGTTATTGGTAGGATCCTATTCCTTAGGGCCTGTTGGATTGAGGGCCTCAATTACTCTCTGGCTGCTCCTTACCATGGAGGTCTCTCTACGGGGAAGCTCACAAAATGGTAGCTGGCTTCCCTCAGAGAGTATGAGAGAGACAGAGGGAGAGTAGCATTCAAGACAGAAGCCGTTGTCTTTTTGTAACCTAATCTCAAAATGACATTCCAGCTCTTGTGACCTACTCTGTTCATTAGGAGCTAGTTACTAATTCAGTTCTTATTCAACTGAGATTCCACAAGGATGTGAATACCAGGAGGTGGAAATCTTTGGAGATCAACTTAAAGATTGCCTACTACAATATTAAATTTACGCCTCAATAGACGCTTAAGCTCTTAAGACTGATTAACACTATATGATATCTGGGATCTCGTATCATCTGGCACCATGTTATAATTACTCACAGATCTGTTCTACTCTTAATAGTCATAGTGCTAGATAAAAGCAGAAAAACACCCAAAGAAAAAACCATATTTTTTTAAATGAGGACAAATAAGATAGCATTATTTTCCCCTGTTTGGTACAGTGATCATCGACAAACATTTATTAAGCACCTAATATGTACCACCAGCAAGCACGCGGGACACTTGGGAGACTTCGGAAAATAAGATGTAGTAATTGTTCTAGAAAAGTTACACATATCATATGCATATAAATATAATCAGTGTTATCTATACACTATAATGCTGACGAAGGCATTTAGCACAGAAATTCAAGAGAGCATCTATAGAACCTTTCAATATGAAAACTGGGATGGGTCAAAACATAAAGTTTAGATATGTCACCATATGTAGAAGGTGTGTTATATCATTCATGTATTTTATAAAGTATAATGCTGTACCATATATTTATAATTTATTTTACTTACCTACAAACATGATTTTGGCAGTAATTTATTTAGACTCTCGGAGAGTTTTCAGTAAATTGGCAGACAAATTAAGTAAAACAAACTAGCAATTTAGCCAAATAATTAATTGGTCAAGTCAATTCTGTCGAGAAACAGTTTTGACTAAACTGGCTTGCGGTTGGATGAAGTTAATTTTTCAATTTATTTAGTGCTTTTAAAACAATTTTGTGTGTTTCCTAGCAGCTTTTTGCTGCTGAAGAATTCCATTTCCAGTCCAAAGTAACTAACATTAATGGAACTCTCTTTGATAGTATTGCCTTATATTCAGAAAAATCAGTGGTAGTCCAAGTAAGAAATAACAAACATAGCAACATGTTTTTGAAGCATGAAGAAGAATAATTTAGAAGCCTAAAAGCCCAGGTACAAATAATTGTGCCTAAAATTGGTTAATTACAACTCAGAGATAAGTGGAAAGTATCCAATTGCAACCAGAATTGCTCAATTGCCTGTGCAATTATCCAATTGCAGCAATAATTATTGGCTGCTATAATTTTTCTCTTTAAAATAAATTCAATGCCATATATGTATTTTAAATCTCAAGTATATACTTTTAAAATTTGGTTCAAAGCATTACTTCTATCTATATTGAACATTTTTTGGAAAACATTTATAAGATTATCTAAAATTATGTTTAAGACAAAATTAACAAGACTCAATATTGCATCAGCATAAATTCTCTTCACCTAAATATTATTTACTGAGAAGATTGTAGATTAGTTTCAGATAAGGGAATGCCTGCAAAAGTTAATAAAACACAGAGCATTCATTTTCATTCTAGAGCCAAAATCATGCAGACACCAATTAGGCAGAAATAATTTTGAAAATGTACAGCATTGAATTATACAAGAATAATGGGGAAAAATTCCAACTTTGATTTACAAATATATTACTGTTTTCATATAGTACCCATTCAATAAATAGTCTATATATGTAATTACCATAAAATAATTTTCAACAGATAAGAGTGGGCAGGTAATAATTTAAGTTTAATGATCCCACAAAATCAACAATTTCAGGCCAATATTTCCACATTGATTATAGCTCTACTTTCCATTCCTTCTCCTCACCTTTTTCTCTAAGCATTTTGAACATAATATTAAGGATCTAATGAATAAAAGTTTCTTGCTCAGGGATTGTTGTTAAAGAAAAAATGTGAGAGATATCTGCCAAAGGAAAGAAAAGGAGGGAGAGAGAGGAGAAAGGAAGTTTTGCTAATGTAACTGGAGGAATATTCTGTTGTGAGTATCCCAGACTTTAAATTGTATGTACAATAGCCACTTACAACGTCTATCAAAATGCATTCTATCACATATTGAAGAATATTGAAGAAAAAAATCCCAACATTACCTACTAATCTCTATTTGCAAACTTGGCAATTAAACAAATTTTAGCTTTATTTGATCTTTCAGTTACAAATCTGCTTTTAGTGACAACGTAGATGGCTGCCATGCCACTTTCTAACTGTGGAAGGCACGTGCTGTATTGGACAGAGCAGATGCCAAGGGTTCTAATATAATCAGTTGTCCACTTTAAATCTGAAAACATAAACGAATGGCTTAACTCCTCTAGCTTTGACCCCCCAATATATGAATTAATGAACTTTTCACCATTATAGGTTGAATTCCATCTCCCCCAAATTTACATTTTGATGTCTTAACCCCCAGTACTTCAGAATGTGACCTTATTTGGAAATAGAGTCTTTGAGATATACTTAGTTAAGATGAGGTCAAACCAGAATAGGGTGGGCCTACTAATCCAATACGACTGGTGTCCTCATGAGAAGAGAGAAATTTGGAGATAGACATAGACACGGAGGGAAGACAGCCATGTGAGGATGGAGGCAGAGATTGGAACTAGACAGTAAAAGTCAAGGAGTGTCAGATTGTCGGCAAACCACCAGAAGCTGGGAGGAGAAAGCCTGGATTCTCCCGCACAGCCCTCAGAGGGAACTGGCAGTGCTGACACCTTGATCTTGAACTTCTAGTCCTCATAACGGTGGGACAAGGAACTGCTGTTGGTTAAGCCACCCAGTTTGCAGTGCTTTGTTATGGCAGCTCTAGAAAACTGATAGCATTCCTTTAACCTACAGCTCTATCATTCTAAGTACTCGAGTTTCTGCTCCCTCATCAAGAAGAGGAAGCAGCCTAAGCAACGAGAAGGCTGCCACAAATGGTTTTAACACAAGGCAGTCTTTAATTTCTCTATCTGCAAATACAAATTTCAGAAAAGGTCCGACTAACCCATTTCTCCAGCAGAGAAGAGAAAGACTTTAATCTATGAAATTCTTGGTAACAGAAGGACTATTTGAATAGCAGATCTATGGATCTGACCAAGTTTTGTATTGATTTTTGATACTCAATATGCACATATGACTTATTACTGTAGTTCAATTGCACAAAACCTTAAATATAAAAAGAAAGATCAGAAAGGAGAAAATTTTCTCTAAAGGAATCGTTCCAAGGCCATTCCCCTCTCCTTCCTGACCCTAACACACCAACGCTCTTACATACGTACTGGCTTAATTTTTTTCTTAACATCAAAATGATGTGTAGAAGAAAATGTTGCTTAACTTGATAGTACCCCAACAGTAAGAAGAATCAAGGTTGTTTTAAATTAAATTTGAAATATATGATCAAAAATCATAAGGAAACACAACTCAATTTCTCTGTTTAAAAAAAGCAATCTATATTAAATGACAAAAATCATCCTTGGAAAGATGGAAATTCTGAGATTCCAGTATTTCTATTGAAAATAGTTATATTTCAGATCACAGGTTGGACACTTGTTTGATTTAATTTACTAGATTTATTTTTATCTCATATTTTGGTTTTATTTCTTCATAATTTGGTTTGGTTCAAGGTCCACAATGTACATATTATAATATTTAAATTCAATTTGTAGCAAATCAGTCTGATACATTCTGCTGTTGATATAATTAATGCTCTTGATATACTTTTTAAAATATACTCAGTGCCCTTGATAAGCCACATGAGAACAACAAATTGGATAATTCATCACTAGAGATCTCAGTGGTTCCCAGTGGAGTTTATGTGTGCTCTCATATCAATACATACATGCACAGGTTGAGCACCCCTAGTCCAAAAACCTGAAATCTTAAATGCTCCAAAATCTGAAACTTATTAAGCACAGACATGATGCCACAGTGAAAAATTCAGACCTAATATAACAGGTCACAGTCAAAACACAGTCAAAACTTTGTTTCATGCACAAAATTATTTAAAATATTGTATAAAATTACCTTCCAACTGTGTGTATAAGGTGGATAAAACATACATGAATTTGTGTTTAGACATGGGTCCTGTCTCCAAGATATTTCATTGCATACATGCAAATATCCCCAAATCCGAGAAAATCCAAAGTCCAAAACACTTCTGGTCCCAAGAATTTAGGATAAGGGATACTCAGCCTGTACTCACTTTATGAGATAACAGCACAGAACAAACCAAGCTGCTTGCTCATAGAAAATAAAAGAAGGAAAACCTTCTGTTCTCCCCAGGGAAGTTTATTTCAAAGCTGCCACTTGATCATATATTGCTACAAAATGTTGACAGTTTCAGTTGAGCCATCAAGAACACATTACCTCCATCCATTGCTAGGAGAAAACTGTCAACAATATTGATTACAAATATTTTCATGCCAAGAAAAATCTGAGCACTGAGTGTGATACCAAAGCCCCTAAGCATGTGATTCCAAAGCTTCACTGCAGTCCTCTCAAGTTGCTTTCAAAAATGACATGCACTTGTTAATTCAGTTCATGTTATTTCAGTAAATATTTGTTGACTCCTGTTTGTCAGGAAGAAAAGATTAAAAGAGGAACAAGACCAATCTTTATCATCAAGCAACTCAGTCTGAATATAATTGTCTGAAGCAGTATTTTGAAAATGTGTATGATATTGAAAAAATATCTAAAAATCCACACATCCAATTTTGACTATATGTGCATTTATTCATTATTTATAATAGAAGTAGTTTAACCCTTTTGTAAGCAATTATTCCAATGAGTACAACATGTTTGCAACCTTTTACCAAATATACTAAATAAAAAATCTACAAGATGACAGGAGCCATATACCAAATACAGAGATGCTCATTGCACTATAATATCTAAGGATGTTAAGTGTTAAAAACGTTATTAGAAATACATTGGAGAGAAAAACTACAGCTGTTGGATTTGTATTTGATATTTTACATATAAACATGTTGTTATACTAGGAATTACAAAAGTGAAATTATCATATTATAGCTAAATTAATGCACATGATTCTTAAAATAATTAGCTAAAATTATTCATTCATTAGTACAATGACTATATAATATGATTGCATAAAAACTGTGTAATATAAGCAAAAACTAGACAGGTTAAGTTATCATGATTTATTTTAAGAATTTCCATTTCTTTAAGAATGGAGATGCTTTATAATTTCTATGTTAACAAAGAAAAATGCTAGTTTAAAAATTCCAGCTTAATTTGTGTTTTATTCATTCATTTAGTATTTCTACTCCATGTGCTCTACCAATCCTGTATTAGGTGTTGGGATCTGTTAGGTAAAAAGTCAAGTTTTCTTTTCTCAAATATCTCAAAGTCTAGTAAACAATGAATTTTAATATACAGTGATATATTTTTGTGATGGATTTATGCACAGCATCCTATGAGAGCCCATTGCAGGTGAACTTATCCCAGTTAATGGATTCTGGAGAAATTTCCCAAATGAGATAATATAAACAAATAATTTTAAGACATTCTTATATTGGTGTGTTTATCAATTTATTCAATCATAAGAGTCAATTCTTGCTTGGGGTTTATACTTTAATTAAATTCATTTCCTGGAATTACTTTTTGTTAAAAATCAATAAAAATGTATGCACTGAAGGATTTTTTCTCTCCTTCATACCATTTTTCTAAAATACTCATCACCATGAACCATACATGTCTATCCATTCCACATTCTGTTAATGGTAACATGATAAAAAAGGCAGACAAAATGCTTTCTATCACTCCACAACAAGACTTGGAAGTTACCTTGAAATGCTTAATATTTTATCAAATAATAAATACTAATACCATATACAACACCAATGATATTAAATGATACATAAACAGGAGCAACAATAAAAAGCTGCAGGAATTCAATTTAGGAGTAGCTTGAGTGGTCAGGAAATGAAATAGAATTTAAATAATGCTATTATTATGAGAATTAAAAAAGCAGAGTGTGGAGACATTTCTATGGGGTGGGTAAGGGAGTTACAAACATGATTTTTAATTTTTTCCTTTTTTTATTTTCCAGTAGATTTAAGGGGTACAAGGTGAATTCTGTACAGGTATATATTGTATAGGGGTGAAGTCTGGGCTTTTACCCACCACCCGAATAGTGGATATTGTATCCCATGGACTTTAGTAGTGTTTATCTGCTTGTTTGGGATGGAAACAGTTTCAGAGGAAGGCCAAGTGGAAAGCAGGGAAAGACTACAGAGAGTGTTAAACAATGAACTCTAGTGTTTGGACTTTATTTAGATACCAACGTTATTCAGACTTCCACTTTTCCCCAGAGGGATTGGGTTTGGGGAAAATTTATGGTACATCTAAAATCATTTCTGACAGCGCAGCATTTGAAGCAAATAAAGTCTTAGCTATCATTTGGAAGCAGCAGGGAGGTGATGAGTCCCACAGCTTCTCCACTCCGTTCTTCTCTCGGAGCTCCAAGGAGGGCCACTTGAGCACCTCTGCCTGCGGGGATGGAAGCGACCATGGGAGGGTTCAGATATGTCCCTCTGTGTGTTTGGTGGAAGCTGGTGACATTCAAAGAGCTGCTTAGAAAGAATACTGTAGACATGGGATTTAGGATGCAATGACACAAAGACAGACGGGAATGAGGACTGCAAGGAGATATTTACAAAAGTCCGTTAAAATATCCTAAGATTGCTGAAAATGGGAAAGTGAGAGGAAAGTCAAAAATTCTTGATAGTTGCCTAACTTTGACAGTGCTACTTAGTGAAATACAAGATCAAGATTTGAAATGGGGATTCAATAATATAATTTTAAACAGAGAATAGTGGGTAGCTTCAAACAACCTGATATTCAGGGATAAATAACATTTCATTCAATCAGTTCCTACATTTTAAAGAATGGTGATGGCAGTGCTCAATAGAAGGAAACTGCACATATGCCAGAAAGAATAAAGTAGCAAGGAATAACATCAAGCTGTAAGATACCTACAAATATTGCTTATTAATATTGCAATGGGGTAAGCTAAATGAATGGAAGAAAATATTTGGAACAAAGCATATCAACCAACACTCTCCAGACTACAAAACGAGAATTGCATTTTCAAGAAGAAAGTAATTATGTGAGTGCTTTAAAAATTTTCATATCTGAATCAAACATATTTTGTCTTGAGTATTTTCTAAATACAAAGACTGAGAGAATACAAATAGGTATAGGAACAGAGTGAACTCTTTCATTAAAATAATTCATATGGTTATTTTATATATAATTTAACATATATAAAATCATATAATTTATAAGATAATATAATAATTATAACTTACAATGTTTTCCTTTAAATTTCTATTTAAAATATTAAATAGCTAAGTGCAGAAATGGTACTCAATAAGTATTTGTTAAATTCCAGAAGGCATTAGCCTGCATGAAGTTTTAGGACTACACCTTCTCATATTTAAGACAAAAATCCACCCTCCAAGCAAGTAATTATTATCAACACAAACTAAAATTAAATTGTAAAATAATTTTTAAAAATGAAGTTTCCATAAAGGCAAAATATCACTAATGAATGCTCCATTATAGACCAAACGCAGAATTTACAAAGGAAATATTAGCGAACGTGTTCTACAACTTCTGAACTGCTCAGTAGGCTAACGGATACAGAGATGGATCACAATATGGAAAGAAGAGAAAATTTTGAAGAGATTTAAAGTTTTTACAATTCTTTGCTCTCAGTCCTAACCCCTATTAGAGGACACCATTTAGTGTGGCCACTTGAAGAGATTAAATGTGATCAGGGTAGCTGGAAAAGGATTTAATTCTCACCAAAGCAATCTAGCCGGGGAAAGACCAGCTGAGCAATTGCTTTGGTGGAGGAACTGAAGACTTATTGCTGTATCGAAATTGGATTGAACTCTTAGAATTTGTCAGGACAAACATGCATTGTGTTCCTTCCAAACAAGAGGAGGCCACCCCAAGGCACAGAACTGGCATGTGGTTACCCTCACTTGTGTAAATGGGGCCATCTGGGAAAGGAAGAAAGAAGAACAGGAAAACGTGCAGACTGATGCTGGATACATAAGGACAGGGCGAGGTGGCAAACCACCACCAGGAATGGAGTATCCAGGAAACTGTATGGGAGACACCCAGAGCTTTGAGAATCTTCAGAGAATCCACTGAGGCACCTAGGAGAGAAACAAACAGCTTTACTATCTGCTAGGTCCAGTCCATAAAGCCTACTCAGAAAACTACCAAGAAAGAGCTTTCTATCTTTCTATTGTTCTTTGTCTTTCCCAAGTTCTAATACCCATAAAAGGCTTGAAGCCAAGGTTGGAGGTCAGGGAAATGAGGAGGGGGAAGGAGAATTGAACCAGCTGTATGTCTTTCACTGCAGCAGGGTCTGAAATATGTCCTGGCAGACGAAGGAGTCTAACTCAAGTAAGGAGTCATCATTATTAATTACTATGACCTTATTTTGATGAAGTTGCTCTGAGCATTTGCTGAGCCTCACCAATACTGTACACATGAACATCACTACATGGATTTCATAGTGAAGTTGCAAAATCTCACATAAACAAATGATCTACCTATTAAGCCATCAACATGATTAAAACTAAAATTACAACATTGAAGTTAGGTAGGAATTAATGGTCTGGTTCTTATGGCTTGGATTTTGTGACTTATAAATTAAATAAACAAAAAATCTTGAAACTGAAAAAAACCCTATCATAAAGTAGTATCAATTTATAAGGTAAAGATCTAGTCTTGTTTTTCAACTCCTTAAACATCTCTCATAATACTGTATTTCAAATTAGAATACCCAGAGCTAAAGCTGAAGTTATTCATCATAACCAATCACTGAAATCTAGGTTTCCCGATGGGTTAAATTCCACTTACAGGGTTTTTATCTCATTCTAAACATCACATCATATTAGTAGATGATTCTGCCATTTAGCAAATGCAATATTTTTAAGTGATAGATTCAGAGATTATTCATATTTTTTCATTCATTTAATCATTCAACAGGGAGTTTCTCAATACTGAAGAAGTGTAAGGCCTATCCTAGGCATTGGGTTTAAAGCAGGGACTAAAATAGATAAAACGTATCCCTTCATGAAGCTTAGAGTGTAGTGGGGGAAGGGGAAGGAGACATTACAAATAAATTGTTCGGGAGCAAAACAACAGAAGAAAAAGAATCAAAATAAGAGATTGTGCCTGAAAGGAAATGCAATTTTAGATCTGTTGGTCTGGGAAACCCATTTGATAGTCCCCAAGGCAGGAGTCTGTGTGTCTGGAGCAGAGAACTAGGGGAGGCAGAGCAGTGGAAAATCAGACCAGAGGATTTCAGAAGCAGAAGCCAGCTCACACAGACCCGGGCGTCCTGATAAGGGCTGCAGACTTCTTGTAAGAGAGGTGGGAAACCAGCAAGTGGCCTCGTCAAGGGGTGATGCACATTTCCAGCTTATTCGGGCTGCCGTGTGGAGAGCAGACTGCTGTAGGAGGCCCGGGAGAAGCCAGACCAGCTAGGACTCTAGAGGGAGATTTTAGGTGGTGGGACCAGGACCAGCCTGGTGGTGGAAAGGTGTCAGAAAGTGGTCAGACTGTGCATAAACGGTCAGTATTCAGTATTTGCTGATGGTTCGGATGTGGGAAGTGAGCAAGAGAGAGAGGTCAAAAATGAGGCCGACGTTTCTGGCTTGTTAAATGAATTCTGAGTCTACTGAGAAGAAAACTGTGGGACAAGCAGGTTTGAGGAGAAAAATCAAGAACATGTTTCTGGACTTATTATGTCTGTTATGCTTATAATATGTCCAAGAACAATTATGGGATATACATTTTTTTCTTTTTCAATTTTCTCCTCAAGAAACAGTAAGATTACTTTGATTAATAGCAATAAGGGTTAGTTTTATTAGTAACTAAATCAATTGCTGCAAAATATTTACTCATTCCGAGACTGAATGCAAAGAGCTTTAAAAAGAAGTTTAAAAACATGGGATAAATTAGGCTATCCAGCCACGTACTGTGCTATTTAATAAATAGGCCTAGGCTAGGATACCGGCATGTATTTGGGGGTTGTGTGTTTGTTTGTTCTTTAAAGCATTATATAATATAGAGGATTTAAGTAATCCACAATTGTACTCTTTAGTGGGACTCCGTAAAACTTAGTTCACATGTGGAAGGCACAATGAGAAGTAATTGGTGACACAGACACGGGGCATGATGATAATCACTGCTACTCTACAGGAGCCAAGTCCTATAAGCAGTGTGACTGTGGAGGCTGGTGGCAAAAGCCCTGGGTAATGCTCTCATTCCCTGCCATTCAGACCTGCAATGACTATGTTATTCTGAGTCCCCCAAGAAGCAGATGCCAAGGCAGGACCAAATGAGCAAGGCTGTATTAGGGGACATGCCTCTGAAAGAGGAAATAGGGCTGGGGGCTGGGGAATGCTGACCTCGTACAGCACAGTCTGAGCCCTAATCAAGGGGCAAGGGAGGCGAGGTCGATTAAGTGCTGTCTAAGGAAGTCTCAGCAAGGTGGTCATAAAGTGCTTGAACCCAAGTTGGCCGGCAGAGGAGTTTCCTGTTTCCCCAAAACGTTTCTGCCTCAGTATCTTTGCAGCATTGGGTGGCAGCAGCCCATGAGCGTCGTGGCCTCAGTGCAGATGCAGTGATGGAATTCAAAGCCCCGTAGCTGGGTCCTTGGTCATTTCATCTCCCTGCAGTGGGAGATCTGTGAGGTACCTTCCTGGCTGCTGCACTGCACTGTCAGACGAAATGGATAGTTAAGGATAGGTTCATTATACAGCTATGTGTAAAAGAGAATTAAAATGTGGAAGTGAAAGCATTATATTAAGAGCACATGTAAGAGGTACTGTCTTTAGGTTGTTTCTTGGCCATTTTCAAGGAAAAGGTAACTCCCTAACTCCCACCATCGTATTAGCGTTGTCAGGAACTAATATGAGCAAAGTAAGAATTTCAAATAAGCCTACTCATGGAGTTTTTAAAAATTATTTGTACTTTTTCTCATGATACCCAGAAACCCAGGCCAGGGATTGCTGTGCATTTGTTCTTTAAAGCTGTGGTCCCCAACCCCTGGGTGCAGGCTGGTACCTGTCTGGGGTCTGTTAAAAAACAGGTGGCACATCACCGCCTGAGCTCCGACCCCACTGCCCCACTCCCCTAGTCCCCGTCAGTGGAAAAATTGTCTTCCATGAAACCGTCCTGGTGCAAAAAAGGTTGGGGACTGTTGCATTAAAGCATGTAGAGCCCTACAGAGGCCTCTATAATGTAAAATTATAATCATATATAATAATATTAATAATAAGCCAATGTTTAATTTTTATATTGCCAGATACACATTTAAGTAATTAACATATTTAATTTGTTTATGGGGTGAGTTCTATTATTATCATAAATATTTTACAAAGGAGGCAGTTGAGACACACAGAGTTTATGTAACTTCTCTGAGGTCACACAGTTAGTAAATTGGAAGAGCCAGTTTTCCCAACTGGGCATTCTGATTCCAAAAACCATAATCTTAACTAATATAGTATCTTGGTTATCTTCAATTTTAGACCATTCAGAAATAGATAATAAAAACCATTTACTTAGACTGTGTCCTTCAAATGAATGTGCATGCCATTTTGACGATAGCAAATAAAATGAATTAGTTTTCCAATATAAAAATCTAGGATGTCATAGCAAACCATCCTCAAAATAGTCAACATTATACTTATAAGAGGACTAAGAATAGAATCACATAAGTCAGTAAGCATAGTGGAGCCTAAGAGAAAAGAATCTTTAGGGAAACTGCTTAATGTAAAGTTGGTTTTGGCACATAGTTTGGGCATAGCTTAGAAAATTGTCAATAACAATGCAATTCACTGACTGTGGTGACTGTTCATTGCAAGCCTTTCTGAAAGTCTGAACCATGCTTTGTCAATCTGTAACAAAATGATAATATAAGCATTATACGCATATAGCTTTTTACATCCAGGATAATTACAATGCTTTTTATGCCAGACATGTCAATTAACATTGATCTTTGCTCTGAAAGCATTACGAAGTCTTAGAATGTCTGAGAAGGGTATATGTAAGGGTCATATAAAATGCAATGTATAACAATTCATTAAGTAGCTTCTAGTTTAATGGAAAAAAATGGTTAGAAGTAAGGCCAATTCAAATCATCTTAGGAAAAATAATCATCCATTCACTGGTAATCTTGGAAAGGATGGAAACACAGAAATTCATAAATTGGATTTGCCTGAATCTGTTCACTTACTGAAAAATTCTTCCAAATACCTTATTTCTTTTGGTGGATAAATTGCTACACATCTATGCAACAAATCAATCCAAATAATCACTACCAATCGTAGAGTCATGAAAATAAACCAAGTTTCAGGGCTCAAACTAGGCACATGTAGAGAAAAAAAGGATATTTAATAAGGACTTCCCCAAGGGCAGACCACAGTGAATAAAATATCTTCGATTAGAAACTCATTTCTAACTGTGTAGATACTACTGTCCCTAAGAGTCTTTTTTGCTTTTCAATGCAATTGCCTTTGGAAGGAATAACAATTTCATCAATGAATATTATATGACTTTATTTTATTAGAGGTTTCTAAGACATTCACCTTTAAAGGTATCGAGAAAAATAAATCAATGAAGGTGTCTGAGGCGGGCAAGTTTAGGTGGAGGAAAAGGAGATCGCAAAGGGAGTGGAGGGCCGGAGAGAGGAGGCCGGGCTCCGCCAAGAGCCTGGGAAGGTGAGCAGATGAAAGTGAGCAGTTATGGTCATCGGGGGACATTCATATGCTTTATTAAATCAGATTTTTTTCTTCGAGAAATCTCTAGTGTCTGATTTGATTAAAAATTATAACGAGAATAGTAAAGGCATCATTTTGCCCTCCTGCAATGTAAGCTCCCCCAGAATGTACAAGGAAAGCAGCCGTCTCTGCCTTGTTCTCTGTGATGTCCCCCTCTCCGGGTCATTGAATGTATTCAATGAAAGTTTGTTGAATTAATGCAGACATACTTTTTTCTTCCTGCTCTAAGATGAAAATGTCATAGTGACAAAGGCTCCTAAAAAAAGCATCTCTATGACAATACTCCATATCAGTGTTAAATAACTGGTAGAACATCACTTACAATATCTATGTAACTTCATCTACACTTAATACATCTTAAGTGAGAAGAAGAATATCTTCTGTCTAGATGATGTTTAGATAACAGAAAAATATGTTACTTTCTAATAGTCTATAACAGAAACAAAAATACTCTATATGAGTTTCTACTTTTGCCTAAAGGAATACTTTGCTCTAAAATCATGGAGATAAGTGCTCCATTAGGAATTGTCAGGTCGACAAACATGTATAGTGAGTCAATTTTTTCAGTAGTACCATCAGAATGATTTTTTTTTCAGAGTATACTGATCACACTCCCTCATTTTTAAAGAACCTTAGCTTTGCCAACCCATTTTATTCCCTCAACTTCTAATAGGCAGAGAAAAGACTAGCAAGTTTTTCAATAAATGATAGACCTCTGCTTTCCAAACATCTAGTGGCCAGTCTTTAAGTTGCCTGTCTGCTGTCCTAGGTGCCCCACTGTGGTGTCTCATTGAAACCCCAAGCTTCTCACTAATAATCAACTTACAAAAACACTGGGGCTCTCTACCATCACCCAGTGTTCAACAAATAAAATAATTTAATCAACACAGAAATATCTACTTTTGCATATGAAAGCACTTATGCAAGAGAACTCAAATTATATCTCATAGCAAACTTTCATAACACCCCTTTTTTCTCCACCCAAATCTTTTTCATCTTACAACTGCCCCAAAACCTTTTCATTCCCAATCACCCTTCCTGAAATTCTATACCCAGTCCAGGTCTGTCTCTTTTTTATTTTCATTTTTACCCATCTATCCCTCTTCAAGTTCTTTATAATGTGCCTCAATTTATTTTCTCAGTCTGGACCTGACCTCTTTTCCTAATCCCATATTACGTTATAAAGAATCCAGGATCCAGACTGGGGAACACAATGAAGAGTTCAATGACGAGGCTGCCTTATTAATGAAACTTCACCCTGCCATTTGAAGAAGAGTAAGAGCTAGCCTATGCTAGGGTCTTCTAATAGTTGTATGTATATGTTAATCATTTAATCATGACAACAATGCTATAAGGAAGGTATTATTACTATTAGCAACATCATCATCAAAATTGTAGAGATATAAAAACTACAGCAGAGCAGTTGAGTGGCTTGCCCAAATATGCAACTTGCAACTTGTAAAGGCAGATTTTGAATCTCAGTGGTCTGACCCTAGAAAGCGCATTCAAATCCCACTCTCTACTGCCTGGTAGGAGGATAACCCTGGGTCTCTTGCTCACTATGACATTCCCAGCTTCTGATACACAGAAAATACTCAGTGCAAATTTGTTGAATGAAGGCGGCACATACACTGTTTCCTTGTTTCTGTAAGATGAGAAGGATCACCGAAATGGAAATTCTCTTAAAAAAGATAATTCTTAGCTTCTGACAATATTCCGTATCAAGGTTAAATAATTTCAGGAAAACTAATGGAGCCAATATAAGGAGGAAAAGAAGAAAGATGATAGTAATGCTGGGAATTCACAACAAAAATCTCTCTGTTTTTGTTGTTTGGGTTTTTTTTGTTTAAATGTTCTTTTTTATTATTTGTTTTATTCATTTATTTTTCCTCAGATTTATTAAGGAAGAATTGACAAATAAAATTGTATATATTTATGGTTTATAATGTGATGTTTTGATGTAAGTATACCTTGGGAAATGATTAAATCAAGCTATACCATTTACATCACATTACATGCTTATAATTTTCTTGTGGTAAGAAAGTTTAAGATCTACTCTCTTAGCAATTTTAAAGTATACAATACATTGTTATTAACTAGAGTCACCATGCTATACGGTAGATATCCGGGATTTGTTCATCCATTCCAAATAGCTCTCTGCGCCCTTTGACCAGTATCTCCCCACTTCCCCACCCCCACAACCCCTGGAACCCTCCAATCTATTCCTGCTTCTATGTGTGCAGCTTTATTAGATTCCACATACAAGCAGCAGCAGGCAGTATTCATGTGTCTGTACTAGGCTTATTTCACTTAATATAATGTCCTCTAGTTTAATCCACATTGTCCCAAATGGCAGGGATTTCCTTTTTTTATGGCCAAATAATTATTCCACTGTGCTTTTAGGGTTATATCCAAATAACCATAGCTCAGACCAATGTCAATAAACTTTTCTCCTATGTTTATGTTTTGTTGTAGTAGTTTTACAGTTGGATTCTTATATTTGAATCATTAATCCATTTTGAATTAATTTTTTATATTCAGGGTGAGAGTCCAATTTCATTCTTTGCATGTCAATATCCAGCTTTCCCAACACCTTTTTGAAGAGTCTGTTCTTTCCCCATTGTATGTTTTTTTGTACCTTTGTCAAAGGACAATTGACCATAAATGCATGGATTTATTTCTTTTTCCATTAGTATGTGTGTGTGTGTGTGTTAATGACGATACCATGCTGTGTGAGTACTATAGCTTTCTATTATATTTTGAATTCAGGTAGTGTGATGACTGCAGCTTTGTTCTTTTCACTCAAGATTGCTTGGCTGTTTGGGGTCTTTTGTGGTTTCCTCCAAATTTTAGGATTGTTTTTATATTTCTGTGAAAAGCATCATTGGGATTTTGATAGGGATAGCATTTAATCTGTAGATCACTGTGGATCATATAGACTTTCTGACAATATTAATTCTTCCAATCTATGAGCACAGAGTATCTTTCCATTTATTTGTGTCTTCTTCAGTTTCTTTCCTCAGTGTTTTATAGTTTTCAGTGTGTAGATCTTTCACCTCATTGGTTTAATTTGTCCCTAAGAATATTTTCTGATGCTATTGTAAATGGGACTTTAAAAAATTTCTTTTTTGGGTAGTTCATTGTTAGTGTGTGCTACTGGAAACTACTATACATATCCTTTAGAATATAATGATGCTCTTTTTCCCTTACTTTGAAACACTAGGTATTGATTCTTTGGTTCCCAGGCCAAGTGTGATTCATAGAGCCTCAACTAATATGTGCTGAATTGAAATATTTCTTTAGAAAGACAGCAAAGAAAATTCACATCTGTTGGCAGTCTTATTATACCTTGTTTGCTTACATTATTAACCACTCCATTTA
This sequence comes from Daubentonia madagascariensis, assembly GCA_023783475.1. Taxonomy (NCBI): domain Eukaryota; kingdom Metazoa; phylum Chordata; class Mammalia; order Primates; family Daubentoniidae; genus Daubentonia; species Daubentonia madagascariensis. Next base: position 34,735,729 of record JAKFHU010002140.1, on the reverse strand, counting down.
CACTAGAGACTTCCCAGGAGCTCGCCCTATGTTGACTCAACCAAAAGGAATAGTTGTACAGTTCATTCAAATGACCACTTGGGAGTAGAGAGTAAGAAGCTGATTGAATAGATTGTGCTTGTAATTGCTGATTTGACAAATGGAAAAAAAATGACCATGTAGCCCTGTGAAGATAACTTATTTGATAAAATCTTTAATAAAAACAATGTGTGAAATAGTACTACGAAGCCTTCTTTAAAATAAATTGTACATTTCATTTTAAAATATAAGTAAATGATACCAAAAATAAACAAATAAAGCAAACCCATAAAAAAGGCTATTTGAATAGGGAAGATATTTTCCAGCTAATGCATATGAAACTTTGCCTCATAAATTGTATTACCCAGCTGTAGCTTCTTGGGAAACAGTAGCTAGAGAACATTTTGATAAAAACAAACTGCCAACATGGACAGCAAGGTGCTACACAATGACAACAACAACAAAAAGCACATTTCAAAAGCAGACGATAATTATTCTTTTCCTTACAAGCCTAGCAATGGTATTGCGGAAGTGCTAGGACTTTTTAAGTGGGAACCAAATTAATCTTTATTAATCCTTGTCATTGTGATTGCATAATGTCTGGATTTGAATGTCTGATGTGCAACACTCTTTCCTCTTCCTCTGGCAATCAGAAGTGTGAAAATAAACCTTATGCTTTAAAAAAAAAAAACTCTGAGGTTTGAAAAAAATAGGTATAATCATCTGAACCAAAATAAAAAAGAAATTACAGGAGAAAAAATATACACTATGTCAGAGTTGCAGACATGCTCTTTTATGTTAATATATGCACTGCTATATGTCAGGGCTATGAAAACAGGCAGTGAAACAAGAAGGCAGGTGGCCAAATATGTACAGAGAATTTAAAAAGTTATTCATGTGTATTTTTTAGAATCTCTCTTTAGAGCTTAATTAATACCTTTAAAATTACTTCCTGGAATGATCTGTATATAGTCCCAATTGGAATTACCATTTGTTGTTAATTAGTGAGGAAGGTCAAGTTTCATAATAAATAGATAAATGAAAACACAAACAGCCCTGACTTGTGAAGCAACCTGCCAACAAGGACTAGCTCCTGCCATTTTCAGTGTTTTCATTTGCTTGTGTGGTTAGTTTGGATCATGTCTGTAAATGTATCCTCTGCCCATAAAAGCCACACATATACATCAATACTTAATGTATTTTATGCTGCCAAATTAGGCTAAACACCTCAGTGTTTTACTTATTCTTCCCTAAAATTTGATTCTAGTCTGATCTCAGAACTCCAGACCTTATGATATCTTAGCCCACACCCAGGGTCCGGCTGGCCTGCCCTGTCTCTGATTTTGCTCCCAAGTGTAGGCTGTTAAAGAGCACCATGCACATTCCTAAGATCATCTTTAAGGATTATGGGTCTAAATAATTCCTTATTTTTTTTTCTAAGTGATGTGTTATTATTTTCTGATTTATACACTGTTCTTGATATTGAAGATACTTTCAGTACCTTTTTTGAGGTTAGAAATTGTGTCTATCTGCCATAAATAGTAACTTACTATTTCATATTATTTGCCTAAATTCCCTAACTTAACATTACATAGATCTTTCACTCTTGCGTTCTGGGTTTGACCAGACCATCTTTATCTGTCCATGCTCCTCACAATTCTTAGAACTAATGTCTTTATAATTGTTTACTTGCTATTGTCTGAACCTTCAGATATAATATTTCCTTCTCAATGTACCATCATTATCAATAAAAACTCTGATAAATGTCCCTCAATATACATTTTTGTTTTGTTTTTTTCACATGCATTTATGTATCTCTATCAGTACAGTTAATATAAGAAAGAAAATGGTTATTACATGAAGCCAAAGTAGGCACTAGCTTGCACTTTCCAAGAGTGTGGTGTAATCCCTGTAAGTTAGGAAATAAAACTCTATGACACTATCTTCCCCTTGAGGGACCACTGGAGGAGGGTGAAAGTGTGTGATGGGCTTTCAAAATACCTGCCTGGTTTCTGCTCTTTGGAAGCTGAGACTTACATTTTGTGAGGCTCTGGTTTCATCAGCACATCCCTGAATCCTTAGACTTGCTTTCAGAGACCTGCCGCTGGATGGAGAATGGAACACTGACCTCATCTACTGCCATGTTCAGTATTGTGCTTCTGAGATAAACCTGAGAGTAACAGTCAAATGTTTAGGGATTAGAGGAGAACATGAAGAGGAAGAGACATGGGTGGGAAGACCCCTACAAGAATGAAGCCCACAGACAAATGTGGGCAGTAGGAACTTTCTAGAAGTGAATGGCTAAATGTAAATATGTAATATTAGCATCTATGTTGTTGTGTTGTTTGCCTATTATTTTGGGGTTCCCTGAAAGCAGAGCCTGAGGCAAAGACTAGGGGAGGGTAGTTTACTTAGGAAATAATCTCAGGGAGCAAGGAGGAGGGAGAATCCCAAGAAACTGAACTGTCCCTCTGAATTGTTGAATGAATCCTGTCCCCTGTTGGTTGAGGGTGGCCACCAAGGGCTTAAATTCCCTTGCACTTCTAGACTGTGCCTGCATGCATCCTGGGCGAGCAGAGCCAAACACTTTCCATCATTCACGCACTTCAGTAAAATCTTTTCCACCTATAAGTACTTTTTTTTGGCATGGTTCTATACTGTTTCAGAAGTTTTTGGGGGAAAAATCAAGAAATAGGGACAGCATTCTAAGTCACTGTCAGATTGCAGCAATCAGAGTGCTGTGGGATGTGTGGTGAGATGAAAGTTTTGGGGCCAGCTATGAAGGTGGACCCCAAGTGACTAGGAGAACATATGTTCCTAAAGATTTGTGGAAATTCTGGGTCAGGTGTTGAAAATCCTTGGGATAAAGGATAGGCAAATATGTGTAACAGTGTTCAGGCAAAATGCATAATACATATTTGTCTCACTAAAATACAATATATGAGGATTATTGTTTTCCAAATAAATATTTTTTAAAAGTTCCCTTGATATCAACTGTAGTTGTAGTTTAGCTAACTATCCCTTATCTTGGGAGGATCTGTGTTCTCTTTTCCTCCAAATAGCAAGTAATCAAAATATAACATAATATAATACAATATGATATAATAATATAATATAATATAATATAATATAATATAATATAATATAATCATACTCTGAGGGAGCTTAACACATAGAAGGGAATAAAGTAATGAGTGCCCAAGCTCTGGGGAGGTGTTTTGAGTAGAGTGGTTTTTAATATCCCTGTGAAGAGGTAACATTTGAGCAAACATCCACATGATAAGGAACCAGCTAAGGTTTGAGGAAAGGATGTGCTGAGGGAGAATTTTCTAAAGTTTGAAGGGAACATAAAATGAGGTAGGAGATGGTAGATGAGGAGGGGTTAAGAATTGAGTTTCTGGGTTTCCTTTGTGTTTTAAGATGAGCCATAATAAAGTGTGTTTATATGCTAATGGGGGGCAGGTGGGCTTGTGTACATGCTCCCTGAGTGAATCAGATTATTACCTGGGTCCTAAGGCAAAATATCTACAGAAAAACAGAAACAGAGGTGTCCATAGCCTGAAGTTCTGCCATGATCCGCACACAGTTCTAGTGAGGGGAGCTGAACAAGAAATCTGCCTCAATAGACGTTAAAACTGTCACAAGTCATAGAAGTCAGCAGCGGTGGGGTTCTCAGATCCAGTCACCACTAGAAACCGCTGGCTTGGCACACTGAGCGCCAGCAGTCAGTGGGTGATCAGCAGAAAGTCTGGGGCCACAGGCAGATGGTGCCATGATACTCACACTCCTCGTCCCGGAGTGGGGCACTTTAATTAGAGACTTTGGAGGAGAAGGGAGGGGACACATTTGTTAATTACAACGAGCCAGGTGTGACTGAGAAGCTGGCTGAGGTGGAGCTGTACCTTTGGGTATACCTGCAGGGATGTTACGTGATGTGACATCTGCTCTATATTGCTTTTATAAAACCAGACGTTTGTGAACTCTGAAACAAGGCTAGCTCTAAGGATTTTGGCTGATGAGCTGAGGACTTCTATCCCACTACCCAAGTTTCCTTTGCCTCTTCCTCCCTGAGTTTCCCCCTTCCTTCACAAACGTCTCCAAACTGGAAATCACTGGATGTCTCCCTTTTCTTTTTTCCAGTTTATTCTTCACTTACTCTTATTGTGCTCTCGTCTTTATCAGAATCTTAAATTGCCATCAACCAGCAGTGTCATCGCTGGCATCGCTTGGTGGCTCATACACCACCCTTGCCGTGATGTACCGCATTTCTTTATTCTCTGGTCCCAGGCCTCCTGCCTTCTTCCTCTATCTGGCTTACCTCAGGCGATCTCTTCGACTGAAGACTTCAAACTCTGCTTGGTCTCTCCCTGACTTAGAGCTCTACGTCCCGAAGAGCCTCTGACAGACCTTTATAGGCTACCATTTTCCCGACAACTCCACGTGTGTATCACAAAGATGCCTCGAGTTTAGTACATTGAAAATTCAAGCTCATAATTTTCTCCCCAAATGGAAGCTCAGTCTGTTCACCATTTCCCAAGGAATGTTACCACAATCTTACCAGTTTTACAAGCTATATGTATTTCTGAGCAATTCCTCTTCTTGTCTCCCATAGTTCAGATATCCCCAGTTTGACTTTTTCCCCTTAAAATTGTTTATACCCATATACTTCTCTAAATTTCCACTGCTACCACCTAGTTAGTAAAAAATAATGCTCATTGAGAGCTGAAGAGGTGCCCAGCTCTGTGACAACTGCTTTAAATGAATTATGTCATTTAATGCTCACAACCACCTTATCAAAGATTATCCATTTACCATTGTCACCTCCTTCTTACCCCTGAGGGGTGCAGCTTAGTAATGTGTAATTCCCCACAGTCACACAGCTGAGCACAGACAACTCTCACTTTTCTAAGCCCAGACAGAGTGTGCTACTCTTTCAAGCACTAGTCCAAACTTATTAAACTTCACCTATTCCCTGGATAGCAGTGTTAACTTCCTAATTGGTGTGCCTGTAACAATCTTAGTTCATCCCTTTTGAAACAGTCTCCATCATTCCTCTATTCAGATCTTACACATCTTTCCCCTGGCTTCTCGGCAAAAGCCAAGGCCCTGCTCAGAGACATGAAAGTTGCTGCCTGACCTGGCTTGGCCCTTCCCCAGCTCCACAGAACTCCGACCCAGTGGTTTCAACCTGGGCCCTACTCATTGCCCACCGGCGAGCACAGGCCACAGATTTCTTTCCGTTCTGTAACAGCCTCAAGGCATTAACACACGTTTCCGGATAGTTATTTCTCTGACGGCATGATTATTTGATTAACCTTTGGATTCTAGACAACTTTATAAAATTCATGAGGGCTAAATTACATCTAGTTTCATTCACCATGCCTAGCACATAGTACTTAATAAATATTTGTTAGGGCAAGGTATCTTCTTTTAACAATAGAATGCTAATCATATTATGCTACTATAAATTAATGCATACCACCAGAGAAAATGTGAGGAATTGAGGTAGATTATAAGGGCAAAAACCAAAGAAAAAGGAAAATTACCCATTGATCTTAATCCAGAAAAAATGTTATTTTATTTATTATATTTCTCGTAAACATTTTTTGCCAATGATGGGTATGTGTCATTGTTTATAAATTTTTTAGACTATAAGTTATTTAAAACTTTATTTAAAATGTTTCTCATATCACTAACAACTCTAATGCTCATTATTTTAATGGCTACATACTAATGTATTGTTTTTATATGCTATAATTTACCAAACACTCATAATGTAATTGGCTAGATTGTTTCCAAGTCTTGGCAATATAAATGATGATCTAATAAACATCTCTGCACATAAAGCTTTTATTTTTCTTATATTTTTTAAGAATAGTTATCTGATGGAAAATTAGTGCACAGAACACTACGTGGCTCTTTAGATATTTTGTGTGCTTATTGTCAAATTGTTTCTGAAATGGTGTATCATTGAACAGAAATGCCATTTACATTGTATTTGCTAGCATAGTTGTCCTCCATTCCATTATTGCTAAATGGTTAGGCCCCCAAAGTACTACAGTAGTCCCCCTTTATCTACAGAGGATATGTTTCAAGACTCCCAGTGAATGTCTGAAACCTCAGATAATACCAAATCCTATGTATACTATGTTTTTTCCTATACATACATACGATAAAGTTTAATTTATAAGTTAAGCACTGTAAGAGTTAACTATAACTAATAATAAAATGGCACAATTATAACACTATACTCTAATAAAAGTTATGTGAATTGGTCTCTCTCAAAATATATTGTACTACACTCACCTATTTTTGGACCATGATTGACTGTGGGAAACTCAACTGCAGAAAGCAAAAACACAGGTAAGGGAGGGACCACTGGGCACTATGTTGTTGATTAACTTGTATTTTTTAAAAACTCACTGAGGAATGCTTTCTTAAAATAGCATTAATTCTTATTTAAACAATCACATTAATATTTTTGTATTTACCATGGGTATGCATACATCTACATAGATTTAGATATGTATGTGTGTATGTTTTTAATGTGTAGCTATTTATTACAGAGCTATAATTTTTCAATATAGACTTAGATATACATCTATATATTTATAGCTCTATATAGATGGATATTGACAAATATAGATATAGGTATAGATATATTGTAGACATTAACATAGATATAGATATGGATTTAAATATAGATATATTTTCTGTGCCAGGAAGTATGCTGGATTCTGAAAACACAAATGGGTAAAACAGCCTTTTAGATTATAATGGAAGTAACCAGTTGCAAAATATGTTGCTACATGTGACACTGCTGTCTTTCCAGAAACTCAGAATTTAAGGCATATGAATTCAAGAATCATAATAAAATCCAGCAGTGACTTTTCAAATCCTTTTCTTTCTTACTCAGTATTTTTTATAACTTTATTGGAGTTGATGTCATCCCCCACCATGGGTAGTGGCAAAAGACCATGTATGGCATGCATTCTCTTCAGATACACACGGATCCGTAATATCTTGGCACAGCTGGAGTAATCTGAGGGGATGCTACCCCATCTGAAGGTTCTGTTTGGGGTATTTTCATTCCATTCTAAAATTCCTGGAATGTACTTTACCTGCAGTTCATTATTAGCTTTGTCAAAGGAATTGCATTTTGTGATATGTCTGCTTTTAGTATTCTAGGTTGTGGGGAAAACTCATTTGCCAGCATGCTTTTCTAATCTCCTGGAAGACCGTGAAGATTTAAATCCAGATTAAGATTTCCCCTTTATTCTAAGCTTCTTTCAACAAATTAAATTAAGTAACTTAGAGCCATCAAATGTAGTTTCTCCACTTTGCATTAAGTATGTAACAGACGTTTTTGAATGTGTGTAGGGTTTTTCTGCACTTACTGTATTGCAAATGTAGGTGCTTTATTTAGATTTTAACAAGGCTCAGGATGTTAAAATCAATGGATCTTTTCATCATTTTGCTGTCAGTTAAGACATTGCACTAAGATCAGGCATAAACCATTTATTTCATATTGCTTAGTACTGATTGATCTATTGCTCTTGAACTTTAAACTTTGAATTCTATGACGAGTGTTATGAGTACCACTTGGTCTCAAAATTACGTCCTATGGACAAGTCATTGATCCAGCATAAATGAAAAACTACATTACAGCCAAGGTCTAATCACTCCCAAACTTGTTTGAACTTCCAGAATGGTTTTCATGTTGAAATAAAAAGTTTCAAAGAATATCAAGGAGCATTTTGGGTAAAGTGCACACACCTAATACCTCAGTCAATTGCTCTCTGGTTGAGATAAGAAAATGCTAAAGCTTACAAAAATCATATTTTTCTAAGTAGAATCATACACAGAAGTCAACATAGACTTCTAGAAAATAAAGAAGTAAGGCAGATAATTTGAGTCGTCTTTCTATTTCTCAGTTTTTTGTATCAAAACACTCTGTTATGTCTTAACTTGCTATTTGGACTTCAGGTTTCGTGGGGATTTTATACAAATTTTTAATATATAGTAATTTTAAAATTAGTTAACCCACTTCACTCTGACCTAGTTTTTGATCTGCAGGGGTTACATGATAAATTATAACAAAACACATAACCATATCTACTTTTTAAAAAATCCAAATTGTAACAAATATCTCTCATACCTTGTAAGTAGTTTTTTCCTTCAGATATTTATTTCACTGTTCTTCACTTTATGCAAATTAAGATATGTATGCTATTAAATGAAAAAAGCTCCATGAAAAATGTGAGGGTTGCACTGTTCAATAAATAATACTGTTGTAGTGTATTTAAAATTAAACTACATTTTCTAGATCACATTGCTAATGTCTAGACATGGAATGTGGAAAATATAACTTGAAAAAAGACTTAAAATACATATACATGTAAACATTTTCTTCTCATGACTCCTTTTCTCAGAATTTGAAGAAATGAGCATTTTTTTTTCTCATTATGTGGTTGATCGTCTACTATTGTTCCATTTCACAGTCTTTCTTCTGAACTTCCAGAGAGGAGGTAAACTCAAACTATGAGTTTATAGAATTTTAAAGAACAAATGTTGCCAAAATGAAATTAGTTGCATTTTTTAGAGCATGGTCATTTAATATTGCTTTTCTGGGCAGCAGTAGGTAAAACAATAACCAAAAATCTTCTGAAATAAATATTTCAGTTTGAACCCCCCTATATAGAATTGTCAATACAGGTATTCAGTTCTACTGTTCTTTCTTATGGTTCTAGTTCATAGCAATTTTAGATTTCAAATGCATTTTCCCCATGTGACTTTCTGTATGTTTTTTAAGAATTTCATGTAGGACAGTTAATAAATACATTTATTAATACTTCACTTTGAACAGTAGAGGATATGAAAACATACAGTGAAATTAAGAGCAGAGAAATAATTTCAACATTTGTTTCTTAAGTATCTACTTTGTGAAAAGCTCTCTTTTGGGCATAATTGTAAATTAATTAAAATTAATTTGGAATCCAATGAGAAGCAAAACTATGGTAAGCCAAATAAATAAGGTTCCTATCACAAAATTCCCCTGGCTTATATCCTAGTAGGAGAAGATAGTTCAACGAAAATAGGTAGTTGAAGAAAGCAGTAAAAGTGATGAATGCTCTAATGGAGTTATGTACCATGAATGATAGAAACCCAAATGTAGTATAGTTGAATACACCCAAGGTATTTAAAAAAAAAAAAAAACTGTATAAGCCAGTGAAACGTAGGCTGTGTCTTAAAGAATTTATAAAAATGCTGATGGAGGTTTTTTGGCCAGTGAAAAGAAAAGTATATTCTAACCAGATGGAATAAATTGATCCTAAATCTTTCTTGTAGTAACATTTTCAGTATTAATAAAATGTACTACATATATTTGGCAGTTTTAATTAGTAACATTATTTCATAATTATAATTATAATACAATGATTATTATAAGCTTTCAGTGTAATACGTGAACATGTCTTGCTTACATATAAAATATAGAGGGAAATTAAATTAAAACTCTTATGATTCAATCTCTTGCTAAGCTACTTTTCCTAACTATCTCCATACAGATTAGTATAATACCTGTGTGAAGCTGTGTTTCTGTATTTGCTTGTGTGTTGTTTTACATACAACTCTTGGTTCACAGGAAAAAGAGGCAATCTGGAGTCAGATACATGGGTTTGAATTCAGTGCTGCTGCTCATGAGGGAGGTGAATATATGCAAGTAACAATCTCTCTGACCCTTTTGCCTATTCATTAAAATAAGGATTATAATTGAAACTCTTCTTGGGAGGAAGTTCCATGCACAGTCCTTGGCCCATGGCCCATGTTAAGTCATCAATTACTGTCATTAGCTTTGGTATTATCATCATTACCTTTGTCTTCATCGCTATCATCATCACCACCATCACTATTTTTATAATGACTCATTCAGAGAGAAATTGTTATATTAATATTATGGAATTGAACAAAAAAAATTTAGTTTGAAAAATAGCAAAGTCAACTTTATCTTTTTTTTCCCAGAAGAAATCAGACATGAAAAAATAAGAAAGGAGATCATTGGGGTTTTTTTGTTCAAAAAAAATTTTATCTTCACATGAAAATTTCATTCTAAATATACTTTTCTTTTTTATCTTTTCTTTAAACATGTTATTTTAAAAATGCTAAATATCTTTCATTTTATAAAAAACTCATTTTTGGAGATTGCTATATTATTGTTTCTTTTCTTTACATGACTGTTTTGAACAAAGACCATCAACATTTTCTGTAAGTATGGTTGAGGCCACATTACTTCCAGGATTTTAAAATCAGGGAAGAAAAGGGAATAAAGTAATATTTTGTTTTGTAAATAACCACTATCCCTTCTTTTCAACATCACTGGAAGTGAATATTAAAGGCAGGCACACAGGATAATATCTTTCCTAAAGGATTTTGGAGGTAGATTTGGTTTGGGAGAAAGAACATTGAACTTGGTGCCAGAAGATATATTTTAAATCCACAAATCTGTCTCTTACTAACTGGAGGATCTTAAATCAATCACTGAATTTCTTTGAAGCTTTTTTTCCTTGATTGAAATTGAAATGATAAAAACAACCATTTGTTTTTGTTGCAAGAATGAATTGAGATAAAATATTTTGCTCTGCTCTCTCATCTACAACTCCAAGATATTACTAATTAAAATAGATGTTGTTATAATTTAAACTGATGAAAAAATACCTCCTGTTCAATTTAATGAAAGTATGTTTCCTAGCAAATGGAAACTTTCATTTCCTCAGCTCCAGAAACAACTAATTCAGAATGATTATGTGAAGTGTCTATGTCAAAAGCTACTGCTTCCTAAAAGCTAAATCCTGTGTGTGTGTGTGTGTGTGTGTGTGTGTGTACGCGTGCTCTAATGGCTTTCATTATCTGAACACTCTCCCTGTTTGCTATTAATTGTTTTTAAAATTCAAACCCTACAGCTCTTTTCTCTTTAGCCTTTCTTGGGCTTGGGGACTGCTGTACAGTGAGGACAGAGTTGGCAGTTGTTCGCAGAACTCCTTGGCAGTGAGAGTGTCTTTCCTCTCCCCTCCCATCTGCAGTGTCTCACCTTCCACCTTTTCAGGCACTATGTAATTATCATGTCCGTGGACTACTTTTCTTTCCTCCATCAGCTTTGACAAGAAGATGGATCCTCCAGCTACAGAGTACATGTCATTGTTCATGAGGCACTTGCCCAACAGGAACTTAAATATTAATTGTGAAAAAACAGCATGGGGTAAGGATCTTTGATGAACTAAAATTGCTGTTGTGCCATGATGTGAAGGGCCTTTAATTTTGCCATCTGGGTCTAATTGACAGAGAATGACTAAGAATTGTAGCTTAAAGAATTGGTGAACTTTGCATATGGACAATTAACTAGAAAAAGAACAAGCCAGTTTGGAAAATCATAGGTATCTCTGAAAAAGAAGTGTCTGATTACCTTCGGAGTATGCAGTCATTTTTCCATCAAGGAGACACATTTCTCATCGTGAAGAGTAGTTTGGACTGTAGTTAAGATTAGTGTTGGAGCATTTAGACCTAAATAAAGCTTACAGCATCCTATGGAAGCCAAGGCTCTCATCCCACAATCACTTGTGTTGTCCTGGCTCCCTTTGTCCCTCGCACCTTACAACAAAGATATCATTTTGCCAGATCTATGACAGAAACTATAAATATCTCATTCACGTGATTTAATAGATATTCATCTCTGATAGAACATAAGGAAAATAAATCGTAAGTATTTATATTTTTGTTAAAAATGATTCGATTCTGGATTTATTCACAAATCAGTTTTATATTCACAAAAGCATGAAAGGGAGCAGTATTGAGTTAAACCACCAGATGTTTAGAAAACAATGAATTTACTAAAACATCTAGTAACAGCGTTATTAATCCTGTTATTTTCAAATAACAATTTACCAATTTTAATCTTTTAACTGATCTTGTTTTTTTTTTTTTTTCTTTCAAATCAGATTGCTTAAACAAATACACAGCCTGGCCTAACTCTCCTGCATCTGACGTTATGTTTTATAGTTTTCATGGAAAAATATTTTTAATGTAGATTTGTTTTATCACAAAGCCAATGAAAACACCTGTTTTCCTTACAAACATTAGCTATATAAAAGTGAGTTTTTAAAAAATGAACTATTGAGGTTTTGATCATTAAGGTTAACAAAGTAGTATTTGAAGATCATATTTCTCCCTTTCAGCCTTTTTTTTATGGTATTCAGGACTTTAATAATGAAAGATATGTGTGGGACAATTTTATATTGGATAGATTTTGTTTTATATTTGAAATTATATGCATTGGCTATTATAATTTCAGGGCTAATAGTACCCCAGAAATCGCCTAGTTTAATCCTTTCTTTGCAAAGATAAAGCAGCTATGACCCAGATGGTTATGCGCTGTCACTAGCTGGTATCATAGCTGCCTCCAGATCCCCCAACTTTAGTCTAACACTCAGCCTATCACAACAATTTGGGAGGAATTACAAGTACAATCCCAACATGTTACCTAGAGCTTCAATATCTTTGGACAAAAATGATTACAGAACAATTATATAAAAAGCTGAATTTGGAACCTCCATATAAGGTTTAAAGGATGATACTAGAAGAATCTTGAATCTGATCTTGAATATTGCAAATCGTTAAGAGGTGAAGAAAAAAGAAAACAAATTCCTAGGAGAAAATATATCTATGTTTCTTATTTAAAATATACTTGGACAGGAGGAAAAGGGCAGTTAAGAGGATCACTTTCAGAAATTCTTTAGGATGCCTCACGGCATATGACTGAACAAGTTTGGGTTTGGCATAGCTAAATAATTCTTTTATTCCTTATCTGTCTCTCTTGGCATCCTATAGTCACTGCTTACATATGTTAGAAAAATATATGTTTCTATAATCTATTTTATAAGCTCTGCGTTTCCACTCAACACTTCAGGTGTTGGCATTGATTTTTAGAAACAAAATAAATTTTAGGAGAACTATACAATATACTGCTGCCCCTGTTTCTAGCCACAATAATGGTTTACATGTGTTGAAAATTGTCATTTCAAAAATAATTAATGGTCTTTTTAATATCTGCAGGTTACAAAAAATATTTCCAGGTTGCCTAAGAATTATGCCGAAACTTATTTCCTTTTTATCATTTCAGGATATGCAAATCAAACCCTTTCACAACATCACCCTACTTCAGACTGCTAAAATGCCAGAGGTTGCTGGACTTTTCTTTTCTTATGAACCAGTCAGTATGATCAAAATGAAATTGCCAAAATCACCTTATCTTAATCACAATTCTTTAATTAGGATAATGTATGTCATAGAAAAAAGATATGCTGTGCTTTCCATGGACTATGTGTCCAGCCCCCTGAAAAGCCATCAGAGTGAAGGCAGTACATGGAGCACCTACACTAATAACTGCTTTTCCTATCTAATTTTTGCTGTGTTTAAAGAAATAAGTATATATCTTGTGAGTCAAATTCTGCTCCCCGTGTATCTTCTGTACACTGCTATTAACCAGTAATGAGATATTGCATACACCAATATCAGCCTTCTATTTCTCTCCATGCCTGCCAAAACACTCTCTGTTAATAACACCCTAAAACAAGTCTTTTCTGTCCTTTCTTTTATATAAATGTATTCTTGTTCTTGTGTTTTATTAACATCACCACTGCTGTCTCCTAGGTAAAAGTTTAATTACTTGGCTGTGATTCACAGAAATGGAGTAGCAACTAAATTACTGAGAGAATATATCAGAAAATCAGTTATTGTTATGTCACAGGTAAAACTCCTTTGAAAGAGGAAATAAAGAAACCATCTTCAATATATTAATATGCTCATATTTCAGGACAAAGCACCTCAAATCTTTTTTATCAGTGGATGGATAAGAAATAGAACATCAATATGCCAATAACCAATGCCTACTTAACACTGATAAATGGGTTCTGACTTTATCATTATGCTTCCCCTTTAGTGAATATCTCTTTGTTGCTCATTAATTAAATTTGGGTTAGCTATATTTCTGCGAACCTTCAATAACTGGTCGAGTGCTAGGGGAGAATCAAAACCTCACTTCTAATTAAAGTCATAATTGTGATTTGTAGTCTTTGGAGGTATTTTTTCCCCAAAATGCTGTTCCTGAGATGATGTTTTATTTCCTAACTTCTTTCAAGAAATTCAAATTCTCAAATCCATTATACAGTATATACAGTAAAGATATATCAAACAATTAAAGAGAAACACACCCCTCATATAAAACAAAACACTATGTCATTGTATTTATTTCTATTACCAGATAATTATTTGGAATTCACTGACTAATTCTTATCAATTTTTAAAAATTTATTTAAAAGTGTATGTAGTAATAAGAGCTATTTCAGTTCTGGTAGTCTGGGAAGGCACTCTTGAAGAATGGTCAATTGAGCATGATCCTGAAGAAAGTGTGGGAGTTAATCATGTGATTGTCTGGGAAACAGAATGAAGTCAGAGAATATCAAGTGCAAAGCCATCCACTCTCACTTACCTTCTTCCCTTACACTGCTTTACCTTTACTTTTCATAAAAAACTGACACTAAATACCACCCCCCCCCACACACACACATGCACTAACCCACTGTAGGGGACAAGGGAAATCTTCACTTTCACCCTCTGAAGGTTCACTGAAGAATCAACTCAAAACAGGCATATAAGTAGGAGAAATGGCATTCAAATTTGTAAGTGTGTGTGGGGGAAAACTGAGGTACAGATGATTATATACCCTTCTTCTTGGGGAAAGGGGATGGGAAAGTGTGGATGACTTTAGAGAGGTATTGAATGATTTTTAGGGGAGTTCAATGGGCTTGGAGAACACACAATGGCCTGGGATGAAGTCTGTGGGCCCACAGGGCAGGCAATGGTTGGTGACAAGTCTGTCCAAGTGTGTTGACAGACTTCAGTCTTTCTCCATGGTTATGTGAGTTCAGTTAATGAAAACTTGGGAAAGGGACAAGAGGTCAATGTTTTCTTCTTTGGTGGGTCCACACTTTAGGCAGATGAAGAAATTCAGAGAACAACTTCATCCTGTACTGTGGGAGGAACAGAAGATGGAGAGAGGTGGTGGGGGAGGCTGACAGAGGCCTTGAGGCTTCTTCTTCAGGTCAGCATATTTTGGGGTATTGGTCTTGAGACCTAACAACACACACACACGCACGCAAACACATTCTGCCTCTCCTTCTAGAAAAGAATCTCCATAAAGAAAGGAGCCTTGCTGGGTTCACCACTATTTCTTCAGTACCAAAATGCAGTGCAATTAGACAGAAGATGCTCAACAAATATATTTTTGAGTGAGTTAAACACCTGATTACAGAAATGCATCATTCCTGAAAATCACACAAAAAATAAATAAACCCCCAAATATTATTTATTTTTTGCAACACTTGCCTTTAAATGATTCAATATATTATGGTCTGTGACTATACTTGTTTTAAATGGTTTGAGACACAGACAAGGTGGGTGGGAAAATTCTCAATATAGAGATCAGGGTATGGCACATGCCTATGTAGTGTTAAGTAACTAAAAATTAATGAAAGTAATAAAATTTTTATAATCATATAATTAGTAAATATTTTAAAATATCAAGGTACAAAGAAGCTAATCTAGTGAATAACATTTTTATTCTTACCACCCAGAGATACAGAAATAATTGCCTTGTGTTAAATTTTAGGTTCAAAATTTTATTAGGAATCTAAAATATCCAGGGAGTTTATAAAAATGCTTTAAACCTATATTTAATTTCTGTTTAAAACTGAATTCAAATTTCTTTCTAAAATATTTTAAGTAATTTGTGTAAAGTGATATTATGCCTCTTAGTTCTAGGCAAGTTTTCAAATAATTTAAACTAAGACAGGCATTCAATTATTAAATATATGCAAGTTGCATCCACTTGGCCAAAAGCATAAATGAATACAAACAGAATAGCTCATTAATCCCCGGTTAAGTTAAACCTTGTAAATATGGTTTTAAATAGAAATACACATATATACACACACGTAACTTTCTATAACAGAACATTATTAACCACAAGACAGAAAACTTCTTGGAATAATAGAAAAGAGTCTCAGAAACTCAGCCTCTTTGGTAAATATGAGAATATATCGTTAAGATTGTTGTGAGTTAATAATAATTTTACACCCAATAGATTGGCAAAAATTGTGACAAATGTTGGCAAGGGAGAGGATCAATAGGTTACTCATATGCTGTTTGCAAGAGTAAGAACTGACACAAAACTTTTGCATCATCATGCAGTTATTTTCCATACCCATTTTATCCCAGCCATAATCCTAGAGTATGTAGTCAAGAGAAGACTTTGCACATGTGACCAAAGACATGTACAAGAATTTTTACAGCACTTCTAATAGCAAAAACTGGGAAACATTTGCTCTCTGATGAAAGAATGTACATATTGCAGTTTATTCACAGGATGGGATGGAATCTTATTTGAGGAAAAGTGAATGAGTTGCAACTACATGCAATAATATGAGGAAAATGTTTTCTTGCCCAGAGAAAAAACCCAGGAATAGAAGTCTTCACACAGTAAGATATGATTTTTTTTATAAATCTCAAAAGCAACTGTCACTAACCAATATATATTTTACTCACAAATATATATGCTGTGAAACTTTAAACATGAAAATACAGATGAGCGTATATTTCAAGACAGTGTTTCCCTCTGTTAAAAAGCAGAGGTGCCAGATCCAGGCAGAGAACTCAAGTAGACACAAGTTATGAGCCATCTTTTTAGCTCCTGAGTTGTGAGGTGTGTCCATGGGGATTTGTATTTTTAAGTAATTAGAGGGCCATGATGGACCATCAATAACAATTTTGAATCAAGGATTATGATTAATCCAGTTTGCTGCGCCTGAGAGCCACATTAAAAACATAAGGATAATAATAATCATAATAATGGTAAAACTGGAGAATTTTCACATAAACAGGAATCACATCTCTGTGACTTTATTAGCATAATCATTCTCTCTCTCTCTCTGTCCCCCACCCCGCCCCCTTCTACCATCTCTCTCACTGCAACTCCTCATCCTGGGTTAGGCCCTATCCACTACTTGGTGATGGCCCCTGTGAAACTTGCCATCAGCTTTTCTTCAACTGCTTCATTCTACAAATATATTAGTGTCTTCTAATTTTTTTTCAATTGAACTGCTTCATTCATTGAATGTGGAGGTTACCAGAAATACCAATCAGAAAAGCACTAGGGTGTGGCATTCAAAAAGTGATGCATTTGAATTTGGGGGGAGTTTTTATGTCCATTCATTGTTTTTCAAGGTAAGGATCTATTGTCCTCAAAATATGTCAAGCAATCAGCTAGCCAGAAAGTTATCTGTTCCAATGATATCTTTAATCACATCTAAGTAAGATAGAGATAATTCACTGTAATATGAGAAAACCTAGTTTCATCCTAAAATATCTATGATTCGTTGTTGAATGCACCAGGGAAATATTATATTAATAATCTGGCATTAAGCCAGGAGATGCACTAATGCTATCCTCATTAATAACAATTAAGTGTTGTAGTAAACATATTGAGTTCATCCTTACACTTTATTTTCATTAGACACTTGTGCTGAAGCTTCCAGTTTGAGTCACTTTTTCTAATTAAATAATTTTTGTTTTATTTTAAAATAATTAGAATAAATGTGGTGAATTTGGTTTTAATTTCAAGGTAAACAGAAATGTTCTATTTTGTTCATATTTAAAGGATATACCATAATTTAAAACAGAGAGACAGAATAACAAATTCAAATAGTAAATATCACAAGATATTTATTGCTATGGTTTGAATGTGTCCCTGTTGAAATTCAGGTGTTGTCAATGTGATAGTGTTAAGAGGTAGGGCCGGTAACAGGTGATTAGTTCATGAGGGTTCCTTTCCCGTGCATGGGATTGGCTGCTCTTATAAAAGAGGCTTCATGCAGCCTTCAGTTCACTTGCATTTCTACCTTCTGCCATGCTAGAACACAGCTGTCCTCTCCTTGGAGAATGTAGCTACAAGGCACATCTTGAAAGCAGAGAGCAGCCAGTACTAGGCAACCAAATCTGCCAGTTCCTTAATCTTGGAGTCCCATCTTCCAGAACTGGGAGCAAATCTATTTCTGGTATCTTGTCATGGCAGCACAAAACAAACTCAGACAAAAATTGGTACCAGCAGAGGGAGTGTTGCTTTAACAGATACCTAAAAATGTGGAAGTGGCTTTGGAACTGGGTAATGGGTAGAAATTGGAACAGTTTTGAAGGGCATAATAGAAAAAACCCTAGACTGCCATGAACAGAGTGTTACAGGCAATTCTGGTGAGGCCTCAGGAGAGGAAAAATCTCAGTCTTCTTAGTAATTACCTAAGTGGTTGTGACTGGAATTCTGGTAGAAATATGGGCAGTAAAGGCAGGTCTTAGATGGAAATGATGAGTATCTTGTTGGAAACTGAAGGAAAAGCCATCCTTCTTACAACGTGGCAAATAACTTGACTTAGTTATGTCTGTGACCCAGGATTTTATGGACAGCAGGGCTTATGAGCAATGAACTAGGATATTTGGCAAAAGAAATATCTAAGAACAAAGTGCCCAGCATGCTGCATGGCTTCTCTCAGCTGCTTGTGGTAAAATGGTAGAAGAGAGAAACAATTTAAAGGTGGAATTTCTAATTAAAAGGGAAGCAGACTGTAGAGATTTGGAAAATTCTTATGCTAGCCATGTAAAGAATAAAAAAGCTTGTTTAGGAAAGAAAACCAAGGGTGTGGCCAAGGGACCATTTGATAAGGAGATTAGTATGGCTAGAAACAAGCCAGGTGCTATTCATCAAGATAATAAGAGAATGACCATGAACACATCTGAGAGCTCTTCAAGGCTGCCATGCCTGTCACAGATGCAGCGTGCCAGGGCCTAGTAGACGGCTTCCGCAGGGCAATGCTTAGTGGAGTCATGGGGCAGACGTAATTTAATTCATTTTTTTCCTTCATTTTTTAACTGGAACATATCTATAAATATAAATTTTCCTCATCAACTATTCAATGATTCTGTTGTATAGTGCACTAAAATGATTGAATAAATGCTTATTTCTCTTTATTTCCAAATTTTAGAATTAGTTTATAACCTAGGATTCCTCACATAGGACCAATATGTCTCCAGTTGTCAGCCAAAATTCTCAAACTTGTATTTTAACCCTTAAATTAAGAATAGTTATTTTAAATTTTGTGTTTGACTTCTCCATCATATAAAATCCTGTTTCTACTTGTATTTACCTGCATATATGTATATATTTTATATGTATGCTTTATATATATTATATATAAAAACTGATTAAACTGCTGGACATTGCATATGAAAAATTTCCAAGATAACTTGATGTTTTGGAACTATATTATCTTTCTCCACAAATGATTTCCAGTTGATTCTGACATACGTCTAAGCTGTGGAACTAGAATCCCCAACTATCCTAAACTCATCAGGAATGAATATGTGTTTAGTTTGACCTCAGTCTCTATTAAGTTTGGACCTTCCAGTTCACTATTCTTGCTAAACTATAGGTAAATTATAAGCAAACATTTACCAAAAATCTATACCTCATTGGTCCTGAATTCCAATTTCTGTCTCCAGAGCTCCGTTACCTTTTGACTATTCTTTTTCATGTGTTAGCCGTGCAACTCCTCACTATGTGTTAGTCTCAGCCATTATTGCTACGATGGTGTCTTAATCTGCTTGGGCTGCCATAACAGAATACCACAGACTGGGTAGCTTGAACAAAAAAATTTATTTTCATACATATCTGGAAGCTGGACGTCCAAGATCAAGGTGTCAGCAGGATTTTTTTTGGGTGAGGCCTCTCTCTTTGGTTGGCACATGCCTGCCTTCTCACTGTATCCTCACATAAACTTTCCTCTGCGCACACACGTTCCTTCCTCTTCTTCTAAGGACATCGGTCCCTTGGGTTACGGATTTGCCCTTATGATCTCATTCAATCTTAATTTCCCCCTTAAAAACCCTATCTTCAAATTCATTCCCATTGAGGGTTAGGGCAACGATATATGGAGTTAGGGGGACACAATTGGTTTTTTCACAAATGGAAAGAACTTCTGAGGCATATCTGGGTTCATCAAGAATGTCTGTCTTTGTGCACGAGAATTGACTGGGTACACTGTATGTATTTGCTTACTCTATTCTTTCTTTAAAGCATCTGCCTCTTCACAGAAAGATTTAAAGGTATTTTTCTTTTCAATAAAGCTGTTGGTAAACATTCTTAGTTGATAGAATCTTCTGGAATGAAAGGTTTCCATAATTGGTATGGTTCAGGGTATTCCAATGTAAATAAATACATAAATACCTTCTTTGTTACTATTGCTCAGTATCTGATAGAATATGCAGAGAAAAGAGATCTTAGAAAATACTGAATTTGAGTTTTAGAAAACATTACAATCTTGGAGACCAAGATAGCAACTTTAAAGTTTCCAAAATCAACAGGTTAATGGGATATTCTTTGGTTAAGCAATGTATCATATCTATTGGAATATATTAAGTTCATGTTATCAAGTTGACATAAACTAAGTACTCTATTTTAAAATGACCAATAGATATAAATTTTTGTCATGGGAGACCATCTCTAGAGTCGACTCACCCTAACCTACCTTTTCATGTGGCAACTGTAAATTTTTCCACAGTCTTGAAAGTCTAGGAATCTGTTACCCGTAAGAGTTATGTGTTTCAAAGAAATATAAACAAAAATAAATTATTTCCCAATGGCATCAACATTTACTTTTAAGATGATATTTTCCCTGCATTCCCAGATGTGGTTACTGGGTCACACCCAATGTCTGCTGCAGCTCTTACAATATAATGCTCACATAAAATATTTTGTAAAAAGAAATAGAAAATTCTAAATGTAGGCTCTACATAATTGTAATAATGCTAACTTAATTCAAAGTTATTAGTTAATATGTGTGTGGGGGTTCTGAACTAGTGACTCAATCACAATTAATATTAGATCATTAAATATGAAATGTCCGATTTCAAATCAAAAGTGTAGTTTATTACATATCAAACAAGAAGTAGTACAATTAATCAAAGTATGTGGCTAAACTATTCACACAGTTTTTCCATCTTAATGGTACCTTGTTTATGCCAGCAGCGAAGCAGCCTGGAGAGCCAGTGGCAAGGCAATCGCAAAAGGCGTTTTCCACAGCTTGTCCAGAATTGAATATTTTTTCCTTACAAGAAGTGGTCCAAAGCCTGGGAGAAGTGGTAGTCAGTTGGCACAAGGTCTGGTGATACGGTGGATGACAGAGAGTTTCCAAGTCCAGCTTCTGCAGTTTGAGCAGCATTGTTTGTGTGACATGTGGTCGAGCATTGTCTTGCAAGAGGATTGGCCTGTCTCTATTGACCAATCTCGGCTGCTTAATCGCAAGCATCCTCATCATTTCATCCAGTTGGTTGCAGTAGACATCCACTGTAATGGATTGAACAGGTTTCATGAAGCTGTAGTGGATAATACCAGCGCTGGACCACCAAACAGGCACCATTAGCTTTTTATGATGAATATTCAGTTTTGGAGTGTGTTTTGGTACTTCATCTGTATCCAACCATTGTGCTGAATGCTTGTGATTATCAAAAAGAATCCATTTTTCATCACAGGTCACAATATGGTGTAGAAATGGTTCACCTTTATGTCGTGACAGCAAAGAAAGGCAAGCTTCCAGACGATTTCTCTTCTGACTCATGTTTAATTCACGTGGAACCCATCTATCCAGCTTCTTTACCTTGCCCATTTGTTTCAAATGGTCCAATATTGTTGGAATAGTAATGTCAAACCTTGCTGCTAATTCACATGTAGGTTGAGATGGATTCGCTTCCACTACATCTTTCAGCTCATCATTATTCACCTTGGCTTCAGGTCACCCACGTGGCTCATTTTCAAGACTAAAATCACCAGCATGGAACTTCTCAAACCATCAACGTACGTGCGTTCATTAGTCACATCCTTCTCAACACTTTGTTGATATTTCGAGCTTTCTGCACTGCATTTGTTCCACGACAGAACTCATATTCGAAAATAACATGAATTTTGACCTATTCATGGCTTCACAAACATTGCTCTAAAAAAATGTAAAAGCTCATCACAAGCCAAAATGTGCATTTTAAAGACTGAGGATGAACCTTCCAATAAAAATAAAATAAGAAGTATCAATGTGAAATGTCAGAGATATCAACTGTAAAACTCAGCACTTAAGGAAATCGGACATTTCATAATTAATAACCTTAATATTTGTGAAAGAGATCCTACCAACCCAAATACAGAAAGTATTTATCTGGCCCTTTATAGAAACAGTTTCTAACCCCTGTAAAGTATGACTTGCCCATATCTGGAAGATGGCAGAGTACTTATGACAATATAATGTGATTCCAAATTTGTGTGGTTCATAGATGTACTGATTCTTTTAGACTCCTGTAACAGATTTGAATTTCACATGCATTTGTGGAACATATATTCTTTCACATATTTTATTCATAAAATTCCTATTTTTTCACAACACAGTGACGTAACTGCAATCTGTGCAGAGCCTTCTTCTTTACATTTTGAAACTTTAGAAAGTGCCTTTTAGCATTTCTCACTAGCTTTTTTGAACAATAAGCTCAAATATAGACTACCATTTCAGGAAAAATTAAGTAACACCAATCCCTTTTCTTTGGGCCAAGATAACCAATTTGTTTGTTT
Source organism: Daubentonia madagascariensis (assembly GCA_023783475.1). Taxonomy (NCBI): domain Eukaryota; kingdom Metazoa; phylum Chordata; class Mammalia; order Primates; family Daubentoniidae; genus Daubentonia; species Daubentonia madagascariensis. Next base: position 34,712,946 of record JAKFHU010002140.1, on the reverse strand, counting down.
TCGCTTTTATTCTATTTGTATTGAACTACTTCTCCAGTGTCCTCAAATATTCTTCTAGACTTCAATTCCCTATATATTTTCTTCTCCTTTTGTTTTCTACCAACAACAAATATTTTACTGCACAAGGATATATTAAATTTGATGTTAACTGCCAAAAATTTGAGCAGACTTTCTTTTGACAACAATACATTGGACAAATTAATTAAGGAAGAGAGATTATGTTTATTTGAATATGAGAAAAGCTCAAAATAAAAATAACTATCAGGATGGGTAAAGACACTATGGCCATTGCAAGGCAACTTTTCAAGGAGAAACTTGGGTTGTGATCTGGACATTGAGAAATAAACTTCATGTAACAAAGAGCCAAAATCAAAGAAGTGACAGGAAGGAAAAAACAAACCTAGGTGGCCATGATGGGTATAAACTAGTTCTAGTAATAGGATTACTACTGAACAGAGAGAAATAAAAGTGAGGTTTTAACACGACTCGTGTTTCTTCCGTGTCTACTACTCCCTTAGTCTCCTAGGAGGATACGTCAAGGATCCTGTTCTTCAGTTAGCATATCTCAGTCTTTATAAATGGCAATCTAGCCCTAATCCATAATGTAGGTTAATTTTTAACTAATTCTTCCATTAAATTATAAAAATTTATTTATGAAAATAAACATTTAATCACATCTCAGCTACTTTGAAAATTTCTATGACATTTTTCATTTCTTATCCCACCAAATGTTTACCTTTTGCTTTTATGTAATAACTGCTAGTTTTTCCTACAGCTGTTTTTATATTTCTCCACATCACAATTTTATAATTTATTGATTAGAATGTAGTTATATTCCTATGATCTTTTCTTGAGAAATATTTTAAGAGATTCTTGCACCAGGATTCCCAGAATCTAATCTATGTTTAACAGAGTCAGCACCAAATAAATCTGTATGAAATAATGAAAATCTATATAAAAATATGTATATTCATAACTTTGTCTTTTCATTATTTAAAACCATACATATTATAGAATCAAGTACAACAGCTTACCAAAAATTTAGAAAATATAAACAGACAAAAATGAGATTTTCCCCATCCATCCAGAGATCACCTCAGTTAATGCATATAGATCATTTTTATACTCATAAGCATTTACATATTTTACTACAAAAATAAATCACACAGTATGTATTGTTTTGTTAACTACCTTTCCAAAATCAAAAATCTATATATTTGTTTTAATAAATGTTATCTTATTTAAACCAAGCTCAAAATTTAAACCTTAGAGCTTCAAAAGATACTCTCAAAATAGTGAGAGCCCATATAGAATGGGAGAAAATGTTTGCAAATTATGTATCTAATAAGGAACTAGTAACCAAAATATAAAGAACTGTTACAACTCAAAAATAAAAAAGACAAGTGACCCAATTAAGAAATGGATAAAAGATTTGAATAAATATTTCTCCAAAGAAGGTAAACAAATGGCCAATAAGTACATGAAAAAAGATGATCAATATCATTAGTTATTTGGGAAATTCAAATCAAAAGCTCAATGACGTATCAATCTATTCTCACCTGGATAGCTATGATAAAAAAGATGAATAATTACAAGTGTTAGTGAGGATATGAAAGAATTATAATCCAACTAGACTAGTGGTGAGTGTGGAGATCGGTGCAGAAGTAGCTTTGGGAACAGTTTAGCCATCCCTCAAACATTTAAACACAGATTTATAATGAACCCGGATTTACTACTCAGGTGATGGGCACATTTATAGCCCTGATGCAAGCCATGTAACAAAAACATTTGTTCCCCTTTTGTATTTTGAAATAAAAAAAGAGAGACAGTGGGGCCAGGTGCAGTGGATCACACAAAAAAATAAATAAATAAACAAAACGTAGATTTACCATGTGACCCAGCAATTTTACTCCCAAGTACATATCCAAGAAAATTAAAAATATATATATGCATAAAAACTTTTACACGAATGTTGATTGTAGCATATTTCACAATAGGCAAAAATGGAAATAACCCCAATGCTCATCAAATGATGAACAGATGAACAAATGTAGTATGTACATACAATGAAATATTATTCAGCCACAAAAGGAATGAAGCACTTTTACATGCTACAATGTGGATAAACTTGCAAATTTTATGCTAAGTGAAAGAGAAGAGACATAGAAAGCCACAGATGACTTCATTTATATGAAATGTCCAAAATAGGCAAATCTATAGAGCAAGAATGTAGATTAATAAGTCTCAGGGTATGGGGGTGTAATGGAGATGCTTGCTAACAGGATGATGAGAGTGACACACCATTATCTAATTGCATAATTCTGTGAATATACTAAAAACCAACAAATTGTGCACTTTAAAACATGGATTTTATGGTATGAAATTTATATCTCAAAAAAGTTGTTACTAAAAAAGACAATTATGAAACAGTCTGAAATTTATCTAAATAAATTTGTATTAGGTAAAAAAAAGAAAAACATTCATATTCTCAAGGTCTGATTTTTCCACTGACCTTTTTTTTTTTATCTTTTTACACTTTACTACTATATTTTTCTGCAAATTTATTTTGTACAAGTTGTTCTGTAAAACTCTAAGTGGATTCTTTTTCTCCAATTGGCCAAATTTTTTCAGCTTTCATTCCACATTTCTACATAATGATTTATTTTCCAATTTCAAATTCATACACAGCTCAGGGTCTCTTTAACTTCTATTTATTACATTTCATTTTGTATTTACAATGATTTACCTACAGGCCATATTGTTTTAGATAGTTTTGTTTTCCAAGTTTTGTTTTAATATACAATTGGGCATGAAGTACTTACTTCTCTTTTCAAATTTTTCTTAGATATTATCTCAACCAATCTTAAAAAACACTCAAAATGGGACAGCACCTACAATGTATTGGGATTTTGATAGATGCTGTGGTTAAAAAGGTGAGCAAAAATATAGACAGATCACTGCAGCCATTGCAGAGAAGTGTTAAATCCTGCTGCTCATGGCCTACAAGTGCCCTACTCTGGATTCAGGGTCACAAGGAGCCTGCTTTCCTCTGCCCTCTGCATCCTGCACTGCTTCTGGGAACACCTTCATCTGCATCTTCATTTTCTCTTGTGTCTCCAACCACCCTCATTGTCTTAAAGTGAGGCATAACGTGGGACTGTCCTTGCTACTACTCCTGTCTTGCTACTAAAACTGGGTGGCCATTGCATGCATAGTTGGATACTGAATGACAAACTCTCATCATTGCGAAGTTGACTGCTTCATTTTATAATTTTTGACATTATGACTGAGGAAAAGGTTTTTATTTGAAATTAGCATCGAGGTATACTATATGAGCACTTAAACTTTATTATTTTTCATTTACAGACTTGGCAAAACAAAGGATCCTAGGAGAGACATCGTGAGCCTTGGGTATCTGAAAAGAATCTTCATGTACTCCACACAAGATAAGACTACTCACCAAGAAAGGTTACTAGCATCACACCTAGTCTTTCATTAGTGGATAACGAAAGGCAGTTGAGACCCTTTGCAGTGATTTGGAAGTTTGGAAATTTACTTAAACAACCACTTTAGAATATTTATATCTGGATTATAAATCCGTAAGTGCTTATTCAGAAGAGATTTGCATGTAAGCCATATAAAAATAAAGGCAATTACAATCAAACTGAATCATTTCACGTTTTGTCTTCATGACAATCTTTTGCTTCACTTGTTTTTTCCTTACATACCCATTCCTTGATCCTTTGGATTTATTTTCATGCACTGGTATAAACCTGGCAAATGTTAACAATTTTAAAATGCCATATTTTATCAAACATGAGATGTATACATTTTCACATTTTAATGTGCCTGAACTCAGAATGTGTCTTAAAATTGTCATCAACCAGGCCACAGGCAGGATATATTTTTTACTTCTTTGCATGGACATAGGTTAGAGCTTGTTAGAATGTTCTCACTTTAAAATGGGTTGTATATTTTTGGTTCCACATTAGGGGATTAAATTACCAATTAAAATACATTCACAAAGATTACACCATGAGTCAGCATTAAAACAAAAGTTATTGTTTCCACAGAAAAGCATGAAAATCCAGCAGCAGGGATTAAACTTGATATCAAGGAAGGAAATATTTGTTATTTGATCAATGATTACAGTTGCATATTTTCTTGAAAAGTAGCAAGAAAGTGCTTTATGAGACCTAAGGAAGTAAGATATCCAGTAGTTGATAAAACTACTGCGTTTTGTTCAAGTTAGGATTGCATGTCGCATAACAAACAATGGAGTTGACATCAGGATAAATTGCCAAATAGCTAGGAATAGTAGAAAAAAATTCAAAGCAATGAGAAGCTGGTGTAACAGATTTATACATCAAAAAGGACTACTGTTTTGCTGTCAGACATCAATTTATCAGAAATTTTCTGCTACTGTTGAACAGAAGATAATGCTGGAGAATATTTTAAGAACCGCTGCATCAACAATTGTCTTGATGGCATATAGTACGATACTGTGTGAAAAAATATGGCATTGATATTTCTGAGTAGAAAGGTGATTGGAGACTTGAACTCAATATGAAGGTAACATCATAACTCAAATTTATTTCACTTATTTTCTTTTTGTATATACACAAGAGTGATATGATAAAAATCTATGTATAAATTTTAAGAAGTCTTTCATTAAATATAAAATTTATAAACATCCTATGTGATACAAAAAATACATACACAGAGAACCTATGTGTGACTTATAATGTCAAATAATTACAGACATAAGTGCAAACTATTTATTTACAGGGCTTAGGACAGGTGAAATGACAGTGGACAGCTGACTGAGAGCTAAACATATAAGAGGTAGAAAAGCACTCTGGGCAAAGGGAACAGAATGTAGGGCACCCGAGGAAAGAGAAGGATCACGTGTCTGAAGCAGCAAAATTAAACTAAAGGGATTTGACAGTAGATGTGCAAGAAGAGAGTTCCATGAGATGATGGCAGAAGGCTTGTCAGAGACTTGATCAATTCTGGCATTGAAAGCTCTGTTAAGATTTCTTACTGCTATTATTTTATGACAAATGAACTTTTATGTAAGCAATGACATGATTAGGTTCGGGTTTTTTTTTTTATTTTTTGTAGGTTCAATTTATATATATATTTTTTTATGTTTTTGTCTTTTTTTTCCCAGAATATTACAGGAGTACAAATGCTTTGGTTACATAAATTGCATTTCCTCTGCCCCAGTCGAAGCTACAAGTGTGCCTATCCCCCAGACAGTGCACACCACACCCATTATGTGTGAATTTACCCATCCACTCCTCCCTGCTTCCATCTGCCCAATCCCCGATGAATGCTACTTCCATATGTGCACATAAGTGTTGATCAATTAGTACCAGTCTAATGGTGAATACATGTGGTGTTTCTTTTCCCATTCCTGTGATAATTTCACCTAGAAGAATGGGCTCCAGCTCCATCCAGGATAATACAATAGGTAATTAGTACTCCATGGTATACATATACCACATTTTGTTAATCCACTCATGTATTGATGGGCACTTGGATTGTTTCCACATCTTTGCAATTGTGAATTGTGCTGCTATAAACAGTTGAGTGCAGATATCTTTTTTATAGAATGTCTTTTTTTTCCTTTGGGTAGATGCCCAGTAGTGGGAATCCTGAATCAAATTTAGTTCTACTTTTAGTTTTAAGTGTCTCCATACTATTTTCCATAGAGGTTGTACTAGTTTGCAGTCCCACCAGCAGTGTATGAGTGTTCCTATCTCTCCACATCCACACCAACATTTGTTGTTTTGGGACTTTTTGATAAAAGCCAATCTCACTGGAGTTAGGTGATATCTCATTGTGGTTTTGATTTGCATTTCCCTGATGACTGGACATGTTGAGCATCTTTTCATACATTTCTTGGCCATTAGCCTATCTTCTTTTGAAAAGTTTCTGTTTATGTCCTTTGCCCACTTTTTAATGGGGTTGTTTTTTTATTGATTTTCCTGATTTCTATATACATTCTAGTTATCAGCCCTTTATTGTATGTATAGCATGCAAATATTTTCTCCCTTTCTGTAGGTTGTCTATTCACTCTAATGATTGTTACCTTGGCTGTGCAGAAACTTTTTAATTTGATCGGGTCCCATTTATTTATTTCTGTTGTTGCTGTGATTGCTTTTGGGGTCTTCTTCATATATTCTTAGCCTAGGCCAATGTCTGTAAGAGTTTTTCTAACATTTTCTTCTAGAATTCTGATGGTTTCTGTTATCCATCGTGAGTTGATTTTTGTGAGAGGTGAGAGGTGCAGATCCTGTTTCAGTCTTCCATATGTGGCTATCCAATTTTCCCAGCACCATTTATTGAATAGGAGTTCTTTCCCCAGTGTATGTTTTGTATGTTTTGTTTTGCTTTGTCAAAGATCAGATGGCAATTTGAGGATGGTTTTATATCTGGGTTCTCTGTTCTGTTCCATTGGTCTATGTCTCTGTTCTTGTGCCAGTACCATGCTGTTTTGGTTACTATAGCCTTGTAGTATAGTTTGAAGTCTGGTAGATTGATGCCTCCCAATTTGTTCTTTTTGCTTAAGGTTGCTTTGGCTATATGGGGTCTTCTCTGGTTCCATACAAAGTGTAGAATTATTTTTTCTAGATCTGTGAAAAATGATGTTGGTATTTTAATAAGGATTGCACTGGATCTGTAGATCACTTTGGGTAGTACAGACATTTTAACAATGTTGATTCTGCTGATCCATTAACATGGTATGTTCTTCCATCTGTTTACATCCTCGGCTCATTCCTTCCTCAGTTTTCATAGTTCTCCCTGTACAGGTCTTTCACCTCCTTAAATATATTCCTAGGTATCTTATTTTCTTTGTTGCTATTGAGAAAGGTATTGAGTCTTTCATTTCGTTTTCAGCTTGACTATTGTTGGCATATATGAATGCTACTGACTTGTATACATAGATTTTGTAACCTGAGACTTTGCTGAATTTATTTATCAGTTCCAGTAGTCTCTTGGCAGATTCTTTGGAGTTTTCTAGATATAATATAATATCATCAGCAAAGAGCAATAGTTTGACCTCTTCTGCCCCCATTTGGATACCCTTGATTTCCTTCTCTCGTCTGATTGCTCTGGCTAGGACATCCAGCACTATGTTGAATAGAAGTGGTGAAAGAGGGGGAAAAATTGAAAGTATTCCCGCTTAGAAATGGAACTAGATTTGGATTTTTAATAGATCATATTGTGAAGAGATGAGGGTTGGCAGGACACAGTAGAAACTCTTTAGAGACAACCAGAAAGGCAATAGATATTGGGACCTTAAATCAGAGGACTGGCCATGGATATGGAAAGAAGAGGACATGTTTGAAAGGTGTAATGAAGGGAAACAGACTAGAAAGTGATAACACAGGCAGAGAGATAGAAGGAGGTGCCAGGATGCTTCTGAGATTACTGGATTTGATCACTGAGAAAGGAAGCACCGTAGAAGGTTCAGATTTGAGAAAAAGGGAAGAGTCAATTTGGGACTTAAAGCTAAGGTGTTTCAGACTCTGTAGTACTGACAAATACCTCAACACTTGGTCGGACAAGACTGGAGTTCAAATTTATCGTCTTGTACAGTGATAGAAGTTGTTGAAAATAATCTAGACTTATTATGTACATTTGAAACTGCCCATACTCTATTACATAGTAATTTATTCCTAGATATCTATATTAGAAAAGTTTGTGCACGTATAGATTCAAATATTGTACAAAAATATTTATAATGGCATGGCTCATAGCAGTCAAATATTGGAAACTATTTAAATGTTCATCCACAAAACTGTGGTACAGTCATGAAATGCATAGCATACAGTAATCAAAAAAATGAACTTACAGCTACTGGGCTCATTCACATTTTATATAATTTCAAAGTATATATGTTATATTTTGCATTTAAATTGTATATATTAATTATAACTGCACATATACACATAAATGCATATACACACAAATACAAATACATACGTATATTAATATAAAACAACTATGTATTTAACTATAGTTCAAAAACTATATGAAGTAAATTTTTAAACGCTTATTACTGGCACAAAACATACCTTAAACAAGAGAAATGATACAGTGTAATGTTGAGTCAGAATACGTTCAACATCATGAAATAATTACTTCCTTAGATAACTTATAAATTTAACAGCATCTTGATAAAAATATCAACAAGGATTATTTTAACTAGACTGTTTGATTTTTAAGTTTATGTGGAAGAAAATAAACAAATAAGAACACCTTGGAAAACTCCAGGAAAAAAAGAATAGTAAGTAGTTATCGCAACTAGTATAAATGGAAACACATTGTATAAACCAAAAACATAAAATGTTGTGATTCTAGTACAGCAAAGGCATAGAATACTAGAACAAAGGAAAATGCTAGTCGTTCAGAGGCAGACCTAAATAAACACAGGAATTTAGTATTTATTGGCATATCAAATGAGAGTATCAGAAGTGGGGAGAATGGGACAATCCCACAAATAGTGTACACATTGTACAGCCTTCTGGGGAAAAAGTAAATTTGGATCCATATTTCCTATGATAAACAAAGATAATTGTTAATGGATCAAAAATTTAAATGTTAAAAAATTATCAAAGTACTAAACAGGTAAATTATTGCAAGCATTTAGAATAGGGAAGGCTTTTCTCCTGTGATTCAGCTGAAAAGTCATCAATTAAAGATTAAAGTTTATTCCTCTCATATTAACTTCAAAAGACTAATTTCCTTAAAATATGTATAGCTACTACTGATGTATAATAAAAGATCAACCCCCCAATAGAATAAACAGTAAGCATTGCCAGTTCACAAACAAACAAAAACAGCAAAAAAAATCCTCTTAAGTATTTGAAAAGCTGATCAGGTATGCTTATAAGTAAAACACAAATTAAAACCACACAGATACACAATTTTATCATTACATTGGCAAAAATATAAAAATTTAATAACATAGCGTCTTGAAGCCAGCATTTGCCTATCTTATAACCCCACAGAAGCAGTTTGGTGACATCTATGAAAATTCAGATCCACGCATGTAACTTCTATGAAGTAATTAGAATTCTGGAAATTTAATAGTAACGTGGGAACATGTAGAAGTTTATTCACTGCAACATGATTTTTTATTATAGCAAAAGAGTGGAAATGGACTCTGTGGCAGTACAGAACAGTTTTATCAAACTATGGTAAAAAATTTAAATATTAATAGACACACTATGAAATGGAAACGCATGATAACTTTTAAATTAAAGAGTGGTAAATAATATCTATTTGTGTGTGCTTACTTGTATTTGTGGGGGTGATAATTATGTTGAATGGGAAGATACATTATATTGTATCTGTTTTTAAATATTGTTTGGTGTTTGACCCATCCCAATACAGTATCCATTCAACACCAAAGATATAATTACAAAAATTATCACCATATTTTCTTTTCTTTTAAGGTATCCTCAATGAGAAACTACATACTCAGACTCCGTATTTCCCAAAAGGGATGGTGTGTGTGGCCCTTGCTTCCTCCCTGGGCCTTGAGAGCTGGTCTAGCCCAGCCCACACCCAGCGGATGTGCACTTGTGCAGGTCCAGCTGCAGCGTCCAGGAGGCTGGCTCCAGGGCCAGGCTGCGGGCAGGAAGGCCTGTTTTCTCTGCCCCCGCTGCTGGGCTTCCTGGGCCTCTGAAGAAGCACACCATGAACTCCGGCTTCCAGCCTGTGGCAACACCTGGGAACGCCTCCTCCTGCCAAGTTATCCCAGACTGCGAGTCTCCAAGCCGAGTCACAGCTTCCCTGAGGGTTTTCAGCAGTTGGACAGACGTAGAAAAGTGGTGTTCGTGGAATCGCAGGTAAAGGTGTCAAAGGAGTACAGCAGCCTCTCAAGAAATAGACTCTGTCCAGGGTTAGGATTGACACGGAGACTTCCGGTGACGACAACCCTAGAGGCATTAAACTTTCAACAGGCAAAAATACACTTACTTCCTCCCTTCCTGCCTCCCTATATTCCCCGTGCGGTCTTGCCCTCTCTCTCCTTTCCCTCTTCCCCTTGTCTGTGATACTTAACGTAGGATCATCTAGTCATAAAGTAAACCACACGCAGCCCTAATAAACCTAGCCCTCAGCACTGCGGTCTTGGAAATTTCCTTTTAGATTCTGGTCCCAGGTTATCTGTCATTCATAAGCATTATTATGCTGTAATGTGACATAATTTCTTCTCTACATCCATGTGTGTTTTAGTGGATGTTCAGGAGAAGCAAAACTTTAGAAGAAAAGAAACTTGGAACAGTCAAAAAGACATGATTTTAAGATTTCAATTACAAATGTGTGGTACAATTTTAAAATCGGCTTTTAAATAAAGTCAATTTCTTCTTTGGGTTGAGGAATAATAGTAAGTATTTGAGTTGTATAATTTTTGCAAAGTTTGTTAATGACAGTCATGTTTTGCCTTATTCTCATGCCTCCTATTCCTAGAAAAACTGGCTTATAAGGAAATACTGGGTTTTTTTAAAAATAAATTTAAATAACAGCAACAAAAACCCCTTAATGCCTAGCTTTGCTAAGTATAGAAAACTAAAGTCAGGCTTTCTGAAAAATCAGGTTGGGTCCAAATCATACTCTAGAGCAGTTTGTAATTTCTGTCTCTCCCCCCCGTCATTCTGCCTTTCACACACACAGACACGCACGTGCAGACACACAAGCACAAAGCCAGAGAAAGACACACAGAGATATTTTATATCATGAACCAAACTTCTGAGATGATTTAATCATTAAGAAGCTAGTAACAGTGGCTTAAAGAGACATATACATAGCCTAATATTTATTGAATTTTTAAAGACTATAAATCAGAGAAGGCTATAAAAAATCAAAATAATTAGTGATTTTCCTGAAATTTAACTATCAAGTATCCCTGTGTACTTGATATGCTATTGATTTTGTTCAGAAAGGATCAAAGAAACGTGATGAAACCAAAAGATCAATGGAAAATTAAACATTGTTTAGCACATTGTCTCATAATCAGAAGGGTCTATTGTTATATTAATCATATGTATCTTCTTTCCATTAAAATATACTTATCATTGAGTGATTCTATGAAATAAATATTTTAACCTTATAATATTATTAAACTTTGTTCATAAAAACATACAAAGAAAATCTCTGCATTTCAGAAGACAGACTATTAAAAGGGCTTGGTGCCTGAATGTTATTTTTTTACTTAACTGATTTCAGTGCTATGTGATTGCTCTTTTCCTTGATCATATTCATTTTCTTTATATATTTCAAGTCTGTATGGAAACAATTCCCCTCTATGAATGCTTTATTCATTCATTCACTTATTCATTCATTTCTTCAATCCCCAAACCTCTGTTGTATGCCTTCCATAATTCGCTGCCTGGTAGACAGAGGAGAGAACATCTCTCACTGCATTTCAAATGTTCGTGGTTTCATAGAAGATGCTGGGAATCTGGGGTGGCGATGGGGTGTCTGAGTAGCTGCTCATTCCGTGCTTACTCACCTTCCCCTCCTGTGTCCTCTGCATTCCACTACATTTAAACTGAGTACCAAAAATGAAAAGGAGATAGCTAACCAAGAGTTGTGAGCATCTTATTCCAGGCAATGGAAAAACTGTTTCAAAGACTCTGAGGAGTGAAAAAACTCTGTTTTTGAAAATTTGAAAGAAGTCCAAGGAGCAAAGCTCTGAAAAATAGTCAGAGATCGGCCATTCAGGACCTTTGGGAACATAGAAGGAATTAGGTCCTTCCTCTATAATAATGGGAAGGTGCTTAAATATTTTCAAGGGGAGTGATGAGGAAGGAAAGAAGTAGGAACCATGCATTTATTAAATTAATAATAGCTAAAACTGCAAATAATGTAAATGTGTCCAACTTGCTGATAATCATAAATGTTGATCTATCCTAGTAATGAAATGTGACAGCCATTAAGAAGATTTTAACTTGAAAAACTTACTTATACTATAATATATATTAAAGGACAGAGCAGAAAACAAAATGCCTATTTATTATATTTTCACCAAGTAAACTTTTTAAAAAAAGAACTTGAAGTAAATGCTAATCTCTGGGGGAATATATGACACACTACATTGTACTAAATGAGTACATTATAAATATTGGATGAATGGGTGAATTAATTAGGCAATGGGAATATCTAGTTATTATATTAAATGAATATTTAAATGTGTGCATGTGTATGTGCATTTGTGTGTGTGCCTGTGTGTGTATGGGGGTGTGTGTGGGTGTGGAAACAACTCTCCAAAGAATATTGTATATTTTGCATTTATATTTTCTTTATATTTAGAGATTTTTACTATAAATGTTATTTTTCATTTCACAGAATAAAGCCTATTCTTTTTAATGAAATATTACAACATGTCTTTCTATTCATTTTCTAAGATAATGTTATATTATGTCTCTATAATTGGTATTGGTAATAGTCATGACATATCATTATCACTCTGCCCTAAATTATTAATTTTATTAGATTAATATTTCATATATTAGGCATAAATTTACACTGTGAAGTTTGATATATAATTGTTGGATTTAGTACTTAATTGTGCATACTTTGCTGAAACAACATAAATATTAATACTAATAGTTTTCATCATCAGGATTCATGCTTTTATACCTACCAATTTTCTTAAACTACCTTGAGATACTAAATTTCAAGATGCTCAGCAAAAATGGTGCTATTACTGAATTGCCACCCCTCTAAAAAATCCCCAATTCGTATGTTGAAGCCCTAACTTCCAGTGTGATGGTATTTGGAGAAGGGGTCATGGGAGGTGATTAGGGTTGAAAAAGTTTATAAAGGTAGGACTGTAATCCAGTTGGACTGTGTGTTTTTTTCTAAGAAGAGGAATAGATAAATCTCTTTTTCTCTTTTCACCCTGGGAGGAGAATTGAAGGAGGTGGTCTACAAGCTAGAAAGAATACCCTCGTCAGGAATGGGATTGGCCAGCATCTTGATCTTGAACGGCCAGACTCCAGAACTATAAGAATATATATTTCTGTGGTTTAAGCCACACAGTCTGTGATATTTTGTCATGGCAGTCAAAGCTAAGACAAATGGCTTCCTTGATAAGTTAGTTTTAAAAATGCTAAACTAAACAAAGTTAAAAGGATTATGTGTGATGTGCATGAGTGTGAAGATGGTGAAGATGGTGATGATGGTGATGATGGTGATGATGGTGATGATGGTGATGATGGTGATGATGGTGATGATGGTGAAGATGGTGAAGATGGTGAAGATGGTGAAGATGGTGATGAGCCTTTCCAGGGATGTGCAGGATGAGATGAACAGTCTGAAATTCTTTCCACAATTATTTCAATATCAAAGCTAACCAGAATATATGTTATTATCTCCTTCAAGGAGGCTTCTAGGGAACATACTTTGATAAACAGTGTTGTTCTGGTTCTGAGAGCTTGTATGAGGTACAAGGGTACACCCGATAGACTGCAGGTGAGAAGAATGTAGTTCTAATACTGACACAAATGTTCAGCCTGTGAGCAAGAACGTTCCAATCATCCAGTCCTAAATTCACTTAACTGTAACAATAAATAGCCAGTAGCCGATCTTTTACGGATAGGCCTTCTAAAACAATACTACTACTATAAAATGCATCTAATTGTGAATTTTAAAGCACTACAATGTGCATATATTTATAGTATTATTTTAACATATTGACAAAAATTGAATTGAAAACTCTATCAGTGTATAGAGTTTATATTTACAATACGGTTTTTCTTGGGTTGAAAGAATTAGATAGCCCCCCTGAAACAGAGGATGTTTCCCCAAATCCCTTTCCTGAGGGAACAGAGCTGCCTGAGAGTTTAGGACGCATTTTCTCAACTCTTTGCTCCATCATTCTTATCAGACAGATGAGTGAATGAACTTCAATTCACAACAGTGATATTATATCTAAATTTTAAGGCCAAAAAATCAACAATTTATCAAAGGGAAAATATAGAAAGGCATCCTGTTAATTACTTTAAAAGGTTATGCCATTATAATTTATAAGTGGTTAATTGGCAAAGAGCAAACTCGACATTGCTAGTAATTACATTTCTTTCCTCAGAAGTTATAACATGTACATGCTACATGTGCAAAATGTAAAGTGTGCTACTTTCACAGTACTTAAGAGAAAAATATAGAACTCTCCCTCTCAATAAAGTGATGTCAAAACTGAAAATCTACTATTCATTTTCTTAAAAGGGAAGAAGAACATCAAGCATCTTATTTTAAATATAAATTTTGGCATATTATAAAATAGTCTTGGAGCTTTTACCAATCTCTTATAATAAAAAAGGTTTTATGGCTTATTATTGTGTCTAAGTATAATTGGAGGTCACTGACTTTTTATCTCCTGTTTCCTCATTAACTTCATATTTACTGAAGCTAATTACAAATTAATAGTATAGAAATAGCTAATTAGAAATTAAAATTAATATTAAGAAATAATAATTATTCAAAGGACCACCATCTAGTATCAATTATTGCTAACCTTTTGATAGACTGGCTTCTAATCATTTTATATGTGCATACTTCTGTTCTTAAATATGGATATTTTTCTTTTTATATCATACTAAGACACTACAGATAAACTTGAAACCTCTTTTGACCACCAACCATTGCAAATACTTCTTCCCTCTCCAACTACTATATACTTGTTTTCTCTTCTGACACATTTCCTATTACTTATCTGGTAATTCTCATCCCATAATTTCTGAGCATTGAAATTACTTTCCATACTTCCAATAGTTGATCTCCTCATATATTTGATAATACTTTTTATTTTCCTCAAGGAATTTCATTCAATCAAGTTCTAGGATTTAAAAACAGCATTAAAGAATAGCCTTAAGAAGTATTCTCTACTGTCTTTACAGAAACTTGACTCTAACAATTTTTTCCCAGGTACTTGAGTTCCTAGCCCTCTCCTCACAGGGGTCATAGTTTTGGTTGAGACCTCACACATGCACCATAGATAGACTTATCACACATGTACTAATAAGGACAACAGACAAGGAAGCATATATTTGGTCAGTGGAGGTTCTCTTTGATTTGTTAAAAAGTGTGGGTTTGAAATTTTATTATTATTCTTCATGTTACTATTATTTATTTTATGCATTTAATTATAATTGAATTCACTATCTTGTATCAAAATCTCTCATTTAAATGTCAGTAACAACATCCTAAATGTACCATAATAGATAATTTAATATATACTCTCTTCCCTTTTTCTATCTTATCATTATCACCCTTAGAGTTCCAAAATTATTTTTATTCTTTAAATCAATTTAACCACAGGCATAAATTCTGAATTATTCTTGCTCTTTGAGGGTTAGTAGACAATGCATCTGTTATTTTAAAATTGCCATCATTGAATCCAATCACATTAGCATTAGCAGTGGTTTTGAATGTTTCTTTAAATGCTAACTCATTTCAGCTTCCAATGGACTCCAGCGTGAAGAATATAGGAGCACATGTGTGGTTCTAGCTGATAATCAAATAAGAAAATCAACTGATTTCATTATCAAATGTCTATTCGGTAATCAGAGTAAGGAGAGGTTTTACTTTGCACTTTCATCAAAACCTAGTAGCAAGAAGTTACAAGCACATGTGTTAAGCAGAGTTCACACATGAGCGGGAGGAAAAAAAACAGAATAACTGCAAGTGTCTTCAGAGGGGACATAAAACTGGGATAACACTGGTCTGAGTATGAGACTCCGAGTTGGTCAGAGGTCAAAGAAAATTAGAAGATAGAGCAAAGGACCAGGGATCAATTAGGAGATCACGAGTCATTAAACCTGTGCTTTGAGGATTTCATCTCTACTGAAAAACATATTTGGTCATCACATCGGACCTGGAGGTTGCAGGATGTCAATTATTGCCATTCCTGCATTATATCAAATTTGTTGCGATTGATTTTATAAAATGGAAGTTTAGATTTTCGACCATGAAGTCATAAATATTTTTTCCTTCAATAAATTATAAAATATCATAAAACGTTAAAAACGTGATTAAACTTGAGATTAAATGCAAGTCCCATATTTAGAATTAATTTAGTATGATGCAGCGCCTTCACGCAAGAGTGAATACACGACATATTAACGCCACTTATTGTGCTGTCTGAAAGCTGTCGTTGCGTTATGCTTTATACTGTCTACACGCACACAGTTAAAAACAGGAAATCCTATTCAATAGACATTGAGGATTGTTTTTAGTCACTAATAACTGATTATTTAATTCATTGAAGCCATCTGGACTTTGCAGATGCCTGTTATGATTATGGAATTCCTTATGCTAAAAGGAAGTTCATAGAGCAAACAGCCAGTTAAAGGTCCTCTAAGTATAAAGGCGCTAGACAATTTATGCCTTAGGAAAGCCTGTGATTACAACTGCTATAAGTTTTAAAAATAACCAGACTTTAATGGACTAATTGTGAAAGATTAGCCCATTTATCTGAGCTTGTTAAACACTGCAGTAGACTGGAACCAATTAAATAAATAACTCTAATTCTATATTATTAACTTCAAAAGTCCCCCACTCCCATCACTGCAGTGCTATGATAGGTGAATTTTTTTCAAAGCACAGTTCTTCTCACCCACAAAGGGAAGTGCAATTTGGCACATTTTGATGGAGTCAACATATATCAGATTAAATATGGTCAATTGAATTTGCCATGTTAGCCCTACATATAGAGTAAAATGTCAAATTAAAGTTTCGGCCTTTAAGTATAAGTAAAACTGCACTCAGATAAACAGAACTATCAATGTTTTTAATTTACAGTGTTCAGATAAATGAAATCTATTTTGGGATCTTAAAGACGATCCTCTGTTTAATAATTTGATTTTATATATGTACCCAAATTTACCACCACAAAAATCCAATACCAACTCGAAAGTTCCAAGATAGGGCATTAAAAAAAAATAACAGAGGAACATGATTCAGAGACTCACTACCACTGATTAGTACACAATTATTTGATACAAATGTGATGCTTATTTATTAACATTCACTGTTGCCTAAACAGGAATATAAACTTTAGTAGCTTTATCTCAGAATTTAATAGGAATTCAGAGGCTAAGTTCCTTACTTAAACTTTCTTTGTTCTGTGTAGTTGAAACCAGAAAAGTGTATAAGTAAATGTAATACATGAAAATGAGGATTCTAAATAAAATGGTCTTCACAGGAAAAGTATTTATTGATTCTTTGAATGGCTTTATTGGAAATTAAGTATTAACATGAGTACCCATGACAGGTGACCAAATATGATGGCAACTGAAACGTTCCCAGTACTGAATTGTAAAGAAAATTGCTTGTGCCCTAGACTTACTTTCAAGAGTTGGCACTTCTCCATTCTTATTCTCTCCCCCCCACCCCCCATCTATTTGTCCATCTATTTATCATCTATCTATGCACCTCACAAACATGGGTTGTACAGCTGCATTTCCACGAACTACTGGATTTGATAAATATATTTTAGTAGAAATTCTTTCTTCTTAAGAACAGTTTGCAAATCAGAAAGTAAAAGAACAATTTGGGAACATTGTAGCTAAAAGCAGGGGCACCTTCGGATACTTCCGTCACCTCTATTTATCAACATCACCTAAATTCCAGGTCAAACTGTAATAATATTGAATCATGTCCACCCGTGTGTCAGAGGCTAACAAGAATTCATAGAAAATTGCAACAAGGATCCTGTACCGTTTAATATAGAGAAACTTGTTTTGAGAAAAAGAAAGGATAAAAGATTGGCAGGTAAATTTTTCTTTTGACCAAGACTAATGAAATCCCAGAACACTCAAGGAAACCATCTAGGCCCTGATGTCTCAAATCCTGTTCTCTAAGGCTATACGGCCATGCAAATTTCCCCATCCTCCTCAAGCAGGTAGAATGATGCTGCCACAGAGCCCGGCAAAAATATATACCTGGCTTGCAACGCTATTATTCTGCCAAGTACTGTGCACGTGGCAAGAATAGAATAATATACATGGAGGAATGAGTGAGAAAATTTGAATATGCTGGACAAATATTCAATATTTTATCATTAAATAAAATATACTCTCATGCATTGGCAACTTTGAGGGAAAAAAATAGCAAATATGTTTGTTTTTCAGATGGAAGGCCGGTCTCTTCTGCAAGATTAGATGAGGAAAAAAATGGGACTGAAAGAAAAAAGGCAAAGAGCTTGGGGAGTGGATTATTTAGAAAGCACTTCTTAAAGGAACAAGGTAAGCTTTAAGGTGAGAACTCATGGATAGCATGGACAGACTTCTTAAGACCAAGCCCCGTTCTACTTTTGTTAATGTCCTCATGTTTACTTCGACTATAAGACCAGTAGCACTAACACAGGACCATCCCACCTACCATAAGTCATAGACTCACAGTGTTAAGTATTTCCCGGTCATCTCATCGACTCTGCTCACTTTCTAGCGACACATCCCAGACACGGGAAGGAGGCAGTGAAGTGACATATTCGCAATCACTGGTTGCAGAGACTCCGTGGTAAACAGATCAGCTCTCAGTCCAGTGTATAAAATGTTTTATTTGAAAGCCTTATTTTTATTACTATTAGAACCATTATTTTCAGGCCATTGCTGTTGCACTATTTGACCAGGCATTGTGAAATAAACCACTAGGGAAATGTCTTATAAATTTAATAATTTACACTATAAAACTTGCCTTAATTTAATAGCTTTTTGATTTCCCTCTGAGACCCTGAGTCTGTATTTAGAATCCAGAGCTAAATTTGTTAGTAGATACTTTAATCTGTGTTCTATATTTAGTTTCTAATCAACTTTCTTATAAATAGGTCAATTTTCACCATTTTTTCTCCCTCTATTTAATATGAAAATGTTTAATAAAACTCCTAATAAACCTTGTTCTAATTTTGCAGTCTTGTTTTTTTGAAACACAATTTCAAGGCCAGTGTTGGCATTTAGCGCATGGCTCTGATTTTGCAGCGACAGCCGTCAGTTCTTCCTGACAGAGCAATGTCTGATTCCACGTGGCACATGCACAACGATCCCAGATTCTCACTCCTCTCTTTCCAAACGATCCTTTGCCTCTCACTGGCTTTTTATTCTGTAAAATAAACTTACTTTCAATCTGGGTACTTAGAGACAATGGGATTCTAATACTGTAGTATCCCTGAGAAAATTATTTTGAGCTTTTAAAAAATACTAACAAATTTTTCTTACTGAGAAGTATACAATGTAATATATATTTCAACTGCAAGGCAAAATTATTCCATAATTATGTGCTTATAAATATAAAATTTGTCAAATAAATGAGTGTTTATACATTAACATATACCTAACGATCTTCATTATCAATTCTGTATTAAGTTCACATAAAATATATTTAATGTAATCTGATCTGAATTATATAGAGCATATAAAAATTTTTCGCATTTACTCCTTAACTTTGGAATAAAGTGCTTTTCTTGATTTAGTGCCCTTGACTTTAGAATATTACTAAGAATATTATATATTATAATTAGGACCAAGGATAGTACTGAATTTAAACTAATCCTATTTTTCTTCCTTTGTATTTATTATCCCCACCAATTTTCATCACTTAGTTATTTGGGGTCTAGATCAAAAACCCTATATTCTATTAAGTTTTAAACTTACTTTCAGGAAGACTTTAAGTAAATATTTAATCACTGATACTCTCTGAATTTGTTTCCCTGTCTGTAAAATACACAAATTAATTCCCACTAAATTTTTAAAAGATTTAAATATAATAACATGTATAAAATTGAATGTACATCACAAAGATGAAAGTCATTGTTTTCCATGTTTTATTGGTCAATGGATTATGGAATTATTGGAATACAAATCTCTCTCTTCATTCCTGGATTTCTGCTGCTGGTAGATAATCATTGCAAGAGCAATGTTAATGTTTATATGAATATCCTTTACATCACTGTTCTTTGCAAAAACATCTTGCCACTTTTGTAGACAGAATGTTCCTTTAAGAATATTCAAAACCACTTGATAAACTGCTTGTACGATTGTTGCTCAAATTCACAAGTTTACTGAAAACCACATGTATATTTATTTTTTGGAGAAAGGGAAAGAACAGAAATGGAAAGCTATAAAGACAGGTTCTTATACCTGTTCCCTTTCACTAGAGGTTTAAAGTGGGTAATAGAATTTGAAGTGTCAGCAGGACAGAAGACATCTGAGATGGTAGCTAAAGAGATGAAAATAAAAATTATAGTATATGAGTTTATTAAGTTGATGTATAGTATCTACCTATCTATCCATGCATCCATCCATCCAAATTAAGAGTTCCTGAATGTTTTAAAAGCAGATTCCGTTATTCAATTTATTAGTAAGTAACTAGCACTCCTTGTAATGAATTAACATGCCAAAATTTATAAACTTTTCTCCTGAGATATAAGGCATGGCAAAAGATCTTTGCCATAGTGACATTTAATGACAATTTTGGTAAAAATAACTTTGAATAAGCTACCAATAATTTTCTCCTCAGCCACTGTTCTAATATATTTCATTTGTCTCTCACAAGCCTAAGAAGTAATTATTATTCACGTTTTAAAGGTAAGGAAACTTAAGGCATAAGAAGCTTCAATACATTTCTCAAAGTTACAAAGTTGTTGACTTAACACTAAATCCACAGGAAAATTCAGACCACTCAATCATTATTCTTTTGAAATGATTTCTTTGTTCCTTAAGATTTTCTGTAACAGATTACAGAAGTAACCAACCCAAGTTGCTTTTACCTGACTTAGATTTTATAAAATACAAGCCCGAATAAATAAGCACATATTAGATTGTAATGACAAAATTCTGCTAAAAAAATGCAACTTCTTATAAGGAACCAGTGCTTGAGTGAAATGTATTTTATATTTTTGCATGTCAAGAAAAAACTGTACTTTTAAAATACCAGATAGTTTAGTTCTATACATCCATCTTTCAAGAAAATTTATCAACAGATTTGAAGTGGGGGAAATTCCCCAACAAGAAAAAATATTCTTATTAAAGTTTCAATTGGCTTTCTTTGACATCTTTTGAAGATAATATTTGTAATGAAGGAATTAGAGTATTATAAAATTTTTGAGCAGATAATTGTCTAAGGCTGAAAGATAATAAAGTTATAATAATCAGAATTGTCATCATTATCAAAATCATCAGTGGAACAGTTCTGGGTAATTTCAAAGAATATGAAAGGAGATAGTGGTTGTCCAGCAGCAATTTGCATATTAAAATTCATATTATTTTTCTTGGATACATATAAAATGTATGAAAGGCATTTAAGCACTATTAAGCTAAAGCAGGTTGGAAACAGGAAACCAACGAAAGTTCTACAGTTAAATTTTGAGGAATGAACATACTGATACATTTTCCCTAAATACTTAAGAACAGGATCCAGGCACTTCAGATGGCTACTGAAGGGAGTAACATTTATTTTAGCATCCACCTCAGTGACAGCTGCTAATTGCTTCCAATTTTCTCTTTCCTGAGACAGCACTCTTACGAATTTCTTATTTACTCTTCAGGCATATTCTGCAAATGTATCAACTTTCCCACAAACAAAAGCACATTCTATGTTTTTATTTTTTCATACAGGAATGTGAGGATACTACAAACTTTCTCTCTATCTTGCTTTTTTCACTCTTAATATATCATGAAGATCATTCTACCTCAGTACATATACAGCAGGCTCATTTGTTCTAAAACCCAAATATAATTGTACAGATGTATTATGATTTAAATAATCAGTCAGAAATGGAAAACCATTTAGATGTTTCCATCTTCTACTGTTTTAAACTATTTCCATGAATGATCGTGTATACAATTATTTAGCAAATGTGGGGATATAGTTGTAGAACAAGTTTATATAAAGAAATAAAATTTCTAGGTCTAGGATTGAGTACATTTAAAACATATATGTAAAAGATATACATAAATATATGCTAATATATGTAAATGTTTACATAAATTTCCTCTGTAGAAATGCCAGTTTACGTATCCATCAATAATATATAAGAATGCCTCACCAATACAAGGTAGCTCTATTCTGTTTTTATTCTTGCCAATCTTTGCCAAAGTTAATTTACATTCATCTTATGATGAATGGAATAGAATATCTTTGCATATAATTAAAGCATGTTTATTTTCTGAAAACTGCCTATTCATATCATTTGTTAATTTTTCTTTTGCATCCCAATTTAATTCTAATGGATTTGTAGAAGCTTTTTATGTACAAGAAAAGTTCTCTTTTTTATTTAATATGAATTATAAATTCACACTCACTGTTGAAAATTGAAATATTAGTCCCAATTTTTCACTTCTCTTTGATAGTATTATACATGAAAATCCTGGACATCACATCATGAGAAATTGTACTTCTTCACCCTTTGGCTTTGTCATTATCAAGGTGACTTTTTTCCGGCCAAAGATGAGTTAGTAGACATGACAGGAATGGATAATTAAAATTTATTTACAAGACTGGTCTTAAATACTGACATTTTGTGATCCACAATTAGAAGAGGTTTCCTCTCCGCTGTTGCCCTTTTAGCCTGGTCACCATAATCAAGACTTCAGCCTGACCACAGCCAGAATCCAAGCCCAGCTGGCTCTGCAGGCTGAAGCAGAGACACTCAGCAGAACAAGGTCTGGGTTAGGTCATCCAGACACAACCAGAGGATGCATGTGCTTGAGAAAAAAATCCTTCTGCAGTATGCTTTTGAGATTGTGTGGTAGTTTGCTACACAACAACAACTGACACAAACATTAAATTGTCAACTCTCCCCAAATGTCATGCTCTTAAAAAATTTTACATTTTTAAAAAAAATTATTTAGTTTGAACTTATTAATCATTTTCATATATACCATTTGGAATTTGAATGCTGTTGAGAAAAGCCTACCTATCAACAAAATGAATTAAAATTAAATATGCTATATTTATTTTATTGTACTTCAATGACATTTGTCTTTCATTTAATTATTCAATAATTCTGGAATTTCTTTTAATATAAATTGTGAAGTAGGAATTCACATTTATTTTTCAACACAAATGTTGTCATACTATTTATTTAATAAGTGATCTTTTGTCTATGACTTGAAATCTCTCTTAAATATACTGAATTATACAACATATAATTGTATAATTGCACATTTCTCAAATTTTTTGACTTTTCCATTTCTCGCTACACCTCCCACACACACACACTTCTTATCATGAGAAGTATTATTATTTGTTTTGTCTAAAGGACTCCGTGATCACATTGGTCTTTTTAAAAATATTTCAGTTGGCATTTTCATTGGAATTACATAAGATGCATAGATTGATTTAGGAAAAGAGATGTTTTTAGGACATAATGAGATTGCATTTTCAAGAGCATAATAATAATAAATGAAATACTTTCATTTATTCTGCTTTTGTGCCTTTCTAGAGATGTTTCAAATTTGTTGATTATATCTTCTATCTTACTGTTATAATCTACATAAGATACATGTAACTTTTGTATCCAGCCAATTAAATGAATTAAATTTTTAATCTGCAATTAATTTTTACCTTTTCTTGTTTATTATTATTTTCCAGGTAAACATGTTACACCTTAAAATAATCACAAGTTTTTTTATGACACTTCCTTTCTGAATTTTTAAAAACATTTACTGGGAGACAATTGTTGATTCACTTACAACTGTAAGAAATAATATAGAGGTAACCAGAGTTACCCAGTTTCTCCAAATGGTAGCATCTTGCAAAACTGTAACACAATGTCACAACAAGTAAATCGATATTGATACAGTCAGATCCCATCCTTAACCCCATGGAAACCAGTAATCTGTTCTCCTGTTCTGTACTTTGTCATTTCAAGAATATTATATAAATATAAACACAGTTTAAAGCAAAGCTTAAAGAGAAGTTTTTTTTTCTCAATATAATTCTTTGGAGATTTATCCAAGTTGTTATGTGTATCAATAGGTTTGATATTCCTAAGAATATTGTATGGTATAGTTATACCAAAGTTTACTTAATCATTACCCATTGAAGAACATCTGGATCGTCCCAGTTTTTTTATTATGAATAAAATTGTTATAAACATTTCTGTACAGTTTTGTGAACATGTCTTCATTTTTCTTGGACAAATGCTCAGAAGCACAACTGCTTAGTCGTATTTTTAGTGTTTTAAGAAAGTGACGTTCTGTTTCAGAGAGTGGCTGTATGATTTTACATTCCCACTAGGAAAGTATGAGTGAATCAGTTCTTCTCCCTCCTTATCATGATTTGTTATTGTCACTATTTTTTTTTACATTAGTCATTCTAACAGGAATGTAGTGACATATCCCTTGTGGTTTCAATTTGCATTTCCCTAACGGCTAATGATGTTGGACTCGTTTTCATGTGCTCAATTGCCATCTGTATATCTTCCTGTATATTTTCTTCAGTAAAATGTCTCTCTATGAATTTTGCTTATATTCTTTTTGGATTATTTGATTTTTTATTGTCAAATTTCGAGAGTACTTTATAAATTCTAGATACTGACCTTTTGTTAGATAAGTGATTTGCAAATATTTTCTCCCACGCGGTCGCTTGTTTCCTTCATCCTGCTGTCAAGTCTAAGGTAGAGTGATTCCTTCCACTTAGTTCTTTTTATCAAGATATCAAGATTGTTTAGGTATTGTCTTTTGCCTCTCAACATAAATTTTAAACTAAGGACAGTGAAGAATTCTTACTTTACCAACACCTGAGAATATCCTCATTTCCTTTTTATTCTGAAGGATATTTTCCCTGGGTATAGGGTTCTGGGTTAATAGTTCTTTCCTTTCAACATCTGAAAATTTTGTTTCTCTTTGTTTAGACCTCCATGGTTTCTAATGAGAAATCCATTGTCATTCTAATTGTGATTTTCTCACAGGTAAATTGTCCCTTTTCTCTAGCTTCTTTCAAGATCCTTTTATGTTTCTTTAGTTTTAGTAGATTAATAATGATATGCATTGGCATGGATTTTTTTTTTTTTTTTTGCTTTTTCTCTTTGGGTTTGTTCAGTTCCTATAACCTGTAAATTTATATCTTTTGACACATTTGGGAAATTTTCATCCACTATTTCTTTGATCACTTTGTTAAACCTACTTTTTTTCTTCTTTCCTTCTTGGACTCTGAGTACATGTATATTAGATTTTTATTATGGTCCCACAGGCTCCTGAGACTCTGTTTATTTTTTTCTAGGTTATTTCCTTTCTGTTATTCAAATTGGATAATTTCTACTATTCTATCTTCCAATTCACTGATTCTTTTCTCTCTCCTCTCCATTCTGCTGTTGAACCAAATTACAGTAATTTTATTTTGTTCTTTGTATTTTTTCAGTTTTAAAAATTTCCACATTGTTTGTCTATGTCTTCTATTTTTTTGTTGAATCTTTCTGTTTCTTTGCTGAAGCTTTTTATTCTTTTGTTTTAAATCTGTCTGTACAGCCAGAACAATGTTGCTGTTGTTGTTGTAGTAGTAGTAGTATAGAAGAAGAAGAAGAAAGAAAAAACTTTTTTCATGATTCCTACTTTCAAGAACATACTTTCACTAAGGTTTTCTATTCTTTCATCAAATTAAGATCATGTCCTTATAGAAATTTTCATTTTATCCATTAGAGATAGGAATTCATTTTATCCGTTATAAAAGTAATGATCTATTCATATTTAAATAAGAATTTTTTTAAAAGAATGGATGATGCATTTAAACTACCTATTGAATATATGAAATAAGTTTTTAAACTTTCATTTAATATGATGAATAAAATATTCTAACATCAAAGCATTTTTACATTACTACCATAGTTTCTACTTTGTCATGATATATCAATAACATTTTGAAGCTGGATTGTGATTCCTACATGAGATTTTTTTCCATTGATATTCAAAAGGATGACTGGTCTGTGATTTTCTTTGTCCTATCTTTTTGAACATATTTCATGTCTGTACAATCTTAACTTCATTAAAAAAAAAAGTTCCTTTTTTCTTTCTCTTTCAATCCTCCAGGATAGGAAAAGTTTATTTATGCAAATATCTCAAATTTCTTGATAAATGTATTCCTATTTTATTTGATATACTGAATCATTGTATTATATTTCTTAAATAGTTGGTGGAATATGCTTTAAAATTTGCTAGACCTGATACTTACCTGTGTATAGTTCTTTACAGTTTTCTCTATTTCTCCCAGGGGTCAGGCTAGTTAGTTTATATTTTCCTAGAAAACCATCTAATTTACTTAGGATTACAAATTTATTTATGTAGAATTGAACAATGACATTTCTAAACAATTATTTTAAAAGCTCCCATGTCTATCATAATTTTCACATCATCAGTTCTTATTCTGTCATTTGTGTTTTCTTCCTTCACAAGCAGGTTTGGTATTTTCCATCAACACCCAGAGTAACTGCTCTTTGCTGATAGAGTCATAGACTCCTATTTCTAGCAATGCTACATATTGACTATGATCGTATCACCTTTTCAAGGTGGCTTGGATGAGTTAACTTTCACATTTTAGTCAATGGTCATTCAGGAATCCTTGTTGCGTTAAAGATGAAATTGTAGGTTATTTTCATGCTACTGTTCTCTCTCGCGCGTGCTCTCATCTCCAGACTACAGACCTACAGAGGGTATGCAGATGCCCTGGGACTTATCCTACTAGCACTTCATCTCTGAGAGGTTCTCTTGGGACTCTTTCTCTTGACAAAAAGGCAGACTGGGCAACAGCATGTGCTTTAATTCCACAAAACACCAATGACTCTCTAGCACTACTTTTATCTTTCAGTCACTAGACACTTACCAGTCTCTAAACTGTATATGTAGAAGAGTGTGTATGCGTGTCAATGGGCTAGGGTTTTTTGCAATAAATCCTTCAGAGAGGTATTTATATTTAAGTACTCTGACTTTAGAGGGCCTTTCTCACACATTATCTTCATCTTTTGGGTCTCATCTAAACTCTATGCCACAGTGAAGTCCTGTTTAAACTTAGTGTATCTGTCTATAGCACTACTGAAGAGAAAAGTTAATCTCTGTTGACTTTTACCTTCCAGGAATCAGTTTTCATCTTCTGCATCAAAAAAGTAGCCATACTGAATGCCAGGGATTATTTTTTGGGTCATTATGCAAAATTGCCTATTTCTATGTTTAGTTTATTCTATTAGAATATGGTTATTCACATGCCCTAATTTTAGTATATCTTTCTAGTTACCTCACTGTGTCATAGACATTAGACATTAAAAGTACTTCCTATGCTTATTCTATTACTGAATTCCTCATAAATCTTGCAATAAGTCATTCTGCTAGCAACTTTGGAGAAAGTAGGTACTTAAAACATGTTTGTTTAATTTTAAAAACAACAGTGTAGTTTATGTTTTTAAAAATAATTACACCATCCTTACGTGATGTATTTTGTGGTTTCCTTAAATAGATGCAGAAATAAGAAAACAAGTGATGGAAGAGATGTCAGAAATTTCACAAAGAAAACACCAGCAAGCCAGAAAGAAATCAATTGGATATAATTAAGAAGTGATTTAAAGTGAAAATGATATTTTTTTAAATGCACAAATGGGAAGATGGCAGCAATTAAAGCAAAAATATGAGCCTCAGCCTGAGAAAAATATTGAAGTGGAGAGGTAGTGGTTATAAGGAGAAGCAGGAACTAGCACCCAGACTGGGAACTAGCAGACATTCAGTAAGTGCTTTCTGAATGAAGATTAAATGAATTCCATACTAGATACATTGAGTTTGATGTGGAAATTTTCAGCAATATTGTAACCTCAAATCTACATGGTGCTTTAAATTTACAAAGCACTTTCATATGTTGCCCCATTAATTCCCACAATAAACCCATAGAGTAAACCATCACTATGGTCTTATAGCAGAGGAAATGAGGCTTAGAAAGATTAAGTTCCTTAAATTAAAGTTATATATTTAGTATGAGCCAGAGATGAGGTTTAAGCCTAAGTGTTTTGACACCAAAATCTGGACTCTGTCTCATACTGCAGAATGTTCTAAGTAGAAACAGGTTGGGCTGACATTAGCAGGTTATCTCAGACACCCTGGAGGAAATCATGATGTTTGGAAAAACACAAATAATTGCAGAGCAAGTTAAAAATTAGAACACATCCCCACTAGGTGGGAGATTCATGAATGTTGGGACTCTTATCTTTTTCTTTGCAGTATCACCAACACTTAGGGAAGCTCAATATATGTTTGTTAAATACATGATTTGACTAAAGCTTGCAGTATGCTGGAAGGATATAGATTTGTCACTCAAAGGAGATATATGCCAGAATCCTGATGAAAGGAGGACTATTATTGGGCAAAAAATTTAATGTTAAGAGTTAAAGATAATGGGAAATAAAAAGAAGCATTCTAAACATTCCTCTTGAAGGAAAGGTCAAGGACATAGCAAGGACAGCAAACAATTATTTTAAAAGGATATACATTTATTTTATAATATACCTTTATATATATTCCATATATTACAAATGGGATATAGTTCTGAGAAATTTTATATTTTCATAATTTTTGCTTCATTGCCTTTTTGAGGTCATCTATTATTGGTTGATTAGATATTCCTTTAACATATTCTATGCAAGTCACTTTTCCTTGAATCTTTTTAATCTCTTCCATTTCTCTTTGATTTTAATTTTTTTCCTTTGCTTATTTTATTTCTCTGAAAGTATCACGCATGTCTTCTATGTTAGCCTTCACTTCTGAAGTTGTTTTATTCATTTGTTTCAAATTATTCTCTGTGTACTCTCATGTCATTTTTGAATTTATATTTTTGCAGTTATGTTTTCTATCATTTTCTTAACTTCTTTTAATTTGTTTTAAAACATTCCATTGAAACTTCTATCTCTTCTGTGACATGCCTTCCTGGAATATTTTCTTTTTTTAATTGTTACTAGTAAAAAATATTATTGCATTTTTTTTTTTCCATATGAAATTAGTTTCTTGAAATTTCAGGAGGAATGGGTGGCTCAGGAAAGTGTTTCTAGTTTCACAGTTCTCATGCTCTCTCCTGTAATTTCCAGCAATTCTTTAAGTTATGGTCACTTACTATTTGAAATTTCCTCACAATTTCCTTCGCTTATTCTAAACATGACTGTCTCTTTCCTTTGTCCTTATTGTTTTCATTCTGATAAATTGAGATTCTCTTTCAAGCAATCTTTCCTCAGTATTGGGCTTTGTTGTATAGTTGTAGAAGACTTTTGAAAGTTTCACAGGCTTCAGATTCTTCCTACTACTTCATCCCAAACCATGGATCCGTGGTGATTATGCATAGTTTAGGAGTATGAAAAAACATTTATTTTATTTCAAAATATTAAGAGGGTACCAATGTTTTCATTATATGGATACCTCGTATAATGCTAAAGTGGGGACTTTTAGTGTGCCCTTCATTAGAATAGCGTTCATTATACTCGAAAGGTAAGTTTTTACCCATCTTCCCCCCTCCCACCCTGCCCCCTTCTTTGTTTCCAATGTCCTTTACATCTCTTTGTCCCCATGTGTGCCTGTCATTTAGCTCCCAATTTTTAGTGAGTACATGTGGTGTTTGTTTTTTCATTCCTGAGACACTTCACTTAGGATAATGGCCTCCAGTATCATACAAGTTGCTGCAAATGACATTATTTCATTCCTTTTTATGGCTGAGTAGTACTCCATGATGTCACGAACTGATGGGCACTTAGGTTGATACATATCTTTGCAATTGTGAATTGTGCTGTGACAAACATTCGAGTGCAGGTGTCTTTTTGATAAAATGACTTCTTTTCCTTTGAGTAGATACTCAGAGTGGCATTGCTGCATCAAACGGGAAGTCTACATTTATTGCTTTGAGGAATCTCCATACTGTCTTCAAATTAGAGGTTGTGCTAATTTGCAGCCCTAGCAACCAGTATATAAGCATTCCTTTCTCACTGCATCCATGCCAGCATCTGTTGTTTTTTGTTTTTTTTTAATACTGGCCATTCTAACAGGGGTAAGGTGATGTCTTACTGTGGTTTTAATTTGCATTTCCTTGATTATTAATATTAAGCATTTTTCCCATATGTTTCTTGGCCATTTGTCTATCTTCTTTTGAAAAACTTCTGTTCATCTCTTTGGCCCTTTTTAATGGGGGTTGTTTTTTTCTTGATTTATTTGAGGAAAAAACCATAATTTTAATGGCTTTTCTCAAGTTGCGCTGCCTTGTGTTCTAGTACAAGTCTATGGCAATTTTGGGGTGATCCAGTTTTCACGTCTATCACATACCAAATTGCCTCCCTCTCTTTCCTGCTAAGGGGTGTGGAGAGCACTCAGGTAGCTATTAGTGATCCGTCTCCCAGCTTACATGTCGTGACTCCCTGTAGTGGGCATCACCTGTGAGATTTTGGTTTGGGTGGGGATTTGCTATTTTAGTATTTTTTTTAATTGACAAAAATTGTATTTCTGTATCATGTACAAAATAATGTTTTGAAATGTGTACATTGCAGAATGGCTAAATTGAGCTAATTAATATATGCATTACCTTACATGTTTTTTTTTTTCTTTTTGTGGTGAGAACACTTGAAACCCACTCTCTCAGTGATTTTAAAGAATGGATCGTTAGTCACCATGTTATACAACAGATCTCTTGAACTTATTTATCCTATGTAACTGAAATTTTGTATCTTTTGACCAACATCTCCCCAATCCCCCTTCTCCCCCAGCTCCATGGTAAACACCATTCTACTCCTGACTTCTATGAGTTAATTATATGCTGGAAATAATTTTTTTCAATTTCAAGATAAAAATAATGCCAAATTTTCTACCCAATAATATCATCCATCCACTGAATCCAAACGTCTAGAGGGGTTTGTTACCCTTGCTTGGCCCTCCATCCAGACTCTTCCAAAGGTACGCCATGGCGTGTGACCATAAAGCCTCATAGTTTTGTGTATCAACAGATTTACACATTGTATGGCCTGTGTCATAATTTCACATGTACCCTATAAATATATACAACTATTATGCACCCATAAAAATAAAAAAAAATTTTTTAAACAGATTGTGGCATCTTCAGTGTTTTCTATCTATTTCTAACTGAATTTGATAGCTAATTTAGCCAAATAGAATATAAGATTAAAAATCTAAAAATTACCTTTATTTGTACACCTGTTTATTTGGTTTAACCAATTAATACAGTCAATTAAAAAACGTTTTGCCAATGCTCAGGATTTACTAAAGTAATTTGTACACTGCAGAAGTTCCAGCATGATATAACTGGTAGTAAACTCACTTATGGTTTCTCTTCACTGATATCTTCTTACCAATATATATACTGTATATGCTAAATCATTTCATGTAGCATTCAACATAAGTGTTCTAGTAATAAATTTAATACACTCTATAGCTAAATATTTTCCTAGACTTGTTTAAAACATTTATCCTGGAGCTGAATAACATAACTTATGTTTTTAAAGATAGTCATCATCTCCTATATTATACAAAAAAAAGTCTCACAAAGGTGTTACCAAATCAATTTTCACTTGAAAAATTCCATATTTTTGCCTGAGAACAGTAATTACTTAAAGCTTGAGGGATTTGAGGTATCATAGTAAAGGACAGTTTATGTTTATACATTTGTGATGTGTATCTCTGAATTGGAATTTTTAGGCTATTTTAAAAATTAAATCTTCCCAAGCTGTTTAGATATAACTAACCTGGAAACATAGTACAGGGTGAACAAAATGAAAACCATTTCCATGACACCAAAATAGGAACAATAAAACAGTGTTGTAAATCTCAAAACACTTGGAGTTTAGGCCCTTCTCCACTTACCCAAGACTGAATAAAATGAATGAGACACTTAACCCACTAGTCCTTGTATTGCTCCCACTGAAAGCTGGAAGAGTTTAAGCTGGCCTGCCTCTCTGAGGTTGTTTTCAGTTCCTCTGTTACCACACTCCTTAGGTAAGTAATCCGTCAGTCTCTACAAATGCTTTCTAGCTTTTCCTGATTATGGAAGAGTTAACTCTTCAGAAACAAAGACATCTATTACTTTTATTTTCACAAGTTATTTAGCACTCATTTGTCCTTCAAATATTTGGATTTCATTTTACTTAGATGCAAGCTGACAACACGATTTTGTTAACTGCTCCATTTTTTAAATTTCCATGCAACTGATAATCTTAAATATCTCTTATCATTAAGAAACAGAATGATTACTGAGCCCTTTTCTAACTTAGAAAAATATTAAAGTACAAAAAAGAAAGGGAAGTAAAGGAATTAAAATGTGTTGGAAGTCTAATATTTGCCTGCTACTATACCAGTACTTCTACTTAATTTCACCTACTTTTATCTAATTTAATTCCTTTATTTAAATCTTTAAAATATAGTGTAGTAAATTTTGGGGCTCAGTTTACATGTGAAGAAACAATGAGATAAAAATCATGACTTAATTATCAATGGATGTGATATTTGTATTTGTATATTTATAGCAAGTTATAATGAGCTTTCAGATGTTTTCTTTGTGGACATGGGGAAATTGTAATGTAGTTAAGTGGAATAAGCATGATATAAAACAGGATTTTTAGGATTGTTCCATATTTGGAATATAATATATTTAGATCCATTAAATAAAACAGAAAATACACACTACCATCACATACTAGTGGATAACTTGGATGTAACAGACAGTTCATGAGAAAGGACCAGGTTGGAGATACAAGTTTTGGAATTTTCAGCAGCTAAATGAGTTGAAACATTTACCATGGGGACATGATGAATCCAAGGTCTGAATCCTATATCCAGTGAGACTACATTAACGAGAGATTGAGGTAGAGTGACCAGTTAAAAACAGGAGGAAAACTGATGAAAATGGTAACGTGAAAGCCAAGTGAAAAAAGTGTGACAAAAAGGAAAAACTACTTAACTGAGGCAAACACTGTTAATAGGTAAGATGAAGACTAAAACTGAACTCGGACATGAAGAGATCAATATTCCAGTGAAGTCATTTAGGAAATGGAGAGATCTCACTTGTTTGAGATGAAAGAAACAACAACCTCACTTAAGAACATAATTACAAAAATCTTGAGTAAGATATCAACAAAAATATCCAGTTCTGTATTAAAAATACACCATTAACACATGGGATTTGGCACAAAAATGCAAAAAAAAAATTGTCATGCCCAGAAATGCAGTAACTTTATTCATTACACTAGAAATTCAAGTAAGAAAAGCTGTATCATCATTTTGAAGGAATCTGAAAAGCATTCATGAAATTCCTCACTAAGTCACATGGAAAACAAGCTATTTCCTCTCCTAATAAATGAGACATCTGTCTATGGGTACTGTGAGTGACTATAGTTTTCAATTTATACTTTTGTTTTTGAATTCTCAAGGAATTTAGGAAGACTTAAAAACAAAAGAATGCTGCATTAGAGAACACTTATTTCTGTGTGTTTTTGCAAACAGCTCCTCATAAAACATTCTGGTGTCAGCTGACCTTCCCTGTCTGTATGGCCATATCAGAAGCAGGGATGCTGCCATACCATGAGCCCATCTTTCACTCTGTAGGGGACTGGTGCAGAGGTGGCCATCCACGTAAGCTGAGCTAACTCAAATGTTCACCCTAGATTTTGGAACAGTATCTTTCTGAGCGGATGAAACTGAAGACAGGTACATACTCTCCCTCTCGGTCCCCAACTTTGTCATATAAACAAAAAGAGTCAGATTGCCAGTGGCAAAGAAAAATACAAGCAGAATGACAAGCACAGGTAAGATTAAAAGTGAGAGAACTGTCTGTATTCCCAACAGTAGCTCAATCCTTTTGTTCTAGTCAGATCTGACACACCTAGTATACTCCTCATTTTGTGAGACTCACCTATACCCTTTTATAGCAATATCCTTTTCATACTTAAATTCACACAGGTTGGATGGTTACTTACAGCCCAAAGGATCATAGCTAATGTGTTAATTCTCATCTTTATTTTTGAGAGTCATGAAAACATCTTGGAAAATGAGAAAGAGATTCTTAGAGGTTTCATCTTCTACTGAAGAAAAATATTTCTCTTAGGCTTAAGAAGTTTAATTCAGGCATTCTCTCTAATAACTCAGATTTCAAATGAGTAATCAATATCCAGTACAATTTGAAATGAGGGAGTAGAGATAGAAGCAAACATCCAAACACAAAGCTAAACACATGTAGACACACCCTAGTTCCTTGGTATCCTCAAGGGTTTTGTTCCAGGACCCCTGCAGATACCAACATTCTTAGAGGCTCAAGTCCCTCATATAAAATGGTTTAGCATTTGCATATAACCAATGCACATCCTTCTATGTAATTTAAATTGTCTCTAGATTACTTATAATACCTAATGCAATGCAAATGGTATATAAATTGTTATACTGTTATTATTTTTAGTTGTATTATTTTTATTGTTGTATTGTTTTTTATTTTTTTCAAATATTTTCAATTCACAGTTGGTGAATACCAAGATGCTATAGTGGAGGGTCCCTCGTATTTACTTTCAAATCACAGATTCCTTATAACATTAATATATTTCTAATGGACTGAAAAACACAATGGTGTAGAAGAGCATTTTGTAACTCAACATCATTTTTTGGAATTTTCAAAAACTTATTTCTTTTTAACAAATTATGGGTACATAATAATTGTAGATCCTTATAGGGTACACCTGATTATTTGAAAGAGGCATACAATGCAAATTAATCAAATCAGGGTAACTGGGGTATCCATTACCTCAGACATTTATCCTTTCTTTGTGTTAGGAATAGCAATCTTTTCTGATGTAACTTTCTGAGTTCTGATTGCTCTAAAAAAATTATGAATTAATTATGAATTCAGTATTCCTTAAGGGCTTTTTCACACAATAAAAATAATTTTGAAAATTCTTAAGTTGTAAAATTCAGGACTATAGAGTTTGTGCCTCTAGTTCACAGTTAACAAGTCAGTGTGGACTTTACTGTGCATAATCTTATGGATAACTTCAAAAAGTATCTCCAATGTGCTGAAAATCAGAACAAATTTTTGAGTGATAAAAATAATTAAAGTCCTAGAATCATTGTGATGTGATATTACAGTTTGGAATGAGACACTCTAAAGTAATTGCCTGGTGAGTCTAGTATTTTTATTAGCATAGACTGCCTTTCATGTATTTTAAAATATTGTTTTCCAATGTTTTTCCAAGTAATGAACCATGAAGATTGGTATTATTTTTCATGCATAGTTAATCCATCTAATTTCAATCTATTGTGTTATTAAAATGCTTAGTTTTTTCATAAAAATAAATGTAATGCATATTGAAGTAGCTTGGGAAAACAAAACAAATAAAACTCCACTATTCTACTATAAGAACTCCACTACCACCACTGGCCTGTCAGTCTTTTCTTACATGTTTGTATTTTTATATGATGTTAGCTTACATATAAAATTATGTTAACAGGTATTTCTACATGGATTTGAATGTTAACAGTAGAACACAGATGATGTTATAACATAATAGTAAAGGAAAATCATTATTTCAGAAAAAGATAGTGTTAAAAAGCAAATAAGATTTTATGTTGACTTTGCATTTAAGTTCATTTTTACTATGCACTACTACATGCCTATATAGGATTATCATGGAACTGTTGTCCACAGGCCAAACTGACTGTCTTTGTAGATGTAGTTGTAGATTTTAGTGAAATACTGCCATGTTCATTTGTTTACATATTGGCTATGCACTAAAACAGCAGAGTATAGTAGTTGCAACAAAGACAATATGGCCTGAAAAAATGGAAATATTTATTACTTACCCCTTTACAGAAAACAGTTTGCCGATCCTTGCTTTATAGGTTATCAAAGAAATATAATATTTGGTCACTGAATTCAAAAGGTTACAATCTACTTGAGTAGAAAAATATACACATCAAATAAATAACCTCCAATTTGTTGCAGTTTGTCTAATAAGCTCCCCAAGCTATGATCCTTCTACTTGGGGGATAATCCAATTTGAACTTATCTTTAATTATCTTTGGTGGTTTAGCCAAACTGATCCTTCTGGATAGACCATAGTCAATTAAGAACCTAACATTTCAAAATTTGAATTGAAACAAATGAAAAAGCAATTTTATTCTATCTAATTAGATTTTTTTAAAGTTAAAATATTTAACATATTTAATAATATTAATTTATACTTTGCAGTTTGATTTAAAGTCCAAAGAGTAAACTATATCTGGAATTCCTTCTTGAAGTTAAAAAATAGCATCAATCTGGTTTAGAATATAAACATGACCATAGAATATAAACACCTTCATGCCCATGTATGTTTTATGCTTTGATAAATGGCATCCGTGAAAGAAAATAAAGCCATAGGAAAAAAATAGTTTAAGATGATGGATTCTCTAAGGTAGGGACTTTGAAGACTGATGCATTTAACTGAGTGAATGTATGAATCTCTTGAGGTATGTAGAGAATTAATATTCTGAAGAACCACATTTTGAAAAAAAATTAATGTGATTGTGAAAAAATATAAGAAAACAGTGCTAGAATGTTAGTCAAGTTGTCTATACCCTTTTCCTACCTCAAAGATAATATTTATGAGTATGTGGTGAACAAGTGTGAAGAGGCTTTTCCAGAACAAAACATTTTGCATAGCATGGATTCATCCCTATTTGATGCAAGAGTCACCGGGTCATTTCAATATAATAAATAGGTATTTCGTAAATGGAAAAAGGAATATTGAAAAATGATTTATTTTTCCACATAGGACAGATTTCAAACACTTTGTTAGCACTGGCAAAACTCAAACTGGTCATCTTTTTATTTCACTCCAAATAGCAAATTCCAGACTCTGTCCTGAATTTCCAATATTTAAGGCTCATTTTAGATCTAAACATGTTACATATCAAATTTTAGTATTTTTGAATTATACACAATCTTAAAGACTATACATTTTAACCCATCATATTTCAGTTGAGAGAAGAGATTCAGCGAGTATGATGCAGTAACTCGGCTACAGAGTTAGTTATTTTCCAAGCTAAAACAAACCATCATGTTTTCCTAAAACATAGTATATGTTGCCTGAAGTATATAAACTGGTTGGTTATTAGTGTAGTACAAAAAAAGTTACATAATAAATGTAATATATTAGAAACACTCATTAGGTTAAATCTGGTGTGTATTATTGTTACTGGACAAACTCAGAGAGCCACTGTTTTCATTGTAAGAGAAATACTCCCCAATACTAATGCCAGTTATATGTGTAAATCCTCTGTTCAATGACGGGAGAATAACCCCAAAGTGTTTGACGTAATTAATCTTTTCCTAAGGCCCCTCACTACAGAACTAAAACTCTAAGTAATGAGTAAGGACAGAGTATTAAGTATCTTTCTGCGCTTAGAGGATGATTAATTATAATGGCTAAACCCCAGAACATTAAATTGAATACTAATCTAATGACAGAGTTTGGAAATAAGCCAGTACTGCACATACATCTGGGTGTTTTCTATAGTTTTGACAGAATAATAAAAGGGAAACATAAAAGAGAAGCATATTAATAGTTTATGTTCATTCTACTTAACAGTTTCCTTCAAATTTGTTTGTAAATTAAGTGAAAAATTAAGTTTCTAACACCTTCTTTACCGTAACCATAAGCTTCATATTTACCTCTGACATGATACTCATCTGTGTATTTTGAGATGTGTGACATTGTAGATTTTGTTCAAACATAAGTGAAGAAAATAAATAACAAAGAGGAAATGACCTGAGACTATAATTTACACTTGCATCTTTCCATTGTGCTTGCCTGTTGTCTGTAGGCATCTTGGAGAAAAAAGTAGAGTTCTGTATCATTGCAAGCTGTTTTGATGTGGTTTTGATTTACAGAACAAATACCACTAGGTTACTCTGTATCACTTGGATTCACAAGGCTCTCACAAATAAACTCCAAGGGCAAATGGATAAAAGGTCAAAAGATAAATGTTATTAAACACTTTTACCAATGGACAATAGAAATAGGGAGACAGCTTTCACAGAAAGAGTTGGAACAACAAGAAGCTCCTTCTAACTTACTGTTCCAAAGGATTAACCATACACCAATGATAATAGGAGGGAAAAAGTTTTTTAGATTCTTATTTCTAAATCCTCCTTCTCTGGCTTTGGTATTCAGAAATAGGGAAGAATATCAGGTCTAGCATCAACCTCCCTGAACACTAATAAATTTCTTCTTTCTTCTGTGTGGATCAATTGGTCATGACGCTATTCTTCAAACCTTTCACCTTGCTTCATTCAGCTGGAATAAAGCACCATACCATTGCTGTGTGATAGGATTTTTCCCCATTAAGTCATGGCTATTGTTTATTTTTCTTTTATATGTCACCTAAAAGTGGATAACTATCTGATCTTACAAAGTTTATACTGATTATTATGAATAAATGGAATTCTAAAAATTCGTGTGTGTTCCAGCGAAGTCTTTGAGGAAAAGCTATATGCTCCCATGCTCATACTATCCACTGTATGTAGCTGAAAGCATGTGACCAAAAGAATATTGGACTTCCTGCTTCTGTGGTATGTCTCATTTGTGCACAAGGTTATAATATCAAGAAGTATCGAATGG
Source organism: Daubentonia madagascariensis (assembly GCA_023783475.1). NCBI lineage: Eukaryota > Metazoa > Chordata > Mammalia > Primates > Daubentoniidae > Daubentonia > Daubentonia madagascariensis. The sequence goes on along the minus strand of JAKFHU010002140.1, from coordinate 34,674,326 downwards.
TATAGAAACATTTAGTGGTGTTTTATCAGTAATGTAAACACAGTGTACATTTCTTGCCATAATCACAAAATGATTGTTTTCACTCATTTATCTTCTAGATGACCATGAAGGCTGCTTAGGAGTTGAGTCATTTTGATCCCTATACCTTCCTTTGAAAACCCTTTGCCAAAAGGCTCCCTGATGTCTTTATTCTCTCTCTTCTCCATTGCTGTTCCAATTCAATAATTCAATATGAAGCAGATCAACTTATCTTTTGTGCTCTCTTTTTTAGTAACTTTCTGTCTTTTTACTCATTTACTTCTTTTACTAAGGGACTTACTTCACAAAACCTTGATCTACATGCAGAAATACCACAGCTATTCTGTGAGAAGACAGAAAAGTATTAATCTGTCAACATGCAAACTTTGCGATTTTATGGATTAATTTCATTGTATGATATTCTAATGAAATATATTTCAAATTCATCAGTATACTTTTTTTGGTTCTCTTTGCATATCAAAAGAAAGCCTAGAAAGTCTAAATTACAATTAGGACACACAAGAGGAAGAAAAGTTCTCCTTGCTCAGAAAGAAGTAGAAAAAAACTCATCTCTTTCCAGTTCAGGAGGAAGGGAAGATTTTAGCACTTATGAGAGGAAGACAAAGAAGTCAGAAGTCAGCACCCTGAGTTGGAATGTGAAATCACAAACCCAGACCTTGCAGTATCTATCTTCTGGAGAAGTAGCCTGGAACAGGCTGCAAGCATTCAAGAGAAATCCTGCAACATACTGGTCCACACAGATCAGGTAGGGGAAATACTACAGCTCTGGAAGGGCAAGTCAAAACACAGACATGACTGAAATGGCATTCCTGATTATCCACAGCTGCTGTGTGGCATTCGGAATTTTTAAGAAGTTTCTGTTCCCAAGTGGAGAAGTCAAAAAGGTTGGGAATAGGTTTTGTGTCTGTTCAGAGTCTCAGTTCTCCAGTAGAAAACCAGGGTTAGAACAAAAACAAACAAACAAACAAACCAAAAAAAGTGTCTGCGTTTCTGCATTGGAGTTGAATGGCCAGGACTGCAGATGACATAGTGACATCCCAAAGAACCAATGGGACCAATTGCACCTGTACAGCTATCAATGCAGCAAGCACCAGACATGTTATGTCTATGATAATCGCAACCTTAAGGATAAGAGAGTCTCCCTGGGATGTCAACATCTCCTTTTCCACTTCTTACGTCAACACAAAGATATCATCTTAGAGGGTAGGTGGAAGAGAAACCTTAAATGCCTGGCATTGACACCAACTTCTAAGATAGAATGGCAAGCAATATATTTGCAATCCCACCTACAACAAAAAACAAAAAAACCCAAGAAAAATTATAAGTAATTATTCTCAAAGCATTGGACATCAGAAAAAAGGAAAGAGTGATTCCTGAGTATGGTAACCAAAATTCTACAGGTGATCCTCCAAGGTTTCCACCTAGTTATTCATTCAAACACCAACATGAATACAGTTGTGAAGAAACTTTGTAAATAAAATTAAGACTGTTGATCAGCTGACTTTATGATAGTAAGGTCATCCTGAGTCATTCAGAGGGATACAACGTAACCCCAGAAGAAATCAAGAGTCAGTATGAGAAATGCAGCAGCAGAAGGGGCAGGAGAGATGAGGCTGTAGGGGATGAGAAGCCAGTAAGATTTGACCCCCCATTGTTGGCTTTGAAGGGGCTAAGACCCAGGAGATGTAAGCAGCCTCCAGAAGCTGAGAATAACTCCTGTTCTTCAGCCTCATGGCAGTTAACTCTGCCAACAACCTAAATGATCCCGGGAACAGACTGTTCCCTAGATTGTCCAGAAAAGGGAGATGCTCTACTGCCACCTTAATTTTAGCCTTGAAATAATTTAGGAAGAGAACAAAATGAGTCACACTATGCCTGGGCTTCTGACTTATAGAACTAAGAGACAATTAGTAGGTAATGTTTTGTACCTCTACATTTGTGGGAATTTGTTATGGCAGCAAAAGAAAACTAACACACTAAAGGAGAGGAAATAATCAAGGTGAATTCTATAATTATCCCAGCTTACTCTCCTGAAAGAGTGACCAGGCTATGTTCAAAGAGGAAGACCCCAAGCAGAGCACATCACACCTTTTCATTTGAGGAGACAGAGCTGAGAGTCACAGGAGACTAAGGTGGAGAGTCCATAGGACAGAGGAGAGAGATGCATAGGAAGAGCTCCAATGATTTGCAAAGAGCTTCCCTTTGAGTGTTCTGTAGAGAACTAATCAGCCCTTGCTTGTGAAGAAACTTCCCAGGGCTGAAGAAAGGATCATTTGAAATGATTAGAAGAAACCATACCAGGAACTCAAACAGGGTTGGCAACAGTGTCTGTTTCTACCGCTGAGACCAGAAAAACTCATAGTTCACAAGGCATACATAGAGTACAGAGAGGAGTTCTGCCTCGGTACTGTGAAACCATTAGCCCTAGACTAAATGACTCTGGTCCTACGAACAAACATTACAGGCAAACCCCGAAAGTATCAAACCATTTCTGAGTAACTAAACTATATCCCAGAACTACGCTCAAGACTATTAGAGAAATTTAAAAATATCCAATCTCTAACATGGTAAAATTCACAATGTCTTGCTACAAACATTACCATATATGTAAAGCAGAAAGAAAGCATGAAAATGAGAATATTCAATCAATCAACACTGGCAGAGATTGGGAAAAGTACTTGCAAATCATATAACAAATCAGAGGCTAACGTACAAAATACACAAGGTAGTCAAACTACTCAATAACAACAAAAATATTAAGGGGGAAAAGGACTTAAATAGATATTTCTTAAAAGAAGACATACAAATGGGCAACAGATATATTAAAAAATGCTCAATATCTCTAATCATCAGAGAAATGCAAATTAGACCCACACTAAGATATCACCTCCCACGTGTTAGATTGGTTGTTAACAAAAAGATGAAAGATAAGCATTGGCGAGGAAGTGGAGAAAAGGGACCCCCTGTACACTGCTGGCAGTACTGTAAATTGGTACAGCCATTTTGGAAAACAATATGGATGCTTCTCAGAAAACTACCTCAGAACCTACCTTAGAACTACCATAAGATCCGGCAATCCCACTTTTGGGTATATCCAAAAGAAATGAAATCAATCTGCCAAAAGGATGTCTACATTCTCATGGTTATTGCAGTATTGTTCAAAATAGCCAAGATACAGAAACAACTTGTGTCCCTCATCAGATGAATAGATTAAAACAACGTGGTATATATATATATATATATATATATATACATACACATACACACACACACACACACACAATGGAATGCTACTCAGCCTTAAAAAAAACAGGGAATTCTGTCACTTGCAACAACATGTATAAACCTAGAAGACATTATGTTAAGTGAAATAAGCCAGGCACAGAGGGACAAATACCGTATGATCTTACTTATATAAAACAGTCAAGCTGATGGAAATAGAAAATATAATTATGGTTCCCAGAGCCTGGGGGCAGGTCATGGCCTGGGGAAGGGGAGACATTGGTCAATAAATGCTAAGTTTCAGTTACACAGCAGGAATAAATTCTAGTGTTCTACTGCAGGTGACTATAGTTAATAATGATGTACACAACATTTCAAGATGGCTAAAAGAGAAGATTTTAAATGTTCTCACCACAAAGAAATAATAAGTATTTGAGGTGATGGATATGCTAATTAGCCATATTTGATCATACCACAATGTTTACATGTATCAAAACATCACATTGTACCCCATAAATACATACAATTATCATCTGTCAATCAAAAATAAAACTTTAAAGAATTGACACAGAACTGATACCTGCCAGAATTACCAGACAAGTACCTTAAGGGAATTATTATAATTGCATCCCACATGCTCTAAAATAAAGTGGAACCATAGAAGATATAAAAAATATCCAAATTGGAATTTCAGATATAAAAACTGTAACTGCTAAGATAATATACTAGATGAGATTAATGGCAAAAGAAGGTTAATGAATTTAAAGAAACAACAACACACACTGTGTAAAAGAAATAACAAAGAGAAGAAAAAATATACGAACACAGCCTCAGTGAGCTGTAGAACCAACTTCAAGAAGCCTAACATACACATAATTGGAGTACCCAAAGGAGGAATGGACAACAGAAACATATATAAAGAAACAATGGCCTTTTACAAATTTGATGAAAATTATTAAACCCCACAAATCCGAGAAGCTCAACAGTTCTGATGCTCCATAAGCATGAGGAATACTACACCAAGGTTAATCATAATCGAACTGCTTAAGGCCAAAGATGAAGAAGAGAAAGTCTCAAAAGGAGCCAAAGGAAAAAGCAACATAAGTTGCCAGCAGGGTTTTGCTTTTTTGTCAGAGAGAAAATAAAGGAGAAGATAGTGGAACAATCATTTTAAATTCTATGCTCACTGAATTCAACATTCTAGAATTCTATACTCAACGGAAAGTTTTTCAAAAAGTGAAGGCAAGATAAAGATTTTTCAGACAGATAAATTCTCAGAGAATTCATCAGTTGCAGATTTGGACCATAAGAAGTGTTAAAGTCAGTCCTTCAGGAAAAGGGAAAGTGACACGGGTTGGAAATCTGTATCTACACAAAGGAATGAAGAACACTGGCAATAGTAACTAAATGTAGAAAGACAGAAACTTTTTATTATGTAAATATTTGAAAGATAGTTTACTATTTAAACAAACACAATGGCAATGTAGAGTAAGGTTAATACCATATGTAAAATAAATAAATTATATCCTCAAAATAGCACAAATCCAGGTAGGGGAGAATTATAAGTAACACTATTTTAAGTTTCTTGTACCATGCATGAAATAGTATACAATCATTTAAGATAGACTGTAATGACATACATACGTATGCCTAAAACCTAAAGCAACCATTAAAATAATCAAAGAGTTATAGCTAACAAACCAACAAATGAGATACTATGAGACTACTTTAGAAATACTCTATACATTAACAAGATTAAAAAAAAAGAATAGAAAGGGAACAAAGACCATATAGGGCTGTTATTAAATAAATAGCAAAATGGCAGATTTTAACCTAACTACATCATTAGTCATATTAAATACATGTGATCTAAACATGCCATAGTTTCTCAATTGTATATAAAAATCAAGACCTAATTATATGCTGCCTATGAGTAGTGTAGTACTTTAAATACAAAGACAAAAATAGGTTAAAAGTAAAAAGAGAGGGAAAGATTAGATAAATATGTATCCAGCCTGGAGACAGAAACCACATGGTAAAGGGAATTTTAATATAAAGAAATATTAAGCATGTAACATTTCTTTGTGTTAGGAACACTCCAATTCCACTCTTTTAGTTATTTTAAAGTAATGACAGGGGAACAAGGAAAAACACGAAAAGAAGGTTCTAATGGGTCCACTAGGGCTGAGAGCTTCCAAGGAAGTGCCCAGGTGGCAGGCGGGCATCAGCCCTTGTTGAAGAAAGTGCAGTTGCAGCCAGTAGTGCTCAGCACCCCTCATGTTTTCCAGTAGAGCAGGAGGTCAAGATCAAAATAAGATGTTACAGTTTTTTTTCAAATCTGAGTTTTAGGTGTACATTTTTAACTGCATTTTCACAACTACATTTAGTTATGAACAGCATTTCTTATAATATTCATTGACCTTTAGATAAATCCTTGTGCACTTTCCCAGAGCTCAGCTCAATAAGCACTTTTATCCTGCCCTCTGCCTGAGGGAATACTATATATATTATGCAAACATCTCTACTAAAATCAATCACAGTGCATGGAGCTCAAATAGACTTCATTCACGTCTTTGAATTCTTGATAATGCAAATAGATCTACATTCCAGAAACTGCATGATTCTTATGTAGTTGTCCTGAGTATTTCTTTGGGAAGACAGCTGGTAGCAAGCATTGAACTGGGATGGTTAACCTTTCATACAGTTTTATCTTGGTACATTTTGAAAAAGACAACATGTTGACAAAGCCATAACCCAGAAAAACCATTAATGCCAAAAGCTAATCCTGCCAACTGGTTAATTGGATAAGGCATTTAGCAAGGCCACAATTTGTGCTAAGAAGCTGAGTTGAAATTGCCACTTAAATAAGGCAATACTGAAGTATTTTGGCAATACCAATATTTTGATAGGTAAATAAAATATGCAAATCAGGAGAAGTACATTTATTATAAATATTAAAATGGCTTACAAAATGTAATCTTATATTTCACAGGATGTTGTACAACATAAAACAAAATATCAGTTAACAGCAAGCTTCCTAAAAGTCACTGATTGATGATGTGCTCCCCCAGGCTACTGATTTACTCTATTCCTCATTTCATCTCCAAGTCCTGCCAGCAGCACAGCCACTATGGGCTTCCTATCAATGCACTGGGCTTTATCACTAATGTTTAGGGAATAGACTCACATGAAGCACAGTGCTTGTTAAATAGTAGTGTTCAATATGTACTTGATGAAGGACTTACATATAGGTTGAGCATCCCTAATCTGAAAATCTGAAATCCAAAATGCTCCACAATCCAAACATTTTTGAGCCCATGATGCCACAAGTGGAGAATTCCACATCTCACTTCATGTGATGAGTCAAAAATGTAGTCATGATTTTGTTTAATGCACGAAATTATTAAGAATATGTGTATAAGGTACATATGTAACATAAGTGAATTTTGTGTTTAGATTTGGGTCCCATCCCCAAAATATCTCATTATGTTTGTGCAAATATGCCAAAATCTGAAAAAATGTGAAATGCAAAGCACTTCTGGTCCCAAGACTTTTGGATAAGGAAAACTAAATCTGTAACAATCATGATGATAATAATAATAAGTACTTATTTATTAAGCACCTACAATGGTCCAGGGAGTGTTTAAAGTGTTATATGTTTTGTCTTATGTCAGGTTCCCTAGAGAAGAGCTTTGATGGTGCACCTTGCTGGAGGAAGGCCCTCAGGAAAGATTCACAAATGAGTGAGGGGAGCAGGCTAAGGAAGGAAAAATAGTGGTGTCAGGTGAAGCCCCACTTTTAGCCAGATCCCACCGGGCAGATTCTCAGAGCTGTCTTATCTTGATACAAGGGACTTGGCTTTGGAGGGCCTGAAGAAAAATTTTAGGCCTTCCCTTATGAGGAAGCTTCAACCACCCTAAGAGCAAACGGAATCGTCAAAGCCCAGCCGCACAGAGGGCAGGGTCAAACCAGCCAAGGATGGATCCAGGGATTCTGGGCCTGATGAGCAACATTTGTTACAGGTGTGTTAACTTATTTAATCCTGAAAACGACCCTGGGAGGTAGACACTATTTTTATCTGTTTTTTATAGGAAACTGAGGTTAAGTGAGATTACTTAATTTGCCAATATTACATAGCAAGTAAGTAGCAGCACCCACACGTGGAGGGAAGAAAGAGGGAGGGATAAAGGGGGCCAAGGAGAGAAGGGAGAGAGGACCAAGATAAGTAAATCGTGCAAAACGTGCCTGTGAGCTCCCGCTTCTTTTCAGGTGCCCCTACAACATCTGTTTGGGGAAGTTCAAATAAGTTACTCTCAATGATATTCGCAGTTCTAAACCTGATGCTCAATTTACATGAGAACTTGGAAAAGGAGACTTAGTACTTTTAACAACAATCAAAACCCAGTATTTTCAAAATATTTTTAAAATGCCATTTTTCATTGCAAAATTGCAACAGAAACCACTAAACAGAAACCACTAAACATCTCTAATTAAACAGACAGAAAACACTTTATTCCCTTTTCCGAAGTATTTACATGGATATTTAACTTCTCATATTTCTTGATATAGGATTGTATCTTTACAAATGCAAGACCTAGTTCTCACAAGATGACTGATGTGAGTAATGTGCAAACAAGATTAAGGCAAGTCGTATAATCTTTCTGTGACTTAGTTTCATTTTTTTGGTAATATGAGCACATTAACATATATCACATATTTTATATTTTAAAGTATAGCACATTTCAAAAGACACTTAAAATAGACAAATGTAGAAAGATTAAAGTTTGATTATGAATACTTTTCAAAATGACTTTTTATTTTAACCATGCACAGGAAGTCTGTATACACAATGGAAAACTGCTTTGATTTCATTCATTTTATATTTCTGTCCATTAATGTGTCTCTATGCTTCTTCTTACAGCCTCAGTTACTCACTGATTATTTCTTATTTGGAGGCATAAAAGAGCTAACTTACATGTTTCTGGTAATATCACCTTATTTCCCCCCCCTTTATTTATAGTTATGTGATTACGCCAACTCAATCCACTTAAATCATGTGATATTAATTAAATGGCTTGCGGTAAAATAATTGATTGGATCCAAAATCTTAAGTTTCTTTAAGTTTGTCCTTACCATTTTGCTTCACCCATCTTTGTTACTTTTGAAAAACTAAATTTCTATCTTTTTGATAATGCATCCCAAATAGCTTTCTTTTCATTGTCCTGCATTGCTAGATTTCTAAATCATATGCTTTATATGTTAAAATTGTCCTTGAAATCTCAAGTCACGATTGACTGTCTAGCTGGATGTCCAATAACAACACTAGAATTATCTGGATATTGTCTTTTATATCACATTGCACTATTAATTTTGATTGCCAACATATTTAGAAGACGAAACTTAGAGCATAATATTACACAGTTCTATTTTATATTATAATTTGCAGGTTAATATGATTTCAATAAAATAGTGAAAATACTGCGGCATTGAGATGCTAATGCAAATTCCACCTAAGGGAGGTATTCTTTCTTTCAGTGTACTATTTTATATCTTTTATTTGCAGTACTTCTCTCTCAAAGATCCCCAAGGAAGTGCACTAATTCTCCCAATTTCTGCCAGATGCACCCTATATAGGCTTCTTAAACAGTCCAGCAAAGTTTTGACAAAGACAGACAGAAAGGAGGCAAAGGAGAGGAGGAGCAATTTTCTACATCAAAGGTATTGCCAAACACTCAACAAAATTGTATAACAAGGTGTATGACACACATTACCCATACATCCTGGAAACATATTTCTCATTCTAAGGCTATGGTAAGTCTTGCCAAGCACTTTAAAATTGTACTTACAATTACAATTCCTATGTCTTGCCGATGATCTAGTTGAGTGATGCATAAGCCTCTCTCTTATCACCTAATTCCTGGGAAGACAAATGGAATTCAGGTAGCATATTCTGAGCAATTATATAGAGCCTACTCCCGGTGGTACCTCTTTTCATCCCACACATACCTCACTGCTTATATAAAACAATCACCATCTGATGAATGATTTTAACAAAGCAGCAATGAAACAGCACTATGATAGTATAAAGAAGCAAAAGTAGATCTAATACAGACCTATCAATAAAGACATTTTCTAAACCTAGCAACGTAACTGGTTATAATAATGAAAGTTGAAAAGAAAATGTACATATACTGTAAATACTGATTTTATTTTGAGACAAAGGAGGGAATATTATAATTTGGTCAGCATAACCTCTTTTTTTTCTAATGAAATCAGGGATAGCCATCATCACTTAGCAACAGCTGGGAGAAAAGGAAAATATCTTAAGTGGCTTAAAAACTTATTTTCTCTATTGTGTCATGGTACTCCACATAGTGTAGAAACAATATATAGTGATAGCATAAACTTTTAAAATCAAATCAAATCAAATAATTTTTGGCAGCAGTTGAAGACACAGACTTTACCAATGATCATTGCAGAAAGTTATAGATATTAATGATGATGTTATACACTCATATGCTTTTCTTAAGCCAACCTACTCTGAATATTAACATGATCTTATGTATTTTTAATAGATGGCCCATGAAAAAATTAAGAATAAAAGGCAAGATATTCAATGACTGATACATTCATTAATTTATATAGTTCATATAAATTAACACATTCTAGGGTCACACATTACTAAGGAAAATAACACACACACACAAGAAATGTTTTAGTGTAAACTCTCCTATATATAACACTAAAATTTAGGCACCTAACTATAACATACAAACAAGTTAAATGCTACCTATGTTGCTCAGATAATATACATTCTTCCTGTTATACCAGCACACATTCAGGTCAAATTCACTGGACATTTATTTGAAAGTAGAAATTTATCTTTTCCTAAAGAATATACAGATAAAATCAAATTATTCCCTTAGGTTGATATCTGTGAGACTTTTGATAAACCAATCTACTTACCCATTTACGTGAATTCCCTTGATATTTTTGTTCTTAAAATTCTTTGATAAAAATTAACTCAGTCCCAATATTGTTAATTAACAATTCCCATTTTCATTGTTTATTGATATGATTGATATTCATTCCACACCTGAGTAAATATTCTTCTTTCAGAAAGTCACTGGTTAGATTATTCTGTGCCATTTATCACTGAAAGAGCAGACATGTTTGTACTCTGAAGTTCTGTCTCTGCTAGAAGTAATTGAGGTTGTGAGCTTCCAAAAGGTTAACTAACCTATGAATGACCTAATAGTTTCATCTTAGAGGGTCATTGTTCTTAAATGTCACAGTCATTATAAGTGATTATGGCTTAACTACCTACCTTGGGCTTGTTTTTCGATCATGAGGAATTAGAAAGCAAAATAAAAATTCTCACTTTTATCAGGGGTTGAATTACCTTAGGGTCAACATCTTCAAGGTGAGGATGTCAGAGCCCTGTGCACAATTTTGTACTCAGTTTTGAACAGGCCCTAAATTGCTCAACCAAGCCCTTTCTCAAGTAAAAAAAATTCCATACGTGTAACTACCAAGAAAATAAAACTTATGGAGCTTTTTGTTGCTGTTTTACAGTTAAAGACAATATTTTCAGAACTCAAATCATAGAAATAAAATCACAGGTAATTAAAAAATAGTTTCAGATGTCAGTATATAAAGAGAAGACAAAATATTTAAAAGGATTGGTCTTCTCTTTTACCTCTCCATCCAGAGCAAGACTTGCAAAAGGACATTAATAAAACAGTTTTGCTTTTCCCAACTCAGGTGGTACAGTGGAATGAAGGGTGAGGGTATCTTAAATGGAACCAAGCTTATTACGGCCTTTGATTTATGTGCGATATGCTGAGCTTCCCTGACTTTATTCCTTATAAATGTTTGTTGAATAAATGATTGATGAATTGTGATCTAGAAAAGCATAAATAATACGGTCATTAAGCACCATTTTTCTCCTTTCTAAAACAGATGAAATAGAAAAATGTTTTTGCATAAGATGAGGACGTGTACAGCTGGAGTATATGTATACAATAAGAATGTGTGGTTACATTCACAGATGAACTGTAAAAGAAGAATCGCTCCAGACAAGTTAAACAGTCAAGGAAGATTTACGTTAAGACCACTGCAATGGGGGAGAGATTGAACTCAAGTCTGTGGAAACAAAAGATGGGAGAGTTTTTAAGTGGAGGGGTGAGCGGGTGGGAAAATGAGGGATGACACTGGGCAGGGGGAGAGTGATCAAGGCAATTAGGCCGTCTTTGTTTGCTAATTGACTCTCTTTGAAGTTAGACTCCTATCCTCCCTTAGAGACTGGGCGATAGAGACCCCTGTCTTTTGTGATGGTTGCATTTCACATCACATCAAGGGCTCCCAGGTACTTGAAAAACACATCTAGTAGTTGTAGAAGATTTACATCTCAAAGGGGCACAGAAAAAAAATGACAATTGCAAGTTTTTTAAAGTAAATCCTCTAAGAAAATGGAGGTCAGAGGCCCATGGATGGGAAGAAACCTATCTGAAGTTCAGTCAAGCCGAGAGGAACATTAAGGCCATCTTGGTCAATACCTACCAATATTTATGTATTTTGCTAAACCTACATATTCAAATATTAACTTTATAGACATGAAAAATGATACTGACCTGGCCCATACCAATTAGAATTGAATATGTGCCTATGCCCAAAGGGCTTAAAATATACTAATACATTATTTTAAAAATGAAATTATTAGAATACATATTTGTATGGAATAATTATCAAATACGTGCTCCAGACACCTAATTACAATCGCAGCATATTTATATGCCAGGTAGAAGAAATATCAGGTGAAAGGAAATCTGCTCATTCCTTATTTCCAAGAGAAGTTCATTTTACATTTACTGATCGAATAATTCATTTTCCAGCTATTGAAAATGCCACTTAAAACAACAAATTAAGATTTAAAAAGCAGATAAAGAGAAGACTTGCAAGAATAGCCTGAATAACAAAATTTTAAATGATGGCTGATAATTTTATTTAACTTGGGATTGGTCAGTGGCAAATTTCAGGTTGAAGAAAACTTCTGTGTCTGATAATATGAGAAAGAGATGCTGAGCTGAGAGGCCCTTTCTTGCCTGGCTCAGACCTTCAGCTCTCTTCCCTGGACTGCAGAGCCTACTCCTTTTCTGGTCCCCTTTCTTTCAAACATAAAGAATCACGTCATTTGTGCTTCATAAGGAGTCCAGATTTGTCTAAAATGCTAAAATGCAAATCTACCTCATTATCCTGCTTAAATGCACTTTCATGCCTCCCCAAAGCCTGCCCTATAGTTCAAATGCTAAGCTCTACAAAAAGCCCAGGGAATCCTCTCTTCTGAACCACTCTCTGCCCCACTGCTACTGCATCACTTCTTTGTCCAAACCATCTCACCAAAATCTGAAGACAAGGTGTATTAGAGTCCACTATACTTAAGAATAAGACACTTGTTTGAAATGCATATTTTGGGGCTTTATACCCAGGGATTCAAATACAGCAGCATGTCTGTATCAGACCCAGAAGTCTGAATATTAACAGCACCACATAACTGTGTGAGGAAGCTGTGAAATACTTCCTTAACATTTGGCTTAAAAGTTAAGCTTGTCACCCTAAATAACAGAGAAAAGCTCTGTAAAAGAAATGATGTTTATTAGGGAATGGACACTGAAATGGGAAAATGAGGGCCATAGCAAACCAGGTGCCTATTCAGGGAGGTAAAGGCAGACAGGGATTTTTAAAGAAAAAATGAGAAGAATTGCATACTTGTTTTGAGATAATTATCCTTGGCTACAAGGATCAGTAACCAGGGTGGCGTCAGTCTGAGATTGGACAGGGAGTTTCTAGGCAGCTATCTTTGCAGAGGTATTTCTTTGTGTAAGTTTCCAGTGGACTTTTTTGCAAGGTTGTACAGAATTTTTGTGATAGTTCTTACAACCAGGCATTCGTTCATGAGAACCCTTCCTTCATGGCCTTCCTCAGCTCGATTTGGCAGAGCTTTTAACACAAGTGACTTCATTTTGATTCTAACAACTTTCACAAGTTTTATGTGTGGGTGGGTGACAGGACAGAAATGGAATTCGTATTTCTATGAATTTGCTTGTTATTTAGTTTGTCTTTACAACTATAAAGATATTTTACAATTAAAAAATTTTGAAAATGATCCTTAAAATTTTAAAAAGTCAATTTCTGAGAGCCCTTCCCTGATGCAGACCCTCAGCCCCAGCAGACTCCACATTTCTTGCCTAGGCTGCCTCAGGACTGAGCACACGCGTTGACTGTTGTCCTCAGTATGCTGAATTGTGATTATTTTTTTAAGCCTAATTAATTATGAGCCCCTTAAAGAATCAGGGTATAACATATTCATCCTTGTATCACCAGCATTTAGCACTGGGTTTGACACATGATTCTTTAACACATGCAAAATTATTGATGTAGGGTGTATAAGTATACGCTCTCAGGGCTGTAAAGCAAAGTAGGAATACTCCTGACTTTTCAGAATGCCATAGCTTAGACCATTAACATGAAGGTGGGGTGAGGGGGTTGTACATTTGTTCACTGTAATATCCCCAGTGCCTAGAACAGTGACTAGTACATAGTAGGTTCACAGTAAATTCTTGAATGTTCAATGAATAAGTGACTAGCGTAGCCATGCCTAATGTCGCCATGTATAAGGGTACATCAGATTCATTCATTATGTGGATTCTCATGGTCATATTTCTTGTTTTACCTATTTATTTACTAAGGAAGTAACTTTGCCCTGAAAAAATTCTAAGATATATGGAAGGATACAAAGATATTTAGAAAAGGAACATGTTATAGAATAACAAAGGCTAATATAATACATATTAGACACAAACTACCAAATTTTTGGTTAGAAGGATCCCTGTCAAGGACTGTCATCTTATTGACAAATGAATGATCACACGATTATCAAACACCTTTTGTAAATTGTTATAATCAAAAAGAACAACTCTTTTCTGCCATTATTGACAAGGGCACAGCTTTGATTTGAGGGGCATAGCCTGTGTTTATTTAGTAAATGTGAAAGCTTTTTCTTAATGGATATTCTGGTTTGACTACATTGGGCTTAATTTACTCAATGAACTGACCTACTGACCTTCAAAATGACTGATTTGAGTGCATCTTTTCAAAGAGATTTATATAGGCAGGACCCAATTTAGAAATAATTTCCCCTGAATGAGCTGAATTCTTTTATTAGCAAACCAGAAGTTTTATTTAGATCTTTGTCTAATGATTTATGTTTAGAACTTTACGTTTAATACCTACTTAGCTCCTCATTCTGACTATTCTGCCCAAGTAGTTCCCAAATGCTAGTCCACAGATTATTCATGACAAATTTTTACTCTTCTGTAGCATAAGGAAAAAATTACTATTATATATACATCTATCTCTATCTCTATATCCTGACACAGTAAGAAGTTGGCAATTCTACATTGGGATCTAATTAAACCAAAACTTGCTTTGTAAAAAAATATGTCTATACCTGTTCATTCTGACCTCATTACCCAGGAGACAGTGATAATGATCAGTTTATCGCCCTTTGCCTCATCATAAATTCTTCATTCTCCTGACACCATTCTATCTCCCTTGACCTTAGCCTCAATTGTGCTCCATTTCCTCAGGGCCTTGCTAGATGGTGACACACCTTATCTAATAAAATCAAATGTAGTTCCTCTGTTCTCTTCTTCTTCCCCACAATGACGGGTCAAAAACCAATTTCATACATAAGTAATGGGCTTTTCTCTTTAAACGAGAAGAGATTTTGAAAGATCTGTTGTTATTGGGAGCTTGCAGGTACTACTGATTAACAAGATAATCTATTGGCTTGGAAAATAAAAGTACATCAGGATTACACTTCCCTCCCATTTCCCTGTTTGAGTAAAATTGGAATATGTGAAATGAGAAAATCCAGAAAAACTTATACTAGTCATCAAGATGTGAAAAATCAGATAAGGTAAAGAATACTAGAGACTACAAAATATCTAAATGTGTGTTAACATCAGGCCTGAAGGGTAACCAAGTACACAGCAGATGATACAAATGAAACTAAAA
This sequence comes from Daubentonia madagascariensis, assembly GCA_023783475.1. NCBI lineage: Eukaryota > Metazoa > Chordata > Mammalia > Primates > Daubentoniidae > Daubentonia > Daubentonia madagascariensis. The sequence goes on along the minus strand of JAKFHU010002140.1, from coordinate 34,658,987 downwards.
TGCATGTGCCCTGCTGCTTACAGATGAAGGGTCCTTATTATAATGATATTAATGTGACAGAAGCCTCACAGATGAGTTAAAGTAGTATCAAAGAAGAAGTAAATGGTTGATGGTGTTACTGACTGTCCAAGTAACTGGTGGGTCTTCCTTGTGGGAGTAACAGGGGAGGGGCTTTGGGAGAGGTTTGCAGAGGAACGAAACTTGAGGACAAGGGAAGGAGGAATGGGTCTGCTTGCTGGGCATGGCTCATATGTACACTGAGGATGCATGCTTGGAAACATTTCAGGTAAGCAGGTGTGTTGAATCTACTGATGAATATTCAGTGAATACGAAACAGGTAAATGTTCTACAGGCTTCCTTTACCCCATCTGTTTTGGCCACAACTGCTATATGGAAAATCACACTGGGAAGCAGAGACTTGAGCCAACACTGCTTACATACTATTTATGGTTTTTTTTTTTTTTTTTTTTTTTTTCCTCTTTGAAGGCAGGCTCTGGGCTTTATTCATCCTTACCTATTCATGGGAAATCCCTAGAGGAGAGACAGACATATGGTAGGTCTAATTAATTAATTGACTAATAGAGTTTCACGTAAGATTTCCCTACATGCAGGCTGCAGATTGACCGTGGCTTCTGCTTCAGATGTGGTTCTGTTCCACATGATTTCTGTTTCCTTGACCAAGGCTGGAGAAGTAGCCTCCATGCTGGGCACTAACTTGGATGGCCCTCTCCAACCAACCACATTAACCTGACATTCATCACATTCTACTGACCAAAACAAGTTACAAGACCATAGCTGACAGTGGACAGGGAAGTAGGTACATTTGAACTACGGGGGGGCAGGCTGGGCAGGAGCAACGCTGTATGGTGTTGTGCTCGCAAAGGGCTCGCAAAGCTGTGAGCAGCGTCCTTGGAGCTGACACCCAGGCTCTCACTGTGAAACCCACGGATGCCCACAGACAGTTTCTCATACAGTCTTCCCACTTGGCATCTTGGGATGCCCATTTGCTATAACTCTTGACTTCATAAGAATGCGGGAGTGAGAGGGGAAGAAGGGGAAAGAGTTAGTAAAAACAGTAATCAGAATTGTCAGTGTATTTTAGTGGCAGAAAGGAATTTAGATTAATTTATCTAAACACTTTCATCTGTAAGATGAGGAAATCAAGGAACAGGGATGAAAGGAACAGACACAAGGTATCACACATGGTGATAGTTTCAAGTCTTGATAGTTCCAAATCTTTGGACTTCCCTTTTCTTTTGGACACCAACCAACCCCTCCCTCCCTGCCTGTCCCAGCCCGTTGATTAGAAATGTGGAAAGGAAAAATCTTTGTTTATAAATAATAGTGACTTTTTTTTCTAAATAATGATATCCACATCTTTCTCTGAGATGCTTTTGTTTATGCTATTACTGGAAATAAGCTATTTGGAAAACTAATCTGCCACTATTTTATTCCCACTGTTTTACTTGAACTGAAAATAAAGGTGAGCTCTGTAGAACTTCTTAAAGACCTCAGATAAATTTCACTGAATTGTAACTCAATAATTTTATTACAATTCACACAACTCTGTGTATGGGTGAGATTGGACACTCTCATCACAGTGAACTGTGATGTCTCTTCTCTGAATTAAATTTAAATTGAATTTGAAAAGACTTTCCAGCACATAAAAGGAAAGACAGGGGAAAATGCCTCATTTCTTTCCCTCTTAGAAACTGAAGGAAATAGGTTGCTGAGTGTTTTATCATGAGAAATTCATATTTGATAAATCTGAATTGAGAAATGTGAAAAATCAAGCCATTTAAAATATATTAGGAGAACAGAGAGACGAGAATCATTAAAACCTCCAATTCATTTTCAGTGAACAGCTGACTATATTCTGATATAAGAATCACACACAAAAAAATCATTCCTCATTCCCTCAACTATGCTGTGAATGTGAACACAGTGATCATAGAATGATGAATTATTAAATATATCTCTTGCTCCTACAAAAAAAAAAGTAGCTGGTCAAAATAGGCTCTGCCTTCCAAATTTCCAGTTGCAGGTGTATCCCATGATATAATTAACTTAAATGACTGTATTTCTGCCAAGATGACAAAGGTGGGACAATTTATGTAAGTACTATCTTGTAAAGAGTTTATAAGACCCTTACTCATGATTGGCTTCACACACTGATTAATAGACACTTTCTGTTTCAGACTTTAATTAAAAGCAATAACAGCAGTCAACTGTAGGCTCTGAATGTGTTGGTGACAAAAAAAAAGTGCCATTATAGAGATGGAAGATCAAGCAGTGAACAAATTTAGTGTGAAGCCTTGTAAGTAGATCCACATGCCTGTGCTTAATACCTCTATGAGCTAGCCACAATAGCCAAGGGACTGCACAGAGAGAATAAAATAACAATTAACAGTAAAACCCCCAGTTTTAGATCCAATCTGCTTTAATTTAAGGGAAATGTGCACCATATTTTTTTCATATTTATATAAATGTCAAAGTTAATGAAAACAAGAAAAGAAGATGACTTCTGAATGTATAAACTCTAGCCGGCAACTTTTGTTATAAAATACAAATTGGTAACTTAATTCAGTTCCAACTGAGGAGTAATTTAATATAAATCATTGAACAGATGTCATAGACTGTTGTGAATTATAGAGAAAATTCAAGCAAATGGTAATTAATTCCCACAGTATTATAATAATTATTCACTTACCACTCTAATATAAACATTTACCTATATTTTAAGCCATATGACTTACAGAAAGTTAGCAAGTAAAGATGCAGCAGTATTAGCAACACACAGGAGGATAGAATTTGTCAATGGGACAGAACATGACGTGTGAGTTTTGCTTTCTACCTGCATTTCTACAGCCATCTCTAAGCACTTGGGTGAAAGAGCAGCAACTGCGTAGTGATTTCTTAAGGCTGGATACACACATGTGGATGTTTTACAAATATGCAAGCACAGCTCTACGTTTTCATTCATTATAAGGGGCATTTTCTACTTACATACCTGGATCAAAACCAAATAAGGAGTTCAGAAAAAGTATGAGCTAAGTTTATCTTTCAAAGGAAGGCTTCTTTCTCAAGTGCAATGCAGTGTTTCTGCATGAGGTAAGGCGTTGGTTTTTCAGGGATCAGTGTTCTGGCACAGAAGGCAGACAGATACCAACTTAGCAATTTAAGAGGGCAGTGTTACAAAGGTTTGAAAAATGAAATCTAGTATGACAGGAAAAGCATTAACATATGAGTTTCATAGCCTCCTTCCCTTCACTCCCCATTAAAGATAATTCTATTTTTGCCAGTTTTATTCAGGTTCTTACTGTGCAGACTGGCACAGTTAGGGTAAAAAGGTGGGAGGGTAGGAATTAAAGAAGCCAAAATCAAACTGACTGATTTTGTTGGAAAAGACAGAGAACCACTCCTGGAAAGAAGAGAATAAAACATAAAGCTAGTGGAACGGGGGATAAGCATAAAAGCCAGTGATCCCATGCTCTGGAGAGGCAGTGTGGGGGTTGGTGGCATGTTTCATTTTCAGCTTTGCTGAAAGGAGTGAAGCATGAGAGGATGGAGGAGGGAAGAAGATTTTTGTTTAATTTAAACAAAACTCCTTTATGTGCCTGTGCTGTTTTGAAAAGCAACAGTAAATATTTAATTTTTAAATATTTTATGTAGAGGATTAGGGTTTTATGTTAATGGAATATTTAAAAATTTTATTCAAAGTGGGACATAATTTCTACAGGTTTTACTAATATAATATTAAATACAAAGTGAAAAGTCTTTTTCAAATGTGTAAGTCTAAAGCTGTAGCCAGTTCATAAAACTACCACAGACCTATTAATTCCAGTCAATCAAATATAACACACATTTAAAATATATTTTAATGTGAGTTCTAATATGTTTAAACATTGATATTAGGTGTTTAGGGGTAGAATATCTTTCCTGGTAAGAGAGGGAAAGCTACATCTTCCTTTCACTGTCAATGAGAATTAGGAATGTCTACACACATGCACATGTAAGTGTTGACCTTTCTCTCCTGGATGGATGTTATTTTGTAACTCTCATATCACTTGTAAAACACCATGGCTTCATTCCCCTGAAACATAGGAAGGGCCATTTTTTCCACATCATATTCAGTCAAATTATAATGAAACAATCCAAACTTACTGATTATTTTATTCATCAGCCCACTATTCCATTAAAATCCCAATAGTAATAGTTTTATGTAATTAAAATGCATCTCTAGTTTCTTTTCAGTGATCATTAGACAACCTGTGATTTGCACAGTCAACAGGAATTGTAAGAAATTAGCAAGAATCCTAGACCTAAAAATGTCTACTTATAAATTTGTCCAAATTCTAATTAGCAAGAAAATTCAAATTTATATGTATATCATTTCTACCATACCCGACTCAATCCACAGACTTACCTACTCTCTTTTCTGTGTTGTATTATCTTCATGTTATTTGCATAAAATTTGGTTTATTTGATGGAGTCAGAACACCTGTGTTGTCTAGGCTTTTGCTCCTAAAAACTGAATATCACTATACAATCAGTATAAGTTATCTTGGTTTTATCTGTGAATTGAGGATAAAAATTGTACACAGGTCACTTGTTCTTTGTGAAGTTTTTACAAAATCATGCATAGAAAGTGCTCAATACTCAACATGAGGGATCAGACCAGTACATGGCAAGCTCCAATAAAATGAAGCTATTATTTTTATTATTGAATTAACGTTCCCATTTTTCCCAGTGCCTCATAGAATGAGACATGGCATTTCAATATTGATGCTTTTAGTGAGGCAAGCCATCATCAACATAAATAAATTAAAAATGCTCACACTATGCGGACATTAAAACCCACCCAACAGGCCTAAAATTAGAATGTCTTGACTTTCCCACAGATTGATATATTCTTCTTTACAGAAAACATTCACTGCAAATACCTCCATAAATTTTGAGACCTAGACAAGAAACACAACTCTCAACTCTGTCTCTGTCTCTCTCTCAGCTGGGAAGAGTGTAGCAAGAGGAAATGCCCTCATCCAATGGAGATAAGGCTCTGGTAAAATTGTTTTCTTTGGAGAAGTGTCCTTCAGTATGGAGGATACTCTGGGCATCCTACTCAACGGTTGCTCTCTCCCTTTCATGCCTGGTCCAGGAGAGGGTCTTTCTTGGCTCTTCATCCCAGAACCTGGGGGGATTCCTGGATGTACAACCCATGTAAGCACCACCTGTGCCCCTCAAAGAAGGGCATCTCTCTCTCCCCCCCCCCCCACTCACTTTCCCTCAGGATCTAAAATTGTCAAAAAAAGTTTTAATAAAGTCACAGGTGTTCAATGTTTTATTAATTTACATGTGAAAAATCAAAAAAAAAAGAGGAAAAAGAAATGGAACCTAAACAATTATATATGAGTATAGTTTAAAAGATCATTGCCTAGAAATAATTGTTTTTACCCCAAAATGTCCAATAATGTCAATAGTGGGGAAGATGAGGGATATTTGCTAATTGCCAATGAAGGGACAAAATTTTTATTGTAGCAATTCCTCCTTCCTTTCAAGGGGCTTGGTATCCTACATAAATACTAGAGAAGAAATCTCTATATGGCTTCCGTCCACTTCTGGAGAATGTTTCAAAGAAGATACAGAGGATGAAGATTATGATTATTATTCTTCCTGGACTTTGTTATTTTCCTGTATCTGGAAACTTCCCCACTCAAAGCATTTGTGGTTGGGGGAGGGGGTGGCTCTGAGCCCTCCACTCCCCAACTATAGGCAGTGCAGCTCAGGGAGTATTCGTCCACTTGGGGAAAGGAAAGGGAAAATTTCAAAGGACTTGGTTTTTCAACTTGAGTACCAGCTCAGCCCACAGTAAAATAAAGTAACCGCAGTCTCCCGAGTCCAGGACTTAGTTCCTGGAAGGCATTTCTGGACCCACCCTGGGCCAGAAGGGAACCCACTTTCCCGAACCCAGTCCTGGTAGAATTTACTACCTACTGACTAAAGAGCCTGTGGGCTTTGAATAAACATCATAGGTAGCCAAGTAACAGTCACCAACAGCTGTGAGCATGCCTGGCTGGTTTCAGGTGTGACCTGGCACTCGTGGCCATGAGTGAGTGCCCATGTCATTCTTCCAACTCCAGCAGCCCAGCAGAGAGAGTGGGGGAAGAGAGCGGGGGAAGAGAGCGGGGGAAGAGAGCGGGGGAAGAGAGCGGGGGAAGAGAGCGGGGGAAGAGAGCGGGGGAAGAGAGCGGGGGAAAGAGAGCGGGGGAAGAGAGCGGGGGAAGAGAGCGGGGGAAGAGAGCGGGGGAAGAGAGCGGGGGAAGAGAGCGGGGGAAGAGAGCGAGGGAAGAGAGTGAGAGACTTTGCCCAGTAATCCAGGGAATTCACTTGTATCTTACCCAAGTCCACCAAGGCAGTACCACCAGAAGTCTGCAAGAATCACAGCATTGCTGGGCTTAGGGAACTCCCAGTGCTCATACAGCTGCAGTGACAAAAGACTTAGATCATAACAATCAATTCCTTTTGAATATCTGGAAAGCCTTCTCAAAAAGGAAGGGTTCAACCAAGTCCAGACTGTGAAGATTAAAATAAATACCTAACTCTTCAATGCCCAGACATTGATGAACATCAACAAGCATCAAGAACACCCAGGAAAACACAACCTCACCAAATGAACTAAATAAGGTACCAGTGACCAATCACAGAGTGATGGAGATATGTGACCTTTCAGACAAAGAATTCAAAATAGCTCTCCTGAGGAAGCCCAATGAACTTCAAGACAACATAAAGAAGGGATTCAGAAGTCTATCAGAGAAACTTAGCAAAGACATTGAAATAAAAAAAATATCAAGCAGAAATTCTGGAGCTTAAGGAGTCAATTGACAAACTGAGAAATGCATCAGAGTCTCTCAACAGCAGAATTGATCAAGCAGAAGAAAGAATTAGTGAGTTTGAAGACAGGCTATTTGCAAGTACACAGTCAGAAAAGAAAAAAACAATAAAAAAGAATGAAGCATGCCTACAAGATTATACAGTAGCCTCAAAAAGGCAAATCTAAGAGTTATTGGCCATAAAGAGGAGGTAGAAAGAGGTTAGGGTAGAAAGTTTATCCAAAAAATAACAGAACTTTCCAAACCGAGAGAAAGATATCAAGGTCATAGAATATCAAGCATATTTATACCCAAACAAAACTACCTCAAGGCATTTAATAGTCAAGCTCTCAAAGGTCATAGATAAAGAAAAGATCCTAAGGAAAGCAAGAAAAAAGAAAAAAAAATAACAAATAAAGGAGCTCCTATAAATCTGGCAGCAGACTTCTCAGTGAAAACTGTACAGGACAGGAGAGAGTGGCATGATATATTCAAAGTGCTGAAGGGGGAAAAAAAACTTTAACCCTAGAATATTATATTCCTGCAAAAATATCCTTCAAACATGAAGGAGAAATAAAGACTTTCTTAGACAAACAAAAACTGAGGAATTTCATCAGCATGAGACCTGTGCTAGGAGAAATGCTAAAAGGAGATCTTCATTCTGGAAGAAAAGGATGTTAATGAACATTAAGAAACCACCTAAAGGCATACAAATCACTGATAATGGTAAGTACACAAATACAGAACACTCAACAACTGTAATTGTGGTGTATAAACCACTTTTATCTTGACTAAGAAGACTAAAAGACAAATCCACCAGAAACAACTACAACAACTGTCTGAGAGATAGATAGTATATAAAAGGATATGGATAGAAACAACAAAAGGTTAAAAAGTGGGGAGGATGGAATTAAAGGGTAGAATTTCTGTTAGATTTCTGTTTGCTTGGTTATTTGTTTGTTTGTAAGCAGAGTTGTCATATGTTTAAAATCATTGCTTACAAAAATGGCCTCATGGAAACCTCAAATCAAAAAACCTGTAACAGATAAACAAAAATTAAAAGAAATTTAAACATACAACCAGAGAATATCACTTTTAACAAAGGAAGACAGGAAGGAAGAAAAGAGAAGACCACAAAACAACCAGAAATCAAATAACATGGCAAAAGTAAGTCTTTACCTATCAATAATAACATTGAATGCGAATGGATTCAACTCTCCAATCAAAAGACAGAGTGGCTGAATGGATTGAAAAAGAAAAAAAAAAGACCCAACTATATGTTGTCAGCAAGAAACACATTTCACCTATAAAGGCACAGATAGACTGAAAATAAAGGGATAGAAAAAATATTCCATGCAAATGGAAACCAAAAAAGAGCAAGAATAGCTATACTTCTATCAGATAAGATAGATTTTAAGACAAAAGCTGTAAAAAGAGACAAAGAAGGTCATTATGTAACAGTAAAGGGGTCAATTCAATAAGAGTATATAACAAATCTAAATATATATATACACACATACACACATACTCCCACCACTGGAGCACCCAGACATATAAAGCAAATATTATCAGAGCTAAAGAGAGAGATAGACCCCAATACAATAATAGTTGGAGACCTCAAATCTCCACTCTCAGCATTGGACAGATCATCCAGACAGAACATCAACAAAGAAACACTGGACTTAATCTACACTATAGACCCCATGGATCTAATAGATATTTACAGAACGTTTCATCCAACAGCTGAATACACGTTATTCTCCTCAGCTCACATATCATTTTCAAGGATAAACCATACATTAGGACACAAAACAAGTCTTAAAAAATTCAAAAAAATTGAAATCATACCAAGTATTTTGTCTGACCATAATGGAATAAAGCTAGAAATCAGTAACAAGAGGAACATTGGAAACTATACAAACACATGGAAATTAAACAATATGCTCCTAAATGACCAGTGGCTCAATAAAGAGATTAAAAAGGAAATTTACAATTTTCTTGAAACAAGTGAAAATGGAGACACAACATATCAAAAACTATGGGATACAGCAAAAGCAGTAATAAGAGGAAAATTTATAGCAATAAGTACCTGTACCAAAAAAGTAGAAAAACTTCAAATAAACAACCTAATGATGCATCTCAAAGAGCTAGAAAAACAAGAGCAAGCCAAACCCAAAATAAGTAGATGAAGAAAAGAAATAACAAAGACTGGAACAGATATAATGGAAATTGAAACAAAAAATACACAATAGATCAACAAAACAAAAAGTCAGTTTTTGAAATGATAAAATTGACACACTTTCAGCCAGACTAATAAAAAAAAAAAAAGAGAGAAGACCCAAATAAATAAAATCAGATATGGAAAAAGAGTCATTACAATTGATACTGCAGAAATTCAAAGGATCATTAGAGACTACTATGAGCAACTGTATGCCAATGAAGTTGAAAACCTAGAGTAAATGAAAAAATTCCTAGACACATACAACTTACCAAAATTGAACCAGGAAGAAATCCAAAACACGAATAAACAAAAGACAAGTAACAAAATAGAAGCAGTAATAAAAATTCTCCCATCAAAGAGTCAGGACCTGATGGCTTCACTGTTGAATTCTACCAAGCGTTCAAAGAAGTAATACCAGTCCTATTTAAACTATTCCAAAAATTGAGGAGCAGGGACTACTCCCAAACTCATTCTACGCAGCCTATATCACCCTGATACCCAAACCAGACAATGACACAACAAAAAAAGAAAACTATATGTAAATAGCTCTGATGAACACAAATGCAAAAATCATGAACAAAATACTAGCAAACTGAATTCAGCAACACATTAAAAAGATTATTCATCATGATCAAATGAGATTTATCCCAGGAATATAAGGATGATTCAACATATGCAAATCAATCAATGTGATATATCATATCAATAGAATGAAGGACAAAAACCATACAATTGATGCTGAAAAAGTATTTGATAAGATTGAACATCCCTTCATGATAACATCTCTCAAAAAACTGGGTAAAGAAGAAAATTACTTCAACACAATAAAAGCTATATATTACAGACTCACAGCAAGTGTCATACAGAATAGGGAAAACTGACAGCCTTTCCTTTACAATCTGGAACAAGACAAGGATTTCCACTTGCACCACAGTCATTCAAGATAGTACTGGATGTTCTAGCTAGAGCAATCAGAAAAAAGAAATAAAGGGCATCTAAATTGGAAAGGAAGAAGTCAAATTATTCTTGTTTGCAGGTGATATAATCTTATCTAGAGAAACCTAAAGATTACACACACACACAAAAAAAAAAAACTATTAGAACTGATGAACAAATTCAGTAAAGTCTCAGGATTCAAAATCAACATACAAAAATCAGCAGCATTTCTATATGCCAACAGTAAAAATTTGTACAAGCATAATAGCTACAAATAAAATAAAATACCTATGAATAAACTGAACCAAATAAGTGAAAGTTCTCTATAAGGAAAACTATAAAACATTGATGAAAGAAAGTGAAGAGGACACAACAAAATGGAAAGATATTCCATGCTCGAGGATTGGCAGAATCAATTTTGTTAAAATGTCCATACTACCCAAAGCAATCTACAGATTCAATGCAATCCCCATCAAAATACCAATGACATTCTTCACAGAAATAGGAAAAAATCCTAAGATTTATATAGAACTACAAAAGACCCAGAATCCTCAGCAAAAAGAACAAAACTGGAGGAGTCACATTACCTGACTTCAAATTATACTACAGAGCTGAAGTAACCAAAACAGCATGTTACTAGCATAAAAATGGACACGTAGAATGCTGGAACAGAATAGAGAACCCAGAAATAAATCCATACATCTATAGCAAGCTTATCTGTGACAGAGGTGCCAAGAACATTCAATGGGAAAAGGACAGTCTCTTCAATAAATGGATATACATATGCAGAAGAATGAAACTAGATCATTTTCTCTAGCCATATATAAAAATCAAGTCAAAACAGATTAAAGACTTAAATCTAAGACCTGAAACTATGAAACTAATAAAAGAAAACATTGGGAAAATGCTTCGGGACATTAGTATGGGCAATGATTTTTTGAGTAATACCCCCAAAGAATAGGCAACCAAAGCAAAACTGGACAAATTAGGGTCATATCAACCTAAAAAGCTTCTGCACTGCAAAGGAGACAATCAACAAAGGGAAGAGACAACCCATAAAATGGGAGAAAATATTTGCAAACTACCTGACAATGGATTAATGACTAGAATATACAAGGGGCTCCAACGACTCAATAGGAAAAAAAATCAAATAATCTGATTAAAAATTGGATGAAGGATCTGAATGGACATTTCTCAAAAGAAGACACACAAATGGCTGATAAGTATATGAAGAAATGCTCACCATTAGTCAGAGAAATGCAAGTCAAAACTAAAATGAGATATCCTCTTATCCAAGTTAAAATGGCTTTTATTCAAAACACAGGCAATAATGGATGCTGATGAGGATGTGGAGAAAGGGGAACCCTCGTACACTGTTGGTAGGGATGTAAATTAGTGCACCCACTATGTAGAACAATATGGCAGTTCCTCAAAACACTAAAAATAGAAGTGCCAGGTGACCCAGCAATCCCACTGCTGGGTATATATCCAAAGGAGGGAATTCAGCATATTGAAAAAGACATCTGCTCTCCCATGTTTATTGCAGCACTGCTCACAATAGCCAATATTTGGGATCAAACTAAGTGTTCATCAACAGATGAATGGATAAAGAAATTGTGGTACATATACACAATGGAATATTATATAGCCACAAAAAGAATGAAATCTTGCCATTTGCAACATGGATGGAACTGGAGAACATTACGTTAAGTGAAATAAGCCAAGGACAGAAAGACAAATATCTCATGTTCTCACTCATATGTGGGAGGTAAATATCAGAAACGACTGATCTCATGGACATGAGAGTAGAATGATGGTTCCCAGAGGCTGAAAAGGGTAGCAGGGAGGGAGGATAAAGTGAGGATGATTAATTAGTACAAAATTATAGTTAGATAATTAGATAGAAATAACAATATTTGGTAGCACAACAAAGTGACTATAATCAACAAGTTAGGGTGTACTTTAAAACAACTAAGAGAGTGGAATAGGAATGTTCCTAACACAAAGAAATGATCAATGCCTGAGGTGATGGATACCTCGATTACCCTGATTTGATTAATTCACATTGTATGCCCGTATCAAAACATCACTTGTACCCTAAAAAGATTTAAAGTATTATGGGCACATAATAATTGTGTAAGTTTTTAAAAATTTAAAAAAGAAAATGAAGAGCCAACCCACAGAATGTAAGAAAAATTTTACAAATTATATTATATGGGACTAATATCTAGACTATCTGCAGATATCTTACAGTCGAAAAATAAAAATACAAATAACCCAATTTAAATATGGGAAAAGGATCTGCATAGATATTTAACCAAAGAAGGTATACAATTGACTGATATGCATATGTAAAGATGTGGAACATCATTAACTAGCAGGGAAATACAAATCAAAATCACAATGAGATAACACTTCACACCCAGTAGGATGGCTATAATCAAAAACACAATAACGAGTGTTGGTTACTTGTGCAAAATAGAACCCTTATGCATTTCCAATGAGAGTGTGAAATGGTAAAGTCACTTTGGGAAACTTTTTGGCAGTTTTAAAAAATGTTAAACATAGAGTTACCATATTACTCAGAAATTTCACTCCTAGGTATATACCCAAGAGAAATGAAAACATGTCTACGCAAAAACTTGTACATTAATGTTCACAACATCATTATTCATAAAAGGAGTGGAAACAACCCAAATGTTCATTGAATGGTGAATGAATTTTAAAAGTGTTGTGTATCCATACAGTGGAATATTATTTGACAATGAGACGTAATGAAGTACTGACACATACTACAGAATGGATGAACCTTGAAAACACTATACTAAGTCAAAGAAGCCAGTCACAAAAGACCACATATTGTATGAATCCATCTCTATGAAATGTGCAAAACAGACAAAGCTATAGAGACAGAAAGTTGATTAGTGGTTTCCTGGGTCTGTAGAGGGAGTTGGGAAATGGGAATGACCACTAATAGGCACAGGGTTTCTTTCTGGGGTGATGAAAATATTCTGATATTAGACTGTGGTGATTGCTGCACAACTTTGTAAACATACTAAAAACCATTGAACCGTACGCTTTAAACGGATGAGTTTTGTGGTATATGAAATTATATTGATAAAGGTGATAATAACAAAAAAAGAAGAAACTAAACCTGCTGACACCTTAATCTTGGACTTCCAGACTCCAGAATTGTGAGGAAATAAATGTTATTTAAGCAACCCAGTGTATGGTACCATTGTTATAGCAGCCCTAGAAAACTAATACAAGTACCAAAGTGCTTTGCCAAGGGATGAAAACAAGGTATAATCTAAATAAAATCATATTAATCTTCAAATAAAAGTTGGTGATACACATGTTTAGATTTCATTTGTAGAAAAACAGTGAGGGTCAGTGGGAAATGTTCAAGAACTAAAGGTCAGAGGGGCTGGGCACAGTGGCTCATGCCTATAATCCTGGCACTTTGGGAAGAAGCTGAGGCAAGAGGATCACAAGAAGCCAGGAGTTCAAGACCAGCCTGGCCAATGGTGAAACCCCATTTCTACAAAAATATAATAGAAAAAATTAGCCGGGTGTGGTGGTGTGAACCTACTTGTAGTCCCAGCTGTTTGGGAAGCTGAGGCAGGAGAATTGCTTGAGCCCAGGAGTTTGAGGTTGCAAACGACATTGCTGCACTCCAGCCCAGGAGACAGAGTGAGACCCTGTCACAATAAAATAAAGGACAGAGGAGGCTGAAGCCTTATTTGAGTTGATGTTAAAAGAGTCTCAAATTGATCAGGGTCTGGGTCAGTGCAGTGATAGCAGGAGAGGAAAAGAGGGAAAAAGTTAAAGATTCAGATACTGGAATTGAACAAACTTAATGACACCTGAGGTTTTTTCTTGGGCCACATCTTACCTTTGCCAGTTAAATTAAGGGACATTTCTTTACCTAGGACTGGGGGAAGAAAATTGTAAGTGGTTATTTTGGCTTTGATCCCTCAGCCAAGTATCAAGGGACCATCTAAGTGGAGATGTCTAGTAAGGACTTGTAATATCTAGTAAGAATCTGCCAACAGAGCTTGTAATTTGAGGAGAAAAGAATTTGTTACAAATATAAAACTGTGGTTACCCATGTATATTTAGAAAGATATTTCAAGAAAAATTTTGCATATCATTTTCTCTTCCTGCCAGAGAATGATGTTTTTCAGAAAATTGTCATTACTGCTTTTAGAGTCTGTATGAAAACATTCATTTTGTAATAGTTTGGTAAATAACCAAATACAACAAATCACCACTGGCTACAACAAATGTTCAAGTGTGTTACATGTTGTGATGGACATACACATACACACACACACAACACTACACAATGTTTTTGCCCTAGGAGTAAGAAAAACTCAAAACAACAACAACAGCAAAACACAGTAAAGTAATAGGAGCAGAGACAGACAGTTGCCAAGGGATGTCATAGGAGCAGCTGTCTTTGAGGACTAATGTGAACAGTGAACACCTCAAGGATTAGGCTGAATTTCACACGCATTTGAACATGAGTAAGATTTGGCTAGTCACATAAGATGGAACATCTAGGAAGCAGGGAAAGAATATCCCAGGTGGTCATAGTGAAGTCTTAACACTGGGAGGAAATAGAATATGTGGTTGGAGAGAGATTGTGAAAGATTTAAAGTATAAAAACTCTCTCAAGAGAAATTATACACAATAAGTAGTTGAGGCATAACAGACTGCAGAACTCTGCATTTTAGCTCAGGATGTGTGGTCTGAGGAAGAATGCACGCATAACCGTCAGTCTCACTTGCTCTCTGGCTAAACAAGGATTCTATTATGTAGGCCACATAAATAGTGGGAAAGCTAACTAATTACCCATAGATGAATAGATTTAAGTATGCCTGAAGTAGTACTAGATGAGTGAGCAACAGCCACCTCTGTTACAATATTTGTTTTAAGCTGACATTCACTGGAACATGATAATATGTAGCCAAGCTCTATGTATTCTAAGACATATCCAGAATGAGGAATATATAGAGAAGTTGCTACATTTTATCAATACCTAAGGAATCAACTCAGTTAGCATCTATCCAATCTACTGCAGAATTGGATTTGTGGCACTTGGAAGTATAGATTATTCACAAATTTCATGAGAGCCAGTACTGTATAGGGTAAATGGTCTGAAGAATGTTGAACCTAGTAACATTAGGACAATCCACTTGCCAGGCAATGTATCACAGGAGTGTATATAATCATGATGTACTTCCAAGGGCATTTAGGTTTGTTTCTGGAAGAAATAATGTGTTTATTTCTTTAATAAATTTTAACCATTAAAATAAACAAGCAAATATTTTCAACCTTACCCAGTGTGAAGTACTCTGCTTATAAGAATCCAAAGTGCCTTTCTGATACACATTAAAAGCAGCATCATTTAAAAGTGATATAGTGGGGTCTATAGTGGAGGATTTGTAGTTAGATTAGTCAGCAAATCTCTTGCTCTTGACACTGGAAACAAACACAACGTTATAGTGACTCTTTTCCCTCTTTAATGTGTGGTTGGTATTGAAGGCCAACTCACTGCACACTACATTTTATGTAAATAAGCCCATCAAAGGTAATAAAGCCATGTGTTATGTGCATTTGACCTGTAAGCTACAGCAGAATCACTCAGCAGACCCCAGACACTATCAGCTGGACCATGGCCAATCTGCAGACCCATGATCATAGGATAGGTGTTTGATGTTTTAGGTTATTCAGATTTGGGATGGTTGTTACACAGTGTTATTGGGGCAGTAGCTAATTGATATTTGAATCAATTAGTGAAGAAAAATTTGGTAAATATTAGATGAGAACAAATTCACAAAGATGTTTAAATAATTAGAACATGGGAATCACTTAGAAAAAATAAAATTAGGATAACATGGCTAAAAATAATAATATTAGGCTGAATTTCGAATAGGTATAATGTTCTGTTGCATGTATCAGGAAATGAGACTTTTTTAAATCAAAAAAAAACCAAAATCAACCCTGAGGATCATTACTGTAGCAAAAATACCACCAGCAGACTTATTTTGTCTGGGTTCTGCACACTCATACTGAGATTAATACCTATATCCCTAATGCTCATAAATTGGCCATTTAAGTTTGTCCTAAAATAAGTAACACAGCTACTAGATTTGTTAGGTTGAGCATGGAATAAAATTGAATAGTCCATCTTAACTAGGTTGAGTCCCATAAAGAATCCAGAAATGGGTAAATATCTAAGAGTGGGGGAATCTTAACTAAACAATATAAAGCTGTTTCTTTTACACCAATAACAGTTTTGATCTCCATAGCCTGAATCTGCTCTGCCAGCTCAGCCACACTATATCATGATATATCTCTCTGTATAATTTCATTATTTTTGGTGATCCTGCCAGCATTTTTAAAACTGCAACATAAGCTAAGCAAGATGGGTCCTGGTCTAATTATCTTTATAATTTTTGTTTCAAAACTGTTTCCCTTTTCAATAAATTTATTATGAGCTTGAATACTAAGGATTTAATATATTTCTCATACTTTGGATATCGAGACTCGGAGAATCATTCATTCATGTATTCATCCACACACTGATGTTTACTGAGGGTCTGCCAGCATTCACTGAGCAAGTGAATGAATGATAAAACATCCAACCAAAAAACCCCATGGTCCCTGCTCTCAAAAAAAAAAAAAAATAAGAAAGAATCAATGAAGAAAATGAAGAAAGTAGTACACAGAGTGAAATTTAATACTATAAAACAACAAGGTAAAATTGCAAGGTAGAAGGAAGGAAAGATTGTTGTATGATTCAGGGGTGAGGGACTACGTCACAGAGGAAACAAAATTTTATATGACCCTTAAAGGAAAAAATTCATGTGATTTAGCTGTACAAAGAGCAGGAAAAAACTAATGTACTGATACAGCACAAGGTCCAAAATTGTGGAGGTGGAAGTATGTAGCATGTATAGGTAGCTGTGATTAAGGAAATTTTGCTAGAGTGAAGGTTGATAAATTAAAGTGACAAAGTGGAAAGCACACACACAATAAAAACTAAGATACTCATTAGGTTCAGAGTGCTATTGTTATCTGTAGAGCACATCAGAAGAGGCCAATGTCCAGAATCTTTACGACTTTATGAGCCCAAGAGTTCATAAAGACGAGAGAGCTGTAAAAGCTAACCCTAAGGCAAATTTCAGCTAAGAAAAATGCCTTTCTCAAGCATTCTCTGATATTCTGAAAATACTCTAGACAGCAAAACAGAGTAATCCACTCGGTGGGTGAGCTGACTAAATTCCAAAAAAGAATTAAGAGGTAGAAGGCTTAGCATTCTGTGAAGTTGAGCTATTACGATTGTGGAACATGCAGTAAAGAGACACTCACCAATTCGAGGATAAACATTTACTGAGATCCTGCCATGTGCCACCCAGGCCCTGTGCTAAGAATTTGGGGATGCAACATTAGGTTAAGCAGGCAGGCAAGCAGGTCTGCAGATTGGTGAAGAGAAGTTACGGTTATGCTTGTTTTTTGTCACACCAAATTGATGTTTAGTTTTCAAAGGGCCATTTCCTAAGTGCCTCCTAAGCACAGGGGCTGTGGTAGGTCTTGTGGTTCAGAGGCTAATAGGATATGGTCATCACTTCTTTTCTTGGTCCTGCCCATCAGGGTACCGCAGCCCATTTGTAGAGTCCTCCACCAAACAAGTTCAAGAGTCCTTATCAATCACACGTACACTTTAGCCACAACAGTCTGAAAATGCACCGAATTAATGAGAAGGAAAGTAAGGAAAAATGTCTCTCAAGCCAGATCAGGGAAGAAACCAGGCCACAGAGGAAGGAGCTGTGAGGCTGGTACAGGAAGCTGAGGAATTGGTGCATGGAATGGCACTGGCGGGTGAGTGAAGCTGTGCCTGAATCCTACCTGAGAGTCACGGACATCCACTCACTGGGATGTCCCTTTTATGGGATGCCCAACTTTACGCTGTTGCCACACAGGTGGCTCAGTAAAACCATCCTGCAGGTAGCAGGACCTCCAGATACAGACATGGGTTTCTAAGATAGGTCTCTAGACCAAAAGTGGAGGGTCGAGACTTACTGGAATACAGGACCACAAGCCAGATGAGACAGGTAGTCTTGGATACCAAAAGTCCTGGGGCCTAGTCAAAAAATCAAAATAAACTTATCAGGGAAATTTGATGCTGAAATCTTGAAATACTCAATTAGGTAATTTTTAAGGCTGCCAGACTAGGGAAAGTATTGTTTCTCAAGACCAACAGATGTAGAAGGACTGCAGGGCCTGGGAAATTAATGCAGGAATTAACTAAGGGGGTGGGGTGGTTACAGAGATACAAATTAGCCACATAAAGCTGTGCAAGATTAACCAGAAAAGCACATACTAGGCACATGGAGAGGAGTGAAGAAGGTCCTGGAGCCACTGGGCAGGATTTCCAGAACGTACCTCAGAGCGAGCCTACAGCATGGGGAGAAATGGATGGATCCTAAAGAAAAGTATAAAGAAAACCCTGGAAAGAAATAATCAGGGAAGGAATAGAGCAAAGAAGGTAGAAGAAAAAGAGAAATAAGGCTCTTTTTGGTAACTAATAACAGCTATCATTTGCTGAATGGCAACTCTGTGCCAGACACAGAGATACGTGTTTTGTTTGATTTGAATTGAAATCTGAATCTTAGTTGAATTTAGTAACTGGACCAATATGACACAGTAAATGGTTGTAGTTGACATTATGGTGCTCTGGCCAGACACCCCCTGATGCTTTTTATCATTTTGTGCATGTGTGGTGTGTGTACATGTGCACGGTGTGCATGTATGTGCACACACACTTATATGCCCTGCCTCCTCCCATCTTTTGAGTGGGTCACTTCTATAACTAGCACCTCACACTTTATTCAATGGATATGTTTGTGCAATGGGAGCCACCTACACGTACAGACGATGGAGATGCCCAGGTTACAACTCCTCCAGAATGTCTCCTAACTAAACAGGACAATAACCACTCCACGACTCAAGGTGAGAAAAATTCTGAGATGTCAGTTGTGCTTTGGAGTTCTCTGTGGAGCAAACTGGGGCAGGGGATTTACTCGAGTTCACAGCCAGAATTGCCTCTTCCCCCTTCCTTCTCTTCTCTGCCTCCCTGCTCCTCACTCCCTTGACAGTTTTCCCAGGAGAAATTCCTGAAAATCACTTGCTCCTGAGATGTCAACACAAGACCCGCTTCTGGGGAGAGTCAGACCTAAGGAAGTACCGGAGCCAAATTTGAACCCAGGCAGGTTCACTCCAGAATCTCTGCTCCTCATTCCACATCATTTTGTGGTGAGCATGAAGGAGACCTCAGGCCTCCAACACTGGCCCACTTAGCCCCCGCTGAGCTCCCAGGATGTCCCTGACTCACTCCACGCCAGCTCTCTACACCATGCAAATACTGCCAGGTGATGGCAAGATGCACAAAAACTCAGTATGATTCATCCTACATTTGGCTAACTGAGAGATCTTAAAAGTCCCAAAATACTGATGGTGAACCACAGTACTTCCTAGGATACGAAACAGCTCAGAGTCACGCGAATTATTAACAGAAGAGTTAAGTAAGGAATTGGAGGCCAGTTGTTTTGGCCCCAGACTCCCCTCCCCAATCTCATGATCTTTATTTGAAGCAAAGTGAGCTCGAGGCATTTGCATGACACAAATGGAATATGTAGGCGTTTGGAAAGCAGGATGCAGTTTCCCAAGAAGTAAGCAATTTCTAATTACTCTCTAACCTTCGTATGCGGAGCTATGAAATCGCTAATAACAGGCACAATCTCCATGAGTACTGAAGAAATGAGAACACATTCACCAAACTGAGAGCCAAGAAGCGTAAGTTGAAAGAAAATGTGTGACAGCTTCAGAAAACGGGTAAAGGGGTGGTAAGTACCACCCCACGGGAGCTGAGGGGCCCTTTGTTGTTCGTGCAAGTTTTATCTTTGGAGGAAAAAAGGAAAAATAAGACCACCACCTTGAGGTAAAATATTCTGTAGCTCATATTATATTTTATCACATCACATGTTTGAAATTATAGTCATTTCTGAAACATTAAAGTTATTTTTTATTATATCCACCTTTACCTTAAGTATTCCCAAATGTTCTGGGAGACTTTATTTAATGTATGTTTGTACTCCTTGGTTATTCTTCTGACTGTGTGGTGAGATCTTTATTTCATACTGGGAGAAAACTTGCTGCCTGGTGATGGCAAAATGGATCAAAATTCAGGTACCCAGTGATTCTCCCTGAGCCTTAAAGAACAATGTCTCTCACAGAGTCTTTTAGAAGTAGCCCATTTATATAGAGATTGGCCAGATTCTCACAAAGTCTATTACCATTTTTCAAGCATTGAAAATCACCTTCTTAAATTATCCCCCTGGATTCAGAAGCTATCCACTCAAGAATTCTATTATTTAATTAAACTTAAAAAAAAAGTATGTCTCATACTTTTCATCACAAATAAGGTCCTACTTGCTATCCTAGGTAGAATAAGATCCTCATCAAGCCTGGTACACAGACACTCAAATCTAAGTAACAGGGATCCCAGGTTCTCTAGAAAATAATGTGCTTCCAAAAAATAAACCACACTGCAAAATCTACTGCTTGTAATAGGAGTCATTCACTGTTTGAATGACCCTTGGGAACACTCTGAAGCCCAAATAAAACCATTAATTTTTGAGTTTAGTCAGAATATTAAAGATAAATGACAGAGACAGAACAAAGGCGTGAAGATAAATCATCTAAGACAAAGGCTCCCAGATACGTACCAAGTAGTTCTCAGTGCAAAGAGCCACTTGAGCCTGGACCCTAGGCCATGCCTATGGGTTACAGGTAGAGCTGAGAGGAAGGAGAGGGCGGCCGGGTCTTAGCAAGAGAGGGCTGAGCAGACAGGCCCCTGCAGGGACTTCCATGGTCCCCCTTCTTTGAGGGCCTCACAACCAAGCTGGCTTCAGTATCATCAAGAAGTGGAAAGTCAGGGATGCAAAGAACTGTGAGACATGTATATTATCAGGTCTAGTTGCTGAATGTTGCCAAAATGCTTCAGACAGTAGCAGGGGAAAAAAAATTTTAAAAAGCCTTCTGAACAAGGGACCACATTTCTACCCCATCCCCATCTGAGACCACATACATGAGTCACAGACACATCAAACATGAAAAGAACTTAAGGGATTGCCTCTAAAAACAAATAAAGACAGTTCCATGCACAAACGTTTGTTCTGTAGATATTTTTATTAATGAAAGAAGTGATTGGGTATAATATTCTGTTTTTGCTTAAAAATAGCATTTTACTTCATAGTCCTCTCACCAAAGATGCAATGTGAGAGGGGACTAAGCTCCCTCACCATGGCCAGCTGTGTTTTCTGTTTTACACCCTCCATCCTTACCTCCTAGGGAGAAGGGAGGAGATAGAGTCGAGTCAGCTGCAACACCTGTGCTTTTCCACCTTGTCTCTCTGTGCATCCAGCAAGGGGATTAACCCTTTGCTGTCCCTCAGGTCTCCCTTCCATCCAACGGACATTAAAGACCACTACTCTCCACATTTAGTACAACGATGGCCACATAAGCGCAGATTGCTGCATACTTTCAGTTGTGAGTTAGTTCTTCATCCTCCCTGGAGTCCCCAATAATACTTATATTTTTCCATTCCTCTCCAGGGCTGTGTCACACTTTCTAGCTTTGAAAGGACCCCAAACAAACATAAGATCAGCTGAATCTATCTGAAGACATTTGACGCTACAGCTGTGCAGGATTGAGGGAGTGAAGCCGATAGCACAGAGACCATTAACTTTCCTTTCCAAAATCACCTTTCTCATTAGATTTGAAAAATGTGTTTGAGAACAGCAGTTTATGGCAGTTGACTAGACAAAACTTCAGAAAGATAGTACACAGAAGGAAAGGTGAGACAAATTGCAATGATAAGGTGTGTCAGCAGAGGGCTGATGCTGCAGGAATACAGTGTCTTTGTATCTGAAGCCATTCATTAAGCAAGGTTATGTCAGCATGGTTGGCATAGAGACATGAGCGCTCCAGTATACTCAGAAGCAGCTGAACATAATTATCATTACCACTGGACTTCTGCCTCCTTCCCTCAGACTACTCACTGGCAGTGATGTGTTCATTTGAAAAATATATATGCCAGAAAAATTTTTTGAGAATAATTATCTTTAGTACTTTAATAAACAATTTAAAGTCTGAGACTTACTACTCAGTCCACATTATAAAATTGATTCTGCCCCAGAAAATAATGTGAGTATTAATTCTGAATAAGCATGAAAATTCAAAGGTGTCTCATTAGCTTAAGAAACAGTTATGTTCCCTGAAGGGGATTAAAGAAAATAATGACACATTTCTTTAAATCCTGTTTTCAATTTTAAGCTATATCAATATATTTCAAAATATATCATTATGTTACAATAGTATCTGTTCAGTCCAGTGCCTCATTTTTTTTTTTTTTTTTTACTAATGAAGCAGAGACAAGTTTATATTAATATGGGAAATAGCTGTATCACCTACAGAGTATTGGGGAAAAGGCAGATTTTTATCTAAAAGGGTTTTCCAATTCTTGTGTCTTATACCTGGAGAATGTTCAGAGCCTCTGCCCCATGAACTTTCTCTTGGAAAAGGAAATACTATCAGACTATATGTGGATAATAGGGATCTGATGTGAAACAATCCCAATTTGGAATATTAAAACTCTTAAATACGATTGTGGAAAATCAGAAAAGAACTTGCACACACATCCCCAACCCTGACACTTTTCAGTTGCATATACGTATATTTTGACTTTATTTTGGTCTCTGGATGACTCTCCCCTTTCCAAGACTACTTCCCCCCACCGCCCCCGCCCCGTGTCTCCCAGGCTCTCTCACCTACTCAAGAATGTTGCTCCTACAAATGAACTTCCTCATCTCTCCCCTGGATCATTACATGAGGCCACAAATACGTTATACTATCCTCCACCATAAAAAAAAAAACCCTGACCCCAGTCTCTCTCAAATTAATGTTCTACTTCCTCTGTTCTCTTTGAACGACGTCATAGTCTGCCAGAAAATGGAACCTGAAGAAAAGCTTTACGGCTACCACTATCACGGAAGGTACAATCTGAAAGCATAACTGATTGCTTGGTTGCCTAGAATTCCTCAAGACGGCCAAAAAGAAACACCATGTCTTAGAACCACCCATTAGAAGGAGAAAGAGAGGGATTTATTTATGGGTTCCCTTACATCTCCTTTTTCTCATTGGCCAATATTATTCCTGCAGGGTGGTTCTAAGTTAATAACTCCATACCTTTGTGTTGTGTCACCAGGACCTTTGGGAAGCCACCAGGGAATCATACATCGGGCCCTGAGATGTGGGACTTCAGTCTGAATCCTAAAGTAGTAGCAGGATGTTCTGGGTCACTAGAAGTCTCTTTAGGTAGGGTCAGAGTGGCAGCATCACCTCCGCTGCCTCTGCATCAGGAGTGAAGAAAACTTTGCCTACAAAGGACATATCCTGGTGGGAGACCTAATGGCCTTGACACATGGTAAATGAGCCAGGAGACTTTCACCACAGTGGGGGCAGCAGCTATGGGATATCTAAGATCAACCTGCCTGCCGAGAGCCTGAGAAATGGGTAAGGTGCAGTGAACAGAAAGGTGTACATAAATTGTGCCTGATTTTTTTTTTTAAGTCTTCTCATTAGCAAAAAACTCATAATCCAATTAACAAATGGTCAAAGAACCTGCATACACATTTTTGCAAGGAAGACATACAAATCCAACAAGTGTATTGAAAAAAAGCTCAGCATCACTAATCATCAGGAAAATGCAAATTAAAACCATAATGAGATACCATCTCACACATGTTAGAATAGCTCTTATCAAGACAAGAGATAACAAGTGTTGGTAAGAACGTAAAGAAAAAAGAACCTTTGTACACGTTGATGGGAATGTAACTTAGTACAGACATTACAGAAAACAGAATGGAGGTTCCTCAAAAAATTAAAAATAGAACCATGCGATCCAGCAATCCTGCTTCTAGGTATGTATACAAAGAAAATGAAATCAGTATCGTCAAGATAGCTCTGCACTCCCATGTTCACTGCAGTATTATTTTTATTAGCCAAGACATGGAAACAGCCTGCGTGTCCACTGACAGATGAGTGAATAAAGCAGATGTGGGGCTCACAGCCTGGAAGGCACTGTTTTAAGTGAAATAGACCAGACACAGAAGGACAAATGCTGTATAATCTCACTTATACGTGGAATCTAAGAAAGGCAAACTCACAGAAACAGCAGTATGGTGGCCGCCAGAGGCTGGGGGCTGGGGTGGGCAGAGAACAGGGAGATGTTGGTCAAAGACTACAAACCTCCAGCTATAAAATGAGTAAGCTCTGGGGCTCTAACGTGGAGCATGGTGGCTACAGTTAATAGTACTGTGCTGTACACTTGAAATCTGCCACGAGAGTAGATCTTAAGCGTCCATGCACACGCTTAACTACGTGAGGAGATGGATATGTTAGTTAGCTTGGTTGTGGTAATCGACTTACAATGTGTGTGTATGTATATCTCAAGTTATGTTGTATACCTTAAATGCACACAATGTTTTTCAGTTATATCTCAATAAAACTGAAAATGAAGGTATGGAAGAGAGTGTCTGCACTCATTCAATTCCACCACTCCAACAAAGCTGCTCTTACCGATAACATTCAAAATGCCAACCCAAATGGTCAAGTGCCTGTCTTCCCCTTTCTTGGCCTCTCTGCTCTGTCTCATACAAAGGGTTGCTCCCTCATCCTCGGAACACTCTTCTGCCTTCCTGAAGACCACATTCTCTTCATTTTTCTTCTATCTTTTTGGTTGTTTCTCACTCTCTCTAATGGCTATCCCTCCTTTTTCTGATATTTCTTTTTATTCAAGGAATCGATGCTCAATCCTTGGACTTTTTCTCCTCCCTCCCGACTCATTCATTAGCAGTAAATACCATTTTATGCCGATAATTCCCACACTGACTGCTCTGATTTCAACCTCACCCCTGAACTAACTTACCCATATGTTCAAATGTTCCCTCTACATTTCCTCTGTGACACTCTTCAGATCTTAACTCGAATAAATAAATGAATCAGCTTATGGAAAGGAAATCCTGAATAACAAATAGGAAAGATTCTTAACTTCCATAGTAATCAGGAAGATACAAATTCAATCCTTAATGATATACCATGTCACAACCTTTACAGTGGCAGAAAATTTAAAAAAATATTCAAGCAAAATGACAAATAAAGTGATGATTATGTGGGGAAAATGAAGTCCAAAGAGGCTTTTTCCTCCTTAACACTTGAGATCAAGGGACGCCCAGTAAACAGAAAAACACACATACTCTGTGAGTCATCACATGTCTACCCTAGAGAAGTGTTCCCACAGGAAGAATATATTAAGTGACCGTGAGTAACTTGTGCCTACAGTTTGCATGTGTTCTTAAAGTGACAAGTAGGCTCATTACAAAATCAGTTGCTATAGTAAAATGTGGAAACAATCTAATTTTATAATAGTGGAATAAATAAATTTTGATATATTTATGCAACAAAATACAGATAACTAAAGTAAATCTTGGGAATGTAATGGTAAGCCAAGAAAGCAAGTTGAAGAATATGTACATTTCTTAATGTAATATGGATGGTCATATACATTTATAGCCAAATAATAAATTGGCCTGGAAAGAAATGCAGCATATGTAATATAGTCTTAACTTTGTATATTGAAGGAGAGAAATAGGTCCAAGTAGACACTAAATAAAAATCTAACATTTTATGTAATTAAAAATAATATTTAAAGAAAAAAGTCACCTTGCTTTAAAAAGCATCTTAAAAACTGTATAACTAAAAAGAAACTAGTATGTATTCGTGACCTACTATATGCCAATTTTCTGATTCAGAACCAGAATGTCTGGGTTTAAATCCTGACTTTGCCATTTACTAGATATATTACTTTGGCCAAGTGAATTAGCCTTTCTAAAATGCAGTCTGTTAGTCAGTAAAATAAGGATAACAATAGTTCCTACAACTTAGCATTGTCATGAGAATGTAATTAGACGATTCATCTATAAAGTGTTTCATATAGTTCTTGTCATTGACACAAGTTCACTAAGTATTTCTGTCAGGCTATAAACACAGCCAGTCTGCTGCCAAAGCCTCACCATGCTTGTTGAAGGAGAAAACAAGACAGAAAAAAATAATGAGGATGCACCTTTTGTTTTTCCATCCTGAAAATACACCCATTGTAGATAAGGTCATTAGCAGAAGGAGTTGAATCCTATTCTTGATAAATTAGCACAAGGCCTCAAGCGTAGATCAAGCTTTGTGAGCTGTTTTCCATCCACTGACAGATAAAATCATGTCCATAAATCTAAGCAAATTAAAAGAAAATATTCCATCATGTATTTTTGCAAAATCTGAACATAAGTTAAAACATGATTGAAGAACTATTTACTAATGCAGTTATATTATTATATAGTCTAAGTTACACTGAAACTAAGATGAATGATCAAACTGTAATTATCTGTCAATTTCATTATGAGGATTATATATTTACCAGTTGGGGGAAATACAAACAAAGGCTCTGTAAATATGTAACATTAAATTTGTTGAATTTGAGTCTGTTTCCCAAGTTTAATACTAATTTTTTTGTCTGCATATTTGAAAATGCAGCAGAATCGAAGGTTAAGGAAGAGAGAAGGAAGATTTTTGCCAGAATAATTTAACCTACAAAGACGGTTCTCTGCCTGGCCTAGTTACTGGGTTTCTGCTGAGGCAGCATTCCTTGGAGTGCTCACCCTTGCAAACACATGCTTTTGTATTTATTCCCTAGGTTTTTCTTATTTCAACTTTTACATGGTTTCCTTCTTTAATTCCTCAGGGCCCACCTGGCCTCCTTTTCAGACTAACTGCTTGGGTCGCTACTGAAGTCTAGCTGGGAGCCACCTGCACTCAGGCTCCCTCCCTCAGCCATCATAAAATGGCTGCAGGGCCCACAAAGCAATAAAACACAGCCGCTTGTGGATGCAGGACCCTTACTCTCTCCATTTCACGACCATAGTCTGATTGAGTGAAAATATTCTAACCTCTTTGCCATGTTTCTTTTTTGATAAAACCAGAGAAGTGTAGTATGTCCAGGAGTGATTTAAACTGTCACAGATACAACAAAATTTCAGACACAACTCATTTTGATTTTATAGAGAAATCCATTTAGGTTGCTTTTTTCATCTTTACATGTACCTCAACATCCAAAGGAATTAAGAACAGAATAGAAACTGTTTGAATGTCAGGCATTTATACCTATATAGTTACTAGTGCGAAACCACCTATGAAGATTTTTAAAAAAAATCTCCATAGATATGATTGTGTTAACTTATGAATTTTGAGCCAACAAATTTGCTATGGAACATTTTAATTGTGTGTTTTCATTTTAAGACAAATAAAACACATGTATGGAACAAAGAGACTAGACTGCCTTTATCTCAAAATATATATTTAGAAAATGCCATGTATAGCAGAATGTTTTGTGTTCAAGGAAAAAAATGTAATTTCAGAAAGTTAATTCATGATTTTTCAATAAAGTACCATTGTAAAGGACTACGGCAGGAGCACAATTGTTAGGAATCATGGTGGATGAATACAAAAGTGAATCCTCCAATACCAGAATGATTTTGCTTACAGTCTGTTTTTGAAGTAAATCTCATGAAAAGGAATACTTTCTCTTAGTTATTCATCTTTTTAAATATTTTTTTAAGGTTTGGAATCTATTATTTTAGCACTGGAATACTAGTATTATTGCTGTTAGGCTGGAAAATTATTTATAGAAAATGGAAGAGTTCATTTTAAGTGTTTGCTATATTCATGATATTTTGATACAAAAATTTAACACAGGAGACTGAAACTGTATATTCTTACATTCATAAAAGATATTTTAGTGTTTCATAACTTAGCAAGATAGAAAGAAATATAGTTGAGGGTGTTATCTTTGATTATATTAATCTAGTGTTTATAATGACAGTATGCAACATTTATAGCATTCTCTAATTACTTCAGCCAATCATTCCATGACTATTTATTGCGCATTATCTATATATGACATTTGGTCCTAGGCACTGGGAAACAGTAGTGAAAAAAACAAAACAAACCCCTCTGCCTTCACACAGTTTATAAACAAGTAAAAAGAAGGAACAACCCCGTGTGTGTGTGTACACAAAGATTTTATATTGCAGACAGTAATAAGGACTAATAAGGGTTGCAAGGGTTGCAAGTTAAATAGGGTGGCCAAGACAGCATCATTAGGATGATGACTTTTGAATAAACCTACAGAAAGTGAGGACACACACTATGTTCACACCCGTGGTCTCCATGAGAAGTGAATACTGAGGGAATTCTTATATCTGAGGCTCATCCAAGAGGCCAGTATGCCCTGGTGCCCAAATGGGATAGTAGGAAGAAGAGAAAGTAGGAGAGGTAATGAGGCACTAGAACATATAGCATTTAGAGTCACAAGATTTAACTTTTTACCCTGAGACGAGAACACATTGAAAATATTTGAGTGAGGAGTAATGTTTTAGTTGAATCTCTGTGGCTGCTTTTTGAGAAGATATTGTAAGGGACAATAGTAGAAGCAAGGAGACTTATTTTACCTTTTGGAAGAGAACCTTTAATCCCTCACTTGGTTCGCACTGGCAGGTGTCTGTTGTCTCAGTGTCCTTGCCGGTGTCTAGGCTCTGAGCATCCACTGGGTTAGCTCTCAAGATGTGTACCCAGCTCTTGATTCCCTTCAGTTTGACTCCTGTGGGGTAGACAACAAGACCCCATATAGGCCCTTCCACATGGGCTCTAAGTGACTGAAAGAAGGTCCTCCTTCTTTCCAATCTTTAAGGACCCAGTCCCCCGGTTTTATGGGGCAAGTGATTATCCCTTCCTGTGGACCAGGCAGAACTTGTTGCCCATAGTCCAACTATGCCTGTTGTACTTTCCCCAGATCTATGTGTTTTAGAAAATAACTAGCCTCAATATATTACCTGATAACTTGTACTTGGAATGGTCAGCCATAGAAAATTTCAAAAGGACTGAGTTTTAGTGTCCCTCTGGGAGAGAGAAGGATTGGCATCAAAGCAATAGGAATATCTTGGATCCAATCTTAGTCTCCTGACACAGCTTAGCTAGGGTCCTTTTTAGAGTTTGGTTGGTTTTCTGGACCTTGCCAGACACCTGAGACCGCCAGGAGGTGTATAAGTGATAATCTACTCTTAAGGCAGTTGTCAGTCCCTGCGTTATCTTGGATGTAACAGCCCATCCATTATCACTCTGAAGACTCAAGGGAAGAGCAAAGTGAGGTATGATGTCTCTTAACAATGTTTTACACACCTCTGTGGCCCTTTCTGTACGGGCTGGGTACACCGGACCCATCCAGAGAAGGCGTCTACCAATACCAAAAGTTATTGGCAACCTCTGCACCGATTCATCACCGTAAAATCCAATTGCCAGGCTTCCCCGGTACCTGGGTACCCGCCTCGCCGCTGCATGGCTCTGGCAACCCAGGCGGGCGAGGTCTCCCCTGTGGGCCGTTTTGCACACACAGGTAGCGCGAAGCAGCGACTTGTACGGCCCATGCGTCTAAGCCTTGGATAATTACCATTTTTCCTAGAAGGATCTTTAAAGACCTTGGCCCCCACGCGGAAGGCTCGATGAGAAGAGAACAGAAGAGCAAATTACCCACCGGACCAGGCGTCCCGTGCCCGGCAGGTTCGGCCCAGCGCTCGCTCAGTTGGGCCGTGCCCCAGCCCCTGCGCGCGGAGGGGGGCTTGCGTCCCCGCCCGTCGCCCCCGGCGTCCCGGCCCCTGCCGGACCCAGCAGGCCTCCCTCTCCCGGCGGTGCTTCGCCGGGGGACATCTCGTCCCATCCCCGTGGTCGGAGCCCTCCCTGGCTCCAGAGACACAGAGAAACTCCCCCTGTGACCACATGGCAGACGGCGGGGTCCATCGACCCTCCGTTCTCTGTGTCGCAAACAGCATGGGGTGTCACGGAACACAGTCCTAGAAAACCAAGTTTTAGATGGAGAGAGAAAGACACTGACGTTACTGCAGGGCCTCACCGTGCTCTGGAAGTCTCCCCGCCGGCTGTGGCGAGCCGGCCCGAGGACGAACGCTGCGCACACAGCAGGCGGCCCGCCCGAGGGTGAGGCGGCCCCGCAGGCTCAGTGTCGCACCCAGAGGACAGGACTCGGCCCCCGTTCGCAGTACTCACGTCTCACCAGCCTCGGGAAAGCAAGGAGACACAAGGACGACGTGACGAGCAACCTCGGTTAAGCACGCGCTCCTCCCCGTACCTTCCACGCAGAGGCAGCCTCAGCTTGCGGCACCAAACGTGGCTCCCGGCGGCCTCTTTTCCCGGTTCTTCGGCTCCTCGCTCGGAAGAATCACAAGCAGTCCGCGGTGGCGGCCTGACCACAGGCGGGAAGCGATTCCGCACGCACCGCTTTTATTGCAGAAAAGAAGGAAGCTCCGCAGAGCGAGAATAGGTTCCAAGGAGAGGAAAGCGTCAGCCTCCCCAAGTGGAGAAAGGCGTTAAGGGCCGCCAGCTGTTTTCCCTTTATTGGCCTGGTGTGGGGGCGGGCTTACCAGGCGTGGGATGTTACCAGGTGATTGATATACCTGATCATCAGGTGCTCTGCGTTTTCCTGCAGTCCCTTCCCCTAAGAGGCCACTGGCTTTTCTGCCCCTAGGAACCACCCTCCTGGCCTGTATGTGCCACCTGCAGATTTGCGCCCTGCCTAACATTTCCTAAATGAGCAAATGTGAAGCCCATATGCTTGTTTGGCCTAAAAATTAGTTTTCCCTGAGCTAGAAGAGGAAGCTATGTCAGCTTTCAGGATAGTGTCTCCATCTGCCAATACTACTTGGTTTTGCTGAGTACGTTTCAAGTTCAGAATGTATTCTCTACCATTTCCCACAACACAGGACAAAAATAGACTTCAAAAAATATATGTTTTGACTGTTGTGATAGACGAATACAATGTAAAATCTCTTACAAGGTAAATGTTACTAAATTTAACATTTGGTACATGTTGCATGGTATATTTAACATATAATAGATAATCAGAGAGAAATTTAATACTTGCTTTCTGGAAGAAAATAAGTGAGTTTTTAATTATCATGATCATTTTAATTCCTTAACTTGGTTTAATTTGTTCCTTATTACTGCTAGTGTGGGAAGAATAAAACAAAAATGACAATATTAAAATTCACAGTTAAATTTAGGACCTACAGAAGTCACACCAAACTCAGTAAACAATATGAATGCTTTCATGGATATTTAGGTAGGTAAAAATGCTCTAAATTACTATGTTTTACATTACAACACAAAATTTGAGAAATTTATATAGATCTGTTTTGAAATAGTTTTGTACATAATAAATGGTGTTGTATTAAATTATATGGCCTCTAGATACACATCATTTGCTTATTCACATTGTCTGAAGTTTAGTCCTTAAATGATTGAGAGCTAATTATAACAATCTGCTTTGGGTTAATAATGTTGAGTGACACCCAGAAGCCCCAGCTGGAATACAACAGTGGCAATATACTTAAGGTCAGTAGATTTGTAAAGCACATGCCAGCTGTGCTCTAGAGCCCACTGTGGCTGCCCATTTATTTCTAAATACAAATCACACTGTTGACATTTTGATTTATAATGATGTCAAAGTCCTGAATGCTTCTCTAGTAAGTGCCCAGGCAAATAAATTTTCTGGTGGGTCCTTTTGAAGTTGAGTTACTTTCTAATCAGTCTTTGGATAAAGATCTAGTCTACAACAGTTATCTCTAATGCCAAAAATTGTTCATAGTTAAATTCCAACATTTCTTCAGCTTGAATTTAGTCAATGACTCAACTGGACTGCTAGGTTAGCTTAGAACAGAACCGTAAGTCTATGTGAGTGAATCTTTGTACTGAAATGGGTTCTGAGTGAATGAGGTAGGAAAGTTTCCTCTCTGAGTAAACACATGTCCCTTTGGAAACCATTTTGCACAACATACTAAAGAAATTGCCTTAACATTCTTGAACCATAAACTAACAAAGTTTTTGCAAACAGAACACCCAGTCAGGTACCACTGCCAACCCACTGTTAGTTTTCTAAGTAGTTAACAATATCACCCAAGCTATTTGATTCACCTTCATCATCATAGTTTTCATTATAACTTCTTTGGTTTATAAATATATTAACTTAGACAAAATCAGGAAATAAGAAAAGATAAAAAACCATATTCACTAGTTTGGGCAGTGGATACATTCCAATTGTTGCTATTTAAGATATCTTAATATTATTGAATCTTAATTAGGTGTTCATAATACAACAGGAGATGTGTAAATTACTCAGCCCGTATCTTCTATTTTAATTCTAAAAAAAATGCCTATAAGGTATTATATAATAATACTTATAAGGTACTGTTACGGACAGTTTACTGCTGAAGGAATTTAAACTTAGAGAGGTTAGATAATTTAACAATGGATTGCTTCTTAGCTAAAATATGGAAGAATCAAGATGTCACTTTACACCCCCTGACTACAGACTTTTCACCACTACATTGGATTTCCTCCATTTAAAATATTATAGATTTTTCTATCCATTGATCATACCCTTTTCTTTAACTGGAAGGCAATCACCACCCCATTTTTATCTTTAGATGCCTAATTATGTCTCAAAGTCCAATTAAAATAATTATACTGATAATTTGGGGGGCAGGTATTGGCTATTTTTACCAACTTGAATTATTTTTACAAAATTTTCATCAACGTAGAGACTATGTATATGTTTTCTTCCTTTGTTCACCACTAGACAAGATTTCCCAGCCTCCTCATATCTTGTTAGAACTCTGAGACTATTCCTCACCAATGGAATGCAGGTGGGAGTGGTGGTTGCCTCTCCCTCCGCTCTAAAAATTTCCTGCCTAGACGTTTCCTGTACTCTCTTCATCTCTTGTCTGGAAGCACAGAATCCAGTGAAGGACACCAAGACCTTATTAAATGAAGGAGCTAATCTATATCTTCAATTCCTCATGTCCTGACTGGGAACATGTACATTGGGTTTTTCATTGGTTTTCTATCACACTTTTTTTGTCTTAAACCCATGAAATTTATTTGTTTTAATAGTTGGTGTTATGTATATATACCCTGCCTTAAATCACCTTTTAACATTGGTTAATTGTTTTCAGTCTACAATGTACTTTCACAGGCAATATTATATTTTAACATTTTAACAGTCATATGACATGGGTATCATTAGTTGCTATTATGGGCTGTATCACCCCAAAATTTATGTCTTGAAGTCCTAACCCCCAGTTCCTCAGAATGTGACTGTATTTGAAGAGGGGGTCTTTAAAGGGGCACTTAAGTTAAAATGAGGCTTTTAGACTAGACCTTAATCCAATATGACTGGTGTCCTTATACAAAGAGGAAATTTGGACACGGACACAAACAGAGGGAAGACACTTGAAGACACAGAGAGGAGTAGGTGGCCATATGCAAGCCAAGAAGAGAGGTCTAAGAAGAAACCAACCCTGCTGACACACTGATCTCAAACTCCTGGCTTCCAGAATTGTTTAATCCAGCTAGTCAGTGGTGCTTTGTTATAATAGCCCTAGCAAAGCAACACAGTTGCTCTCTGATAAATAAATGAAGTTTAGAGAGGAAAAGGAACTTTGTAAATGACACGATGATAATATCTGGCAGTACCAGGAGTCAAACTCAGTTCTTGAGATGCCACATGCAAACCCTTTCTATTTTGTCTGGCCTTTACCATGAAGATTCTAGTTTGATATTTTCACCTGATTCGATTCTTATAATGCTTATTATTTGTACTATCAATTTAGAATGTTTATGCTGCCATAGCTGTTTATTTTTGTATTAGTTCCTCACTATATTTTAAGCTCATAGCAGGCAAAGACTGTATCTCTAAATCTTTATATCCCTTAAAGCATTTGGAACAATGCCTTAAAGTTGAGAAGGATTCAACAAAGATCACTCTTTAAAATATAACTTTTGAGGTGTGAATACTTATATTGAGGGAATCAAAAACCAATGTTATATGTTATTCATGTCACCATAAATGTAGGCAACATATCAAGGTGTTTTCATGTAGTTTGGTTGTAAAAATTTTTGTCAAATGTACATTTTTTCAGTTTTTACAATGTTTTTTTCCTTTTATTTTCTTTCTTTTTCTTCTTTGATCAAAGATTTTCCTTTGAAGAGATTTTAAGTTCCAAATATAGATTGAGTTTTACAACTGTGTTTTACAACTTAAACTTAACCTTATAAATAACCTTTGTACATTTTTTAATAATTCCAGAATTGTCATTATTGTAGGTATTAGCATAGCCCCATATGTAAACACAAACTTCACATTTACCCTTTGTTTCTATATGTGGGATATAAAAAGCTCTCTTCAAATATTCATTTGCCTGCTTACCTTGATTCATTCATGCATTATATTTGCTTGGTAATATCCCACTATAAAGGTTAAAGAATAGTTCTTTAAATGTATGATTGTCATGGTAACTACTAGCTGCCGTTGTAATCGTACCACTGATGGTATACTTTCCTTTAAAATATTCAGGGCTGGAATAGCAAAAAGGGGTATAAAATAGCATTGTACCAAAACAAATTAATAAAAAAATAATACATTTATAAAGCCTAACATTCCTGTTGGACACTTTTGAAACGTTATTAGCTTGTAAGACATAAAAAATTCAGACAAAAATATATGCATGCTGTAATAAATTAGATTTCAAAAGCATCATTTTTAATAAAGGCTTTTAACTGCCTCAGTCTGGAAATAGTCTGCAATCTGGTTGATAAATATGCGGCAAATGACAAATTAATATGTGTTGGCCCTCATCAACATCGGAGACAAATGTTATTATAATGTTTTGGACTCTGCTCAGTTTTGTCTGTCTGGGGAAGGCTGTACAAATGGTAAAGGCTGCCATTCAGAGGGATGAAGCTGCCCTCTATATGAAAACAGTGTGCGCTGCACCACACAATAAAAAGTGAAAGGTTAAAAGATTTAGAGGAAAACAAATTTTATTAATCTGCTAAATCCATTAAAACTCTTAAATATAAAAAAAAATGGAACTATTGGACTGCGGTTCCAACAGGACCTTTAAAATCTCAGCGGAATAAGCAACTGCTTTCCCAGTGGATTATATCTTTCCAAAATTTAATTACTTACCACAATTTCTCGCTCTTTAAATTTGATAACTATAAACTTTTAAAATGTAATAAAACCACATTTTCAGAAAATATAGAATAATTATGTAATTAAAATCATTTTATACATTTCTGATATTTTATATTATAAAAAACATAAAAAACCAATTTTGTATACTCAGAATACTTCTATAAAACAAATATTTTTATGAGTTTCATAAGATCCACTCTAAAGAGAATGATAACAGGCCAATTATGAAAGATTATGTAACCTCAAGAGTCTAGAAATATAAATAATTCTCAAGTTGCTAATATTAAGTATGATTATTTATGGCTTTTATTATTTATCTTTTTGATTCTCTCTCCCATATTTACATTGTCAAAAATGATTACTAGCAGTTCATATGGAAAGATGCTATATTAGCTAATTACTATAAAGTTACAAATAATTCTTTTTTAGTCTCAGATCTGTCCATTAATAGTTATGTTATCTTGGACAAGAATGAGAAAATTAATAATATTATCTAACAGACTTCTTCCAAAGATTCAATAAAACATACATGTAAGACACTTATCACAGTAAAAGGCATATAGTAAATGATTAATAAATATTGTGTATTCTTATTATTAATATTGCTATGATGTAAGTTTCTGTCCTGATGTGGAACACATCATAATGATGGTACTCTTTTCCACTACAATGGTTTTGCTTGCCCTCCACCCTAGCACATCAAAGCAATAGTGGTCAGAATATTGTGCCATACTATTAAATTGTGTTTGACCCCTACTATATTCAATTCTGATTTCCACCTAGTATGGGATCACTACTACCTTTGTCTTCAGATCTGCCTTCTCCCTTTCTGCTTAAAAATTGCTCTGGGATCTTGGGAATTGAGTTTGTTCAGGGTTAGAGAAAGCCTAAAGCTAGTAATATTCTACAAGCACATTGCTGTGTGTAAATACCATTACAACAAATATTAAAACACTCCCTATATAACAAAGATTTCCAAATTCTTGCCAGTGGCACTTTTGATATAAGATATAGTCAATACGACTAACTTCCAGTGCATGAAAATAATTTGGGGAATTATGGAAGTATTTGGTTATTGTATTTGATATAAGAATATGATCTGTGGTCCATTTCAGAGTTGAGTGACCATTATTTTTTATTGATCATGTACTTTGAGTTTTTGTATAAAATGTTCACCATGTAAAACATATTTTATAGAGTAAGATAAGGAGTTATAGTGCCCATAATGATTTGTAATTATATAAACCATGGATTAGAACAAAATTACAAATGTTCAAATTTTCTACAGTCTGAGATTAATTGGTGTTGATAAATGCTCTAGTGTATAGAATCATAAGAACACAAAAATAATAAAAATCTTTCTGCATGATATAGTAGAAAAAAGCAATAGCTAGCACACATGAATTTTATACCTGATTCTGCCCCCATAACCTTTGGCAAATAATTTTACTCATTTGTGACTCCAGACCTTTATATGTAAAGTCAGAGTTTGCCTTAGTCTCCAAGTTTTCACCCACCTCTCTAAAACTAAAGTTCTAATATTTTTTTTTTTGATGAAAAGAGGCTTATGTTTAACTTGGCCGTACTATAGCCATGGTGGCCCCAAATCAGAGCAGGTGGACAGGAAGTATCACCTGAGGCATACACATGTGGATTAACATACAAGGTAGATGAATTTTACTCCAGTACCTCTCAATATCATGTGTGTAAACTCAAACAAACCATATGCTCTTTCTCTCTTAATGTAAGAAAAGAATTAATAATGTCTTTCATTATCCTTTATATTGTACAGTTGAGAATAAGTCATTGCAAGCTTGATATACCGTAGATTAATAATGGCATCTTTGTAAATAAGATTATAACTACAGTGCCTATATGCTTTGAGGAACCATAAATATAATGTAGGCTTCAATGACACTTTCTTTTTATTCACTGAGTAATTAGGTACCAGGGAGAATCTGAGTACTTTTATAAAGTGAAAAAAAATGAGTGAAACCAAGATTTTTGACCAACCTAGTAGGATTTGCCCATTCCATTAAGGGTAAAAGGGAAGGGGAAATGACCTAACATTTACCAAGGACCTTCTTCCCTATGCCAGACATTAAGTTATACTTTATATTTTTCCAATGTTATAAATGAGGAATTTGAGGTATGAGGAGGTTATGTCATATTTCCAAAGTCAAACAACTAGTGTACTGTACAGCAGGCATCTGATTCCATGTAACTAAGTCTGAGTCACTGACGTTTGCATTCTTTTTACTACAAATTACTAGCCTAAAAATCATCACCCTGGAATTCTCTAAATTTGTTCCAATAATTAAGTTACTTAATGTCAAAAATTCTCTGGAACTTGCCTTTTCAAATTCCCTTTAAATTAAGTCATCACACCACACACACACACATTCACATATGCACAAACTCAATCAAATTGTTCTCATTACCATAGTAATGTCTCAGATGAAGTCTTATTCTACAATATCAAATTTTTATTGTCCTTTGAGTGACTTAACATTAACATTATGTCTTCCTTGTAGAATCTGTCTGAGCAATATTTATTCCAGAGTAGCATGGGGAAGGGTTTTAATAGTAGATAGAAAGAGGAAAGGGGAACATATGAAGGAAGAACAAGTATTTCCCAACTAGCAAGGCTAGATCAATGTACCTTGGTCCTTCGCACTTGAGAACACATCCCTTGAGAGGGATTTAAATGGAACTTATTAATGCATTGCATCTTTGAACTCATTTTATATTAAGTAAAACTAAAGTATTTTCAACAAGTGAATGCATGTCATTACTATCTATGATTGGTTTTAACTAGTCTTATAGATATATATGAAACTTACAGTTACCATATCCTTCATGTACAACGTGAAGTAATTTTATATATTGTAGGAAAAAGTAACATTTAAATAGCAAGAAAAAAAGTAACTTTCTTAGAAAGGTAATGGTTACAAAGAGTTTTACCTATCTTTGAGAAAGATTTAATGAATAATAACAAGGTAAGAAAGCACTTGCTTTCTTTCCTAAACTTCATCTCTATTCCAAATAAAAATGTCATTATTTTAAATTAAAGAAAAGCTTTTTTGAATTAGTTTGAAAAATGTACAGAGATCAAGTCAAGTAAAGGCCTTAACAATTTCATAGAAGATAAACTAGAGCTTCAAATGGAAATTCAAGTGGAACAAAACCACACATAATTGTCCTTGGCAATATTAACTGAAAAGGTTATATTAAAATTCATGCAGCAAAAAGCAGACAGAACTGCATCCAACAAAAATAGAGATTTGAGTAATTAAGAAATTTGGAGGGCATAGCAGTAGAAATTAAAAACAAAACAAAATAAAATATTCCTTGTTTGTGAAAAGTAGGTGGGTGCCTACATTTTAGCTTGGTATAATCAGAGCCATTTAACAATTATTTAAAAATCACAAAATCATCAATAAGTTGAAGGAAGTTTGTGATAGGGAAATCTTTGCTCAAAGTTAAAGAAAAGGTAAGGGTGTTTAGCCAAAAAAAAAAAAATTACTATCAAACAAAAACTTTTTAGAATGGGAGAAATGTATTAAAATAAGTTTTCTTTAAAGTCTATCATTTATTTTTCTTAGGGAATCCAATGTATATGGATCATTGGTGGCTTTAGCGTCTGTTGACTAATTCAGTCTTTTGCCATGATTTGAAAATTCCCAGCCCTTTTATACAAGTTTCAGTATTTTGTAAGTCTTACATGGAATCTATGTTCTCTTTCACTGATCTATGAGGGCACCAAATAATAAATTTTTAGTTATTCATTTTATATTATGTTTTGATATCTCTGTCAAGTCATATAAATTTCTTTGCTACTTCTAAAAGTTATCCATTTTTTACATGTTATTCTTATATTAAAAAAACACATCAAATTTATCAAAAATTCCACACTTCATTTAGACTGATTTCAAATTGAATTTATAGATTAACTTGAGAACTTTCATCTCTATAATATTTTGTCTTACCATCCATTAAAACAATATAGTTTCTGTTTATTTAGGGCTTCCCTAACATCCTTCAATAAAGTTTCATTGATTTTTAACATAATGTCTTTGAATCTTTCTTTGTTAGGATTATTTCCATTTTCCTTATATTTTTCTTGCCATTGCAAATCAATGCATTTCATTTTCCATTCAGTTATTAGTGAAAAGAATAGGTTGTATATGGCAGTCTTGTACAAACCAACATTTTGATTTTGATTTTTAGTCCTAAGAATTTGATAATTTTTATTCTGATTTTTGGGTTAAAAATTTTTGTCTATGCCTTTGTAATACTTACAATACTATATAATGCTGATATGTTTTCTTCCTATCTCTTATTTTATGAATAAAATAGCTGTAGTAAAACAATGACTAGCCCTGGCAGTAGTAGAAATACTTGTATTTCTATCTATATATAGATAGATATGTTTGTATACATATATATAATTTTAATTAGAATACCGTCTAAAATAATGTATTTACTGTGTGTTTCTGGTAGTTAACTGATATATAATTATATCAGCTTTATTCCATTGCTCAGAGGATTATCATGAAAGGGTAACAAATTTAATCTTAATTTTCAATATAATGAACAAATATTTACGAAGTGCTTATTCTGCGTCAAGCATGATTAAAGAGTTTCCTTAAAATTGCCCATCCATTCGCACATATTGTCCATCTTTTTCACTAAGTCCTTTCAAATATTTAATATTGTTATTTAAAGTTCTTCTCTGATAATTCCAATATCTTGCTCATTTGTGTGATTAGTTCTGTTGAAATTTTTAGTGTGGGTAACATGTTCTTTCTTCTTTAAGCATCTTGTAATTGTTGATCTAATGTTTGCAGGAATGGTAGGAAGTTAAATAAATAACATTATTTGTAAAATTTCATGGCTTTTATCAGGCGTCTGCTGTGGTGATGTGAGTCAATATAGTCTGTAGTTGAGCTAAACTGGGGCTCTGTTGTTGCTTTAAATTCAGTTCAGTTCAGTTTGGATTCAATTCACATCATTTGAGGCTAACATCAGGGCCTTGCCTTTAGCATAGCTCGGGTTTTAGTGCCCCAAAGGGCGTCTCAACTCTCCTCCACTGCAGAAGGCCCAGTGGGCTTGCTCTTAGGAGTGTTTCTTGGCATATTTTTCTTTCTGCAAAGCAGCAAGTGGCCATTGCACACGCTCAATGTAAAATCTGGAGGATCTGGAGGGATTTTTACAGTTCCCGTGTCCTGTCTTCAGACTTTTCTCAAAGGAGGGCCCCCTCAGTTCTCTCGTTCTGCCACCAATATGTGTCATTAACCTTAAGCGAAGGGCCGTTCATAAGAATTTGGTAAGTCAGTGCCTACACCCTTTATGTGTGGGGCTCTCAAGGGTACTAAACCATCTGATAAACACAGAGTTGGACACTAAAAAATTATTAAAATTCATCTTTAAGATATTTTTCTTACTTGCATCTATTTTATTACATAACTCACTTACTATAGTTATTTAACACCCATTCACTTCCAAGAATTTTTCTACATGTAATTTCTCTTAATAGTAACCCTTATCTTATAATTCCTGTTTAAGTTTTGTATTTTTACTAACCATATTTAGAGACACTAAATACTTGTAACTTATCTTGTTTTCCATTTCTAACTTCAAACTGTATCATGTTATTGTTATTTGCATTTTGAGGTCATAATTTAGTCATCTTATAGTCCATAATTATATATACTGTAATACATGGAGATATTGATATCTAAACCAATCTTTGTGGTATATATTTTAACTCATTATATATCTAAAATAGTAATATTTTGTTCTCACACATGAATTTCACTTCAGCTATGTATG
The DNA here is from genome assembly GCA_023783475.1 of Daubentonia madagascariensis. Lineage (NCBI taxonomy): Eukaryota > Metazoa > Chordata > Mammalia > Primates > Daubentoniidae > Daubentonia > Daubentonia madagascariensis. The sequence goes on along the minus strand of JAKFHU010002140.1, from coordinate 34,617,847 downwards.
AAAACATAGGATTAAATTTACCCTGCCCTGGTACTTTGACAATATTTCTTAACTGTCTTCCTGGATTCAGTGTAGATATGGGTTATGTTGCGCATTTGATTCTTACTCTTTTATAACTACCACAAATATCAGTATGGAGCAGGGTTAAGAATTAAAGGTTTGAATATTGGATATACCAGTTACTATATACACATATTACTTGAGTGAGATATTTTAACTGTTTGTGCAATTTCTATGCCTGTAAAATAGCAATAATAATATTGGTACCTCTTCGGGTCACTGCAAGAGGTAAATTATGTAGTTAAAAGAGATACTTAGTTCTTCAAATAGAAAATGCTCAGTAACTATGACGTATTTTTGTTCTCTCTATAAAATTTTTAGCATTTTTTAATTTTCAAAATTCTTAATTGCACCACAATTTGTTTATGTGTGCCTATTATTTCTTATCTAGTACTCCAAAGACTTCAGAGTACAAATGCACAAGAAAACCAGCACATGCAGTCTTGCTTTAATAATCAAGTTACCGACAGTCAGGAAACTGAGAGCAGAGTCTGAGAAGATAAAGATTTGTCATGATTTGTGTGTGGTGACCCATTATTATAGCTTCCTGTTGTGATAACTTGGAATGCAGAGCACATGCTGGCCAAGATGTGAGGTTAGAAAACTATTGTGTATGGTGGTAGTTTTTTAATGAAACAAGAGATGAAACTGAGCAAGAGTTGACTTGTTTGAGATGAGAAGTAAAGGCCAAAGAAACAGTGCAGTAACGTGACATTTTGTAAAACTGAAACTTGGCTGGATCCCAAAGAGCAAAATGAATAATACTGGGGGAAAAAAATGGACAGCAGGGTCCATTAAGAATCATCACTTAAACAGAGAACCTGAGCCCTGTGGCAAAGATCAAACAAATGGTGTTTCCTTCTCACCAAATTGTTTTTAAATAGTTTCAAAGTGATGACCAATAGGTTTGCAAGAAAGACAACATGCGGGGAAGGGATTGGCCAGGCGTGAGAATTGCACAGAGACAACCACTTTACCTGGCATTACTGGCACATGAAACCAACTGAAGCAAACAGGTCAGAAGGCCAATAGTATTTGTGGGGATTGTATCCCCAAAAAACCAGGATCTTGGCCCAAATAATCTCTATTGACTGTGAAAAACCCAGCATCAGCCTGGGAAAACTTTCATTCTCCCAATGCCCATTTCGGATGTGGTCTAAGAAGAAACGGGACAGGGATGAACTTCCCAGAGCATGGAAACAGAGGACAGGGTGTGTAGTGGATGCATCTGGTAATAGGTGAGGGACTTCTTTATGAAGAGCAGATTTTAGGGACTTATTAGGGAACTCTCCTCATTTGAAGGGCAGGGGGTCCTTGCCATACCTACATGGCGAGATTTTGTATGGATTAGTGACTCTTGAGTATTGCCCACTATTGCCAACGGCCCCATCACTCTACATTTGGTTGGTGGGTACGGTTCATCTGGAACAGATAAGTGAGCTGATCAGGACATTCCGAATGCTGGACAAGACACGGTGTGGGGTTTTATTTGTGTCCCGTGAAAGAAGGGAGGATGTTGTCTGCATGTGAAAGGAAAGGTGTTCAGTTATTTGGTTGTCAGAGTGGCAGATGGAGTCTTGACTGAGCAGTTGTTCACAAAAACCACGCCCTTTCTGCAGTGTGGAATTACCATGAGGATGTAGCTGCTTATCCAAGAACTATCCTAAGCCTCTTTGCAACCAGGAGTGTCCATAAATACCCGTGAGAAGTGATGTGTGTCATTTCCCGGCCAGGGGTTTCAAGCAGCTGGTGGGTTTTGACCACTCCCTCCTTCCCTCAGCGTGTTGGAGAGACAGGCCCCTGGGGCCATTCCTGACGGAACAGCCACAATCTGAGAAGAGACTGACTCCCTGGACCCTTCCAGGGAGGGCAGCCTCCTATCTACCGCGCAAGATCCCCTGCATTGAATGGCCGTATGAGAAACATACGTTTTTCTTTTGTTAAACCACTGAATTTTGGGGGTGTACTGTCACATCCTCTAATGATTCTGTAATACACTCACCACTCATTGTTCCATTATTTTTCTTTTTTCTTCAAGAATTCCTAGTGTTGTTTCTTCATCTCAACACTGCTGACATTTTGGGTCAAATGATTCTCTGTGTTGAGGACTGCCCTGTGCACGGTATGGTGTTTGGTAGCATTCTTTGTCTTTAGCTATGAAATGCCAGCGTGTACCTCTACCCCTCAGTTGTGACAATCACATATGTTTCCAGGCATGGCCAAATATCCTCTAGGGGCAAAACTGCCCCTGGTTGAGAACTACTGTGTTTGATGACATCTGGGTCTACCTTCCATCTCCTTTGAATTTTGTTTCATTATTTCCATATCCTTGTCCTTAGCCGATGTTTTCAGGAAGATTTTGGCTTGACCTCTGTGCTGCATAGACCTCTCCAACACCTAAGACCACCTGGTGCTTCAGTCAGTAGACTCACAGCCAAGCACGGGGCGCGTGTTCCCTCTCACACTGGTCCTGTCTCAGCGGTTACAGTTTCCACTCCCCAAACACTCTGTCGTCCTCAACACAACTCAATTGTGGTTTTATTTCTTTATTTTTATACTTTATACTATTTTATGTAAGGCAAGAGAATAAGGTTGCAGTATGTGCTCAGTTTGTTATCTTGAAATGACGAAGCTTGCCCTAATTCTTGGATACTCCTTTGTTTTCACCCTTGACCTGATGCATTTTTATGTGTACCTTTTTGGTGTTTTCTCTGGCTGATTTCTGCCCTAAGTTCAGGTTTGGTGACTCAATTGCTATTTAATGAATAATGACTCTCAACTAACCTACTTTAACTTGCCCTTATATAAAACCCCTGTTTATATTCACAGAGAATTGGAATGGGTCTGCATTGTGCATACATGCTACCAAGTAGCCGTTCATTAAATATTTGCTGAAAAACAGAAGAAAATATGTCTTAGAGGCCAGAATTCTGATCCCGCGCTCCACATTTATTAACCTTTCTCTCATCCAAAAGTGATCCTTCTCAGGGTTTTCGTGATCTCTCCTCCAGCTGACATTTTGTGCTTCTGCCATTCCCCTTCTCAGCTCTTTTTAACTAAATGATACCATCTAATAGCACAAGTTCCACCGCCACTCTATGCTAAAAACTGCATGTTATTCAAGACAATGTCCATCTATTTTATATCGACCATCCTAAATTGCCTTCTATATCTGATTCAGACTTTTAAAATGTAAACCCATCACCAAGGATTTCAAGCTACTGCAAGTGACATTGCCTGACAATCACCTTCACTCAAGCAAAGGGCCACACCACAGTGTCGGGTGCACGGAGCAGGTGCGGGAGACATGGAGTGGGGGTTCCTGGGTTGAATTTGTAAGTCTTCTGGACAAGAGGACCAGTAATGCCAGTCATGGTCCTTGTACTGTCGGCTAATGCAGCCCTAGAATCTCCAAGCCCTTTGACATTTCTTCAATAGATTTCCAAGTCTAAAAGGTAATACCTACAGGAAAATTAGTAAGTAACTGTACATAGTTATATGTAGTTACATATAATTTAATATAAGTATATATAACTATATATAATTATTTACATTTTATTTATATAAGTGAATATATAGATAGATAAAATTTCAGGAACACATCCTCATATGACTCCCTACAAATAATTTGTCCAATTTTTGATATACAGGTATTCAAATATATTTTTAGGAATGCATCTTAACAACAGAGAGCTACTTCCTTTTTGGACTGTGTGTGTATATATGTGTGTGTGTGTGTGTGTATAATCATTATGTGGTATCAGTCTCCACCATTACCACCAACCTAAAGTAACACCCTCTTTCTTTTTTCAGAAATGGCTGATAAATTGTAAGTTTCTCACAAAAATTTTATGTACATTCATATATACATATGCATACCTAAACACACATATGTCCGTGTGTGTATGTGTATGTATTCAGGAAGGCACAGTGGTATACGCAAATTGCTGATCTTACCCCTCAAGTTTTCACTTTATTGTCCATCTGGATACACAAGCTTTCTCAGTCTGGTTACACCTTCCTGTCTTGCAATAAGAATTTTTTTTTTTGAGACAGGGTCTCACTTTGCCACCCAGGTTGGAGAGCAGTGGCCTGATCACAGCTCACTGCAGCCTCAAACTCCTGGGCTCAAGTGATCTTCCCATCTCAGCCTCCTGAGTAGCTAGGACTACAGGCACAAGCCAACATGCCCGGCTGATTTTTTTTTTTATTTCTAGAGATGGGGTCTTGCTACATTGCCCAGGCTGGTCTACAACTCCTGGCCTCAAGTGATCCTCCCACCTCGGCCTCCCAGAGTGCTGGGATTATAGGCATGAACCACTATGCCCAGCTTTAAATATTTGTATTTAATATCATTCTTCCAACAAATTGCAGACATTTTCTAAATCAAAGTTATTTTCATAACAGGATAAAGCAAATGAAAATAAGAACTATAAAACTGGTTTGTAACTATTTCTAATAAGAGGGTCTATTGATATTAAACTTCAGCAACAATAAGAACAGGAAGAATAAATATATTTTAGGGGAGTATGCTTTAATACAAAGGCTATGAGGTTAACATTTTAGAACCTACTATTTTTCCTTTTTAGGTTGTCCTTTATGCAAAGGTAGCGGATAGTCAGTGTGCCACCCGGATACCCTTGTTCTTACTACTTTCCTGCACATCAGCCCAGCTTCCAAATACCAGCACCTCCTTGCCTTTGCCTGTGGGCTTCCTCTAGTCTCTGAATTCCTGAATTCCTGAATTCCTCAAATTCATGCCTGAAGTACCAGGGAATTTATGTCTTTCAAAAGCAACTTTAAAAAAAAACAATGAGAATTGAAATGCATTCTTTATCCTCCTTGTCACTTCAGTGGAATAATTCTGGGATGCAGTTTAACTCTAACATTTCAGAATTCTTTAGTGGGACAAAGCCGCTATTACCCTCAACTGCAAAGTGCTCAATAGTAGACTTTTATTAGCTTCTTTTGTCCCAGTGTCTCACTTTCCCACTCCCCTACTGATGTTTCTTGGAATCACCTTCAGAATAAACTACTTGCACTGGAATCTCTGTTTTAGGTTCTGTTTTAGGTCTGGTGACAGAAGAAGCTAAAGGAAGTCCATCTTCAGAATGAGATTCAAGAATTAGACTGTTTGTTTGCAAGATGACAGCAAGGACCCCTTTGCTGGTGTTAAAAGGAGGTATACAGTAGCATGCCTCACCATTACAACTAAGAAGAAACTCAATCCTGGTGAATTGGGGTGGATTCACTGGCTTATGTAGAATCTCTAGCATTTAAGGCATATGGAGACCATGGCATTTCAAAGGACTGTGTAGTAATGTGTTGCAGTTAAATGCAATTAATGCATTGAATGAATGAAATTGCAGACTCAATCTACCTATGAGCTCAGGGCACAGGATAAAATCCAGAGGTTACCATAGTGGCATTTAGAGACCTTTATCTCCTGTAGCCAGAGGGCAGAGCATGCTGAAAAAACAGCCCCAGGGCTTGACTGTGAAAGTAACATAATTTAAAAGAAGGCTGAATCCTAAAGCCATGCAAGCCTCCTACACTAAAGTTGGCATCTTGACAGGGAAGACATGGTAGGAGCCCTGGGACCTTGAGTGGTAACGTCTGGGTGGATGTGTTTGAGGGCCTTGTGGTCTGCTAGCACTTGTTGGAGAAGAGCAGCTTCCCATGCGTAGAGATCTTGAAAGGGCTTACCTGAGACAGCTGCCTCTGAGGTGATGTTTTCCATTCCCAACATCTGCCCCTACCCTCCCATTGCACACATCCCATCTCCTCATTGCTCAGGACCAAGGACCAGTGTGGAGGCTCAGCAGGACTTAAGAGGGAAGTGTTATCACAGCGCCAGGAGGAAAGGGCTTTTTCACCAAAAAGAATGTCAGATTTAGCTAATACATGGGGTCTAGAACCGGGAAAACATGCCTAGGGCGTATCTTTTGGGTCCAGGATTGAGAGAGGGGAGGATGCAAAGCCGAATAACAACAGAAATGTGTTTCTCACAGTTCTGGAAGCTGAGTGTCTGAGATCACAGCACCGGCCAGAAAAGTCAGGTTGTGCTGCGTGCCTTCTTCTGGGTTGCAGCTGGCTGCCTTCTCATTGGAGCTTTCTGAGGTCTCTTCTATAATTGTATTAATCACATTCCTGAGGGCTCCACTCCCATGAGCTAACTACCTCCTAAATGTTCCACCTCCTAATGCCATCACTTTGGGGGTTAGGATTTTTAACATCTGAAGTTTGGAGGGACACAAACAGTCTATTGCATCTCATGTTTAATGTCCTGGCAAGGACATTTGAAACTGATCTAAATGTGCTGCAGCGATGGCTTAAAGCTTGGAAAAGTGATGGAGAGATGGTAGAATTTTCTCGAAAGAGTATTGTGGAAAGATCAAACGAGTACAAGTAGTGGGCATTCTAGAATATATTTACTGGGTAAAGTGTGAGAACCCACCAGGTTATCATATTCCCTGTAAGTGTCCATAGAATAATCCCTTTACTAAATCAGTAAGGAGTGTGCAGTGAAGAGGGCACTGGCATCATTCAGTGCTCAGTGGTGTCTCTCCTCTGTGCACCAGGCTGGGTGGGAGGAGATATCCTTGTGCAATGGGGCTGCCATGCTCAATGAAGGTGGTGATGGAGCTGGTGGCTGCACTTCAGCATCAAAGACAACGTGGGCATAATTGTGAAATGAGCAATGAGACCAGAATGGCAGCCGGGACCCCTGGCCTCCCACGATCTGTGATGATGGCTGATGGATGCTGGTGAGCCTTAGAAGCAGGGTGGATATAAAACATTGTGCTACTTGATCTATGTAACACAACATACTGCAGAGCAAGAGGACTGATGGCTAATGTCACGCACCACAATGGAAAAAATTACTATTCTTCCAATAGTTTTCAGACCTGAGACAATTCTCTGACTCAGAGCCCATTGATGGAAGGAGGACGCAGCTACTCTTGATCCCTGCAACACCACATTGAGCACATATGAGAGGAATCCCTCCATTTCTCCCTGCAGCTATTCCCCACAGTAAGGACACCATAGTAAGGGGACTATCTGGAAGTTGGATAGAGGGTCTGAAGCGACCCTCGTACCAGGGGACTCACAATTGCATCATGTCCTCTGGTTACAGAGGGGGCCATGGAAGACAGGTGATAAATGGTGTTGGAGCCATTTCCATATCACAGATTGCCCAATGAGTCTACAGAACCAATCCTGTGACATTGGGGGATTGCAACCCTGACTGCAGGAACAAGATGGATATACCTACGCACGTTATCAAGCCCTCACTCACATTGACTTCTCTACCTATGAAATAAGAGCCACAGTAATAGGAAAGGACAAATAGAAGCCCCTGAAAGTCTTCCCCTCTCCTGCTCCAGTCCTGGCCAAGATAGTAAATCAGAATCAGTACTGTATCCTGAATAGAATGGCTGAGACTTACAGCTGCTTGAAGACTTGCAGGACTCAGAGGTGGTGGCTCTACCATGTCCTTGTTTAATTCACTGGTCTGACCCCGTTGGCCCCAAATGGATCCATCGTGCCAGATGCCAGTGAGAAACCATGAATTTAAAGTGATAGCCCAATGGCAACAACTAGCTGGATGTGCTCTCTTTACATGACTGGATCCACACACCCTCTGGCACTTTGTATGTTGCTATCAATCTGGCAAATGTGTTCTTTTTAATCTCTGTCAGGAAGGAGAACCAGAAGCAGTTTCCATTCACTTGAAACAGACAGCATTATACTTTCACGTTCTCAGCCTAACAAGGCATGCCCACAAGTGACCTAGACCAGCTGGAGTGCTGGGTGTGGGTGGGATTCTAGAGCTGGCAGTGGGGAGGGAGGGATGTATACTAGCACCTGCTACAGGGCTGTAGCTTGCCCCACTAAACTTCCTGTTAGAGGTTTTTGTTTGTTTGTTTGTTTGTTTCTTCATTATACATGACAGACCACCTCTTTGAGGAAGTGATGGCGTGGTGGAGGGACCTTAATGTGGTACATGAGTGACCTGAGCATAGCAAGTGGGTGGCTGCAGAACATGTGCTGCCATATTCCTTTGCCCTTTCCACTTCAGGGTCTAGCAGCCTGGCTTCTAGTTGCCAACTCAAATTTCTTTTCCTGAGAGTTTTTATGGCTTCTGGACCCCATTTTGCTGCCCATATGGCGGGCCAGACACCCCTGGGGCTCCTCTTTTCTAAAAACTGATCTGCTTTCTCACCGCTGGGACAGGGATAACTCTGAAGTGCATGTTTTACACTGGCTTCCAAATTCCATAACAGGATTAAAAGCTCCTGTTGCCCACTGTGATCACAGCGTTGCTTACAACAAATTTCATTTTTGAAGGCTTATTTTCCTTCTCTGCCTTTCTCCCCAACTTCCCTACTGTGTTTCCTGGGATCACCTCTAAAATGAACTACTTCCTTTGGATCCTTATCTCCAAAATCAGCTTTGTCCTTTTGAATCCTTCTCTCAGGGTCTGCTTCTGGTGTGACTCAAACTAAGAGATTCAGGAACAGTGAAGAAGTGTAATAAACTGAAGGTGGAGATATGAACCCTGTAAATCTTAAAACCTCATGCTGAGAAAAGAAATCAACAGTGTGCTCCCATAACCATCTGCAACCCTGGAAGAGGAATTATTGCCCTCTACCATAATTGCCTATCTTCTAGCTGGTATTCCTAGCTGTGTCAAGGCCTGAGAATAATAATCAACGTCCAACATGCTTTCCATAACTATTGATTAGTTAAAGAAATGATCAGAAATGTCTGAAAATGCTTTGAAAAGCTATAAAGCTCTAGCAAAATATGCAGCAGGATTAAAGAAGCATGGACGAGAAGGTAGAATGATAATGTCTTCAGGCTTATAGAAATATTAAATTAGTTGGAGTTATTGATACACTGATGTGGCTCCTATAGTTTGTAAAATTTTATATACTATGTGGTTGCCACAGATTCCCCTTTTCATTTCTTACTTGCTTGGATTTCTTACTTATGTTAACTGAATTCTTTAAATGGATATAATTCTCTTTCTAGGACTTCAAAACATTTCTAAAGCAGAGCTGCATGATAAAGAATAAAGACTTTGTGAAATGGTTATACTTGTGAGATAATTCTAGAAAACTTTTAATCATTTCTATATTCTTGGTGGCAAGCTGTCGTCCAGCCCAGACCCTTCTTGCTATGTGCCCTTGTTCTGGTCCACATGTTCGTCAGCTTCATCCTCCCAGGGTAACCAGGAGTAAGAGGGAGCGTGGGCTCCCAGTACACCGGCTGCTGTATCATAGAACCGCAGTCAGGTCTAACTTTTTCTTCCTATTTTTCCATTTGATGCTATTAAATGTTTGTGATTAATTCAAAAGATCTTAGTTTGAAAACTACATTATGGTTCCCAATTACTGATAAAGAATTTGTTTAAACAACAACAACACAAGGATAACAGTATATAGTCTTAGTTTAAATATGAATTGATCTGGTGGGGAGATATCTAAAGTTTTGGCCTGCAATACTACAGGGAACTTCTTTGCCAAGGTAATGTGTGAAAATGAACTCGTTCTCCCATTTATTAATACATCTTGAAACAGTATCTTCTTTTTTTTTTCTTAATTATATGAACAGTCTTCCCATCCCGTACAGTCTTAAAGCCGTTACCGTTCGCCTGTCACGCTAGCCCTGTGGTTGGGCACAGGCTGTAAGAAGCGAAAAAGGAATACATTTAATAGTGAGGAACCTTGTGGTGACGTTTCCACTCTGTGTACTCATGCAGAGGACTGGACACTGTAGAAAGCATCTTCTTCTGCAGTTATTTCAATTGAATAAACACAATTTTAACATGAATCCATTAAAAAACTACTTTGGTTCTGGGAAACTGAGTATTAGAAATATGATGAGCATATTGGAATATGTTCAAAACTGAACATCAGGAGTAATTAAGGGAGTGGAGAGATTGATTGATGAGAAAAGATTAAAAGAGCTCAATCTGTTTAGCTTGGCTAACAGACAACTAAGTAGGGGATATGGTAATTGTTTACAAGTACTTACAGGATGTAAATATCAAGGCTGGAGGAAAAATGTTCAGGCTGAGATCAGAAAGCCTGAATCACTCCAAGTTAATAAAGAGAAAATTTAGGTTGACTGCCATCCAAAATTTGATGATAGTTAAGGCCTTTCAGCAGGAATTGTCTCTTAGGGAAAATGGAAAAACAAACTCTTTGGGATATTTAAATGTAAAATGGCTTTTGTGAATCTATAGCTGCTTCACATTTATCATCAGCATTATTTGAGAAGTATTTAAGTTGCATCATTGTAGGTGCTGAAATGGCTTTCTACACTGTTCCAATGAACCGCAGTATTTCTAAGAGATAGTGTATAAAAATAAATTTCTAATAAAGATATATGAGCAATAGCTATGTAGAGAGGCATTATTATTATTAAAAAAAAGAAGAAAATTACCTTTTATTTTTCTTTAACCCAAATAAGTCACGCTTTGCCATAGTAATTGGAAAAGCTTCTTGTAAATTCATATATATCAATTAAAATATAACTGTATTATTTGATTCATATAAGATTACTAGTGATATTAATGTACCAATGTTTGAAAATTAATATAAATAAGAAATTCACTGCAATTTACCATATGCATTTAAAGTTCACCTTACAGAAAAATTTTCAATAAGAACATTGTTATTGAAATAAAAATATGTGTTATGATTATGTGGATTTTTGAATACAAAAGTGATCACTTTAAACCAAAAAAATTTAATAAAATGATATTGATCTTATAGCAATAATCTAAATATGTATATATGTGTATATATGTGTGGAATATATATGTGTGTATGTATATATGTGGATATTTTTTCAACATTTTCATAAATATCAATCTTACTTTTTGATATTGATTTAATTTTAAATGGATGATTATGTATTTTAAAAAATATTTTAACTGGATTTATAAATGTGCAACCCCTTTACAATGCATTTCTTAAAAATTTACCCTTGACTGTATCCAGAAGTTTTAATTTGAACTAAATAATTTATTGCACATATATCCATTGCCTAAATATTCTTGCACCTCTGACTACATACATGTGCTGCTCACCTATTAGCTGCCCAGTGGAATCGAAGGAATCAAGGCATATAGACACACACACCATATACACACCATACAACACACCTACCACAGAGATACCACACACACCACGTGCACACACACGCCACACACACACTACACAAATACACTCTACTTTGCATCATAGATACTCTTAAGATCATTTTCTCCCTAATTGAAAATTTCTTACTTTAAAAAACAGAGAATGGGAGGAGTATATTTGTACATACGATTTTTAAAATAATTTAAAGTAAATGAAGTGGCTATGTAACGCATGGCTCCCCTGCATGGAGAGCTATCATGGTCCCATGTCCCCCGTGTTTCCTAGGTGCTGGAAGCCTCCTTTCTGAGACAATACAAGTGAACAGTTGCCATACAAACCCAGACTGCCAAGTGTCCAAGCAGTCCCTTTAGGAAAGCTGTACATAGGTAAAAAGAATCATTATAATTTTATATCAAATAAATTATAATTTAGGTTCTCAGTTGTTTTATTACCCTAGAAAGCATATTACTGATCTTTTGAGTACTCACGATGTTTATAGTAAACATCAGTATACTTAACAAATTATGAAATTATATGTATTGCTTTCTTGTAGATGAACATATAAATTAAACAGCATAATGCAAGAGTAGATATAATGCCAAAATGAAAGCTCATGACTACATTTGGCATATGCCAGTATTATATTAGTATAAGAAAGAAAGAACTAGAAGAATCTCAAAATCTGAATGAAGACCTGTAGAAATTTATTTTTCTCATAAACTATACATATTTCACTAATTTGGATGTATTAAAATGGGTATTTAACATATTCATAATATTACCAGACCATTTGATCTCACTTCCCACATGTCCCTGGGCACCTCTTCCATCAGCATTACGCAGAAATCATCTCTCTATGATTAAGGATGTGCTTTTGAAGTATCACCATTACTTTATTCAAGCTAATACTTCCATAATGTCCAATCAAAACTTGATTTATGTTAGATTATGTGTACAGTATCATGCTCTCTGAAAGATTTCTGGAATCCTTCTGGATTAATTTTATCTTCATGGGTAGAAAACAAAGAATTCCATTTTACTCCAGGGAATGAAGACTGTAACTCTAATTCTGAGCAACATTTTTGTTGGACTAAAGGTGGATTACTACCTAACATCTATCAATTGCTCCCATGTATCTAAAAAATTAAATAGAAAATGAAAATATTTATTACTAGAACACATCTAATCCCTGAATATTGGACAAAGTCTAATACTATTACATTGAAGGGAAGTATCCTAAGACTGTACATTGATCCTGGGACTGCACAATAGGTCATGACACAAGAGGTGGGGCTGTCTAAAAACCACTCTAGTGCTCAGTCTGTGTTGCCTGGACCGTGAAACAAAGGGAACCAGGGGCTTCGCCCTTCTCCCAGCATGAGGAACCACACCCAAAAGCAACCTCCTACAGGATGGTAGCTTCAATCCCCTGCATGGAGAGCTATCATGGTCCCATGTCCCCCGTGTTTCCTAGGTGCTGGAAGCCTCCTTTCTGAGACAATACAAGTGAACAGTTGCCATACAAACCCAGACTGCCAAGTGTCCAAGCAGTCCTTTGGAATACTGACTGACAGGTTGCTTCCATGCTTGTCTTGTAAGTATGAGGAGCAATAAAGGATGACATACCCAGCAGACTGCTGTCTTTTGGGCATGCCTCTCCATAAATAAAAAGAGAGATGAGGGTAACTTGTACCTTGCCTTTTTTTGCTGATCCTTATCTTGTTAGTTTTTCTAATGAAGCTTATTTCTTAATCTATACTATGTGACATTGTGTAATTTGTTCCAAGCTCAATTGCTGATGGCCACAAAAAGGCCACTTCCCAATGAAAAAAGGAAGGTCTCATGACATGTCTCTAAGGGGTGTGGTCGGGAAAGCATGGATGTTCTAAAATAGCATTCTATAAATTAGAATGTGAATCTGAGATTCAGAAAAGTGATGAATCTTCTCAATAGGTACTCAGTTGCTACTTCATGATTTGCTAAGGAAATACACATATCTCCTTCATATTTGCTTGCTGATTCCAGGGACATCTATTTCTCAAGGAGGAAAATGTTTCCTAGAATGTACCCTGCAGGTGCAGCTTACTCCAATTTTCTGCTAAGTTGGAACTAGGTCATATGGCCAAACCTATCCACACAAGAGTCTGGGAAATATACATTTGATTTGTTATTCACTATCATGTAAAAGAGTAAGTGGTAAGAGATATAAACATTACTGTTTTATAGCCAGCCAGTCGTCACTGTTCACTGCTTGCACTGATATTTTAACTGAGTTTTTGGAGGGACTAGAGATAAATTTAGATGTTTATTCTGCCATGCTGAACTTGTGTCATGGATCTAAACATACTTCTTATAATATCTCATCCATGCCTTATATAGCTTACATCTGAGAACACTAAATGGCATTCCAGGAGAAGCTGAAGTTATGTATTCATTGTATGAAATAGCATCTTTCTTCCAAACAATATTGCAAAAACGTTAAGTAAGAGATGGCCTAATTTCTCCCCAGTTGTGCCTATTGTATAATGTCCCCCCTGGTGGACCAATGGTTTACATGTTTTAGATTCCCATGGTCTGAACCAACATGATTCCTTCAGTGCCTTCAGGACTAGTGTCTTTCTAGCATCCAGACTTTGCTGGGATCACAGGAAGAATTGGAATCCTGGGATTCCATACTTAAGATGTATCCTCACCTGGTACATCAGCAATTCGTCCTGTGTGAGTCCTTGCAATTTATCAAGGCTACTGCCGCAAAGTTCACTGGCCTCAGATGTATTCAAATGTATGTACAGATTTCGTTCTATCAGCTCTGGTTTCACTTTCAGCACTTCAATTTTTTAAGCTAGAAAATAGCACTCATTCCTTCTATTTTTTCTAATTCCAGGATCACAGGTGTTCATAGGATCACTCCAATGCACTTCTAAAGACTAATTGCAGACTGTGCAGATTGTATCTTCTTACCTTGAAATGGCTTCTTGTGGGTGTGACATGGGCAGTCACTAACCCTGAACCCCACTTATTATAGCTAACACTGACGACTCGGCACCCTATGCCAAGCAGATTCAGTATATGTGTTCGGAATATTCCTCAAGTTGCTTAATTATTTGTTTATGAAGGAATTAGAACTATGATTGTGAAGCAAAATTATTGGGACCCAGAAAAAATTATTTAGTAAAATATTTTAGTTCAACAATACAGAAAACATGACAGTAAATCAAACAAATGGAAACAAGACTTAAAAAATAAGTGAATAAAAACACATGTTTTACCTTATTCCATAAGATCTACAGAAAACTGAGGCATGCAGAGAGACAGCTGTGGAAAGACGTTGGAGTTGGCACTAGGTGTTTGTGGAGATCCCTGCACCACCACATGGATGTGATATCAGACACGTTATTTCCACTTTCTGAGGCTCCTCTCTCACTGGGCCTTTGTGAGATCTGAGCTAACGCACACAAGAGAGATTTGTAAACTGAAGTATCACACATCTGTAAGGTATCATAAAGCATACTTCCTTACTTACTTCAACCTGCCGAGATGACCTCTTATCTTCCTATCCTACTTTCTCTCAAGACTTGAAGAAAAAGTATTTCCCTCCTTTCACCAAGGTCCAAGAAAAAAAAAGTTGACAGAAAAAGTGCAGAAGGAAAAATTAGAAAAATGGAAACTGCACATCTGAAAGAAAAAAATGAGCTAAAATACAAGAAAGATAAAACACTTTGGATTATTGCTTCTGTTGTTGAAGGGTGAGAATAAGGTCAAACATTTGAAAACTTAGCTAAGGCCTCCCCAGGGACTGACAGAGCCAGCCAGATTCTCACATCTGGTTAAGCTCAGTGGTTCTTTGGCTGCTGTATATTGACAAGTTTTCAAAACTATACATAGAAATGAATCTGTTATGGTTAACTCTGGGTAATAGCATGTGGATTATCCCTTTGCTGATCATACTTTGTTGACATAAACAGTGTCATAGTTTACACTGGCCCAGTAGGAGCTAGCAAAAGGGGAAACAAAGTTTTAATTTTATTAATTACTTCCTTGTCTCAGAGAAGGTGTAGAGTATTCAGTGTTCCAAGACAGACCTGTTCTAATTCATCTGACTCACTGCACTCATAGATAGGAAAAGGAGAATTCAAGAGCACCCAATGTGCTACATGGAAGGATGTTAACGATAGAATGACACAAGCTAGAAGTTCAGATCTATAAAAGATATATCAAAGAAGCTTTACTAATTGCTCTAGATATTTATTAACTGGATATTCTGTGATACAAACTAAATATATCATTAGATCCAGCAATTAAAACATACAGCTTTCATCATGTGGGATTCAAATACCATGCAGGTGATTGTAACAAATCTGTGAGAACATGATTTCAGAAGAAAAAGACTTAAAAAAGAGAAGTTGTGACATATCACAAGAAAATTAATAGCAGCAGCAGCTGCAAACAATTATGCAGTGGCAAACACAAATAACTAACAGGCAGTGTATTATGTGTTGGCAAAACATAAACTGAGTAAGCCACTATTCATCATCTGCTCAGAGACACAGTATATTCTAGGGGAGAAAAAGGTGTTTCTTGCTGATTGTGTTTTTTACTGTCCAGCATTCGTTTGTGCTTCCTGTTAAGAAACTTCTGATTTTCTTTTGGAAACCAAACATTCATATGTTGAGCCACATGGTTTTTTGTGGGGTCCCCTGCATTGATAGCTTGGGGTGGCCCTGACTAAAGTAAAACAGCAAGGCCTATCCTTTTAGGCAGGGGCGTTTGTTGTATAAGGACACGCAAAGAGAACCAGTGAGGTCCTATGGGATATTTTTTGGTGACTCTGAAAGTCAATCTTACATTTTCTTCCACAGCACTATTGAAGACGACACTCTCTCTTTCTTTGAACATTATGATGTGAGGGCCTGAGACCAGGGACACCCACAGCCATGCAGCTACTTTGAGAAGACAAACCTGAAGATAACAATGAACGCAGAGGAAGGCAAAAAAGAGACGTGGCATGAAATGGAGCTTGAAAACCAATGATGAAATTGGAAGTTCTTAAACAAACCATATTTAAAACTAATGCTTCCCATGAGCTATTCAAACAAAATAGAAATATATTTCTGTTTTTTTTTTCATTTTCCAGTTTCATCAGGCATTTTCCCCAGCATTATAAATGTGTCTGTGTTTTCAGAAATACACATGTGTTAACAAAGCGCAGTTGACTACGTTTATGGAAATTGAGTTCTGCCAGCTCTATCATTAACTTGCCATGACGTGGGAAGTTTTCTAACCTCTCTGAATATAGGGGTTTTTTTTCTTCTTTTCTCTTTATTTCTTCCTTTTCCCTTCTCTTCTATTTCCCCTTTTTTTCTATAACCTTTGTGATACAATTACAATCAGCTAGGCACTGAGGTTTCACGCATGAAACAGAAAATATTTTCTGATCTTGAAGGGTTTACAGAGAGTTGGAGTGACATCCAAATCAGCAGCTTAGTAGAGAAATCCCATCAGTTTTGTAGAGTCTTCAGTCAAGTGAAGTGTGCATAGGGAAGCATTACAGAATTCTGTCTGTAGGCATTCCAGAATCTCTAGTGTACAGGGGTGCTTACATCCTCTTCCTTTCCTCTCCTTGTAAAAGACATATCTTTCTTGTGGGTAGTTCAACCTCCAGCTCATTTAGATCCAGTGGGACTGACCCTACCCATCCGTAAAACTTGGTGGGCCCATAATGCCAGCCTTACAATCTTTAACTGCTTTCATCTCACCCAAAACTGTGTTCAAGAATGTACATGTGGCCATCAGAACCTAATCTGCATTGTTTGCCACAACCATGAGGGAAAAGACACATAATTTTGTTTTAGTTGTTTGTATCTATCATCATTAGTTATAAAGAAAATGGATGTGCAGAGTTGCTTGGGAAATTTGCCTCCTAATAGGCAAAAACCAACTTAGAAGACTCTAGCTCAGAGTAAAGGAGATAGCATAAGAAAAGACAGACTCCAAATTGTGTCACAAGAACCTTTGATGAAACAGTGCCCTTAACTGTCTAAAGCCAATCAGTTTCACAACCCATGATTGTTCAAGTAGGGTTTTTTTAATAGGGCAGCAAAACTACTCTGTATGGCACTACAATGGTAGACACATTTCATCATATATTATACATTTGTCAAAACCATAGAATGTACAACCTCAAGAATGAGCCCTAATGTTAACTATGGACTTTAGATGATAATGATGTGGCAATGTCAGTACAATGGTTGTAACAAATGTACCACTCTGGTATGGGATATTGACAGGGGGGAGGTGGTACATGAGTGAGGGCAGGGGGTATATAGGAGCTCTCTGTACTTTGTTCAATTTACATCTAAATCTAAAACTACTCTAAAACATTAAAGTTTATTTTTTTACAAAGGAGGAAGAAGAAGATGAAGAAGAGAAAGAGATTTATTCTCAGCTATTAGGGTATAATAAAAAGATCAAGTAAATAACATTGTATAATATCAGCACATAGAAAAACAAATATACAATTGGATCAAAATAGGGAGCCCAGAAAAAGACAAACATGTATATTTTTATATATTTTAACTCTTTAGATTTTACCTCAAATTAAATACAAATACAAATTCCACGTATTTTAAGTAAAAATACTGTATGTGAATAACAAATCTATGCAATATTTAGAAGAAACGATCACAGAGTAACTTCATTTGATTTCACATTTCAGGAATTTCTTAAACAAGGCTCAAACATACACATACAGAGAAAATGAAAGGAAAAACTGTACAAACTGGTATCAATTTATAGGGTAAGGAAACTGAAGGTCACATAGATAAATGAAAATATTTTTAACCTTACGGAGAGGACATTATAATCAATAAAAAATAAAACCATGTATTTTCATAACAATCAGATTATTTTAAATAATCAGATAATACCAAATTTTGGTAGGATGAGGGAATATAAATTAGTCCAACAGCATTAGAAACAATTTGGAAGTATCAACTAGAGTAGAAAAATTATACTTCTAGGCAGCTACCCTGGGACAAACTATGCCTATGAGAAGAGTAGGCACAGTAGTGGTCACTGTAGCACTCTCTATAATAGAGAAAATATAGAAATGTCTTAACTAATCCTAAATAGATTTTGGGTAAATGGATTATGGGTCATTTATGCAGTGTAATATTCTACATAAGAGTTAAGTGTAGAAGTTGGTGTGTTTCAATATGCATAAAATCCAAAACAACATAATATTGAGTGAAAAAATCAAATTATAAACCAAGACATGTATTAATTCATATTTTATCTTGATAGAAATTGAAACCATAATGTATACAGTTTATGAATGATAAACATTGACTTCGGTGTTCATCTCGGGACATTGGTGAGGTTAGGAGATGCTAGAGATGTAGTAGTATCTCTAATGTTTTATTTCTCTAAAAATTAGAAAGGCAAAGTTGAAACAAATACGGCATAATGCTAACATCTGTTTAATCTTGGGGGTTGGAGTCCAGGGGTCTGTTCTGTTATTTTCTGTATCTCCCATATGTTTCAAGTGGTTTGTAATTAAAATAAAACACGGATGAGTAGGAATTGTTCTGGTGGAAAAGGACTGGAAATGCATTGCAGGCAGAAGGAAGAAAAAGAATTAGGAAACTCTAAAAGAACAAGGTGGCTTCAGAGAACACAATCTGTCATGGCCTTGGTCTAAAATGCTGGGAAGAAGTAGGAGAGGATGGGGTGAATAAGATGGATCATAGTTTGATAATAATGGGATCTTGAGTATTATTCTATTAAATTTGGACTTCATTATATAGGTCAGTGTGGTAGGTAGAATAATCATCCCTGAAAGCTGTCTGCATCCTAATCCCCAGAACCTGTGAGTAGGACACCAGGCAAAGAAACTTTGTAGAGGTGATTAAATTAAGAACCTTAATATGGGGAAATTTTCCTGGATTTTCTGGGCCACACCAATGAAATCACAAGGATCCTTATAAGAGGGAGGTAAGAGAGTTATATCCAGGGAGAAGATGTGACTGGGGAAGCAGAGGTCAGAGTGATATGGGGCAGTGAGCCGAGGATAGCAAATAACTTCTAGAAGCTGGAAATGGCAGAGAAATGAATTGTCCCTGCAGACTCCAGAAAGTAGTTCTGCTGATACATTTTAGACTTCTTACCTCCAGAAGGGTAAAATAATAAGTTCTTGTTGTTTCAAGCCACGAAGTTTGTGGCAATTGTTACAGAAGCAGTAGGGAACTAGTGTAGCAGTGATGATGAAACCTTGTTCACAAAAGAATAAGTAGAGTTTCTATCACTGTGTGTGTTGGGGGGAGCGAGTGCAAAGGCTATCACATCTACGGTGTTACTGTTCATATCTGTCGCTGAGTACTGATTACTTACTATACTAAATTGGCTAAAAAGAAACCAGAGAAGAAAACAAACAAGCAAACAAAACAAAATAAAGCTCAAAACCCTCACTTGGGTGTAGACAGGATATGCAACAAATGTGCCAGAAGAAAATGTGGCAGTTATTTAGAGTTATTTAAAAAAATGAGAGGAAAGGCCATGGCTGTGGGGGATAGCTATAAAGAAAAACAAATAAAAAATAAGTAAAAGAAAGTTGTACATCCTCTATTGTGTACTTTTTATATTAAATTTATCAAAAGTGTACAACTTATTCCTTTTTATATTTGTCCACAGTTATACTTTATAGAAGTTTAAATTATAAATATACATAAATATAAATTTGAATTTATATTATTTCTGAACTTTTATTTTGGATAAATATCAAGGCTACACACTAACTTGTCACAGAACCCCCAAATACCTGGAAACTTGAAACATGGAGGGTACTTTGGGGTAAAATTTTAATCATTATTTTTTTAAATTTTCACAGAGTTTTAAAACATTGATGAAGTGTTATGAATACTACTTTTGGGATAAATTTATCATTTATAGTTTAATTATTTGTTCAAAGTTATACGGATTTCTGTAGCAAAGTCACCAAAATATGTTTTAAAAAATAAAATAGCAGCAGACAAAAAACAGCAAGCAAAATGCATATGCATTTTTCTTTCTCTATTGCAACTGCTACATATTTCTTATGGGCCAAATTTCAAAATTCAGGAAAAATGCCACCATTCGTCCAATATTCCTTTCACATACTACTGAATTTGAACCTAAAAGTTTTGATAAGTGATGGAAATAATTGAACATATAAATATACAACATTCACATGCCAGTTTGTCAAATTCCCCAACTTTTCAAGAAACAAATTATAAAATATCAAAATGTATCACCAAATGAAAGTTTTAGTTGTTAAACATAGTAAAATACAAATAAAATCAATAGACTTGAAATAAAATATGGGTTAGAACCTTGAGATAACTGATTCCTACCTCAATATATTACTTAATATCTATTTAAACGGAGTTTAATCTTTGCTACTGTAAGGATTAAATAAGAACATTTTGATGTGAAATCACTAAAATGAAAAATGGCTTACAATTATAACAAATACATTATTACCTACTGATTAAGATGAACTAAGACATGAGCAGTATTAAAGAAAATTGAAAATGGATTTGCAAAGAATCTTTAAAAAAACACAGACAGCAGAATACATATACTTCCAAAACTACATCTTTGACACTTATAAAATCATTGTTGACATCAAGCTGGGCAAGATATCTCACAAAAAACATAATACCAAAATCCATAAGAATATCTTAACCGGATATAACGTGGTGGAATTTAAAGCAGAGGCCCTAAGTGCTAAGACTTTTGTTTTAATTTTGTTTTAATTTTTAATTATGGGTATTTAATACTTGTATATATTTATGGGGTAGTGTGACATTTCCGTACAGGCATACAATGTGTAGTAATCAAATCTGTGTGATTAAGGTATCTATCACTCAAGCATTTATGATTTCTTTGTGTTAGGAACTTTCCAAGTCCACTCTTTGACTCATTTTAAAGTATACTATAACTTATTTTTGACTATCGTCACTCTGTTGTGCTATCAAATATTGTTCATTCTATCTAACTATCTAACTAAAACTCTCTTATTGCTTCTGACAAATAGGCCTGTTTTTTGATGTTGAGTGCTCAGCTTTGGTTATAACCTGGTTCCTTTTAAGCTTAATTTCTCTACGGTGTAACATTTCAAAAGATCAAGTATTTTTTGCATCCATAATTACAACTTTTTTCTATTAAACTTATTTCTAAAAATTAGGCTCAGAGAGATTTAATGAAGAGTGAATTTATAAGTTCCATGCAAGATTCTTTATCATTTACTCAAAAACTAAAAAGCAGACATTAATCAAAAGTGGACATTCATACAAATTTAAAGTTCTTCTCCTGTTTTATCCAATTCCATTATTTGGTACACAGTAGCTTAAAATATAAAATTAAAATAAACAGTAAAATAGAAAAAGAAATTATAATGTATTTCTCTAGTACATGGAAAAGAAAAAGAAATAGGTTTAGTTTTTATTTATTATTTTAGAGACAAGTTTTTAAAATCCCAATTTAAAAATATAAACTTTTATTTTGAAAGAATTTTAGATATATAGAAAAGTTTCAAAGATGGCACAGAGAGTTCTTGAACACCGTTCACCCAGTTGCCCTAAAGTTAACATCTGAAACAATTGTGGTGCATTTGTTAAAAGTAAGAATTTAACATGGGTGCTAATTGGTACAATACTATTAAAATACTAGTAGTACTACTCCGGACTTCATTCAGAGTTCACCAGTCTTTCCATTAATGTTATTTTCTTGTTTCAGTATCCAATTCAGGATACCAGACTACATTTTGTGCAATAATTTGAAACTTTAGAAAATCTTAAACTTCTGTCTTTGACACATTTTCTAAAATGCACATAAGCAAGGGCAGTTCTGACCAGTGCTGCCTGATTCTTCATTCCTCTTCAGAAATACAAGCTTTCCAGACTCAAGTATGTCGTGTCAGCCATGAGTCACTGAATTAAAACTATTTGTAAACTTTAAACATAGCAGATGTTTCTTATATCTCATGAAGGGCTAGTCTTTGAAAAATCATGAAATACACGTTTTGAATTTTTTAAATTGTCCCTCTGAAAATATTTGTTCTATCTGACAAGTGCTGTGAAATAAACTGTTCCCTAACACCAGATGATACAATGCCCTCCCTTTGCCGGGATGTTTGCCACCAATTTGCCCTGGTCTTCTCTGCTTGTCCCTATATTTCATCTGTTTTTATTCCCATATTTTTCCTGTTTGTTATATTAAAATTTACCAGAGATATTTTCCACTCCCTTAGGACCCTTCTCTCTGCTTATCAAAAAAACTAATATTATAAAAAGTAACAATAAGAGAAAACCTTAGAGTCCTCTTAATGCAGACATTTCACTTCATCTTTCTCTGATCACATCTGTTGCAACTTCTCAAAGATACAGATGTGGCTTCTCGAAACCAAGATGTTGCTATACTTCCACATTTATGCAGTGAAGCCAAAAGAACAACTTCTATATGCCCAGCCCAGTAGGCTGCAGTATGTGGATACCTCCAACACCACAGCAATAATAATATTAAAATAGGTGTCACTTATATGATGTTTTAAATACTTCAGATAAACTGCAACTTTTAATAACATAGCTGTGTAGTGTGCCCATTTGAAAAATGGGAACACTGAGGTTGACAGTAGTTAAGTTAGCAACACAAAATCTTTAAACTCATTGAAGCAACTGCCCATTGTGGTATTACTTGTGCTTTTACCACGTGGAAGTAATCCTTACTTCCTTACCCGTTTATCTCAGACTGAGAGTTTGGCAAAACTCTTGCAGGCAACACACCCAGATTGGACCTTCCTCCACAGTGGTGATCCCTTTCACTTAGGATTGTGTGCTGTGGTCTTTGTAAAAGACAACCATGCCTTTCTGTTGCTGTCTCTGACAAGACTGATGAACAAAATCACAGCCATCCCTGGAAACCTGAAACCATCATTCCTCATCCTAGATAGTCTGACATAAGCTATTATTTCTACTTCTTTATCATTTTGCATCAGCTTAGTTTTCTTCTCAATTTATATGTTCTCCTTTCATTAGTTTTTATAACTGATTCCACATCTTTTTCATTCTCCAGCTATTGTCAGCCCCACTCAGAATGACACCACCCTCTTGCATCAGGCTAGCTGATTTCCACCCTCTGGTGTATCAGCACTACCAAGAACCATATTTGCAGCCAGCACACACAGCATGACTCATCCCTATTACAAAAAACAAACACTTGTAAACTGGAACCATTGTCCTAGTTTGGGTTCACATGGTTATCCTGAACAGAAAAGAAATATGCATTTTAATGGAATCTCTTTGAAAAGAATTCTTTACCCAGAAGAGTAATTTTCAAGGTAATGACATTAAGTCTGGTAGCATATTCGGGGGAAATAGCATAAGGATTCACATAAAGGCAGGTCTTCCAAGGCAGCACAACTCCAAAACATCAAAAAATCATAGGATCCACCAACTTCCAAATGTAGTGTTTAATATACAAGCACACTGTATAAAAGTAACTCAAAATTTTCAAATTAAATCCTCTGAGTTATGTGTATTATAAAAATAGTCCAAATAAGTATTTTAAATACAACAGCATAAATTTAATTTAAAATACAATTTAATAAATAAAAATTAATACAAAATGGAATCCAAATGTGCAACAGGAGAGTAAATATATGCATCTATATATGTGATGGATCATGTACATGCATTATATATATGAATCTAAATATTTGAATTATTTATGTTTTATATATACATCATGTGTATTAGTTTCACACACACCCATTAAGGCCGTTCATATGTCTTGTATTATTTGCCAGTGCTTTGTAAATATAGATGTTGTAAAAATTTTTAGGGTCTATTTCAAAACTTATTTAGCCTGCTAGCCTATTTCATTTTACAAACTGATAAAAAGAGACTTTAAACACCCTAACCAATCTCCTGCTTTCTCTTGGGTATACTTTTCAGTTGGATCATGAATATTTTACTTAAAATAATTCTCTTAAATCAACATGACAGAGACATGTCCATTCTCCCAAAAGTTTTAGTCCTCTTTTTATTTATTTTATTTATTTTTTTGTTTATTTTGTGTTTTTGATTTGGGGAGTGTTCTTTGATTGTTTTGTGTTTTTCTCCCCACTAGGTTGGCCTTGCTAACTTTCCCTCAGGTGGCCCTTCAAGAACCTTTTCTAAATGCCCAAACAAACAAGAGGAAAAATGTCAGCTTCCATGGTTGGCAAGACAACAGGCCAGGAGGGTAGGAAACAGCCTCACAGCAGGCAGCAGAGATCAGTAAGCAGTAACCCGGCAGGGAGCAGAGCAGAGCATTTCATTGCAACAGGTGCAAAAGAGTTCTGAATAGCCCAACTTCCCAACACTTTATATTCACCAAATACTGTGCTATTTTGGCTGTCACTGTAGTAAATTTCTCTAAGGTCAGAGTCAAACTATCAGGAAAATCAATACAGCAGAGAGACAGGAAAGCACATTTATAAATATGAGACTTCAAACAACCAAATTATTTACAGTATCCTGTCTTATCCTGTGCTCATTGATGATTTGCTCTTTCTAAAACTCAAGAACTTTGCCTCAAAAACATAATCAAAACAGGTTCAGCTAGGTGGGTGCTGTGAACTACCTGGTTAGGATAATCATGAAGCAACTTTAGAGTCATTCAGGGCACTGACAAAAAAAAAAATAAGAAAAGAAAACATAGCAAAATAGTCAGTAGTTCCATTGTAAATTAAGAAGAGGTCCTAGAATTTCTCCAACATGTATCTTTTCTTTAAATCTTCAAGATTGATAGTTATTTAAAGTAGCATTGGGGATTTGGAGGATTTCTATAATTCTTTGCACAATAGGGAAAGTGTGGAAGGAGCTTTGATTTTTCTAGAATTCCTCATGGAATTATTAAAAGCCCTGAACAATAAATGCAACTAGCATTATTGGTTCAACTGAACTCCTTAGGATATAAACAGTCTTATTTTTCTACCATTATTGCCCTAAAATATATTTTGTTAAATTTCTCTTCCCTAATCTAGGAATATCCTGGGAAAATTCCATAACTTCCTGGTCATTTCAATTCCAGTCCTGCCTTAATTAAAATGTTAAGATGGTGTCCATCCAACACCTCTGTGCTATCCCCATGTAAGACCACTCCAAAGCTGGACAAGCAATGAGGAAGGGGGTGGCCATGGTCTGTTCTTCCCTCCCCTTCTCCTGCTTTGCCTCTCTCGCAAGGTTGGCGCAGTGGAAGAGCGGATTAGGAGAAAGAGGGCGAGACCTATTTCTGTATCTTGTGGGCAGTCCTTTGCTCACCACTGACGCCTTGTAGACTACCGTAGACTACCCCGTGCCTTCGTCAGGCCCCATTCTTTAATGAGATCACACGCTTGCTCAGGTTTTTGTTTTATTTTGTTTTGTTTTGTTTCTAACTTCCCTCATCTCTTGCCCAGGGTTATATTCTTTATACTCTTAAGATCACCTGTCACCTTGCCCAGAGAGGTAGCTCCTTTGGATCAGGATTTTGTCAAGATAATTAAAGCAAAGCTACCTTCTGCTGAAGCCATTGGTACCAAAGAAAAACCCAAACTTTATTGTTCCAGGAAACACTGGAGCTCAGCTTGCTCCCACTTCCACCTTTCTTCTTCACTTGAATTTGTGGCTCATCCAACCAGCTTTCTGTTTTTGGCTTCTTCAGTCTCGGGACACACATCTGCCTCCATCAGCAAGTATATCAAGCTCCTGGGGCATATTTTCCAAGAATTTTCTAATGCTTAACTTCTTTTGGTGGGCTGTTAATTTCTGAAACTCAATTAGCATCCAGTCAGGAAGTAAAATATCATTCTTCTCTAATATAGATGACTCCAGTTTTTAATTTTTTTTTGCTTTTTGAGACTGCCTAAATTGGTCTAGGGTGGGGAGAATTACCCACCATTTCCCATGAACATGGGCCGAGACATAACACAGCACTTTTATTTTTGGAAGGGAAAAATTTGCTACTCATTTAGGAAAAAAAAAAAAAAAAGACAGAAAGAAACCCCCCAAAACAAAACAAAAAAACAACCCTAAGTCACTTCTTAAACAGTATTAACTGTTGTTGAAAAGTACAGATAATTGTCACACGTTTCTCAACTTTCAGGCTTTAGCTGACCTTGACACAACAGAAAAAGTTCCAATGCATATCCTGATGTATAGATTATTTCTCCAATGATTCATTTTGCCCTATATAAATATATACTCATTTTGAGTTGGTTAGCTTGGCAAATATGACTTTCATCATATCTAAATAAATAGTTGTATATAATTGTTCAGCAACTTCTAGAGAATATCTGATTATTTCTTACATGTTGACTCCGTGATGGCATCAGACAGACTTTGAGATTAGCGTGTTTTCCATCACCTCACCATTTTACATTCACCACCTACCCAGCCTGTATTGCCGGGCTTTTCTGTGCCCTTATACTTGGGTGAGTCTACACTGCCTCATTGATGTACATCTTTTTTGATGAACCTGAACACTTGGATCTATTGCATAGATTTCTATTTTAAACCTAACCCTTGGCACAGGACATCCAGAAGCTGGAACAGCCCAGACTTTCACTTGGGAACCCAACAATCCCCTGACTCATTGAGAAAAGAGGTTTTAAGTATGATAATTTCAGAAATTTATATCATTATTAGTAGTGACAATGATCCTTATACTAATACTACAGGAATATAGTTAATAACTTGAG
Source organism: Daubentonia madagascariensis (assembly GCA_023783475.1). Lineage (NCBI taxonomy): Eukaryota > Metazoa > Chordata > Mammalia > Primates > Daubentoniidae > Daubentonia > Daubentonia madagascariensis. The sequence goes on along the minus strand of JAKFHU010002140.1, from coordinate 34,590,874 downwards.
TGACAGCATAGTGCAGTCATTATGAGATAAATTCTTGACTCAGAAAACATCTGAGATCACATCTTGGCTCCACCTTCATGAGCTGTGTGACTGTAAGAACGTTATTCGACTTCTTAGTACCTTAATTTCCTCAGCTGGAAAGTTGGTATAATAATACCTACATCCCAATTTGTAGTAAAGACTAAATGTGTTAATATATTGTCTTAGTCAATGTGGGCTGCTACAACAGAATACTATAGATTGGGTGGCTTAAAAAATGAACTTTCATTTCTCACAGTGCTGGAGTTTGGAAATCTGAGATCAGGATGCCAGCATGGTTAGGTTCTGGTGAGGGCCCTTTTCTGAGTTGCAAACTTCCCAATTCTCCCTGTGTCTGTACATGGACAGAAAGAGACAGCTCTCTTCTGCTTCTTATGAAAACACTAATACCATCACAAGGACTCAACTTTCACAACCTACTTACCTGTCAAAGATCTCACCTCACAATACCATCCTATAGGGTGTTAGAGTTTCAACATGTGAATTTTGGAAAGACATTTACATGTAGTCCTTAACGATATGAATGACTATTAGTGTGTACTAGCTCTTAGATTTCTATAATTTTCCTAATGCCCCAAATCACCTGTCACCCAACCACTTGGTATTGAAATCAGGCAGTTTGATATTATGTGGGATGTTTAACTGAAAACAGGGTTCATGCATTAACAGATACCTCTTTCAGTCACTCAAAGTTCAAATGGAAACCATAGTTGAAGTACTAGCTACTATCATCTTGCGTGAAGGTATAGTTTGCAAAATATATTCTTAATATAATTAGGGTTTTTACCTTAATTAGTGGACAAGTGGAAAGTGGACACTGACAAATAAGTGGAATAAAGTCTTCAAATAAAAAGAAAAAAATTCATTGGAGAAAACAAAAATACATCTAACTATGAAAATATTAAGGTTTAATAAGAACAATGTGTTGTTGAAATGAAGAGTTAATTTGGAATATTTAAAAATTTTGTACATTTTCTGCATAAGAAATCAGGAAAGATATTTCAATATTTGCCAAAAAATGCTATGAACTGCTTGGAAAGTAGAATACTCGACTAGAGAAGATAAGTTCTCAGATTTCTGTAGTCGTGTATAAATACTCTAAACTGTTAAATTAGTATTGATTTTTTCAAGCATTCTTCATTTCCTAAGGTTCTCAAATTGGTTTTTCATCTCCTCAGAGTAAAAACTTCAGGATGCAATAGATATCTGTCCTAAATGCAGTTAAAATCTCACCATAAGATGATAAATGGGCTTACAGAAACAACTCAAATTTATGTGAATTTTGATCAAATACTTACAAACTTTAGAGATGAACTGCTCCTGGTTGGGCACAAATGTACATTTATGATAGACTGGATGTTTGACCCACATGACTGGAAGGCATGTCTGTGTGTGAGGTCCAATGTCACAGGAGCTCAATCAACTTCACCGCATTGGACACTAAGGCTATTTTCACATCAACCAAGGCAACAGACACTTTGATTACTTTGCTGTGTACCAGGAGCACATTTTAAGGCTCTGATTAGCGGTCTCCATTTTTATTTATTATCTATGGGTCCTAACCAGGAGCATCCCCATCATTGGCCATTCTATTTTGCCATAGTTTGTTGAAATATTTTCACAGTGATAAAGATTATTGATTTTCTGTAACGAAGAAATGGGACTTCATGATTCAAATGAATAATTTTTCAATTTTATGTAAACAATGTTATATAGACTATGTAGCTTTTTTGTATTTAAATAATAACAGAATAAGTGCTTATGTATTTACCAATGAGCTTTACAAACACATTACCAAAAACTTTAAAGTCCCCTGTGTCTTCCTTCCAGATTTCATTAACCAAACTCCCTACATACCATAGGCAAGTGCTGGGTTTGGGGTTAATCATTTTTTACTTCAACATTATAGATTTCAACACAAAAGGTTGTTTTAGTCAGTGTTTTCTAGAGAGATGGTACTACTAGGAGATATATATTCCAGTCACCCAAAGTTAGAGAGAGTAAGAGAGAGAGAGGGAGGAGGAGGAGGAGGAGGGATTTATTAGGGAAATTGGCTCCCTCAGTCATAGAGGCTGAGAAGTCCCAAGATAGGCTTCTACAAACTGGAGAACCAGGGGAGGCCTGAGAACCAAAGAAGATGATGGTGTTAACTATCAGTCCAAGGCTGAAGGCCAGAAGTCCAAGGCCCAGGTGGCTGTGGGTGTGGTGCTCATACACATGTGTAGTAGTATATGTCTCTTGATGTACATATGAAAGAGTTCTCCAGTGTTCACTACACATATTATCCATGGATGAGTGGAATTTTTGTTGTTCATGCATCATTGTGTACGAAGCTTTCCCACCTAAGTGGGTAACGCCATATTGCTTTCTAAAGTAGTTTTCCTGATATGTATTCTTATCAGCTATCTAGAACGTTTCCTGTCACAGAGACTGCTAGATAGCCATACCATAACCACTAAAAGCACAGTAATATCCTCAACTCAAAAACTAATTTTTTCCATTCTTTTTTTCCTTAAGCTTTATGAGTGAGAAGAATTATTTTGTAGGGCTACTCCAAAATAAAAAAAATTTATTATCAATTGCATTTTCTCAATCCTGCTGCTTGGAATGCAGAAGTAATCTTTGGAGTTCCAGGAGTCAATTTGGGACTGTGAAGAAAATACCAAGAGAAACACAGAGAACTCCAGCATGACATCCTTGAGCCACTAAGCAAATGCCAATAGCCAGCTTCTCATTATAGGAGAAAAATGAACTCATATGCATTTAAATAAAATACATTCTTTACTAATGACCAAACCAAATCCTGATCTATTTTAATGGTGTATTTCAACTTTATTTCTCTATTTACTAATAAAATTAATTAAAATATGTTAAATGTAAAACTTGATAGAAGCTGTATACAAAAGCTGTAAAAATTTTGAAAGCATTGACTTTAAAATCAACAGGAAATCACACAATCTTTTCTATTCAACATCGCACTGGAAATCCAAAATAGTGGATTCCTCTTCCTCAGACAAGAGGGAGATGCAAAATATATGTGTACTGGAAAGGAATAAAAAATAATTTTGATTAAATTAGTTGTAATGATTCATAAATGAATTTCCCCAAATATGCAGAGAGATTAGTAAAATCAATAAGAAATTCCATCATGTTTGCCAGATATAAGATCAAGATACATGAATAATTGTATTTCTAAATCTAAGAAGAGAAAAGTTTAAAGAGAAATTTAAAATATTATTTATAATAGGCAGATAAATATTATTAAAATAATAAACCTACAAAAGATGTACAATAAGTCATTTGAAAATATATATATTCACTAAACCACATCTGAAAAGATCTAAGGAAATATTTATAAAAATAAAGATTCTCTATGGAGAAGATATCAATTCTGCCATATTAATCTATAGATTTAATGGAATATCAGTCAAAACACAAGCAAATGTGTTTGTGGATGTTGGAAAAAACATACAACCTGATATGAAAGAGGTAAAGAGATATAATTTTTTAAAAATTTGGAACAAAAATGCTGTACCCGATTTCAGTATGTATCAGAAAGCTCCAATAATTTTAAAATGTGGCATTGATGTGAGGATAGACAAAATGGATCATAAAACAGTATGGAAAGCCCTGAAATTGAACCCCTCATATTTAAAAATGAAATACGGCAATGGCTGGCATTGCAAATCCTAATAGTGGGCTGTTTACTAAATGGATTGGGAAAATTGGTTATCTATATGAAAAAGGATGAGTCTACCTTATCACATCATGTACATAAAAATTATTTCTAGGTAAATCAAGAATAAGAAAGAAATATTTTTATATTTCTATAAAAATAGGGAAATATCTTTATTAACTGAAAGTAAGGATGATTTACTAAACTGAATATGCAAAGTGAGAACCACAAGGGAAAAAATTAGCAATGTTGTCTTCATTAGAATCAAGAAGTCATTCATCAAAAACACTTTTAGTGAGACCATAGTTATTTCCACCTACTCACAAATGTAAATTCTGGGAAAAACAACAGCAGCAAAAAGAAAACAAAAAAAAAATCAAGCAAACCAAGTACCTGAGGAGGGGGGTGAAAATCTGGAGAAGCACTCCACACAGGGATGTTTTGCAATTTTTTGGAAACACCCAACAATAGACAAGAAGTTGTATGAATGGCTAAAACTCAGAGGAACCACAGAGAGGGACCACTGCAGGGTAAATACTGAGGAGAAAAATCTGGAAAGATAGGGAGAGAAAGGAATCTCTTATTTTTACGTATAAACTGGCACAAGTCATAGCCTAACTTCAGAAGCTGCATGAGCTACAAGCCATGCAATGAAAACACAGGAAAGTGAAATGAGATCTAGATGACTGGCCAAGAAGGTGAGACAGAATTTGTAGTTTGAGCCTCACTGAGATGATTGCATGCTAAAAAAAAAACCCATCACATCCTCTAGCACCCGGACTCTACAACACAAAACATTCAAAACGTCCAGGACACAACCCACACTTACGCAAACTGCAAAGAGCCAGGAAAAGGTGGACAACCTATGATAAAGTTTATCTACTAAAGTGAGGCTAAAATAATGAGAGAAGAAAAGTTGTATAAAATATTGCTTATGAATTCCTACTAAATAATGGAAAATCTGAAAAATTGCATTAATTATCCTGTATATCTGATTTTTATGTTTGGAAACGTTTCATTGTCACTACAAAGATAGATATGAATGGCATCGCTCATCCTTTTACTGTCTCCATAGGTATACCCTTTCCAGAATGTCATACTGGAATTATACAGTGTGTAGCCTTTTCAGACTGCTTCCTTCACTTAGAAATATGCATTTAAGGTTCTTTCATTTCATTTTATGGCTTGAAAGCTCATTTTTCAAATTGATGAATATTCTTGCATTATACAAATGAATGAGTTTGGCTTTTCACCTATAGCAGGACATCTTAGTTGCATCCATTGTTTTTAAATTATGGATAAGGAAGGCTGCTGTAAATATTTATGTGCAGTTTTTTTGTGTGGGTATAAGTTTTCAACATATTTGGATAAATACCTAGGAACATGATTGCTAAATCTTGTGAGACTGTGTTTAGCTTTGCAAGAAGCTGCCAAGCTATTTTCCAAAGTGACTGTATCATTTTGCATTCCCACTAGCAATGAATGAAAGTTGTCCACATACTTGCCAGCATTTGGTGGTGTCAGTGTTTGGGATTTTAGCTAATCCAATAGGTGTGTGGGGATATTTCATTGTTTTTTTAATTTGCAATTCCCTAATGACATATGACTTGGAACATCTTTTCATATGCATACTTACCATCTGTACATCTTCTTTGATGAGATTTCCATTCAAATTTTTGGCTCAGCATTTAATTGAGTTGTTCTTTTCTTTCCTTATTATTGAAGTTTATGAGTTTTGTGTATTTTTGATACAAATATTTTATCAGATAAAAGTTTTTACAAATATTGCCTCCAAGTTTGTGTCCTGCCTTTTTATTCCCTTAATATTCTACTCATGCAACTTTTCAAATTAGAAAAAAATCTCAAAATATGTGTATAACCATATTCTAACTTTGCATCACTATGCTTTTATGCTTCTGTGAATTATTTACATACACACATTTATTGATATATTCCCTCTCTTTCCATGAGATTATCTATTTCTTAAAAAGTCATGTCATCTATTTTTGTGTCCCCCCTCAATTATTGATCTAAGCTTTCCAAACAAGAAACATTGTATATGTAATATTATATATTAGGTTACTTTATATAATATATATGGGAGAGAAATTTGTTTAAATAAAACTAATGAAGGTTGGTTACATGTCCCCAAAATATAGAGATTTGCTTGCATGCCTACTAAGAATTTGTTTTTGTTGAATATTTCTGAAAGTTTAATGCACAGAGTAAATCAATTTTTGAGGTACATACTATGTTCTAACAAAATAAAAATATATATCATTGATATGGCATAATTCTGAAGAAAAACTGAACATGAAATTTTCATTTAATTTTGTTGTTTTTAGTGAGTTGTATTTTATAATTCTTTCTAGTTTAGTAAAAAATAATGTTTTGCAATAAAAACTGTACCTCTTCAGAGAAGGCTTCTACTGGGTAAGAAGCAGCCTAGGATAAGATGATAGGGAAGGAATCATAATATCAGTGCCATAGATCCTCCTATCTTATATTCTTTAATCATCTTTGTTCACCTTAAATATTAGAAAATATATTACTAGGACATAGTTATTACCTATGTTGTTTCCCTGCTATCCTAACCAAAATATCTAACTAGATCTGAAATGGACTATATTCTTTCATATGAGGTCATTTTCTATACTTACAAAGTGGAAGAGATAAATGAGGAAATAATTGCAATAAATAATGTGGTAAATGCTTTGGCATATTATCAGGCTATGAGAGCTGAACACATGGGTGGTGCTCATGTTATCACAAATTATTTCTGACTACTTGTCTTTATTTATTTATTCATTCTTATTCACAATTGAAAATCCATTTTATGTCAGGCAGGTAATTTAAGCATGTAAAAGTTATAAAGCCGTACTTATTGAGGTAGCAAACGCATGATCTGAATGCTAGAAATTGCAGTAGGGCATGTATTTTATAAAAAGAGGCCTTAGATCAAGAGGACTTTTAAGAAAGTTAGAAAGGCTTACATGCAATTAACACTTAAGGAAATAACCTCTATACAAGCATAAAGAAGTGCGGCCAATAACATTATCTTGCTACTGCAGAGGGCATTTTTAGAAAGCCTTAATAGGATAATTAGTATTAGAGGAGTATTGCACTGCATTCATTGCTAACTCCTGAAACAAATACAGACAAAAATGTAGAATGGCTACCACACAGTAGAAATTCCTGATTACATAGACTAAGGATGTGAACAGGTCAGCTGAGTGACTCCTATCTATGCAGCCATTCAGAGACTGGCTAATGAAGGCTTCATCATTTTCAATATGTGCCTTATATTAGTGTTCATAGAGTCAATTTTATCAATCTTGTATTTATCCACTGTGAATTTTAGTAGCACACTTGACATGTCTGTCCATGTTTTCATGGAGATGAATTATCAACATATTCATTTGCAAAGAAAACTGAAGTGAGGATGTTTAGACTTAAAGTAAGTCTTATTTGAAGGGTAGGTTCTAAATGACATTTGTCATTGTCAATTAGATTATGGGAAGACATTTTTCAAAAATTCAAAAAGCTAAATCTGAAATGTCCAACTTTTGATGAGGATGTGTGTAAAGTATTTATAAAATATCCATTATTTCAAAATTACATACATAGGAGCTCTTTAAAGTTACATTATAAAAACTAATATCAATTTAAAAATGTTCAAGGAACTGTATACTATTTGTTATCATTTCACAGAGTATTTCGGAAAAATGCTCAGAAGCCACTAATTGAAACATATGACAATGAGTTCTATGGGTTAACAAATAGTAATTCACCAGAGACATCTCAGACTGTAGTCACAAATGGAATTTATTTCTGACTTTCAACCTATGACATTGACCATGTTAATACATTTAAAAAATTAATATACTATGGCAATTCTCCAAATTTTTAATTATCACAGGAATTACAATAATAAAATGAATAAAATAAGATATGCCCCAAATGAAAGTCATCTTAAATTGTTTTTTAAAGAGTCATTGACTATAATGACATTCTAGAATGAGAAAGAATAATAGGTGATCTCTTAAGTTTTGAATTAGCACAAAGCATTCGGGCATAGAGCCCTGCCACTTGATGTGAAACTTCCTGAATGTTTCCTATGGTGTGATTCATTGACATCTCTTAATCCCTACTTTCTTAATAGTTTCTCCAATTTTAATTAATATATTTTCATGCAGTCACACATTCACTTATGTACTATTTGCTCTAAATTTTTCTCTCCTCCTCAAATTATTCTGCAGTGCATTAAATAAGGGTTGTAAAAGTTTACTTCTGTAAAATTATGTTGCTTATGTAGGCTGAATATGTAAAGTACATTGGAGAACATGGTAAGATAAAAAGCAAAGCTGAGAAACTAACTATTTGGTATTCTGGTCCTGACTTTACTAAACATACTATAATTTGACTATTGATCACCTTTCCTACCTTCCCATTAGTTTGGTACTTAAATATAGCTTAAAATGAGGAACATTGCCAAAATTAAGAAAAAAACCAGTAACCCAAATTTAATAAGGAGTAAAAAGGTGAAGTATCATGGTCTTATTCTGTATGATATGGAAGAAAATATGATTATCAAATAAATATTAATACAAGAATATATAGTTCAACATTCAACATTGACTAAATAATGACTTATTAAAATCAGTTTTGTATTTATCACAGATTTTTTTTTTTTGCTTTTCTTATTATGTTCTTAAACTTTCTGTGGCTTAACTCTTATATTTCATGTCTTACTTAATTTGGGCTGCTATAACAGAATACCACAGACAACACAAGGAAATGGAAACTTTGGTTTCTCCCAAAGAGTATAAATAAATGTTTAAGAGATTGGGTAGAAGGAAACTTTATAATACATACAATTTTTTAAAAAATCTTTTAAATATAACATAATGTGAATATCATTTGTATATATATGCCATTTTAAATAAATGAGTAACAATGCCCAAGCCCTAGAGCTGTTGGAATAATTATTATTATTAACATATTGCTAGTAGCATTGTACATTAAAATGAAATAAGATTTTTCCAAATAGTTGTTATTCAGTAATTTTACTTTATTTTTATCTATGTTTAAATTTTGGACCATACACAAACGTCCTACAAAATGTCAATTGCCAAGTGCAACATAATACATTGACTGAGTCTAATTCTCTTAGTAGGAATCTTATGATTCTTACAAAGATTAATTAGCAACATAATTAGCAACACTTTATTAGCAATGAGCAACAATTAATTAGCAAAACATTCTTCTAATAAGATAATTTTAGAATAATATAGAAATAATTTTAGAGCATATAGAAATCATATCAAATAATTTAAGGGAATACAAAAATAATTTTTCAGGGACATAAGATTACATCTTATATTTTTCTCTACCTTTCAAACTTTCTAAATTTCAAACAAAGGTTGAAGTTAGAATAATAGCTGGATCAATGTATTTCTGATGAACAGTTACAAAAATCAATATGAACATCAGTATTATACCAAAATTAAGGACTGATTTTAAATTCTGGAATATGTCTCATCCTGAAAACTGTTTTTAACAAGTCTCAACTGGCAGACCTAGAAAACAAAGTGGGAATTCATGGAAACTATGCAAAAAATCTGTAGAAGTCATAAGGGCTGCAAAATTGGACAGACACCCGGAAGAGGGAATCATGGTTTGAAAGACCTTGTGCATGGTTCTGCAAGAATGTACAGTAAGAACTCAGATGAACTGATTGACCTGGAAGGAATCCTCACTGATATGATTTGGTTATTATTTAAAACCAACTTTTAGCTTTGCATAACTGCCTCTGTGTTCAAAGAAGGTTTGCTGGTGATCAGTACAAATGTCACATTGAAGCCTTCCTGAGACAACCAAAGCCTTAATTATGATGTTAAATTTCTCATTGTTTTATTTTTCACTAAGAAAAGAATACTGCTCATAATCAGGATTCTAAGACTCTGGCTACAGAGTCATTACAGGGGATAGCTTTTCTTCTTCACTGAGAGATAATGTGTCTGCAGCAAGGCTTGGCTTTGGGCCACGGTCACACCAGCAGTAAGCAGAGATCTCTCTCTGGGAGATAACATGTCGCATTTGGTGCATTTGAACAGAAGGTCTGACTTTAGTTTTCCGCTCAACTAAGTTTCCAGACACTCTCAGGAGTACACTGGTGGAAAGGCCGTGGGCTGGGGCTGAGACTTGTGAAAAACTCTCAGGCTGAATTAATTATATTTCTGGAAGTGATGGGAGAAACAAAAAAAAAAAAATCAAGAAACTGTGGGATCTGGGGAAGTAATTTACTTTTGAATTATTGCTTGGGAATTTTTAGGTGATACTGGAGTGCCAAAGGAGGAAATATTATCACAGATAACTAACTCTTAATGAGGACCTACTGAAGTGTAGCTATGACCTAATACCAAATTTAGGGCTGCAAAAGAATACAGAAGATCTGTATGGCACAATCCCTACTATTTCAAGGAACTTATAACCATTGAGAAAATTAATTATCTGACATAATAATACTTTGGGAGAATGGGACACAGACTGCATCTTTTTTCTGTTGTTTTAGGAGGCAATCCGGAGCTGGGGCTGCAATCCAGGCTAAAGCCATAAATGTTGGAGTCATTGCTCTTTCTGAATTTTAGGGGAAAAATCATTTCTTAACAGAAGTCACTGTTAAGAAATATGCAAGGACTAGGGTTTCTTTCTGCTTGTAGGTTCATAAGTTTACCTGCCAGAGTTTCATAGGTGCTGGCAGGAGACACAAGGCACAGACAAACAGCAGTGGCCAGAGGTTCATGCCTGTTTCCATCACTTCCCCATGCCACTCAAGTCCCATGGGGGTGAGCCAAAGGGCCCACCATAGACACTTGAACATGCAGGAGGTTGCATATCAGGAGAGGTACACTGAGCTTTAGGAATCCACTGTTTTTATAGAAAGCATAAGGCAGTTGGCTCTTAACTTGTGGAGAGATTTCTCATCATCTCTTAGAGTAACTCATTGAAAGCATAACCCCAAAAAATTGCCTGGGGGAAAAAGTGGTTGTAGCACTCTTGACATCACTAGCAAAAATGAACAGGGACAAAGGACCATCTCCCCTAACAGTCACCAGGGAGGAGAGGAGAAATGGCTAGCAGTAAACCTTAGGAAACACCTATATTAAAAATACACAGAAGAGACTAAATATGAATAATTAGAGGAACAGGAGAAAAGTCAAAAGAAAACAGTATATTAAAGTTAAGTATAAAAAGAATGTTCAGGAGGGAGCAGAGACATGAGATTCAGATATGTCAACAACATTCCCTACAAATTAAGGACATGAAATTGTTTGGACCAGTGCTGTGCAAATTTTTTTGTCTGAGTGTCCCTTTACACTGTTAAAAGCCTTGAGAATCCCAAGAGCTTTCATTTACATGGGTTATATTAATTGATACTTACTATATTAAAAATTAAACCTCAGAAAAATTTGAAATATTTAATTAAATCTTTCAAAATAGCAATTATGTTTTAGAAAAAACTTACTATATTTTCTAAAACTAAAAAAAGACTAATGAGAACATTATTTTATACTTTTATAAATCTCTGTCTTAATGCAAAATAGTTTGATTCTTATATCTGCTTCTGTATTCTTTGTATTACCATAAGTTGTATACATTGAAGAAAATCCAACCTCAAACAGATATGTACTTGAAAAAGAGGTGAGGGCATTTTAATAGCCATTTTCAGATAATTGGGGATATTCTTCTTTAATACTATACCAAAACTTGACAAGCAATAATTTTTAAATAGTAGTTGAAATGTGGAATCAGAAAATATATTACTTTTTTTTTGTACTATCCTACATTTAAATTCATTGGTATATCTTGCACTTTGAATGGATTATTTATCACACATGATTTCATCACCTCATGAACAGACAGACCATTCAGAAAGTATTGGTTTACTGAGTTATGCTGATCTTTTAAATGTTGGCACATTGCATTATACAAAATGAAGCATCACATTAAGTAATTGATTTCTTCACCTATCCCGTCAGAAAAGTATTTAAGAATTTGGTAGTGTAAGTCTCACAGTAGCAGATACAAGTTTTCCAAATTTCTAATTTTCATTGGAAAGGTCCAATTTTATCATTGACAATAAATACCATTAGGTGTTTTTCTTAAAGTGGCAGGTCCACTTTCTTTATTCACTTTCAAGAAAATGTCTGCAAAATACCCAACTCTGAATAACCTTAGTGTTTCTGTCAGTCTTTCTTTCAAGTAAAAATGGTGCTTCATGAAGAAAAGCAGCTAGTATAGCTTGCAGTGTAGACAATACAGAAGCCGGAGCACCATCATCATGCTTCTTTGTGAAATGGCAGTGCCCTATATGCTCTTCCCAGTGCAGCACACAGAAGATTAAAACAGTATTGCTGGAGACTTGAGATTTAATAAGAAACAATAAATTAATGATTTTTATGTTTCATCCAGGACATTCTTAATTTTTGTTTTTTTGTTTTTCCCTAAAAATTCCTGGCTGTGAAAAATACAATGGCTACTAGTGGCTTGGTGCCACACCCTTGATTTATGCTAAGCCACCAGCAGTTTCACCCACATTGTTTTGCATCATCAGTACACATGTCAACACAAAAAACAGGCATATAGCACCTTACTATTATTATTAAACTAATTGAATCATTACCACTAATGTATCTAAGGAACCCTAGAAGTCTGTAAACAATATTAAGGAGAAGTGTTATTTCAGAAACCGAAATGAAGACTGGGACTTCTTTCTTCCTTTAATTACTAATCTAGTACTTTTGGTTTTTATATTTAACTTTTCTGCTTACATCCTCTCTCCCCCACACCTCTCTCTCTCTCTCTCTCTCTCGCTCTTTCTGTGTGTGTGTGTGTGCACGTGCGTGTGTGTGTGCAAGCTTTCTCAGGAGATATTCAAAGTCTAAATAAGATATTTTAAGAAATATCTTATTTTCTTATTGTAGAACATTTTTAGAAATTCCTTGTGAATTATTTAATAGTTATTTTTTACTTTATATTAATATAACAGTTTTTAGTATATATAACATCTCTTGTGCTTTAGACAAACACTTTCTACGAGGTTCTCGGTTTCTGGCTATACTAAAAAAACGGTCTCTAATCTATATTTATAACTCTCTTCTCTGTGTTTGCTAATCTACTCCAATAAAATCATCACAGAGATTTTATTCATGTAAATCATCTCATCTTAAATGTGCCAGAATTTCAGATAGGGGCAGAAGAACCAATCACCAAGTCCAAGATATATCTCATCATTTTCTACAATGAAGATTTGACACCTAACTGACATAATTTTTAGTGTAAAGTTATCCAATTGGCAAGACATGTATTGTATCTATCAGTTGGATTTGAACACAACATTTTCTCCATATTTAGACAATGTCATAACATAAACTGATAAAACAAATAGAAATTGCATCAGATTGGATAATAAAAAGATGATATAAAGGAAAACTTACTAAATATTTCTGTGATGCTCTTAAATCTGGCATAAATGAATATTTACATGAAGTAGAAATAATTTCATCACATCTTTAAAAATAAAAAAAAGGATATTAGGAAATTTACATGTCTCAGAATTAGATTAATATATTTCAGAATGACTTACTGATAATAAACATTTTTACATTTATATTAGGAAGACTATTCACTACCAAAATGATTGAAAATGTAATGGTCAATATAGCTTATGGTCTTTCTGTCCAACTGAGTATATAACCGTTCAATACATCATACGCAAATGTCGCAGGACAGTATTTTAAATGTATTCAATTCATTTTCCTTAGTTCCTTCTTACTCACTACAATTCCTCAACCATTAAAATAACACTGAACTTATTGTCCATGGGAAGGAAGAACAGCAAAAGGAAACAGAATATGAACAGTCAAATATTAAGCATATGAAGTATGAAATGTCCAATTTCCTTAAGTCCTAAGTTTGATGGTTGATATCTCTCACATTTGACTTTGACACTTATTGTCTTATGTTTATTGTGAAGGTACACCCTCAGTCTTCAAACACACATTTTGGCTTGTGATTATCTTTTAAAAAATTTTTTAGAGCAATTTTTGTGAAACCATGGATAAGTCAAAAATTTGAGTTATTTTCGAATATGAGTTCCATTGTGGAAACAATGCAGCACAGACAGCTCAAAGTATCAATGAAGTGTTTGGGAAGGATGTGGCTAATGAACACACAGTACGTCAATGGTTTGAGAAGTTTTGTTATGATAATTTTAATCTTGAAAATGAGCCACGTGGGCAACCTGAGACCAAGGTGGATAATGATGAGCTGAAAACTGTAGTGGAAGCGAATCCATCTCAACCTGCACGTGAATTAGCAGCAAGGTTTGATGTTACTATTCCAACAATATTGGACCATTTGAAACAAATAGGCGAGGTAAAGAAGCTGGATAGATGGGTACTGCATGAATTAAACGAGCATCAGAAGAAAAATCCTCTGGAAGCTTGCCTTTCTTTGCTGTCACGACATAAAGGCGAACCATTTCTACACTGTATTGTTATGTGTGATGAAAAATGGATTCTTTTTGACAATCGCAAACATTTGGCACAATGGCTGAATAAAGATGAAGTGCTGAAACACAGTCTAAAACAGAATATTCATCAAAAAAAGCTAATGGTATCTGTTCGGTGGTCCAGCCCTGGTATTATCCGCTACAGCTTCATGAAACCTGGTCAATTGATTATGGCAGATGTCTACCACAACCAACTGGATGAAATGATGAGAATGCTTGTGATTAAGCAGCTGCAATTGGTCAGTAGAGACAGGCCAATCCTCTTGCAAGACAATGCTGGACCATGTCACACAAACAACGCTGCTCAAACTACAGAAGCTGGACTTAGAAACTCTCTGTCATCCACCGTATTCACCAGACTTTGCACCAACTGACTACCATGCCTTCCAGGCTTTGGACCACTTCTTCCAAGGAAAAATATTCAATTCTCAACAAGTTGTGGAAAACGCCTTTCACGATTTAGTCGCCACTTGCTCTCCACGCTTCTTCACTGCTGGCATAAACAAGCTACCCTTAAGGTGGCAAAACTGTGTCGATAGTTTAGGTGCATACTTTGATTAATTGTACTGCTTCTTGTTTGAGATATAATAAACTACACTTTTGATTAGAAATAGGACATTTCATATTCCTAAATAATTGACTTGACATTTCAAAATAGGCTTTAAAAATCCATAGCTAGGCCAAGTCTTAAATGCACTTTTAATTTATATAAATGATGTATATGGATTTGTAGGAAATTAATATGATTTGAATATTCCAAGAATTCAGAAATTAAACAATTAGAACAAAGAGAAATGTAAATAATGAATACCCGAGTAAGAAAGACAATATGTAGATACATTAGACATTTTTCCAACTTCGTGGTAAAAGTTCTCAATTGGATAGCAGGAAGAGGAAAGCTAGAGGAATTACTAGCCTTTAGTGGCTGATGGTGCATAAGAGGCCCAACACTCCTATTCCCTGGGGCTCTGTCCAGTGGAAAAGGGCTAAACCCTATATAAGTTCAGGGGAAATCTGAGAGTAGAGGAGAAGCCTTCTATATTTTTCATGTATAGCCTATGGACATTCAAACCTGGTAGGGAAACTTCACATTACATATGGTGCCAAATCAGTAAAATAGACACAGGCTATGGGCTTGACAGAAACTTCAGAAAATTTTTCTAAACCTGGCCTGGTGCAGATAAGGAAGCCAGTCTCCCATAAGGTACCTGTGGCAGATGGCATTTTTCAAGGATGACTGCAACAATTACTCTCATTCCCCTTGCTGATTTTACTACGTGACTCTGAGAGTCCTCCCATGAAGACATGGGGTTTGTGTTTCTTATTGAATCTGGTGGGCTTATGAATGATCAAAGTGATATTATATGATTTTGAGGCTGTCATAAAAGGCAAATGACTTCTGCCTGTGTCTCTTGGAATTTTTTTACTCCTTGGAACCCAGTTATTCTTACAATGAGAAAGCCCGAGCATCCAGGAGGGGCTGCATGTAGGTGTTGGGCCAACAGGCCCACATGAGATTGCAACCAACAGCCAGCATTGACACTTAGTCAAAGGAAAGCCTTTAGATGAATCCAGTCTCTAGACTTCAGGTATTCCAAATGAAGCCCCAAGTATCTCAGAACAGAAACAAGCTGTCCCCATTTGGCTTGTTCTGAATTCCTTCTCCTAGGAATACAAGAATATAATAAAATAGTTGTTTTATCATTGAATTTGGAGTTTTTTGTCATGAAGAATAAGTAACTGGGAGTAGAACTGAGAACAATCTGCTTTTGGGGTAAGGAAGCAAAGTGCCTAAGTACCTAGGTCTCATGCCTTGAAGCCATGACAGCGTCCTCAGGCATCAGGACCAGATACCACGGCAGGAGTTCGATCCCAGGCTAACTGAGTTGCATCTTAAAAGATGCTGGCAGAGCGGAAGATAACAATGGAATGGAAACCTTTTCTTACATGACGTGATAATACCGCAGATTCCCCGGAATTTAAGCTATAGAAGAATGCAAGGAAAATATGAAATGGAAGAACCACAAATTGGCAAAGTTTCATCCTAAAATATACACATTTAAATAATGTATTTGAGTTGAGATGATTTAGTTTTTCTTTATCACTTCTGGATTATTTTAAGTTTTATCATAGAGAAATAAAGTCCCATTCGAATTTTCTTAAATTCTAACTATATAAAATGCTCAGAGTGCTAGCTACATATATATTTTTAAACATGCTTGTGGAAAGGGACACTGCTCTGAGCTGATGACATATATCATCATGTGCCTCTCTACAAAGCTTCAAATTTTAACTGGAAAATAGTTTTTCAGTTGGCAAATTGAAACCAAAATTTCGTGTCTTCAATGCAGCCAATTTGAGCAGAAACTAACAGTTCTCTTTGCTTCCACATTATTTTGTTTTACTTTTCTAATTGTGGTAAAATACACATCACATAAAATTCACCACTTTAACTGTTCTTAAGTGTACAGCTCAGTAGTCTCTGCTTCTGCTTTTAAGGATTCAATCTGTATTTGAGAGCTCTCTAGAGATCTAATGTGAATTTTCAAGGAGGGGTCTTGAGAAAAGAACATTAGTTATTGTTCATAAATAACACATTCTAAATTTCTGCTAGTGATAATAGGTCTATACCCATCTAATCAGACTCTTCAATTGAACACTCTCTGAGACCTGTAGTAATGTTTGTAAGATAAGTAGGGCTGACTGGGATGTACCTCTGACCCCAATCCAAAATGTAGTTACCTGGCCTGGATGGGAGTTGAGTCTGTAGCCATCTTCTAAGAAGTCCAATAAATCTGACACAATAAGATAATAAAATATCATCAGGAACACTATCTCGACTAAAATTGATAAATCATCAATATGGTGCAACTTTAAAATGTTGATTTTATAATAAATCCCATTTGCAGTCAAATTCTAATTATTTAACATTGGCTTAATTCATTATATATTCATGAATTTCTTATGTTCCATTTTAAGACAACAAGATGAAAGTGCCAGTTAATTATTGATCAGAAGCTGGCCATTTTATGGAAGGCTCTGAGGAGTCCTTCCCCACTCCCACGTCCCAAAGGATGCTGCACCCACATGCTCCTTTCTTCCTGTCTCTAACACTTCACTCCCTAACTTTTATTCCTTTTCCCACTGAAACCTCACCTGCGTTCCCTTTCTGAGATGCTGGGCTTTAGTTCTATGGCACCATTTTCTCTCAAACTGGAATGATACTACCTGTGAACGAAAACTGTGTAGGAGGTTTAAAGCATTAGCGCACACAAGACCATTAGCTATGCGGAACTCTAAAGAATGTGGGCCTTTAAAGACAGTATACCAAGTTCAGGCAGATGAATTGTAATGTTACCTTGTAAACAATACTGTGGAAGTTGAGTTCAGTGGCTTCTCATAAAAATAAAAGTAAAGGCTCAATATTAGGCATTCACAGAGTTGGTGTTAATATATAACATCCCTCTTTTGTGACAAATGAGTTATTAATGCTTACCTGAATTCAGTTCTGAGAGAGAAAAGGAAGAGGGAGAGACAGTAATTGATGTTTTAGTTTCCATTCCAAATTTGAAGGGAGAATTTGCATAAGATAAGGACACTGACCACAATTTTGGCTCATACTTATTGAGTTCAGATAGAGATAAATGTGTATGGAGCATTCCTAATATTTTATTTCTAATAATTCTCTTGAGTCATGGACCCCTTTGACAATCAAGTAAAGCTGATTGGTCTCCAGTGTTTTTATGTGTATGAAAGAACAGTATAATCCTATTGAAATGTAGTTAACATATTAACAACTAATAATCTTTATCATCTCAAAGCAGTGGTGAGTACACACAATTTTTCGATATCTTCAATAACTTGAATGTAATATGAAAGATTCTGATTTCTTTGGGTAACAAAGAAATTTTGATGAATTTCTAGGTGAATTGGCGATTCACCTAGAATCGCCAATATTACTGCGGTTCATTGCTTACACTTAAGATAAAAGAAAATGCTAAATTTCAGTTACAGGATAGTAAAAAGAAAGATATATATATTTTTTCTTTTCCAAGTTCATCAACCCTCTCCAAATCTGTGTATAGAGACCTTAGGAGGTTTGGTGAGTGCTAGTTTAAGAACCCCTGAGTTAAGATTAGTTTACAACTTTAAATTACCCATGAAATGAATCGATTCATGCTTCATACTAATGTCAGGAAGAGTCATTTCTTATAAAATCTAAGCAAAAGTCTAAAATCAACAACAACAACAAACAGCAAAAATCCCATCTGTGTCCACCACAAATAAACTAGCAACCATAGACAGGCTTAGTCTCAGGATAGAGAAGGCTGTATACATTAGACTTCAAAAAGGATTTTGGGAAGCTTGCCAGTTCAAGTTTAAGCCACTTCCATATTTGACTAGAGTAAAAACAACTTTAGAAAATTTATAGACTTATTAGATGAGCCAGGTACTATTTGTGCTTAATCATACATTCTTTTTTCTACTGGTCCTTCAAGTGGAATTTCTTCATTGGTTAATTTTCTGTGTAACATTAGCTATGCCAATTACATGGGAAAGGTCAAGTTACTTAAACATTCAGCTCATCAGTTTTCTCTTGTGTAAAATGAATGGGTTAAGCTAAATGATCTTTAAGGTGGATTATGGTAGAAAGAGAATTAGTTTTGAAGTTAAACATTAGTTAAAATCCCCATTGCAATGCTATTAAATAAAATATGATTTAAGAAAGTTGAGACCCAGTTCATTACAGAGTTGTTATGAGGATAAAGTAAGATAATGCAATATCATGTTAATATTATCTTATCTTAATATTTCTATAAGGCACACAGTCAGCACTAAATAATGTGACTTCATATCCAGACTCTAATATGCTTGGACTACACATGCCGGCTCCATGTGTATGAAATCCTAATTGTTATTTTCAAATAACTGCTTGTTATTGAAAGTACTATGAACATTATGCTACAAAATGCTTGCACAGTTTACAGAAGAAAAAAGACCAACATTTCTCCAAATTGCTTACATCAGAAATGATGGAGTGCAGGATATAAAGCAGAGAATATTAAAGAACATGAAAAAGTTTGATAACATGGTCAGATTCTCTTTCAAATATTTTTCTAGGCCAGGAACACATAGAAAATGACAAGGTATGCCCAGTTTGCTGTGTAAACAGCAGATCAGGCTCCCTGTGGTGGGCACTAGCACACAGGGCAAGGGAGGCTGCTCCCACCCTTGCCCATTGGTCATCCTCAGCTCCACACAACCATAAGCCATCTCTGGCCCTTTCGGGGCATAGCAGCTGAGCCACTTCTCTCATATATACAAAATAGTTTGATAATGGTGAACTGTGAAGCTAATAGGATAGAGCACATCACATTCTGCTTTTTTAAATAGTTTTTCACTAGTTAAAGCTATTCTTTAACAACAACATTCACAGTGGGATCCTAAATGAGAGAATTCCTACAAGTTTTAGTTTACTTCAGCAGTACCATGGACTGCATTTTGTCCCCTTTAAATCATATGTTGAGGCCCTAACCCCCAATGTGATGGTACTTGGAAATGGGGCCTTTGAGACATAATTAGGTTTAGTTGAGTTCATGAGAGTGGGGCTGTCATAATGGTATTAGTGTTCTTATAAGAAAAGGAAGAGACACCAGAGCTCTCTCTGCCATGTGAGGACACAGGGAAAAGGCAAAGTCTCTAGGCCAGAAAGAGAGCCCTCACCTGAGTACGACCATACTGGTGCCCTGATCTTGGACTTTCAATTTTCAGAACTGCGAGAAAATTAATAATCTGTTGTTTAAGCCACCCCGTTTACAGTATTTTGTTATGGCAGCCCGAGCTAATACATGTGATAAGGCAATAGGGATAAAGAGTGTGACTCACAAAAGAGACATTCTATGTAACCTGCTAAAATTTTGCATGCTTTGAGATGAAAGGAAGTCTTTGCAGGTATTTAAAGTCTATGCTAATTTGCATTGCTATTATCTTCCTCTCTGTGTGCACAAAATAAAGACCCCTCAAAATATTCACACACTAATCCCTGGAACCTGTGAATTTGTTACCTTACATGACAAAAGGGATTTTATAGATGGCATTAAATTAGAGATCATGAGATGGGGAGATTATCTGGGATTATCCAAGTGTCCCCAAATGTAATCATTATGGTCCTCATAAGAGAGAGGCTAAGGGAGAGAGCCAGGAAATGAGATGTGATAATGGAAACAGAGGTGAGGAAGTGGGGGCGAGGGAGAGAAAGGGAAAAGGAGGGAGAGGGAGAGATACAGACAGAAAACTCATCATGCTGCTGCCTTTGAAGACAGAGGAGAGGCCAAGAGATAAAAATGCGGGAAGTAGGAAAAGGGGAGGAAATGAATTCTCCCCAGAGCCTCCAGAAGGAACACAACCTTGCCAATACCTTGATTTTAGGATTTCTACTTCTAGTACTGGAAGATCATACATTGGTGGTGTTTCAATCCACTAAGTTGTTCATTTTTTTCACTGTAGAATTAGGAAACTAATATACTATATTATCTAGATAAATAAATTTTTGCATAACTGTTTTTTTCTTCTGGGTGTAACATGTGAACTATAGCATTGGACCAAACAGAAATATGTATTGAATTTACCATGTGTGGAAATAGAGTTCCAGCACAGAAGTCCAATCATTCACCTTCAAGAAGAGTCATGGTAAAGTCGTTGAGGAATGATGCTTTATTCACCACTTATACTAAAATGTTAAGAAATATCAGGGATGTCTTAAAAAACAATTAACTAAACAGCTTATGTTTAAAACCCTTCCCACATGACACTGATGCGTCACTTTTAAAGAAAGACAGTTTGACAAAGTGCCTGATGGTGGGGTGGGGAGTTGAGGTTGGGGATGTCAGGGCATCACACTGTTGTGGTCATCGAGTCTCCCAGCTTCACCACTTGCTGGGACCTTGAAAAACTACCTCCCTCCTCTGTACCTCAGTTTTCTCAAAATTGGGGCTACTAATACTCCATACTTTATAAGATTAGTGTAAATAATTAATAGAGGTAATGTATGTAAAACACTAAGAACAGTATTTGGCACATAAAAATCACTATGAAAACACTAGCTGTTAGTGTTATTACCATGATTATCACCATGATTATTCCCACTAAACTAAATACATATCCAAGAAACCTAAGAGCTCTTCCATGGCCACAGTGATTGCTGAAGCCTTGCAATGGCCCCCAATGGACAACTACCTTCCTGGACCTTGTGGACGGCCTGCAAGACATCACCCACAGGCCGTTCACCATCCTGCTGGTTATACGACTGCCACACACTCTTCACTCTAGGAAATGATTCTTCCATGCCCACGGTTCAGTTTCAACAACGTAGGATCACTAAAGATATATTTCAAAAAAAGTGAGTTGTTTGGATGCTTTTGGAATTTAAATTTTTATTGGCTGAATTAGGATCATGTTTGGGCTTCTTAGTTGGCTAGTCAGAGTCTTAAACTAACAAATAGTGAGGCCTTTTAAATCTGTTGTACGTATTGTCCTGTACATTTAATCTTAAAAATATTACTTGTCCGAACCAAGTATTAGTCATGTCATAAGTGAGTTGAATAGATTACATAGATATTTCCCTTATTAAAGACAAAAATCTCAATATCATATTAACTTTGTGAAACTATCTTCTGAATTGTGTTGGTAAATATCCAATAACTGGGTACATTTATTAAGCTTTCAGTAAATAATTGAATTCATTTTAATGTAGAATAATTATAAAACATATAGAAAACTCTACATACACACATATAATGTTTATGTAACATATCAAATATATACTTAACATCTATTTATACAAATAAACATATATAGTATTCATTTAATATTTCCAAAGCATGAGAGGAAACCAAAGATTGCATTTATACAGTGTAGCTACGTGGGATTTGAACTATCCACATGCATGCTGAGGTGCTAGGATATGAATTCATATGTCTGGAGTTGCCAGTAAGAAGGCAATTCCAGTATTCTATCAGAGATGGCAATTGACATCTTCTTGGACCACAGCTCTAAAGTTTTTCAGTATTTACATAGATGCAATAAGATATCACCTGGTAATTACAATGTACACTGTAAATATATAATTACCCAAATAATTCAGTAGCTAAGTGTAATCCACTAGAGAACATGATCTTGTTGAAGTCCTTGAACGCCACGTCAGACCACTTGTGATCTCTCATATTTCCTAATTCATAGTAATAATTAAATACCATACCTTATTTGGAAATCCATTATTTTGCCATCTAATGACACTTTTTAATGAATTTATTTTATTTACTTTAAAGTTATACATACTATCTCCCCCCTTACAGTATGTAGCTTAAGCAAACGACTCATTCATTTTTAAAAACACTGCACATATTAGGTATGAGGTCCCCAGACATTTTTTTATTAGATTGCTTGAATGTGTTATTGAGTCTGTGGAACAGACTTAATTTTACTATGCTCTAGATAATTTTCTACATAGTCCAGGTGAAAATACAAATCATTCATTCCATCAGAGGCTGAAGGAGAGACAAGATACATCACGATGAAGCTAACATATTTTCTTCAATAATTTTAGCCTGAAGCTTTGGTTTTGTTGACAGCTGGATATCAGCATCATTTTCACATATGTACAGAATATTTGGTGGGCTTAATTCCTTCACTAATTCAATAAACATTTATAGGTGATCTCAAAAGCCTAGCACTATTTCAGTTATTGGAAATATAAATAAGTATTTTATTTGGCAAATTTTATAAAGGGAAAAATGCAAAAGTGATTTGCAGATTGCATATTTTTCAGTGGCTTATTATTGCATTAGCACAGAATTAGTCCTATGAAGAACATTAAGAAATGATGTTTTCCTATCTTTGACATGCCTTATAAAGAGTTTACTTAAAGTATCTGCATTTGCTATGAAGGGGAAACTAAAGACAAGGCTTTTTATACTCTACTATGCAGACTCTAGGCTGCTATATATCTGAGGAAGAATTTTCAGAGGTAGGGGGACAATGAATGAGGGGGACAACGTGAGAAATGAAGAGATACTACCTGGCATTGTGTTGGTGTAGAGCAGACTGTGCCCGAAGTCACGTGCTTTCCAGGTGCCCCCTGCCTTTCCTGATTATTCTTGGCACCAGAAGGTTAGACTGGAATTGTCCATTATGCCCTCTGGTAAAAATGTACAATAAGGGTTATTTAAATCAGGACTATATTTTTTTAAAATAACAAGAAATTTCCTTAGGAATTACTAAAACGTATTAGAACCACATGTAGTTTATGAAATTATTAACTGAATCAGAAATATATATACTGTATATAAAAATATAGGTAACATATAAAATTATTCTGATTCATCTTCTGTCCTTCGCAGGTGAAAACTGATGTAATTCTTACCTTATCACGCACAGTTGGTACCCATATCCTCTTTTCACCAGAATCTGGTTTGGTATCATTTTCAATACTCTCTTGTATTTACATTGCCTGTGTCCCAAATTGTTAGCTTTGGAAAGATTGATATCAAGACAAACTTCAGAACTTCAGAGGATTCTTAATTTATGTAGTCTGTTAATGTTCAAATTCCAAAAAAAACCCTGATTCATATCTTTATCAGTTATCGATATAATACTAGCTAAGCCTGTTATTACCAGCTATTGGCTCAGGCCAGGCAATAACACAGGAGAGTGTGTGCTCCTTGCACAGACTTCCTGTGGAATTCACGGCACAGCCGCCAGTTGCTTTAACTGAAAAGCGTGCCATCTACGATAGATCACTGAGTTTTGTCTTCTCATTTGAAATTTGATTTGTGCGGGGGCAGCAAGATAGATTTTATAGTTCATTTGAGCTTTGGGTCTGAAGAAAACTGTTGCCAGCTCTTCCACACCGTCTTTGACTCTGTGGTACGTTCTGATTTGTAGCAGCGAGAACCTCTCCCAGACACCGCAGTGGAGGAGTCTAGGAGTTCGTTCTTCAACTGTTTAATTCTTTTTCCTCCCTGGTATTTAACTGCAAGCATTTACCATTTTATCTTATATGATAAAGCGATGACTGCGTACACAAAGTCTTTTAAAAGAATTCGTTAATTAGGTACTTTATTTCAGAGAGATAAAACATTAACATTTATTACCTTGAAAAATACATACCCTATTCCTTCTTCTGTCAAAAGATAACTGCTCTTAGATGCACAGACATAGACATATGGATGAGCAGATAGACAGACAAATGGACAAATAGATAATCTGATTTTATCTACCCCTTAAAACTAAGTTGATTGTTTTGTTTCATGAAAAAGAAATTAAAAAGAAAATTCTACTAGGTATACATAAATAAGACTGAGTTCTTTTCATCAAAAAGGGGAGTGTTTTTCCTCTTCATTGCTGCTCGAACAGAAACTGAACAAGAGGTTCTAGTAAGGCTATGTGACGCAAATTCTATTATGTCATTGATGCAAATTCCATTAAGCACCACGTTGCTAAGGCTTGTGTTATGCCAAACATTCGTTATCACAGGAAGACTTGCTCTATTATATAAAATTAAGGATTTATCCTAATTAGAAACATAGATACTGTAGAGGAAAAAATACATACATGGTATCTACCAGGATTAGCATATATAATACTTTGAGAGATATTGATCCTTCATGCTGTAAATATAAATTTCAGGCTAATAGAAAATTTCCAAAAAGCCTTTAAATATTTTATGGTTAAACATTGTAATTAAAAGACATTAATTTGCTTCCTGCTGTTTAAAGATTAATACAAAAGTATAATGTGGTATGCTATCTACCACTAAGAATTATATTTTTATATTACTGTTTCCTTAAGAGTTCACTAATTCTGGATAAATGCTGTATATTTTATAAACTGTCTTTTATGTCTCCAAAAATGTCTATTTTATGAACAGACTGAAAAAGCTACTTCCTCTTCTAATGTATCACTCTAAAGTCTGGAGGACAGCGGTGACTAGGTCAAAAGGAGCTTAAAGCAGCAGGATATTTCAATTAATAAGACAAGATAAATATTTGAGTAGCTTGAAAGGTTCATTTCTCATAAAGATTCAGATAACTATCATATGTTATATAACGACTTAATTTTCCTAATCATCATCTGAAATTCCCTTCAAATTAAATATATATATATATATATATATGATATAGATACATTTTATTTGACATATCCTCCCAATGAAACAATTACTTTGGTGAATTTAATGGCCTTCCTCCTAACTGACAGAGCTGTGCAATGTTCACCATTTGGCTATTAAAATATTCTAATTAAATCAGTCACCCTAGTCCCATCTGTTACATACTGATCTCAAGCAGAGAAGCTGCTGGAATCTCTCCAGGGCAGTGAATGTACTTAGTTCCTTTCATGGCTCATTGGATGTCACAAGCAGGAGGACCTTGTTCTTGGTTTGAAATTATAACTAAGGCTCTGGGTATGCAATAAACCCCAGTGAATGTTATGGAGATTAATTCAGCTCTTTTTGCATACTCTTAGAATGCTTGCAGAGTAAAAACAATTGTGGTCCGTGTCACTGTTTGGCAGTCTACTCTTCACCATGATCTAGGAAAGAAGCATGCAGAGGATCCCTGAACATTCTACCCTGGTTCTAAGCAGAAGGTGATGGGTCCCAGAACCTAGGTCTATAGGAACATGGGTAAACTGGTTGGTTCACTAATCAAAGCTAAACCTGATCAGGATCTCAGAGTTCAGCGCCAAAGATAGATTCGTAAGTGCAGAAGATCTATCTTTTGCAAAGATCACAGGATCCACTCTCAGTGTTTTCCAACAAATTTATTGATCGTTACATTTTAATTTCTTAGAAATTATTAATGGTGTCATTGAAGGGTACCCTATAAAACTTCATGTGCCTAATCTACTTGTTACAATATGACAGTAAAAATGGTCTTGATATGTTAATTAGGTGAATTTAGCTGAAGAAGATAGCACTCTATTTCCATAATTGATGGGTGAGAAAATTGCATTTTTCTCTGCAAATGCTGCAGCTATTTTTCAGCTCTAACTACTTGACTCATGGAATGTCAGACGTCTTTTGCAAAGAAAAAAATTATTCTTATTACTATGTTTTAATAATTAGGTGGGCTAGTCTAGCTGACACGGCTGTTCCCCAAAATGCACATCTACACACTATTGGTTGTGAGGAGAGTTGGTAGTTAAGTTCATACTTCATATCTTTTTTGGCATCATGCAGGCCACAAAGTGTAAATAAATAAGCACATATTTTTATTCAAACAGCCAGCCATGTAACTTACCTGTATGTATATACACAAATGGGCACATACTTTTTCTTCCTTATCTTATTCTTTTTTCTAACATTTCAAATATCTGCTTTATCAAAGCTAATCATGCATAAAATTTAAAGAATCAACTACTTCTACCAGATTTAAAACTAATTCAGTTCCTTTAAGAGGTAACCATTTTTACCTCTTGTATCTTGTTAACTAAATGGTTAAACGTGTTTCCTAAATTTGCAGAGAACTTTATTTCGTAAGAAAGGAATTGCAACCTTCAGGGAAGCAGGCCCCCAGCTGAAACTGGAGGTAGGCACTTCAAACAAGAAGGGAGAGGCAGGATTTATGCTGTAAAGGTTGGCCATGTATACATATTCAACAAGTTATATGAGGCGCTATGAATAGTCAGGAGGGGAGCGTGCACATGTACAATAAGCAAACAAGCATGTTACATATGTCTCATGTTCACTTTGGGTAAGGAGACTTAACATTTAAATGGATTGCATTAGGCCCTATATGTCAAAAGGTGAAGCAGGGACACTAAGACACTTAGCATGCAGCCTCTGTAAACTTGCCAGAACCAGTCCACGGTCAATGGTCTCCTTACCAGGAGAAAGTTACTGAAATCAATTTCTTGTCCAGTCAAAGCTGTAGTTATGGCTTGTGGAACAGTGGGGGTCAGTTAGTCAGGGTCTGGAAGTGAATAAGCTGCAATTGTTTCAATATTGCTCCTTTCCAGACCAGTGCTTGTTTAGCTGCTAGAGAAAAAGAAAAACCTTGTGGCAGTTAGAATATAGTATATTCTTTAAGTGCAGGGGTGCATGACTTAACCCTTGCCTGGCATGGCCTTGGGTCTTCTTTATCATTTCATATCTTATTGCTATGAGAAGTCTGTTGCATCAGTCTTGTGATCTCTATTTTAACATTAATGCTGGTCCATTTTTGTGTCTAAATCCCAAAATGGAGGGGGTATAATGAGGCATGTCTGACCTCCCCTCCCATTATGGCCAGGAACTCAGTTTAGGAGATTTCTCTGGGGTCCTCTTAGCCAAGACAGGGTCTTTGCAGTCTGTTGGGGACTTAGGATTTTATTTTTAGTTCTTGATCTGAATCTTTGAGTGTTCACTTCCTTTTACATGAACTACATGCTTGTTAGTATCTACTGTATATAACCTATTATGGCTCTTTTCTGCTTGTCTTTTTTTCCCTCTTTTTTTTCCTACACACATGCAACTTCTTCCACCCCTTCTCCTGATAAGGTCATCTCTCACCTGCCTCTGATCAATACTTAGGGTTAGCACGTGTGTGACTCACATGCTACCCAGAGCTTATTTAATATTTACTAGTGGTAGGAGCAACATTTGCTCCTACCACTAGTAAAAATTTATTTTGGCTTTATTCTTGTCTTTTGCCTTTCATTCAATCCAGCAGCCAAACTTATTAACCCTACCTCCAAATTATATCCAAAATATAGGACCTAAATACTCTTTCCAACTCTACTGCTCAACCCTATCCAAAGCCACCACCCTCCCTCCTCTGCATATTGCAAATGCTACTAACTGATATACCTGCCTCTGCCTTAGCCTCCTGTTCACTCTGCTCTTAACACAGCAACCAGATTGATTGATTTTAAATATAGGATCCTGCCATTTCTCCTCTCAAGATGTCCCAGTGGTTTCCACTCATATTCTGGTGAAAGCCCAAGTCTGTGAATTCCTGAAGGATTAGACAGTCTCTTACCTCCCTGTGCTCATCTCTTAACATATTGTCCCCTGTGCATGCCACCCAGTGTGCTCTGGTTCCCTTGTTGTTCTGAAGACAAAGAAGGTGCAGTCTAGTCATTCTGCAGGGCGTTTGGAGAGCCATTGTAAATTTGTAAAATTCTGTCCTTTAATTCTAGGAAATTTCCTTGAATTATCTATCTGATAAGTCTCTCCTCTCTGTTTCCTCATGTATCTCTTTTAACTCAATTGTAGAATTCCTGGAATTATTTCTATTCTAGCTTTTCTCATGATTTCCATCTTTGTCTTTCTGCTCTACCTACTGGTGAATTTTCCAACTTTATCTTTTAAAACATCTATTGTTTCATTTCTCCTTTCTTGATTTTAATTTTCCAAAGATCATACTTTTATGTATATGTGTGTGATGTTTTAGGATTACACTTTTTTCCTGGCATATTTTTCATATTTCGTACTAGCAATATATTTTCTTATCTCTCCAAGGATATTGATGGTAGTGTTTTGAAGTTTTCTTTTCCCTGGAGAATCTCTATTTCTGTCAATTAAAAAAATGTCCTTTTGTTTGTTTTTACCTTTACTTATGTTTCAGTGGGCTTCCTTTGACTCTGCTCATTTTAAGGTGGCAAACTAAAAACCTGTTTAGATGTTCTGACTGCTATGCCCAGTGTGATCTTCTCCAAGTGGTGATTCAGCCAGACCATTTGGTGGGAAAAGATGGTGCCAGCGTCAGTACTGGGCATTCTTCTCTTAGTGTTATTACTCCTCTGATCTACAGCGTGGAGGATAGTGAGAGTTCAGCAGTAGAAGGGATTTAGAGTATGTAACTGCTTCCTTCCCAACTTTAGTTTTATTCATCCCATTTCAACCTCATTCTACACAATTGTCATTCTCTATCTTATTTGTAAGTTGACCCATAAGTGCTCTTGGTAATTAGAAAACCTGCTGAGAATACTTCATTTTAGATCATTCTATTGGCTCTCAGTCATACCCTTCCCCCAAGGCTCCCCCCACATCATAGCATTTTGTAATTCTGGGTCTGTTAAGTCAATAACTTTTTACCACATGCTTTACATCTTCTAAAATGCTGCTGCTTTTTCCTCCTCTACCATTTTTATTTTTCCTAATAATTTTACTTGATTTTTTTTTTTTAATTTCAGAATATTACGGGGGTACAAATGTTTTGGTTACATGGATTGCTTTTGTACTGCTTGAGTCAAAATTATAAGTGTGCCCACCACCCAGATAGTGTACATTGTACCTGTTAGGTATGATTTTACCCATTGTCTACTCCCCCCTCCCACCTGAATGATTTCTGTTGAGTTTTATTTCCACCTGTGCACATGAGTGTTGATCGGTTAGCTCCAATTTAATAGTGAGTACATGTGGTGTTTGTTTTTCCTTTCTTGTGACACTTACTTAGGAGAATGGTCTCAGTTCCATCGAGACTGTTGCAAAAGGTATTAATTCATTTTTTTATGGCTGAGTAGTATTCCATGGTATACATATACCACATTTTATTAATCCTCTCATGAATTGATGTGCACTTGGGTTGATTCCACATCTTTGCAATTGTGAATTGTGCTGCAATAAACATTCTAGTGCAAGTGTCTTTTTGATAAAATGAACTTTTTTCCTTTGGGTAAATACCCAGTAGTGGGATTGCTGGATCAAATGGTAGGTCTACTTTTAGTTCTCTGAGGAATCTCCATACTGTTTTCCATAAATGTTGCACTAGTTTGCAGTCCCACCAACAGTGTTTAAGTGTTCCTTTCTCTACACATCCATGCCAGCATCTGTTGTTTTGGGACATTTTGATAAAAGCCATTCTCACTAGGGATAGGTGATAGCTCATGTTTATTGCCCATTACTCTATCTTCTTTTGAAATGCTTCTGTTTGTGTCTTTTGCCCACTTTTTAATGGGGTTGTCAGATTTTTTTCTTGCTGATTTGCTTGAGTTCTTTGTAGATTCTGGTTATGAGCCCTTTATCGGATGTATAGCATGTGAATATTTTCTCCCATTCTGTAGGTTGTCTATTTGGTCTGTTGATTGTTTCCTTGGCTGTACAGAAACTTTTTAATTTAATTACATCCCATTTATTTATTTTTGTTGTTGTGGCTGTCGTTGGGGTCTTCTTCAAAAATTCTTTGCTTAGGCCCATATCTAGAAGAGTTTTTCCAACATTTTCTTCTAGAATTCTTAAGGTTTCATGTCTTAGATTTAAATCTGTTGTTCATCTTGAATTAATTGTTGTGAGTGGTGAGAGATATGGATCCTGTTTCAAGCTTCTACATGTGGCTATCCAATTTTCCCAGTACCATTTATTGAATAGGGATTCTTTTCCCCAGTGTATATTGCTGTCTACTTTGTCAAAGGTCAGACGGAAATATGTTGATGGTTTTATATCTGGGTTCTCTGTTCTGTTCCGTTGGTCTATGTCTCTATTTTTGTGCCAATACCATGCTGTTTTGGTTACTATAGCCTGGTAGTATGGTTTAAAGTCTGGTAAAATGATGTCCCCAGATTTGCTCCTTTTGCTTAAGGTTGCTTTGCCTATTTGGGTTCTTTTCTGGTTCCATACAAAGCGTAGAATAGGTCTCTTCACTGTAGCCTTACAGCAGTTTCCAATGGGAGGAAAAAAATGTGTATCCACCCTCTGTTCCAAGTACAACTATGTATTGAATGCACATGTTATTAGAATCACTATTAAGAAGGTTTCATTAACCATTCCCTGCCTGGGGTGGCTGCAGGGTGTCTGGTCAGTAAGGGAGCATGTGGAGCAGAACGGGGAATGGTGGGCAAGGGGGCACACAGGGCGGAGCCCTAAGTGGGGTTCAGGAGGATGGAGTGTGTTGTGGGCTCCCCTTGGCTGTCACGGCTGCAGCTGCCCAGGAGTGACTGCACCATCCAGCAGTGACCCCGACTGCCCAGACAGGAACCACCCTTTTTGCTGCCACCATCACTGTCTGGTGGCACCCCTGGAGGGTTGGGACCCGGCCACAGGTGCGGAAGTTCAGTGTCCCTGGGGAGCAGGTAGGCTGAGCGCCTCTGCCTCTCGCCATCGCGCAGGACATCCATCTGCACCGACTCCCCGCAAACAATTCCTCCACATCAGCCTAGTATCCTAGTTCTGAAGCTCATTACTTTCTTTGTTAACTGTTAGAGTGGCAGGGTTGTCCTTTGCCAACTAGTAGAGGGCCCAAGATAGGAGAAACGATATACAAATATGTCATGTTTGTTGACATTATTTGTGCATTTTAGGGAGAATACACTTTGGGGAAATAGCCTCTAAACCTTCACTGAACTATTAAACCTTCCTATGTTAGCAGTTGGATTTTTCTTGTGTTCTCAGCTACTTAGTGTTCTGAGGGCAAGACAGGGTGACAGCCAGCCTAATATTCTTCACAATCTTCATGCTAGGCATTCAGATGACAATCGATGGAATCCTCTAGAAGCTCAGGTGAATTTTAGTGGAGCTGCCAGGCAACATAAAGATGAGGACACAGATGTTGCTGAAAAACTCTATCAGAAGGTTTAAATTCTTTGCTGGGTTATGACGTGGCCTCAAAATCTGAAGAAAAAGGCCAAACATGTCAAAACTACTTGGAACCGTCATTGTAATAACATGTTTGTGAGTTCAGAAGAAAATAAAGACTTCTTACCATGGGGTTAAAAATAAAAGATGGCACATCCCAACTACACTGGAAAACAAACTTTTCAGTATGTTCATGACCATCATATAGAGGATGCTGGCTGGTTTATGAAAGCAGATGATGATACACATGTCATCCTAGACAACTTGAGTTGGCTTCTAGCAAAATAGAACCCTGAAGAACTCATTTACTTTGGGAGAAAATTTAACCCCTGTATAAAGCAGGGCTACATGAGCGAGGGAATGTGATGTGCACTGAGCAAAGAAACCTTGAAGAAGCTTGTTGATGCATCCAAAACAAACAAATGCACACAAAGTTCATCCATTGAAGACTGAGAGGTGGGAGACATATGGATATCATAAACACAGAAGCAGGGGATTCTAGAGGTCCCCCTGGAAAAGAAACTTTCTATCCCTTTGTGCCAGAAGACTACTTAATCAAAGGTCATCTAACCAGAAACTTTTGGTATTGGAAGTGTAACTATTATCCTCCCAAGAGGGTCCTCGTTGCTGTTCTGATCTTGCAGGTTCTTTTCACTATGTTGACTCTACAGCTATGTATGACTTAGAATATCTAGTTTATTTTCTTCATATGGTTATTTATATAGATATCAATATGCCTTATCTGAGAATATACTAAAGGAAATATGCAAAGCACACAAAAATGAAGATGCAAACATAAAATTAGAAAACTCTTGGAGGAAAAACATAAATGAACAGAGGTAAAATATCTAACATTGGACTGAGAAAGACATTTGTTTTTCTGTTTTAGAATACAAGAATCCCAATGAGGAATTATTTTTAGGTGAACATTCCACATTAGAAATCTTTCATATGTGTGGTTATCAACTGAAGCTCTAAATGACCTGTGCAGTCTGTTAAAATGTGTTTTGATACAATTATATGTGTTTGTGTGTGTGTGTGTGTGTGTATATATGTATGTATATGGCATGCTAGCTATCTATCTATATATCTATCTATATATATATGAAGAAATTGTTCTTTTACAATGGTGGGGAAGTAAAGGATCTAGAGATGTTTTTGCCTATTCCTGACCACATATTATGTTGTCACTGAGAAACCAAAACAGTTAAATGTGCTAAAACTACACTGCTGCATGCTCATATTACACATACAATGCTGGACAAATTTGCTTTAAAAATTTTATAAGGAAATATTGTTACTCAATGTTGTTTGTAAGCTCAAGACATGAATTTGTATTTGCAGTGATTATTTATATTTGGCAGTACCTCTTCCAGGAAAAGGTAGAATATGAATGGTGTGATTTCTAAACATGCATTAATGAAACCACATTTTGAGAGTCAAAAAAAAAATGCACATCTGTGTCTTTCAAGAGTCTACTAGAATATAGCTTTACTTCTCTAACATAACACTAAATTAGAAGAACTTAAAGCTGAAAATCATTAAGAAAATCGTTTTGATCAAGTTTTCAGTATCCGTGCTAGCTGTTGTATACGATTTATAAAAGGCATGACTTTTGCCTTCAAGTTATTTATTATTTGGATAATAGTTATATTTAAATGACCAGTATGAACAAAGAAGAGAACATGTAACTGACAAATTGTGTGGTTCTAAAAAGGAATATTCACTATTTTCTGGAGAATAGAGAAAAGACGTTCTCTGGAGGGTGAAGCTTGACTCAGACTTGGAGGAACGGGTGAGACTTGAGGACTGGAATGTGGGTGAAAAGGGGGAGGGAGCTTTCCATTTCAAGCTGGTGGAATAAGTTCATTGCATCTCATACAAGAACGTGATAGATACTTGGTAATTTATTGCTGAATAAAGGGTTGTTGAAATGAGAATACAGTTTTGACAGGGCTATAAGACATGTCTGATTGTAATGACCTTGTTAGGTGTCACTGAACAGTGCAAAGAGGATCCTTGCTAGTCAAGCTTTCAGCTGAGACCCTAGTCCTGATCTACACCTTGTCCACTACCTTGTGAGAGACCCTGAAAAGCTATATCCAGATTCCTGGTCCACTGAAATTGTGTGATAATAAATATGTGTCATTGCATTCCCTCATTTTGTAATCATTTGTTTCACAGCAACAGATAACTAATACAAACATATCGATTCGAACTGATAGACAAAGGATGCTGGTGTAGGTGATTAAAAGAAGAAAATATTGCAGAAGCAATATTCAGCTAGTGTGCAGTCAACAGAGAGCAATAGAAGCATGCAAAAAAAAAAAACCGTAAAACTAAATGTTTAGACCTAAAGTCTCTAACTGTGATAGAATCCATGCTAATTAAGATTTTGCAACCCCTGCTGCTACTACTCCTACTTTTTCCTTATATTTATTGAGAACTTTTTTCTATGCTAGACACACTTCTAAGCACCTTATGCATATTCAATCAGTTAAAACGTATAACTAGCTTATGAGATAGTTAAGTTCTTTTATTGTCCCATCTTATAGGTCATGAATCTTAACTGGGAAAAACCAAAGGGTGGTAGAGCCAGGCATTGTGATCCCAAAACCCATATTCTTAGAGATAAGGTGCTCTTATAATGGTTTGAGATGGCAAAAGATAGGAGGGTAGAAAGTTAAGTTAATTGAATTATGGCTGCATGATTGTAACATAACTTTTGTCTTAATGACATATGTACCATAACAGTAATAAAAGTTTCAGAAATGATGGGAACATATGTATTCAATGAACCACAAAAATAGTTATTAATATTATATCTCTGGCAAGTATAAATCCTATATTCCATCATGAACAAACCACTGAGATCTGTTGTAGACATTAAAAGCTTTTTGTCTGATGGACTTCAGTGCTCATTTGTCTATTAATTTCAAAACAGTTATTGAGAAACTGCTGTTTATAATACAGCAGTGTTATTTGTGTTTGTACAGGATCAGATCACCCAGAGGCAAACATCCCTGCCTTGTGGGTATATTTGCATTTGGTAAATTGAGATATAATTCTATGTCCAGTGATTAAAATACAAACCATATCATAATCACTTATCACTCAAGAAACCACTGGATGGGGGAAGATGAGGGAGTTACAGTAGTCAAAGATGGCTATGTTTTCTGGGGGAAAACATATGGGAAATGATATGGGAAAAAGTGATGGAGTTTGGTTGCATGAAACTGAGATCCCATAAAGATTTATATCTACATTTAAAGGTAAAAAATAAATGTATCACTAAGAGAACAGGCAAAAAGTACACTTGATTCTTTTTACCCTAAGTTCTAGACAGAAGAAGAAAATTCAAAATCACAAATCACCCCTCATGTAGGTTTCAGGTATAAATTCGTGTTAACCTGGGTTCCAAAAATCCTCCAGGAGAGTATTTAATTTATAGTGGTCTTAGATTGTCATTATTCTCTGGTATTTTCAGAAGTAAGGCAAACCTTTTTGGAAAAAATGTAACTTCAACTTAGGTTTAAAGAATTCTCACAGGTGAAGTGGGAAGACACTGGGATTCACAGTGGAAAGATCACAAAACACCCAAGGCAGCAGGGTGAGTGAGGGCAGCGCACACAACACAGAGCAGGGTCAGACCCCCGAAGACTTCAGATTTTGGAGATATCAGACATAGAATATACAATAAGCATATTTAATATGTTTTAAAGAAAGCAATTATGAAAATATGAGCAACACTTAAGAAATAAACCAATAGGTTTAAAAACCAGGAATAAAATATCTAGAAATGAAAATTATAATTGAAAATTTGAAACTCAATGGATTCTACATAGATCAAGAGAGTTAGACCCCAAAACTATTAGACTGAATTTCAGTGAGAAAAATATATGGAAGTTGAAAGAAACGGTAAACATGATATAGACAATAGAAGGAATTTTCTGACACATATTTCATTAATTTTCCCAAGGAAAGAATGGGAAAAAAATGGAAAAGAAGCCCTATTCAAAGAAATAGTATCTGAGAGTTTCACAGCTATAAGACAGAAACTTCAGATCGAGGAAGCATGGAAAATACAAATAAAAAGAAATCCAAACCTAGACATTTGATGGCGAAATGAAAGAACCCCAAAGAAAAAGAAAAAAAAAGTTAAAAACATTCATGTAGAAAGACAGATCACCTACAAAGAAAGAACAAATAGGCTGATACCTGACTTATTACCAACATAAAGGGAAGCAAGAAAACAGTAATATCATAATTTAATCTTCTAAAAGAAAATAGCCATCAACTTAAAATTCAAAATTCAATTTGGGAATGAAGTTTTAAATTTTCTGATACCTAAAACCCAAAAGTGTTTATCACTAACATAATTTTATAATGGAAATTCTAAAAGACACATTTCAGGAAGAAAGAAAATGATTTAAGAATGTAGGTTTAAGACACACACACACACAAAAAAAAAACCATTAGCAAAAAAGATTTTAATTTAGCTATGTGGGTAAATATAAATGAGTATTCATTCTATATAACAATAAAATATGATGTCTGGTCTGAGAAGTTGGAATAAAGCAGCCAAACATGTTGGCAAGGAGGACTCAAGCCTAAGTGGTACGTTTCTCAATTAATATAGCAGAATAAAAGAGAGGTCTGTAGGCAGCACGGAGCTGCAAGGCAGCATGGGTATCAGAGATCAGGAGAGGATCAAAGAATCAGTCTTTGGATTTTTGGTCTAGAGGAAGCAAGTCCCTGATGGCTGGTTCCACAATAACGAAATGTAAATTCCTAGTGAAGCGACATAAACATCCAAGTCAAAGTGCCTTTACAATTGCAAGTCCATATGGTTTTTTATGCATTTTAAAAATGCAACAAGATTAACAAATGAAGGAACCTATCTACACAGTGGTGACAAATAAAATTTCTTTACTTCCTGGGCCGCCTGTGCTGCCTCTGCTCCCTGCTCTCATTAACATACCATTTTTACTCCTTCATTTGCCCTGGTCTCATTAAAGGTAAAAGGAGCTTTAAGCTTCATATCACGAGGCAGGTTTTTATGTTTTAATGTATTTATTTAAAGAAGTCAGAAGGGAGGAGAATATTATTACTCAGCTTAATTTCACTTTGAAAGGAGAGCTCAAGCATCAGATGCTAATGTGTTCAGTTTCCTAAACAAGTCCCCTTTGAACAGTAAAAGCATTTCTTTGTCAAAACCTCCTTCTATTTTTTTCTCTCTCCATCAAAGGAATAGAAAAGTGTTGACTTTCTTTTGATTTTTATTTCATATAATGTCAATTTGTTATAAAAAGTTTTTTGGGGAAAATTTTATTTTCCCAAATATGGTCAAATATGAAAGAATCATGTAATTAATTTATTTTCTGGAAAGATGAGGACTGCAAAGTGTATTTATAATAAGGCAGAGGACCAAGAGTAACAAACAAAATTGGTCGTCTTATGTACACCTATTTGAATTTTCTCCAAATGTTTGCATTCGTTCCTGTTCCTATTAGCCTTTAGCCATAGAGACTGCAGAATAGCCATTTGTGCTTGTTTAATTCCTTCTATCTTTTAAAATCTCACCTTGGGATACAACCGCTGCAACTCTCTTTGTGGTCCTCACGCTTTGTGGTTCTGTCGGTTTAACCCATCATGGCGAGAGTCCTTTTTCCTCCATATCTAGTTAGCATTCTGTTAGGTAACACTTTCAGTTCTTAAAGAACGTCACACACTGATTTACTTCAATCTTCACTAGAAACAAGAATCCTATTTCTTTCTCTTTTCTATGCCATTTTCTGACTCTTTTATCTAACATTGTCCTTCCTCTATCTGCCTCCCAACTGTGTGTATTCCTTAACATATGATCCTTGGTCATCCGCCTCTCTCCAACATTTCTTCCCTCTGAGCTTGTCTCAGAGCTTAAATTATCCTTTTCAATAATCGTGTGATGCCCAATGTGAATTATAAGGTTCTCAGAAAATAATGAAAAGGTAAAATTTGACACGCACACTAGGTCTAAACTTAAGCAGTTGTCCTGGATTGTTATTTTGAATGTTGGAAACATGAGTTACGTTATGATTTATCAAGCTTGACCATAAAATTATGAAAATAAACAAATATATCTGTTCCTTTAGAACAAAGCAATACATCAAAGTAATAGACGTTCTTCATACTTATGTTCTATATTTGCTCACTTAACATGTTGACAAATAATATAGGCCTACGCCCCGTATCAAATATACCACCATGATCTTTTTTCTTGCACTCCTTCGTGACTCTTTACATAAGCTGAATCACTTTGGATAATGATGCTAAATTCAAAACCCAGGACACTGAAAGGAAAATTGATGCAAAATGCAAAATGCATTATGCATTTATTAATGCAAAATGATTAGCATCATAGTTCTCTCAGTCCTTGACTCAACCAAAATATTAATTTAATGAACCTCAGAGCAGGTTCAGGAAGAATTGTTTTTAGGATGACCTTTTCCTAATAGGTGTTAAAAGTTTTATTGTGAGAATACCATAAGACTGGCCTTTTTGTTTTAGCTTTGTCTTGATACTTTTATAACATATTGGCAATTAGAATCAATGTCAATATTCTTATTTTCAAAAGTCAAGACACATATTTTGATAATTAAAATATAAGTTGATTTTTTTCTTGGATGCCTAAAATCTGGATAATTAAACAAACTTCTAAAATCAATATTCTTTTGAGCAGAAAATGGACCTCCCCTAAAATACTTTAATCTCATTTCACTTTATAACATATACTAATAAATAAATTCCACTGTTTACTTTTTTGAAATTGTTAAGAATTATCAATTACTTCTGATTATTCAGAAAATTGTTTCTGAATAACTTAAATTATTTCTGATTTTGCCCTTGTCTTTTTCAGGGCAGTTATGCTATTTCTCTCAATTACCACTGTAATTATCACTGTATAATTTATAAATAATACTTCAAGAAACTATTTTATTATGTAACTGTTTGTTGTATCACTGACTCATTACAAAATAGCTTCACAGTCTGAAGTGTTTCTTATATAGTTCACAATAAGGCTCTGGATTTTTTTCCCGTGAGCCTGATGGTAGTATTTCCGTGTTGATTAGGAAGGCCTCCTAATGAAAAGCCACCTGGGTAAAAATAGGACATGCCCAAAGTACAGCAAATATAAAGCAACCCAGAGATTCAGGAAGCTGACAATATTACAAAAAATACAAGGAAATTGAATTAATTAATTATCTATATTTTAGTAACCTTATTGAATCCTTTAGTAAACACAAATCTTATACTGAAACCATGGTTGCGTTTTCCCTTCAGTAGACCATGTTTAATCCTGTATTACATTTTTAGTTCTCTTTTATCTTGAGTCCAATTTTCACTTTGGCTTTTTTATCTGATACTCAAGCACATCTGATATGTAAATAATATGTATTATTTAACATTATAGAAAATTCATTAGTGTACACATATAATTTAATAACTTTTAAAGCTCTGAAGGGATAAGTTTTCTTCTTTTTGTTTATTGGTTTTTGTTTTCAAATTTACATATTAGCATCTCAGGGACTTTTTAAAAAATTATTATATGCATATCTTTTCACAATAAAAAATGAAGAAATCTGTAATCTAATATCCAAATAAATTAACATTAATCGTTTAATTCAATTAGAATATTTATGAGATGTCTAAAAGTTTCTATCTAATACTCTCAAACACTATTTATGAATATTTGTTCTCTGACTTCTGTGTGAAATGTGACATATCTAATACAATCATTTTGTTCTTTGAGGACTTGGAAAAATGCTATGAAATGGCCAAATTACCATTACTATTAAAATAATTAAAATTCCAAGATATTTCTTGGAATTAAGTAATGAAGAAGGAAAAAATGTAGTGTTTCTCTTTTGTTTCTTTAATACTCTGAATTATGTAGAAACATGTTCATTTTAATATCAAATTTAATGTTATAATTTTATAAATAAAATGTTTTAATTTCATAAAAATAATTAAATGGATAATATTTTTTGCAAAAAAATAATGTGTCGTAGGATAACTCTTGTTTGAATCTATGCACTTTAGCGTTAGACTGAATTTAAAGACTATCAAATCCAACCAATTGGAATTGCAAATCTGACCGATTCTTACAGCAGAAATGCTATTATAACGTGTCACTGTTGCAGATAAGAGTGTAGTCGACCACTCAGAGGTGTTAGGGCTGAAGAGTGGCTGGAATTTATCGATTTAGTGAAATGAGGTTCTTCAAGTAATCAAATAAGTGTAATTTCAAACTCGCTTTGCTTGCAGTTTTTGTATGAGCTATGTATGAAAATCTCAAACTCAACATGGCTTTATCTTAGTACAGTTTTTAATGTTCAGATGCCTTTAATGAACTCTGCATTTTTAAACAGAAAATTCCATATAACAATCTACATTCTTAAACAATTAAGGAAATAAAATCACATGAACAGGCAAACCATCAAAGAAAACCTAAAACAAAAACCTATAACTCCATTACAAAATGTGTTTAGTAACTGAGAAGATTAGATTCATAACTGACTGACTGTAACTGAATGCAGTAATATAATTATGCTATATGTCAATAGTATCACAGAATGGGAAAAACAGGAATTACAGCATTTATTTCAAACAGAACTTCTCCAGTTGAAGCGGTGGTGACATGTCCCTCTCACAATCGGGACCCAGCATCTTTGAGACACTTCTGTGGAACCATGGGAGACCAGGGAAGAATTTTACAGAGAAAAATAGTGAAGTAAAAACATGATAACAATTTGCCCAAGACCTGATTCAAGAGTAGGGAGTTCTTAAACTTGGGATTTATGACTGGAAGGCCAGGGCTCTAGTTCAGGTTTTTATCACTGAGTTTTAAATAATGTTCCATTTTTAAACCTACTAATTTAATTATCTCATTAGTGGGACACTATAACAAACAATGGAAAACACAGGAACAATGCATTAATATCTCACCACCCAGAAATTATGATTCTAGCGTTATGATTTGGTACAATCATTGAAAGGAAAAACAAAAAGCAAAATTACCAGAAATAATTTCTTTAATAATATTTGTTTATAATCCATAAGATACCTTCCATAGGTTATAAAACCATAGTAGGGGCATTCTAAATATATAATACTAGCAGTTATTAGCACCTTCATCACCAAATAACCACAAAATAAATACCTCTACATATGAAGCTTGAGGAAAATTTCTTTATACAGTTATTCAGAAAAATAGTGTTAAAATGTTTGTGCATTCAGCTGTAAAAAAACAGGATAAAATCTTTATATTTATTACTATAACATCTTCAAGTTAGAGTGGTTTCGTTTTGCAATATTTGATATGGAAAAACTAGATAAAAGTAAACAGTGAGATTCTGTACAGAATTCCACTTAGTGTTATTTTTTAGACTATAAATACTGAACACATGAGTGATCATCAGCATAATGCACACAAGACAGTCTACTGAAATGTGTCAAAAACTTACAAAAATAACACTTTATTAATAGATGACATAAGAATGCTCCAATATTTTTATCACCAGGAAACTGCTTAGCTGCAAATGATCTTCACTCTAAGCATTTAGTTATGACTTATTATTTTTTGCATGCGTGAAATTTTCCATCAAATATCAGTTACAAATAATATTTCAGAAATGCAATCTCACTGAAATGCTCTAATAAAGCATTTTATACATATTAATTTATATGAGAATCTACGTTAACAGTAACAAACCAATCATAAAGGTTCTAAGAGTTTGATTTTGCCATATTTTTTGTACATGCTATAAGGAATGGAGTCACAAGAACAAAAACAAACCAAAAAAAACTCACCAAAAACAGTTTATGGAGATTATGTCTATGAATTCACAACAAAACTAACACTACCTGTCAAACTAATTTGAAAATAAAATGTATCATTCAAATCGGTGCAAAGTACAAAGATAACTCAAATTCAATTTCTAACACAGTAGTTTAATGTTTCACTGATTTTTGTTTTCTAAACTTGTTTTTCAAACCTTCCAGTCTTCTTTTAAATACTCCATATCATCAAAGGCTATTGGCAAAAGATATAGCAAAAATTTGACAGTAACAATCTGACTGCAGTGGGAAGGTGTGATATTTATTCATTCATTTTTTCATTCAACAAATACCTATTTGTTGAATACCTAAATGTCTACTATTGCCAAGCAATGTTGCCTGCAAAAATTCTTGCCTTCCCTGCACTGTACAGTCTAGTGGAGAAGCAAGTAATCACAAAAACAAGTAAAATAGATAGTATGTTAAATAATGATAAGTACTAGAAAAGAAGAGAGTGTGCATGTGTGTGTATACATACACTGTTCCTTTATATCATATATGGTACATATATTCATATATATGCTATAATATATATATATGATGCTAGTGCAAGTGAAAATGTCTGAGGGAGTGATAACCATGGAAAATCTTTCAGAGAAAGGAAATTTTGAGTAAAGATGGGAGATAAGTAAACAAGTTAGCCATGGAGATATTATTAGCAGGAGGAGGGACATTTTAGACCAACACAACAGCACAATAGCAAGCATAGGCACTGGTAGGTGCAGGGGGGGGGAAGCTATGTGATATGTTCAAGAAACAGGCCAGAGACCTGTGTGGCTGGACCAAAGAGAAGAAAGAAATGCACAGAAGATGACAGAGCAGTAATGAGAAGCCAGACTATGCAGCATTTTAGCACAGCAGGGATTTGGGGCTTTACCGTGAGTGGGCTCAGAGCCACTGGAGAGTTGTGGGCAGAGGAGTGACGTCACTTGACTTAAATATTAACAGTATCCTACTGACTGTGGTCTTAAGGGGAGACCACAAGAGCAAGGCCGGAAGCATAAAGGACCTAAGGACGTGGTCAAATAGTTTTTCATCTGTTTCTCAAACCTGAGAGTGCTGACTTTCGTGGCTTCAAGTTGTATCCTCACACATTCTCATATATCATATGTAATGTATGTCACTTTGTTGATTTCAGACATTTACACTATTATGTAAAAAAATCACCCACACACTTACCACTTAGGTTAAGTAATCGAGCATAGTTAGAATAGCTGTCTCACCGTAATGGCACCTTCTTTCTCATCCCAGAGGTCACCGCTACCATCAATGTCATGTTTAGGATTCCATGAGTACTTTAGACCACATTTTTAAAGCAAATTTAAGAGCCTGAGTATATTTTCCTTTCATCAGTTAATAGTGTTTCAGGAAAACAGAAATCCTCTAAGTATGTCAGAGTGAAGGTAA
Source organism: Daubentonia madagascariensis (assembly GCA_023783475.1). Lineage (NCBI taxonomy): Eukaryota > Metazoa > Chordata > Mammalia > Primates > Daubentoniidae > Daubentonia > Daubentonia madagascariensis. Next base: position 34,547,746 of record JAKFHU010002140.1, on the reverse strand, counting down.
TGCAGTGCATTGTTTATAGAATGTAGGAAAGATGAAGAAATAAAAACAGACAAGAGGTCTTATCCAGAACCTACAGAACATTAATGCTTCAGTGCTGAAGCTGCTGCATTTTCAAAGTCAGGAGCCCATGGAATTTCTCTTCATGGAATAGTCTCTTGAGGCTAATGCATCCTTCATGGAAACAGAGGCAGGGATATCACACTGCTGCTGAGGTTACTCAACCTTGGCTATTGCCATTAAAGAAAAAAAAATACACAAATACACAAAAATACACAATAAAGGGCCAATGGAAACTAGCTGCTAATGAAATCTAAGAAATAAAGTTGTCAGACTTCTACCCTTTGTTATACAGAGAAAAATGCACACAAGGTTGAAACAGAGTAGGGGAAAAATTGACAAATAGCACACTTCAATATAATTTTTTTAATTTTCAAAGATTTTTGTTCATATATAAACCTTTTTAAATATCTGGAATTAATTTCTGTCCTTGGTGAAAAGTAGAGATTCAATTTTACTTTTCCTAAATATATAGCCAATTATTGATAATTGGTTGATATCAATGACATCAACTCACTAAAGATCAATGCCAACTTTATCATACCTTATGCTTCCTCATCTGCGAGGTTCTATTTCAGGTCTCTTTTCTATTGCATGAGCAAATATGTTTCATTATCTCTGTACGAGTAATAATAGCTTATAGGCCTCAGATCTGGTGGGAAAAATTCCCACACATTAATTTTCTTTAATATTATTTTAGCTATTCTTGGCAATTATACTCTCTCAAATACAATTTAAAATTATCAAATTTTCTAATAAATTCTGTAAGAAATTATTGATATTATATCAAGTTCAGAGAGTAATTTTGGGGAAATTATATCATGTTAGTGAGACTGACAAATGAATGTGGTATCATAATCTTAAGCTCTCTTAAAAAATTTTACGTCTCCTCACAAAAGACTTTGTCTTTTGTTAAATTTATTCCTGAGTATTTCTGTTGCTATTATAAGTAGTATATTTCTTGCAATCACTTGTTATAAGTGTCCATCACTAGCATGTTGGGATATAATTGATTTTAAAAGTATTTATACCTAACTACTCATTTATTTTAGTATTTGTAGATACTTTGGGTTTAAGCAATAATAATAGACACATTTTTCACACTTCAATTTGAAACAATATGCTGTTACTTTTCCCTATGAAATATAATATTTGTATTAACTTATATAAGCTTATTTTATTTTTTCAGTCATTTAACAAATGAATCTGCTCTGTCAGAGACTGTCCTAGACTCTTGGAATATATCACTGAACAAAGCGGACTAAGGCACTTCACTAATTTCACTCTGTTAAGTCGGGCAGCGCAAAGGCAATATATGTAATCTAAACGTTTGTACCCTCATAATATTCTGAAATAAAATTTTAAAAAATGTTTTTCACTATTTTCTGCCATTCTTTTTTCAAGCATAGGTTTTGAATTTTATCAAATATATGTAGCAGGAATTTATGTTTTAATTTCTTCTGAGACTCAGTGTAAAACAATATCTTCCTTAGTCAAAATAAGTGAAAATACGCATGCAGGACTTAGAAGCAAGGTGGCTAAAAATAGGTTATGCAACACCTGTACTTTTTCTCATTCAAGTGAATAAATTTGAATATGCAAGGAAATGTGTAGTTTGGAAATTTTCATTAAAGAAGCACTGGCTCCCTGAGAATTTATAATGATTAGATTGCTCTTACTTTCCTTGGTTGAAATTAATACTTCCTGGTATGGAAACCCAAAGCCAATAATTAATAATGCATGTTTTAGGTTAGTAGCTTCCATTGGCAAATATAAATCCTTCTAAGAGAACAGTATTCATAAATTAGAATTTCTAAATTCTTACACAAGGAAACAAGACACCATGAGTAAATAATAGTAAAAATAATACACAACAAATTCAGATAGCCAAATAATTAAGATTTTAATAATCAGATAAAATACAAAATTACCACATATGAAATGTTTAATGAATTATTGTTGGTATGTCTCCACACCCTCTTTTCTATCCTCTCTTAGTCTCCAAATAAAGGCAAAGCAGAAAAGATTATTTAAAAAAAACCAGGAACAGAAAAATAAGAACTTTTAGAAATGAAAAAAAAATTATCATAACTTTCTAATAGATTGATTAAACAGCAGGTTGGGCACAGCTTGAGAGAGAGTTGGTGACGTGGAAATTACACAGAACACAGCAAAGTAGATGGTAAGATGAAAAGAGATGAAGGAGTGATTGAGAGACATTGGATCTGGAATGGGCCTGCTGAGACGTCTAGTCAAGGCTGTATGTCTAGAGAGGAGACTTATATTTGCTTCTATCAGGTTCCCCTGGGAGCTATCAACCTGGGATCATGTTATCTTCATTTCTCAACTCTGGCATTTCCTGTACCACGGCAATGACATGAACAATACAAATTCAAATCCTAAGCTGCAAGAGAAATTTAATCACTATAAAATCTGTGAAGTGGTTTATCCTCTTCTTAGGTTCTAGATTGATGCAGATAATAATTCTACTTATAATGGAAATCTAGTATGAACATGCAAGCATTTAGATTAGCACTTGCAGCGTATCCATGCCGAACAGGTGGCGTCAGTGTTAGAATGCTGGTTTCCTGTTCACTCCTAAGTTTTAGGCTTTCTGACTTTCTTATTTTCTTGGAAGCACAGTAAAGAATTTACTAGGAAGTTTTATATACTTTCAGATTACAGTATTTAGCATACCTAGTATTCACAGTATAGAAATACAAATATTTAAATATGTGTTTTATGCTTTGATGGACAGGACATAAACATATTCTGATGATGTAGATTGGTTTTTATCTAATATAATTTTATTGTCCATCTTTGTAGCAATTAGTATTATTTTTAATTGTAATGGGCTAATAAGGCAAAAAAATGTTGGCTTACCAAATGAATGATTTTCATAAAAGAAAGACTAAGTGTCATCTTCTGCATCATAGTCAAATAAAAATGGTGGATTGATTGACCACACAGTAGGGTCAACATATTGACTTCCAAGGACACTGAATTGTCATAGCCAAGAGCACATTTACGTCATGAGTGTCGACTTAGTTTATCCAAAAAAATCACCATATTATTGTGGTATTATTATGTGAAATTTATTGGGTTTGCAATTTTACTGATGATTAAATTGAATTTTTCATATAGAGTTCATATGATTTATAAGTGGAAGTAGTGTTTACATGATCTTGTGCTTTAGTACATTTGAGTAACAGTAAAAATAATTTGTAATAGTATCAACCATTTCCCACCCATCTACCCAGCAGCCCAGTGCCAAATTCCTGTGCTATCAGTAGATTATTAGTAAAATACTGACTAGAAGCAATTTGGAATTCTGAAAACCTAGTAACTTTAAAATGTCTTAAAATAGAATATTTTTAAAAGTTAGTACAATATTTAGTTTGAGGAAAAGCTCAATACTATACCATGGAAGGTTGGAGGGTTCATACTGGTAGGTGATGGGCCCTCTTGATGTAGCTTTGCTTAAATGGAAAAGCTTGAGAAACTCAAGGCTGGGTGCATTTATAAATCGTGTATAAGGTGAATATATTTCAACCATAATGTTTAGACATGTAATAATAATAATATCATTTGGGGGTACTTTGTCCAGGAATTATGGGTGAATTCTATACGTGCTTTAATTTCTTTAATCCTCAGAAACCCCAGATGAGAGATATAGTAGGACATGTCCAGTGTCCCGCTGCCAACCAAGTGCTGCCTGTTCCAGAGTACATGCTCTTACTCTGGATGCCGTAAGGCTTCCCAGACAGAAGTCTAAAAAAAAAAAGCCTAGGCCCAATCTCAGTTCTGCCACTTGCCTCACCAGAGTATTTAATCTTTCTATGTTTTGGTCTCCTTATTTATGGAAGAGAAATTATGTCTACTTCTCGAGGAGTTGTAAGGATAAGGGGGTGTAGCCATGCACAGCATGGCGGCTGGTGTAAAAGTTTCTCCATCTTCTTTAATGGAAATTTCTCAATCAGACTCATTTCCCATAGTCTTTGTTGTTTTCTTCAAATGTCTGTACTTTTCTGCTTTTTGGCCTTCTAACAATTTTCCCTTTTTGTATTTGTTAACCTTTCCATTTACTTTCTACTAGATCTCTCCTATTTTTCCAGACATGTCTTTAATTCTCTGAACCATTATCTTCTCACACTTAACTCCCGTACCCCGTTCATTTTTTTCTCTGATTATTCTATCCCCCCCTTGAACTTCAACTCCTTCATATAACTTCTTTTTTTATATTTAATAAATGATGCTGTTATTGTAGTGCACTAACACACCATCATTCAAGAGGCAAGAAATCAAACTACTTCAGTTTAAAATGCCCAAGAAATATATTACAATTTTTATTTTTCCATTCTTACTAGTTATTATCTAAATTATTGCTTTAGATTTATACTATATTCAATAGTAGAGGGACTGCCATAGAGTTTGAATGATATATGAAAGGTTGCTATTGCTGTTTAGATAGAGAAAACTACTGTGAAATGAGTAGATTTCAAAAATGTGACATATGAAAAGAGATCCTTTTTAATATTAATCAAAATCCACTGCATGGAATTTATAGTAATGCAGCCATGTGCATGCTCTGCTTTATTAATTAATAACTGTTAATATTAATTCTATTGTTTTATAAAAATATTAATTCTAATGAACCAAATTTTCTTTAAAGTACATGTTGCAATTATATTAATCTTTGCTTCTTATGGTGATACATAAAAAATGAGTGATAAAAATACACAAGCATATTTTGGTGACTTAAGAATTTAAAATAGAATTCATATTACAATTATGAATATTTTTCTCTAATATTGTAATCTTATATGTGTCGATTAAAAATTGGTACCTTTTAAAAAATGATTTCTTCTTTGTTGTCTGAGATTATTTCCTCTGAATCAATAAGACATCCAGAATAATCCCAATTAAGTAATGCTGATTTCAGAAACAGTTTTATAAATACTTAGGAACCAAACCCTTTCATTCTAATCCACGGAAAGTGACTCTGCACTAATATTGTCTGACAGTGACCTAATTATAGTCATTTGCATACTAATGAGACTTTGAAGGAGATAAGCAATAGCATGGTTGTAATAGATAATTAATTTGTATTTCAAAATAAGCTATGGCTATTTAACAACAACTCAAATGACACATTGAATTAAAAGAGTTGTTCAAGTTACTTCTTAACAATAAACTACTGTTCCAGCTTTTCAATTTTGTTTAAACTTCAAATTGATGAACATATCCCATGTATGCATGTATATTCATAAGGTAACTCCTCATTAAGCACATAATTCTCAAAATCATCTTCAAAATAATATCTCTCTTTGCCAAGAAATTAGGAATGATTTATGTATTATTAATTTTAATATTTTATTTTTATGTAGCAACATGCATCTGAATAGCACAATGCTATTACTTTTTAAATAATCTTACATCATCCCCTAAAATCATAAGCCCCCTATTTTAGTCATTGGGATTGGAGCACTGAGAGGTAAAGGGATTTGGCCACACAAAGCAAATGAAGATGAGCTAGGTCTTCCCTGAGGTAGCCTTCTGCATGCTTCATTTTGCCTGCTAACATGAAATAAGACTTACAGAACCTTGAGTAAACTGATCAGGCCAACTAATAAACTTGTTCGACACATCCAATGTACAGTCCCTATTGATCATTGAAAGCATAAAATATCTAAAATCATTCTCCAGTCACTGCAACTGGAAATGTATAAGTGAGTTGGGGTGATTTATACAATGCCTTTCTCTTTTGACCCATTAATCTCTCTTTCTTTAAGTTTCAAACTGTGACTGTGTTTTATTTTCATAAAGATAAGTCACTCTATAGTATAGCTGTTCTGTTATCAATTACTCCACCCCTGCCAGTCCTGAAAAAAAATCACTGATGGAATAATTGTGGGTGAATTATGAAAGCAATACAGGCCTTTATCCAAGAGAAATTTAAAATTTTCACATTAAAAAATATCTCCCCACTGATCCCAGAGGGCGCATCTAACACAGACACTCACTGGTGTTATTTCTGTAGCCTCTGACAGGAAGATTAATATTTGTTGGGATTTCAGGTAAGTAGGAAGGAACTGACAGTAAAGCAAGAGCACAAAAGGGGAAGAGGAAGAAGAAAGTGGCCACATGTTTGAAATACTAGGTTTATGGTCAGTCTTGCAATCTTGAAAAGCCAACATGACCTTAAAGGTTAGAAATCCTTTCTCCTTTACAATACAAAATTTATTTCACTGGAATTACAGACTTTCAGTTTATCTGTCATTGTTCAAAAAATAGCGGAATGACAGACCTTAGAGCTAGAAGAAACTTCAATGGACTTTATATATTATATTATATTTTAACTTAAAAATACTTGAAGATTTTATTTTAATTTTTATTTTATATGGGGGAATCATTAAAAGCTAAAAGACATTAGGTGACATTCTTAAGGTCACAAACAATAAGCAGTGGATTGTCAATTAATCTCAGATTCTATATAGTAGGATGTTAAATACCTGCTTTTTCCCCTTTAAGTGCACCTAAAATGCTAGAATGAATCATGTGAAATCCACAGGTAACACTTTATCTGAGCAGGTATGTTCTCGTCTTTTCATTGCAAAATCTCACTGGCATGCCTGTGTTTGAAGGCTCTTGACCACACAAACATTGTAGGTAAGACCAAATTTAAGACAAAATATCCTAAAACAAAAACATTTTGCTAATTTGGAAAAGGCCTAATTACTAATATTTCAAATATTAGTAAACAGTAAATATATTTCATTAATATATCCCATATAACTATCATCCAAATTATCCCATCACTTTTCAAACCTAAAAATGTTTGATTTTCTGACACAGAGCTGAACTTGCACTGCCCTAAAGCAATCGATCTTATCCCAAAACAGACATCAGTATTTCCAAGGTTCTTTATGTTCAACTTTTGATATCCCACGTCACTTTATGACTTTTTTGGAGTTTATACACACTGTTTCATTGATACACACACAAAGACACTCAGCTGGCTTTGCTAAGCATGTATTACTTCAAAGAACATAACTATAACTCTGTCCACTGCCATGCTGAAGAAACACTGTCCTAATTATTAAGCCTCTTTCCGGATGCTGAAAATTCTGAGTTTCAGAATTGTCCGGGCACTGCAAAGTACTACTCTAAAAGTCACCTTGGTGCATGTACTAGTAGCTAGCAACACATCACCAAAAGTACATTTCCTTAAAACAAAAATCATACTTTCTATACACTTCAGATAAAAATAGCAGAGGCCTCTAGCACTGTTCCACATTTTATGGTCTCATGGACAAACACAAGAAGTGTCATTTAAAAACAAACAAGCAAATAAAATGCATGAGTGTTCATTTAATTGTACAGAATGTTGTAGTTTTCCTGAGTTATCCCCTTCAGTCTAGATTAGATCTGTATAGTTGATGCATATCTGCTTCTTGCCGTGTCAGTCATGAAGCTGAGCAGATATTTTGTATACTGGAGCCTAGGTTGGCCAAGCCTACCTCTACACTCCAGAAGCTTATCGTAATTCTGGATGTTAAAACCAAATAGCTCTAGGAAAAAGAGGTTCAAAGTTGGAAATTCTTCTTAGTTCTCGTGCATGTTATTCATAAAGGTACTTAGCTGCTTTTCTGTTACTATTAGTATTTATCTTTATAAGCATTCTGGTCTAGATACAACCTTAGTAGAGCTTCATGAGATCTGTCATCACAAATGCTTGGATGATGATAGGTCTGGGGAGGTTAAGTGACAAAGACGGATCTAGAAGGTGTATTATGGTGGTTATTTATCTCAATGCTGCTGAAAAATCTACCTTAGGTCACTTGAGAAAGAGGTTGTTCCCTCTTGCCAACGTAATGTGGATGAAGTTAAACCATGGCTGACTGCATTGTGTCCCAGCAAATGCTAGACTAGCTAGCCCTTCCGTAGCTGGCTGATAAGGACTATTTGGGAGGTGGAAAAATTCTCAACAGACCTCTTACCTCTTCTTACTATATACTAGTTTTTCTTTAGCTGTTGTGAGCATAGAGTGTCAAACTGCAGGCAAGTGTAAAAGAGCCAGACAGACTTACTGAGAACCTGGTGGGCTATCTCTGTAAGTAAAATGATAAAACAGATTAAACACCATTTGGTAACTCATAGTCTAGAAGGATTGGAGAAATATTTAAAAAAACATAATTACGATGAAATGGAGGAAGCAAATAGCAAAAGTATGTACAAGCTGTGATGGTGTTGGGAAGTAGAGCATGCTTACTGAGGCGTGGGCTTCCAGGAGAGTCCTGAGAGAGAAGGTGGCACTAGATATGAATCCTTACATATGGCTGGAATTTGAGGCTATCATTGTCATGACACTTACTGAGGGTAGCCTCATGGTTCTCACACCCTTTCTGTTCACAACCTGTACTGCCTCTCCCCTTGAGTGTGTGGGGAAACTGTGATTTGGGATTAGCCAGTAGAATATGGCAAAGGTGAAAGGATTTAGTAATTAAGTAATTAAGGTGAAGTTAATCTCTCTACTGCTTTTTTTTGGGGGGGGAGTTATTTTATTTTATTTTATTTTATTTCAGAATATTACAGGGGTACAAACATTTAGGTTACATATATTGCCTTTGCACCACCTGAGTCAGAGCTACAAGCATACCCCTCCCCCAGACAGTGCGCACCACACCCATTAGGTGTGAATATACCCATCCTCTCCTCCCCCTCCCACCTGCCTGATACCCATTGAATGTTACTTCCATAGGTGCACATAAGTGTTGATCAATTAGTACCAAATTGATGGTGAGTACATGTGGTGCTTGTTTTTTCATTCTTGTGATACTTCACTTAGAAGGATGGGCTCCAGCTCCATCCATGATAATACAAGAGGTGTTAGTTCACCATTGTTTTCTATGGCTCAGTAGTACTCCATGGTACACATACACCACATTTTATTAATCCACTCATGTATTCAGGGGCACTTGGGTTATTTCCACATCTTTGCAATTGTGAATTGTGCTGCTATAAACATTTGAATGTAGTTGTCTTTATTATAGAAAGTCTTTCTTTCCTTTGGGTAGATGCCCAGTAGTGAGATTGCTGAATCAAATGGTAGTTCTACTTTTAGTTCTTTGAGGTATCTCCATGTTACTTTCCATAGAGGTTGTACTAGTTTGCAGTCCCACCAGCAGTGTATGAGTGTTCCTATCTCTCTGCATCCACGACAACATTTGTTGTTTTGGGACTTTTTGATAAAAGCCATTCTCACTGGAGTTAAGTGATACCTCATTGTGATTTTGATTTGCATTTCCCTGATGATTAGAGAAGTTGAGCATTTTTTCATGTTGACTGGCCATTAGTTTATCTTCTTTTGAAAAGTTTCTGTTCATGTCTTTTGCCCACTTTTTAATGGGGTTTTTTGATTTTTTTTCTTGCTGATTTTCCTGAGCTCTATATAGATTCTAGTTATCAGCCCTTTATTGGATGTATAGCATGCAAGCATTTTCTCCCATTCTGTAGGTTGTCTATTTGCTCTTGTGATAGTTTCTTTGGCTGTGCAGAAGCTTTTTAATTTGATCAGGTCCCATTTATTTATTTTTGTTGATGCTATGATTGCTTTTGGGGTTTTCTTCATGAATTCTTTGCTTAGGCTGATGTCTATAAGAGTTTTTCCAATGTTTTCTCCTAGAATTCTTATGGTTTCATGCCTTAGGTTTAAGTCTGTTATCCATATCATGAGTTGATTTTTGTGAGAGGTGAGAGGTGCAGATCCTGTTTCAGTCTTCTATATGTAGCTATCCAGTTTTCCCAGCACCATTTACTGAACCGGGATTCTTTTACCCAGTGTATGTTTTTGTCTACTTTGTCAAAGATCAGATGGCTATATGCATTGCTTTTTTGCAGTTAATTGTGCCCAGCTCTGTGGAGGGCTTGAATAGTAGTAGTGCAAGTGGACAGATGAACTGGTTCAGGGCTTCTTGAGAGAGAGAACTGCTCTTTTTCAACTAGGAGTCTTGAGAAAACAACTCTGGACCCCTTGTCCCAGGTGTGGAGGGGGCATGTGTAGTTCCAAGGATGTGGTGGAGAGAAAGCATTCAGTGCTCTACTTGAGAGAGCTTGGGGAGCTAGTGCCATGAATGTTGGCCAGGAAAAATGGAATCATGGAGAGCCATTGGCTGCATCTTCTGCAACTAGGAGTGGCCTTCCTTGTCCTTAGATTCTACCCTCCAGTTCTAGCAAAGTCACCCTCTGCTTCAGACAGCTCACACCCTTTGTTGCATACTGAGCACTCTGTGTTGATGAAACAGATGTAAACCAATTACATAAATCCCAGGCCATGGAGTTGTTGAATAAATAATGTAAACAGAAAACATAATTCAAAAATTAATCATGGTCTTTGAAAAGACTCAAGGGTGACTGGCATCACTAGCTGAGAGAATACCGCTGTTCTCAAGATTCTAATTTCGTTGATGTTGCTGAAGATATACTTGGGCATTATTTTCTCCTGAAAGTTTTCACAGCTTCATACAAAGCATAAGAAAGCAAAGTGGAGATGTGACACTTTTTATTCAGAAATTAAGATATAAATATTCTAATATAACTCTTAAAGAAGAAATCAAGAATTTTATTTAGTATTCTAAATTATTTAGAAAGCTTGTTTCAATAATCCAATTTAGAAATTTGTGAAATGTGAAGGAAAAAATGAAGATTTTGGTTAATTTGTTTTTAATGATTTCAAATGACCAAATTAAAAAATATCAGCTACAAATAATTAGAAATAATATAAAATTATGATATGCTATACCAAAGTATATATAATATTTTTATGCAGTATATAAGATCTATACAACAAAAATTAAATTTTGTTATCTCATTCTGAAGGTGCCAAAGGAATCTGAGTGGGATTAAAACTAGGTATTTTACAAAATTATAAAGTACTTTGGATGGCTTATATTTTGTAATTTAAACCCAAACCTTTCTGATGGCCAAAAAAACAATGTGTGTTATTAAATTTATTTTAAAGAAATCTTCAAGTTCAAGTATGAGTGCAGGAAAGTAGCAACACTTAAATTCATTGTGTTATTTTTAGTAGAAAAAAACAACACAGCACATTTTGCGAAAACACTTTGTTAACATGAGATAATAAATTAAAAGAGAGAAAGAGAGAGAAATGAACTGCCACCACAACCACAGAATAAGAAAAGAAACTGGAAAACATAAATAAAAATGTTAATAATAGTTGCATATTAGAGATGAAACAACAAATAAATTTTTGTTTTAAATGTGTGTTTTTATTTTCAGTTTCAGGGCTTTCTTCATTTTTTTTTTTTTTTGGCCTGGCACAAGGTGAACCTTTAATAAATGTTAGTAGAATCAACAAATGAAAGAATGAAGAACACATAAATAAATGTATGACCAAACAAGCACATAATTAGTTAAGAGGTAATTAAGTTACACATAAAAAATGACAACTCCTGAGCATTCACTTGATTTTCTCATTTTTGTCTGCCATTTCTGTGTCTCGAGGTGGGTTAAGCTCACATATGGCTGGAGCCCTCCTCCTGCAATGCGGTGGCCAAGTGTAGGTTAGTGGCCACTTTTCTCAACTGATGTCTGACCATTTAGGCCAAGGTGTAGAGTCCAACTCCATACCTCTTCTTTTTTTTTAATTTCAAAATATTATGGGGTACAAATGTTTTTGGTTACATTATCGATTTTGTTATGCTCGAGTCAGGGTTATAAGTGTGCCCATCACCCAGACAGTGTTCATTGAACCCGGTAGGTAGGTTTTTGCCCATCTTCTCCTCTGCCCTCCCCACTCCTTGATTTCCACTGAGTTTTACTTTCCTCTGTGCACATATGTATTCATTGGTTAGTTCCAGCTTAATAGCGAGTACATGTGGTGCTTGTTTTTCCATTCTTTAGATACTTCACTTAGGATAATGGTCTCCAGTTCCATCCAAATTGTTGCAAAAGACCTTAATTCATCCTTCCTCATGGCTAAGTAGTATTCCATAGTATACATATACCACATTTTGTTAATCCACTCAAGAATGGATGGACATTTGGGGTGATTCCACATCTTTGCAATAGTGGATTCTGCTGCAATAAACATTCAAGTGCAGGTGTCTTTTTAATAAAATGACTTCTTTTCCTTTGGGTAAATACCCAGTAGTGTGATTGCTGGATCAAATGGTAGGTCTACTTTTACTTCTTTGAGGAATCTCCATACTGTTTTCCACACAGGCTGTACTAATGTGCAGTCCCACCAAGAGTGTATAAGCATCCCTATCTCTCTGCATCCATGCAAGCATCTATTGTTTTTGGACTTTTTAATAAAAGCCATTCTAACTGGGGTAAGGTGATATCTCATTGTAGTTTTAATTTGCATCTCTCTGATAACTAGTGACATCGAGCATTTTTCATATGTTTGTTTGCCATTTGTCTGTCTTCTTTTGAAGAGCTTCTTTTCATGTCTTTTGCCCACTTTTTAATGGGGTTGTTTTTACCTTGCTGATTTGCTTGAGTTCTTTGTAGATTCTGGTTACTAGCTCTTAATCAGATGTATAGCTTGTGGATACTTTCTCACTTGTGGATACTTGTCTCTTTGCTCTGTTGATTATTTCCTTGGCTGTGCAGAAGGTTTTAATTTAATCAAGTCCCATTTATTCATTTTTGTTGTTGTTATGATTGCCATTGGGGTCTTCTTCATAAATTCTTTGCCTAGGCCAATATCTAAAAGAGTTTTTCAAACATTTTCTTCTAGAATTCTTAAGGTTTCATGTCCTAGATTTAAATCTGTTGTTCATCTTGAATTAATTGTTGTGAGTGGTGAGAGATATGGATCCTGTTTCAATCTTCTACCTGTGGCTGTCCAATTTCCCCAACACCATTTATTGAATAGAGCTACTTTTCCCCAGTGTATATTGTTGCCTACTTTGTCAAAGATCAGCTAGCTGTATGTGGATGGTTTTATATCTGGGTTCTCTCCATTAAGCATGGATGATTATATATTATTTTATCATTGGAAACATGTTCAATGTTATTAAATATTAGTAAGAGAAGCTCCTGGAAAATATCAATGATGTTGACAAAATACTTCAAAAATAGTTTTAGATTTCTCATATCAATTCAAATAAAATAATTTGATTTAAATCAACTGATAGGATAAAATTATAAACGTGAAATTATTACCTATGCAATGTCAACAATCAATGCAGAGGCACTTTCGCATTAAAATTTCATGTCACTTTATTTCATATTAATTTTTTAAAAATGACTTCTAAATTCTTAGGCCTTCTTATGCCAAACTTAACATAACTATTATCAGTGGATAGTCTCTCTGGAATGAAATTGTAGAGGTTATACTTCTAACTACATACTCTTGGTGGCATTTAATCATGTACTCCTTTTAATTGCCACATATTTTTATTATAAAATATTTATTTAAGAGGACTAAAGATTTTCTAACATGTCTATGTCAAATGTCTTTGGGGTCCCTTACACACCTAAGTCAGTGCTACAACATATCTTCAATAATCTCTTACCAACCAGCAAGAAAAATATTCATTGAGTGCAGCCTTTTTTATTCAAAACTATCCAGAAAGACTTTTTATAAAAACATGAAATATAAATTATACTGAAAAATAGATTTCAATTTTATTTGCAGTAAATAAAATAATTGTACAAATAACAATTAGGAAATATAATCAAATTATGCCAGTTCAGAAACAAAAGCTGGTTTTTTGAAATGTGAAGGAAAAAATGAGAACACAGTTTTAAATAGGTGGTGATTACCACAGGCATTCACAGAGACAGAAAGTTCAGATAAAATTCATATTTGCAGAGATCTGTAAGGATTTAAGCCAGAATGCAGTGGAGGTATATTTTGGAGGAAAACTGGGAAATCTTACTATCTTGTAATATATGTGAAACTTTCAGCTGATGAGTAAATGGTGAAGACTGAGATTTGTTTATTTCAACTGGAGTGATGCTCTGACAGATATCCTAGTTCACTGATATTCAATAAACAAGAAAAAAAAGGAATAGTAATATACCATGGACAAGGAGTATTCCAGAAATGCAAGTAAGGTTTTTACATTAAAAAAAAGCATATCAATAAAAACTACCATATTGATACAATAAAAAATATATATATCAGCAAAATGAACCATTCATTACATAAGTGTTATGTAGAAACCAAATGCAACACTAACAAAATGGAAATGTTTTGTTAAAGTGGGGTAGACTTCCCCACACCCTTCTTAACAGCTTCCTCAGTAAGGCAGATCACAGTTTGAAAACCACTGCTGTAGCCCACCCAGAATAATGGGATAATTGAAAATATACCAATATCTGGTGAATTATTTATGCGGAACTACAGGCTGAATGATAAAGCCCTATTTGCTTTTATATATTTAATATGATTTAAACTTGCCTATAACAGCAGCTTAATAAAAAAGCTATGTGTATACACATACAACAATTTGACAAGACCATTTTGATAATGCAATTTTGAGGAGCAGGCACTTTGAAACATATTAAAAATAAATGCTCAGTTTTGTCCAATTATTACCAAATAATGGGTGCCACAGGCATCTTTATTTCATACTTGAAGTGTTAGATGCCCGTGTCTCACCACACCAGTGGTCTTAAAACCATGCTCGATCCTATCCCAGAGGTTTAACCCATCCCTTGACATAAAGCAAGGCATAGGACAAAGTACAGGGTCAAGGAACTCTGTGGTATATACAACAGGAGTGTCATTATATTTTGGTGCAGAAGTTTTGGAAAGGTTTTCCCTAGAAGAAAGCAGTCTATGGCCCATGCCTGTTTTTGTACGACCCAGTAAAAATGTGTTTTACATTTTTAAACAGTTGAAAGAAATCAAGAGAAAAATATTATTTTCTGATATGTTTTGGATGTTTGGCTACTCCAAATCTAATGTTGAAATTTGATCCCCAGTGTTGGAGTCGGGGCCTGGCAGGAGGTGTTTGGGTCATGGGCAGATCCCTCATGAATGCTTGGTGCCCCGTGAGATAGGGTCAGATCGCGCTTTGTCTGTGGCACCTCATGAGCTGGCCTCGTGTTAAAAGAGCCGAGCCATCCTCCTCACTTATTGCTCTTTTCAATACCGGACACGCCCCCCCTTGACCCTCCACCTTGACTGGAAGCTCCCTCAAGCCCTCACCAGAAGCAGATGCTGGTGTGATGCTTCTTGTACAGTCTGCTTCTTGTACAACTGTGAGCCAAATAAACTTCTTCTCTTTATATTACCCAAGCCTGGGCATTACTTTGCAGCATACAAAATGACTACACCATTTCTGATTTGAAATTAGCAAAATGCAATTTCCAGTGTTTCATATAAAAGTTCTATTAGACAAAATACAGGTCATGCTACAATATTCTCTGTCGCTTATCACGTCTACGGACATGTTTGAATAGTTCCATAGAGATCATTTGGCTCTCAAAGCCAAAAATATTTACTGTCGGTCACTTTACAAAGAAAGTTTGTCCACTCCTGATCTAAAAGCCTCTTGTTGCAGATCTATGTCTTAAGTCTTGTCTATCTCATATCTTGTCTTATATCTATGACTATAATATCTAATTATTACTTCAATATGCTTGAATAAATAAGCTATATTAAAAACAATGACTATAGCATTTTACCCAATTTTAAATGTTAAAAAAATTAAAATGGTGAATTTTTATACATTGATAAAAGAAAGAAATGCCATTGGTAATCAACCAAAAGGGATCATAAGTATTGGAAACTTTATTACACAAATCTGGGCCAAATTAAGTGCTAGGTGACTGTACCCAAATAAAGATTTATAGATAACACGCATCTACTCTCAAAACAAGAAGCTTCAATGATATGGAAGTTATTAAACTAAACTTGGTCCACAAATATGCTTCTTGTTTATACTCTATCCCTATCTCCATATAAAATTCAGTTAAATTAAAACAAGATAATTACATAATTATCTTACTGGAAGAAGATGTGAACAAAACAGTACATAAAATCAAAATAAAAATTCAGACAGAAAATTTTATTTTTTAATTTTGTGAAAACATATACATCAACATGACACTTTTGTTAACACTACCTCCTATTAGACATACATGAAAATGTATTAGCTACATATTTCAAATACAATCTATTTATAATAAGCACAAGAAGCTGAAGTTTGAAATAATACGGTAAGCTATTACATGAGTGCATAAATACTCTCTTTCAACAGGGATGTTTTACAGAAACATTTATGGTTTTTATAAAGCAATCAGACTAAAGTTAATTTAAAATATCATTAATCTTGAAATTCTGATAAAGTTTTATTCCCTCACATCTTTCTCTTACTTCAACTGTCTTGTATTGAGAGAAATGAAGTTAGTAACCACTTAGGAAAATCAGCCCTTTGTAGAAATACTTTTACTTCAAATGGCTTAAATTCACTTTCAAATTCTGTCCAAAGTAAGAGTTATCTCATTTGATAATAAAAAAGAGCATGGCTTGCAAATGTGGATATAAATACTGATTTATATATAACAACTTTATAGGCAAAGAAAAGGTGGGTGGATTGACTATTTCTACCTCTGAATAGCCCTTGTGATGTTCGTATAGATGGGATATAAGTGGAATTGATTCTAATGTCTCTTTTTTCCTCATATTTCTTGAATTACTATCAGTCATTTAAAAGTGCATGACTTCCTTTTTTTCAGAAGCAAATATTTAATCAACATATATTTTTATGCTCTCGTATAATTAACTATACTCTTCTGCATCCTATGTCATGGTACTGATGAATACATAGTAAAGGCTTATTTACTATCTTGAATGAAGGAATGGGCATTTAAAGTAGTTCATTAAATCAATGACCTTTAAAAGACAATATGTGTTGCTAACATAATAATGTCTTATTATCTAAGGACAACAGCAAAGGAAATGTAATTTTCATGTGCTTTGACTTGAAAACTCAAAAGAAGGAAAACTTTACTTCAAATTTCTAAGAAAACAGCAATATCTTTTCTGACTAGATATTATAAAAAGTCTATTTTAATTTGTTTTTAGTTTCTAGTAATGTCACATCTTTAGGGGAAGCTCCTTTTATTTAAAAAAGTTGCCAACACATTCTAATTTGTTTGAATTATAGGAAGCAAACTCCTACTTATCTATCCTTTTACTACCCACCTGATGGACTACTTCATTGGCTTTTTCATTGGGGAGAGCAATAGTATCATGCGGGACAATTTACACTGGAGTTATCACAAAATTATATGTAGGGAGAAGGGCATACTGAGTCTCTAGACAGATAGAAGTTTGCAATACTCAACATTAATTCCACCAAAAAGTTTTCCCTGCCAAACTATGTATTTATTTAAAAGTTGTGCTTCAGCCTAGACACACAGAGAAGTACCCATTTCATCGCCGAGGCAGTCAAGCCCTTGATATGAAGAATCCCTCTGTGCGCAGTTTTGTGTGTAACTTGTCTGCTTTCCATATTAAGAGATGGAAGATGTCAATACTATACAATACTTTGGAAGTTTAGATGGCAAAATGTCATGCATTTGCAGGTAAGGGAATTTTTGAACACATAATTTTGTTGTAAGGATCTGATTCACTGTAGCTACCAATGGAAATGTCATAATGAAAAAGAAACATCCTTTATTTGCAATAATTATATAATTGTATTGAGAAAGCTGGACTCTAACCTGAAAAAGGCAGTAAGGTATGCTGAACAATGTCTTTAATAAAAGGAGGCTGCCAAACAACCTGACTATGACCATATTATGGCTCCTGATTCACACTAAAGCTCCTTCGGATTATTACTAGAGTCTTGGGGAAGAGGGTGAGATAATTTCAAAAATGACAGCTTTCAGTGTATATACTGAATTTCTATAAAATCAAAACATTGGTAGTTGAGTGGGCCAAAATCTCATTTATTTACATCAATAAAATATGCACCTCAAGACAAATGGTCTCAGTTGAGTAATGTATTATGTTTTCCACTGTTTTTAGAAGGAATGAGTAATGACAGTGAAAAGGCTTGGGTTCACTAAAGAAAAACAAATTTAACGTACTGGAGTCCTTTATTTAGAAGGAGCCTGTGATGTGAATTGACAGTTGCTTTGTTTAGACAAGTGTCATAGTTTTATTTCATTGACCACATTTTCTGAAGTCAAATAGGGCAATCATTCTATCAGCATCCAAGGTGGACATCCAACATCAACAGGAAAACAATGGCTTCAAACTAAAAATTAAACTATACAAAATCAAATAATTACCCTTTTTTTCAATAATAGCAACGTTTTACATAATTTGACCCATATGGGGCTAGATCACTAGCCTGTGGAGGTGAAATCTAATTCCAGGTTCTCATTCCACATTTAAGAAAAAACATCTTAACATAAATAAGAGATGTGTTGTTAATTAACTAAAGAAAACTAAAGATGTTATTTTGGGGTAAACTATAATATAAATGACACTATATTCAATATTCCCTGATTTTGAACAAATCCATGCCATTTCCCCTGCAACAATAGAAAATAAATTCAGATATATATTTCCTGTCTCTAGTAATAATGTTACTATCTTCCATAAATTTTTGTGACTGACATATAGTAAGCATCAAAAGTAAATAGTCATTGCAAAAGAAAGACTACATTCAGGGTGGAGTGGTCTTTAAAATTCTAAGTAAGATGAATTATGCTTTTATTGAATTTTTATAATTTCCTTACCAATAGGATTCATCTATTAGAAAACATAAATTTTAAAGAAAATGCACCAAAAATACAAATTCTGAAAAATATGGTCTTTGATTATCAAAAATAAAGATTGATATATGAATTAGTTTCAGCTTTAATTGCACATTATATTTTATTAGTGATTTCTGAGATTTTGCTTTCTGGAGTATATCAGAGTTTATACTAGGAATGTTTTGTAACTTCAGCCATATTCAGAATATTAAAAAAGACTATCTCTTCTACCAAGCTCATGTTCTTTAACAAAAGTTTTAAACAAATAACAATCGTCCTTAATGTGTGTATCAAGACATAAAATTGGTCCACAGGACTAGGGTAATTATCCTGATGATTTCAGCTGAAAAATAATTTTACTGAGTTATCTAAAATATAGCACCAAAAGTTTCATTTAATTATATTAGTCAAACACTCTCTTTCATTATTTAATTTACCTTCGTACACAAACTTTTGTTCTTCAAAGATCAAGCAAGTTATATGTAGGAACTTATAATTTTTACCCAGCCCTACCACAAGACAAAACCATTATGTGAAACATAAAAGCAAACCCTACAGGAAACTTTTGAAGATTGTACAAGTAACTGATAGAAAGGAAAGGAAACGACTCAAGTCAAACTCCCTCTGGCCATTTTCAAAAATAGTTTTGTTTACTCTGTATTGTGAAAAACACGACATGAAGTAATGAATATTGACTAAACCTACAGTTAATATAAAATCTGTTCCCCAAACCCATAACAGATGGCTTGATGTAAATTAAAGCCATCACTTTACCATTTAGAGTTTGTAGAAAATGCATACATTTGAAGGTACATTAGTTCTACATAATTTATTTCAAAGCTATCATATATTAATAAAGTCAACTATTTTTTGTAGTGTATATATATATACAGATATATATATATATTTGTATGAGTGCCATAGTCGAGTATATAGAGGGATCTTATCAAAGCAACTCAAAAATGTAGGAGTCAAAAGTGGGTGTACGTACCTGATTCTTCTCATAACTAATGAAGAGAAAAAAATGCAAATCACTTGGTGTCATTGGCCCTCAGGTGCTTACCTGAAAACTGGAGTCAGAAAGCAGTGATTTCTAAGTTTCTATAAAATGATATGATCTTGAAAGCCATGTTATTAACTTTCTGTGATTATTTCATATGGGTTCAGGTACAAATTGCAGGCTGACTTGAGGGCACATCTGACAGTGTTAAAATGGAAGTCTGGCAGTCTCTGGAGTACCACTGGCTGCCACCCGTGCTTACCTGAATTCTGCCGCAGAGACCAGCAGATTGCCTTTCTCTACAACAGACACCATTGTTATATATTCAAAATAGAGCAATAAAGGAGAAAGATAAAGATTTAATAACCAAGAGTCATATATGTAAGAACAATAGCTTCTTTTCAGGGGCAGATTTACAATAAATTACAGAGTAAATTAGTAATGTGTTCATGTGGTTATTCATTTTCGAAAATTTTTCAAAATTAAATTATTTTAACTGTGATGAAGGACGATCATATTCTATTTCTGCCCTGATTTTCCCTTTGTTAAACCACCCCTTCTGTTGATTGATCATTAAGAGACTACTGTGATTTTGGGGATTAAACTGAAGGAAGTCAATTTGGGAATTCCTTTCATATGAGTGTGGTAGTATGAGTTTATCTTATACTTTGCCATTGCTTCCATGGTAATTTTTTGTGGACTGTCCCACAGCACAAGAAAGACCTTCAGGAAAACATGCACTTTTCCTGAGAGTCTTTCCTGTCCAGTATTAAGACTCTGTCACACGGCCAGAAGTTGTATCATGTTGTGAATGGGTACTACAGAGCTGACATCAGAATTGTGTGGGAAATGTGGCAACCACAAAAGGCAGGAAATGTGTGAAGACAATTCTTCCAGTTACTGGAAATGTGAAATTGTGAAAAGATTCAGTTTTCATCGACACTTAAAATAGAAATTCAGTTCCTGCTAGAAATACACACACACACACACATTGTGTGTGTGTGTGTGTGTGTGTGTATGTCTGTGTATTTCTGGGGCTCAGAAAATGGTACTCTAAAATGAATACCTCAGAAGCAAAGTTTCTCTCTGACCTTCTCCTGCCCTCTTGTCCCTTGTCCCTCATTTTCCCTGGAGGTTAGCCACAGAAACTAGAATCCCTCTTGCCCAAGGTGGGTCATAGAAACCAGAACCCCTCTCCCCAAAGCCAGTCATAAAACCTAAAAATATTACTCTTGCTTTCCCTTTGCTTTTCTGTGTATAAACTGTACATAAAGAAATCATCTGACCTATCTTGTTTGGTTATAGGTCATAAAACCTTCATTCTAGAGAGGATCTTGCCCCATATCAGAAGGAAGAATGCATGCTCAGAGAATCCAAGAAGAATCTAGACAGACAGGCCTACCTGAGTTTCCTCACTCGGTCTATTAGCAGTAGATCATACCCTTTTTGTCCAATCATATTTCTACCTGGCTGTCCATGCTTCGTTGAACCTGAGCATAAAAATAGTTTTTGCCCCATATCTTTGAGTCTTCATTCTGAAGGCTCCTGTGTCACATAAAAGTATGATCGAATAAGTTTGTATGCCTTTTCTCCTATTAATCTGCCTTTTGTCAGTTGATTTTTAGCAAAACTTCACAGGGCAAAGGGGATGCTTTCCCTTCACCCCTACAGTATACATACGCAGACATACACATATGTGTGTGTCTGTGCAGGTATCTATGTTTATGCATATATCATATTCACTTGTAATGTCTCCTTTTTCATTTCTGATTGAGGTTATTTGAGTCCTTTCCCTTCTATTTCTGGTTAATCTGGGTAGTGCTTTATCGATTTTGTTTGTCTTTTGAAAGAACTAACTTTTTGTTTCATTGATGCTTTTTTGTATTTTGTTTGTTTTTTCGTTTCCATTTCATTTAGTTCTGCTCTGGGCTTTGTTATTTCTTTTCTTCTGCTGGCTTTGGGTTTGGTTTGTTCTTCTTTTTCTTGTTCCTTGAGATGTGACAATGGGTTGTTAATTTGTGATCTTTCTGACTTTTTGATGTAGGCATCCAAGGCTATGAACTTTCCCCTAGCACTGCGTCATCGATATCCCATAGATTTTGAAAGGTTGTTTCCCCTTTGTCATTCACTTTGAGGAATCTTTTGATTTCCATCTTAATTTCGTCATTGACCCAAGGATCATTCAGCACAGATTGTTTAATATCCATGAATTTGTGTAGATTTGAGTGTTTGTCTTGGAAATGATTTCTAGTTTTATTCCACTGTAGTCTGAGAAGATAAATGGTATGATTTTTAAACTTTTGAATTTTCTGAGACTTGTTTTATGGCCTAATATATGATCAATCTTAGAAAATGTCTCCTGTGCTGATGAGAAAAATGTATATTCAGTAGTTTTGGGGTAGAATGTTTTGTAAATATCTGTTAGATCCATTTGTTCCAGAGTTTTGTTTGTCTAGTGTTTCTTTATTTATTTCCTGCTTCAATGATCTGTCTAGTTCTGTCATTGGAGTTTTGAAGTCCCCAGCAATTAAGATCCTAGTGTTTATTTCATTGCTTCAATCTAAAAGAATTTGTTTTATGAAACTGGGAGCTCCTGTATTAGATGCATACATATTTAAGATTGCTATGTCTTCTTGTTGAATTGCTCCCTTTACCATTATTTAATGACCATCTTTGTCTTTTTTTTTACCATTGTTGATTTAAAGTCTTCTTTATCTGATATGAGAATGGCTATGTCTGCTCACTTGTGGTATTCATTTGTGTGGAATATTTTTTCCATCTCTTAACCTTGAGTCTGTATGAGTCATTGTGGTTTAGAGGAGTTTCTTGAAGACAGCAAATAGTTGGGTTGTGCTTTTTCATCCATTTAGTCAGTCTATGTCTTTTAAAGGGGGCATTCAGAACATTTACACTGAGTTTTAGTATTGATATGTGGATGCTTTTCTGTTAATCATGTTAGACGATGCATTATTGTTTTGTTTTCCCTCTTGTGCTATTGTTTTATAAGCACTGTGAGCTATAACTTTTGGGTATTTTTACACTTGTGGGTATCTGTTGTGCTGTTGCATGTATAATACACTTTTAAGAATTTCCTGTGTGGCAGGCCTAATAGTAACAAGTTCCTTTAGTGTTTACTTCTCTTGAAAAATCTTTATTTCTCCATCATTTATGAAACTCAGTTTTGCAGGATAAAAAATTCTTGGCTGGCAGTGTTTAAGAAGATTAAAAATGGGGCCTCAATTCCTTCTGGCTTGTAAGGTCTCTGCTGAGAACTCTGCTGTTAGCCTGATGTGTTTTCCTTTGTGGGTTACTTGTTATTTTCATCTTGTAGCAAGTAGAACTTTTGCCTTCATTTTGACTTTGGTCAGGTGGATGACTATGTGTCTTGGAGATGTCCTGTTTGCTATGAATTTTTCCAGTATTTGGTGACCATCTTATATCTGGACATCTGAACCTTTGGTGATATAATATAAGTTCTCCTCAATAATTCCCTCAAATAGGTTTTCTATGCTTTTTGCTTTTTCTTCTTCTCCCTCCAGGATAACTATAATTTGTATGTTGGCTCATTTCACATGATCCCATATTTCTCTGCATGATTGTTCATTTTTCTTTATTCTTTTTTCTGCATCTTTGATTGACTGGGTTATTTCAAAACCTTGTCTTCAAGCTCTGAGTTTCTTCTGCTAGGTCTAGCCTATTGTTAAAGCTTTCTGCTGTATTTTGTAATTCCCTAAATGACTATTTCATGTCTTTAAGGTCTGTTACATCTTTTATTATGTTGTCTATCTCTTTACCAAATTTCTCTCTCTCTTTTTTTTTTTTTGTTCATGTCCTGAAACAAATTTTTGGCTTCTGTATGTCGGTTTTCAACTTTTTCTTCAGCCTCACTCATCTTGTGTGCCATCCATATTCTGAATTCCATTTCTGACATTTTGACAACTTCCTTTTGGTTGGGGTCCATTGCTGCAGATCTATTGTGATCCTTTGGCCTGTCATACTAACTTCTTTTTTCATGTTGTCAGAATTTTTTTGCTGGTTTCTCCTCATCCAAAATCTCTTCTTTCAGCTCAGGGCTGATAGGTTTGCAGCACTCCTGTTGTCCTTGATCCCTAGATAACAGTGTTATCCTACCCTGGAGGATCGGCCTGGCAGGAAAGTGGTGCATGCACTGACAGCCTGGAACAGCTGTTCCCCTGCATTGTCTTGATCCCCTGTGGTTGTCACTGTCCAAGCTGATGCTGGGGGATATTTGTTCAGATTGTTGGATTGGTGCCCAGGCTGCTGTTGGAAGCTCAGCAGGAGGCTGTGCGTGTCCCTCTCCACAGAGGTAAGTGGCATGAACTTGGCCAGCACCTGAGTGGGTTGCGGGGCATTGGTCTGTGCCCAGGTGCATCACGAGACCTGGGACAGTGCTGAGGGATCTCCATGTGGAGTGGTGGGTTTATCCTTAGGGTGCTGTTGGAAGCTCAGGCAGGGGACTGAGTGAGTCCCTCTCCACCGAAGCAGGCATTACTGAGTTTGCTCTGCCCATGTGTCCCCACAGTGGTGACAGTGGCTGTTTGGCAAGGCTATCTAGGCAGTGGCCACAGGTGTCAGGGCTGCAGGTGTTGCGCCATCTGGGTCTAGGTGTAATGGTGGCACATGGTGGGGGGGCAGCTTGTGGCTAGTGGGTGTGTAGTGGAAGGCTGGACTGCAGGCATGGCATCATGCAGTGCTGTGGGGTAATGGCCCACTGGCTGGCACACAGGGCCGGGGCTCTTGTTCTGCTGGTCAGCACTCATGGCCACAGGGTCATGGCCGGCTTACAGCTTGAGTCACAGTGTCCACTCAGGGAGCGTGGGGCCCTGAGGCTCTCTCCTTTATCACTTTCCCATATGTAGGGGTCTCCTCCAGGTACTTTCCAATCTTGGCAAGTAGGACTCTCTGTCTCCAACTCCTTCACTCTGAGTGTCTCCCACTGGTTCCCTGAGGATTTATCATGCTCTTTCCAAGAGGGTCCATCCATAGGGAAGCATCTCCTTGCACTTTTCAGTCCTCTCCCAGAGAGCAGCGTGTTGTGAGGGTTGCTCTTAGTCTGTCATCCTGGCCCCTCCAACAACACCCTGATTCTTAGCAATGATTTGTACTAATAGATTTCACTTTCTCCTTATGCCATATCGTACCGTTTATGACTACTTATAGACTGTCCCATGTAAATTGCTGTCCCATGATTGACCATCCCCTTTCACTCACACACCACACCTTTATGCCCACTCTCCTTGAAGACTCTGTAGCATTTGGTCTCCTGAATCCTTGAAATCCCTTGTTGCTTTCTACAATCCTCTTCTGTATGGATTCTTATCCTACTCAGGTCCGTTCTTTTCAATACTAAATTCTATTGTTTCAGTGATTATCTTGATTTGTGCCTGCCAATTTTTTAGAGGAAAGATTGTGACATTTTCAGCAGTGCCTCAGGATGTATAAATGTAAACTCACCCTCCTAAACCAGCAACCCCTTTTGATACCCAAGGTCCATTAATTGTTCCCTTCATTTAGGCTCAAAATATTAGTGGCTTATATGAGCCTTTCATTCCTCCTTATGCTCATCTGAACAGACTAACCAGGCAAATCTGTATTATATTTGAGTTGTATATTGAGTCACTTCTTCTCTCCTGATTTTATCATCACCACGACCATTTTAATTCACAAACTCATTATTTCTCACATACACTATCCCAATAACCTAAAATTCATTTTATAAGTAACAACTAATGAAATCCTGAAACTTCCCCTCACCCTGACTCCGGTCAACATGTCTATGGCTTGTTGAAATAAACTTCACTTCTTTTCTGTGCTATTAAAGAGCATAGATCAAGGGTTGTAAATCCCAAATCTTTACCAGGGTGAGGGAGGTTGGGTATAAAGGCTGAAATGTGCCCAATGCGGAGGCTCCATGTAAAGGAAGCAGATGCTGCTCAGTTCCAGCCTATTGTTGCCATGTGGAAATGTGGTTCATAAATCTAAGAACTATAATTTATCAAGAGAATCAAGAAATTCAAAGTTTGGGAATGTGATACATCGTCTGGTGTGATGAAGTTGGTCATTATTATTTTTTTTCCTATGTGTGACCCAAACAATAATGTGTTTGCTGGTCAGAGCTGGCCCATGCATCCTCAGCTGTTCTCAGTCTCGTCTCTACATGCCCTTGCCCCAGTCTTTTTTCCCCAGTATTAATATAAAGTGTGGTCTCCAAAGAAATTCACTCACTGTTTGTACTGTTTATACTATTCGCTTTCACTGTATGCATGTAAAATTCAGGAACATTTTTTCTCCAACTTAAATCCCCTTCAACTATCTGCAGTTCACATCAAAGCACTACTTGAAATGAATGTTGCTTTGTTCTTTCATGTTATTTCTACCTCCTATGAACCAGCTTCCTCTGATTTCCTTGTATATAACATAGAATAAAAAATTATTAGAGATAAAAGGAAAATTTTGTGAAATAGTTCCACCAAATAAATAATCTTTAAAGTCTCTTATGACTGTGTTTCTCAATGGGGTTGGCACTGGTCCCTAAAGAACAGTGTGGAAATTAGAGGAGATGATTTTGTTGGTCATAATAATTTTGTTTGGTGGGGTTTGTTTTCATTTACTGGTATAGTTAAGGGATTTTAGATGTTCTGTAACACATATGACATTTTTGTACATACAATTTTCATGTGTCCTTCCTCTCTTTCTAAGGTCCCATTAGGTTTGTATATAGCCAGAAAACCTGTTTAAAATCATCGAGCCTAAAATCTAACACTATTTCACATACAAGCCAAAGGGTTTTTTTTAATTCTAATAAACATGTTGCTTTTCAGGAATGAAACTACTTCATAAATTAAAGGAAAATTTTACTTTGCTTTGTTTGAATTTTGTTAAGCACTGTCATCATCTTATATATTATTTCAATGGCCTTTAATGTACAATACTGCAGTTTTAGCTGCCATATTTACCTTGATTCTACATAAAGATACAAACATCTAACTAGTTTACTATGTTCTAGTGCGGTCATACCCGAGCATGTTCACATTGAAATATGTTTAATTATATTATATTATAAATTGCTTTATATTTTCCCTCTTTTATATAACAAGGCATTCTTGATTTCAGCTTCTAAATTTCTAAAAATATAAGTTATATTATCTATAAAAATTGTTTCTGGAAATTAAAGGAGCCATTACAAAATAGTTTTTGTTATTTAAAAAGAGAGTAGCTAGGACCCATAGGGTTGAAAAAGTACTTTTCCTGTGCACATTGTTCTGGGTGGACTTTAGCTCCCTCAGGGTAACTTTGTGATGGTAAAGACATCAAGGGTGGTGAGAAAATTAGATATGCCATTTACAGTGGAGTAACATTCCAGATCAATTTCATCATGTTTAATGAGGTAAGAAATGAAGAAAAGTAGAGGAAGTTCATTCTCCTGCACCCTTACACCCTGTGAGATGAGACTGGGTTAGAAGTCTATCAGATGTCTACCATGGGATCTGGGCTTTATTTTTGCTTAGCAATTAACTATCTTATGTTTTTGCAATTGATGATATAGTTGTCTCCACTAAATTGCTTAATACTTGTTATTTCTTCTTTTTTTTTTTTTAACAAACTCATTGCCTAACAGATAATAAATGATATCCTTTTAATTGCAAGCAACGGAAACAAATTCTAACACAAGAAAATCTGTGGTTATGGTGTTTACTGATATCAATGAGGCTTATAAAATAAATAGATAAATAAATAAAATTTAAAGACAAGCAAAAGCTAAGTAAAACTAGAAACCAGAGAAGCACCAACCACTTTCTATGTCTGTGTTTTGGGGAGGAGGAATATGTTAATTTAATTTCATCATGTTTTCTGTCCTGGAAACAATCAGTCATGACCAAAGAAAAGGGAAAGTAGCATGTTAGAGCCTTTGGAGATATTGTTGGAAGCTGAATAGTCACTCTAATATGTGTCTATTATAAGCATTCAAAGGATATTTCTTAAACATATGAGTGAATAAAAGACTAAAACAATTTTTTTCCATGAGCCAATATTTCATGATTTTTTCTCTATTCTAGCTCATGAAAATGAAGTCTATCAGCTAACACTGAACTAAATCACTTATTAAAAAAATTAAAAAAACTTTTTAAAAAAATTACATTCACATTAAAACACATCTACCATGACTGAAAAGTAGAAAGAAAATATTTTGAGTACATAAAAGGAAGTATTTTTTAGAAACTGGAAATTTCATTTTAAATCTATAAGTGAAAATATTTTACAACTGACTACACATTATTTCCCTTCAAACAGCAGGCTGTATTGCCACACTATTATGATTAACACTTTTCAAAAGTTCTATTAGGAAATGAGTTGGTTCATATCTTGCCTCAAATAGCGGCCCATGGCATGTTCTTATACCAAATGTCAGTCCATTACTTCTTTATTTAAATAAGTCCTCAAAACCTGACATGACATAGTGATATAATTCATTATAGTAGGATATTTATATTGGTTGGAATATATTCTTCATCAGACTCAATGTTATTCTTATTAGGTTATGTGGTATTGTAATTTGAAATTGTTGAAATATTTCTGATTAAACAAAAAGGTACTTAAAACTTTAAATATTTAACAGATTTAACATTTAAAATGGAAAAGCACAAATTACAATAACTTTTAATTTTGAGCAGATAACTCAAATTTAAATCCACAGTTTAATTTTTAATATAAACTATGTTCCTTTGAATAAAACACACAATAAAACTTTTTCTCAAAGTGAAAGATTTATTGGACATATTATTTATAACCAGTGTAAAAGTAAACTTTGTCAAGAATTGTGAAGAGTCTGAGATTTTACCCTATTTGAACACCAACATTTAGCCTGCCACATGTTCATGAATGCTGTAGAAGACATAAGACTCCTGAGTCAGAAACAAAGCATATTTTATTACTTACAGCAATAACAGTCTCCAAGAATCTTATTTTTTGCTTCAGTTCCCTAAGCCCCAGTTCTCACAGGGTGAGGCAGAGGTCCAAGTGACACACCTCCACACACAGTGGGTTGTGTGAAAGTGAAAAAACCCTGAGCTTAAGGAACCCCAATTTTTTATTATGGGCAGTAGGCATGCATAGCCTTTGCTTCAGGAGAAGACATCATTTCTACCTTCCAGGGGTGCCAACTATAAAGCACCACTAAGACACAGTCTGGCACCAAGGGCAACCAGCGCCTCTGATCATAAGACCTGCAGAAATGAGAGGGACCTACAGAGAGATGTTTCTCCTACAATTTTTTGAAAACTTTCCTAAACTTTTTCCTAGCATCCTAGAAAATGTACCAAAGTCTGTCTGAGACTAGAAAATTCACATGATATAACATGATATAATTTTGAATAGTGAGTGCCCCTGTTTTCTCTCAAAAATGATGTAATTTGTTCCACTCTCTGACAGACACACTGATTGAGGGTCAAATAACCATTTTTAAAAACACTACATTCCGCAGACTATTGACAATCTATAGTTCCCTACAAAATGTAGAGTATCCCAGTTGGAGGAGCTGACATATCATCAATAAGATCATTTTTCATGACTTGTACTTTTATGGACCTATTGGCAAATTCTAGAGTGTGCTTTGCTTTTTATTATATCACCTCAGCTAATGTTTCAGTTACTTCCTCTCTTGTTTCTTGAGATTTACTTTTGTATCAATGTTAAAAAGGTTATTTCTACCTAATTCATACATATTTTCCCTATTGATATGAATAAATTTAGTTTAAGTTTCCCCTATCCCATTAGAGGCTATTAGTTTGTATTATAAAGCTTCACATATAATGCTACCCAACTAATAATGTCCAAACTCATATGTGTATTGGTTTATTTAACTTTAAAATTTTTGAAAATATTAATTTTAGAAATTCGTGTTAGCTAACCCTCAGTGTTTTTTCTCCCTCTCGTTTCAAAAATAGATTTTTGAGAGAGTTTTACTAGATTACTCTTCTGTCCAATATGGCAGCCATTAATCAGATGTGTCCATTGAGAATTTGAAATGTGACTAGTAGAAATGAACAACTGAACTTTTAACTGTATTTAACTTTCATTAATGAACATTTAAATTTAAAACTGATGCTTAATTCGGTTTACTTGAAAACTTTTAAGTATGTTTGGAATAACTGAGGTATATGAATCTACTTTTCTAACAGTAAATTCAAAGAAATCTAAATACAGATCAAGTATTTCCAATGAAAATTGAGCATCTGAAATGAGATGTGCTGTAAAAGTGAAACACAGAGCAGACTTTGAAGAAAGGTATTTTAAAAGTACGTATAGGGCTTGCAATACATCAGACAGAGCTACAAATTTTGGTCGTGTGTATTCTTCAAACAGCTGGTTATTCTTTATTTCCGTATTTTCTAATAAGATCTCTATGTAACTGAATTCAATTATCAGGAATCTAGTCACATACATTAAATGATTTCATTAAAGTAATCATAAATATCTTTCAGTTTTATTAAATATCTCTTTAAGTACCTTGGAAATAATTTCCCTGATGAAAGATACAAAATGTAAGTGAATTAAGCTAATCCAGTTTGACTGATCTGTCTTTTATCGGATCAGGATTCTTGGTAAACCTAGCATTTCTAGTCTTTCTTAATGATTTTTGAATCTATTTCTACATGCAAGTATCAAAATTATATCTATATAAAAACCGGTAACATTATTAAACAACAGGATAGTGCTACACCCACAGCATTTTGGTGGCAGATTTAACTTAATCCACTGATTCCATTTTTAAAATATCAAAACCAGAGGACCATTTGAAAATATTTTTTCCCCTCTGGAGAAAATTCTGCATTCTCTACCAAACTGGATAGTGTATCGAATTGATTGATAAGTGTGCCAACACAAATGCAGCTGTTTAGAATGGAAATGTTTGCTATGTATAAACTCTGAACTGTATCCCATAGTACGTTAAAGATTAAGTCCAGCCAGGGATAAAAGCCGGGGGCACAAACTAAGGGACCAAAGGCTCCGTTTGCCCCTCACCCCAGAATTCATCACTCCTCCTCCTCCTGGGCCTTTACTTCCTTGCTCACTGCAGTACCAACAGAAACATCTGACCAAAATATAGAATTTAAGAATTGTAGACCAAGAAGTGTTATATCCCTGATTACCCTGATTTGTGTGTCTGTGTGTTGTGCAAATGTAAGAAGACGGAAACACTAGCAAAAGAAAAAAACAAATGGAAGCAGCCAAAGCTCATCAATCAACATGTATTTGCTTTTTCTCTTCTGAACTCTATGCCTTCTATAGGTTTTGAAGTTAATTTCAAGCCATTTTTCTACTACCGCTACTACTGTTTATTCCCCTGTTAATTTTTATCTATATTTTTTGCATCCACCTTCCAGTCTGACTATTTAGCTTTTTACTTGCCAAATCATATGACTTACATGTGTATTTTTTTTCAAAAATATAATAAGCTGATTTTGAAGTTATTTTATTCTTGAGCCTCTTTCATGGGAATTAAACTCACTGCTATTTTCAAGGGCAGAAATCTGATCATTACTTGTGAGGGGAAAAGAAAGAAATAAAACTTTGCCATCTACTCTAATTAGTTTAAGTTGTCATAATAGAAGAGCTAATTTCTGATAGCTTTCAGATATTAAAGTTGAAATATCTCAGCCTTTGTGCAGAATGCCAAGTTTTAAAATCATAAATGTTTTCTTTAATAAATTGTGGATATTTGGTGGCTTAGGAAGTATTTTCTCTTTCTTTTGTTTAATATATGAAAATTCTATTCTTCCTGATCTGGCTTTCAGTATAATTAAGTATGAAATAAACAGTGAGCTGTTTTTAAATATCATTAATTCTCTGAAAGCTTTAAAATATTACCAAGTTATTAAGATGTTGTTTCCCTTCATGTATTCAAAACTAATTCAAGCAGGCAGTAAAAATTTTGATTGAATATTGATTCTGCAAGCTGAATTAAAACTTAAATGCATTCTATTTAAATTTGATAATTAAAATATAGACAATGAAATTATACAAAGCTATAATTGTACTTCTATGTGAAAATATCAACCAAATTGAAAGGGAAAAATTTATTTATCACACCTCCTCAGAGCTACAAACAGCTCTTGTATGTGCTTGCAATTTTATCCAGTAAAGTTAGTTATTAGAGGCCCAGGGGCTGAACTAAGTCTCAACTCACTTTCAAACTTTAAAAGTTTAAGAAACTTTGCACATTTTTAACCTAATCATTGTAGCAATTATATGATCTTTGCATTATCTTCCTTATATTGAGAAAACTCATACTGAGAATTAATAATATGAAGTTGACTTCCATTTGCAAGATGATGCAATAAAGAATTTTCTGATCCTTTATTCTCTTAAAAATAGTCCCTAAAATGCAAGTAGAATGAGAATAAATATATCATTCCCATCTTCCTGGAAAATATATATTTACTATAACCCAAAATATAGGCAGAGAACAGTAGAGGCTTGACAACTCGTATAGCAGGGGAAGAAACTAAGGTCTAAAACCCTAAAAAGAAGCCACCAAAGTCAAGCAAGCCACTGCTGCTATAGAAGTAAGAATAAGACTGGGGTGAGTCGGTGTGGGTGGGGATGAAGAGAGAGAAATTTGCTTAAAGTCTGCATGAGGTGCTGTTGGATCACTAAATCCACCCTGGGCAGGCAGGTGTTTGTGCCTCCGCACCATACGGGGGAGAAGTTTCTGAAGAGGATTGAAAGCATTAGCCCTATTAGAAGCAAGGGTAGGAGGTAGAATTATGCAAACCCTACATGCTGAAGAGTAAAACCACCTATGCACTCCTTGTTCTCTGAACACCAAATTCAGGTTTCACAGCCGTGTAAATGTTTTGAGTTTTATCTGAAGATATTGAAGACAATGATCCACTGCTGTCAGCATGGTTACTGTGCAATTTTTAGGAAGGAGGATGGTGACAGGGAGCTGCTGTTTTTTCCAGTTATTATGGTATAATTACATTGATTTTAGTACCTTTCACCTTTTTAAAAGTATATCCATATACTATCTTGATAAAAAGTAGGTAATATATAAAAAATAAAAATAACAATCACAGAGACTAAATAGCATGCAAAAAGATCCATGGGGAAAAGGACTGATGGACAGAACTTCTACTTAGACCAGACACTCCAAAACTCATGTTCCTTCACCACACGATGTTGAGGGCCCCAACACCCTTTTCTATATATACAAACAATAAGAAATATATAGTAAACTTTTCAGAGTTTCTTAAAAATTATTGGATTAAGAATGTAGTGTTCAAAAATGCATTTGGCACTGAAAAATTAAAATTCAATTTACAACAGTAATATATGACAATCTAAATAAACACTTGAAATTTCAAGACATTATTGTCTATTTATCACTGAACTTTATAGCAAAATAATCTTTAATTTTTCTTGCTATGTAGCTGGCAAGAAAATAGTTATTTACGATTACTACAAAATAGTAACTATTTTTCAGCTAACAATCAAGTAAAAACTAATCTGAAAATTCAGAAAATAATTTAGAGCCCTAGTTTTTTAAAAATCTGTTTTAGTCTCTGTGTTTCTTTGCACTTTGATGCTATTACACAAAGTTGATATGACAATAACTTACATGTTCAAAAACAGTGGTCACCTAAAATGCACAGGATACTGGGGAAACTCATTTTTTAGTGACAAAAACAAACTACATATAATCATAACTCAATGCACAATGAGGGAAGCAGTGTGCCTAGCAGGTCCACCAGGGATTGGGGAACTAGGAATTGGGGATATTAGAAAAGAAATTTGAAAGACTGATTAATGCAAGTTCACCAAGAAGTTAGAGTGTGAAAAAGGAAATCAGGAATATTTGTCATGACACCTAAGCATAAGAGATCATGATGTTTTCAAAGAATTGCAAATAATTCACTTTGGGTGAAACCTTTGTGCTTATTGGCAAAAAGTAATATAATAGAGAAAGGCAGGATCATACACACCCTTATAGGGAAAGCTAAGAAATTTAGACATTATTTTACAGATAATGAATCTTTTGAGCCTTTTTAAAAGAAGAAAATAACTATTTTAAAAGAAAATTTATATTATCAACTTGAAGAATAAATTAAGACCGCAAACTGAAGTGGTGACATCAAAGAGAAATGACTGGGCAGGTTCAAATGCTCTTTAGTCCAACAGCATGTGATGGTGGCCAACAGGATGAGGAGGAGGAAGAAGACAGCCATCAGGCATCCAGCAAAGGCAATCTGTGTGTCTTAACAGCACTCTCTGAGAAAGTAAATAATGGGTACTAAGTGAGGTTTCATGTATAGTGTGTTTGTGGAATATGTTTATGATTTCACTTTTAGACATTCATTCACATATTAAAAACATTTAAAAATATTGAGCATATTCTGTATACCAGAGTTTTTGTTACATAGATGGATATATATCCTTATTTCAGGCAGCTGTAAGATATCTCAATGAAGATAGGCAAGAAATATACTCTGAACTCCAACCTGGACAGAAGAATTACAATTTTGACTGTTATACTACCATATACAAATTCATGAGGCTGGGGTGAGTTTTCTTTGAGGAAACATAACAATTAAGACAAACACATTTTAATTTAAGATACTAGTTGATGAAGAAAAATAAATGCATAATATTGGTAAGAAAGGATGGAAAGTTGAATGGAAAACTGTAGGAGAGGGATATATTTGATTGAAAAATCTTGCATTCTATTATAATACATGTATCATTTTTATTGCATTAATAAAGCAAGTCAAACAAACACAGTCTATGCTGGTCTTGTCAACTAAAAGGATAATTATATGGATTCCTCATGAAAAATAGTGAGATTCAGGCAATGTAGGTAAAATATGTGCATCTGAAAAATAAAAGGTACTATGAATAGTTTCTATTTTCCAAACGTTTTTAATAGTATAGAGACATTTTTAGTGTAGTTATTAATGATGATTTTTTTGTGGGTGGTTACATTTTTCAGTCTATGTCTATGTCCCTGAATAAAGCAGAAATATACAGAAATTAAAACATGCCTGTCCAATCATTATGTATTTAGAAGTGGATAAACTACTGGAACGCCAAAATTTGGGGTTGATTTATCTGAGTTTTACGCCTCAGGAAAAACACCCAGCTGAATGTAAACATGTGCAGATGAGTCCTGTGACAGAGAAAATGGAAGAGGACAGTTGGAACAGAATCTGTTTCGGTATGCCAAAGGTAAGCTCTTGGCAGGTAAAGAATGACCCCCAAATCTTAATAATCAGAAGCTTACAACAACACAAGTTTATTTCTCACACATGCTGTATATCCATTGTCTGGCCGGGCTCTGTAATGTCTTCACCCAGGGATGCAGGCTCATGGAGCAGTCCCTATCTGGGATATCGTCAGTCTCCTGGTTGTGGAAAATAGAGACTGAAGAACGAGGGACTCTTATTGATAAATAATCTACTTCGAAGGGTCAGGAGTCTATTCTGCAAACATTTCACTGGTCAAAGCAAATCAGGTGGATAGG
Organism: Daubentonia madagascariensis; assembly: GCA_023783475.1. Lineage (NCBI taxonomy): Eukaryota > Metazoa > Chordata > Mammalia > Primates > Daubentoniidae > Daubentonia > Daubentonia madagascariensis. The sequence continues at coordinate 34,512,395 of JAKFHU010002140.1, read as the reverse complement.
CCTGCTGCAGTGGTTGGGGTGGCAAAAGTCTCCAGATAGGGAGGAGACTTCTAGGCAGTAGGAATTAATATATGAACAATAATAAAATCTGAAATAGAACCATTAAAACAAACATAACTGTATTAAAAGGCATTATCATAAAAACCATAATATTAATACCAGGCTTCTCTCAGTATCATAGTATCTTGTAAAGGAAGCAGCGGATTAAAATGGAAGACTTAGGGTCTTGAGGGCCAGATTCAATTTCTGATCTCAGCTGAGTGATTGTAGATGAGTCGCACTGCTTTGCCTGTCGCTCTTTAACTTCAAATACGGAAATTACGTTAGGCAATTTCTTACTTCCACTTCTATTTTCAGCACCTTACAAATAATCAGAGACGTTATTTTTCTCTCTTTCTTTTTTTAATTTACAAGCAGTTTCATTCACTTAATCTCACGTATTCATCAAAAGAACTAAGTAAATTATTTTTTATTATTTCACCGTTTAAAGTTAGAATTCAGTAACTGATCCACAATCAAGCATGTAGAAACAGGTAGGTCTAGGACTGTACTCCCTCATCCTGTCATGATTCCCTGACATTGTGCTCAATATTTAGGGAAAAACTAATAGAAGTAAAATTATTTTAAACATACACTCCATTTTGAACACCTGATGCAAGCCTAATAGGTCAACATATTTTCATTTGCAGCTGACTTCCTTCAAGCACTTATACAGAATGGAGACATTCAATATGTGAGTCCATGACCAATTTAGTGTTAGAAGATCTGACAAGGAAACAAGTATCAATTGTCCTTTGATAAGAATATTTTTTTTAAAAAAATGTCCTTTCATACATAGTTCTACACATAAATATTATAAAGGTAGTTTTACAATCAAAAAAGTTTGCTGGATTTTGTAAAATAAGAGCATTGCTGTTGCACTAAATTTGGTTTACAGAGAGTCAAAGATAATTTCATTGTCTGACTTGTGCTGTTTTAGACTATACTATATCCTTTATATTTACATAAAGCAATGCTTTGTGGGACTCACTAAGACATTACTTTCTAAGTATAAACACTGTTGCTTCACAGCTTACTTGGGAAACTAAGAGGTTGGTCTTTAAATAATTGCAGTTTGGGTTGTATATAGTTTGTAATAACTGAATGTTGAATTCTTTCCACATGGAAGTGCACATTCTTCATTTGTTCCACTGGAATTGTTATTCAAATGAATCCCAGACCTCCATATGTGGCTCCGTGGAAACAACATTTACACACAGTTTGCATGTAAGGGATCAAGTGCAGGGCGGCTATTCCCTCTACTTCATTAAATCTGCCTGGATTTTAAGCTTAAATTTTTTCATGAACTATATTTATGCTTTTTAATTAATTAATTTTATTTTTTAAATATACAATACATTTCAGAACATAAACTTTTAAAGGTCCCTTTATTCCATCCTTGAACTTGTGGTTTTACAAAACAAATTTATCCAGAGATATCTGACAAATGTAAAGTAACAGATCACTAACCTGAGTGGGAAAAAAGAAGATGAGTATATGAAGAGCACAGATTTAAACAGCCTGAAATGTGAATTTAACTTCAGAAGCAACTATAGCAAGTGCTCATTTCCAATGGCATTCCAAATATGAAATAAACAAAGAACGATCTTGCTGCCTGTCTAGATACATATGTACATACATAGGAAGAATTACCGAAAGTACATTATGTCTTCAGTTATAGGACAAAAGCTTAAAAAAAAGCTAATGTTTTTATGTTAAATAAAAATAATAGTCATATACCCATGAGTTTGTTTTTATAAATTAATATAATAGAAATAATAGAATATGATGCATATAATGTGCAAAATAAGTAAATTGAAAATCATATGCTAATGTGAGATGACTCTTCCTCTTTCAGCCACCTCTGCAGTAGCAGTTCCAGAATTTCCCACTACAACTTAGCTGTGTGATTGACCTTATTTGAAGCACTGCATGGCCCCTGACATTTGAAAATCTTGGATACCCTAGTACACATTATTGGCAGCTATTCAGAGCTGGAGCTTATGACAGTACAAAGTATCTGCAGTCCTCAAAGACAATAGTCCACTTGCCTAAATAACTGAGTCAGCAATCCTTCTGCCCACTGGGCATGGGCATAAACATAATAGCGTTCTTGAAATTCATGCTTGTTTGGCCCTTCTTCTTATGTCTGACAATAGTCAGTTTTCCTAAAACCTTCCTAAATCATTATGGATGTGGAAACGTCAATTTTGCCTTTGAGTATAAACTCAAATAAAATGTTTAACTTTATGCTGGATGTCTTTAGTTTATCAAAACAGTTCCTGATTTTAGTGATAGTAGCCATGTTTAGACACATGCTAAATCATGAAAATGTAATGCTTGCTTAAAAACAGCCATTAGTTAGACTGTTTTAGATACCTCATATAAGTGGAATTATTTTATTTGCCCTTCTGTGAATGGCTTATTTCACATAGCATAATGTTCTCAAGATTCATCCAAATTCATAGAAGCAGAAAGTAGAATGGTGGTTGCCAAGGACTAGGGGAAGGGGAAACTGGGCGGTGGGCAATTGCTGTTCAATGGATATGAATTTTCAGTTATGCAACATGAATAAGTCCTAAAGATCTGTTACACAACACTATGCTTAGAGTTAAAAATACTGTACTGTACAGTATTGTGTGTATGCTCGGGAGATACATTTCAAGACCCCAGTGGATATCTGAAGCCTTGGATGGTAACAAACCCTATGCAGACTATGTTTTTTCCTATACATCCATACCTATGATAAAATTTAATTTATAAATTAGGCACAGTGAGAGATTAACAACTTTTCTTTGGCATATATTGGGCTTCTCTTTGGCATATCCAAATTGCCAGCGTCACTACTGTTATAGTTTGGGGTCATTATTAAGTAAAATAAGGATTACTTGAATACAAGAACTGTAATAACTCCACAGTCAATCTGATAACCAAAAGGGCAGCTACACAGGCAGGGAACATTTGCAGAGTGGATCCACTGGACAAAGGGATGATTTACGTCCTAGGCAGGACAGAGTGGGAGGGCAAGTGATTTCATCATGCTGCTCAGAGTAGCACACAATTTAAAAATTATGAATTGTTTATTTCTGGAATGGTTCATTTAATATTTTTGGAAAGCGGTTGATTGCAGGTAACTAAAACTTTGGAAAGCAAAACCATGGCTAAGGGGGGGGACTGTTGTAGACTTAAATTTTTTTAAGAGAATAGATATTTTCTTACATGTTCTTATATTTTAAAAAAAGGCATCCATTTGTTAACAAAAGGAACAACCTGAACAGGTCATTGGTTAAGTGCATGGCCTTTGGAATGAGATTAAATGGAAATTCAAGTCTAATCCACTACTTATTATTTGTGTGAACTTGGGCAAGTCACATAACCTTTCTGGGACTCAATTTCATTTTCTGTAAAATGGTGCTAAAAATATATCTATCCCAAAAGAACTCATTCACTGAAAGGATTAAATGAGATAATGCATATGAAATAGAGCTTAGTAATCACTGTGGTTAATAAGTATTTTTATTTAGCCTAAATTAGAAGATAAATATCTTCTAGTATTTAAAAACACAAAGGGAAGGAGCATGATGAGCTATTCCAGAAAGAGAAATAAATGAAGAGATATTATATAGAGGCTAACAAGGACTTCTTAAAAATTTAATTTAATTTAATTTAATTATCAATTAGAGAAGTTTCAGCTGATAAGAAGAAAATATATGATAATGGGCACTGAACAATATAAAACTTTATTTTTTTTCCAGTAAAAGAATCAAAAATTAGTAGCCCGTGTTTGCTGTGGCTGTTCCATGGATACCAGGGATCCCATTTCTGACAGCTGCCTCTTTTGCCAAGCCCAGCATGCTGTACTCATCATATTCATCCAGCATTGCTGAGGGAACTTCAACCAACATCTCCATGTTCCATGCAGCAAACTGGAAGAAAGAGTGAAGAATGGTGTTTGCACCCTTAGGAGACTTTACTGAAGTTGGACAGTACGCTTCTCCTACATCTTACCGAAAACTTAGTCACATGGCCACGCATATATGTACAAGGGGAGCTATGGAAAGTCATCCTTCTAAAAAGCATCAATGTACCCACCTAAAATTTAGGAGTTTCTTATCAAAAGAAAAGAGAAATGGATAGTGCAATAGATAATTAGGAATTTCTGACACATATATTTAATGAGCTCCCTTATATATTTGTTTTTTTTTTTAAGAAATCAACCTTCACTTAGTAGAGATTCACTCTACTGTCACTCTATGTGTCAGTCAGTCTCCTTGTCACTGTGACTCTCAAGCTGAGTATCCCATGAAAAACTGAGTGTAGAGAGAGCTTCATCAGGTAATGGACCCCGATGACCTAAACCAGTGCTACTCAAAATGTCATCTGCAAACTGTTTGTTGTATACAATGAAATGTGCACAGGAATTGAGACTGTTTATAAATCTTTATAGTAGTTTGACAGAGGAGCTTATGCCTGTTAAATCTGATAAGTTATTAAGGCTTCTGTATGATATCAGTTTTAATTTTTACTTCTCCTGTACTTATATTTAACAAAAGTATTAGTCTGAGATGGTTTGGAAGCTAAACAAAACAGAAGTGATCTTTTATCACTTATAATGGAAGATGCACTAATTCAGAACAAACAGCAAAGACAGTGTTGAATCAGGATGCATTTGGCAGAAAGAGCACTATTTGGTCTTGAGGTTCATGTAGTATCACATTTTGAAGAAACAGATAAGCTTCATTTGAGACTTTCCTTCAAGTGGTATAATACTCCAAAACAGGGACTCTGATAGTCCTTACTTCAAAAAGAGAAAGGTAGTATTATCCTTGTTCTGAGTATATGACATTCTTCCCAATTAAATGCAGTTCCTCATCATTCAGCCACCTATACCTAAATGATTAATTTAATCATTCTAGTTACAAAATACGTGTTGGGTGGGAACAATAAAAATGTAATAAAGCAAGTATAAGTAATAAGCATGTAATAGAAAATATTACCACTTGGGAAAAGAATGTCACAGTTGCATTCACAGATCATATCCTGCCTAACAGATATAGCAAGAATTTTTGCCTTCATAGTGGAGTGAGTTCTTTAGTGAGTCATTCTCATTGTCCTCACGCCTGTTTTCTGAGAGAACACCCTTATTCACAGTCCTCCATGGGTATATCTGAGAGAGGAATGAAGGCCAGAAGATAAGTTAAGTAGGTAGACAAGTATTTTCTAGGCTTGCAGGACAGAGTAAAAATTTCTTCAAAACCTTCATTTACTATTGGTTAAATCAAAGGGCCAATTGGCGACATCAGAGACGTCCATTCATGCATGACCCATGATGAGACTGGGTGCCCCTGCAGCACATACCATATGGCTACAGACTTTGTCACTCACCTGGTCCCAGGGCATCTGCTTCCATCTGGGCCTCGGCCTCTGAAGTAGGGCTATGTCAAGGAGGCTCGATTGAACAAGCAGAAGTAGACCTTCCTTTATTTTTTTCAGAGCAATAATTTTAGCCTTTGTCAAGCCAGAAGTACTCAGAATAATTGTGATTTTAGAGTTCCCTCATTTTTCTGTCTCCTATGCTGAAATCCTTTATCTCTTGTGATTGCTGCCTCAGTATCTCTGCTTTGTGCAGGACATTTAACATATTTTTCCAAAGCTTCAAGGCACATTGTTATGATTTTTAGACCTATTGGTAGCTGACCACCAGCAGAAAGTAATTCTGGAAATCCAGGGGTGTTTTCTTACTTCTCTTTTCCCAGTGGGCCAGTTTGGTCAAAAGCTCATATTTTTTTATGGAATCTTACTGAAGGCTGGAAGCAGTAGCTAACACATTTCAAAGTACTAAATTTTTTCTGTTTAGTCCCCCACAGCTATAGTCATAAAAGTTTCATTATGTGCATCCTAATGAGACAGGGAACCAGCAGGCCCTGTTCAATAAAGAGTCATAAGACCTAAACCAAGGTCTCTGTTAAAACAGGGGGCAGTGGAAAAGCCAGCCAAAACCAGCTAGAACCAAGATGGCCACGAAAAATGACCTCGGGTTACCCTTAATGCTCATTATACCCTGCTTATAATGTATTAGTATACTAAAAGAAACTCCCACCAGAGCCATGACAGTTTACCATTGCCACTGCAACTCCCAGAAGTTACCCTATATGGTTCAAAAAGAAGAACTCTCGGTTCCAGGAACTCCCCACCCCTTTCCCAAAAATCTTATGAATAATCCTCCATCTGTTTAACATAAAATTAAATAAAAGATATAAAATAAGACCCTGGAAACTCACAAAGTTCTACTCTTTGTTGCTTTGACAGATAGCCGCTATTCTGTCTAGGAGTAAGCCTTCCTTCTGTTTCTTTGTTACTTCAATAAACTTGCTTTTGCTTTACGCTGTCAGCTCACTCTTGAAATCTTTCCGGTGAGGAGCCAAGAACCCACTTGGTTTTTAGCCTGGACCCCTGTTTTGGGGTCCATTTTCCTGTATCGCTAAGCCACAACAGGCATTATATTATCTACCTTTCATGTGGTATAACTATTTACCTTTCTTCTTTTTTAAGGATTGCCAGTTTTATTTTCAGGTAGGATCTCCCTCCTTATAGACAGCAGACCAAGGAAGAGCAGAGTTTTTAAAAAAATTCAAAAACACCTAAGGAACCCTGCATGTCCAAGCTTTAACCACTCCTGGGACAATTCAGCTACCCTGTGTCATATAACCATCCCCAAAATGGGCAAAGTCTAGCTGCCTAAAAGAATGTCTGTCCTAAGAATGAGGTAGTTTGGGAAGGGTAATTCTCCAAGGGAAAGGAGATGGACTATAAAAATTAGCAGATTTTAAAACAAATGCTTAAGTTCAACTTAAGAGATATTAATTAAATATAACACAACTAAATTTGTATGAATGTTAAACATTTATTAAAATTATACAATTCAACAGTTATTTTTGTTTTAGTTTTTTAAATATATTTGTGATAATAATATTGATTAATACATGGGAGAAATGCAAAGTTAACCTCAAAAAAATTATTTTGAGGCTTTTGCATGGAAAACACAGCCAGATGCATCCCCAGAAAGAACTAAGAGCAACCTTTGGCAAAAGGTCCTAAATCACCACCATTCCTGCCTATCTCCAAAGTTGAAATACCCATCATTAAAATTGCTACTGTATATTAATTCAGTACTTTGTCACTGGAAAATCTCTGTATGAATAAAAATTATATTACCTAAAAGTAAGAAGAGATACATTTTTCCACTTAATTCACATTCAGTTTATCATATGATGTTAGCTTTGATCATAGGAACCCACACAACTTTAAAGAGCAAATCTGTATAGTAATAATATGTGTCACAGACCTAGAAATTCAAGCATGGGGTAAGGAATTAAAAAGTGCATGCTGTGGGTTGCCATGGGCTGGGTGTTTGGTATGAATGCTAGGTTTACTGAAATGAAAACTCTTCTATTTTTCAATAGAGCCATGAGCTGTCTCTGGTAAAAGTTCTGCAGTGTCCCATAAGCATATTAACTGGTGAAGCTCAACACTAGCTTTGTCCCCTGCACTCACAGAATGCTTTAGTGAACAGAAATTAGTATGTCTGGCAAGAGTTTTTCCTGGCAAACATCAACCATTTTTTGAATGTTTAGAAACAGCAAATTCTTGATTACCTTTCAAGATTATTCACCCTCCTAATGTTTTAAACTTATACATATTATAATATAAAATTAATGCATTATTTCTCATTTATTTAATCTTATCTAATCACACGGTTATAACAACAGGGTCATTTTTAGACCAAATTTCTGTTGAGCTTTTAAATTGGGCATTTAAAAAATTCCAAAAGTAATATTTTAACTAGGTATAAAAATAGCTTGAAACTTACATGATCTAAACTCACTGAAAACATGGATTCCATGAAGATCACAATAGCTCCATACCACACATTTTTCTATAACAAGATATAATCTTGCCAAACCATATCAGGGATCTTTCTCAGAGTCTTAAATTTACAACTTTTATAATGTCCATGCATACTACACTCTCATTATTATAAAATGTTGCTGCCTTAAATTGGAAATATTTACCCACATTTCACCATAGATAAATTACTGTCTGGGATGTTAGTCTTTCTGTGACATTGATAAAATATTTTAGTGATTTATTATACGCATAATTAAATAATTTACTTCAAGATACACAACTACTCTGGAAAATGACATGCTTTGGATACAGTCAGGTGGTATTATATACATTAGCAGGCATAGGAAGTTATTCAATTCATCAAAGAAGTTCTCAATCAAGTGCCGAAAATCACTTATTCCTTCCCTATCCTCTTAATGTAGGTAAGGGAACTAGAGCAAGTATTCATGTCATTAAAAAATATATTAATATGGAACAAAATTTAGTAAAAAGAATAACTTTGAGCTGATGTTGTACTGTTACTATCACTATAAATAGATTAAAATGTCTTGGTACGATTTACACATATAAAAGAAAGGCTATTGCAAGTAATGACAATTGCTCCTAATTCATTCATTCATTCACTATCCATACATTTATTCATCAACGTTGGGTGTCAAAAAACTTTACCGATCACCTGAAATGTGTTTGCCAGTGTACTTCACAACAGAAATACCAACCATGTTCTAGTGGTGGAGACACACACATAAACAAATGTTACAAACTATGATAGGATTTATAACTATATGAAGTTGCAAGGAAACAAATAATTGGAACTTAATGGGTTAGAAAAGTCTTCATTAAAAAGTTGACATTTTTGCCAAAATTTATGAAATTTGAGTAGGTTGCCAACAAGGCTGTGTGGGAAGGAGATTCCACAAAGGGATTAACACTTCTGAAGTTATTGAAGATGACAGATCAGGAAGAGTACCCATGTAAATTCCTTGATGAATTCATCAATGTCTAATTCAACAAAATGAATTCCCTAGCTCCATGTCCCGTGACTTTATTCAAGCTATTGAAGCAAGGAGAAAGTTCATTAATAAGGAACTTCTCAAAGAAGACAGAGAAAACTTGAGATTTTATAAAATTAAGGAGTCATTGAGGAAGAGTGGAGGTGAGTCTTATCTTATACAAGGGCAGGATGATCCTTTGTTATTAGCCTAAAAACACAAAAGGGTAGGAGAATTAACCTTTGCTGCTTTCCCAGAGTAACGGGCTTATATAAATTCAAAATTTTTAGTCAGAAAGACTCTGGCAAATTGACCTAAGTTTGTCAAATTCAAACAGATGCAGACTTTTTTTTGATATTACAGTCCAGGAAAATGAATACAATTACTGAAAACAAACAAAACCAAAACAGCTATAGAACTGAAACATAAAATTCTATTTTATCACTTAACATCTTGATGTTTATATATAGATATGTGTGTGTGTGTGTATGTATAAACAGCACTGTGGAATAGTCTGAAAGCAAACAATATAAATTGTGTAAAATATTGTGCTGCTTATTAATTTTACATTTATTAAATTATTTCAGAATTATATACAGACTTCTGTCATGAAAGCAAGAAAATGAAGAAATTTTAGTGTTTCGAATAATAATGGACTCAGTAGTGAAACAGAATATATATAGTAGCAAAATAAATGCTAGTTTTTCTTTAATATTCTAATATTTAAAAGAAACCTTATTCAATAAACATATTTAAATGAATGAATGAAGAAATTCTGGAATTAAAAATCTTTGGGATACAAATGCATATATATATATGTATATATAAAGATATGTATGTCTTTACATATACATATCTTTATATATATATACACATGTATCTTTAAAGTATGAATTACAAGTAGAACATTAAATAAGCATTTTACAATTTAAACATAACTTTTAACTCCTATTCCACCCATCTCAGAATGGCTGGTGACCTAATTTTAGAGGGGATATCTAGCCACATTATGTGTACTTATGTATGCAAGGATAGATGGATGGATGGATAGATAGAGTCCAAGATAGATGTGTGTGTCTGAGTGTGAGTGTGTTTGTATAAGTATATACTCACACATATGTGGTTTGTATAGTAGGTAATTTTGTCTGATAGATGCTCTATATAATTTTGTCCTGTTCTGATACTTTCTGAGCTCATCCACATCTCCTCCCCAATTCTAGGCTTACTCAGATTCTCTCTCATAGTTCCTCTGAATTGCCAAATTATTTCTTTATATGTGTTAATATATTTAATCCTTTAGAGTTAAATGCTGCTGGCCCTGGAGGCATTCAGTCTCTATAAATTGAATTTTCTTCCATACATGTTGATTTTACAGTTTAATCTCCCAGGACAATTTTATTTCCCTCTTTTACTGGTGCTTGGGGGATTCCTCAAATCTAACTCTTGTGCCAATTAGAGCATGGTGGCATAAAAAGGCATTGTGTGTCTGAGGAATGGTAAGTAGCCTCCTGGAATGCAAACAATAAGTACTGCAAGGACAAAAAATAGGACTAGAATGGTAAGTCAAGGACTTATCAACAGACTAAGCTCATTTGTCATGAATGTTTGGCACTAGTGGATATTGGACTTGGTGACAGCTGGGTTCTGCTGCAGTGAACATAATAAGGACAGTGATCTTTACCATTGTGTAAAAGCAACAATTTAGTAAATCCAAGGTTTCCCTGCTCATGTATTTAGAAATAGCCCTATAGAAGTTCATTAGTTCACACGATATTCTTGTGGGGATGAGCGGAAATTAATTGCTTATATTATTGGTGCACTATTTTTAGAATTATAATATTTCATGTGTTGTTTCTCTCCACTCTTGCTTTTTTAGCAATAGAGACTTTGAACATTTCACAATGACAGTGCCTTCAAAACAATACTTGGTGGATAGAAACAAGGTGATGATAAGGTAAATAAGAATCACCTTCATGTTGATTTTCAACATGTAGCTCAGCCTATGACTCAGTTAATATTCATTAATTCTTTTTCAAAAAATAAGTATGTTAAATTAGCATATGAGAAGTCATAAAAGATAGCACTGAAAATCTAAATTTTTCTCCAAATCACCATTGGGAACATAATAACACATACAAATTAATTTTAAAGAAATTATAGTCTAGACAATTTTGTGTAGATAGGACAGGTATTCAGAATAGTTCTGAACTTAAAAAACCTCTAAGTATTTACATATAATTAAAGAAAGTGCTTTAGAAGATTCAAAATGACTCAATAAACCCATTGCCATTTCTATTGTAGGAAAGAAAAATGTAGTAATCCAACTGGTGAGTGAAAAGTTCTACACTTTTGTATTGGTATAACCAACCTGCCAAAGAACTGTGGGAAAAATGGACAAATATCTGAAATATTATTAATGAATTTTACTTGAAAAAGTACATGGTGGATAGGTGTAGAACACACTAATCTATTACCTTGAAAAATACAGAGCTTGGGATTGCAACGTGTATTATGTGCCATTAGCACTCAATCCTTCCCCAAATGCAAGAACTGACCGAAAAATCCTGACAGACATAAAGAATATTAGGATAAAGGGAGGAAAAAATGGTATTTCTCCAAGTGCAGTCACAGTTAGGAAAGTACTTCAGTGAAAATACGATTGTGGGGGTCTGTATTTATTCTTTCTCAATGATTTTCACAGTAATGTTTTACATTTATATAGAAAAAAGGTGATTTCAATAACTGAAAGCACTATAGACTCAGTCTAGGACCTTAAAAAATCAAACTATTTCTTCTGCTTCTCACACAGGGACTAATAACAAAGCTTCCTAGGAACTATTTCATTCACAATGTAGTTCATGATGTGCAGGAAGTATAGAATTTAGCTCACTCTCCCATAACTATATCGACTCTTTAGTTCTAGCAGTGGTGAAAACAACTTGTTCTTGTGTAGAGCAAACAGATTTATGACTCAAAAGAACACCAGTAAAAGATAAGTTCAGAACAAAAATGCCAATTTCATATAGTTTCTTTTCTTCATAAAATTGCACTTATAGTCCATCTGATAGATTGTATTTCTCAGTGATAAAAAGAAAAACGTAAGATTCAATAGAATATCATTGAGCTCTAGCAATAGCAGAATAAAAATAAAACCTCTGTCAAAAATATATAGTTGAGACTTATTTTCTCTGTGTCTTAACAGCTCCCTGGATTAAATCTGGTGCCACAAAATAGTAGAAAGAAGAGAAATAAAGAGGACTTATTGTTTTTGATAGAAAATGGAAGAATATTTTTTATTTTTGAGAACATCATGGAGTCATCTACCTTTATTTCATGTTTTTAATTGAAAAATATAGGGCAAAATTTAAATCACTTTTGAGTGTTAAATATGCACAACATATAAAAATCTTAATGCTCAGTGGTAATGAAGATAAATGAGTTACCCACTCTCCTTAGAAGAACATTTTGAAATACACACACACACACACACACACACAGGTGCATGTGCAAAAATGATTGCATTAATTTTTCAAAAACCTTAAAAAAAATCCTTGTACTTTGACCAGGCTGTATTTCTAGAAATATATCCTAATTAAAATAGAAATGTAGACCAATATTCATGGGACAAGACTCATCAAAGAATTACATATAAACATGAAAACTAATCATTTAAATATCCATCCATAGGGGGATCATAAGTTAAATTATGATTAATCCATACAATTTCTGGATTTTTAATTTTTAAAATTATTTTAATTAGGTAACTATCTATAGATAATTATTCATATTTCTTTTATAAATTTTCATTATATCTGTAAATACCTGTCAGTATACATTCCAAATGGTGATCTACACCTCAGACAGATGATGATGCTAATGATGATGATTAGCTGAGATTTTAGTCATGGTGACTCTCTTGGCACATTGAACAGATGAAATCCCAGTAATTCCCTTTATTGTCATCTCCAGAGGTCCTTATATCACTTACCCGAGTATTTTCATGTATTTTTTTTATTATTTTTCTTCTTTATTTTCCAGGAATGCAACCAGCCCCATGATATACTGCTTCCTTCCCATTTCCCTATGTACACTGGCGAGGGCAAGTCAACATGAGAAGGGGCTACAATATGACCTGACAAAGGGCATGGGGGGGTGGATATCAGCTAATAGACAAAATAATAAATTAATGTACATTTTGTTTGCAATAACTGAGTTTGTGGTCTACCATGTATTTATAGCTTATAAAATTTCAACTATATTTTAAAGGATTTCAGACATATGCATTTCCAAATATCAAAACTATGATGAAGAAAAAATGAAAGCCATAATGAGCATTTGGGGTAAAGACAAAATCATTTACAGAAAAGCAAATTTAATATAATTACCTTCGTCTTAAAACAGTTAGACCAAATAACGATATTGGTCCTGAGAGATTTGATGTAAGAGCTAGTATTTAATTCTGCTACCTGGTTAAAAGCGACATGTCACCTGCCCGTGGGTCTTTGCCTGAATATTTCCATCATTCCTCTGATGACATAAGGAGACAAAGGGTGAATGGTTAAATTTTAAATAACTATTTGGGGGTCACATAGAATGAGCCATAGCACATGAATTTTATGACAAGCATTTGTTGTACAGGCCAGATGTGCAGCCAAAATAACTTCTGGAGGAGGGAGATGGGGCAATCAGTATTATACTATAGATGACATACAAAATTATTTCTTTCTTTGGCTTCTGAGAGTCTAAGTAAGCATGGTGGAATCCCACCATGAATAGGCTAGGAATAAATGATAGTCCATTGCCCAAATTAAAAGTTTTCTGTAGTACTTTGGACTTTGGAGGGTTTGAGGCAGTCCAGACTTAGGTAGGTACAGTGGCTGCTATGGGCAGGGTGTGTTAAGTAACATGCACTAGGAAACTCAGCTGGTCAGTATTGAAGTTGGCATTTAAACACAGACTAATCACAAGCCCAGTCTCTGAAGAGCAACACTGTTCTGTTCCCAATATGTAACAATTATCTTCTGATTATGGACATTTTGGATACTTTTATTAACTTTTCTTTCTAATGTATCTATTTTCAATCACTCTGCAATGAACATTGTCATGCCTATAAATATTGCAATACATGAGATCATTCATGTAATTCCAAGAAATGAAATAAGTGGGTCAGAAGATATGAACTACTCTGAGACTTTTCAAATATTTAGTCACATTAATTTCTAAAAACTCTGTGTTCTCGTTTTTACTTCAACCAATAGTGTATGGGAGTCTTGGGTTTGAAAACTATAAATATTTTATATTTTTGCTAATTTAATAAGCACAAAATGGTGAACCAATTATATTTATTATAACTTAATATATGTAATAAATTAATTTATTATATATAATAAATTTAATATATAATAAAATATATATCATTATAATATTATATAATATTTCATTTATATTTTCTAACTGTAATTTTGTAGGTTTTGCGCAAATGTGTGTACTTACTGAATTTCATCTTTGGTGAAATGTCTGCAGGTGTCGCATGCATAGGCATATTTTTTAATCAATATCATAACACATTATTTCTGTAAATTAGGACAATTCTGATATCATTGTGCCTGTCCATTCAAGTACCACTAAAAAGAGAACTTACACAATGAATTTCTGCAGGAAAAAAGTTACAATGATGTTTAGGAGAGTTATTGGAAACTAGATTAAGGAAAGTTTTATAAACAGATTTTTGAAAAAGTCTCAATGGGAGGAAAAAAAGCTAAAACTCTTTAACGATTTTAGATCAGAAAGCAATGCAATTAACAAGTTGATAGAACTGGGAAACAGTTTGTTAGAGAAGAAAAGTCATAAGCAAATGAAATTGATGAAATGGATTATTTAACCTACCTTATAATTTAAATCATAGGGAAAGCTCCTCTGGGAATAAGGAAATAAGAGTTCAAATGGAGGTATAAATTGTTTAAGCCTATATGTAAAATTTAAAAGTTAGCAATAGGCAGGTTATTTGTTAGAAATGTGTCATACCACATAGACCATTTGAAATAACAAATACATGCAGAAATGAGGCAATTATTCAGAAAATTATTTATTAAAAGCATTTAAATTTGATGCATCTAGACAAGTTAGTGCAAGATATGGAAGACTGATTTTTTTGTGAGTGAAAGGGTGTTTATAGATACTTGACAATCACTATTTTGTATTTATGGATTTTGTAGAGGATTTAAAAGAGCCATTTTGTTAATGATTAACAAGTCTCAGAAAATCCATCAGCTTTGAATTTGGTGAAGCTTGCTGTAAAATATGATAAGATCTTTATGTGCAGGTGGAGAAGGTAGAGAAACATTTCACTACATTTCTTTGCTCTTTCAACTCACTGGGAACAAAGCCTACTGAGTGTGCTCATTGAACCAACCAAATAGACTCAATCAGAAGACACACATAGCATCTGCAAACATCAGAGAATACCAACAAGGAATGTGCAAGAAAATGAATCTCAAGGGTTCCGTTTGTATAGGTCTGGCTGGCCTCTCTAAGGTTAACCATGCTTACGGCTCTTCCTGGAGAGGTTTTGCTTAATGCACTGCCTAATGGCCTGACTCTTCCAACCTGACACACTCCATTATAGCACATATGTTATGCCACCTGTGTACAGACTACGAGATGGAATCGAAGCAATGCTCCCACTCCCAACCCAAACAAACTTAAAAATTAATGCTGCAAAGGGGAGAACCATATTCTGAATCTCCATGGACTATTATCTGTACCAAATTAAAGGAATATGAAAGGGGCAATGAAGTAGTATAGGCAATAAAAAGGGAAAGAGCAAAAAGCCCTTCTGTAGTTGAATACTTTGATGGAAGGAGGTACGCTTTCCACCCAAATGTACATTTACAGCAATGTATGGGAGTCACAGGTGTTTTAACAAGTGCCTTCAATCAATCATTCAATCCTTTGCAAATTGTTGACCTTTACAAAATTGAAGGTAATTCCCCAGTCAAGATGAGGTATAAACAGAGAGTATAAGACAATTTTAGTTAGTTTTGAATTTTGTAGGAGAATAATAACATTCTTAATATTAATAATACAAGGTGAAGATCATGATGTAAGAATTTTCTAGAACAGAAAACATGTTTTTTGAGTTTAGAGGTGGAGAAATAAAGAACAAATCAAATTGTTTTCTTGGCTAACATGACAATGCCCTGTTGCTCTATTGGTACTTTGGCATTTTGCCCTTCAAAAACTAGAATCATTACACCATATCATATAGAGTAAATCATAATGTAGTTAACAGACCTGGGAATGGAAATGTCTCTAATAATTATGTGCTTGCTCCTTATAGAAGCACAAGTTATAGCCTGTACTTCTAATCATATGCTAGTGATGTGTAACTATTACCAATTACAGGGAAATGCTGGTCATGCATGTGCCATTTTCTTGGTTTTCAGTTAAAAAAAATAAATAACCTCCAGGGTGAGAAATAGGTCATGCCAGGCAATATTGTGCTACCAAAGTGGAAGTTCTATGTGGCTTTCAAAACTTTCACTTGTTTTTAAATGTAATTATTTCAGTTTTAAAAGGTTTGCAAATGTATAAATACCCAATTGTGTGGTGGTGTTCAACCCATGTGACTTATGCAAATTCCAAGTACTAGAAGTTCAAGTGGAAATATTTTACTTGGTATTAATTAAACAAGCTTTGAAGGTATAAATATGCTTAACAAGAGACTCAAAAAAATATTTTTAAGGGCCCAATTGAGGCATGAACCCAGCTCAGATCTGTTTACCTTTTTAGTTTATAAAATAATCAGGAGGATATTGTTACAGAACAAGATATGGAAAATTTGTGTTAAAGAAAACTTCATATATGTTATTCCATTAATTATTTAAGTTTAAATTCATGCATTTAACAATATTAAGTCCCCTATTGCCTTCAACAATATAAACCTTCTTAACAATGGTAGTGGAACTCTTAATATGATGTTTATTATTAACGATAGGAATTTATTTTGGCATTCATATTACATTCTTCACAATTTATGATTCTATGGTTATTTTAATTTCAGAGGAAGGATGAAGTAGTATAAACAGTTATTAAATTCAGCTACTATATTTTTGCTGAAGTTCAGGAAACAGAAAACTCTTAGGGAATAGGCAGATTTCCAAAAGTATTGAGTATAATTAGCCCAAGATTAAAAGGAATTTTTTTTGTCTCTTTCACTGTGAAAGATTAGTGATGTCTTAATTAATTTACTGGCACTGAGATTATAAGAAATTATAAACTTTGAGGCAAGCAAACTCTTTGAAACGATTACATTAGTGTAGATTTTCACTAACAATAAGGCAGAGGCATAAGGTAAGACTGTAACATGCCAGGTAGTTCTTCCCCTCACTCTGACTTGGATTAAAAAGAAATAAGACAGCTTATTGCATGCTACTTCCCAGATCATTATAAATATTTCAGTGCAATCACTCTTTTTTAATTGGTACATAATACTTTATTTGTGGGGTACATGTGATTTTTTACATGACTAAAATGGGTAATAATCAAGGCAGTGTAGTTGGAGTTTTGATCACCTTGAATATTTATCATTTCTATGTGTTGGGAACATTTCAAGACCCCTCTTCAAGCTACTTTGAATTACACAACACATTTTTGCTAACTATAGTCACCCGACTCTGCTATTGAACATTATAATTTATACCTACTATCTAACTGTATGTTTGTACCCATTGGCCAACCCCGGGCCCCCCCAACACACCCTTCCCAGCCTCTGGTATCTATCATTCTACTTTTCACCTCCATGAGACCAACATTTTTAGCTCCCACGTATGAGTAAGAAGATCAGTGCATTAACTCTTAACACTACAACATAGGTGCCATTGCTCCCATTTTACAGAAGAGGAAACTGAAGCTTATGGAAGCAGAGTAACAGATTTATGCACAAGAGGCAGAATTTCAACCTAATTCATTGTGGTTACAAAGCCTGTCCTAACTACTATGCACAAAGAAGAAGAACTTTATTATGGTAATAATAAATAAGAGGTCATGGGGAAGTGCTGGGCAGAGACTTCTTGACCAAGGGGATTACATGTGAAGTTGAAGCACCTGCAAAGGAAAGGTTAGATTTTGAAAGGGGTGGAGTGGGAAGAAGTGTGGAATTTCTCAGACATACCAAGACAGGGAAGTATGGAGGCTGTCAAGGGAGAGAGCAGGGTGTAAATTGCACTTGCCACAGCCCAAAGACCAGGACAGGAAGCAAGTTATATTTACAAGGGAGATTTTTCTTATCTAGAATAAACAAAATGAAGACATTCCTCTGGTAACTTCCTTAATCAGGAGAACACATTTAGAGATGAGAAATCGATTTCATCTCATATACCATCACTGATTGCTGCTGCTTGTGCATGGAAGCATCAGTGGAAAAAATTATAAGGCAACATACTTACCACTCTAGACCTAGATAAATCTCCCATTTTACCTGAAAAAGTTCTAGGGCTACAGTACACTATGTGTAAAATAATGATGATGAATGATTTGAATAAATTTGATATGAAAAATATGCAGTTCAATATGTGAATTTGACAGTGTAATACAGAAGGTGTCTGTATTATTGAAGTATGTCATTCTTAAGCTGTAGTATTTGTTTATCACTAGAGAAGCTTCCTGAAAAATACAGATTTTGGAGTCCCAATTCTTACTGATTTAGTAGACTAGGAGGTAGCTGAGGAGCCATAATTTTAAAAGAGCTTAGGGGATTCTTTTGTAGGTATCAATTAATAAAATAAAAATATTGGCAGACAATGTTTTAGTGTTTTTCCTCTTAAAATGAAACAAAATACACACCACTCCCAAGAAAATCCAGTGGTCCTCTGTTGAACCTCACATTCTCCTCCAGGTCTTGCTGTTTTTCTTTGCTCCTCTTCACAGGAAAATAAAAAACATTTTTGAAAGATTTGTCTATCTAAGATGTTTCATTTTATCACTTTCCATTCATTACAAATTAATTATAGTTTGATTTCTACTTTACTACTCCATTGAAACCCTCTAGTCAAGACCACCAATTCCCACTTGTTAAATCTCTTAAACCATTTTACATTCTCATGTATAACCTCTCTCAAGGCATTTAACAGATTTGACTACCCTCGTCTCCCCAAAACACTTCTCTCTGCTTGTTTTTGGGAAACAATATCCTGCTTCTCCCTAATTTCTCCATCAGGCTATTTATTTCTTGTCTCATTTTATCAGCTCACTTTCTTTCTTATATGTATAAATGATACTGTTCTTTTGTTTTCTATAATTTATATAAATAAACCATCTCTCCACCACAATGTAAAAGCTTATGCTTTTATTTTATATACAACATAAAATCCAGAAAGGTATATGGTAAACGGTTCCTTAATAAATATAGTAATGAATACTACTTATATGTTTACAGTAGTTGTATAAATATCATATGTGATTGCTGTGGCATGAATGTGTCCCCTCCAACATTTGTGAGTGGGGTTAGGGGCCCTTTTAAGGTGAATGACAGAGGGAGTTTTTTCTCTTTGCCCTTCTGCCTTCTGTCACGTGAGGGCTCAGCAAGAAGGCCCTCCCCAGACACTGTCACCTTAATCTTGGACTTTTAAGCCTCCAGAACTATGAGAAATAAATTACTGTTCTTTATAAATTACCCAGTCTCAGGTATTTTGTGATAGCTAAAATGACTAAGACAGTGATACCGAAGAGTTACATATTCATGACTGTTCTTCCTTTAAAGAATCACTAGTGCCTAGTGAATATAAGCCAAATCTTTTCATCTTTTAGAAATTTATATTACAATTTGCTTGTTGAATTGTTGGATCTCAGAAAATTCAAGAGTTCGTAGAAATATATGAGATCCTCCAAATAAGAATATATTGTGGTGAAACAAATGTAGGCTTTGTAGTCCGAAAGACCTGGATTTTATTCACACCTCTTCAAATCCCTTAATACATAAATCTGGATGAGTAACCTAGCCTCATTGAGTCTCATTATCAGTATCTGAAAAATGAATAAAATTACATGACTAGCAAAGACATTGTAAAGAATAGAAATAATGTATGAATATAAAGCGTCTAGCTCATGGGGTGTCAATAAGTAATTGTTGTTATTATTACTCACCATGGATGTTTTATAAGTGGAAAAAAAAGTTTAAGCATTGATTAACTATGTCATGTCAACCTTAATTAATGATATTCTGAAAATATGATTAAGTATAGAGTTTATTCAAGTGCAAAGCTTAAGGATAGCTATTCGGTAAACACTGACTCCAAACTAATGGGGTCAGCGTTTCAATATGGAGAAGTTAAGGTTTCACTTATATAGGCAGAGACAGAGAAATTTTAGCATGATGACAACATTTTTTCATATGAAACCAGTGCATATGTTGCAACAATTCGATTCGTTATGGATTGCTACATTCCAAGGAAGATTACTTTATTACTCTGTGAAGAGTGATAGCAATCTGAAGTGGTCTTATCTCTGGTGTTGTTTTGTCTTTCTAATTATCTGCAGGAAAAAAAGGCAGAAGTTGCAGCTGGCTGCCATGTGACTCAGGCTCTTTAGCCACGTTCATTTCAAGGCTCAAAATAATTTAAAGTTTCAACATCTTTAAGTTTGAATTATTTAATTTCACAGTCACTATTGGAGAAAGAAGATGATAACTAGACATGAGTCCTTCTGGTAATCTTTCCAATACACCATGGGGACTAGGGTTCTCCCAACCCTCAAGAGGTCTTAATATGATCATTGGGAGTACTAAAACAATAATTATTTTTTGAGCGCCTACTCAACCTTTGTGCTGCACCACTTGCTCTGTGACTTTGGGCAAGTTAAGAAACTTCTTTGTGTCTCAGTTTTCTCGTATGTAAAATACAGTGAGTAGTCATGCTGTTTTGGAGATTTAGCTACTTAATTCATGTGAGTAAGATAGTGACTGGGAAATAACGTGTGTACCACAAATGTTAGCACACTTGTTTTATTACAATTAATGTGTCTGAGCCCTCTGTTATGTGTCTATATATACTGTCATTAATTCTCACAGACTTTCTATGAGAAAGTAATATTTTCCCAATTCTAAGATGAGAAAAGTGAGGTATAAAGGAGTTAAGTATTTTACTCAGGGACAGATAGCAAATAAGTGACAGAGTTGGGATTTGATCCTTAATCAATATTACTTCCAACCCTGTGCCTGCGTATAGTCTCAGGGTAACTTGTCATTGTTATAAATGTCACTATCCACAGTCTTTTAAAGCAAAGTTTTGTTTTGTTTTTTAATTTTTGCAATCATGTATCCTTTTTAGCATTCAAAAATGTAGATGCCCATTTATAAGGTTTAGTGAATACCTCCTTAAATACAGCTATTACCTCATTTAAACATCACATATACACACACCAACAACTCATGAACTTGTCATTGTGATTCCATTTCAGGGAGAGGAACTGAACCTTAGATAAATCAAGGAATTTTCCCAAGATCAAATGGTACTGGTTGTAATGAAAACATTCATAAGAGCTACCATTTAATGTCTTATTGTTGAACACTTTACTAACCACTTTCCCTATGTGTCATACTTCTAATGAACTTGCCAAAGGATGATTCACACATTACAGAGGAAGAAACAGGCTACAGGATACTGTGACCCTTACTCAAAATAAAACAACATTTATGTGGCAAAATCAGAATTCAAATCCACGTTTGCCTAATTTCAATGCACCTGCTTTATTGTTTTGCTATATTGCTTCCTGTTTTAGTCCGTGAACAAATGCTTAGTTGAGACTCAAAAAGTTTTGTAGCGTAGGGCATAGATTAGCTGATTCTCACCTGGAAAATTTTAGAGACAGCATTAACTTTCAGCATCTTAAGTCATAAAATAACTTCAGTGTGGTCCTCATAGAAAGTCTGATTTAGAACACCATTCCCTGTTAATGGGCCTTCCAAGAAGAGTCAATTGACTTTGGCCTGCCAAGTACTTAAATGAATTAACTTGCTGGGTGAAGTTATTTTCTAATGTCAGGGTGTCCTGGAGGAGGAAATGAGGTAGAAAATGATAATGCTTAACCCTTGCATAAAAGCTATCACAGTGACATTAGACCTTATCCTAGAGCAATGTTTTAAAGATTTGGGTTTACAGGTTAAGAATAATAGTGCCACTTACTGTTCTTTCCATGGAAAACAAAGGTGGTAGATACATTTTTATGGTTGGAAGAGAGAACTATCAGAAAAGAAAGAAAAACAATTTTGTTGTCATATGTAAGCATACCAAGATAAATCTTTTTAAATGGGAAACTACTCAAATTCAGCATTAAAAGGTTGCCTGCAATCTAAAGACATTTAGTAAGACCATTAATTTCATATTTCATATTTCCTTACTGACTGACTCATTCTATAAATTTGATTAGTCATCATATATTTAAAAATACTTATGGGATTTTAATAGTTAAAATGCTTATGTTGGCTCTCTATAAGTGGTTTATTTCCACTTATAGTAAAGCAAAGTAGTTGTTAAGATGAACATCAAAATGGTAAATTGGGGTCTCTTTTTTAGAAACCTTTTCTCTAACTTCTCTGTGTCCCTTGCCTCAATGCCCATTAAATCAAGTCTACTTTCTCCAAAGTCAAAGCTTGCTAAAAACATTCAAGGGAGGACCAACTTATAAAATGAATGGAACTATTCATCACTATCAAGCGTAAGGATGAAGAGCATTGAGGGAATGCTCTAAATGAAGAGTGAAAAGTCAACATACACACAACTAACAGTTCATCTTCACATTAGCAAAAGAACCTTTATATTTTAGGATATATGGGGGGGAGAAGGTGTACCAGTATTTATTTTTCAGGTATAAAATCTATGTGCATCCAACTTAACTTTAAAATATGTCCAAGTAAAGCAGCCTTGGGAAATCAGTGAGAGACAATTTACAGAGCATTTGCACATTATGTTGAGGTAAGTAAACAAATCTGAAGCCAAAAATGTTAAAGAACTGAAGTAGAAGTCAAAACTCACAGAAGTGTCTGTTAGGAAGCAAATTCACCATACATTTTAAATATATTATACATAGTCCCCGACTTATAATGGTTCATTTAATTTATGATTTTTCAATTTTACTATGGCGTGAAAGTGATGTGCATTTAGTAGAAGTCTTACTTTGAATTCTAAATTTTGATTCAAAATTCTTTATAATAACTTTGTTATGAAATGAGTTTTGTGTTATATGATTTTTCCCAACTGTAGGCTAATGCAAGTATTCTGAGCATTTTGATGTTTGGCAGGTCAGGTGTATTAAGTAAATTTTTGACTTAAATATCTTTAACTTAAGGTGGGCTTATTAGGACATGATCCTATTGGAAGTCAAGGAGCGTCTGTATGTGCAAATTACATGTAAAGAACAATTTTGAGCAATGAACTAGAGGAACTGGGTAGCAGGGCATTTTGAGTGTGTTACAACCCATAGAATATATTCATGTGCCCAAATCCTTTGAAAAGAGGAAAGAAAATATTCTCATGTCATGCCCCACTCTAATGCTAGACCTATTCCATATGTCTCTGGGATGTGCAATATCCAAATATCCATGATCTATTGCTGTATCTCAGCCATTTTTTGGGATGCATATATGACAGATGATGTCATTTGCTTCACAGACTCCTACTGCTTCAGGCTCTAGTGTATGCACAATTCCATGTACTAGCTGTAACTGCAATCCAGTCTTACCTTCTTAGAAAAATGTATCAGCAAGAAAATGAACTGGTACATTTGTAGCAATAATCCTAAATTTACTGCAATTATTTAAAAAATTAAAATGTTCAGTTTATTAGTGGAAACAAATTATTGTTGACACACCAAGAGCTATATGTGACTCATTAATATGTTGAGTCACCAAAGCTGTGAACTAACGTTAAGGTTATTAGTGTCTCCCAAATCCCTGCAGATGGAATCCTTAAATTTAGATGTTAATCACAGTTAGTGTTTGGATGATAAGAGAATCCTGGCATGGAGGTATCTATAAAATGTTGCATAAATTTCTGTTATAACTCAGAGATGAGGTTTAAGTTACCCCAAAAATTGACATACAGAGCAATGTGTTAATACTAATCTGTGATGATCTTTATATATAAACCAATATTCATAGGTTGTAATAGAAAATTTGTAAATATGCATACTGATTTCTTAAGGAAAAGTGAACTGTAGATGTCATGACACCAAGGAGGAAAATATTCCTTCCTCTGTGAAACAATGGTCTTCCTGCTCCATTCAAGCCATGTTCCAGGAAGGGCTGATTATTGGTTCCTTAAACTGCATCTTACCAGAAAGATATGTTATGCCATACCACAGCTGAATCACTAGGAAGAACATAAAACTTAAGAGAGCAAAAAATAGCAAAAACCTTCAGGCAGTAGAAACCACATACTTTTATTCAATGTCTGATGGAATTGTTTAATTGTAAGTTGATTTGTTAAAAAGAAAAAATATAAGTCAGGGACAAAAGTAGGGTGACTTTCTCTACTTAAGTAGAGTTTTCCAGTGCAATTTTAATAACATCCCAGATAATTTTAAAGAAGGTCACAACTTTTTTTCTGACATATTTAAAATAAGTTTAATTGTTATTCTTTACTCTACATTTTTAAAAGTAATTATTCATACAATATAACAGGAGAAAAAAGCACAACCCAAATCTAAGCAAAATAAATTTTAAAAAAAAGATTGAAAGTATTGTAGTCATTGAAATAAAGGAAACAAGTTTAAAAATATTTTAGATGTGTTTTGCTTTATAAAGAGTCATCACATATTTTCTATACAATAAACTTTTTAAACATATGATTTTTTCAGGAGCATATTTTTACACATTCTTTTCATGGTCAGCAATAATTATAGGTTAGCCCCTAAGTTAACTATTATTCACCTGTTTGTTTCTTACCCTGAGCTGTTATTCATACTTTTAAGGACTGAAAGTTTAAGTCCTCTTCTAGACCCTCAATATTATATTAAATAAATGGAAACTCCGTCTGTGTTCCACAATTTCTTCCTATTATGTAACCCTGTGGCTGTGATGCTTTCAAGTATAGAAAGGATTTATTTCTTTAGTAGCTAGTGTACTATTTATTTATGGTCTTTCACCACTTAAAAGTTAAAATACCGAATTTAAGATAGAACCAGTTAGAAGGCTAGTTTTGACAAGACAGATTTGTATGTTCTGAAAAGAATTTATATAAAATATAAAAATGAACCTTTCGTCGTGCATCAGGTTTTTGTTTTGTAGATATGTTTTGTTTGTGTTATTTTTAATGGAAAGCTTTTAAAGAGATCAGAGAATATAACACTTAGAGAAGAAAAGAAACTTATGATTCAGACAGCAGTAAATTATTTTTAACTTATTTATTAAAAATTATTTTTCCATGTGGATTAGGTTTTTATTTTTTTAAATTTCAGAATATTACAGGGGTACACATATTTTGGTTACATATTTTGCTTTTGTACAATTTGAGTCAAAGTTAAAAGTGTGCCCTTCACCCAGTTAGTGTGCATTTTACCCGTTAGGTGTGAATTTACCCATCCTCTCCTCCCCGCTCCCACCTATTTAGTTTCCCTTGAGTTTTACTTCCATATGTGCACATAAGTGTTGTTCTGTTAGTTCCAAGTTAGTATTGAGTACGCATAATGTTTGTTTTTCCATTCTTGTGATACTTCACTTAGGAAGATGGTCTCTAGTTCCATTCAGATTGTTACAAAGATCACCATTTTATTATGGCTGAGTAGTACTCCATGGTATACACATACCACATTTTATTAATCCACTCACATATTGATGGGCACTGGGTTGTTTCCACATTTTGCGATTGTGAAATGTGCTGCTATGAACATTCAAGAGCAAGTGTCTATTTTATGAAATGTCTTTTTTTCCTTTGTTTAAAAAAACTATTTACTAGTCATTTACAATTGCCTTTCTTTGTGGCAGTACTGATTTACAGTTAATTTTGACACCTAGCACAGGTGTCAAATTTTCAGAATGTGGGCTCACATTTTTAGAGTGTGGGCTCTTTACCAAAAGAAAAAATATGCATGAAGCTAAGACTAAATATTTCTACTAATTTGTCATTTAAAACTAATAGCTGCCAAGATTAACACTTCATAAAAACATTTAGAAAGAAATTTAAATTATTTTTTACTAAATTGTGCAAGCTAACTTTGCCTGTTCTTCCACTGCATTCATGATAAATAATCACCCATTCTTTATTTGTGTCTGTTCACTAAGCCACATCTTCCCAGCTGGTGTTTCATGTACATTACTTTTAGGGGAATTCCCTGCCCTTTAATGCTGGACAAGGTATGCATCTCATTCTTATTCAATGTTTTCTTTTTTTAAATTTACTTTTTAAATTGACAAGTAAAAATTATATATTTATGGTCTCAGGACACAGAATATTGTTTTGTCACTGCATTTGTGGCTTATTTGTAGGACTTGGAGTTCTTGAAGTCTGAATCTATGTATTAATCTTCTCTAATTTCACATTATTAGTACACAGTAGTTGTTACTTAAGGAGCTCAGTACTGGCAATAGACTTTCCTGAGTTGGCAGGTGGATTGATGTATATGTTGATGTATAAATTTATGAATGAACAAAGGAATGAATGAGTGAAGTGTATTTAACCAGAAAAGGGAAATTGTATTTGCTCAAAACACAAAAATAATCTTCTAAAAGTGGTCTTAAAGTCCTGCTTTAAAGTCCTCTCTCTCAAACTGAAATCAAATTTCTATTTCAATGACAACTTGTCTTCTTGGTTTACTATTCTTTGACATATCAGATCAAATTTCCCAGAAGGTGTTTGTTTGTTTACTATGAGTCAGAGTGACTTTTCCTAAGCTACCAGTTGTCAGCCATCTTGATTTTGGTGCATTTGCTTAATTCAAAGTGTCTGCATTCTAATTGACATAGATTGAAGGATTACATCCCTCTGAAATTAATATGTTGAAATTCTAACCCCCAAGCTGATCGTATTAGGAAGTGCATCCTTTACAAGTTAATTAGGTCATGAGGGGTGGAGCCCTCACGAGTGGGATAATCACCTTTATAAAAGAGATTCCAGAGAACTCCCTTGCCTCTCTCTTCTACCATCTGTGGAAGCAGGGGGAAGACAGCCTCTATGAGCCAGGAAGCAGCCCTCCTCAGACACCAAATCTGCTGGCACCTTAATATTGCACTTTCTAGCCTTCAAAACTGTGAGAAATATCTGTTGTTTATAAGCCACCCAGTCTATGGTATTCTGTTATAGCAGCCTGATCAGACTAAGACACTAATCTTCATATGTTCTCACATCATATTCATGATATATATGAATATACTATATTCATATAGATTACATTACTGATGTTTGGTAAGTATCTTGCCTAAAGAATGAATCTCACTTTTCAGTTTGATAGAAATAAAGCATTTTCTGCTAAAACACAATATATGATATTAAATCTTATTTTTGGTTCAGTCTCAATGTAATAAGCATAACTTTAACACAGTTCTGGTCCCCATAGAAGTATAATTTAAAACATATTTTTTTAAAAAAGTAAAATGCTACTCTTTATCAAAAAATGCTTTTTCATTTTTCTTACTACAGTGATTGGAATAAAGTCACTGAAATAAAAACATGGAAAAGTCTAATACTAGCTCAATACATAAAACTTTTGAATTTGAAAAGGCCGTATACAAACTTTAGTATCACTATTTTAATATCTGTCTGACTTTAATCAAGTTACTTGATTTCAGCTCATCTATCTGTAAAATAAAATAATTCCTTCCTCACAAGTTTGTAAAAATCAACTGAAATAATACAGTAAAATGATTTTTACTAGATGAAATAAATGATAACTCTGAAGACTATTTTCATTTTTTTAGGTTAAGACAATATTTACAAAAAGCCATAGTTAAAATACAAATATATTATGGGAAAGGATTACATATTAACAATCACAAGCACAGTAAACTATATCCAGTTATCACTTTCCCAACTTGTAGCAAGGAGCCTTGTGTAAACTCAGGTTAGTTGACTTTTTATTGTATGCATGAGGTCCAGTCAATTAGAAAAGACAAGTAGGTCCCAAGAGTTACTTAATCTTCAGTCTCATCCAGTCAGTAGGCCCTACAAAGGAGGTCGTGGTGATAGGTTTCAAAAACTTGACCTGCATGACAATGCAGTTTAGTGAAGTCAAGCCAAGGCTGGCATAGTCATTTCCTTATATATTCCATTAAAAAAGGTTTATTCCCAATGTAAACAGTTTGGTGAGTACTAGAGAGAGGAAATCTATTATTGTCATATCAAAAGTAGAGAAAGGCAACAGAAATCCTACAGAAACATGATTTCTACAGAAAGGGCACAGATACCCTACAAAAACATGAGTCTTACACCCTTAAGACTGACTATCCTGATTTGGCCTAATTAAGGCCAAATTATCTATAAATATTTTTTAAATATTTCAAATACTTTTTTCTAAAAAATGTTTTCTTTTTTTTCTGTTACTTCTAGGTTTATTCAATGTGATTAAACTTAAAAATCATAATAAAGCAACTCTTCCACCTCATCCTTTTCCTCTCTCCCCTTGAATTTCTTTTTTTTTTTAATTATTTTTTTTTTTATTTCAGAATATTATGCGGGTACAACACTTTTTCTAAGGGCTAATTTATATTAACAATATGGTAGTAGCATTTTGCATCTGTACGGCTTCTTTGAATATTTATATTTCTTTTTTAAACTAGGTGCCTGTAAGATGCATTATTTGAATAATTTCCCATAAGATATTTCACTTGGCATGAGGTTGATGCTATATATTAAATGGAGACAGTCACAATTACTAACTGATCGTATAAAAGCTCAGAGGAACCCTTGAAGGAACACAAGCATTGCTTTTCGTTCTTGGGAAAAATTTGGTACTACCGTGAAATATTTGTTGCTAGGTCAATATCAAATCCATACCTCAGATGACATTAAAAATATACATTTTAAAGCTACAGGCTTTGTACCTAGGCAGACTTTTTGTATTTGATTTATTATTTTCTCAAGGTTGGACCTCCACAAATATGACACATATCAAGAACGTTCCTTCAGTGGCCCCCAAATAGCCCGTGAGTTGAAACCATATTCCCTAGCTGAGAATCCAGCCTGATGCCAATTAAGTTATCCAATTATGCTTATTTTAAAGAAAAGCTCTAGAGTACCTTGGTTTGTTCACTCACTTTCTCTTGAAAATGACTTCTACCTTCCTTCACTAGAACCTCTTCCTACTTGTCTTGAAGGGTCCAACTTTCCTGAAATATCAACTCCACCTTTCATTTTCCCCCACTCCCTGTTTTCTCTCAGTCTCTCCCTCTTTCTTTATTTCAGGCATCATTATTTCACCTTTTCATGAAAGAGTTCACATATAAAAAAGTACAGAAGAAAGTATGGAAAATAATACAACTTGCATATTATTCATCAGCAACTTTAAGAGCTAAAACCTTACAAATATCACAGAAGCCCATGATTTTCCTTCCTGATGGAATTTCCTTCCCTCTCTCCTTATACACCTAGAGGTCACCACTATTCTCAATTTATTTCAGAGCATGAAGAAAAGATCCAGCCCTGTGTTTTACCTGATGTGGTGGACACTGGGGTCTGCAGTTCTGAACTCCTATAATGAACGACTCATTGCAGCTGCTGGAATTACTTTGGGTGGACGGCCTTCAGCTGTGAGCCCCTTGGGTGCATTGCCGGACCATGGACAACCACCTTGCTCAGGTCATGAAGGCATGAAGGGTGCAAAGGGCTGGTTGTTCCTACTGAATGCCTGATAACTTTGAAGGGTCATTCTGCCTCCAGAATTCCTGTGTAGGCACACTTGAGGTGGTCCATGAGGCTGCCTCACAGATTAACTTCTGCTTTCACCCAATCCTATTTCCATCCTTTCCAAAATTGTTGGTTTCAAGGACACTCCTGAATGACATTTTTTCTTTGTATGCTCAAGCAGCTATAACAAAAACACTGGCTGGGTCACTTAAACAACAGATAGTTATTTTTCACAGTTCTGAAGACAGGAGGGTCCAGGGTCAAGGTGCTGGCTGACTCAGTTTCTGGCGAGGGCCTGCTTTCTGGTTCACAGACAGCCTTCTTCTTCTGTGTACTCACATGGTGGAGAGAGATCATTTCTCTTGTGTCTCTTCTTGTAAGGACACTAATTCCATCATGAGAGTTCCACCCTCACAGCCTAATTATCTCCCAAAGGTCCCACCTTTAAATACCATCATATTGGGGATGAGGGCTTCAACATATAAATTTGAGGGTACACAAACTTTCAGTTCATAGCCCATTCTGAATGCTCCACACTGCTTCAAAGGCAGCCTCCTGAGGAATTCAAACTGCAACACTTAATAATCTCTGTATAGCTAGTCCAAGAAAGCCTTCTTTCACTAGAAAGGTGAATGGCTATACAATTCCAGTCTGAATGTTTTAAATATTATTACACTGTATGTGTCCTTTAGCAACTTGGCCAATTGGGTTTCCCTTTCCCTTCATGTGAATTGTCTATTTATATTCTTTGTCCATGATTTTATTGAGATATTTGTCACAAGTATGTGTGTGTGTGTGTGTTTGACTTATAGGATCCTTTATTATATATTATATCTTTCTATCTCTTGGTACCTGTCTATCTATGTGTTGCAAATATCTTTTCTCAGCTTGTCATACTTTTTCCTTTTTTTAATGCCTTTAATAAACAGGTAGGTTAATTTTACTTTTAATTAAAATTTTTAAGACTTTTCTGTATGGTCTGTGCTTTCTATGCTTGGTGTATAATCCTTTACTGCCCTATTTATAAAGAAAGTCTGCTATATTTACTCAAATATTTCAGAGTTTTGTATTCAGTGTTATGTCTTCATTCCACATGGAAAAGTTTTTATTTATAGATCAGATAAAGAAGGACTTTATTATTTTTGTTTCATATGAATTTCACATTTTGCCAGCATCCTTTATTGATTAGTCTATTATTATTCCAAGAATTTTAAGTGCCATGTTTAGCATGTTACATGGCTCTGTAGATCGCTTGGCTGTGTTTAATTTTTTCCTGCTGATCTATTTGTCCTTCACTGTACTGAAACCATTGTTTTAATTTCTATAGTGTAATTAGATGTTGCTTATTGAATTTTTTAAAAAAGCATCAATCCATTAAGAAGTGGATCTACTAAACTCTGTTGTATTTAATATGTCTCATACCAGATAGAATTCCTGATGTACATAACTAGAGTAACAAATCTAATTTGGATAAATCTCAGATAAACTATTAATACTAAAAAAGCGTAGCACAGAAATGGTATTCCTTATACAGAAAATACAACAAATTGTTTTCAAATATAAGTTAATAAATTGGTAGAGGCATCTCACACCACTGTTTTCTAGTCCATTTTACTTCTTTTTGTTAAAAAACACTCTTATTTTAACTTATGGGCACACTCGTATTTTTACTTATGGGCAATTGCATTCATATCTTTGTCATTAACTGTTAATGAATACAGATTCTGATACAAGTTTGGATGTATTTTTAGATTTTTTATTTAGGTTTTGATTTCTTATGTTAATTTTTAGGTGAAATTTTACTTTCTATGGAAAAAATCTGAATTGTAATGCCACAGAATATTGGCTTTATTTTTATTCACTCTCTGGTAATGTGTGCAGTTTGATAGTTGCTGTCACTTAAGCTGGGTGGCATAGATACAATTATTAGAGAATTGAAGTAAATTGGTTAATAATTTAACTATGTTTTGTCATCTCATATAACACTTAAATTCTCACCAATGATTCTTATGTAACAAATGGCATTTTAATGTTTGAGTATTGGTTACCAGTAACAAGCTATAATGGTTAACTTTTTCCCAATTCATTATCTTGGTTAAAATTTTCAAATTGGATTATTCATTTCCAGCTAGTGATCCAAGGTTGTTTCATCTTTCAATGCTAGTTTTGACGCTAGTTTCTTAAATAAAATGGTAGTTGCTAGAACAGCTTGGTTTAAATCTCTTTTATAAAATCTGACAACTGTTTAGACAAACCAAGTTCTTCCCCTGGAAAAAAGTCAAATTTCACTTAGATCAACCAACTAAAGTGCAGAGATAAATGTAGAAAGATCCCTGAGCGAATTAACTGTGCCTCTGAAATGTACAGAGAAGATATCTCAGGGCTTATCTATTTGCAAAACTTCTAAACTCCATCAATCACATGTTTTCCAACTGGTTTTTGTTTTGCATAAGAAAGAATTCTAGCTGCTATTCCTAGAGTTACCTGCTATATAGTGACCCCTCCATCTGTTTGCCAAAAGATTAAAAAAAAAAACTGTCTCAATTACTTTCTGCATTCTCTAAGCACCTCAATATTAAAAGTCACAGAAATTCATATCAGTGAAACTTTGAGGTAGATTTGCCTTTCTCAATCCATATAGTTTAATCCTTGTTTTATAAATGAGCCAAATATACCAATATTTTATGCTGTAACTAAGAGAAGAGGGAAAGGATCTTATATTTAAAACCCAATAATTGCACATTGGGAAGCTCTATTTTTTTCTGTCACTTCATAACCTGATGAGTTCTAAGCATTTCTCAGGTATTCACTGTCTATACACAGCTCAGAACACGCTCTTCTTTTTCTCAAAGGGATTTGGTAAATACTGAAGTTTTATTTTAAAATGTAATCTGGAGATAGCATGTCAAATTTATCAATTTAAACTTTTCTATGAGCTGTTCTCTTTTATTTTCTGAAAATGTTTGCATAAGATTAGCATTATTTCATCCTTAATGTTTGATAGTGCATATCAGTGAAGCTGTCTAGACCAGAGTGTTTTTTGCGGGAAAGTGTGTGATAACAAATAATGATGTATTCTGTGTTTTTAACACATATGACTCTATTCAGATTTTATATTTATCTCGAGTCAGTATTAATAAGTTGTAAATTTTAAGAAATTTATCTATTTCAATACTTTTGCCAAGTTTATTAGCATTGCATTTTTCACAATATGTTTTTATTCTTTTGTAGTCCATAGGATCTGTAATAATATCCCTTCATTCCTTCCTGATATAGGTAATTTGTGTTTCTTTTCCTTTTTACTTGATAAATCTGGCTAAGTGTTTACTAACTATATTAGTATTTCTAAAGAGGTGAGGTCTTTTGGGAGGTAATTAAGTCATAAGTCCAGAACCCTTACAGTGGGATTAGCATCCTTATAAATTAGATCCAAGGGAGCTCTTTTGCCTCTTTCACTATGTGAGCACACAGTGAGATGTCATCACCTGTGAACCGGATAATGAGCACTCACCAAATATTGAATCTGCTGCCACCTTGATCTTGGACTTCCCAGCCTCTGGAAGTATGAGAAATAAATTTCTGTTGTTTTTAAGCCAGGGTATTTTGTTATAGCAACCTAAAAAGACTAAGACAAAAATTGGTACCAGGGATGGGGTACTGCTATATGTGAAAACGTGAAAGTGGTTTTGCAATTGGTTAATAGGTGGAGGGTGAAAGAACTTGGAGGTGCATGCAAGAAGCAGCCTGCATTGCTGTAAATGGACTATTAAGGGTGACTCTGGTGAGGGCTCAGGAGGAGAAGAAGAGAGCTGTAGAGAAAGCTTCAATGTTCTTAGAGAATACTTAAGTGGTTGTGATCTGATTATTGGTAGAAATATAGATAGTAAAAGCCATTCTGATGAGATCTCAAATGAAAATATGGGACCATTTAATTGGAAACTGGAGCAAGGGTGATCCTTGTTATAAAGTGGCCAAGAACTTGGCTGAATTGTGTTTATGTCCTAGTGTTTTGTGGAAGGTAGAACTTGCAAGTGATAAAATAGAATATTGGCTGAAGAAATTTCTAAGCAAAGTGTTAAAAGTTCAGCTTGGCTTTTTTTAAATATTTATAGTAAAATGAATAAAGAGAGAAATTATTTAAAGATGGAAATTTTAATCAAAAAGGAAGAAGAACTTAAAAATTAAAAAACAACCAAACATTCTCAACTTGTCCATTTATAAAAAATGAGAAAGCACGTTTGTGATAGAATGCCAATGGTGTAGCCAAGCAACCATTTCATAAGGACACTGATGTGGATAAGTCAGGTGCTATTCTTTAAAACAACAGAATAATGATCCTCAAGGCTTTTCAGAAATTATAGGTGCTGCTCCTCCCATCACAGGACTACAGTTCCAGAGCCTGAAGGACAGGACGATTTTAAAGGAGGGGCCGTGGTTGCCTGGTGCTGCCTCAAGCTCTGCTACTTAATCTCCATCACTACACTCCCTGGTGACACTGGTGGGTCCCTGTACTGCATGCACAATGCCCAGCAAAGCTGCAAGGGTGTGACTGCTTCCACCTAGATTTTAAAGGATGCTGCAGAAGACCACAAAACCCAGGCAGAAAACCACCAGGTGGGGGGGGTAGTGGCCACCACAGAGAGTCCCCACTGTGGCAATGCCCATTGGAGCCATGTGGGCAAGGCTACTCCTGAAACCCCAGACTGGTAGAGTCACTGGTATGCAATTCCTGTCTGAGAGCGCTGCAGGTATGCAACCCAGACACAAAGCCGTCATGGAGGTAGGGTCACTACAAAGAACCACCACATGTTTGGGACCATCCAAAGCCATGGTGACAGGGTCATTGCCCTAGTGGACTGCCCCAATGGGTCCAGAATGTGGCACCTACACCCCAGCAAGACTAGAGGACAGAGACTCAAGTCAAGGAAGATTATTCTGGAGCCTTAAGTTTTTGGACTTACCTGGGACCTGTTACTCCCTTCTTTCCTGTTTTTCTCTTTTGGAAGGGGAATATTTACCCTATGTCTGTCCTACCACTGTATTTTGGAAGTGTATAACATGTTGGATTCACAGGTTCACAGTTGGAGAAGAGTTTGTCTTAGGAGCTTGAGTCTCATCCATATCTGATTTAGGTAATATTTAGATGAAACTCTGGACTTAGGACTTTTCAGGTGGTTCTTGAACAAATTAAGATTTGTGAAGTTAATGGGACAAAATGAATAAATTTTGCATCTGAGAAGGACATCATGGGGGGCCAGGAATGCTATGGACTGAATGGTCATGTCCCCTCAAATTCACATGTTCAAATCTTAACCCACAAGGTGATGGTGATAGAGGTGGGGCATTTAGGCAGGTGTTTAGGTCATGAGGGTGGAGTCCTCATAAATGAGATTAGTGCTGTCATAAAAGAGACCTCAGAGGGCTGCCCTGCCCCTTCCACCATGTGAGCAAATGGTGAGATGGACTCATCTATGAACCAGGAAACGGGCCCTCACAATGTTAGGGACAGAAAAATAGGTGAGAGGTAATGGAAATTAGAAAAGCAGAAAGCAGAAAGCATTTATAGAGAAACAATAATGAGGAAATGGCTACAGAAAAATAACCAGGAGAAACAGTTCTTTCAGTCTTAAAGAATGGGGTAATTAAACACGGAACACTGACCACCAATCAGAAAATAGAAAAACACCCTAAACAGTGACTTTCTCCATCACACGTATAATTCATTCCCAAACCTTGTGACATATAGTCATAGGTGATTATGACTAACCTTGTGACTAACCTTTACATCAACATAAATTGCTAACATATAAAAGGAAGAAGTTTAGAGTTAATTAGCGTCTTCTCCACTCGCGGGGACAGACCCGTTTCTCCTTAGGAAACGTCTATGCTTCCTTCCCTGTACTATCCTATAACTTCACTACTTCCAATAAATCCTTCACTCATACTTGCTGAGTGTCTGTCATCTCTCTTCGTCATGCGGGCCCGGCTTGCGATTCTTCCAAGCCAGGAGCCCAAGAACTGGGGCAAAACTTCAAAGTCCTGCCGTGGACACTAGACTGTGACAACAAGACACCAAACTTGCTGGCACCTTGATCTTGGACTTCCCAGTCTCCAGAACTGTGAGAAATAAATTTCTATCTTTTATAAGGAACCTAGTCTATGGCATTCTTTTATAGCAGTCTTATCAGAGTAAAACCCTATCTATCTATCTATATATACACACAAACACACAAACACACACATAGAGCCTTTCTCACTTCCTTCTGGTCTCCTAATTTATTTTGCCTCACAGCACTTACTAATAACTAACATTATATGTTTGTATACTTGTTAGAAAATCTCATCTCTTCTTATGTTAATTGTCTCTCCCCATGAAAGAGACATTTCTTGTTCTGTTCAATGTTGTATTCCTAATGCCCAGGGAAGTTCTTGGCAAATATTATTTACTGACATAAATATTTCATAATGAATAAATGAATCAACAAAAGGATAAATGAAAATAAAAGGCCTCTAAGATCTTCAAACTGAAATTATTCCATTGGATTTCTCAAAATTGTATATAGCCATTTTTTTTCAGTTGCCTTATGAAATGTCTCTGTACAAGAGGAACACATAGGTGAATTGCTTGCACTAGTTTTTAATTTTTACTGTGATCTGTAAGGAGGGAAATGGGTAAAATATACAATGATACTATATCATTACATTGAATTCTACCTTCATTTGCTTTGAACAGTTTCCACATGATAGAATTTATGCTTTTTAAATATCCCATGAATTATATTAGCCAAAAAAAAAGCAAACAGTCTCTTTTACCCCTACCCCCACCTGAAACTTTGGTATAATTTCTGCTCTTCTACTTATTGAGCCGACTGCACCTGGATGCTACAGTTGGACCTCACATTTGTTTAACTGCAGAATTCAAGAATGTTGATTTTAGCTTGTGTAGGAGTTGAGTCCCTAGTTACCTTGGGGCTTACTTACTTGCCTTCATGATATCTGCCCTTGGAGAACACAGATCAATTGGGTACTCCTGCCCATGATCTTCAGAGTCAAACTTCTGCCATTTCCCCCAAAAGACGCAGATATCTGCGACTCATTTCCTCTGCATTACAACAAATACTATGAATCTTGGCCTTCAGGAAGCCACTCAATATTAATTTGTTTAGTTAAGCTTTTATCTGACTGATGAGGTAAAAAAGAGTAATTGAATTGGTAGCAAATTCTAATGTATATTCATATTGCTATAATTCTGAACATATTCATAAATTTTCATCAAAGATTTCCATTTTATTAGTTAGATTTAACAATGGTGAGTATTAACTATTTCCTTGAAATCTCCTGTGAATTTATTTCCTTTCTCTAAAACTCTGTTTTTCAGATATCTTGTACAGATTTAACAAGGGAGAACTAGGTGATTAAGCATATTGCTATTATATGCATTTGAATATAACATTGGGTACGTTTTATTTACTTCTCAATGATAAAAGCTGATGGGACAATATCATTTTATAAAATAATTAAAATACTGCTCCCAAAACATAGTGTTATTATAATAATTCACTGTACTTAAAAATGGAACAGGAACCAAAATATTTATTTCAATATAAAGAGAGTAAATATTTGGCCAACTATTAAGATTTTATTCAAAAAATTCTTTATCCAATATATAGAGAAATGAAATTGATTGTTAATCTATTAAGTGAATAGAAGTGGAAGAAAATAGAATACATTAAGTTTGAGCTTTTACACATGTGTGTATATATATTAATATTTGAGGAGGTTACTTGGAAAATGCAATTTTGTAACTGTTGTGGGAAAATTCCATTTGACTGTGTTTCCATTAAAAATTATTCTGTAAACATTTCTTCAAGATACTTCAAAATAAATACTTCAAAGTAAATCTTTACATACTTTCAATATTTGAATTAATACTCAGAGTAAAGCTTTCACTCTGCATTTGTCTGATGCAGTAGTGTCTTTTTGATAATAGCATTCCCCTATACTTTCTCTTTACTACAACACAAACATCTCAAGTGCTGTGTTACTTCCCAGGCCAAGTAAAATCCAGAAAAAGAGCTTGGAATTCTTAAAGAAATGATTCCATTTATGATGCCAACATATTTTCCTGAAATCATGGAATTTCATTCGATCTATTACATCATCACTTCTGAATTATGTTTCCCTTTCATTTTATAATTAGCATAGAAAAATAATAATGGTATATTTATTTGATTTAATATAAATATCCCAAGAAATATTTTGCAACCAGGTCTTGTTAAATATGGTTGAACTAAAAACTAATGATTTCCTTCTTGGCTATTAAAAACAAAACAAGCCTTAATATACATGCAATGGCTACATATTGTTATTTTCTTTTGTCTACTGTTGACTGAAACATTGTGCCAGAATTTTGAAAATTTCACATGGGGTTCGCATGCAACTGAGCAGGCCTAATGGTGTCCATGGCCGAATAACATCCACTTACACCATAACATTTATGTGTCCCTTTCTCCCTAAGCTGAATAACTCTCAGAGCACAATGGCTGACCTCAAATTCTCACAGGAACACGGAGTCTGCCATTTAGATGCCATCTGCAAGGCAGCTGAACAGTGGCTGAGCCTTCCTTTGTTGTTCCTATATGATGTTATGCCTTAGTTAATAACTGAGAACTCAGGTTAAAAAGGAGGATGAATCCCTCTGATGTCATTCTCTTTATTGTGTCTGAAGATCTGTGCCCCGCCACCCACGAGGCTTTCCCTACTGACCCGTGTTTGCCTTCTGTCTCCACCACTTCCCACTGGGTTATTGATGTGCTGCTCTGCCCAGGAAGCTGGTGCTCTCTATGCACTTTGTTAAGCTGCCACCACGGGCAAATGCAGGCTTTTGTTGTACTGTATGCAAAGAAGAATGTTTGTGGAGGAGTACACTGGCTATCCCAGTTAAGCTATTTTTTAGAGAAGCTGGAGAGAGAGACAAACATCTTATTACATGTTCTTCTTATTCAGATGATACCTGAAAGCTTCTTCTGTTCCCAAGGAAGGCAAAAGTCAATTCTTCCTTATGATCAAGAGAGCCCTTTTTGCATACTATGAAACTAGTGACTTCAGAGGTCTGCAGAAGTATTATAAAAGCAAATCTGCATTGATTTAACAACAGAAAATGCACACTTCCATCATTAATCATTTGTGTTTTCTGTTTTATAGAATGAGAAGTATTGCTCTTAGTGCTGTCTAGATTTAATCGGAATTTATACAATTTGCCTAAAATCACTTATCCTTTTTAGTTTCTCATAGAAAAGACCAAATATCATGGTGCTAATTATTACATATTTTAGAAAAAATTGGATAGCATTACTATTGGGCTACACAAAAATGTTATGTTCCCAAATATGAGTATCCATTTTCATCATTTTCACTATTTTACACCTCCTTCCAAAAAAAAAGACAGATTTAATGATTGTAACATAAGAATATCTTCAAAATGGATTTGCTTATTTTTTAATTCTATGTAAAAGTCTTTACCATAATAGTTTAATATTTGACTAGATATATTAATATTTTGCATTAAAATGCAAATATTAAAACAAAGCATAAAAATACCAATGAAAGTTAGAGTTACACATAATGTTGTGGAACTAATATTACTGCTTAGAAATATTTGATTATTCAAGTAAGTTTTCTGACCAAATATAGATGTGTTCTTTTTCTCTTCTGTGTTTATTTGTAAACTAATTGAATTTAACTATATTAGTTCTAATGCCCTTTTTAACTCTCAAACACACAACCAAAGGAAATGATAACAATATTTATAACATAATTCAGAAAATAAAAGTTCACTTTAAAATTATGAGCAAATATTTGTGCAAAGTTAATTATTTCCCTTTTTCTTGAGCTCCAGTTTTTAGAAATGTTATTCTACATAAACCATCAATCTACTTATTTGGGGTCACAAGGTAAAGTGTTTTAAGACTGCAGAGTCCATGAACACATTGTGTCTGTGTTTTATTAAAAGCACTTTTAAATTATAATACTTTAAAAATATCCTAAGAAGTAGGTTATATTAATTGTGAAGCTTGTGTTTTTATATCAATAGTTAACTCAGACTACTAGTTCTATTCTACAGCTACAAAGGAGATAACTGAGTTGTTCTCCTTTCTTATATAATAAAATTGAATAGTTTTGTTGGGTACAACTCTGATATTAGACTGTGAATTATTTTGTGACTGTCTGGATTCTCTTATTTCAATTTGGGGTTGTGTAAATGTAGTTAAATTTGCTCTTATTAAATACTCAGGAGTCTTTGATATGTAACTTCTGCCCAAGAAGCCTTTTAAGTTTTTGAGTGTTCATAAAAGAAATCTAATGCTTTTCCATTCAGTTCTTTAGGGTTCAATTAGAATGTTACTGAAGAGGGGGGAGATTGATGTACGATACCATAATATAGTTTCTTTATAAAGCAAACTTTAAGTTTTTACCATAGACTATTATAAATTGCCATGGTCCACTGTCCATGGCACTGGATTATAATGTAGTCTGAAAATATTTCCTCTTTCTATAAGGGATATAATCAAGTAAAAAGTGAGTTTAGTAGGAAAATTATTTTATTAAAAATAACAACTTAATCAAGATATTTTCTTTTTTAAAAAAATAACCATATAAAAATAACTTTTTTCATTTATCTTCAAATAGAAAGGAGCAACCATTGATAAAAGTATAGTTAGAAAAACTAGCCTAGTGTGTTTTGATAAAAGTATAGAATATATTCATTAAATATATAGAATCATTCATAGAATATGAAATTAAATTACATATTTGGGGGCAAAAATTATGTGTGGGACAATATTAAATTTATCTTCTTTAAAATTATGATTTTTAAGATATATACATTATTAGACTAAACTTAAATTTTCTTTTTCCATTTTAACATTATTTAGTTAATAGGGTACTTAGCATCAGGGTTTGTTTATAAGTAAATACAAATACTTTAAATTATCCACATCATTAGATTTAATCCTTATAATTTTGGTTGAGCAACTTATTTGAAAAGAGTTTTTACCATATTGGAGAGCAATATTAATTATTAACCTATCATTTGTAATTTATATGTCTTTGATAAGTTTCATTACTTTGTTAATAATTTGCTGAATTCCAAATAAGAATTTTCTCAGAAAATTGAAGCTAGAAAAAATGGGTAGAAAAGGATATTTCAATTAATATCACAGCTCTTCAAACTAAAACTACAAGGCTATAAAATAAAATGATTTTACTTTGATTACCTACATTGTTTGGTTGAAGTAAATGATTTTCTTTAATGAATCTCAGACCATTTTCTTGCTTCTTCAATTTTATTTCTTACAAATTCATGGTCTTCCTTTTTCTTAGTTTGGAATAGAAGTTATTCTGTCATCTTAGTGAATTTTGAAGGATTATTACTGGTACCACGACTGCTAAATTTTATTTTGCCACTGATAAATTATTACTAAACTTAAAAATAAATGTTAGGAAAATATGCAGTTTATAGTACAGTATAATCAAAACTGCCTCTATCAGTGTAGAAATTTGTACTTGTGATTAATATAACTTAGGAATAATACATTTTTTTTTGTTCAATAAATTTTATCCTTTAACAGATTAGGTTAGATTGAACAAATATATTCTCTCCAATAATTCCTATTTAAACAATTTATTTTCTCTTTTACCAAGAATGTTTTTCTAGAAAAATAAAGCAAATCTAAACTTACAGAACAATTAATAAAAGTTAATAAATGATATGTCCTCAAAAATTTATTATACTAAATATTCTTTCAATTTAATATACATTTTCAACAATAAACAATGGAAATTCATGCACATGCAGATCAAAATCTCATGAACAATCATTATGATAGATAGGTGGAATTTTATTTATAGAAATATTTGAATAAATAGAATTTTGTTATAGCATTGCTATTTATTTCCTAAAATGAAGTAGGTATCCCTTTCTAGATAATTAAATTACCTGAACTTTGGAACAATAAGGAAAATGATTTCTGGATGATTTTTTTCAAAGATGAATAAATAAATAAAGGTCCATTCTGCAATTTTCCGAAACTGCAAGACTCATTTGCAAATGAGATGACACAGGATGTCAGATCAGCGAGCCTTCAAATTCATATGGCTGTGACCTATCGGTGTTCATCTTATTATATTTCAACATAAATGCATAAATATCCCATCTGTATAGAGTCAAAAAGAAAGACTCAAATATACCACAACTTAGAGAAAGGGAGATATTTTAAGTGTGAGTATTACAAAAAATATGACTAAACCAGAGCATTTCCATTTGAAAGAAAAATGACTAATAATTCATTGGCCTGAATCCAAAGTCACAGTGGGGTTCAAAAAGCTGGTAAGTGCCCTCATAAAAATAGAAGCTGTATCAACCAATTCAATTTAATTATATATGAAGGTGATGATGGAGCTAAACTGCCTGTAATTGGAGTCCAATTACTCAGCTGGTCTTCCATAAAATTAATTCATCTGAAAGTTTGCCATTGTCCTGTGCTCCAGGCCTGCTGCTGGTTTAATTAGTTAACACTGAGGAATCTTGAAACAGTAAATTATTTTGTCTTTATTGCCAATTATTAGTTAAGGAAAGTTGTATATAAAATATTAACATCTGCTTCTGGGAGAGATAGGAAAGGGCAGAATGAAAACACCTTTTTTGTTTTCCACCTAAAAAGACACTGAAGCAGAAGAGAGTGAATCTTCCTGTATATCATTTATGTAAGAGAAATTTGAAGTTTAAGCCATAGATTGCCAATGCTCATACTATTCCACAGGCAATGATTTTGCAAATGTGCCACCTACGCCCCTTATGGAGCACACATGTAGAAATTAAGTTTAATATCAATGGAAACAAATTGTATGAGTAGAGAATGTTCCTGAAGAAATTCCTCTTCAGCCTTTAAATTACTTTGTGCAATATATGGTAAAGATTTTGCATAGTATTAAAAGGATATTGGCTGACCTCTGAGGTTTGATAAAGTAATCCATATTTGGTTATTCACAGTTATCTGAGTTGTGTATTATAGGTCAATCACTAAGCACTTAAAACTACTGAAAAATTGATCTAATGGCTGAAATACACATGCCTTATTATTGTTCTTTTTAATATAACAAGATGAAATATATTGCCAATTGTACTAAAATTACTGATACCATTTCCTGATTACTGATACTGTTTCCTATCAATATCATGCAAATGTGGCTCATTTCTATTTAATTGGTTTCATCATATTTTACTTTAATTTGGAAATAATTACTATTCACAAAATGTTATTCTTTAATTCCATGCCCAATAACTAATTCAAAATGAAACATCAGTGGAATTATTCACTAATAAAAAAGTTAATTTCAAAGTGTTGATTTATCTACAAGGAGAGAACTGGTATGACCAGAAAAAAAATAAAATGAAACCTTTAAAATAGTGGAATTGATATTACAGCCTTTTCCAAATACACCATTACTTATATGTCAGAAAATTATAGGAAAACAAAAAATTAGATTTTATGAAGCTTTAAAAACATAGCTTTATATATATTCTCTCTAAGAATATAGAAGTCTGTAGTGCAAGATAAGGTTATGATTAATTAAAAGACTATCAACTTTTAGATAATTTTAAGTGTTAAAACAGACTTGAATAGCTTTTTTGCAGCCTTATTCTATATATGTGTCTCTTCAAATTTGTAATATTTAAAATAAACAATTCTTTTACCACATAGTACAATTACTATAAGGATTATCATTGCATTTTTTAAATGTTTCTCCCTAAAATAACACTGCAAGAACCAATTACCTTTTAAATCACATGTATTTAATCAAAAATGTCAAGATGAAGCTCAACTTGAACAGGAAAACTAAAGTCAAACCTTTTAAAAAGAAATGCGCTTTAGTTCAAGAGAAGCGTAACGTAAAATGATCCTGAAAATATTTGTTTCCCTTTGCAAGATTTCACTAAAACTTTAAAAAGAAAAACGACTTCTTTAACATATGAGTAAGTATAAGCCAACTTGATAGAATGTTGGCAATTTTTTATGTAGATTGTTTTATTCTATGCTATTTCAACTTACAGCTGTACTTTTTGACAGAATTCAGATTTGCCAAATAC
Source organism: Daubentonia madagascariensis (assembly GCA_023783475.1). Classification (NCBI taxonomy): domain Eukaryota; kingdom Metazoa; phylum Chordata; class Mammalia; order Primates; family Daubentoniidae; genus Daubentonia; species Daubentonia madagascariensis. The sequence continues at coordinate 34,468,479 of JAKFHU010002140.1, read as the reverse complement.
TATTAATACAGTTAATAAATATATTTAACCACGTCTATAACCATTTGTGTATATTTTGCAAAAATGTAGCAGATAATGTCATTTTTAAACAACTTAATAAATATGTCACCTATACTAAAAATAGTAGAGATTGTTTCATTTTAATTTTAAAATGGAAGATATTTGCTGAAATATTTGTTTTTAATACATCCATAAAAAAGAGAAGGCTGGGAAGAGTCTTCAATTTTTCTCTATGTGTAACAATTTTAGGAAGCTCCATGCAATATGTGGCTCCTTGGTATTAAAGGAGAGAACAGAGAGAAAGCAATATAGGGTGACCCCCCCATTGAGTGCAGTGGTTGGATGTCTCTCCAAAATGCCCTGAGCACCACTGGGAGGAACGCCTGTGCTAACACAAGCTCTTTTGTTAGAGCTCTCAGGGCTCTCTATTAAAATAAGTAAACACAATCCATGCAAAAAGTGGAAATTTTCTCACTTTACACAAATAACACATTTAAGGAGAAATAACCCATGGTGCGAAAAACGCGTCAACTGGTCTACTTTCTCAGCAGCTTTTCTCAGTGCAATGCCTCATGTGATTACAATACATGTCAAGCCCAAACAAATGTATAAGGTTTTAACTTTTTGTCTAACTTATTAGAACAATTAAGAAAAAGAGAAGTTTCTCCTCTGCTTTAAGATACTTATTGTTTATGTGTCTAAAATTATGCCCATAATTTTTTGCCTTATACCTCATTTTCTATAGTCAAACTCTAAATAGGAACTGCATTTTCTTTTTGCTCTAGCTCATAGATCTGTTAGAATCCTCTACCTCCAGATAGAGATATGCACATATATCCACACAGACACACACACACACACACACACACACACACACACAAAGAGACAGAGTCTGGCCACCAAGAAAGAAGAGTTTGCCTTAGAAGAAGGTATCTTTTTTCAGATAAGGACTGACAGTCACATAGTTTCTTTAAGTGCCATAGGATCCTATATTCACCAGAAGGGTCGACTTCTAATTTGTGACCCAGAAATAAAAGATTCCTAAGGATTAGTTTGAAACCTTGCTAAAGAGATTTGGGGCTACGATAAAGCGGCACAACCAAGTCTGCTCTGGAGGACTTGAGGAATCTGAAAATGGTAGGATCTAAAAGCCTCAGATGCCAAGCCTCTCCCCCAAGCAACAAGTACCCTGGGATACATCAGAGGACCCCTGCCACTGGTTTCTATGTACCTTAAATTCTAGGAAATATGCCGACTGCTTCATCTAGACAGCCCCTTCATAGTCCTGTCTCTGTGACTCTCTGCCGTGCCCTATTTGAGACTGTGATTTGTGTAGGTTTGAGATTTTTGGTTGCTCAATTTAATAATGCACACATTCAATACCGTGGTGTCTCTTCACAGTGATAATGGGATGAGCCTACAGTGGCCCGAGAGTATTATAACATAAATTCACAGATAAATGTGCCATAATGATGAAGGTATAAACTGTTCAGTATGTTTGAGTGTTAGATAGAAAGAATCTTCTCTCCCATCTTGAATGAATTTTCAGTTGGTATCACTCTGGCTAGGCAGATATTATAAGAAAATATAATCTTGATCAAGAAAAGAAAGTAGTAGCAGTGAGGAGTCAACTAAATGCTACTGGGGAATCCAAAAATCACTAGACAATGTTGAGGGCTTTGATTTTTCCCCCCATGAAGGAAAAAAAAAGCCTGTGTTTTTTTTCTTCCCTAGTCGTAAGGCTTATTACACAAAAATAAGAGGAAAAAATTGTCAGTTCTGTTCTGACAGGACTTTGCTATTGAACAGTGGGATTCTTCTTCACATCAAATCCAAAGTAGCATAAAACCTGCATGTCCTGGGGTACCAAATCTGCAGAATCTTGACTGGAGAAAGTCACAACTGGAAACAGAACTGCTGGAATGGCAATGATGAGACGTGCAGCTCCTGAAACAAATTTTCTCAATCCTGCAGAAACATATCTGCAAATTGATTTTCCTTCTTCCTGGACACCTGGTGGTAGCATCCAGTCATGGCCGGTCATAGTGAGGCCCCCCACCCACAGCCCACACATACATCACCTTCCAGTTTTGCTTTTGAAATTTATATGGATGCTTTATTTTTAATTAAAAAATATAAACTGAATCTATAAAAGATCTGCATTTGTAACGAAAGTTTTATTAAATGAAAATATAAGTGAGGTAACTTCAGTGAAAAAGAAATCTGTTTAAATTTTCTTATGTTTCTGACATTTGGAGGCATGTTCATTTGATTCAGTTGGAAATGTATATCCAGCAAAGTCAGCTTATTATTTCTATTAACTTGTACTTGGAATTTAGGGAAATAACACCAGATAGTCTTGGATAATTAGACTAAATAACCTGGTAATAAAACTTATCATCAAATGGAAATCACAGGCATTTCCAAATATCATTCACTCATTCATCGATTTGTTTCTTCATTCAACAAACATTTACTAAGCACCCACCAGGTGCTGTACTTGACATATGGTCTTTTAATTAGAGAGCACTATGAATTGATTATGTATCAATTTCCAGTGTTTAGATTCATACATGTATCTCATAAATATTAATTGATTACCTATCATGTGGATGCAGTCCTTATAATACATCACTGTGATGTCTTACAATATAATAATCAACAACACAAAACATACAAAATCCCTGCCTTTGTAGAGTTTACATTCTAGTATTGTTTAGAGACAGGTAACTGATAAGCTTAATAAATAATGGGTTTTTTAGAAGGTAGTAATTGCTAAGAAAATAAAAAACAGTATAGCAATGTGTGGGTAGGGTGAGGAGCTCCAAATATAAATGGGGTGATCAGGATAGGTGTTTTATTGACTAGAAAAAGTTGTCCTTTTCTGTGTTGTCTGACCAGAAGCACCAATACCGTTTCTCCCTCACACCCAACCCTTATTGTTATAAAAGTGGAGAAAATCATGGAAACTCTCAGTGGGTTAGAATACAGGAAGAAATGCCACTACTGCAAAGCCTATCAGAATTGGATGGAAATATAAAATTAGGGTTCTATACTTGTATGTTGCCAGAAACAGAGCAAATCCATGAGATTGGTAGAAACTGGTGTCTAACTGCTGATCCCTTCCTAAGTATGCAAACTGGTCTTGCCTTTCTGAGTCAGCAACCATGCTCTTGAACACACACACACAACCCACACACCACACAGCAGGAAGTAGAAGGACTCGGGATGGCTGGAGTGCCTGACAACACTAGGAAATGTAGTTCACACAGGCAAAGGTGTGGAAGGAGGAGTTAAGACAACTTAGCCAGGTAATAACTCTTCCTGACAAGTACAGTCTTGTTAAATTCAAGTTTTTAAAGTTAAACTCATTGATAATCCAAAAAATACAAATTATTGCAATGCACGTTATTTTACTTCTCTAATAGAGATTATCTTTTTAAATGATAATATTCAATGTTGGAGGAGCTACAATGAGGAGGCAGATCTTGCATTTAGTGGGAACAAACAGTATAATAATTCTGATAAATAACTTAGGGACACTGAACAGGAACTTGAAGCATCTATTTACATTCTGGGACCCATTTTAAGAGTCCACACTAAAGTCAGACACATTATTGTGGCAAAGATTCTTATAACAGCCTGATTTGGAAGAGGTAAAACCAGAAACAACTTTAAAAGGGTAGTAATAGAAAAATACTTGAATAAGTTATGGTGCATTCAAACATAGACTATTAACTATAAAAAGTAACATTTAGTTATACAGAAAAATATGTACAATACCTTACATGAAAAAATCATGCAATATTATTTGTATTATGAACTCAAAATGTATGAAGATTAATAAGAATAAAGGACCCTAATGATAATCAATAAAATATTAATTTTTGTTTGAATGAAGTGTTTATGGCTGAATAATTTGTTTTTGTATTTATTTTTTCTGTACTTTGTAAATTTTCACTAATGAATAGTTGTAAATTTTTTGGCTAACATAAAAAGAAGCTTGTTAGTTGAAGAATGCCACTCAAAATAAGATTGAATAACTAAACTTATTCCTCACTTCATGATTAACAACTGTTAACATAATTAACAATTAAAATGTGGTATCCTTAGAGAAGCAGATTACAGCCCCAATTTCTTTACACATGACCCCTCCTGCGTATTATTGGAAGCTGACAGATCCTTGAATTTTTGGCTTAATTTTGCATTTTCACTTTGTTGAAAATCGAAGAAATAACAACATAATGTTAAAAATAATGCGCATGATCCGATTCACCTGGGTGCTCTCTGCTCAGGGAGGCGGGGGTAGAGAACGGTGGGAGGAGCTAATTCCTGTCTCTCCATAAATGGGATTTGCATTGACAGCAACCCCCCTTCCTGCTGTAGCTAGACCCACTTTGGGGAACTCGCAGCCCGGAAACCTTCCAGAGCCCTGCGCCTGTGCCCAGCTCCTTCTTCATCCTCCGGACATACTCTGCACGATCCGTCCGTCAACAGACGTTCATTTTCGTTTTTCTTCTAGATATTTGCTGAAATCTCTTTTCCACTGAAGGGTCCTTCCCCTTTTCTCTTGGCTGTTATGTTTCTCCACTTAATATTTTTTAATGGGGTCTTAAGAAGGAAAAGATACAACGCTCAAGCTCTGGTTTAATCATTTTGAACTGAAGGCACCTTCCTTTTAACATATGACCTAGAACAATTTGAAACCAAAAATCATAAGATTTAACCCTCTAACTGTGTGGGTTCAGTTGTGGTATTACCACAAAAGAAAGGAGATTATTTTGCTATATTCCTCCTAGATATTCCATGAGGCAAATAGACCCTTGGTTAATCTTCAATAATTTCTTCCCCTGGGTCCACAACTTTGTGTAATCCCCTCCTCTTATGTGTTGGTGAGACTTGTGATTTATTCCCAACTAAGAGAATATAGCAAAGGTGATGGGATGTTACTCCCTTAATTAGGTTATATCTCATGGAAATGGCGAAGGGATGTCACTTCTGTGATTATCTTACATTATATTAAGCCAAGGCTTATGACTAGAATGAGAGACTTACTGGCCTCAAAGAAGCAAGCTACTGTGATGCGAACTGCCTACAAAGAGACTCACGTGGCAGGAACTAGAGCTACGCAGCCTGTAGGAGCTGAGGGCCTCAGCCTTAGAGCTGCTGCGAGGAATTGAAGTCTGCCAAAACCACTGGAGATTGGAAGAAAACCCTGAGTACCAGATAGGATCATGGTCTGGTCAACACCTTAACCGTAGCCTTGTGTGACCTTCAGCACAGTACCCAGGTAAGCCATTGCCAGACACTCCTGACTTCCAGAAACTATGAAATAATAAACGTGTGTTATTCCAAGCCACTAGGTTTATGGTAAATTGTTTCACAGCAATAGAAAATAATACATCCCATCAATATTACTTTAGCTTTTTTTTTTTTTTTTTTACAAAACACAATAAAAATTTCTTCAGTTACTGTGAGTCCTGAGGTACCTTGGTTCTTAGGGCCGGCCCATCCTTGCTCGTTCTTAATCAAGAGGCCACGTGCATTTTTCATCTTCTTTTCTACTGAAGGCTTTGCAGTTGTAATCTGTATTTTCCAACTAAGAGATCAAGCTTACAGCTATATTGAAGAGATGGACTCTATTATATATCAACAAAACATATTTTAAAATTACAAATACAGTTTTTCATAATTATGCAAAATACATTCCCCATTCTGATAGGAGTGCTTTTCTTTTTAACATGAATCATTGCCTGAGTTGATAAAGTTTAATTATTAATTAATTATCACTCATTAGAATTTTAGGTCCATTAGGGCAGGACTTAGTCTGACACATTCACCAGTGTTTCCCACTGCCTCAAACAGTGAGTGGCACACAACAGATACTTAATACACAATTTTTGATTATGTGTAGTAATAGTTTCTCATGAGAAATTAAATGAAGCTTCACAAAAAGAAATCAGGTGAAGTATTACAGGAATTGAAAAGCAAAATGCCACATGTATTCACCTTTAAATTGGAGCTAATTGATCAATACTTATGTGCACATATGGAAATAACATTCATCATTCATCAGATTGTCTCAATCAAGCAGGTGGGAGCAGGGAGGAGGGGATGGGTCAATTCACACCTAACAGGTACAATGCATACTGTCTGGGGGATGAGCATACTTATAACTTTGACTCAAGCAGTAGAGAAACAATTTATGTAACCAAACTCCATTTATATCCCCGTAACATTCGGAAATAAAAAATTTATTAAAAAAGAAAAAGAAATCAGGTTAGAAAGTGAATGATGTACTCAACAATTTTTGTTATGTTGAGACCAAGACGTGTCAGTAATTCTCATTACTTCCTAGACACCACGAGGAAATGACAAAAGCGAGATGAGGTTGGCAAAGACGGACAACCTGAAAGTGTTTGGGAGTCGCATTAACTTTGGGGAGCAGAATGTCAACTCAGAGACCAGAGCCACCTGTCTTGAGTTCATCAGACCTCTCTTCCCATCCGATCTCCGGACTGACCTTCCTGCCCATGGTGGTTTCAGTCCCAGACCAATACTCAAAGAAGTCCCGCCAGCAACACCAGCAAAGACAAAGGAATTGCAGGAACAGAGAGCATTTTTTCCAGTGATGCTGGCATAGATGCCCTGAGAAGCAAAAAGAAGGAGCAAGTTTCTCAAGAGCCAGGTAACAGGGATGTTGTCTCTTTACACGAAATCCACCACCATGTTTTTCTTAGAACAATGTGAGTATGGCCTTCTTCCTTATAGCCAAAAAGTTTTCTGAAACATTAAGCTTCCTGTAAGTGGCTCATCCTTTATATCCACTTGTATTTCTGTGTAAATGGAAACCAGAAAATGTCTAGAAATTCAGGTATAAAGCAGGGGAGACAATATAATGGAAAAATGGCCAGTCTTTGTGTTCTCAGCACTTTGCCTCTCTTTCCGGTTAAATCTATAGTGTGTGGGCATGAAACTTGTGCCATCAGCAGAGGGCTGACACTTGCCTATTGAAGTAACAGGAAAGCTCTCTCTTTCTCCACCCTCTGACCCTCAGAAAACCAGGGAGGGTGACTGTCCCAGGCTTTCTGGGAGAAAATTGAAACTAAATATGAATCTGTCTGGATATGAGATGGTCATAATTTTTCTCACATTGTATATGATTGCATATCATTTGTTCTCCTTGAAATTACATATAATAGAAAACCTTTTAGTGGTACAGTCCTCTGTAGGGTGCTTCGAGGAAAAACGCAGGCAAGACAGACGATAAATGCATGGAGAATCAAATAGCGAGAATCTATTCCTTGTCCTTTAACTCATACAAAGGCATGATGCTTACAGCTGTGAGAAACTACCAATTTTCACTTCCTACGCATTCACTTGAAAACTTGGCTTTTGCAACAATTTGAAAATTTAATCCAAGGCATAATATTTCCATTAGCAAAGATATTAAAGGGTGAATGTAATTCTGCACTTTTGTGAGCTCTCACTAACATTGTTTACAGTGCGTATTAAATAAACTCCTGAATATTTGTCTCAGTCAATTATTTGAAATAGAGTTATATTGCAAATGCAATTGATATCAAGCCACTAAAGGACTTTTAAAGTGAATAATCTACCCCTGATTTATCAGTATTTCTAACAGCTTTGCATATACATCTTGTTATATGTGTTACTTTATAAATTATCTGTCTATATAATTCTCTTTTCTCCTTTTACTTCCTCTATGGTGGTAAAGATGGAATGAGTCCTCTGTGGTGGTAAAGATGGAATGAGTCTCCTTCCTTGATATACCCTTTCTCTAATATGATTAAATTTAGATTTATGTGCACATTTTCCTTTGATAGTTAATAAGAAATCTCCAAATGGGTTTATAGGGAGAATGTGAAGATGTAACATCCTACACATTTCCTTGACCATTGCGCTTCCTGAAGATTTGGTTTCTCATGCAAACGTCACTGTATTGAATGACATATTCCTTTGGTGAATCACAGAATTGTACAGTGTTGGTGGAGAAAGAAAGCATGAGAAGTAAAATAAACTTGGCAGTGAGTTGCTCAAGGTAAAAATCTGGGAGTAATATTTGGGTATTTCCTTCATCTATCTGCCATATACAATGTATCCTAACAGGTAAAGAATCTAACCCCAATATTGGTCTTGAACTATCAATTATTGGTCTCCTCTGCTTACTCTATTTGCCACCATCATATTTAATTCATTCCATTGAATGTCTTAATGGGTTTTCTGGCTTCCCTTTTGTCCCCTTATGAGTGAGCATTTATTTGCAATAATGGTCATTATTTTAAAATCTAAATCAAGTTATGGAATCAACCCCTTATAGACATTTGTAAAAATAAGATGAAATATTATTTTTCATTTTTCATTATTGTAAACCACAGTATTATACAAATATATTTGTACTTTTTTCTCAGAGGAAACCAATTTTATATCACTGAATCTTCAAGCAAAAAATTTTCCTACCACATTTAGTATGTGTTCACACTTGCTGAAATTTTCAATGCTATTCAAATAATTTTTATCATCTGTATTAAAACCAAGAGAATATATTCAGCTTTCTTTTCTTAAAAATTTTTCAAAGAATAGGTGATCAACTCTACGGACAACATAATATGGTTTTGAAGATTCTATGTGTGTTCAAATATTTGTGATAGTATTAATGCCACAATAAAATAAAAGCAAACCAATGGTATCAACATAATTAAATTTGCTTTTTAAAAAAGAATGATAAACTCTTTCTTAAGAACACTCTGTAATCACTGGATTTCTGAAGTACAGAAATCCTTTGGTAAACCGAAGAGTTCTGAATGCTGTGTTTCATTAAATTCTTCAGATACTATTGCTGTACACTAGAAGCTTGTGTTTGTAATTCAATCTTCTCACTTAGTGTTTGTGAAAAGTCTTTGTAATGTACTATTTTGATAATACACTAATCAATGTACCAAAATTTTTGTATCTCTTACAGGATCAAGCACCATATGATGCAGAAGTAATTCCTTTAATTCTGTTGTTTATTAGATGAAGACGTTCCTCTTCTTTTCTAAATACATCAAGCTTTTTAAAATTATTGTTTCTATGTCCTCTTTTATCTCTAAATAATTTGAATTTATTTATTTATATTTTAATTCTGATTACTTTATAATCTTCATTTGTGGGAAATGCAAAGTATTCAGTTACATGTTGCAATTAAAACCTCTTGGGTATCTTTTCTTCCTGTAATTTTATTTTCATTTGAGGTCGCTTTTCCCCCTCAGGAGAACTGTGTACCATTTACCCTATATTGCCCAAGTATCTAAGTAAACAGAGTCCATTTTTGTCAGTCCTCACAAAGGGTTCCTCTGCTCCTGCACCAGTTTTCATGCTGATTTCTTGGTTAGGACTACAGAGGAATGCATAGTGGAATCATTGAGCAGGGCTAGAACAGATCTAGGGTTTCGATTTTTGCAGGTGACTGTTTATTGCTATTGCTGTTGTTTTTGTCTTTCCTAACCATGGCCGTGGGCAGAAAGTGAGCATTTTTGCAGCTTCCTTATGCTAAGTGTAGAGCTTTTGTAGACACAGAAACTCCTACAGATTTCAATTTTATAAGAGGATTTCTGTTTCAGATCCCTACTTTGAAGAGTCTGAGGCCACATATCCCAGATCGTGACACCCACTGACCAATGGTGGCATCAATTCTAGCTTATTAATTTGACTTTGAGGTTCACATTTGTCTCCAAAAATGGGTATGACTTTGCAATTAAAGTTAATAAGTTGCCATAAGTCTCCCACACCCAAACACACACAACCTCCTTCACTGTTGAGATTTCCCACCACAGTGGTACATTTGTTAGGATTGATGAACATATGTTGACACATTGTATCATCCAAAGTCTGTATTTTATATTAGGGTACATTCTCAGTTCTATATATTCTATGGGTTTTGCTAAATATATAATGACATGCATCCACCATTGTAGTATCATACAGAATAGTTTTATTGCTCTAAAAATCATCTTAAATATATATTTTTATCCATCATTTCTATAGGTTTTTAGTTGGGTGAAAGGAGAAGCAATCAATGCTAACTTAGATGAGCATGAAAAGAGATGTCTCTCTTCAAGTTTTATAATATGTTTCATTGTTATTAAATAAAAATACATTTTCCAAGTTAGTGGTAAAAATATGATGTATAGAGGTAGAAAAAATTTTCAAGGTTTTTAGAGTTTCACTGATTATAAGGTCAAGAAAAATAATTTATATGATTATAAAAATTCTTCATTGTCACAAAACTTTTGATGAAGAGTTTTTTACGCTGCTTTTGTTTGGTGTGATCACACTATAGTGTATCTCGTTGCCATCTGACCTTTTATACCTGCAACTGAGTACTGATAAAGTAATACACAGCCCGACACTCAGTTTTACGACACACTTCATAGTTTTATAAGTGTCTTGTGAAGTATATAATGTTAACTAATATGTAAGATATTTCCATAAAATTCCTTATTGCTTTCTTATTTAGATTAGTCACCAGTAAAAACGTCAGCAGAAAGAACATAAAGACTATAGATACATATATATGTAATTCACTATTTGGATATTAAAATAATACATTATTAAATCCACATCTATAAAATGTTAAAAAGAAATGTTATCTCTATATGTGTACAATAATGCTATATGTTGGAACTTTTTAAAAGCCACTTTTTTATAAAAGTAGAAACATTGAAAATAATTATTTTTAAGGTTATATTGTCTTTGGATATAACTGATTTGGCATTAACTTGTAACATAAAGGTGAATGTGCCCTCTAAGCTAATGAAGTGGTATTTCTAACATTTATGTCACTAAATGCTCTAGGCCTTATCCTGAACTTTTCAACTTACATGTACATGTTGACTAAGATTATATATATAGCTTCTGAGATATCTGCTGTGCCCATATGATCTATACCAGGGAGAAATTCTCAAAAACAATAGCCAACCGCTTAACAACATTAAAAACATTTGTACAATGTGATTTATTAAGTAATATCTTAATAAAACTTGCATTTAAATAACAGTTCTCATGCAAAATTCTCTTTGAAATGAGTGCAATAACAGATTTTATTCTGAGAAATTATCAGTCTAATTGTAATTTGGGAAAATACCCAAAGAAAGCACGTTGACAGATTGTTAACAAAAGATCTAAATATATTAAAAAATATGCTGTGATATGTGATATGAATAATTTGTTAGTTAAATGTGTATATATGTTCTCCAGCGTTTGTCATTTGACATGCTTTATATTGCTCTTGACATTAGAAATTTTATGACTAACGTGATCAATGTTAGGCAAGCATTACTGAGTGGAAACAATGTTCTAACTACTGGCTGTAGAATCTCATTGCCATAATAGTTATGATATGTTTATGTGTGTAAGACCTCTTTTATAAACCTGAAAACTATTAGGTTTCTAATGGGTGCTGAAAAACTTAACTGTTGAAACATTCTGAGGTTGAACACTATAAAGTGTGCAAAAATTTTCTTAGTTTATTGGATGGTTTGCTGCCAAGACCCAGGATCTGTTCCAGCCACATTAAGTTCATCTGTAAGAGTGCAAAGTATGGCACATGAAGTAGTGAAGATTTTATTTAACTGTGATTGTTAATACCAAAGAAGCTTGACAAGTGAGCAGGGCAAAGGTTAATACAATGGATTTATCATAATCACTGACCAATGAATTAAAGTTGGGTAGAAGAAGAAAGTTAGGACATGAGGAGAGTGAAAAGCATTGGAAAAAATGGTATATCCTAGTAGGTCTGAAATACCTGAAGAATTATTGTACAATTCTGAGTGAGCTCTCAGAGAACAGCATGCTTAAGATTATGGAGGTTTCAACTATTAGTAATTGCAAAATCTAGGGTATGACAATATAAGAGAGTGTGCATGTGTGTGTGTGTTGTAAAGAATCATGAAATTTTGTGTCTTATTACTCTTATGTAGAAATATTGTTTGCTCTAGTAAAACTAAATGTTTTTATTTTGTCATGCAGTGATCACACTCTCCTTTCAGTCCTTACTGGGAGCTTCTTATTCTCTCCACACTGTAGAATTCTGCTGGTTTTTCATCTCTTTCATGAGCAATTTATTGGTGCTGCTGGTCATAAACTACCTCTCATTTCTCATCAATTACATTGTCTGATGTTAATATAAAACATTATAAGTTTCAAAGGGATTTCCCTATGAATTAATTAATATAAGCATTACCTATAGTTATGAAATTATTACTGATATAGATATCAAATACTTATCAACAAGGTCATATTAACAAGTATATGAAGCATTTGTATAAGCATTAAGCATATACACATAAATAAGCATAATTTATTTGATGAATAAATGAATTAATAAAATAATAAACACATGACTGAATAAAAGAAACAATGAAAGTCATTTTTTATTCTGAAATTCTGTAGATAGCCAGAAGGGACCTAGAGCACTGGATTGAATGGATGATTGATCGGATGAAGTTTGTTATTTTATTATTATTACTTTTTACATAATCACTTGGCTTATATGTAATTGACACAGGATATAGAAGACTTGAGTTTGATACCTAGCTCTATTGTTTAATAGCTGATTGACTTCAAAAATGCCATATAACTTGTTTGGGCATTAATCTCCCTGTTCTTAAAAAAGTGCATTATTGCTCAGTGTGATGGTGAACTTGAGTACCAAATTAAAAATGTTTATATTCCGGTATCATGACTTATCAACTGTGAAATCTTGTGTAATCTTTTTGAAACTCTCTTTTCTCATGCATTCTTGTTAATTGTAATAATATTGTAATTGTTACACAGTTAAAATAATGTGAAGACATCTTTTATGTTATAATACTCTAAAGAAAGATCAAATGTTCTCATAATCTCATTTTATTAATTTTGAGTGAATTAATGGTTTCATTCTCTGGTGCCTATGTTAAATACTCTCATTTATCTTTCTAGATATCCAAATATCACACACCTACCTAACCATATTGAATTAATGTTGGTAATTTATATCCAAAAGCTGTAATAAACAAATATGTAGACATTATTTGTGTTTACGTACTAAAATTTTGCTTGTTCATATTTACCAGTTTTGAAATTCTGTTCTTTCCTATTGTATAACATGAAATTTCCTTTGGGTTTCATGACTTTACTGGCATACATTATATATTCCTTTCTTTTTTTATACGTATTAATTGTTTACTTCATTCCTATGACATAAAAATATATTAGCAGCATTATTTATTATTCAATTATGTCCTCCAATATATTACATTGTTGCTATTTTTTAGCTGAGAAGATTTATTGTTAAAGACTCTGTAGAAATAATCTCACCATATCTACATCACAAACAGAGCACTTTGATTATTTATTTGGAACAGATTGAATTAATATAGTCCACCCTGGTGCTGGTGGTCTAGAAGCAAAGAGTTGGAAATACAGATTCTACATGATGGATATTGCAGCATCTACTGCCCTAAATGGAATTCAGAATTATACAAGAGTAAGGTCATAAAGAACCAAATGTGTTACAATAGACTCATGATATCCAGATATTTCACTTAAAAGGGCTATTAATTTTTTATTTGCTTAATAATCTTACAATAAGCAATGACTATGGGTTAGATATTTAGCTGAATTTTCCATTAATAAATTAGTTTAATCCAGGAGTTCTACTCCTAATTACTAAAATACATATAGAACAAATAATACAATATAATATGATCAGGTCTATAAAACATGGATGAAGAAATTACTGGAAAATGTAAGTATGGAAGTAAGCCTACAAGATTTTAGAACCATTTCACATTTAATAGAAAAATTAATATTTTAATTAGGTCTTGCAGGAAGAGGAGGTTAGAAGGCCTTTTTGTACAATAGCAAAGGCAAGTACAAATTCAGAATGCACACATTCTTGAATGTTGCAACATTCTAAGTGACAGGCGCTGAAAATGACCACTTACACAGCTAGCATCATCTCAGTACTATGGCCATGTAGTAAGGATGATTGGGGAGTATTTTGTATTTGCAAATATTAAATACTGATATTTGTAGAGAGGAAACATTGCTGTATGTAGAAAAAAAACTAAACGTATAAGCATCAAATTTAATTAATTAATGTGTTTATAGTTTATTAAATTTCAAAATTAGTACTTTTCTTTAAGTAGATGTTCATTTCTCTTGAGAAATTTATAATATTCCTGCCTCTCTTTAAAAATATACATCAGAAGACAATAATATTCCATACTATGAACAGCAGAATCTATGAAGTAGAAAGACTTGGAATAAGGTCCTGGCTGCACCCCACAATAACTGTGAATTACTAAACTTCTCTGGGCCAAAAGTTTTACATCAATAAAATAAAGTGTGACAGAAGGAACATATGTCCCTCACTTGCATACAGAGATATAAGGTGAAATGCAGCAATCAGGGAATCATAAATAATAAGCCTTATAGGAACTCCAAAAGACTATGTCATTGTTTTGTTTTTCTTTTACAGGGAAAATCTTTGTCTTATTTTTTAAAATATAAGGAAGAACTTCACAGGACATAAGAATAACAAGCTCACTTGGAAATTTGCTCTAATACCAAACTATTGTCATTCAAATAATGTTTTTCTTAAGACTCATATTAATCACGTTTCATTTTTCAAGTGCTTTGAGCTCCTTTTGTAAGTGCATTTGCATACTCTAATATGAAAGTAAGTTATTGGTATTCCATAAATAGTCAATTAGACATGATTTATTTCTATTTCTTTTGCTATGCAAGTGTGTTACATTTTGTTTCTGCTATTTCTTTCATATGACTCTTTGAGCAGTGCTGGGACAGGACACTTGATTTATTCTTTGTCACAGTTCTGCTGTGTCTCCATGGTAAATATTATTTTCTCTTTGTGTTCCAGTAATTGAGCAGAAACTTTCTCAGTGTCACATTTCCTCCCTTTGATGGTAATAGTGATATTGACTAGGACTGAAGGAGAGGATGCAGTTATGGGAACTGGTTCGGTTGGCCAGCATCTGCTCAGAGCCCTGTAACTGGCATGATGCTTCATAGCCCAGCATTGGTGTTGGCTGCATTTATTACAATAGGGACTCATAGAAATTGATGGACTTTAAAAAATCACTCTGTGACCTGTTTATGTTAATCCAGAGGTACTCAAACATTGATTTTGTGCTTCTAGTTGCAATATATAAATAATAATATAGTTGTTCTAACATTAGAAGTTCAAATATAATTAACTCAACATTCTGGATTTGCTATAGTTTCTAATTTCATCTTATTGCCCTCCAAATTTTTATTTCTAATGTTATGTTTTACTCTAAAAATTAAATAGATACAAGAAAAGAATGGAAAACACTGTGCAATACAATCAGACTTCTAAATTTAGAAGACTACAAAATTATGAATTTGAGAAATTCCTTCTACAGGGAACTTATACATTTTCTAGTCAGTATTCATATGATTACTTTCTTATGGAACATGAAAAGGAAGAATGCATTTATTAAAGCCCTTTCCCCTCTGTACTGTGTTCTGTTTTAAACTTTAACCATAGGGTATAGCATCTGTTGAGGCAGATATTTATTTTTCTTAGATTCAGGTTTTAAGTTATAATTAATTTGCCTCTCAAGACACCATTTTATACAGCACAGATAAATAGAATTCACTATAGCTCAAAATACAAAATTTCAACTGTAAGAATTTGTTGAAAAGTTCAGTACTATAACTTTCACTTACAGTTAGGATGTAGACATGACAAGAAACTGTTGTTCCACCTAATTCCAAGAACAGGAAAAGCTAAGCATGCTTTAAAAACATCATAGATTGGACTGTTTGTTTAACCCATCAAAGATGTGTCTGCAAAAACAACATAGATGAACTATAAAACAAAATGTGATGAATCTTACTTAGGCTAGAGGAGACTCATGAGTGCGTTTGCTCCTGGTGAATAAGAACTGTGGCGCAGACAAGAGTCAGGAGAACTTGCAACTTCTCACAAACACGCGGCTGGAGAGGGAGGTGGGAGCCCAGAAATGCTCCAGCCCCACGGCCCATCTACACCCATGCCCAGATCTTTGCACTGACCTCTCCAAGTGCACAGGGGCAATGTTCCAAACACTGAAGGCAGGGCAGTAGAGCACAGGGCAAGTGCAAGGTGGTGCCTAGTGGAGGCTGCTCACCAGGCCAGAGAGCTGTGGGCAATCTCCTTGAAGCCCTCCTGCCTTTACTAGGTTCAAAGAAGCTACCGCAAAGGCTAGAGGGAAAAAAGGACTTTCTCAAGGCACACAAAACCAGGGAAAGAACTAGAAGGCAAAGAGAATTCCCCACCAATTAAAAAAAACTGGGTGCCTCGTTTTAAAGTAGAAAAAAATTCCAAATGCTTTGGAAAGCTGGTGGCTGGGTGGTACATCTCAATGATATCTCTTGAGTGTTTCTGGTACTTAGAGACACCTGCACTCGAATGATTATTGAAACACAATTCACAATTGCAAAGATGTGGAATCAACCTAAGTTTCCATCAATTCATGAGTGGATTAACAAAATGCAGTGTGTATATATATATATATTTTATATATATATATATACACACACACACACACACACCCCATTGAGTACTACTCAGCCATAAAAAGTAATGAATTAATGTCTTTTGTAGCAATTTGGATGGAACTGGAGACCATAATCCTAAGTGAAGTATCCCAGGAATGGAAAAACAAACACCACATGCACTCTCCAATAATTTGGAAATAACCAATGGGCACATATGGGCACAGAGGGAAATAAAAATCACTGGAAATCAAGAAGGGGGCAGAGGGAGGAGAGAAAGGATAAAAACCTACTTAACAGGTACAATGAACACTATTCGGGTGATGGGCATATTCATAGCCCTGAGTAAAGTATTATAAAAGATACCCATGTAACAAAAACATTTGTATCCCCTTAATATTGTGAAATGAAAAAAGAAAAAAGAAAAAGAATAAAAAAGGGAATGTCTTGATTTCTCCTTCAAAATAGTGGAGCTGTCAGTATATTGAATCTAATCATGCTACAAATTTCTGAACTAGCTTATGTAGAGAACATATTCACTCAGCAGTAAGGTACATATTAAGATACCAACAGGAGTAGTGGTGTGACTTTTTGTGGTGTGAATATTATATATGTCCTACTTTATATACTTTTGTATTTGTGCATTTATACTATTCTCTTTCTGAAAATGTCTGCCTACATTAATAAAAACAAATTACCAGACATATGAAAAGTGGCCCAATAGGAGTAGCTAATATAATAGAAATAGACTCAGAGATAACTGAGATGCTAAGATAATCCGACAAATATTTTAAAGGAACAATTATAACAATATTAAAGGATTGGATGTAAAGGATGGACAACGTATTTGAGCACATGGGAAATTTAAGCAATGAGATAAAACTGATTTTTAAAAAAGAATCAAAAGGAAAGGTTAGAAATAAAAACTAGACATCAAAAATTATAAAATCATTTGATGAGTTTAACAGCTGTGTATAACACACATCAAATATAAAAATACTGATGAATATAAAGTAAAAATAATAAAAAAGGATATAAAATGTAGGTGTGACAATATTAATATCAGACAAATAGACATCAAGGCAAGAAGCATAAGTAGAAATAAAAATATATTGAACAGTAATAATAAGCAAATTCGTCAAGAAGGCATGGCAACCCTAAATGTGATAAATCTAATAACAGAGTTCAAAATTGCTAGAACTAAAAAAAGAAATGGACATACCATGATCACAATTTGATTTCAAAGAGCGAGAAAACAAGTTAGAAATGGAGATAGAGATAGAAAGAGAGAGAGAGGAAAAGAGAGAATACAAATTACCAATATCAAGAATAAAGGCGTGAACATTATTTCATATCCTATAAACGAGGAATTACTATGGATAATTTATGTCAACAAATTTAGCCACTTGCATGAAATGCAAAAATTACTCAAAAGTACAACTTACCAAAATTAAAACAAGAGGAAAAGAAAATTTTTGATGACAACATATATATTAATGAAATTAATTAGTACTAAAAATGTTTTCTCACAAGTTGGGCCCAACTGCAAGCACAGATGGCTTTATCTATCAATTAGGTTAAACATTTGAGGAATAAATAATACTAATCTAATACCAATCTTACACAGATTATTTCAGAAAAGGGAACATTTTTCTATCACACCTTAAAGTCCAGATTAAACTTGATAGCAAAACCTGACAAAGAAATTACAAAATTTGAAAATTATAGATCAACATCCCTAATTAACATAATCACAAAGATCATTAACCAACACATAACTAATTAAATCTCATAGAACATTAAAAGGATAATACATCATGACAAATTTGACTTTATACCAGGAACACAAAATTGGTTTGACATTTAAAATTCAATTATTAACAGAATTTAAAAATGCATATGATCATCTTAACAGATATAGAAAGAACATTTAAGAAAATTCAGTACATATTCATGATAAATACTCTCAGCAAATCCCGAATAGCAAGAAGGTCACTCAGTCTTAAAAAGAATATCTACAGTACATCTACACCTAGAACCATATCTAACAGTGGAATTATTGAACACTTCCCCATAAGAATAATAACATGACAATGATTTCCACTGTCACCACTCTTATTCAATATTGTACCATAGGTCTTACCCATTGCAATTTGGTATAAAAAAGTAAAATATGTAAATTTTTTTTAAAAAAGAAAGCAAAGTCTACTGACAATTGACATGATTCCTCAGACAAAATTTTTAAGAAATAGAAACACAAAAAATTTTTACAAGTAGTAAGTAAATTCACTAGGGTTACTCAATCAAAAGTCTATAGAGAAAAAGCAATACTATTTCAAAATGCTGAAAGCTAACTCCAGGGCACAAAAAATACCATAAAAACATAAATCCCTTAGGGAAAATAAAAGATATATAAGACCTTTACACAAAACCAAATATCCCTGAGAAGAGATATGTGCACATGGCCAATTATTTTTGAAAAGGTGCCAAAATAATTTAATGGGAAAGGGTGTCTTTTCAACAAATGATGCTGGGACAATTGAACATGCAACAAAAAATTACCATCTTCCTTATGCATACATTGATCTGAGCTGGATCATAGTCACAAATGTAAAATATAAGCTGTAAACCTCCTGGAAGAAAAGCATAGGAGGATATTTTTGTGATCTTGAGGCAGGCAAAGATTTTTTTTAGAGAGTTCACTAAAAGCACTAACCATATAAAAATTGATAAATTAAACTTGATCAAAACTAAAACATTCTGCTTTTGATAAAATAGAATTATAAATTATAGGCAAACTATGAACTGGAGGAAAATATCTGCAAATGTTGCATTCAGGATATATAAAGGAAATATATAAAAAGATCAGTCAAATTGAAAGTGGGGGAAAGACCTGAGCAAATAACTTGAAAAAACAGATATTCAAAGGGTCAATAAGCACATAAAGAAATAAATCCTCAACATCTTTACCTGCTGGGAAATGTAAACTTAAACCAAATAAAATATAATTTTTCAATTGGTGGAGTAACTGAAGTTAAAAAGATTGAAAATAATAAAGAGTGGTGAGGACATGAAGCATTTGTTAGTTATTTACATTGCTGATGTGTTTGAAAAAAAAGCACTTTGGAGAACTGTTTGTAATTTCATATAAATGAAATTTCTTAGACATATTTCTACTTTGTGACCCAGTGATTCCACTACTAGGTGTTTACCCAAGAAAAATGAAAACTTACATGGTAAAACATGTCCTGCACAAGAACAGTCTTGTTCATATTAGCCCTAGACTGGAAACAACCCCAGTGCCCATCAATATATGAATGGATAATCAAATGTTCTATATTTTTACAATGAAATAAGACTAAGCAATCAAAAAGTAACTACTAATACACCCCAAAACATGAATGAATCTCATAAGCATTATGTTCAGCAAAAAAGCTAAATACAAAAAATATATTTAAACATGTATACATAATATATAAATAAGTGAGTGTGTGTGTGTGTGTGTGTATATAAAAACATATTTGTATGTATACACACATATACATACATACTGGGAATTAATCAATGTTTATGTCCCGGAACAAGCAGAACCAATCTTGGGTGACAGAAATCAGAACAGAAGGTGGGCAGTGGGAGATTGAAGGAGGAGGGCCCAGAGCAAATTTTCTGAGTGATAGACATGTTCTAAATTTTGCTTAGAACAGTGGTTACACAGGGATACTCAACTGTCAAAACTCATGGAACACTTAGATTTTGTTAAATATAAATTATACCTTAATACAAAAAAATATAAAATTTAAAAGAATTTTTTAAAAGTGTAAGTCAGGCACCACAAATTTACATATTGCTAAAGAAAACATATCTGATTTTTTTAAGTTAGTACAGAAAAAGGCAAAAGAAAACCCCAAATATTCATACTGTGTTACTAGTGCCTTCATTTTTCAGGGGATAAATACAGTTCTTTCAATGATTTTTTCTTAGGTTTCATCATATAATATTTCTTATTCAAACTATTGTTAATTTAAATGTATTATAGGAAATGAACCAAAGGAGTATGTAGTACAGCTTAAAGAAGACAACACTTGAAAGAAAAACTTACAGTTTAGCTTTTTACAGTTTCCAAGCTATACAGTAGAATTTAATAAATAAAAGCACTTTACAAATTATAAAAGAGCATGCAATGTATCATTATTTACAGGGTAGAATTGTTTTGTCTATGAGCACTGCCTTACCCCACAAAATTAATTGCTTTGGGAAGTGGCACAATAATAAAAAAAAATTTCCCACATTAACTAACATAACTACAGCTAGTATATTCAACAGAGAACACTTAACTAAGTCCAAAACTGTCATCATTCTCTTCGCTGTTCCTGTGTGTACCAAATGCCTTCTGCATAACACACTCCTCCTCTAGCCCCTGTTCCGATCTCTATTAAAAGTGTTTACTGCAACCTTACTGAACTTTTCCCCTCTTTTAAAATTTCAAAATTATCTCTTTTTGTACTGCTATGTCTGGACACAATATTGCCCTACTTTCCCAAAATAATTTCACTCCTCAAATCCCACAGAACACCTGGGCGGCACAGTTATGACACATTTGTGCTATTTAGAGCAGGTGCACTGTACTCAGTGGTAGCTCCAAAAGGACAAACCAACTCTGATGTCTTAGCAGAAGAAATAATAGCAATATTTCTAAAAAGCAAGTAAGACCAGAGAGCAAGAGTTTATGTCTGCTTGAATCCAGCTGCTTAATGGTCATTTCCCAATTTCATATTTATTATTGACTGCCCCAGTGATTTTTAAAAATTATTAACCTCTCATTTTTTTAAAAAAAATTGAGATTTCTTCATACAAATTGTATAGCTTAAAACAGTGTTGGTAGGAACCCAGGAGCTGCTGGGAGGAAGTTCAAATGCAGGTCAGCATGCAGTCTAACTGAGCTAAGATTTCTTCATCTTTGCCTAAATTAGAAGAGCATTAAAAATCAATGTACTGTGATGTGAAATGGCAGTTCTGAGTCTTGTACACAAATGATGTGCAGAAACGTGGACAGGGTGTTGCCTTACAGATATGATGTATTCTGAAAGCTCTGACAAAGGGTTGCAAAAATAAAACACAAAGAGTTCAAGGCTCTCAGCCCCCTCCCTCAAAGCCTCAGATGAGCTAAGTGGGTAGTAAAATGCCCTTGTATTGAACTCAACATAGGTTATAAAATTTATATGGTTTGTAAAGAGGTACTTAATATGATAACTCCTCTGATAAAGACTGGAGGAGAGACAGAATGAGACAGAGAATACAAGAGAGACAGAAAAAGGGAATGATTAGTGATTCTGATATGTCAAGAAACTGGCAGAAGGAATCAGTTCTGATGACTTATTTTGTCCCTCCTGCTATGTCACTCTGTTTATATGTTCTCTCAATTGTTAGCATTTTTATATTTTATTGCAGTAAAGCTAACCATTAAGGAATAAAATCATTCCATCTGACTCCAATTTCATATTAATTTTGCTATGTGTGTCTAAATAATGCAGATAGGTATCTTAACAATCTGACTCCATTTACAAAAACACCTTAACTGAAAAAGGACTCTAAACAGAAATCATAGTTTTTTTTGTGTTTTATATTTGTGTAATAGAGGAGTCTCAGATTAAAATAGTAAGTTAAAGATGTGTGTAAAAGGTGAAGGAAAAATATTTTTATTATTCAACAGAATATTGAATTTATCTCAAAGACTTTTTTTATTCAAGGGAAAAAGACAAAGAAAAGGTGCTACACTATATGGAATTACCAGTACTTAATAGAAATTAAGCCAGTTTGGTCAAAACAGGCTAGATTTTCCTAAGACCAAATTCTAAAAGGAATTTGTTACTATAATTCTTTATTATGTTTGGATTAAGTTAGTGAGAAATAGTAGTTTACGAAGTAGTCAAAATTTCTTTACAGGAAAAAAAAATCAAATAAATTCTTAACTTAGCCCCATCTTGTATCAATTGTCCATAACATTCAAAGTGCTGAATTAATGAAGGCCTTTCTCTGCAGGATTTCACTAATATGTCCTGGGAAGGTAGAGAGAGAGAGAGAGAGATACAGGACAGACCTTAGACCACACCACTACAAAAAGCATAAGAGTATTTCTGAAAATGTCTTATTCATAATTCTTTTTTTTAGTGTTAACCATTCTACATATTCCAAGTTTAATCATATTCTGTGTTACAGACACACAAAGATCTAGGTTCTGTGAATATGCCAATGTTAAGTTCAAACGTGCTCTGTTGGTCTCTAGTGTTTTTATCATTTCTTTTTCACTTTTTAAATCCACTAAGTGATTTTTGGTTATAATAATTAAGTTGATTACCATAGATCAGTGGTCCCAACCTTTTTTGGCACCAGGGACCAATTTCATGGAAGACAATTTTTCCATGGACTGGGGTGTAGGATGGTTTTGGTATGATTCAAGTGCATTACATTTACTGTGCAGTCAAACCTCTCTGCTAATGATGGTCTGTATTTGCAGCTGCTCCCCAGCACTAGTATCACTGCCTCAGCTCCACCTCACATCATCAGGCATTAGATTCTCTAAGGAGCTGCAACCTAAATCCCTCACGTGTGCAGTTTACAGTAGGGTTCCCACTCCTACGAGAATCTAATGCTGAGGCTGATCTGAAAGGAGGCGGAGCTCAGGTGGTGATGCGAGTGATAGGGAGCGGAAGCTTCTCTCACTAGGCTGCTGGCTGCTCACCTCCTGCTGTGCTGCCTGGTTCCTAATAGGCCATTGACTGGTATCTGTTCTCGGGCCAGGGGTTGGGGACCACAGCTATAGACTCTAAATATTTAATAGAATATATTCCTAAAAGTCTGGAAGGAAATAAACGACTTCAATTCAGAGATTTTAGGAAATTTTGAGAATAGCATGCTTTACTTCTGGCATGGATAAACTTTATTTCAACAATAACCTTAAAATTTGAGCACATACACAGGGAGGGATACACATAGGCCTCATTTGTTTATATCAGTTAATATAATGTACATATCCATTGTATTGTTATTTATATAATAGTTTTTCTATACATTAAAATATTTATAATAGTTAAAATAAAAATATAAATTGTATGTAAATACCTATAATACATATATATTAATACTGAAGCTATGTATAATTCCTATACTAGGCAATTTTTTTCTCTTTCTCATGAGTATCAACATATCATTATATATAATATATGTATATATTACAGAAATAATATATATGTATATATTACATATATATGCACATACAAAAAGAGAACATACTTAGTTGTCTATGTTTTGGCTTGCAGATTTGTTTAGACTCATCAACTACAGGTAGTTTAGGCATAAAGGACAATACATGACAGTCTGCTGATAAAGATTGCAGGAAAAATAAAACAGTCATCTCTTTTGAAAGAACAAAGTTGCTATTTTAGATCAAGCGTACCAATTCCTTTTGTGAGCAAGGAACAAGTCAGTTGTCAATAAAAACTGCAACATCAAGGTGAGAATCCAAACTCATGTTATTGTAAATTACAGAAAGTCAGTCTCAGGGAGGGTTTAAACTGTTCCTAATTCCCAACTCCCTGGCACCCTCTAAGTAACTGCATCATGACCAAACACATCAGGAGACCTTGGTACATTAACCTTTCAGTCGTTTAAGGCTATAGTCAACGTCTTTAGTCAGTAGAGCTGCAGCCTCTTTTCTCCTAGTGCTAAGGGTCCATTTTTATTCTAGTTTTTTTTTTAAAATAGGACTAAGTAACATTCACAATATTTCCTTTTTGGCTGATCACTAAGAGAGAGAGAAGGCAAGAAGTCTTATTTCTAATACTCAGAATGGAAGGATGTAGTGTGTAAAGTGTCTTTTTCTGGATAAAAATGACCTGTATCTGTGATTTACTTAGAATATATTATCAACAGATTGGCATATTTCTAATTAAACTATTATTTGGGCAATATTTAATTCTTTCTCTATACAGCCAATCACAACAATTAGCATTTTTTAATGCAGCTGATGAAGAATGGTGAATAGGCAGAAAGCATGGACTTCAAATGAATTATAATACTTATAAATCAGTATTATCAATAATTGAAATACCACAACTAAATATTTTATTATGTTTCAAGTGATTTCAGAAAACAGGCACCGTGGTCCTCTATGTCAATTGATTTTAATTATTTTTTACCTTCATTATATCAAATGCTATTTCTTACTTTAATAATTGAAATTTTCATCACAAAGACTACTAGTAATTGCACAAGGAGTAATTCATCATATGATGGTTATATTCCATTCAGTAAGCTATTTGTGTCAGCAGATTAAAGCTAGGTCTAAACAGAACTTAAATTAATTATCCCAACTAAAATATATCAGAATTTTCTGGTGTTTGGCTTATATTTTTCTCCTGAAATGTTAGATTTGTGATAGAAACATTCAGTTGTTTAAAAGGCTTGCGTTTGATCCCATCTAAAAGTTTCTTTAAAACTAAGACTCAGGTCTTAGATAGCAAATATTTTTAGTTGTAAAATTTTTTCTTAAACTGAAAGATTTGGCTGAATGTCAGTTTTAGTTTCTCAAAAGTCAGAATTGCTTTTCTAATGTATTATGTATTTACTACCACTCTTTGAAGTGAGTCAAACTGGAATAAAACATACCTAGTAATTTAATTATGTTCTTACAAGTAATAATTATATATAATATATGTATTTAAATTTCTGCTGGGTTTTTCAATAATTTAGAGACTAGCCATTGAGAGATCTATGCCATAGCAATGGGGCCTTTACAGTTTTAGAACCAAGAAGGGTCGAGAGGAAATTGATGGAAGGAATTAAGTTTGAAGTGTTAACCCAAAAGGACTTTCACATTGTGATGGCATTGGGATAACATTTCTATTTTTCCAAACAGTTTAGACAGTACTTGTGCTGAAATTTCATATTTTCATGTGAGACAGGTGTGTGTATGTGTGTGTACACACAGATTTCTTGTTCAACAGCTATACATCAGGCAATATTTTAAAAGGTGAGCTTGTAATACACTCACTGATAGAGGACTTCTAATGGGGCCATACTCACTCTGGACTGCTTTGAAGAAATGAAGGGCCAGATAACCTCTTGGGCACTTCTCCAGAACTTGAAATTCTAAGGGTACACTCTTGCCAAAGCCCTCCAAGTAGACTCTAGATGTAACATCTCATACTTGTGGAGACTGGGGCAATGGGAGTGTTCCAGGGTTAAGGCCACCTAGTGGGTTTCCAAAAAAGTGGGTTGAGTGTCCTGTGGTTGATTTTCAAAGAAAAACCAGATAATAAAAAGCAGAGGTCAGGGGAGTAAGGTCAGGAACTGGTGATTTCCAGGAAAGCCTTCCATTGGAAGGGCATCTCTCTGTAGTTCCTTCCTCCTTCATATCTGAGAAAAATTCTACATAGCGTGTGAATAAAATTCCTTTTTTCATAAACCCTTTTTCGTTCTAAAGTAAGATCTGGTCAACACATAGTGTCATGGGACAGTGCTGCAGGGATAAATAAAGCAGATGACGAGCAAAGGTGTTCTCCCCGTTTTTCTTGCTTGGTGCTTACAGCCAAGGATGCCTGGGATGCCTCCTGGGGGGTGGCCCACAGGAGAGGAGGAGATGCTCGGGGGGAAGCTGGGTGGAGAATCAGACACAGAGGAGAAACCATTTGTGGAACAGCTAAGGAGCAGGTAGGAAATAACTCCACATTTATTTCTCCATATATAGTGGGAGGTGTTTCTTTAAAAGAAGAGAAACATCAACTTTTGACCTACAGGTGTGAAACAGGGAACCTATAATAACACTGCTATTGTCTAAACATAAATATTTCTTGCTTGGTTTCAAACACTTCTTTTGTTTTTTGCCTTGGGCAGTATTTTGTGCTGATACTTCCACACCATCTCCAACCACATATTTGAAATTTAAATTTCACGAAATGAGAAATGCTTTCAACATGCCCTTCATTAAACACTAATTCAAAAATTTCCTCATAGATGAATAAACTGGTTTACCCTCACATTGGCACGTGGGGGCCCTCCGAGGGCGGGGGCGGGGGATGCGGGAGTTGGGCCACAGCTGCTGGAGAGTCAAAAAGGCTACACCTGCTGGATCCTGACTCTTCAGAAGGTGGGCTGGAGAGAGGGCTTTCAGCTTATGGGCTTCCCAGTGGGAACAAAGAAAATAATTTGTTCTATTAGATCATGGCTTGTCTTGGAAATAATCCAGCTTGGAAAATACTTTAATTTTTGCTAGCATTCTGAAGAGACCAGCGATGAAAGAGGGTACTGTGTGCATGAGCAATTCAGGAATTAAAAGGACGATTACAAATAACAGATTAGTTTTGAACTGCAAGGCATGTGAAATATTCCAAAAGGAAATGTCTCGGATGTATAACTATACCTCTCAAACTAACACATTGTTGAATGATCATATCAGCCAAGAATTAGGAACCTACCTAGCGGTAACAGCATTGTTTTAGGAGGGAATTGAATCATATATTTAACTGAGGAAGGGAAACTTTATACCTCATTTTCACTGTCCTTTTGTTTATATTGATTTTTATCATAATTTAGAAACACAGCAAAATATTCCCAAGCATAAAAGCAGAATAAACCTTGCTATTTTATTACACTAGAGAGCTCCTAAGTGGCAGAGGATTTTGATTTAGATCCATGCATTGAAATTAAATCACACATCCTAAGGAAAAATGATCTGTAATAATGAGAGCCATACACATGGGGTATGAGAATGTTATTGAATAATGAAGCAAACTATGGTTGCAGGGTGTAGGGCAGTATGATTTAATGAAGAGTGCTTTTGAAAACAAATTTCTTCATCACTGTTGTCTATCGATTGCTGGCATATTAGAAAACAAATTACTGGAAGAGATGAATATCATAAATTAGAAAGGAATTATTTCTCCTCAATTAAAGTAGCTTCATTTTATGGAAGCATTGAGGAGGCTGTGTGTTCAGTGCCTGTAGGTACAACTGCAGTACCCAGACGGTTCGTCCATCAGGAACAGGTTACAGACGCCTTCATTTAGTAACTGTTACTCTGTGGCACTAGTCACTAGGTAGCAATCAAGTATGTGGTATTCTGATGTTGGCATTTTTCTCATTACCTGAGCTTCTTTGCTGACTTCCTTGAATACCACCCAAGGCAGTGACCGAGGTCAAAATTTTTCTGCATTAATCCTAAATGAATTTGGAAGCTCTGAGCTTTGGTTTTTTTCTTCTCTCTTCTTTTAAATCAACATCTTTATCTTGTTGTGTCCATTTTAAGATTTTCTGTTTAAAATGTTTATTAGTGATAGTTTAACCGGGTTACAAAGTTTTATAACATTTTTTAAAAAATACATTTTTTCCTATTGCGTGATAAAGATCATTGTAGTAAATAATGATTTTTAGCAGATTAAACAGATGAGGGTTAGAATCAAATGAGTTTATGAAAAAGGCTGTATCCACCCATCTCATTTTTTGTGAGTGATTTTTATGTCACTAATGTTTTATGAAAACGCTGAGCTAGTTTCAGTTGCTTTGATTCAATCACAAAAGAACGCATTTCTTTCAGTTAGCTCTCATAAACCAGAGTCATTCTTACTTGGAAGTGGGAAGAAAAAGTATCAGTCCAGCTATTACCAAATCCCTTTTTGACCTACGTTATACAATTATGCATTGATTTTATTTTAATATTTGACTTCTAAGAAATTTAAAGTATTTAACACATAAATCCAATGTTTAACAAGTAAGCATTATGAGATATGTTAAAAGAGAATTAACTATTATATTCATATTTATAGAAAGAGAAAGAAAGAAAGAAACCTAGTCAACGCTAAATAATGTGACTTTGGATTCTAAAAACTTTAAAATTTGTCTAAAATAGTTTATTTCAGCTCTCAAAGGACACAAGAGTTTAGGAAGAACACGGTGCAGAACCCTGAGACACTCTTGGTCCTGTGCTTACATCTAGGAAACAGCCTAGCTCTTGTTGGCTATCTTCTAATCAAAGATTCCTTTTCCTTTCTGAGAATTTCCACCATTATTTTCCCCCTAAAATCAGCATAACTCAAGGTTTCTCCAGCCCCCAAATGCCAGATCCTGTATTCTATGGGCCAGATTCTTCTTCCTGAATTCTTCTCCTACTCCCTCCAAAACATCCTACAAGTAGGAATGGACAGATACACCATCCTGGCTTTCAGGCTACAGAACACTCACTTTACAATACATATAAAACAAAGGGAAAGTGGGCAACATTTTCATGACTTACTATTAGGGTGAATGAGTGGCATTCTCTCCCTTCCTGAGCTTGGAGCCGGGCTTGCAAGCAGGGGAAAGTTTTCTACAAAAATGAAGAGGATGGCCTGGAGTTGGGGGTGTTGGTAGCCGTATGGTGATGATGAAACAAACATTTCAGAGAATAATAATTTGACTCTGTGTCATGCAGTTTCATGTTTTCTACACTATTAGTTTGCATTTTTTATAGGTGGCTTTGGCCCAGGAAATTTGTTTTATAATCCATCATTGGTTTATGACTCGCAGTTTGGGGGAAAAAAATCTTCACTGTGTAATCTACAGCTTAAATAAATCCATGGAGTCAAGAAATGATTTGTATGAATGTGTTTCTTATGGAAACTGATACTTACACTTGTGGTAATTTGAAAGGAGAGAGAGGGAGACAGAGAGAGAAGCATTTGAGCTACACAAGTTGGGTTCAATGAGTGTAAGCCCTGGGGAAAGGTTGGACTTCACACACTAGGGAATATAGCGAGGTCTTGATCAGTTCTACTTAGCTGTTTCAGCAATGAAAGTCTGAGCTTCCGTTGGATGACACCAACATGTCTTTACTTAAAAATCTGATCTGCTTCAAAGCAAGATACTTTAACTCCCTGATTATTTAATCATTTACTTTTTTGTGTATTAACCATATGTCTAGTAAGCAACTACCATCTTCCAGACACTGACCCAGGCTCTGTGGATGCAATAATGAACAAAAATAGACAAATCACTTATTTCTATGCTTATAAAACTTATACTTTGGAAGATAGACAATACACACTTAAGTAATTTTGGAGAGTGGCAAATGCTATGAAGACAATAAAAAGAAAGGCAATGTGCTACATGGGCTTGGGCGATAGTGGGTAATTTAGGGAGGGTGTTCAGAAAAGCCTTCTCCGAGAAGGAGACCATTGAGTTGACACCTGAATGATGTGAAGGACAGGGATCAGCCTTACAATGCACTTGGGGTGGGAGTTGTTCTCAGAGGAAATAAGCAAAGGACCCAATACAGGAAGAATCTTGGCATATTTTAGGAAAACAAGGTCAGAGATCAGAGTGATAGGACTTGGTAATTACTGGAGATCATGGCACAAAATGGTGCTTAAGGTGCAGGCAAAGGAGCCAGATCCAGTGGGCCTTGGAGAACATGCTAAGGAGTTTGGAATTTAAAAGTGTAAAGGGAAGCCATTGGAAGGTTATGAGCAATGGAGTAGTGCCATTTGATATACACACACACACACACACATATATGTGTATGTGCGTATACATATATATATGTATGTGTATATATATAATATATACAATATTATCAAAATAAGACTTTTGTTCCTTTGTGTAGAGTGAATTGTATGGATGCAAGATTAGAAGCATGGAGATCAATTAGGACAATATTGAAATAATCTAGAAGGAAAATGATGAAGCTTGTACCAAGACATTACCATTGGAGATATTTGTTAGAAACATTAGTACATGCTGAGTGATTACATTTATAAGGTAAAGGAAAGAGAAGAGCCTTAATAAGACTTGGCAGAAAAATTTTACTCTATGATTCATAATTCTGCTACAAGAAAGCAGATTTTTCTTTGATTCCAACTTCCTTGGTGGATGAAAACCACAAGTATCATTCTAGTTGCACAATTACTTCCTATGTAATACTAGGAAGAGAACAAAATGATTCTCTCTCCATTATATCCATGTAGTGTTTTTTTTCTAACTCCTCATAACTGTTTATAACAGAAGTAGTAACCTGTACAAGGCATAATAAGACTACTGTTTCAAAATGGAGACAGATTTCTTTTTAATTAAAAAAAATAAATATCCACATTGCTTTTTATTTTTATTTCAAGTTTGACATTTTTTGATTGTGCTGCATCTTTGCCTAAAAGTTTGCTATCTGACTCCCAGATCTTTTTCAAATGAAGATGAAGACAACTGTGAACCATCTGTAGTTGAAATTATAAACATCTTGCCCCATAATTGGTTGGGGGGAGTAGAGACAGATGCAATCAAAAATTTTAAACCTTTAATGTATCAAATGTTCTTTGGTAACATTCTTAAGATGTCCTATGTTCCATCAGGCCCCGCGCTGCAGGTCCTCCTCCTTCCCCAAATTCATATCCTGTACCACTCTTTCCACCACTGTCCACACTTCAACCACCTTGGCCTTTATCAACTCCTCAGATAGGCCAAGCTTCTTTCCTCATTTGTGATAGGAAAATAACAATAGTGGCTACCTTCTAAGGCTTTTGGAAAGATTAACTACAAGAATCTATATAAGGTGCTCAGAGACAGCAGTTATAAAGGTATGCATATTTTACATAAACCTAGCGTAGCAATGTTTTACTTGACAGAGGTGTATTATAACCTTCACTTCCATTCTTTTAGAGTAGTGGATTCCATGCTGTACCACACGTATTCCCCTCAGGACATTTATTCTACAAGCTGCTAGCGCTGGAGCTGGCTGACAAACCCTCAGCCCTTGTTCCTTGTTGGGAATTGCCTGCATTTGAAGAAAGCAGCCTTACCCAAGCTTCTCTTCCAGGAAGGCTTGACAGTATGAATCCTTTGACTCCTTGATGTGGGGGTATAATAACCCATGCCCTTTGTCCAACTTGGGGCAATTCAGAGGGTCATCACAGCTCCAGAGCTCCCATGCAATTGGCAGTGGACCCACGGTGTTGGCCTTACAGTCCAACTTCTCCCTCTGCCCTGTCCTGTGTCCTTCGCCCCAGAGGTGTTCCTGCTGTGAGCACTCTCAACAAATGTCCTGAATGCAAATCTCCACCTAAAATCTGCTTTCAAAAAATCTGACCTTTACCAGTTGCTAAAATGGAGGACTAGCTTTCCCAGATATTTTCATTCCTGAGTGTTTTTGTCCCTACTATTTCAAATCTTGGTTTCTTGTACTCTGCTTTCAGAATGTAGTCAATAAATGGTTTATGTTAGTAAAGTTAATATTTAGTTTAAATTCGTATTAATTAAGTTCTATGATACCTTATATTATATAGGTGTTATAGTAGAGTCTCTATCCTAAAAAAATCGACTTTACATATGGAATTCCAATCATACCTGTATAAGAAATGCCCACAAGTACTAATAGTACCTAATAGAGTGGCCACTGTGTAGGCTAGACACAGAACCAGCCTTGGGTGAGAGTAATTCTTCACATTAACTGGCTGTATAACTTACTGAACCACAGTTATTAGTGAAGTTTCAGTTTTAACAGGTATAAAATGAAGAGGAAAAAATCCTACTGCATAGGCTTGGGGATAGAAATAATGTGTGCACATGTGTGGAAGGGCTTTGTAACTAGGAAGTAGTTATCAATGTGAGGAATAAGTGCTCTGGGAATTGAAGATCAGTTATGTTAGATAGTGACTGAACTTGTCAGACACATTTTCATAGATCAATTGGGCCTTGAGGTTTTGCATAAGCAGAGGGAAGGGTCTTCTAAGGCAGCATTTACATAATGGCTTTTCTTCAAAGTGTAGAATAAAAGACTAATGTTAAAATTTCATAAAATATTATTTGGTGACTCCCACCTGCTATTCTTAGGTGATATTAATGGACATATTTAAAACCTGCCTACTGGTTTTACACAGAGCAAATTAAAGGAGATCAAAGACAACTGCACAAAGTCAGTATTTATTTCTTTCTTATTTGCTGATGTAAATTTCTGTCTACTGTTTCCATGTTATTGATGTTTTTATATAAAACATGGAAGTAAAATGAACACAGCATTGTCAGATTAAATAAGCTGCTTCTGTATCATTTTAAGAAATTTTCTAGGAAAACAAAGGCAAATAATTATGAAAAGGAAAAATACATGAAAACTTGTCTTTTTGCAAAGCCAGGAGATCACAGACAGACTTATTCCATACATAGCCATATGTACCAGTAAGACGCTATAGTTTGCAAATTCAAGTATTTCTATGCTGGTATTATAACTCAATACAGTTTTTGCAATTTTACTAAATATTAAACTCATTCTTCAAATGACAACTACTAGAGAAATTCATTATTACAAAAAATATGCACCCATGTACAAATATAGTGTGTGTGTGTATGTGTGTGTTCATGAGTATGTGTATACGTATTAATTGAGCTCTCTGTTTAGGGTACAAGGAAGATAAGAAGGTGTCCTGCAACCCTGTTGGTGCGTCTCTCTCTACCCTAAGTTAATCTACAAGCACAATTTAAAGATTACTGAAATAGGTCTGCACAACTAATGTGAGACTTCTGATCTTTGGCTTTAAGTGAGGAAATAAAGCTAAAATTGCAGAAGTATAGTGTCTTATAACACCACAAACGATTTTTATCTTTAAAAGTACTTGTCCAAACTCATCCTTCTTTCTACGCTTATTAAAAGTAATAGTATCCAATTGTTAGAAGTAATAAGCTCTAAGAGTACTCTGTGTAAGTTATTCTGAATAAAGTTTAGGTGATATGAATTTGGAAAAAAAAGAGGCCTGATTAAATTATCCAGCCTGAACCATCTTTCACTATATTACAAAAATCAAAATATTTTCATTAGCAACAAATCTAAAAATTAATTTATCCTTTATGTGATACCTGCACTATTTAGCCTCTTTCTGTATTTCTTTACTCTTTTATTATCAAGAAATATGCCTGTGAGTTCACAAAAATTTCCATTGAAAAATAAGCCTTAAAAATACATAAACTTCAAAACTATTGTTAACAGTGCCATAATTCTCTAAAACATGAAGTCCAATAAAAATACTCTTAGCATAGATAAAGCCTGTGAATGTGGTATGATGTGAAGATATCACACTGAACTGACATTGATTGATCGTAATAAAATACTCATTAAAATTAAATTGCATTTGTGTTGAGAAAAACATCAGAATATCATAAAAATGAATCACAATACTATCCTTAGCCCCATCTTGAGTTGTAACTCGAGATTCAACTTTGTGTTTGGTTCTTCTCTGTTACCTTCATTACTTCCGTGACTGACTGCATATATCTGTGTAAGAGCTTCACACTGGACTGTGGCTGCTTTTCATGACCAAAAATGATTCCTTATTATCAAGGAAAATAATGAATCATTCATACTCAAGGGCTCCACTGACAAAAATCACCATATTTTATTTGGTCCCACTCAATTTGAGGGACATGAAATGGCCATCAATAGAAGAAATGTGAATAATTTTGCAGTTCCTTGAAATCTAAGCAAAGGTGAGGACAGATGCTATTCTCAAAGATAATAATAATGGTCTTCAAGAGAGAGCAGGTAGATGCCATTTACGGAAGACTTAAAGTGATGAGACCCAAAGAGGCCAGGTGGGTGTGTCGTCAAAGCTGAATTCAGCTGTGATAGCGCCCGACTTTGACAAATCCCCACTCTATTGTCATAGAAGGCCTTGGACAGGAGCTAAAGAATGACAATGCTTTGTTCTTGTTTTTGTTTTGTTTTGTTTC
Organism: Daubentonia madagascariensis; assembly: GCA_023783475.1. NCBI lineage: Eukaryota > Metazoa > Chordata > Mammalia > Primates > Daubentoniidae > Daubentonia > Daubentonia madagascariensis. The sequence continues at coordinate 34,434,174 of JAKFHU010002140.1, read as the reverse complement.
TCCTTGTTAAGACAATAACTGGGGAAAGACATTTTCCAGTAGAGGGAATGGTTGGTGCAAAACTATGGCAGGGCTGTGCCTCATGTGTTCTAGGATTGGCAAGGCCCCCACACCATTGAAGATAGAGTTGCACAAATTATTACCCCAAAATTATTTGCCTTCATCTAGACTCTTTGTAATCCTCTGTGTTCTAATCCTGGCTCTGTCACTTACTGGGTCTTCCTGACCTTCCATAAGAGACTTCACCTCTCTGTGCCTCAATTATCTCAATTAAAAAATGAAGATATTAAAAATACTAACCTTAGTGTGTTGATGAGAGCAGTGAGTGAACACGTGTAAAACGTTAAAACTATGCCTAACCTATTGTATGAACTAAAAATGTGTTCCCTATCATCATCATCATCACCACCAATACCACCATCATCAGTATCATTATTTCTCACCCAAGAGTGGTTGGTTAGTCCTATAAATACCAAGTGGTTGGAATTTTTAAATTTTGTTTTTGCTGATTGGTTGGCTGAATATCTATTCTAGGTTGGTTGATGTCAAAAGGTGCCAATTTTTCTTTTCAGCCATTCAGATGTCTGAGGTGTAAAAAGGTCCCTGGAGCCTGGGGATCCCAGGAAGTGATGCAGATTTTGTAGATGTATTAAAATGCTTGTCTGGGGACATTCTGCTGGGTTGAGTGTGTATCCAGATAGATAAAGAATGCGCTTCCAGTTGTATTTGATGTGAGATCCTCGTGTTAGCCTCATAGTTTGCTTTGCTAAGAGATTTTCTTTGTTGGTACCATGACTTGTCAGTTTTTATCCCCAACTTCTCCCTCCCTTTGAACACACATTTTATTTTCGTTCTCGTGATGCTCTTACCCAGAAGAATAGTTTTTGGAGTTCATGTCACCTTCTGTCATCAATTCACTTTTACAATGGCTCCTTGAGTGATAAGTGGAATCAGACCTGGAGCCATTTCTCACCTGGAGTCTCAGTAATTTTGATCTGCTGTGAAGGAAACAGGCTGAATGGGAAGGGTGAAAACCCATGTTTCTGTGGCCCACCCACCACCATTCTTGGTTCTGCCCAGCAAATTTATGGCTGTCAATGAAGGATGTTTATTGATAGTTTTTTCCCCATTTGTTAATTCTTCCATTTCCCTTGTGCTATGTAATACTGTGACCTCCTAAAAGGAGGCCCATGTATGGGTTTCTGGATTCTTCCTTCATTTTTTTCAAAATTATTCTTCATGCTGTATCTTGAAGATTGTGGTATGAGCATGAGCTTGGGGCCCATCCCAAATTCAATATTTATGACAAATTCTGAATAATCACAATTTTGTTCATTTTAGTCAGAAGAGTAGAATACTAAAAGCAAAAGGGCAAAAAAGTTCAGCATGAGGAACCCCTGAATAATTCATTCCCATTAAAAAAATTTCACAGAACTTAGATTTCAGTTCTTTAAAACTAATATCATAGGTCTTATTAGTTATTACTATTATTAATTATTATTATTAATATTCCCTATTATGTCAAGATTTATAGTTTTTAAGTTTAGTCTATTCATGTTGCTTATGGTAATTAATTTAAATCCTATTTTTCTATGTAAATATTGGGTGATATGTTATAAGAATAATATTGTTCCCAAATCACTGATTAACTTCCTGAATTTTGGGGAGGCTGAAACATTCATTATATGTTTTTTTAGCTATTATTTGTGTGGCTTTCTGAATTCTAGATTGAAGAGCTTTACAGGCACATAGCTGCAATTTAGATCCAAGTTTGCTTTGCCTGTAACACATGGGTACACAATGATAAGCAAATATTATAGGGAAGAATATACAGGTATATTGCTTCTTTAGTAAGGAAATGTATATTATCTCATGAAACACTCCATTCAGCAGTTCCCCAGTATAGATATATCAATCTCTATTGAAAGGGAGCAGGCAATAGGCAGATATTCAGTCAATAGCAGCATATTGGTAAATTTCCTGGCTTTTCCAATAGTCTAGGTTCACTGACCATTTGTCATCTACCAAGGAAAAAGCTGGCCAGGGCATTTAGGAGCCTTGGGTCGACATCTTATTTGTTTTACCAATTGACCTAGTGAGAAGTCATTTAATTTATTTGGTTCTTAATTTTCTCAGCTCTACAATGGAAAAATTAAAAGCTGTTCCCCGGCCTTTCCTACTGAGCATTCTGAACTTCCTTCTGCACAATATAGTAAAACTTAATTTATCAGGAATCTCATTTGAATCAACCAAAATGTCTATTCAGGTACATTTAACTTCATGCCTAGCTTGGCGTACAGGCAGGCCAAAATAGTGGCCAGGTTGGTAAGACCTGAAATATACACAGAGGCCTATTTGCTTAAAAACACTACTCTGCCCAGCATGCAATTATAAACTATCCACAACTAGTTGCTCTTTTTATAGGACTCTCGTGACTTACAGACTTCACTCAGAGGCTGGCAGGTTACCAGGCATTTAATGGATTTCATAGCACAGAGTAGGGTCTTCATAAACATTGAATACATGAAAGAATGGATGCACATGGAAAAGTGAAATAATAGAATAATTCTCTGACATTAGATCCAGTAATTTAGGTTCTCACATTTGCTAACCCAGATTTTTGTCCAGACAGAAATAGAGGTCATCATCTGATCAGCATTGGGAAATTAAAACAAAAGTTTTTAAATTTTTTACTTTTAGGTTTTTTTTTTTTTAGAAAATTTGCAGGCTGTGACAGAAATCACAAAGGGAGTTATTTGGATTTCCCACTTCGTCACATAATTAGCAATAAGGTGAATTCCACAACAATCATTGCATGCTTTTTTTAGGTACCATCTATCATTATGTCACTATTTCCTTCAAACCATTTTGTGTGTTGCTTTTGACACTTAAAATAGTTCTTCTAAAATGGGAAGCGAGATGGCTTTTTCAGCTGTCATGATTTAAAGACAATCTTTTACAGTTGCTTTACAGTTTCATTTTTCTAAATATCTGTGTCTACCTTTAGAACAACTATCTGTAACTAACGTACTTTTTTACAAGTTAGAAAAAAATAAATCAAATGTTATCTTGAACACTTGAAATAACATAATTTATCAAGTATTCTTTGAAATATTTTGCATTACATTTTTAAAAAATTAACACATCTGACTTTCAAAAGGGAATAAGTTTGATCAATCAGCCCATAGGTAATTAGGAGGTGATTTTTTGTAGCGTGTCAATCCCTTTTTCTGATGATGGTTGAGATTGCTTTTTTGGTTCAAGATCAGTTTATCAGGTAACAATTACTCTTGGATTTTGGAAGCAAAGATTTGAATCCAGTGCCTTAAACATATTATATTAGTGTTTACTCTCAAAAGTAAAAGAATCCTAAAGGTGGCAATCCAGAGTTAGAACAAGTGCTCCATGATGTCATTAGGGAAACTGGCTTTTTCTAGCTTTCAGTTCTGCCACTTTATTACTATCTTCCATTCTCAAGGAACCTCTTAATAACACAGGGCCGCAGTGGCTCCAAAACCACCATGTCTAGGTTCTAGGCATGATGTATTATGCAACTGGATAATAAGCTTTTCAGGATTGATGTGCAAATTTGTTATAATTCCTATTTTAAATAACGGACTTCTATGCATATCTCCTAAGTTTATGCAAGTTGCTCAGTTTTATACCCTTACAACAACAGGTCACAGCCCAAGTTTCATCCTCCTAAAGAAATTAAATCTCTAGCTCCAAAAGTTGAAGACATATCATATTCCTGTGTTACATACATCCCATGAACTCGTTGGTGTTAACTCCTGCTAAGTGTTCTTAATATGAATTCACTTTTGTTTCTGCCAAGTGGGGATATCTATTTTATAGATTCACACATGGCTATGCACTGATATTTAATTGAATTTGTCATATTTTTCCAGTATTTCTGTGTTTGCACATTAGCTTAATCTGTCTTGTATAATGATATATAGGTAGGCTTTATCACAATGAATTTTAATCATGCTCCTAGAACTTGCTCTAGATAATACTCAATTTTGTCTTGGGGCCTTTTTTCATTAAAGAATGTGTTCACAAAATAACATTTAGAGAAGAAAAGGATATCTTCCCTCTTCTTCCATTGCAACCATCTGTGCTAATGCAATTATTTTCCCAAATGGTTGTTGTGGAGACATAACAGTGTCCAACATGGCAGCTCATGATGTGGGTGAACTAGTGTTAAGGTCTCAGAATTTATCCTACAATGTGATGTCTTTCACAGTGCTCAGAGACATAGCCTCAATTATCTATAAATATAGTCCCAGAAGGGACAGTTTTATTAAATTTCTTGACTAGCTCTTATAAATTAATTTTTATCAGTATTCCCTTATAATTGCATCAGTTGCAAACACTTCTCTAATTGCTCTAAGCACATTTCATACCAAACATCATGGGACAGATGTTTTCAGAGTGAAATCTTTCCTACAAACACTTTTTCAAATCGAAAATGTATATAAATTCAACCAGTCTGTGGCAACATCATTGTTATCACAATGAATATATCAGCCAAATTAAGGTGGCAAAACTTAAATTATTTTTAGTACTTAAAATTAAAAGCCCCTTTGTGTTGTTCAACATAGTTGGCACTTGCTTAATCTTTATTTATTACTCTCTGCCTACACTATCAATGTCCCTATAACCATGTAGCAGTGTTTTCTGTTGCACTGCATCCCTTAATCCATGATTCATGTAAATCATTATGTCCAGTGTTACACCTGTCAGCATTTATTTGCAGGATATGGCTGCTTCTGTACTTTCGGTTTTAAATTAGACACTTCTTTTTCTATTGAACTTGCTTATTGCTTTCAGGTCTTGTCTTACACGCAGCTTCAAGGTTATTTCAGTGTTGAGAATCTTGATATATTCCACATAGTTTTTATTTATTTTTGTTCAGATGCCATAACATCGTATGTAACTCAAATAACAAGGCCCTTGTTCTTTCACCTGTTATGTTTTTCATTTGGGAAGAATAAAAATGTTAAAACTTCATATTCTTATTATTATTTTTAAAACTCTATAAAGTTTGATAAATGTTATTTAAAAGAATCAATTTTCCCTTAGTTCATATCATTTGTATAACCGATTTTATGGCAATGAGAAAATAGTATAAATATCCCGCATACATATCTCATAGATATCACTACATGGGATAAACTGTGATACTGGATAATTATATCTATTATTTTAGTCACAGGAAAAATAACTTTACACAAATATATTAAATAATTTACAAATGCATCTTCAGTTTTTTTCAGGAAAATAAATCCTTTATGTAAACAACTAAGTAAGAATTCAGCTAAATAAGAATTCAATTATTTGAATTCTGGTATTGCTCAAACCAAATGCTTATTGTATGATATTTGGTAAGTCACATAAATTTTTGATACTGGTTTAGCCAATGTGTATAGTGTGTATAATAATATCAGATCTTGCTGGCTTTAAAAGATTGTTTATGGTAAGATTTTAAAATAATAATATATTAATTTAAAAATTTTTAAATACTCTATGAGTGTGAAGCAATTGACCTAGCAGAGAGATAGTGGTCTAGCTAGAAGTTAGTTATTATTACTGATGATTGATTTATTAAGAAATTTCTTGTATTGATTAGATACTTAGCTATTTTTTAGCTGACATTAAGAAGATCAGACAATAGACAAGCACACAAATAAAGGTGATACACTCTGATAGTGTAAAGTAAAATGAAGTGCACCGGACCACACAAGAGGGAATAAGTAACTGTTTACACCTTGTGTTTGATGGGATGGAGTTACTTTTTGAACAGGGTACTCATGGAAGGCAGTTCTGAGAAGATGACATTTGAAATGAGATCTACGGAATAAGAAGCTAGCCAGTAGACCAGTGAAGAGTTAAATGCAGTGGAACATATGGTATTGAAGGACGAAATGAGTGGATGGATTTTGAAAACATAGATGAGGATGACTTGGCCATATTTGCTGATAGATTGGATAGGGAGGTGAGGAAAAGAGAGCTTGATTTGAAGTTTTGGGTTTCATGAATTAAGTAAATAATAGTATTACATACTGAGATTAAAAAGAAAGTGAGAAGGGCATATACAGAGGAGGATAACAAGAGGTCTGTCTTGGACATGTTACATCTGATCTATCAATCAAACTCCCACCTAGAGGTGTCAAATGGGATACAAGTGTTCAGAGTTTAGAGGAAGGGTAAATGTCAGAGGTATAAATTCGGTAATCATCATCATGTGGATGCTGTTTTAAACCACAGAAAAGGATGAGATCACAGAAAGTTTATACGTAGATAAAGTTGTGTGCCACAAGCTTTGCGGCACTAAAACTTTTGGGTTGGTAGGAAGTTGTAGGCAACAGAAAAAAAAAAATTAGCAGAAGCAAAACTCCAACGGTGAGTATGGTGTAACAAAATGCTGAGCCCGAGAGGAGAGGAGTGGCCACTGTGGAGAGTTGAGTAGGACGAAGGACGGAGGAATAGCCCGCGGGAGTAGCGGGTGAGGACACCGACCACTAGGTAAGAGCAGCGGAGAGTGTGAGGTGCAGACCCTGTGATCCAATGACTCCTTTGACAAGAAAATCTATAGGCATCGTACTGTCTCCACTTCTTCACTTGTCATTTACTCTTTGTCCCATCCTATTTTGGCATTTGCTGTATTTGTTATTCCCCAGAAGGGGGGTGGCAGGCAAAAGCCAAAGCTTTTGGTGTTTGGCTTCCACTTTTGTAATCCATGCTTGCGTCACACCATTAGGTAAATATTTTAAATAACATCCAGTAGAAGAATAAGGCAAAAACCTGAGTAACCCTGATAAGCAACCTGGAGTAAAAACGGGATGATGGAATTTTACCAAAGGGGATGTGGCTTCCATTGCAACTTGAGAAAAAAATTAGAATACAGGCACAGATGAAGGAGGGTGTGAAATTTTAAGGGTGAGATTGGTCTCCAAGCCGCCAGGAACCGGCCGCAGGAGCCCCGGGGCGCCTCGGACCCCCGCTGCAAACCGCACGCCGGGGATCCCCGCTGGGCTCTCGGTGAGAATCCAACACCTGCTGCTCCGAGGTGGAGCCCAGGCGGCGACCCCCGCACCACCTCCACCCGTGGGTGGAAAAACTGTCTTCCACGAACGGGTCCCTGGTGTCAAGAAGGTTGGGGACCACTGTTATCAGATAGCTGTAAATTTCCCAGGGAATTAAAAATGTTACCTGTTGTGAGTGAGAGATGGGCGTTTTTTGTTTGTTTGTTTGTTTGTTTTTTGAAGTTTGGGAAGGAAAGAGACAGAATAAAATATTTGTCTGGGAGAGTGGGAAAATAATGTTTCTGGCCTCACGTAAGAAGATTGCTAGTGATGGAATTCTTGCTCCTTTCAAGTGACCTTGAAACAAAGTTTGAACAACACTGAAAAAAATGCAAATATTATTTTTCTCGTTCTTGTTCTATGAGCAGTAGTGAGGATGCGTGCAGTAGTTCTCAGCTGCCTTGCAAAGTCCCTTCAGCCATGTATTCTCCACAAGTGTTTTTGTTACCGTCAACCTGGGACTTAATCAGAGTGTATTAGATCTGGCAATGACCTTAGGGATCATTCTTTCCAACCGCACTATTTTGTGCATGAGAAAAGTGAGGCCCCTGGGAGTTTAATGATTTATACGATTGTACGACTGAGTTGTGACAGTTAGGAGGACCTCAGTCTGCTGATTTTTAGTTTTGTATATAAGAATTTAGAATTATTTTGTTGAATGCTTTTTTTTAATCAACAGATTCCCATAATAGTTAATTACAGTTGTCAAAATATTTTCTCCTTACTATGGATGCATGTGGTATAAGAAATGAGCTGAGAAAGGAGAAACACATTAAAAAGTAAGTTACTGTTTTAATGTTTCCTTTGTGAAGATAAAATCAAGCGTAATTTATAATATATATTATAATTTTGAAAAATTGGTTGTCATAACATTACTAGAACTTTTAAAATTAAATGGTTTATTATATTATAAAAAGAAATGGTATTTTCTATATTATCCTTATGTACAGATTTTCTTTCACCCTCACCACGTAGAAAATTCTAAACATCAGAGTTTTGAAAAAAAACCTAAAATAGTGTACACAAATATGGATGAAGTGTCTCTACACAATTGGGAAATCTAATTAATCTTCTTTTCTATTGACTTCCATTTTCATATACTTACACTGTCTATAAATACAATTTTAAAGTTCCCAAGTGCAATAAGTAGGCACAGATATGAATTTAAAGAGTCTCATTAGGGAAAATTGCATTTGAAGTTGCAAATAAAAAACCATCTATTTTCATATAAAATCTTTCCAACAGAAGATCTCTAAACATATTTAATTGTGACATGATTTATATAAAGCAAGAAGAGTGCCAAGAACGTTCTTTATTTTTTTCTTCATACAAGAGCATGCTACAAGGCTAAATGGCTACAGATAATCTGCTTCACAAAGTAAAATATGGGAAAAATATTTTTAACTCCAAGAACTCTGTACTCTAATATATAATTCTTTCTTCTTCTCATTTATAATTTATTTTCTACAACTCATTAGTTACTTCATGAACCTATATGGGGGATAGTTAGAATGGCTGTGTATTCTCTATCATATTAAATAATAGTCAAGATAATTTGCCTAGTATTTTACTGCCAATCAATTTTTCTTGTGAAATGGAAAGACAACAAAGAAGTTCAGATAATGAATAGAATTTTCACAGCTAAATGAATACAATTTTTGATGATATGATTTCTTATATATATATACTTTTTTCTCACCTATGTTATGATATAGAACATTTCAAAAAGCATCAACTAACATTTTAAGATAAAATATGCAGTTAAATTATGAAATCAGGAAAATTTTAAATGTGTGGTATAATAAAAAGATGATAAATATCAAGAGTCTCTAATCCAGGGAGAATATTTCCACCAGAGAGGTAGGATTTTGAATTATGGATCACACACAAGTAAAGCAAATCTATTAAGTGGTTTTACAGATCGAAATTACTTGATTTCGTTTACCAAAAAAGTAATATGGAAATAAAATTGTATCTATTCCATATATAATATTTGTGTATAAAAAATATCCCTATATTATATATGCATATAAAATGCATAATAAATGGTTTGAATGGATATTGTTATACAAGTGTTAAGTATAATTTTTTTAAAAAAATTGTCTGCGAAAAAACCTCAAAATACTCCATAACTAAAAACATTAAATCAGGTCAGCAAAACTTTAACATTGGGAACTGAATTAGGATAAAGAAAAACAGAAAAGTTTTTCTTAATGTCTCCAATATATTTGGAAAGAGAAAGAGTGATAAAGTGTCTTGGTGGAGAAGTTTGTGTTTGTTGTAAATAATAGAAAATATATTTAATAGGAGGATTTAATTAATTATATATAATTAAATATATATAATTATTATCCTTCAGAAGAAAGACAGAAAATTAAGCAAAAAATTTAAAAAAACAGTGGTATCAAATATAGGACAGCATGCCTCTCCCATAACCAGTCAAGAAGGAAGTGGTCTAGTGCACGAGGCAAAGTAACACCCAATTCTGTGTTTTTTTTATTAACTTTTTAAAATGAAAATTTTTAAATAACTTGCAATATAAAACAGAATAGAGTAGCTTACCTATTTTTTTTTATTTCAAAGTATTCTGGGGGTACAAATATTTTTGGTTACTTGGATCACTTTTGTAATGCTTGAGTCAAGGTTAAAAGTGTGCCTGTCACCCAGATAGTGTTCATTGTACCCGTTAGGTAGGTTTTCACCCATCCCCCCTCCCCCATCCCCCTTGCTTGATTTCCATTAAGTTTTACTTCCCTCTGTGCACATGCGTGCTCATCAAGTACTCCCCTCCTTTTGGTTCATCCCTGATCTTGGAAATTGTCAACATTCTGCCCTTCTGTTTCATTATACCTTCACCCACAATCCACTGTCCAACACTCACTTTTTATTTTTTTAAAAATGTGTATATATAAAGATCTAGAAAATTCCCAATACTACAGAGCATTCTTTTTATGTGCTAACATGCCATCCAAATATCTTTGGTTAAATGTCTAAATTTTTTACCCATTTTTTAAATTAGGTTGTTTTTATTGAATTATTTGTATTGCATTTTGACAATTCTTTATGTATTCTGGGGAAAAAAGCCCTTTATTATATTTTCAATTTGCAAAATTTCCTCCCATTCCATGCATCGTCTTTTCATACACTTCCCAGTGTAAGAGTAAAGAGCAGAAGGTCTTAATTTTAATGGAGTGCAATTTATCAATATTTTTTTTATAGCTCATGCTTTTGGTATTGCACCTAAGAAATCTTTGCTTAACCAAGGGTTCCCAAGGTTTTCTTTTTCTAGAAATTTTAGAGTTTTAGGCTTTATATTTAGCTCTTTGAATCTTGGAAAGATCATGTATATATGTGGTACATGATCTGGGTGGAATTATTTTCTTACATATGGGTATATAACTGTTCCAGTATCATTTGTTGAAAAAGTGAGCCACTGGATTACCCTGCACACTGGCCAAAAATCAAATGAATGTGTATGTTTGAATCTGGGCTCTCTATTATTATCTATTTGCCTCCCTTGAAACCAATATCTCATTCTAGTTATTATTTTAGCTTTTTAATAATTCCTGAAGTCATGCTCTGCAAGTACTAAAACTGAATTCTTCATAATCAAATTTGTTTTTACTTTTCTAAGTAAGTAGCATTTGGCCATGTATTTTAGAATGAGCTTGCTGATTTTGACAAAAGAATTCTGCTATCATTTTGATTGGGATTACTTTGAGCATATAGATAATTTGGGAAGAATTGACATCTTAACATTATTAAATTTCCCAATATATAGACAAGATATGTTTCTCCATTTATTTACATCTTTAATTTCTATCAGCAATGTTTTGTGGATTTCAGAGTAAATGACTTGCCCATTTTTTTGTTAGATTTGTCCCTAAATATTATACATTGGTGATACTATTATAAATTATAATTTTAATTTTTGCATTTAATTGTTGCTAGTATATAGGAATACAATTTTTTTGCATATTGACCTTAAATTTTCCAACGTTGCTGAACTCACTTAATAGTTCTGGAAGTTTTTTGTAGATGTCACATGATTTCCTACATAGACAATCATGTTGTTTCTGAATAAAGAGAATTTTACTTCTTCATTTTTAATGTGGATAACTTTTATTTCATTTATTGCCTGAATTCACTCGCTAGAATCCCAACACAATGCTGAAAGATGAAGAGAAGTGGACATTTTCAGATAGTTCCTGATCTTTGGGGAAAAGCATTTAGTCTTTTATTATTATGTATGGTATTATATGTAGAGTTTTTACAGATGACATTTATCAGGTTGAGGAAGTTGAATTTCATTCCTAGTTTGCTCAGATATTTTATCAATAATAAATATTAGATGTTTCTCCACTTTATTAAAATGAGAATATGCTTTATAACAATTGTTAATTGTGTCCTTCAAGGAAGTGGTTCAATGCATCTATGTTGTAGAAATTATGAGTATAGTGTTGCTTATAGTTTTCCTGATTAGGAAAGGATTGTAAAATTTATGAATCTTCTGAAAGAACCAGATTCATTTGATTTTCTTTTTTCTATTTCATTGATTTTAGTACTAATCCAATCCTTAATATTTTTCCATATACTTGTGTTTTGCTTTGCTTTCCTTTCCTAATTTCTTAAGATAGAATCTGAAGTCAATGATTTGAGGCCTGTTTTTATTTCTAATACAGCTAAGAGTGCAAAAAAAATTCTCTTTAAATACTGCTTTAGCTGCATCTCACAAACTTTGATTTGTCGTGACTGTATTTCCTTTTATTTTAAAATATTTCTAGTTTCTTTTTTATTTATTATTTGCTTCATGAGTTATATAGACGCATATAATTTAGTTTCCAAATCTTGGGATTTTCAGAATTTACACCTGTTATTGATTTCTAATTAAATTAAATTTGATCAAAGTACATACTTAGTAGAATTTGAATTTGCTGGAGGACTGTCTGTGTATGTTGCCTACATTGGGTGTTGAATTCTATAGATGTCAATTAGTTCAAAGTCGTCTACGTTGTCCCTGACTTTCTTTTCTTTCATTCTATATAACTTATTGAAAGAGCGGTGTTGCAATCTGCAAATGTACTTACAAATCTGTCTATTTCACCCTTTAGTTCCATTAGTTTGGGCTCTAATGTATTTTGAGTTTCTGTTATTGGGTCACAAACTTTTAGGAGTGTGATGCTGTTTGATGAAATGACTCCTTTACCAAAATGAAATGAGCATCTTCATCACCTTTGCGTCACTCTGACCTCCGTTTTGTCCAACATTAACATTGCCTCCCTGACTTTCTTTTGCTTAGAGATAGCAAGATATATTTTTTAAAATACTTTTGTTTTTAATGTATTTATATTTCTTATAGGACATGTATAGTTAGATCATTTCAAAATAGTTCTGATTTTTCTTGTGTTTTCTTCTTTTACCAATGGGATATTTGGTAGTGTATTGCTTAATTTCTGACAATTGGAATTTTTTAGGAATCTTACTGTTAGTTATTTCAATTTAAAATAACTGTGATCACAGAAAATTATTCTGTTAAAAGTTGAATCATTTCGTTTGTCGAGATTTCTTTTCTGGTTCAACTCTATCATCTCTCTTGGTGAATATCCCAAGGACAATTTTTTAAAAAAGAATATTCTGCTTTGAATGGGTTTAGTGTTATATAATGGTAATTAGGTCAAGTTGATAATAGTGTTGTCCAAATATTGTATTTTAAAAATAATTTTCCCAAATGTCTATCTATTACTGGAAATATGTATAGAATTCTCACTATGATTGTGGATATCTCTATAATTTCCTTAGTTTTGTCTCTCTTTTTTCTACATTCATTTGAGAGATTTTGCTATTAAGTATACAAACATTATTTTGCCTTCTTGAATGAATTGATACTTTTATCACTAATAAATGACATTCTTTATCTACCAATATTTTTTTCATGAATCTACTTTATCTGTTATGAATATGGGCACATCTGCTTTCTTAGTTTCTCTAGAGCACTTTCTTTTTTGTTTTTTTGCTTTCAAACATTTATGACTTTCCATTCAAAGCATGCTTCTTATAAGCAACCTATATTTAGGTCTTTCTTTTTAATCCATTCTTACACTTTCTACACTTTAACTGTGGTGCATTGTCCAGTGACATTTAATGCCAGTATTTATATATGTTTGGATTTAAGACTACCATCTTTGTATGTGATTTCTAGATGTTTGATATATTCTCTGTTTCTTTGTTCTTCTGTTGTTCTTTGTCTGACATTTTGGGTGCTGGTGATGTATTAATTTATTTGTATTGCATATTGTCTCATCTTTTAACTTTTTAATTTTGGCTTTGTGTGTGTCCGTGCATGTGCATGTACATGTCCTCAATCACTGCTTAAAGGAGAGTTTCTGGACCAGGAAAACAACCACGGACTATGACATTAAGCCATAGATATCATACGTTACCTTTTACAACAACTATCATCACCCTAACTAATGCAGAAATAGTATTGGAAGTATGATGCTGTCATGATAAGAACTTATATATGATATCGATTTGTGATTGAGTATTACATGGTGAGATAACTGATTTTGGAGGCTTGCAATGTGATGTGGCATGATAAGACATATTATGTCATAATAAGAATTGCAAAAGTATGTAGTTAAAATTTTGCTTCCAGATACTGGATTCAGACCAAATACTTTCCCAGTCAGTAGCTCTAGGGGAAAGCATTGAAAAACAAAGTGTTCATAGTATGTTGGTAGGTATTGGCTGCTTCAGCAAAGTATTAGGTAAAGGTGACTGGCTTGCAAGCAGAAATAAAATAGAATAACTATAAAATATACCAATTTAGAGACGAAGTTTGGAAAATCTAACTGTTCTTGAACTCCAACTAGTAGGAAACATGATTTTAAATGCCTTTAGACATAAATGCTCATTATAATTCAGCATTGGCAATTATCAGATTAAGTCTGGGTTTCTAACTTTAAAATAGTGGCTGTTAATTTAAGAAATAGCAGCATAGAGCCAAAGGAACACAGAAACAAATCAAACTTGAATATTATGACTAGGAATAAATTTCAAATGTGGTTTCTGGAACTGTGAACATATGGGAAACAATCATATCAGAACTTTGAGAAAATTTTGTTAGCAAAACAATTAGGAGTCCACATAAAAATTCCTTTTGAATGTGGAAAGATTTAAAATAATCTTTGAGCTCATAAGGTGGATTGGCAGGACTTAGCCCACAAAAATATATTAGTCCAAGAAGAGATAACTTTAAACCCCTTTTTAGAAACGGCCAGGTCGGATACTGCAAACAGAAACAGAAACAAACAACAAATAAAACACAAAAACCTCCAAGAAAAGGGCAAAAGGGACTATAACAAAGAAAATTTCTTTTAGAGAGTATTACTGCGGAGAAATCAAGAAAACTTTCTCCTTGCCAGGGCAGAAGAATATCCCCAGGCCTTTTCTGCATGGTTTCATCATTACTGTACTACTGGGGCACTGACAAATGTTGTCCAGCCACATTCTTGGCTTTCTCTCCAGAGCAGGTATTCGTGAGAGTAAGACTCTTAATTTTAGCATCTTCTGTAATATGAATAGTCTGAGAATTTCCCAAATTATCAAATCCCAGTTTTCCTTTGTTTAACAGTTCTTCTTTCCATCTATCTTTTTCCTCTTGTATTTTAGTATAATCATCTAAAAGAAACCAGGCAGCACATTTAATGCTTTTCTTGGAAAGATTCTACACTTAATAGCGAAATGCATTGCTTATAAATTACTCTTTTCAAGTAACTATAGGACACAATTCAACTAAGATTGCTGTCACCATCCATTAAGGTTCCCCTTTCCTCCAGTTTCTGATAACATGCCCTTCCTTTCTTCTGAGCCCTGAGCAGCAGTGCTTTTAATGTTCATGTTTCTACCAGTATTGTGTGCATGATGGCTTAGATGATAGAGATTTCCTCTACCACTCTGCTCGTATCCTACTGAGTGCTCACCAGCTGCACCATAAACACCTATATTTTTACTAATTTTGTTCAAGGAAATACAGCCCTTTTCTATCATACTCCTCAAAATCCTTTCAGCTTCTGCCCATTACACAATTCCAAAGTAACTTCCTCATTTTTCAGTATTTGTTACAGCAACATCCTGCTTCTAGGTACCAAAGTCTGCATTAGTTTCCTATTGTTGTTTTAATGAATTACCACACTTGGTGGTTTAAATTAAGACAAATTTATTCTTTTACAGTTCTGGAGATCAGAAGTCTACAATGTGTCTTACAGGGCTGCAATCAAGGTGTTGGGAGGGATGGCTCCTTTTGAAGACTCCAGGGGAAAATATTTTTCTTACCTTTTCTGGCTTCCAGAGGTTGCTGACTTTCTTTGGCTTATGGCCAAAACACTCCAACGTCTGCTTCGGCCTGGCTTTTTTAAGGCTCTGTTATGTGGACCTTGTGGTTACAGGGGACCACCCAGATAATGCAGGATAATCTCCTTGTTATATGATCCTTAATGTAATAATGTATGGAAAGTTCCTTTTACCATATAAGGTGACGTAATCACAGGATCTGATAATTAGTATAGGGGCATTTTGGAGGGCCACTATTCAGCCAACCACAGTCGAATAACTAAGCACACAGTATTTAAAGACATACTTAAAAATGTTTCTTTCATTGCAATATTGTTGGTTGTGCAATAGGAAAAGAAAATGAAGAAGGTGAAGAAGGACTGAAACAAAGACGGATGTAGAGGAAATAAATGATACTTGCTAACTCAAGTTAAACTTCATGTATATTTCATTACATTTCTGTTTGATTGCATGAAGATTTTTCTCTCCATTAAACTGTGAGTTATCTTTTAAATATTCATTATTGTCTCATTTTCTGTGTCTAGCACAGTGTATTATGCATATGTACTCTATATATGTTGGTTTTTTAAAAAATTTCATTATAACTGATGCATTCAGAGGCCCTTCCTTTCAATAAAGAAAAATCTCTACAAAACAAATCTGGGCCAAAATAATTTTCCTTATATTTCTGAAAACAGGGATATTGTCTATTTGAAATTTAATTTAAAAATAAAATGTATAAAGTTTAAAGAACTGAAAGATATAAATAGAAAATACTTTATTAAATAATTAAATAACTAAAGTTACACTTACAAAACAAAATCAAGCACTGTGTTTATTTTTAGTTAAACATTTCAAAATATTTCTCACATTATTAAAATAAATAGTTGATGTGGTAACTAAGATTAAAATAATTTTAATAAAGGTTCATTCTTAAAATTGTAATGGTAGGTTTATTGTCGATAAATGAGTTAATTGTCAAAGTTAAAAAAAATCTAAACTATCAATTTTTTCTTTATTTAAATATTGAAAAGTGTTACTACTGTAAGACAAATGTCACTTTTTATGCTGTATCATCAACACATATTTATGATTTTGCACAGACCATTATTTTCACTTTCACAAAGAGCTTCCTTTTTGGTAAAAAAAAAGCTCTATGCAGAAAATTAATTTTGTAGAATTTGGTTTATGACATTGAATCATAATAGCTTGAGTCATAAGAAATTGCCTATGCTTAATCATTTTGACCTTCAAAAATGGCAATTTCGTATGGTTCAACCTAACACACACTTTACCTTGAGAAATGAATACATGGTCATTGGATTTTCTTGGGTATCCCTAGAGACTCCTTGAATCCACTCAAGACCTTTAGTCATTTTTCAAGGAAACAAAACATGTTTTATTAAATATGCCCTTGTTTAAAGAATATGTGTTACTCCACTCCATGAAAAGCACAGGAGATAATGTAAGACTTTTCTCAGATCTTCACCATATTGAGAAAGTGCTAATTAGTGATAGTGCATAATTTGAACAATTGCTGCTGACAATGTTCTTCATAAGCCTATATTTTAAGGTTCTGACAAGTTCCTTTGATTTGAAATTAAATCAATCCCATCCTAAGGCACTCAAAGTAATGAAAATTCCCATCAATTATTGTAGAAATAGGAAGTTTGGTCAGGCACAGATTACATCTCATTACCACCTAGTCCTTCTTTAGGGTCAAGTATGTAATTTATAATTCATTAAAACAGCATACTTCTGTACAAACTAGGTTTTCATTATTTTAATAATGGTATTAATTTAGAAGCATACATTAAACCAATGCTGATGCAAATTACAATGTTTAAAACTGCATCTTTCTCATTTTCTTTCTTCCTCACTACCTTGGCCTAGACTCCAACGTGACTTCTGTAGACAACAGGTCATAATAATTCACAGTATATTAAGCTTAATCCTTTCAATTGTAGTGTATAATGCAGAAGGCTGTACACATGTTTTTAACATATGCTTTGGGAAGAGGGGGTAAATGATAAGAGATCAAAGAAAAGACAGAAGAATAAATGAATGAAAATATGTTTGAAATTTCCTACTTACATAAAAATTTCCTATTTGCATATAAAGACACAACATTCACAGACAAATGGAGAATTTAGAAAGTGCTGAAGATGCCTGATCTCATTATTTTTCAAATTTCTACATTATGATGTTTCATCTTAGGTATGATATCTTTGAAGCAACTATAGAGACCTACCAATTAATTGAGAAATCTTTCTTATAGTGGCCTTTAAACAACATCGTCTTAACATAAAGGTGACAAAATGCTTATTAAAAATGGAATCAGTTTTCTTTGTTATCAAAAACAGTTCACCAAATTATGAATGTTACAGTGCTATGTGTTTGATGCTAAGAATTAAAAAACAAAACAAAACATGTTTCTCCTAAAAACCGCTGGTCTAAAATAAATAACATTGATATAGAATAAGAAATAATTAGGCTCAACTGTGGAAATAGGGAAAAAAATAAAAATAACAAACATTTAGAGTTGTGCTTTGGTTTAACTTTATATTTTTCTTAAAACAATTGTAAAGATTTTATTCCTGTTGAGATAGCCAGAGCAGAATCCAATGTGAATACAGGTGCAATTCACAAGTTCAATTCATGATGAAAAATTGAGTGGAGATAGAAATTTAGTTTACCTGTGTATTATTTGCTATGAGCTCCAGCTTGAAAAATGGAACCAACCTTTATAATTATAAAGAAAACTTTTGTGTGTGTGTGGAAACCAAGTCCTTGATCATATATAAGGTGTGGATATATTTCTCTCAATTCCCTATGGTTGCCAATAGATGTGTTCTCATACAATTATAAATTTTAAAGCCAAGCAAAACTTTTTCGATGAGCTGTGTTTCTGCCTTCCTTGTTTTTATTTCTGTCTTATGACCTTATTCTCTTGGTTCTTTACGACTGACACCAAAATGTGAAAGGATTTATTAAACGTTTTCATATTCCAACCAAAATGTTTTACCAGTGAAGGGAAATGGCCAGGGTACTAATTTTAACCTAAGCTTTGGTAGAAACCCTATGACATCTTCTCACAAAGTATAAATATTTGCACAATGGATTGTTAACAATGACTTTAATTCTTTTGTGAATATGATGTTTAACTAAATACTGAAATGTATGGAGGTACCAAATCCTATATATATAAAATAAGAATGTGAAATTTCATCTTATTTTTAAAATTATTTTGAGCCAGTTACCCAACTTGAGACAAGAAAAAAAGGAATTAATTAATTAATTTTTATGGCTGCATAGTACTCCATGGTATACATATACCACATTTTATTAATCCACTCATGAATTGATGGGCACTTGGGTTGATTCCACATCTTTACGATTATGAATTGTGCTGCATTCATATGCACAGATGGAAGTAAAACATTGAACAATATAGAACTGACATTGATTTAATAATTCTTCTATAACAATGCCCTAGATAACAATTCTGTATATTTGTACTTAGGGAATATAATATAATAGGAGGCAGTATAGTGGAAAGATTAACTGTGCTAACTCTAGAGCCTATTTTCCTGTGTTCAAATCTCGGTTGTGTCACATAGTAGATATATTACCTTGGGTAAGTTATTTAACCTTTCTGTTTCCCCTTCTCATTTGTAAAATGGAGGTGAGGGTAGTAGTACACCTATTTGACAGGGTAGCTGTGAGGATTAATGAGTTAATATTATAAGCTATTAGAATACTAGCTAGTGCATAGTAAATCACATCTACGTGTTAACTATTATGATAGGAAAATATATATGAGGTTAATGATACTTTTCTAATCCTTCCAAGTTTTAATTTTCTTCATGCATAAAAATATCTGCTACTTTATGTCTTTACTTCTTTCAGGCTTATGCAATACTTACTAAAAAAAAACCAAAGGAGATCAGAAAAATATCTGACCAGGCAAACTAGTAGCTATTAGTGACTGAGTTGAACAGATTTCAGCTGGCAGGATAATATGGCTCTGTCTGATTTATAATCCCAAAACAAAAGTAGGAGCTCACGTCACAGAATTCCACTCTGCCAATTTGCTGGATTACTGTCTCTCTCATGCCTGCTCTCAGCTATGCTGTAGGAAACCCAGAGAGCCAGAATCCTCCCTTGGGGTGGCCCACCTTTTTGATGCACACTCCCTTTACCTAAATTTTTCACCTGTGTTTTCCCAGTGTTTGTGGATGTGCCAGTTGTCATTGTAATTACACGATTTAGTAAAATATTGAATAATCTGATAAAATGTACATATGAAAGGAAAAGAAATCAATGTTTTAAAAAATAAGGCGACACATTTGGTGAGAATTGAACAAGTTGCATGCATAAAAATAACATCAAAAAGCTGCCTTCAAATTAGGTATACATGAGGCAACCACAAAAGATGCAGAAAAATCATAAAATACAGTAAGGTTTGAAACACACATGATTTGTCAAATGTCATCAGCTTCTTACTCTAAAAAATGGGAACTCTGAATTGTACAGTATGCATTATGAGTGCTATTTATGCAAATAAAACCACTAAGAAGATAATCAGATAAAATCAGGAAGATAAAAAATTATGACTAGATCACATCCTCCTCCCACACACATAGATTACAATGTTTATTTATTTGTTTGTTTGTTTTAATAGACTTTATTTCTAGAGTAATTTTAGTTTCACAGCAAAATTGAGTGGAAAATAGAGCTCCTCTATAGCCTTGTCCACACACATGCACTGCCTCCCCACCATCACCACCAACTTCCCATATGTTTATTTATTTGTAATGATTTGTTCTGAGATAATTATAAATTCACTTGTGGTTGTATGAAATAATACAGATCCCATGTGCCCCTAGTGTTATCACCTTACAGAACTGTAGCACAAGATCATAATTAGGAGGAGATTGACACAGTCCACTGACCTCATTTGGATTCCACAGTTTCCCAGGCACTCTTTTGAGTGTGTGTGTGCTTAGTTGCACAAAATTTTATAACGTTTGTGGATTTGTGGGGCCACCATCACAGTTGAGATATATGACATTTCCATTACAAAAATCCCTCAGGCTACACTTTTATAACCACAGAGTGACTGGGGCCATATTTATTTTAGCAAATACATATGGCAAGAGTCAGGCAGTATTCTAGGAGCTTTATAAAAGTTAACTTATTTAATATTCTTCTTCCCAATTTTACAAATGAGGAAATTGAGAGAAAGTAAAATGAGTAAATTTCCCTAAGTCACATAGCTGCTCAGAATCATGGTTCTTCACAGGATTTGAACACAGGACATCAGGCCCCAGAGTGAACACTTTAGATTCTATCCTGACTCACACATCAACTGGTGAGAGACCCATGCTTGTTTACATGTTTTGAGTTAAAATAAAATATTTAAAGTGCATGTATGTCTTTTTTATGATTTACCACTTTAATCATCCTTTTCAATTATCCAATCAAATACTAGCCTGAGATGATCTGGTAAGACACACATATAGTTAAAATGTACACAGTTTCCTTACCCTAAGCACAGTAAAAATGCAAAATTATATGTAGATTATCTTTTCATAAAACAAAATCTAAAAATAAATGAAATATGCCCTCATAATTTCTCTTAGAAATATAAAACTGTTTATCAGTATGAAACCATTCAAAAATCCAAGAAATTCAGTGCTGTGACTCACTAAAGAGAATTTACTTTACTTTTCAAATATTGCCAGAGCATATGGGAGACTGATTACTCTTCTGTGTCAATAAGGAATTAATTTCTTGATACATAGAATTGTAGATATTTTGCTTGGTCATCTACTAAGGGATGTTTCTTGAAGAATCTACTATGTGCCAGGACTTTCACAGGGATTAAGACCTTAATCCTCATTTTTCCCTAGTTGAGTCCATAGTCCAGGAGGTATAACTAGTAAATGATAATACACTGGGGTAAATGTAACCTGCAAAGACAGGTGAAACTAACTCTGCTTTAGGAGATACGAAAATAGTAGCCAAGGAATATTTCACGGGAGAGATGGCACTTCTGGGAAACTATACTAAGTGAGCCAGACAAGGGGGGAATGACGTCAGCAAAGTGAGTAATACAAGCCAAGTGACAGTCATGAATGTACACACTTGCTTTGTATAACAATAAGACTGAAGCAAGGCAGGATACAGAGTGAGGTGTCAGGTGATGAAGTCATCTATGATGTGGATGATGGAAAGATTCTGACTGTCTGGAGGTAGAGGAAGGACATGAACTGAGGACTGCAGAGAGACTATAAAGAAGTGATATAGTTGATGCTTTTAAGAGTGGCAAGGAGGGCCATGATTAATACTAAAAATCTGCATTTTGCCATATATGGCAGACAACATTAAACATAGCAAGGATCAAGTGTCAGAATTTCAACCTTAACTCCTAGAGCCATTGATGTTGCCTCCTAATTTTGCCAAAATTTGAATTCTGTCCATTGGCAACTACAGTAAATACTGTCGGGGAGGCTATAATGAGCAAGAGTCATGATCACGGACTTTGGATAAAGACGCTCCTGGTCTTGAATTTCATCACGTTTTCATTCTGAGTAAATTAGACATAACACTAGTTCCTTGGGTTGTACTTTAGAAAATATGGATAATAATTTAATCCATCTTAAAAAGATCGTCATTTAATTTAAATGGAATTATGTCCATAGAATACAATGTCTAGCGCACAGTAAGTCCTCATCTAATTGTAGATATTGTTTCTTCCTCCTTGCCATAGTGGAATTTCTTATATAAACTTATAATATTTATCATGCCTTGTTGGAATTTTAGCCTGAACACTGCTGACCTGCTTTGTTCCATTGCCAGTAATGTCCTAATTGGCTAACTGATGTGTCTTTGTCAAATTCAGATTGTTGCAAGTTCGTGCCATCCAGAGGTGGCTTGACTTGGCTTTGTATCTGTTGTACGGCTAGATCAAATCATACTCAAAGAATGTGGTTCTCAAAATATAGTGTGCATCATAATCACATGGAGGAGTTACTAAAACACAGATTTTTCAGCACTAAATGCCAGAAGTTCTGTGGTGGGTCCAGGGTCTTGCATTTCTAACAAGTTCTCAGGAAATGCTGATGCTGCTGGTCTGGAAACCACACTTCGAGAACCACAACTGTAGGCCATTGGGATATGCATGCTTTCGTATTGTTGGCCTTACTGGTGTAATTCATTCAATTCATTTATCAGTGGCTGATAAAACACCTGTCTCTAGATTGCATGCTATCAGGGATCAAAGAATCTTCCTCTTTTGAAGTTACTACCATATCATAATAAGTCAAAATGAGGTGCTGCCCTAGGGAAATTTTATAGCAAAACAGCTAAGACTGAGCTATGCTCTCATTACATCAAAGCTGGGTAATAATTATAATGCTAACTAACTGGACAAGTTAGTTTCCTTTGTTGGGATACACTTTGTTTTTATAGAAAATGATGATAATAGTGCTAATACTAATAATTCTTCATATTATTAAATGAGAATTAAGGAGGAAAATCTGTAAGAAATGATAAAGGTTAATTCCTAATTCTGTTATCTTGCTTATAAAATTCTAAAAGCTCAGTAATTTTATGATACATTATAGCTCAGGATCTAGGATTTGATTTTACCCCACTTAGAGGCTAATAAGTCAGCTGGCTGGCTATTGTTTCATGGATTCTGACATAAACGCCTTGAGTCAGAGACAAAGGAACTTATTACTCATGACAAAATATGTAGCATAGTTTATTTCAGTTACCATTGCATGTCATGCCCCATGGGGGGTATAGGGAAGGGACCAGATGGATACTATATAGGCAGTGGGTTTGTGTCACAGCTGAGATGCACTGGACTTAGGGAATCCAAGTCTATTTTAGAGCAGGTGGTAAGTAAGCCTACTCTTTTCCTGGAGGGAGCCATTCTCTCATCTGCAAAGGCCATTCAGTGTAAACACCACGTTGAGAAATACCTGGGGTAAAGGGAGGTCAGGGCCTTGCATTCTTGGCAAACTTGAAAGAGGTATCGGAGACACCCAGGGAGGAGTATCTCTCAATAAGCACAATTTCTGAAGTACAGTACTGGACAATTATTAATTAATACTACTACATTATATTTTTATGGTATAACTTATTTACTCAATTTATATATATATATCACACACACACACACATATATATAGAGATTGATTGCCTATTCTATATTAGACATTGTGCTAATTGTACAGAACAGATATGACCCCTGTTACAGTTCAGTGAAGGAGACAAAGAAATCCGGGCACAGATAAATTCATAATTTCTCATTTTCACAAGGGTTATTAAGAAAAAAGAGATCTTGGAGCAAGAAATGAGAATAACATCTGATTTAAATGGAAGAATCAGGGAAGGCCTCTCCGAAAGAGTGACAGATAAGTAGGAGAGAACGACATGAATAATGGGGGGTGGTTCCATCCTCCCGTGTGTTAGATCCCTGAAGTATCCTGTTTTAAAATACATGTCAAAATATAAAATACCTTTATCTTCACACAAAATTCTTGCAACTCACTCATTTGATGGTCAGAATTTTAAATAAAGAGAGTCCCTTCTGGGTTTGGAGGCAGAATCAAAAATTCTAAAACAAGAATCTGCTGTTTTTGGGACCTATACTCTGATTCCATAGATAAGCTGTCTTTCATTGAGTTCTATTTTTGTAAGAAGTTCTATAAATTTTAAGAAACAAATCAAAAGGGTATCACACATTTGGAAGAACATGTTCACTATATGAGAGATAAATGCACTATGTCTTCCTTTGATCAGACATGAGCTTCTGAAGAATTAATTCTACAGGAGACACAGAGGGATAATCCGTTCAGCATCTTTGAATTTCATTATGACTTTTGAAATAATGCATGTTCTTCTGATTTTTCAAAAATCACTTGTCATTGCATTTCCCTAATTTATCATTTGATAGATCCAAACAGCTTTAGAGAAGCATCTCTGATTCAAACAAATGATTCTTTAATTCAAGGTCTGCTCTACTTTCTATCTTAGTGTAGCAGAGTGTCCCAGCTGAGCTCAAACCAAGATTCATTTTGAATGTTTCTGAAAGTGGTAGGCTATTCATCTCTTGAGCATATATTTTTGTGAAATGTTCAAGGGCTTTTAGGAATATTTGTAGGATTTGGGAGAGGGGGCTGAGACAGGTATGTGCACAGTGTAAGAGACAGAAGGGGGGTAACAGAGAATAGGGAAGGGAGAGGAAGGGACACAGACAGAGAAAGAGAGAGAGAGAGAATGACTTTTGACTGCCCACCATGACAGTATGCTTTTGAAAGAACACTACGGAGAGAGTGCTGTTAGCATCAGAAGCTGAAGAAGTTGTTTTAATAATAGTAATTCAAAAACAACAACAAAATGCTTTCAAACTTTGTTACAATAAGGATTATAGGGGAATGTGAGTTGTAGATTTGGATTAAGGTCAGTTCTTCCTTCATCTCAGATGGTTTGCTCTCATCTTTCATGAACTTACTCATTTTGAGAGCCCGTATTATTTTGAAACAGAGTCAGTGCAAGGTCCCTCCATGAAGAATCCAGAGCAGATGAAACTGAAATTTTGGAGGAACATTTAAGAAATACCCTAGAAATTTTCAGAAAAGATTACATAAAATAGCCTAGAGTCACTCCAGCTGAGTTCCTGTAGTTATGAAAGTTGGAATATAAAAGTCCCATTAATTAGTAAACAATGTTTGTGTAAGCACAGTTCCCCCCATAGATTGGTGGTAGGACTGTAAAGGAACAAACACACGTCTAAGACTTTGGTTTGGGTCACTGTGATACCAAACTATTTCATTACATCCTGAAATAAACATGGAACAAGAAGAACAATTAAATAAATTAATGACAAACCAACAAAAAAACACCAACTGGTTGATTCACTGGAATTTTCACTTTTCAATTTGTTTGTTTGACTTGGAACAGATGCAGTAATAGTTTAAAATAAAATATATCCTATGGAGTAATTAACCCATGTGCTTTTATAAATATCCACATCAGTTAGTTTTTCTATATAATGAAATAATTAAATTATAAAGAGATGATTCTACTAGTACTTACAACTTAAAAAAGTAGGAACTAATCTTTTTACCTTATTTCACTCTTATCTTATTGATGCTGCAAGTTCGAAAATAATTAATTCTTTAGGTGACACATTTAGGTAACTTGCACTTCTGATTTCCTTCAAATAATTGGATCGACTTATTTTACCAGCTTTCTATTCAAAAAATACTCATAACCTAGTGGTACATATGTTTTTTAAAAAAGAAAACCAAAATCAAACAACAGCAACAACAACAAACTAACCCAAATTCAATTGGTTTGTGAAATATTGTATTTGTCAAAATTGTGTTCTACGTTTTTGCCAATGTATATTCACTTCCAGAACATTTACACTTCTCCATCACGTGGTAGAATTTATGTCTCCTCCTTTTAAACCTGATGAGCCTTTGTGATTGTTTCAACTAATAAAATAAGAAAGAAGTGATGCCGTCTGACTGAAGTTAGACTATGAAACACGACAGAGCTTTCCTCTGGTTCTACTTTTTTCATTTTGAAGTCCAAGACACACGGATAGACCCATGTGCAGACTGAGTTCAGACCTCACTTTCGTCTGATCTCCCAGGTGACAGCCAGCCAGGTGAGAAATAGGCCATCTTGGAAATGGAACCACCAGCCTTCAGGGGAGTTGCTGCAGGAAGCACTACCAAGCTCTGCCAAATTTGCAAATTCATAAATAAAATAAATGGTAGTTGTTTTTAAGCCCCTAAGTTTTTGAGTGGTTTAATTTGAAGCAATAAACCAGAATATCAAATTCTTAACAGATTTAAATTATCCAAAATTGAGAAATAAGGCAAAATGAAGACTGCATATGCTTACACTGCTGTAGTAAGGTATTGTATAACCGGTCTATGAAAGAATTATTTAATTTTCTAGCTAGTGAACTTTTGATTTATATTTTTGATTAAGCCACAAACTCTGTACAGTTAAATGTCAACATGTAGATGTTTATCTCCAATAGACATGCCAATGGTTTCTGTCCTGTAAAGAGGACAACTACAAAGATTATATTCTTATTGCCTATAGGGCATTAACCAGTTTTGTATCTATCAGCAAACTCTTTTCTATAGTCCTTTCAACTGCTCGAGTATAGATACTCAGGCCATTGAAGTGTTTCTGACTCAGATTTACCAATCTATTTATTCCCTCGTTAATGAGTCAAGAAAATATTTTTATTGTGTTTACAGTAATATGATAGTCATGCTTTTAACTTTTTTGAAAAATATATTTAACATGGGTAAAATATAGTATAAATTGAGTGGACTTGGTGATGTCAATGAAGATGGTAGAATAAGGAACTTCAACAGTTCTCTCCAAAATATGATCAACAAGAAAACTGGAAAAAATGTTCAGAATCAACATTTTTAGAACACTGTGTATTAACAAAAGGCTTGCAACAATCTGAAATATTTAATTCAAGAAAAATGACTAAATTTCAGAAATAACAGTGAGCTCTGTGGCAATTTTACTGATGCTGTTTCCATCTCCTTCTCTCCAGCTCTGCAATAGCCTTGAAAACAAATGGTCTACAGCCATGGTGAAAGGAAGTTGCCCAGAAGCCACTGGAGGGGGCAGAACAGGGCTGGAGCTCCTTCAAAGCCTTGTTCCAAGAGAAGTATCATTATTTGACCAGTCTGAAGGTTCCTTAGGATACACTACTTGCAAAGCTGCCTTTATTTGACCTGCCTCAGAGCTTATCCAGTACAAAATGCTTTTTTTTCTGTTTGTCAAAAACAATTAAAGGAAATTATTTAATTTCACAGGTGATGAAATAATTGATGGAATTTGAAGACTTTGGATAAGAGCTGGGGAAAACAATAGGGTAACAAAAAAGCTTAAAAGGAAAAGCTGAAGAATGAGATGCCCATAAGGGCTTTCAAAAATTGGCATATTCCTGGGAGTCTAGAAAACCACATTGATGTAGAGGACTGTACCTGTATACATGTCAGAAAAAATCCGAGAGGGCCCTACGCTCTCATCTCCAGATGATCTAGAGGCTCATTGGAAGCAAGGAGTGAAGCAGATATGTAAACTTCCTGGCTGAGTGTTGAAACCATGCCCATCACACACAAAGATGTGTGGAAAAATTAGAAAACTAATGTTTCCCAAGATTTAAAGAAATATCTGACCAATTAGCTGACCACTAAGTTAACAAATTGAAGGCTTCAGTGACCACACATGACAAACAAATATAGACTTCATAGTTAGTTCAAAAAAATTACTAAAATTAAAAAAAAAAAAAAACACCACCACCAACAACCACAATCAGCAACAACAAACCTTGGGGATGAAGAGAATCTGATTTTCAAAACTGCAACATTATATTACTTAAAATGTCTAGCTTTCAACCAGAAAATTTTATATCATGAAAAGAAACAAGAAAACATGGCCCATAAACCGAAATAAAAGCAATCAATGGAAACTCTCCCTGTGGAAGCCCAAACATTAGATGTATTAGACAAAGATTTTAAATTGGCTATTTTAGATACGTCTAAAGAGCTAAAATAAACTATCTACAAAGAATAAAGGAAAAAATAAGAATTATATGTCACCAAATAGATATCATTAAAGAGATAAAGATTATAAAATGGAATCAAATAGAAATTCTGGAGTTGAAAAATACAATAACTATAAAGAAAAATATACTAGAGAGCCTTAACAGAAGATTTGAATGGAAAAGTTTAATAAGTAAACCTGAAGTTAAGTCAATTGGGGTTATCTGTTCTGAGAACAGAAAGAAAAACAAATGGAGTAAAATGGACAGAATTTCAGAAACCAGTAAGCACCATCAAGTGGTGTTGTCTATAAAACAAAAATTTGTTTCTGCCATTTTCTTATTATGCTCATAATGGGAATCTAAGAAGAGGGGGAAACAATGGCAGAAAATTTGAAGAAATAGTGTTCAAAACTTCTCAAATTTGGAAAACAACATTAATCTACACATTCAAAATTATTAAGAAACTGTAAGTAAGATAAACTCAAAGAGATCCACACCTAGAACACATCACAACCAAACTGGTAAAGCCAAAGACAAAAAGAGGATTTTGAAAGCAAGAAAAGAACAGTTACCCATGATATGCAAGTGGGCCTCACTAAGATTAGCAGCTGATATCTCATCAGAAACCCTGGTGGCCAGAAAGCTATGGAATTACATCTTAAAAGTAAAGAAAGAAAAACTCTGCCAATGGTGAATTGTACATTCATTAGATTCATACTTTAGAAAAACAGGAAATTAATAAATATTGCCATTCCTAGATAGACAAAATCAAAAAATATTAAAAGGAATCTTTCTGGTTTAAAGAATGGACATTATACAGTAACTCCAATGCACAAGAAAGAATAGAGTACCATTAAAGATAACTGCACCTATGTAGTTACATAGGCAAATATAAAAGAATATATAAATATTATTTCTGTTTGTAACACTTTTTTTCTTCTATCTTATTTAAGAGTTAATTGCATGAAGCAATAATTATACATTTGTGTTTATGGACACACAAGGCTAAAGATATAATTGGTATGATAATACTATTGAAATTATGTTGTTATTAGTCTAAACTAGATTGTTAAACGTTGGGAGGTTTATAGTGATCTCCAGTACAATCACTAAGAAAATAGCTCAAAAATATAGTAAAAGAAATAAGGAAATTAAAATGGGACACTAAAAACTATTTAGGACAAGAGAATACAATAATGGAGCAATAGAGAAACAGAAGCTATAATAGCAAAATGGCAGACATAAATTCTATTTAATCAGGAATTATATTAAGTGTAAATGTGTTAAAAACCCTGATTGAAAGGCAAAGAATGATAGAATGGAGGAAAAAAACCATGATCCAATTATATACTATACAAGATACACACTTTGTTAGATCAAAGATACAAATAGTTTGAATGTAAAAGAATGGAAAAGATATACCATGCAAACACTAACCAAAAGAAAGCTAGATTAGATATACTAATATCAGATAAAACAGGCTTTAAGAGAAGAATTTTTGCTAGAGATAAAAGATGTTACATAATGAGGAAAGGGTCACTGTATAAAGAAGATATAATAATTGTAAACGTATATGCACCTAACTACAGAGCCCCTAAATTAACAAAGCAAAAAGTGATAGAATTAAAGAAAGACAAAAAATTTAAAAATAATACTTGAGGATTTTAATTCCCCACTTTTGATAATGGCTAGGATAACTAGATAGGTGATTAAAAATAAAATAGGAGACTTAAACAACACTAAAGCCCTAGCATATTTAACAGATATCTATGGAACTCACTACCTAGTAATAGCAGAATGCCCATTTTCCCCATGTGCACATGGGATATTACCCAGAATAGAGGAAAGGTCGTAATACAAGCCTAAATAAATTTATAAGGATGTAAAATATATAAAGAATAGTATCTGACAACAATGGACCCAAATTAGAAATCAATAATTAAAGGAAATTTGGAAAATTGTCAATTATGTAAGAATTAAAGAACACATATCTAAATAACCAATACGTGAAAGAATTAGAAGATAAATTAGAAAACACTTGGAGATGAATGAATATAAAACACACACACACACACACACACAAACTTACGGGATTCCACTAAAGCAGGGGATAGAAGGAAATCTATGGTTGTAAATGATAATAGTAAAAAGGAAGAAAGATCTTAAATCAATAACCTAATAATGTTCCATGTAAATAAACCAGACTGAGAGGAGTAAACCAAACTCAAAGCAAGCAGAAGGAAGGATATAACAAAGATTGAGTAAAAACATAACTAAATAAATAACATAAAGAATGAAAAAATCAATAGAGAACACACAAAAAACAAAATGTTTATTATATGAAAAGATTTTTTAAAATAATTAAACTATAATGTAAACTGACCAAGAAAAAAATAAAGAAGACTCACATTCCTAAAATCATAAATGTAAGTGGGGACATTATTAAAGGCTTTAGAAATTAAAAAAAATTATTATAAGAGAATATTGGGAACAATTGCACACCAACAAATTAGAAAAACAATATGGAATGGAAAATACCTAGAAAGACACAAACTACCAAAACTGACTTAAGATGAAATATAAAATATTAGTACATCTATAACAAGTAAAAAGATTGCAAAAGTAATCAAAACTATTACCACAAGGAAAAGTCTAGGACCAGATGATGGTTTCACTGGTGAATTCTTTAAACATTTAAAGAAGAAATTAAATACAAATAAATAAAGAAGGAAGGAAGGAAGGATGGAAGGATAAAAGGAAGGAAGGAAAGAATTCTTCATCATTTTGTGAAGCCAGCGTTCTGATAACAAAACCAGACAAAGACTACCAAAAACTACACACCAATATCCCTTATGAATACAAATGTGAAACCCTAAAAAAATAGACAGTAAACTGAATCTAGTAACCTATGAAAATGTGTTACACCATGATCAAATGGAAATTATCCTAGGAATGCAAAGTTGGCTCAATATGTGAAAAATCAATCAGTGTAATCAACCATTTCATGGACTAAAAGGGCAGAAACCACATGATCATCTCTGTAAGTGTAGTAAAAACATTTGGTTAAATTGAGTACAGTCAGGAAAATCCTGTTCTACACTTCACTTCTTCCAGCTTCTTTTTAGTGAATGAATTTGAAGTGTTGAAATGTAATGACTTATTTCACTTTCAGATATTTCTGAGAGGAAAATATGAAAATAGTAATCATTAATTGACTTTACAGACTTTTCCCAATGAATGAGTTCATTAGCTTGCTACAGAATATAGAAAAGTCAGCAGGACTTTACATATGGACTGAATACCGTATTTGAAAATATGTAAAAGAAAGTCTAGAGTCATGGCACTTCCTCAGAAGGTTTTGCAATTTTATGAACAGGACTTATATATTTGAGAAAAGCAATTGGTAGGAAAAAGTTGATGAGAAAGCAGGGAGTCAGCTTGACCATTTCTTCAGTGGTGCCTAAGGATGCCTGGCCTTTTGGTGTCTTTCTTATATGTTTGAATAAGTAGATGAATTGATTAAATTGTAATGCTGATTTTCATACATGGTAACAGAGAAGTAATTTCAACAAAGGTAAATAAATATACCTAAAATTGCAATGGTTTAGAATTTTTAATATATTTTCTAAATTTCCACAGACAGATTATTTCCAATTGTATTTTCTCTAGCATTTCTAAACATTGTCACTTGATTCTATGATTCTTATAGATGATTATGAGGAAATAAAATCCTTATTGTATATTAACATGTGAGATTTTGTTAAGCCCCTATATCTTTGGAATAAAAGACATTCACATTAATATATGCATTCTAACAAAATTATATATATGTGTGTTTGTGTGTGGGTGTGGGAGGAAGGCAGCAGTGGACAAAGTTGGAAAAAGTCCTCAGTCTTTACATTGAATTCTATCTGTTCATTTCATCAATTTTAAAATTGCCCCAGCCATTTTATTTTTGAAACATCGTAAAATACAAATACAAACAATTATTATTACATTTTATACATTAGGGACCATTTTCTGTCTTAGTTTGTTTTATGCTGCTGTAACAGAATACCACAGATTGGGTAATTTATGGTGAACAGAAATTGATTTGTTTCGTGGTTCGTTCTGCAAATTGGGATGTTCATGATCGAGGGGCTGCATCTGGTCAGGGCCTTATTGCTGCCTCGTAACAGGGCAGAAGGCATCACATGGGTAAGAATCAGCAAGAAAGGACCAATCTGGCTTTTATAACAAAGCCACTCTTGCAATAGCAAAGGCACCCCAGCAATAATGACATTAACCCTTTCATGACCTAATCCCCTCTTAAAGGTCCTGTCTCTCAACACTGCTGCATTGGGGATTAAGTTTCCAACACATCAATTTTGAGGGACACATTCAAACCATACCAGTGACTTAGATTGTTACAATGGAAAGTTTGTTGTTGTTGTTGTTAACTTAATCTCAATTTGGCAAAGGTGAGTGAAAAAGAGAAATTTATAAAACAGTTTAAACTTCTACTTGGTTTTTATTCAGGGACTATAGAAATTGCATAAGCATAACCTAAAATTGGTTCTTGGAGCTGAATTTTATAAAGAACCACTTCCACCTCTCCCCTCCAAAACGTTAAAATTGCAGAGACTTAATAGAAGGTCAAGTATTTTGAAGATTTTGAATATAATTTTGGTTTTTATTGGCTAACTTTTACATCCCATTATGAGGGATGTAATTCCTCATGTAATCACATACCAACTCTACTAGCAGGGCACAAAGCTTATTATATATTATATTAACATGTAACAATATAACATTCTGTTAGTCTGGAGGTAAAATTATATTCTTTCCCTCTTTCTTTCTTTTATTGCTTTTGTGATAGGCTCCTGGCTATCAAGTACAGAGAGAAAGAAGAGAAAGAGAAGGAAATAGAGAAGGAAAATAAGACTGTATTCATGCAACAAGAGATCAAACCTAAGAAAAGATTAACATTTTTCCATAAGCAGGATGTCATTTTTGTAGGTTTAAATGCTACAAAATGTAGATAGCAACTTAAATTCTTTGCTTTAGAACACATTTGAAAGCTAGAGCATCAATGTGCAATTAGTAGAACATCAAATATTAATAGACTGTGTTCAACAACCAGTTGGTAAACATTGGTCCTCAAAGCTCAGCTGGGCAAGGAACATCCGGGGAAGGTTGTTAAACATACAGATTCCCTGGAACTCAAAACAGTATGCTGTTTTAGAAACTTGTTCCACTATGATATTAAGATTGATCCTATTTGTCTGTATTTTTAAAATGTGAATTAAAGACATTCCAGAAGCAAGTGGTCAGTAAATTGCACTTTAAGAAATGTTGTTCTGGTATTGTTTTTGTTTATGTCTATTCTGATCATCAGGACATTGTGTTCTGGCTGATTATACATTTAAGAAAAATTGAAACTGTTCTTAATTTGAAAGGTTGAAGATATAAATTGACTACTTCAGAGGAAATTAATTTACACTCTGTAAATAATTATGGCCAATTTACTAAAGAGCTAACATTGATATGGATGTAAATAATTACAGGTCTATAAACATACATTTACACGTTACTATTTTAATCGTGTGTGTGTGTGTGTGTGTGAGTATGCAGATAATTCTATGGAATAGCTTTAGTAAAATCTGCTAGGCGTGCCTGGAGAAATATTTCTGAGCATTCAGAGCCTCTTTTTCCATTACCAAACTCTTCACTGATCTCTTCTATGTCCCATGCTGTTCAACCATACCTTGTAGGTTCAGTCTGCTCAAATAATCTGACCACCATGCTCTATTAGTGAGAATTTTAAATGTTAATGTACAAGAGAAGTAAGGAAACTGATTGCACATGCTATGTAGAAAGCACTGCCATATCAGGTTCTTTTGCAAAACATTTTGTTATTTGGCTGTAATACTTTATATTATAGAAATTTTTTCCTTAGTTTTTATTATCCTAGCTCTCTAGGTTTTGTTTTGTTATTGCTGTGGGTTTTTTTGTTTGTTTTTTGTATGTTTGTATCTGTTGACAGACAAATCTCTGTAGGTATTTAAACTGCCAAAGAATAAGGGCTCTTTTCTAATGTGCATACTACAGTATTCCTGAAACAAAATTCTGCTCATAGAAATGGTAGTGGGAGATGCATGATCGTGCATCAAAAAACGGAAATGGCATTATTGAAAAGAACTTTAGGACAGATTACTCACTGAAATAATTAACCTTATGTCCTTTCCCATTTCATACAGAAATGTTCTCAGAACAACCTCATCCTGAACTATCAGTAAATAAAAAATTTAAGGAGTATTTATATATTTGCTTATAAATTTTGCACACAGATTACTACTAATTCATATATCACATATTAGTAAATATTAATTCCTTCATCATTACATACATACATATATATGTAGTATATCTAATATTTCCTTCCTATGCTCCAACAAATATTCTTGAACATGCCCTTCAATTTATGCAACCCAACTTGGAGACCCCTGGTTAAGAGAAACCCTTTTTTGCTTGCTGGCTGTTGCTGCATGGCAGGTTTTATTTATATGCTTGTTTGTTTGTTTGCTTATTTATTTATGGCAGAGTCTTGCTCTGCTGCCCAGGCTATAGTGCAGCGTCATCATCATAGCTCACTGCAACCTCAGATTCCTGTGCTTGTAAGCAATCCTCCTGCCTCAGCCTCCCAAGTAGGTGGGACTACAGGCACGCGCTACGACATCCGGCTAATTTTTGTATTTTTAGTAGAGACAGGGTCTTGCTCTTGCTCAGGCTGGTCTCAAACTCCTAAGCTCTAGCGATCCTTCTAGAGTGCTAAGATTACAGGTGTGACCATACATGGCCTGTTGTTTGTTATTTAATTCTTATATGATTTACCCAATAGAAATTCTGTTTCTTCGATGTATTAATGTATTCTCAATCTATCAGCTTGCAATAAGTTTGGAACAACATTACCATGGATAAACAAATAACAGATTTAGTCTATAATCAATATTATCATTGTTTAACTTAAAGGAATAACATATGGTGTGAAAAAAGCCAGTTTACATTCTTGAAATAGCTATTCTGTCTTTCTACTAGGCAGATCCATTATTTACAGATGATACTACCAGATGTGATATTTCAATGGTATGAGCCACTCTTAATATCATCAAAATGCAGTCATAATATGAAAACATCACACATAAGAGAAAGATGTTCTTGCAGGTTCACTCTGTAAGTCAATGGTCATTCTTCCGGCCGATGCCATCCTAATATTTCACTTACAATGCCATCAAATTAAATTTGTCCTTCTTTTACTAACTCTGTATTGTTTATACCTTACTTTCAGTACTAGTTCTAGCCCATGTACAATTTTAATAATTTAAATTATAGATGCATGAAAATTATTCTCAAAAATTGCAGTGTATTTTCCCTGTTCCTAATATATATTTTTTGTGTTTCATATTTGAGCATGGTAAAATTACTATAGAAATAGAGGTGACTTCTTCAACCCATCTAGTAGATAATATTTTATATTTATTTCAATAGCACTGACTTTCAAATGCTATAATTTTAATCCCATCTAAAAGCAACAATCAAAATATATGTGGCTTGAAAAAAGAAAATAAACAAGGGTTTAATGCCATGGTTGTAGTGAACGTATCTTTTTTTGATTCAACTTCACTGAATTTGTCATCTAATCTTTACTAAAACGCTCAGCAGGAACTTTACAAGGGTCCTTTAAATGCAATCACTGCATGATCAAAAGTGAGGGAAATGGGAGGTTTGTATTTTCAAACAGGAAATATGATTTTAAAAATAGCCTGTGATAGATGGTTTATTATTGTTCCTCAGGCCGCAAACTTCAGTTTCTCCCATGAAGTCTTATGTTGTTTTAAATTTCAGACGCTTAATTGACTAACAGTTCCTGAACCGTAGGAAATTAGTATGGAGACTGTTTGAATAATTTAAATATTTTCCCCAAGATCCAAATTTTTATAATAAAAGAGGTTTAGGATTAGAGCTTATTAAAAAGAAATTATGTATTTAAATTTTAAGGACTGCATAAAGTCAATCTTGCTCAAAGATTGTTCAGTGTTGCTAATAGTTTAGTATTTTCAAACAAACTAGAGATATTACCCAAAACTCTATCCTCACATATATGACTGTCACTTAAAAAATCAGGTCCCAGTGAAGAATATAATCTAACAATTGGTATCTTGTTCCTTTATTGTGAATGAAACAAAACTTTTTCACAACATATTGAAAGGTGTAGATATACTAATTATTATATAAGTACAATGTATACTTGTAATTACCTTGTGGCTTATATAAGACACCAGGTAATGTAGTTTAAGAATTGAATGAAAGTTGTATGATTCTTTTGACATGATGCAAGCAATATATATTTGCTCTTAAAAGGAAATATAAAATACAGATAAGCAAAAAGAAGACTGATGAATGACCATAATACTCCTACGGGATGAACTAATGCACACTTTTCATATATTCCTTTACTTCATTATCATCTGTTTCTCTGTCTATCCATTCATCTAACTAAATATTATCTATCTATCTGTCATCTATCTATCTGTCATCTATCTGTACCATCTAATGATACCATCTGGCTTACTTACCAAATCAAACAAGATCATAGCATAGACAATTTTGAAATCTGAACTTTGTCATTAAAACATATAACATGTCATTATTTCTATTTCTGTATTCTCCATCATCATTAATGAGTGAAGACTATTATTAATATATTAATGCATGTAAATTATATTTCATCACATAGATGTTGTAGCAGACACTGTTGGTTGCATTACTGATAATTATTGTTCCTTTCTTCTCTCCAGACAGGCTCCTAAATTTGTTCAGGTATTCACCTGCATAACTCGGAAAGTTCAGCTTGTTCCAATCTTCAGAGAGAAATTCTGAAGGACTTAAAGAAATTAATGTTGTTCCACTCCCCTTTAGAGAGAGTTTTTGTCATGGAAATGTGACACAATTCTGGTATATATGTAAATATGATGCAATACATAACACTTTGATTAAATATACTGCACTTAATATGTATTATAATCATAAACATTAATGTTTTTAGGAAACAATGCTAGCAGGACCTAGATAATAAGAAGTTATATGAATTCTTAAAATATTTTACTTATTTCAGGGGGGGAATGGTTTGAATGTATAATATCTGACACATTTTCAACTGTTAAGAGCCAAATGTGTCTTAAATTGTTATATTCTGGTTATAATTTATAATATGTTCATCTTTAGGAAGTTTAATTTTATATAATAGATTAGTATATACTTATATTTATCTAAATGTCTTTGAGATATTGATATTCTGCATTATTTTTTTGTAATTAAACTAAAGTCTCTGTCTTTATATACATGTATATATTTGTATGTATACATAATATATTTAGAATATATCATATGTCTCTTATACACACTCTAGCTACATATATCCAGAGGGAAAGAGACAGAGAGAGAGAGAGTCAGAATTTTGATTCATTAACCAAAAGATTTTAGGCAAAGCCTCAAGAGCCTGTTTTTTTGGGTATTGTTTGCTCCTAATCATATGCAATTCTACATTAGTAGATAGTTAATTTCTTCCTTTGACTAGTACCAATCCTATCAAAACCACTACTACACAATGTCACCTGAGTTCTCTGCAAATAAGATGCCATTTAACACCTCCAAAGGCAAGAGAGGGGCCCCTAGATTGTCACAGGAAAGTGTGTTCTATTGAATGAGCACAAATCAAAATATTTAGTGATATATTTTTATCCTAAGTTTCAGACTTTCAGTTCTCTGGTTTTGTTTTCTTTTAATTTAACAAAAAAAATAATGTTTATTTCTTCACAGGCCATATGGAACCAGTTTTATGTACTGTTGTGGAGAGAAAAAAAGGCTACAGAGATATAATGTTTTTTTAAACTTGGCTTCTGCCTTCTATTGACTTATTTATTCAACAACTAGATTAAAAAATGTTCTTACAGTGGGTTTTTCAAGGATACTATGCGGACAAAGTTTGAACACTTAAACACAGTGGTTGGTTTTATACATAGATATATAAATACAAGAAAGGTAGGTAATACCAAATATCAAAATATATTATAATACAAATCTATTCATTTGCAGGTCTTGCAGATTGTGGAATGATATGGAAGGGTAAGGAATTGGGAGTCCATAGAAAGAAAGAAGGAAGGAAGGGATGAGAAGAAAGTACCCTAGGTTTAGGAGAAATTGAGAAGGAAAAGTTATCAGTTGCATGCTCATTTTACACAAATGGTTCATATTATTCCTTGTATAGTATTCTTTCTGTAATTAATTGAGGAGGTGTGTGTTTATGTGTGTGGGGGTATATGTGTGTGTATGTGCAAGGTAAGACTGAATGTATAATCTTCTCTATCCCAAGTATTACCTTGTTCCTACAAGACCATATATATGAGGTACTGAATTTCACTTACACAAGTGCATCTAAAAATGTCTCCATCTCAAGTTAATTCAATGGAAAAGAAAATGGTCTCTATACTGCACTTGATTCATCCATAATGAATGCAAGCAGGGTCAGTTCTACACAGCAAGTTTAAGCCTTTTATTTTAAATTTAGTATATGACAGGGATCCATTTTCTTTCCAGAAATGTGATACTAAATATTGTCCATTTAAAACCTAATAAGATGCTGAATGGAAAAGATTAATAAATCAAATACATTAACATTGCAAATGTCTTTGAATTTTGCAGGTTGCTATCGTTGTACTGATTTTATTTGGCTCCATGGTACCATTATGCTAGCTTATGCTAGCTGCTGCTCTAAATTTAGCTCATTGAATGCTTGATAAAATGTCATGTATTGCAAGTCCATTATAAGCACATCAACTCTTGCATCTGCAGTTTGCAAGTTTAGACAGTTATTCTTTGAAAGAACCCTTAATGGGCTTTAGTATTTGATGAATTGTGAACTATTTTATCTATAACACCTAGGACACGGCTGCCCGAGTCAAAAACAGATGCATTTCTACTTCTAAATTAAAGATCACAGCAAGTTCAAGGGAAGTAGTATCCATAATACAAATATTCTTAGTATATATTTGTAGCTATTTGAAGTAGAGAATCCATTTAGTATAAAATATAAACATACAAATCCAATTTTATTATTTTAATAAAACTCAAAAACTCTAGTAATAACACCAGTAGTAATAGATTTCTTTATGGAACATATAGGTTAAACCAAAGACTGGCATATATGATGATGTTTAAACCTCACAGCAATTGTTCATGTAGGTATTATTTTCCCTGTTTTACAGTTGAAGAGACTGAATTCATGGAAGTTAATTATTTTTGCAAGATTCATAGAGTTACTCAAAGCAGCGTCAGGTTAGAGTCGGAGGTAGTTAGTCCCAAAGCCATTGCGCTACTTAACTATCCTAATAGAAATGTGTAGTGTGGGTACTTATTCCTTTCTGCCCTCATAATTTTAATTGTCATCAGCTGTGGCAAATTATTTAGATTGTGAAATAGAAATCAGAATCTGTTTGAGGTAAGACTGCCAACTTTGAGAAATAGCCTAGAGGGGTCGAATACCCTAGACATCATGTGGTAACCTCCCACAGCAGGGCAACACTACTCCTAGGAAAATGTTTTCTTATGCTAAATCAAGAGTGGGAAGAAATTTTGAAAGACACTAAGATTTTGGCCTACTGCTTAGCTCTCAGTTCCTCCTATTGGAGACAGTTCTCCAGGGTACTATCTTGAGTATTGCAAAGGCAGGCAGAGATTAAATATCCCTTATAATGAATTTATTTTATTATTTTGCTTTCTTTCTAAGTTTTCTCTTTGGCCAGTACATGCTTATATCTACTTAGAGCTTCACTCAGTTATCCATTTATTAACTTTTTCATAAAAAATATTGTGTCAGTTGACTATAGAATGCCTTGAAGTACTGAAAAAGGAAAGGAAAACGTGCAAAAGAAAGGTAAGCGTATTTGGTTCACAACTGTTCTTCTTGATAAATCTTGATTGACACTGATTTCTACTTATAAAAATGATTAATGATTACTGATTTCTATATACTTTATCCAGTATCTAGGTGTTCTCTGTAACATATACAAATGTTGAAGCATAATGATACAATTAAAAACACGCAGTATATGAACGAGAAGATACTTAATACCTTTGAAACCTGAAAATGTAGCTGTTATCCAGAATAAGTTTTTCACATTTTGCTTGCATCTTGCTTCCCGGGTCTGTGGATTATATATTTTGCTTTCTGGGTCTGTGGATTGCTTTCTTCCATTAGTTCCTCTCCAGAATTTTATTTTGTCTTCTAAGAATCCTATTAGGAACATCTTATACATCGTCAT
Source organism: Daubentonia madagascariensis (assembly GCA_023783475.1). Lineage (NCBI taxonomy): Eukaryota > Metazoa > Chordata > Mammalia > Primates > Daubentoniidae > Daubentonia > Daubentonia madagascariensis. The sequence continues at coordinate 34,393,786 of JAKFHU010002140.1, read as the reverse complement.
TTCACATGTCGTGACTCAACACTTATTTATAATTTTAATCTCCTTGCTCTTCAGAAATGCATCCCAGCTTATTTTTGTCTATATCTATGTCTGCAACTGAATCTTACCCATCCACATCTGCTGTATGTGCTTTTCTTATCCTTTCACTTCGTTTCACCCTTTCATTATCCTTTTCCTATTCCGTGTACGCTGGATGTGAGTCCTTTGTATATACACATACCCACACACATATACACACACAAAAACATATATACACACACACATACACACAAAACATACACACACACATCCAAACATATATACATACAGACATAAATATATATATCTGTTATATTAATTTTCTATTACTGCCATACAATTTTGTTTATCCTTTCATGTGTTGACAAACATTTGTAGTATTTCCTGATTTTGGCTATTAGAAATAAAGCCCGCTATGAACATTTTTGTACAAGTCTTTGTATGGACATATGTTTTTCAATTTTATTATAGAAATATCTAGAAGTGGAATGGTTGGATGATATCATTTATGTATGATTTACTTTTTAAGAACTATGAGCCACTTTTCTAAGTGGTTGTACCATATACATTCCTGCCATCGGTGTATGAGAGATCCAGTTCCTCTCCATTCTTGCCAATGCTTGATATGGTAATGCTGTTTAATATTAGACATGGTTATAGATGTGTAGTAGTGTCTTATCTGATTTTATTTATATTTTCCCAACAACTATGACGGTGAGCATTTTCTCATGTGCTTATTTCCAATCTGTATTTTTTGGTGAACTGTCCATTCAAATATTTTGCCCATACTTTATTGGTTGTTTGTTTCTATTTATTATTGAGTTTTAAGTGTTCTTTATATATTTTGGACACAAGCCCTTTATCAGATATAGGATGTATTAATTTTCTATTGCTGCCATAACAAATCACCTCAAATTTTGTGGTTTAAATATCACACATATGTTCTGTAGGTGAGAATTTCAGGTTGACTCAGTTGAAGTCTCAGTTGGGTCTCAGCTGAAGTCTGGTGGTGGGTCAGCAGGGCTATGTTTCTTACCTGGTGGATAGAGTCCACTTTCAGCCTTCTGATTGTTGGAATAATGCATTTCCTTGTGGTTGTAAGACATTTTACCATTTCAGCTTCCCATTGCTCATTACAAGTATAAACTCATACAACCGATTTTGCTTACGGATCTTGTATCCTGCTACCTTGCTAAACTCACTTATTAGTTCTAGTAATTTTGGGGGTAAATTTTATCATGTTTTCTACATAGCAAATCATCTATTTATGAATAAAGGTACTTTTTTCTAGTTGTTTTTGGATTTGGAAGCATTTTATTTCTTTTTCTTGCCTGATGGCACTCACTAAAACCTCCAAAACAATGATGAATAGTATAGTAAGAGTGGATGGACATCCTTACCTTTTTCCCCTGAGGATGGGCAGGTGTCCTGGTCTAATCTCTTTGTCACCTGGATCCTTGATATTTACCATGAGGAAAAGAACTTTTCTCTGAAATATCTTAAGCAAGATGTCTCTGGCTAAAAAATACCTATAAAAAATTGAGTCCAAAATTTATGAGAAATGGTTCCCCTGAAAATGTTATTATACATGAACTATACAGCTCTTAAGTAGGTATAAAATAGAGATGTTCATAATTTAAATAAAATCCTGAGGAGAAAAAAATGGTGGTCTGATGACATCCTCCCACCTTACTGCTCCCAGGGAAGGAGGTGAAAGACGCCATTGGCTGCCTGCCCACGCGGATTGCTCACTCCGAAAACAGCACTGTAAATTTACAGAGAAACATCGTGGGACACTCAGCCCAAGAAAACAGGTGACAAAGATCAGAGAGCACAGGGAGTACAATAGAGCCCAGAGCGCGGGAATGACGCACTCGCCAGGTCAGCGCAGCACGACCTGACCCCCAAGCAGTTACGCACCTTCCCTACAGACTTCTCATCCACTCAGTCAGGGACAAGTCCAGAGTCGGGGCAAAGCTGTTGCTCCAGACAGCAGGCTCTGTGGAAAGGAAGCAATTGTGAGGGCCATACAGAACTCTCAGATGCAATATACAGGGACTGCTCAGGGCTGGGTAGGGACTGGGCAGAGACATAGTTTCCTGGGACAGTGCACAGGAATCTGCAGCCCGGCACCTCGCCACTGGAAGTCAGCGGGACCGGGGCCCAGGAGATTACCGGAAAGCGGGACATGCCCTTAGGGGCTGCCGTCAATTGCCTCCATGGGACACAGGCCAGTTGAGAAAAGATGCCTTCACCGGCGCGATCTGAGCCCTGCTGTGCGCCAGGCTGGCGGTGGCAGCCATCTTTAAATTCTCCCACCCGGAGCTGTGAGCTGGGTCTCTAGCTCCCCCCGCCCCGCCCGGGGCTCTTCCACTGGGGCAAGACAGGCTTTGCCCTTGGTGGCCAGGGACGGCTGCATCCGTGGGTTCCAGGTGGGACGAGATCCGGGAACTGTAGAGGCAGGAACTTTGTGTATTGGAAACAGTTTGCAGCTCGTCCATCTGGTCCTGCTACCATGGCTCTGGCCTCCGACAAGTCCGCTATATGCTGGTCCTAGTGCTCGCTCTTCAGGTCCCAGCCCTCCTGTACCCCAGAGATCGGTCATTTTGAAGGTAGCTGGTTATAGTGACTCATTTTGTATAACTGCCGGTTCTCATGGCAACCAAATACCTCAAGAGCCACAGGCTGAACCAAAGCAGCTCCCCATAACCCTGCCCACTTCATTAGGGAATTTTGCGCTATTGAAGAGCACTTCCAGTGGCTACTATTCCCTCCCCCATGGGAACATTCCCCTGGTGGAGACTGCTGGGGATAGAGATGCTCATCCGCCTCGCCTTGGGGTCTAATGGTGGAAAAGGGGTGCACAATTGGAGATCCCCTATCAGCCAGTATCACGCGGAGACACACATCAGAAGGACAGACACATGCAGCTAGATAAGCAACCTCTGAGCTGTATAGAATTTTTCCAATTCAGCTCTCATGCTGCAGCCAAAAGAAATTGTGTTTCTACCCACACTTCAGGAGAAGCAGGGTCAAAGTAACCCCTAGGAGCTAAAAGGCCTCTCCCAAAGCTCGTGGCTTTCACATACCCCAACTGGGGGATCAGAGTCTGCCACAGACATAACAGAATACCTAGCTATTAAGCAGCTGTGGATTCATACCCTCAAGTACAATTCACCAGCTTAGAGCTCAAGCTAGGAGGACAATCTCACTACACTCCACTGGGAAGAGAAGACAACAGGTCAGAGATAATCCAAGATCCACCAAACTTACTAAACTATACCTAAGGCAATACAGGCCACTACTCCTCTCCCTGGCTCTGCCAAGGAACGAACCTTGAGGGCTTGGAGACAGGGCCATAAACTAGCCCTAACACCCCCAGCTCTTGACCAAGAGGCCAGATGAGAAAAAACCAGTGAAAGAACTCAGGAAACATGAAAAATCAGAGTGAAAAGTCACCCTGAAAAGAAATCATCAGTTCCTCAGCAATGAATATCAACTCAAATGAAATGGGTAGAATGACAGAAGAGGAATTTTGTTTATGGATTATAAGAAAGCTCAAGAAATTCAAGAGAAAATTGAATCCCAGCACAAAGAAACCACAAGAAAAATGCAAGAAATGAATGAAAAATTCTCCAAAGAAATAGAAATGTTATGGAAAAATCAAATAGAAATTCTAGAAATGAAAGAAGCATTCAAGAAACTACAAAACACAGTGGAAATCCTTAAGAATAGGCTGGACCATGCAGAGGAAAGAATTTCAGAGCTAGAAGACAACTACATGCTAAATAAATCAGTTGAAGAGAAAGAACACAAAAACAAGAGGCATGAACAAAGCATACAAGAAATGTGAGATTATATAAAGAGGCCAAACATAAGGATCATAGGCATCCCTGAGGGAGAGGAAGAAAATTCGTGTGGGCTGGAAAATCTATTTGAAGGAATAATAGAGGAAAATTTCCATAGCCTAGCCAGAAGTCTCAATATCCAAGTGCAAGAAGCACACAGGACTCCTGGGAGACTCAATGTGAAAAGGCATTCAGCACATCACATAATTATTAGATTGACTAAAGTAAACACAAAACAGGCACACCTTAGAGCTGTAAGATGAAAAGAGCAGGTAACCTACAAAGGCAAACCGATCAGATTAACTGCAGATTTCTCAGCTGAAACCTTACAAGCCGGAAGGGAATGGGGAGCCATCATCAGTCTCCTAAAACAAAACAAAGGCCAACCCAGAATTCTGCATCCTGCCAAACTAAGCTTCTTATATGAGGGAGAAATAAAGACTCTTCCAGCAAGCAATCACTGATATAATTTGCAAAATCCAGACCAGCCTTGCAAGAAGTGCTTAGACCTGCATTGTACACTAACCAGCACAACAGACATCCACCAATGTAAAACTATGCAAAAGCTAAAACTCCAGAACCCAGATTCCACAATGACACAAGAGGTAAAATAAAAGACACCATCCAATATAATAATCAGAAATTTACCCCAAATATCAATTCTCCCAATAAATGTGAATGGCTTGAATTGCTCATCGAAGAGACATAGGCTGGCTGAATGGATTAAAAAATACAAGCCAAGTATCTGTTGTCTCCAGGAAACACACCTTCCACACAAAGACGCATTCAGACTCAAGGTGAAAGGATGGAATACAATTTTCCAGGCTAATGGAAACCAAAAGAAATCTGGAGTAGCCATCCTTATTTCACATGATATAAACTTCAAAGGAACAAAAGCAAAGAAGGACAAAGATGGACATTATATAGTGGTGAAGGGAAAGATCTTACAAGAAGATTTAACAATCCTAAACATTTATGCACCCAACACAGGAGTGCCCAGATATGTAAAGCAAATACTGCTTGATCTAGACAACATAATACACAGCAATGCCATAATGGCAGGGGACTTCAACACCCCACTGACTGAACTGGGCAGATCCTCCAAACAGAAAATAAGCAAAGAAACAATGGACCTAAACAGGACTCTAGAACATTTGGGCCTAACAGACATCTATAGAACACTCACCCAAATAACACTGAATATACATTCTTCTCATCAGCTCATGGAACTTTCTCTAAAATTGACCACATCCTAGGCCACAAAACAGATATAAACAAATTCAAAAAAATAGAAATCATACCATGTATCTTTTCAGACAACAGCGGAATAAAATCAGAAATCAATTCCAACAGAAACTCACATCTTCATCCAAAAACATAGAAATTAAACAATCTGTTGCTGAATGACTATTGGGTCAAGGAGGAGATTCAGATAGAAAAGAAAAGATTCTTTGAACTAAATGATAATGGGGACACAAGTTATCAAAATCTGTGGGATACAGCAAAAGCAGTCCTGAGAGGAAAACTTATCACCTTAAATGCCCACATCCAAAAGACAGAAAGGTCACAAATCAGTAAACTAACGAATCATCTTAAGGAAATGGAAAAGGAAGAGCAAAGCAATCCTAAAGTCAGTAGAAGAAAAGAAATAACCAAAATCAGAGCAGAATTAAATGAAATTGAGAACAAAAGAACAATATAGAAGATTAATAAAATGAAAAGTTGGTTCCCTTTGAAAAGATAAACAAAATAGACAGGCCACTGGCCAGGTTGACCAGAAGCAGAAAAGAAAGGACTCTAATAAGCTCAATTAGAAATGAAAAAGGAGAGGTCACAACTGATATCATGGAAATACAAAACATCATCTTTGAATACTACAAAAATCTCTATGCCCAAAAACACAAAAACATGGAGGAAATGGACAAATTCTTAGAAACATACTACCTCCCTAGGCTCAAACAGGAAGAAATAGAATTCCTAAACAGACCAATATCAAGCACTGAAATTGAAGCAGCAATAACAAATCTTCCAACAAAAAAAAGTCCTGGACCAGATGGGTTCACACCTGAATTCTACCAAACCTACAAAGAACAACTGGTGCCTAAACTGCAGAAATTATTCAAAAATATCCAGAAGGATGGAATCCTCCAAAACTCATTCTATGAAGCCAATATTACCTTGATACCAAAGCCAGGAAAGGACACAACAAGAAAAGAAAACTACAGACCAATATTCCTTATGAATATAGATGCAAAAATTCTCAATAAAATTCTAACAAACTGAATTCAAATGTACATCAAAAAAATAATTCATCACAATCAGGTGGGCTTCATTCCCGAGATGCAGGGATGGTTCAACATATGCAAATCTATAAATGTAATTCACCATATAAACAAAAGCAAGAACAAGGATTATATGATCCTTTCAAGGAGATGCAGAAAAGGCTTTTGACAAAATCCAGCACCCTTTTATGATAAGATCAATATAGGCATAGATGGCTCATACCTCAAAATTATTAAAGCCATATACGATAAACCCACAGCCAATATTATACTGAATGGGGAAAAATTGAAAGCATTCCCTCTTAAAACTGGAACTAGACAAGGTTGCCCACTATCTCCACTTCTATTCAACATAGTGCTGGAAGTCCTGACCAGAGTAATCAGACAAGAGACAGGAATCAGAGGTGTACAGATGGGGTCAGAAGAGGTCAAACTTTCACTATTTGCAGACGAAATGATATTGTATCTAGAAAACTCCAAAGATTCCACCAAGAGATTATTGGAATGGATAAATGAATTCAGCAAAGTCTCAGGATTCAAAATCAATGCACACAGATCAATAGCCTTCATATATGCCAATAACAGTCGAACTGAGAAACAAATTAAAGATGCAATACCTTTCACAACAGCACCAAAGAAAATTAAATATTTAGGAACATATCTAACTAAGGAGGTGAAAGACCTATATAGAGAGAATTACGAAACACTGAGAAAAGAAATTGCAGAGGATGTAAACAGATGGAAAACCCTACCATGCTCTTGGATAGGTAGAATTAACATTGTAAAAATGTCTTTGCAACCTAAAATGGTTTACAGAATCAATGCAGTCCCTATCAAAATACCAACATCATTCTTTGCTGATTTAGAAAAAATAATTCCACGCTTCGTGTGGAACCAGAGAAGACCCCGTCTAGCCAAAGCAATCTTAAACAAAAAGAACAAATTGGGAGGCATCAATCTACCAGACTTCAAACTATACTACATGGCTATAGTAACCAAAACAGCATGGTACTGGCACAAGGACAGAGACATAGACCAATGGAACAGGACTGAGAACCCAAATATAAAACCATCCTCATACTGTCATCTGATCTTTGACAAATTACACAAAAACATACACTGGAGAAAAGACTCCCTATTCAATAAGTGGTGTTGGGAAAACTGGATGGCCATATGTAGAAGACTGAAATTAGATCCACACCTATCACCTCTCACAAAAATCAACTCACGAGGGATAACAGGTTTAAACCTAAGATGTGAAACCATAAGAATTCTAGGAGAAAACGTTGGGAAAACTCTCATGGACGTTGGCCTAGGCAAAGAATTTATGACGAAGACCCCCAAAGCAATCACAGCAACAACACAAATAAAATAAATGGGACCTGATCAAATTAAAAAGCTTCTGCACAGCCAAGGAAACTGTCACTAGAGCTAACAGACAACCTACAGAATGGGAGAAAATATTTGCATGCTTCACATCTGATAAAGGGCTGATAACCAGAATCTATACAGAACTTAGGAAAATCAACAAGAAAAAGTCAAACAACCCCATTAAAAATGGGCAAAGGACATGAACAGAAACTTTTCAAAAGAAGACAGAATAATGGTCAGCAGACATATAAAAAATTGCTCAACTTCTCTAATCATCAGGGAAATGCAAATCAAAACCACAATGAGAGATCATTTAAATCCAGTGAGATTGGCTCATTCAAAAGGTCCCAAAACAACAAATGTTGGTGGGGATGCAAACAGACAGGAACACTCATACACTGCTGGTGGGATTGGAAATTATTACAACCTCTATGGAAAGTAATATGGAGATATCTCAAAGAACTGAAAGTAGATCTACCATTTGACCCAAAAATCCCACTACTGGGTATTTACCCAAAGGAAAAAAGTCACTCTATAATAAAGACATCTACACGCGAATGTTTATAGCAGCACAATTCACAATTGCAAAGATGTGGAAACAACCCAGGTGCCCATCAATACACGAGTGGATTAATAAAATGTGGTATATGTATACCATGGAGTATTACTCAGCAATATAAAACAATGGTGAATTAACACATCTGGTATTATCCTGGTTGGAGCTAGAGCCTATTCTTTTAAGCAAAGTGTCACAAGAATGGAAAAACAAGCACCACTGGTACTCACCATCAAATTGGTACTAACTGATCAATACTTATGTCACACATGGCAATAATATCCATCAGAGGGCGGGCAGGTGGGAGGTGGGTGGAGGGCATGGGAAACCTCTCAATGAATGGGTGCGGAGCACACAGTTTGGGGGATGTCCACGATTGTAGCTCTGACATGGGCAGTGCATGGGCAATATGTATAACCAAAGTGTTGTACCCCTGTAATATTCTGAAATTAAAAAAAAAATAAAAAAATAAAATCCTGGTGTATTAGGTGACTATGGACCTCATGAGAACTTCTTCAATTAATTATTCTGAACCAAAGGTGTGTGTCTGGTGCAGGAAGACAGGACCTGTGGAGCCACCCTTGATAACCCAGGCCTTTCTGCATCTGTTGAGAATTGAAGTTATTAACAAAGCTTAGCAATCATTAAAATCCCTGATTCTATCTATTAGCCTGGCTTGATCCTAAGATTCCATGTGTTAGTGCACAATCCACATTACTAAATGTTTCACAGAATCCAAATACGTAAGACTTGAAACTGTTGGTTAGGTTTTTGTATTTGGGCCAGAATTAGGGGACACTCACTGGTGACCTTTGGTGTGAGCAAGATTTTAGGTGACTATAGATGAAATGAGGTATGAAAATGTAGAGACTTCCATTCTAGCACCATTCATTACAAGGTGAACTGAGACTAAAAAGAGGAAGTAAATCTCTAGAAAAATATCCAAAGGAGTATGGCATCCTTCCTTTCTTACCTCCTTCCTTCCTTCTTTCTTCCCTTCTTAGTTAATGAGAGAAGTTGGGAGAACATCAAATGAAGAGCAGAGATTTAACAATTTTCCATAGATAGCAAGAGGATCATCTCTTACTCTGAGAACAGCAGGATGTATAACAGAAAAAAATGAATAAGGATCTTGGGAACTTCTGGAACTGCAGGAAGTAGCGGAATGCCATACTTGAAGGTTTCTATTGTCGTGGCCATGTAGATGACAAAGAACTACCATAAATATAAACATAATATGGGGTTAAATTTAAGCTGTGAAAAGAGGAGTATAAGTCCAAAATTGAAGCCGGGTAAATAAACAATGGTAAAGGATTAAAAAGAATCAATGAGGGTCATCTGAAATGCATTCATCATTAAGTTTCATGGCATTAAAACTTATTTTACAGAAAATTCTCTCTTGTAACACTCTCTTACACACTGAGGTCATTGCAAAATGCCCATATTGACAATCTAAAAAGTCCTCCCCCTTGAACATCTCTACTCAGTTAAGCCCAACCTTGAATATCTACTTGGCCATTTGAAAACTTGACAAGCTAATTTTCTGTCTCTAAATATCTGGCATGTCAATTCTTTTGGGGCCTTTCCCAAAGCCTGTTTTCAATAACAGCTGTCCTTTGTTCTCTGACTGGTTTACAAAAATCTTAAAATATTGTATTAATCCCACTCTGTGACATCATGGGAACTAGGCCATTGAGTTTTTTTTTTTTTCTTATCCTAGCTTGGAAAGGTGACATTGTAAATAATGTTTTTACACAAAATAGAAGAAACACACTCCTGTCTATTTGTAGCATTTTACCCATTCCCAGTGAAAGACTGTAGTCCTTCTACCTCCAAAAGCAGAGTTATAGAGCAGCACATCAAAAGATGTGAGAGTAGGTGGCCAATTTTTAAGGAGTCCTAAATCATCACAACAATACTGTAGTAACATATAAATCAGTCCCAAATAAACACACTCATTTGTACACATCTGCATCTGTGGAATGCTTTGCCACAGCAGTCTCAATGAGCTAAAATTCAAAACAGAATAATACAGAGCCTAACAATACTTACCCAGAATAAATCACATTTAAATTTAAATTTTAAATGCTTCATATGTCTCATAATAAATTGTCTGTTTCAAGGGAAAAATCAGAAAAAGAAACTGATAAGAAAATAGCTGATACATAAAACTAGAGAAAAGCTTGTCATTATTTTAATCACTGTTTTTGTTAGTGAAATAAATTAGTAAAAGAATGTGTTTCAATTTGGAATTAACATATATTGTGTAATAATTTTTATATATAAGGTGATAGAGAATAGGGATGACTAAGAAATAAATTGGAAGCAATATGTATCAATATTAAGTTATTTTCTTCAAATTCCCTCTAAATAAATTGTAAACATTTAAAAATTATTGTTTTTAAAAGGGAACATTTTATTAGACTACCTGAAGGTAATAATATCTGGTGACTCCCTGCTTCATTATCAGAAGTTTATTCTATGAAATCTCTTCAACTTCTCTAAATGATCACTCACCTTTATGAAATCTTCAATTTAACTAAACATTTAGGATGTGGACAACACCCACCTCTCTCATCTGCTCCCCAAAGGCCATTATTAATTACACAGAGTAATATCAATATTTAGAGAATCTACAGAGACTGGGGGAAAAAAACCTAAACAAAAGCAACAGCGGCAAACTATCCCTCACATCCTGTTCCTCATTTCAGTAATTTTAAACTCTGAATGTAAGTCTTGGTGTTACAACGAACTCCAGGAGTGTCTGATACTTGATATTTAAAGATTCTGCTACTAGTTACACATTGACCATCTAATCATATTTTTTTCAATTATAATGTATCTTAACTGTGTATATGGTGTCATCAATGACATTACCCTTGAGATTGGAAAATGTACAGTTGTTCAGCTTTTTTTCACACCACAAATGAATTGCTTCCTATGAACATGTATTAAAGTATATTTTATGTAATTGCGTGTGCTCAAATTGTGTGAATATGATATCAATAACATGATCTTTTGAAATATACATCATAGTAATATCAGTTTATTCACATCCTATTCATTAACAGTATGGCTGAAAAGGTACTCGTGAGTTTTTGATGAAGACAATATTTATACTTATGAAATTAGAATATTTAAAAAAATATTTTTTCTGGAATAACTGGAATATTATTTCTTCAATAACTATGAAATACATTATTTGGATTTTTTAAAATATATCTGTGAAGTTACTATTACATATATCATGATCTACCTCTTAATTAAGTAGGCCAGGTATTGATTTTACCAGATTTTATTAAGAAAAAATTGTTGCTCTACTTTAGGCATTGGTAAACTTTTTGCATGTGAAAGGTCAGCTAGTACATATTTTAGGTTTTTCAGGGTACAAATGGTCTCATATTCTTATTTTTTCTTTCACACAACCTTTAAAAATGTAAAAAAAAATTTGGCTTGCCAGATGTATTAATAGAAAAGTAGTACACAGACCTGATTTGCTTCTTACTTTGCTGAAGTCCACTCTATTTTGTTTTTAAAGAAAAGAATAGTATCCATGACATACATGATATCACAAGATACAGACTCGGAATGAGACCTCTGTTAAAAGAATGTTTAAAAGCAAATAATTATAATTGCCTAAGTAATAAATTTTGATCTAAGTCGCTACTTTCTTATAAGGCATGAAGACTCCATTTTGGTAAGCTAAATTATTTAATTAGTATCAATAAATTTTAGCTAATCACTATAATAAATGATGCCTCAATGTCAATTTCTTAATATAATAGAACTTTATTACTTATTCATATCAGAATTCAAGTACACAGATTTCCACTGTATAATTCAGAGATTCATGCTGTTTGGGTTTTGTGATTTCTCTCATCCCTAAGTTCTTGAAGTCTTGTTCATTCAGTCAGAAGATAAGACAGATGGCTATGATGGTTGGCAGGTCAGGTTTTGTGGGCATATATCACTACTGGCACATTCTATTGGCCATATCTTAAGCAGCATAGCCACATCTAATGTAAGTGTGTTTGAAAAATGTAGTCCAGCTGTGTGCCAGTAGAAAAAGCAAACATATTTTGTTGAATACATAGCAGTTCTGGGACATAGTTGAACTCTCCCTCTTTCTCTGTAGTTAAAATATCCACCTTAGGGTGCCTTCCAGACTTACAGAGCTCATTCAGAAGAGCTCCTTGCCCATACCGTATACCATGTGATTCATCATTCTTGCCACAACTGGTTGGATCGATGTTGAACACCTGCATACAGGTAGCTGTCTATTCTATCCGGTTAATGGTTGTGCCAATTAGATATCTCTTGGGGATATTTAGCCCAAGGCATAAGAAAATTCAGCTAAGGAATAATATTGAGGTACAGTAGAATCAAATATACAGACTTGTTGAGCCACCATGATCACACAACAAGTAGAAGGTAATGATATATGCCTGAGTCTGAGGGTGCAACAAGATAACAGAGCTACTAAATCATAGAGTCCCAAGTGATAAATAAAATACTAGCCTCAGTTACTTGATCTGTTTCCATCTTTCTTAATTCCATTGTATATTAAGAATAAACAACCCCATTAAAAAGTGGGCAAAAGACAGTAACAGAAATTTTCAAAAGAAGATAGACTAATGGCCAAAAAACATATGAAAAAATACTCAACATCTCTAATCATGAGGGAAATGCAAATCAAAACCACAGTGAGATATCATTTAAATCCAGACAGAATGGCTTTTATCAGAAAGTCCCAAAACAACAAATGCTGGCATGGATGCAGAGAGGTAGGAACACTCATACACTCTTGTGGGACTGCAAACTAGTACAAACTCTATGGAAAGTAGTATGGAGATACCTCAAAGAACTAAAAGTAGAACTACCATTTGATCTAGCAATTCCAGTACTGGATATTTGCCCAAAGGAAAAAAAATACATTCTATAAAACAGACACCTGCACTTGAATGTTTACAGCAGCACAATTCACAACTGCAAAGATGTAGACACAACCCAAGTGCCCATCAATACATGAGTGGATTAATAAAATGTGGTGTATGTATACCAAGGAGTACTATTCAGCCATAAAAAATGGTGAACTTATACCTCTTGTATTAACCTGGATGAAACTGGAGACCATTCTTTTAAGTGAAGTATCACAAGAATGGAAAAACAAACACCACATGTACTTGCCATTAAATTGGAACTAATCGATCAACACTTATGTGCACATATGGAAGTAACATTCATCAGAAATCAAGCAGGTGGGAGGAAGGGGAGGGGATGGGTAAATTCACACCTAACAGGTACAATGCACACTATCTGGGGGATGGGCATACTTATAACTTTGACTCAAATGGTACAAAAGTAATTTATGTAACCAAAAGGTTTGTACCCCCATAATATTCCAAAATTTTTAAAAAAGAATAAACTATCCTCAATTAAGTTTACCTGTGTGGATCCATAACTTAAATCCAAAATATAAACTCTATTGTATGAAAACATTTATTTAATTTTATCAAATTTAACCAGTTCAATTTTAACCAAGATAGAAACTTATCCCTCATCAGTAGTAACTGCACGTTCCCTGATTTCCTAGTGATGGTGCTAGGTCATATCAGACTCCCTGTGCTCTATCCTTCTGTGGGTATATATTAATATTTTCCATTATGGCATTTTCCATATTTATGAAACACTTTATTTATTATATTTTTCTTAGCTATCAGATTGTATTTCCTTGGAATACTCTATTTACAGGTGTATTAAATCAAGCATATATCATACTGAAACTCCCTAAGTGAAAGGAACTGACTGCTTTAGCCAGTCATTATCTAATCATCTTTGAGATGATTACTCTACCATCAAGAATATAATCGAAGAGCACGAACCACAGCACAGGATTTTAAACTTACTAATAGATATTAATTAACACATGCTTTGATCGGACATATAATGGACATTTATATGTATATATAATGACATCTACATATTTTATTTGTATATTTACTGTAGCACAACATATAAAAATATAACAATAGAACTAAAATCAAAGCCTTTGAATACTTACTTAAGAGAAAGAAAAAACACCTGTGGGTGCCAAGCCCACGGAAAGTAATTTAAAAGGGCTATAAGTTAAAGTTAAAAGAATGGGTGCCCTATTTGTTCTGAGGAGGAGAAACTTGGCAAAGGTCCTGAAATGCTTATTTAAAATCACAGGATCAGGATAATTGTTAATGGATTTAGAAGAATTCTTAGATACTTGGATTTCACAGAACATCAAAATTCAAAATATATATGGGAGAGGGGTAACTGGGAACATTTACTTTTTTTTCAGTAAGGTTATAAACAGTGAAAACAAAAGTCGATTCTACCATCTCAAAGTAAAATCTTCCATCACTGTTATTTTATGGAAGGAAAAGTATTACAATGCTAAAAATTATAAAGGAAATAATCTCAGACTCAACAATGAATACATTTAGCTTTAGGGAATATTTTACTGAATTAACTTTTTTTTTTCTTTTTGACATGGACGAATACAATCTCATGATGCAATGATATCGGTTAGTTGATCAACACTTAGAAATAACTAAATTAGATTTGGGTCCAAAATAGACCAAATGTACCAAGTATAGAGATCAGTCCAGTGCCAAGTATTTAGATGTGGTTGAGCAAATCAAATTGGAAAGTCTGAGACATAATAATAATGCATTTGCTCCTTATTAAAGGCTCTTTCTTACATGTGCCGGGGAAATGCTGCCTCTCAGATCACACTAGAGCTGGCAAAGCAGAACTTCACTGGACACAGGTGAGTGGAAATTTCAATTGGGTTAGCTGGCAGCAGATCAAAATCAAGACAAGTGAAATTGTCATTAGATCCTGAGGATATAATCTGTTTGATTTTTCCTTGTGTGTAAGTTGAGTTTCTCTTTTCATTGCTAATTAAAATAATATGTTGAAGGAGGAGAACTTCACTATTTATGGGAAAGGAGACTATTTCTCATCAACATCAATTAAATTAGCTCAGCCTTAAATATCTCTTGCCCATGGAAAGGGAGAAGATGAGATAGTGACAGGGGAATATAGGCGAAATATAAATGCAGTTTACCATCGTGGAAGATTCATCTCCTGTCAAAACTTCCTTCAGTCTAGAATTTCTAGAAAATTCTTGTGCTATCCATTGCTCTGTAGGTTATATTCTGGGATTTGTAATTCTTGTAAATTCCCCCTGTATTTTTATACATATTTCAGAAAACAAAAATCTATATATGTGTTCTAAATCTATTTTCAGTTTTATTAATCTTAACTTTATGTTTGATTCTCCATTTAATTTGCCTTCTTGGTTTCACCAACATCTGTAGCTTTTGGTAATTATAACAGGAAATACCAAATACTTGCATAGAGCTTATGCACTTACACACACCAGGTACACATAAGTGTTGAACCCCATTTCCACCTGTTAGTATTGCAGAACCTTTTGTGGCAAGGCCAGAACTGAGGTTCAAGGGCCACGATGTCAAGGTCAGAGACAAAAACAAATCTTTAGTCCATGCTGAAGAGTTTGGATTTTGTCCAGTAATGAGCCAACAAGGAAGTGTTGTGATAAAATTAATTTAAAACAGCAACCTTACTGACAGGGAAGGTGATAAATTAGAAGGGATTAAGATATGAGCAAAGTTGGAAAAAAATAGTGCAATCTTTTATGTAATGGATTCTGAGAAGCTAAGATAGGAACATTTTACTGGGAATAAATAAGATGGAGTGGATTAAAGAGACGGAGGTAGAATTGACTTTCTGTGGCAACTAATGTAGATAGTTAGTAGAGAAGTATAGGCTAGTCTCAAAGACAACTGGGTTTCCTTTGTGGTTGGAGAGACAGAAAATATGCTGAAAGAAATTATGTAAAGCAAAGTTGGAAAGAAAATATTATGTTTTGAAAAGATAACATTTCTGTAGAATATACAGGCTGTTCTGAAGAATTACCTTTATAAAATGAACACCTGGACAGCATACTTCCCAGGAACACTGTTGGTAATCTTACCACTTTTCTCTGAGTAAAATCCAGCTGTTTAATATGTCATAACAGAGACCCTAAAATACGACTCTCCTCCCTATTTCGTCTCTCACTGAGCATTGACTACCTTCATGACTTCCCTTTAGCTATACCTAACTTTTGTATCTCCTTCAAAAGACCTTGCTGTTTATTTCATATCTCCATTAGCACAGTTGCTTCTTTGGCAAGAAAAGGACTCACCTCATGTAAGGTGAGTCCTAATTTATTAAGACTCAGCCCAACACAACCACCCTTTCTTTGCAGCTTTTTTTTTTATCTTGCCTGAGTTTTCACCCTGAAGATCAAATTCACAAATTACTTTTTCATGCCCTGATGATGTTCTGAAAATATTTTTGTCCTAATAGGTTTCACTGGGCTTAATGTTTACATATTTGTTTCCGTCAATACAGGAAAGATATTACCTTGTATTTTGTTTTCTAGGACAATAGCCAATGCAGGTAGGGAAGAATAATGTTTGTTGTGTGTATGTATGAATAGATGAATGAACTAATGTCTAATTGAGTTATGACATGTCTGTAATTACAAATCATGTGTTCCAAATATAAGTTGTACAGTAAGGGAAATATTTGGGTAACTAGCATGAGCATAGCACTGAGAAGTTCTGTGTAAGAAGTATATGAAATAATCTATGTATCTAGGTATGTAAAAGTGTATGTATGTATGTATCTGTCTGCCTAGTTTAGTGCTTATTGCTCTTTTGATGAAGTAATTATAGAATACATATACAGCCAGAGATAATTATATAACCCAAACTTTATACAGTAAACGAATGGGTCATTCACAGCTAAGATTCAAACAAGGGATCCTAATCAAACCTTATGCAACCTAGACTTCTGTGATGTCATGCTAGACAGACTAGTTCAGAAATAATAAAAAATAGACATAGGTATAAATATTTATGTTAAATGTAATTACTTTATTCATGAAAACATTAACACACCATTCTTCCCAAAGTTTATATTACAGTTTCACATAGAACATATACCTACCTGAATATGTGTTTATTTTGCAATAAAAAGAGTGAGACATGCTGAGACTTCTTAATAAAGCCTCCAAGAAAATAATTTTGAAGCAATGAATCAGCACACATATTTTCATGGTTTATATTTTGAACTGATCAATGCACCTATGTAATAAGAATAATTTTTCATATAATACCTCTTTACTTAAAATGAAAACTAACATATATTTTCATAAGATCTAAGATAAATGAATGTTTATATAAAATAGCCACATTTTAAAAGTCTGTTTAATTATTAAATTAGTGAAGTGGTAAATTTCATTTATTAGGTTAATTGACCTATTTAGTTGTATTCCATTTTTTTTATTTCAAAATGTTTTTGGTTACATGTATCGATTTTGTTATGCTTGAGTCAGGGTTATAAGTGTGCCCATCACCCAGATAGTGTTCATTGTACCTGTGGTGTTTGTTTTTCCATTTTTTAGATACTTCACTTAGGATAATGGTCCCCAGTTCCATCCAAGTTGTTGCAAAAGGCCTTAATTCATCCTTCTTCATGGCTGCATAGTATTCCATAGTATGCATATACCACATTTTGTTAATCCACTCATGAATGGATGGGCACTTGGGTTGATTCCACATCTTTGCAATTGTGAATTGTGCTGCAATAAACATTCAAGTACAGGTGTCTTTTTGATAAAATGACTTCTTTTCCTTTGGGTGTATACCCAGTAGTGGGATTGCTGGATCAAATGGTAGTTCTACTTTTAGTTCTTTGAGGAATCTCCATACTGTTTTCCACACAGGCTGTACTAATTTACAGTCCCACTTACAGTGTATGAGCATTCCTTTCTCTCTGCATCCATGCCAGCTTCTATTATTTTTGGACTCTTTAATAAAAGCCATTCTAACTGGGGTAAGGTGATATCTCACTGTGGTTTTAATTTGCATTTCCCTGATAATTAGTGACATTGCATATTTTTTCATGTTTACTGGCCATTTGTCTATCTTCTTTTGAAAAGTTTCTGTTCATGTGTTTTGCCCACTTTTTAATGGGGTTATTTGTTTTTTCCTTGCCGATTTGCTTGAGTTCTTTGTCGATTCTGGTTATTAGCCCTTTACTGGATGTATAGCTTGTGGATATTTTCTCCCGTTCTGTAGATTTGCTCTGTTGATTATTTCCTTAGCTGTGCAGAAGCTTTTTAATTTAATCAAGTCTCATTTATTTACTTTTTATTGTTGCTGTGATTGCCGTTGCAGTCTTCATTATAAATTCTTTGCCTGGGCCAATATCTAGAAGAGTTTTTCCAACATTTTCTTCTAGAATTCTTATGGTTTCATGCCTTCCATTTAAGTCTTTTATCGATGTTGAATTAATTTTTGTGAGTGGTGAGTAATACAAATCCTGTTTCAATTTTCTTTTTAAATATTATATCGATTGCAATAGAATAACTTTACTGTACCACTAAACAAATATTCACCAAATTATAAATTATCTTTTTTCATAATTAATTTTGTGTATTATATGAAATATCAATTTTCTAATCATAGCAATAATGTATCACTCAACAGCTGAATGTTTTTAAAAAATATTTTTATGACCCGCTACTCATTGTAGCAAAGAATCTTTAAGAACTTCTTAAGTAGGTCAAATCATAATGGTGATATTGAACTTTTCAACTGAGAATAATTAGGTTTTATTTTCAGTGTTCACTGACCTAGCCTAAAATTTAATGTAATACAGGAATAGTTTAGCTACATTTGGCCTTATTTAGCAGCAATTGTTTGTTCTGTATCTTGTTAAAATAGTTATCATCCCTAAAAACTTTTGCTGACATCTGCATTGGCTACACTTCACCACAATTTAAGAATTTGAATAGATCAGTGGCAAAAAAAAAAAAAAAGGTTACTGTATCTTTTACCAAAACAGGAATTGGCTACTAAATCATTTTAGCTTAATGCCACTGATCGTAAATGCAAAAGTGCTGGTGTTACTGTATCTGTAAGAAACTATTTTTAAATAATCATGGCAGCATGGAAGATCATTTTCTCATACTTTCTATTTTGGTATCTAGTGCAATAGTGAGGAAAAGAGACAACTTTAATTAGCCTGATTTCTATTTTATCACATGATTCAAGAGAAAACATACATTAGAACTAATAACATCTAACTTTTTCTGTCAGGAAATATTAGATGCAGTTCAGGTTTAGCAATATGATATCATTTTCCACAATTAGATTTAAATATTTTATTTGCCACGATAGTTACTGCAGCAAACAATGAACCATCTGCTTTCATTCTGAATTTGCTTTCATAGGTGTGAGGGCAGCCTGCTACCTCCTGTCAGCATCCATTATAAGGCATCATGCGAGGTGACATGACACAAAATGACAGATGCAGCCAACTCGATATGGTATCCGTGAAGTTGGTACCGACAAGCATTGCAGTTACATGTGCTCTTCATGTCCTAGCTAAGGAAACATGGAGAAATGCCAAGGTATTATTATTTTTTAGTTATCTCTACAAATCTAATTTTTGAAAGCAAAAAAAATATTTTCAGTTTATTTTTCTCAAAATGCCCAAAGCAGACCCATTAAGGTTAGGGAAAGTAGGAATCATTTAGGCTGTTGTTTTTTTCCCCAGCAAAAATGTTTCATAAACTGAGAATAAAATCAATCACAGTAAAATGCTAATAAAATCATTTGGTTTTCCAGTTTCAAACGTATTTTCACTTAGACGTATTTTCTGACCCCAAACCTATAAAATGGCAATAAAAACCACACCCTCAACATTTAGACATGCCGTGTGTTTATAGGTTTGCCCTTTTCACGTGCAAGACTTTTTAATGCTTCTTATTTTGTGTTTCATGTGTATTTTTTTCTCCAATTAGGTTGTAATCTTACTGAAAAGATCGACCCCATCTTATCCTTGAATGGGAGAGATATACATAAATACTCTGCAATATCTATGCTACAGAGCATAAGGTAGTTACAAAGGTACTTTGAAGTCTTTGGTACTAAATGTCAGTTCTTATTAATCTTGACAAGCTGAAATAAAACAAATATTTCCTTTAAAATAAAGGTCAAATTCATTGTGGGGTGTAGTAAGCTTTCAAGAAAATATGGGATTAAAATATATCCTTGGAAACATAAAAGTCTTTAATAAAAATTTTGGTAAACATAACACAAATCTCTTTTAAAAGGATTTTGATTTCAAAAGTGATAAAGTAACGTCTTAAATTACTTTTAAGTTTCAGTGACACAATAAGCAAAGGGATATACTACTCTCATTTTTAGGAAGAAATATACACATGGATTAATATGTTTGCCTACATGAAGCAGAAAAATAGGCATCTAATTTGAAAACCAGATGATCTAGCTCTGGCCCCCGTGGTCCTATGATTGTGTAATTTCCGGGAAGTTTGTTAGTCTCTCAGTCATCTGCTTGACTCCTGAATAACATGATTTCTCTTATATCTCTGTAGCAAAGGAAAATTTATGAGTTTATTTAATTTCTATTAGAGTAAATCCTATGAGTATATGAATTGATACCACCTGAAAATTTGAAAGCATTTTCACATATACAAATGAAAATCTGTCTCTCTCTGTTTCTATCTATTTATGCATATGTATACATATATACATAAATAATTGGCTTTTAAATATAAGAATAAGAACTAAATCTAAGATGTTTGGCAGGAGGAAAAGGTTAATATGTTTTTAATATAATCAATATAACACTCTTGAATTTGTTATGGGCATTTCCCTAGATTTTCACTTCTTATATGGGTTGCATCAGGGCCTAAATAATTAAAATATTTATGTTTTTAACACATATATATGTATAGATACTGTATTGTTAAGGGAGGGTTCAGCAATGTATTTTAATGTCAATGTGAGTATATGTGTGATTGACCAGGAAATATCTATCTTCTCTTTGAAAATCTGTTGAAACTCAATATTTAAAATAAAGTGGAATCTTCACAATTCTCACTTTTCCCATATTAAATTTGCATCTTACTAAATTAGTATCTATGGTATTAACATGCTTCTAGTGTGCAAAAGATGGTACAGTAAGTTTTCACACTTTGTTTATGACTTGTATATGAAATATTACCTTGTGAAAAAACATTTTATAATTCTTTTAAAAGTTATCATATATGTGTATGTTTTCATTGAACAAATAGAATTTATAAAAATAAAGTATTCATTAACAATATGCCACTTAAGTAACATTTCATTTCTTTGTATTTTCTTATTGCTCAGCATTTTTCACAGTTAAAAACCTAGATTATGGTTCTATAATCAATCTCATTTTTTACTTAAGACTGTTAATAAATATTTTCAATGTTACATGATTTATAACAATAATCAATAATAGTTATCATTTTAGAGGCCATAACCAAAAATAATTATACTTGCAATTTGACTATACACTGTATATAGTATCTCATTTTGTCTCCTTACCAAGTTTATGAGTCGGTATTATTTCCAATTTACATATGAGGAAGTTTTAAGTTGAAGATATGAAGAGGTTGCCCAAGGTTCCACCCTAGCAAATGGACACCCCGGGGATTTGGATTCTACATTACCAAATTTGCTCACGTTCATTACCTAGCACTACGTTTACTTACTCCAAAATATTCATCAAAGCAATTTGTTAACATTTAGGATGTTTTGCTTTTTGTTTTTGTATTATGTTGTTGGCTACTGCGAAATAGCCTTCCATGTCTTGCCTATTGTTGAAATGAAATGTTCTGGTTCACGAAGTGAGTCCCTATCCACATTGATAAGCATGTTTGTTTTCTAAAGGAAGTAGCTTTGGTTAGGTCAGTAAATCTCAGCCTCAGTCATCTCATCTGCAAAATAAGAATAACTAAGCCTAACTCACTGAGTTTGTTTCATGTATGAATAAGATGCTGCCACCAATGGCTCAGTCCTGAAACACAGTAGATATCCTAGAAACTTTAACATTCATAAAATAACAATAGCATCTCATTTATGAACGACATTAAGATTGACAATGATACTCGAGAGAGCAAATCACTAACTAAAGATGAAATAACCCTAAACGCTGAATAACACTTCATCAATTACTACAATTTCTGGGAAAAGGATAGTTAAGTTCTGCTCCCTCCCTCCCACCCTCCTTTGTCTTCTCTTCCTTTTCGTACTCTCATTTTCCTACTTAGTTTACAAATGTTTCTGGGCTTCAGATATTTGCATTCAGGTGTTAATTTGTATAAATATTATGGAAATTTATATTTGCATAAATAGTTTCAGAATGTTTTTCTTTTTATCATACAAACTATGGTGGACGGGAGATAACATTATTTAATTACATCTTAAAGCCATGAACCAGGATCTGTGTGTAGTGTATCAGCTCAAGCAAGTAGCAAAATAATCCCATTTTATTTCCTCCATTTTACGCAATAGGAAATGTATGAGGCTAAGGTCGTTGCCTGAATGAGGACTCAGTTTCACCAAGCCCCAAAACCCATATACTTTTCCCTTCAGCACTTCAAATAGAATCTCCAAAGAAACTATTATGTCAGGTAACCACATACTTGAAGAAAATTGCATTGAATTTCAAAGAAATGCTAATTCTAAAGATCTCATGTGCAATAAAAATTTTATCATAAAAACATAAAAACAATGAGAAAAATAATAAAATGTTCCTTTTTAAATCATGAGGTAGTAAAATATAAAATTCTAAAGGTTTTATATATTAATAAAAAAGGTATTATGGCGTATCTAGGTATTTGTTTCTGTAGTGTCTT
Organism: Daubentonia madagascariensis; assembly: GCA_023783475.1. NCBI lineage: Eukaryota > Metazoa > Chordata > Mammalia > Primates > Daubentoniidae > Daubentonia > Daubentonia madagascariensis. The sequence continues at coordinate 34,370,905 of JAKFHU010002140.1, read as the reverse complement.
TTTGTATACAGATGTTCCCTAAATTTATATGTTTAATAACATTTGAAATGATACATCCACAATTTTAATAGTTTTTAATGAATAATTTAAGCTAAAAATAAGCTACCCTCAAATAGCAGCTTCCTTAAATTTAATTTTTTATAATAAGATGTAGGATCATTTCTTACCTTTTGGGAGTATGTTCAAAATTTTAGCAAATTATCAAGGGTATTGCAGACTGTTCTGAACAATTGCACTCCAAATTTAAACCTGTAAATCAATAACCAACACCTTGTAATATTTATACATCATGGTGTACAGAATTATGCAAGGGCAATGCACTATTTTGTAATGATTCTGACTTTATTTCACAGGTACTTGTTTTCTCTATCAACTAGTTTGTAATGTTTCTGAGAACAGATATTTATTTATTTATAAATATATATTTCATAACTCAAAATGAAAGTAAATGAAGGATGTTAATAACTAATTGTTGGAGTTTTAAATACAGAAAATCAGTAATGGAAACATAGCTCCTATATCAGACATCATGTTTCCACATGGCCCATCTCATGGTAAATATCCTACAAATGTCATTTAAGTTTCAGGATTGATAACTATACATGGATAGGAGTGCTAGGCAATTGATTCTTTTGAGTAAACAAAGTAGATAGTTTAATAAATGGAATCCTCCCCCACATACTACAAGTTATCTATTCTAGGAAACACATTTCCCCTAATTTATCAACTCTGAAATCAGGATACATCCAGGAATTGATGACACCTTTCAATATCTGCTGCCTGATATCAGCCTTTGGAGGAATGATTACAATTCTGTTTATTTTCTTGCAAAGCAAAACCAAAGGGCTTTGTTGTTCCTAAAAATGGAAGTAGATCAAGTTGTGTTATATTTGGCTACTGAGATAGGTGCAAAATGATTGCCTATCAGCCACAAATAATGTAGGGAAGAAAAAAAGACAACTCCTTTGGAATATATTAAATACATTTCAAAGTTTCCAAGGGGTAGTGTGATCAAGATATATACTATGTAGAATTATTCCTATGCATGCATCATAGTTTATAAACTTCTTTCCATTATAAGTGGTACACAAAATAATAATACATTTCATAATCAATGGCATCTTAGATTTAAGCAAAAACAATATATCTTTTATATCGATAGGACAGTCTATGATTTCATTATTTAGGTTTTTAAACCCATTGTTCAAATGCACCTTGGGAAATACAATGTAAATTTTATTAGAAAATACTTCACTAGATTGATTTATAAGTATCTAAGAGCAAGGCTCTTACAATTAATATATGAGAACACCTAGAGGGAGAAATAAAATACTAAAAGGGAATAAGGAGGTCACTAATGAAAAAAATTTCATACAGGTATGACTGTTGCCTGATCTATCAGCAAATTGGAATGAAACACGTATTATTCCACAAGCCAGCAAATTGTTGTTAGAATATTTACTTATTTAAAATTAATTTATTAATTAATAAATTTTCTGCCATTGTTCTATAATATTGAAGATGAGAAAGACTAAGTGAAACAATTTGTAAAGGCTTTTTTTTTAAAAAAGTTGATACATAGAAAACAGTATTTCATGATGAACTGAGGAAATGAAAACATCATCTTCATCCAGGTGCTGCCGAAATATTCTAAGTTAATTATTTCATTCATGTATTTTTTTCATCGGCTTTGCCAGTATGTAAATTATTCTACAAGAGTTAAGTAATTGAAGAGGCTTAGTAAATCTTCCAGAAAACTGTGATATAGTTTAATAAATTATTCCAGCCAGAGTAGTAACATGATTAATATACTTGCCATATTATTGTGCTTTTTTTCAGAAAATATGAATGAATGCAAAAGAACACTCTTTTGGAAACACATAATTGGGTTGGCTCTCCTATTAAGGATTTCATTAAGATCAAAGTCCCATTTCATCCATCTTAAACCTTCACTTGTAGAAGTGATTTTATAAATCATAATCTGCTTTTAAAGTTATGCTTACTAGAAAACAGGTCACAATGTTACCAGAGCAATGTGGATTCACAGAGAAAAAACATACTTGTAAAAGCATCCACATTCCTTTTTAGTGGACACATAAATAGTTCCAGTTTTTAAGAATTGTTAACTGTAGGCTGGTTTACCCATTTCTGTTTGCCAAATACAACAAACAGTCCATTCCTCAGAGTCAAAGACTCACTTAATATGCTGCTTACAACTATGCATGTAAAAGGCAGCCAGACATAAGGGCCTGTATTTCCTCTCTTGATAACCTAGCCTTTTTATTCCTTTTACTGAGGACAACACACCAGATTAAAGCACATTGAAAGATAAGGCATTAAGTACCATTAACTCACCCTGTGGGCAATGTTTATTTTAAGGTCGTGACAAATTTGATCAAAAAATATATGCAATGCTGGCGTTTTCAACTTAAAAACTTTTAATATTTTAACCTAGAATGTTGGGGTTAGTTGATAGCCCTTACTACATTTACATTATTTTTGCAGCTTTTTATTTAATCTGTAAACGGTTAGTATTCCCAGGGCCTTCCTTACCACCCACACATACTTGCTGACATAATAACACTGACAAGGAAATAAATGCTTAAAGAACTGTGAGCTGGAAGTGAACTTTACATGCCCTTAACCACTTAGCTAGACTCAAGTAAGGAAGCATCAAAAAGCAAACCCACCAGTTAGGTTTTGTATGTGAAGCAGAAACAATAGTTTAACTTGTTATCTATGGAAACATAATGCATCCAAAATAAAGATGAGCCTTTTTTTTTCTGAAGGAAAACACCATAATGCTAAAGCTTTGTTAGAATTCTGGCTTCTCAGAAGCCAGTTAACGAATGCTGTTGGTTGGGCACATGCCTTCTCTGTACACATGCACGATGAAGAGATTCACTCCAGATCCATATAAATATGCTATGGTCCAATAGTTGATTTTATAACTCATTGCCCTGAACTTGACCTTTTTCCAGAGAAGGAGTGTTAGAAATGTGGTTAGCTTCTGAGGCAAATCATTAAAAGGCAACCTAGTGCATAATGAACACAAAGTAGGATTCAAAACCCATGGTGTATTGACCTCCCTTCCTTGTGTCAATATTGTTTCCATGGGAAAATCCCTATGCGTTCCAAGGGGGAGGCCAGAAGCACATCCAACTCCAACAAGGGAAACAGAAGCACCTCCCTGCCTTACCTCCTGCTTTTCTTAACTCTGAGGAGGAAGAACATCTTCAGCAGCAAAATCGGCACTATAGCCATCGTGGATTGGGTAAGTCCGAGAAGGCAAAGCTATACCAAGGGTGAAGACCAGCATTAGTCTTCCCAGAAGGTTGCTGAAGGGTCACAGTCTCTTGGCAGAATCTCCTTAGGAACCAAATTTGGTTGGTGTCAAAATCACCACTTTTGTCACTATCCCATGTGCCCCGAGTCTCACTGACTCTCTTTCCCTATTGCCACCACCTCTGGCTTCTGACAAGGGTGCCTTTAGCTTTTCCTCTCTGCCTCTCCCTCAAAGGAGTCCTCCACTCTTTGGAACAAAGTGCTGAGTCATATCAACACTGGTAGCCATGGTAGAATCAGGCAGAGAATAAACCATTCTCTTGGGAACTGTTTTGTTTTTACTAAATGAGAAACAAAATATGATTTTTCATATTTAAACAGAATATTGGATTCAGAATCTTTTTTTTATTTCAAAGTATTAAAGGGTACAAATATTTCCAGTTACATGGATTGCTTTTATAACGCTTGAGTCATGGTTATAAGTGTGCCTGTCACACAGTGTTCATTGTACCCATTAGGTAGGTTTTTACCCTTCCCCCCTCCCCCTGCTTGATTTCTGTTGAGTTTTACTTCCCTTTATGCACATGTGTGCTCATCGGTTAGTTCCAATGTAATAGTGAGTATATGTGGTGTTTGTTTTTCCATTCTTTAGATACTACACTTAGGATAATGGTCTCCAGATAGATGTTGGTGTTGACGTAGAGAGAAAGGAAGGCTTATACATTGGATTCACAAACTTTTGCTCATTTTAATAGCCTTGGTGGAATTAGCAATTCTCTAAGAAACATTTAGAATAGGGCATCTCTTTGAGACAGAGATTGGAGACTCTGAAGAAAGGGGACTAGTAGATAAGAGTTGAAATTAGAGTGAAGAACACTAAAGAAATGTGCCCATTTCTTTCTCTGCTCTACCCGGTGATCAGGAGAGAGCTCAAGAGCATGGACCCAGGGTGGAAAGCAGGAACATACGGGGTCAAACTCTCAGGGGCAGTTGATAGAGAGGCAAGAGAACACACAAAACAGAAAAATCAAAAGCCATAGCTGAGGAGCAGAAGCTAATTGATTTCAGTCACTACTACAAATGCTCATTTTTAAGGCAAGTGGACATCACACAGCAAGGGGGTCTGGGGAATTTCTGCATGAATTTTACTAAAAAATAAACAGTTAAAAAAAATTCCACCCTAAGCCACTTGTGTTAACAAGAATGTCAAGTTTTGTGTTTACTGAATTAAAAAACCAAAAAATCAAAGTAAAGATACAGACTTATTAATAGAAGGATGATTTCCTCCTTTTGGGAAACTGAACAAAGCCATTTTCTGCACCTCATGTCAGGCAGAAGGTATGAGTTGAGTCTGACTTTGAGGATCACCTTGTCTGTCTTTCCTGATGACTGTGATAATTCTTTGTTAATACTCTTAACATGAAACCCATTCAGAAATATTCCATTCTCCAAAAGTAAACAGTAAAAATTTGGTCAAAAAAACAGAGCCAAATGAAATAGGGTCATGGGGAACCATTCGCCTCTTCCAAATAGACTCTTTAAATTAATCTCCAATAATAACAATTATCATCTTGCATTTTTTACTTGTATGCATAAATTTTGTCCAGTTTTCAATATTGTGTCTATCTTTGCTTATGTGTATTTATTTATTTATTTTTATCTACAGTAGATATATCTTCTCTCTGCAACTAGTTTATAGAATCCTCAAGAGTGGAAGAAGCCTATTTATTTGAATCTCTTGTCTCATACTTAGCACCAGACCATACCAGGTTTACAAAAAATGTATGAGTGAAGGCAGCCTGCTCTGACCCAACATAGTTACTTACATATTGCCTGCTAGTTATATTTCCTGATTGTTTCAGCATTAATGTGTCAATATTATTATTAATAATAATAGAAGCAGTAGCAATAACTGTCATTTATTATGGTAATATAATTTTTAAAAAGAGTTTTAAATATATCATTCTAAACACCAAAAACCTATGCATGTGGAAACTAACCCTAAGATGGCTTAGCTCTGTTAAGGATTTTGCGAGGTGACATAACCAATTAGTGGAATAGCTAGTATGTGTGTCCAATATTCCAGACTCATGATTCAGTGCCTTCTGCAGCACGCCTTCCACCTTTATAAAAGCAGCATCATTTAAATTACTTCAGTCATTCAGGAATTCTTACTAAATAAATCTTAATCACTTATTCAGTGAATACAAAAAATGCACAAAGCTTGATTGTCCAAAGTGTTACCTTCATATATCAATATCAAAATAAATGATGTGTAAACATGCTAAAATATCATTAATAATGGTGATGGAAAATAATCATTAGAAAGGAATGAGTGATCTGTGACTTCAATATTTTTCTTGACAGAGAATTCAATTTTGTTTTCATTTTTTTTTCAGACACATGTACATTCACAGTTCAAAAGATTCTTGGGCTAAAATAAGGCATAGATGTTTAGCAAATATTCTCTCAAATAGCAATTTACCTACCTGTAGGTGCTTCTGGTCTTTTAGCATAATGAGTGAATGTGGAAAGTTGTGACATAAATTAACAAAGAAGGCTTTCTGTGTCTACATGAAAAATACCTATGGATATGGTTTAAAGAATTTGCTCAATCAAATTCATGTAAAAAAATCTAAGTTCTATTTAGGAAAAATAATAATATACCATACATACAGACACACACACACACATTCTTACAAACTATGGAATGCTTGTTTGTAAAACCAAGATAAAACTATTTCAGTGAATTTCATACTTTCTTTGACAGACTATTCGTTTATATAAATCAGTTACTATTAAAGATGAGAACATGAACTTTCAAGAATGCATTTGAATTTCATGTCTAAAGAAAAAAATTCCTTTTTTTAATCAACCCCCCCCAAAATTTCTCTAAAGATTTTCAATTTCCTTAAAACAATTTGAAAGTTGCAATAAAATCTCAATTCATTAGAGGAAAGTATTGATATTTAGTTTAACTGCTAAATGAAAAAGGAAATACATAAAATTTAACATATAGGATGAAGACATAATAATAGCAAGACCAACACAACATCTCCCTCATATCAGATTTCAGTTTACCCTCACTAGATGGGACTGGGCTGAATAAAAACCTTGCACCTTTATTAGTGCACACACTCACTCGAGGCAGCAAGTGGAGAGTCAAGGAACCTGCAGACAGTGCAAGTGATAAAACTGCCAAGTGTGGGAAAGCTCCTGGGATTACCAATTTCTTCTCCCGCGTTCTGGTAAGACAGGAGTGTGTCATCACACACTCTCAAATCCAACCTTCAATTCATCTCAATGTGTTTAAATTAATCAAACATGTTATCTAGAAATAGAGCATTTGGCTACAACTGGAAAGATCTGATGGCTGGGTGTTTTGTTGTTGTTATTGTTGTTTTGGGTTTTTTTTTTTCTCCCTTCACTTTTTAGCAACCACACTTGCCTCCTTCAAACTTGGAAGAATTCAGTAGCACAAATTCCCAGCTTGGTTTGGAAGGACATTATTCTTTTGTCCCTGTTCAAGGTTATACACTGGAGCTGATTTCATGCTTGGCTGCACCTGGAGGCTCACGTGCCTGCTTCTTAAAGTAGCGCTCGCCCCTAGCAGGATTCTGAGCCAGAGGATGGCATTCAGGTCTCTAGCAAGACAGACGCCTGCTCAGGTGACAATAAGGGCCTGGGGAGGACAGGCTTGGTGGCTCTTTGCTTAACACCTCTTAACCCGCTGATTTTAACAATTTGACCCCCTACCATGGACCCAAAAAAAAAAATGAAGTCAGTGGAAGAAGAGGAATTATTTGTATTGTCCAAGGAAAGACCTCAAAACAGATGAAAGCTACTTTTTTTTCCCTGTGCTTATCCTCTTGTGGAAGTATAAATTTCTTATCTCTCAGATTTGGGATTTATCTATCTTATGCCTATATCTATAAATTCATCTATCTATATGATAGAAATCTTACATATATTAATAGATAGGGTTTGGATATGGAAAAAATAAAGATTCAAAGCTTAAAATTTAACACCTTCTAGAAGCCACCCCAATTAGACCTTAGTCTATTTATGGCAAATCCAATAGAACAGAGTTAAAATAAACTAGAAATTCAAGTCGATAAGTAAGAATAAAAATAGGCCCAGCATGGTAAAAATAAATTAACAAAGAAAAAAGCATATTTTAATGGTATAGGTAATAGAACAAAATAGAAATTATAAATATTAAAGAACATCTTTTGAAAAATAATACATAATAATATATTAAAAAATAAAAGTAAACATCAGAACTATGAAAAATAGGGGTAAATACAGTATAAAATAAGCATATAAACTTCCTAATGACAGAGGTGGTATTTTAGCTATCTTCTGGCACATGGAAGAGTACTTGAAGCATACAGGACACTCTGTTTTCATTGCTGTAGTTTTTACTTTTTAACTGAAATAATAGATCATAGAAAAATTTAGAAATTTTATTAAAAATAATGAAGCAGAAAAATTGTCTTTATAAAGGTTATTTACTACATGCATAAGCCAAGGGAATATAATTATGACTAGTAGAAATAGAGTCAAAATTTTTCAAAAATTGGCAATAATTAAGAAGCCTAAAGATAAAAAGTTTTCATTCGCAACTACCATACATATGTATATCATCTAAAAATTAACTTGACACACATATACAGAACAAGAGAAAGAGAGAAACTTTTTTATAAAACTATATAAAAGGACATAAAATATTTTTAAGCTGCAACTTATTCCTGAGATATAAATATATATAATACAATATTATTTGGCAAGAATTAGCAAGAGGATGATAAAATGGTTTTTAAGGTGTTAACAGGAGAAAATTTGTCAAGATTTATTTTAAAACAATAATAGAGGACTTGCTCTACCAAACATTAAAATACATTTTAAATAACTGTAATGATTTCAGCATTGTATTCCTGAACAAAAAGAGAGAAACAATTTAATAAAATAGGAAAAGATTCAGATGTAAACAGTAATGTATAGATTTTAGTATATACCAAAGATGGCACTATGAAAAATATTAAAAAGATACATTATTTCAAAAATAGTCCTAGGGTAACTTTAAATTATAAATAATAAAATAAAAATTTGTTCTTCTCCCTTACCATATGTCCAAAATATATTATACATAGATAATATGAGCTAATACTAAAAACAAAAACAAAACAAATCAAAAGAACAATTAAATAAATATAGGTAGATAGTTCAATGATTTTAAGTAAAGCTTTTGTAAACACTTATACAAAAGCACAAATTATAATAAAACACTACATTTAGTTTTATAAATTTGAAATGATACATATAAAAAAAGGCAAAAGCAACTTTCAAGCTCCATAAAAATATAAAAAGCAAAATATTGGTAATATATAAGAAAAGAGTAATTATATAAAAGACTGTAATATCAATTAAAAAAAATCAAATATATAATTATATAAAATAAAAGTTCAAGGATTAAATGTATTTATAATAATCTTACAAGAGTTCCAAAATGCAATTAAAAACTATAAAAATATATTTATGTTATAATTTTGGAAATTTTATTTAAGAAATTTGTGTTAGATGCCTTAAAATGGACAGTTTAGAAAATTATCATGAATCTGCTTTTTGTTTAATAAAAATCAACAACACAAAGTTGCTTTCAATATAGGGATAAAGGAAATAACTCAAATATTCAACAAAATCTGATTGACTAACTTAATTGTGCTGTATCTGTAAATGGAAAATCACAAAGCTAGCAAAACTCTTGTTCTCAAAGAATACTTGCTGATATGGTGAGTATTTGAGATATAATATTGTGTGAAAGCATAAAAACAAATCCAGGAAAATAAATAGCAAAAATCCACTTTTGTATTTACTCATATCTATATAGCAATGTCTATGTTGTGCTTACTGAATGATAATAATCAAATCGGGAAATATGTATATCAGAATGTTAGGATCTCTAAGTCTTTTGAGGTAAATTTATTTTTTTCCTTCTTTACTGTGCATATAATTTTGAAGTTTTAGAAAATTTTATGTTGCTTTATAATTATCAAACAATAATATTAAAATAATTAATTTATATCAAAAATGGGCTAATTGGGTTCTCTTAAACATTTGCATTATTATATGTGCATTGTTTTGCTCTAAATCAATGGTTTATTTTAATAGCAGCTTCCTTTCGGATATTAAGATAAAATTTTCAAATTACAATGCTTTATGAGGCTTTAACTCACTCACAATTAGATCATTTTAGTTTGCTTTATTCAATTTCCTTTCCCAATGTCTTTTTTTAGAAATAAGGAAAAATGATTCTTCTCAAAATGAATAAGAACTGAAAGAGAAAATGTTCCAGAATTAAAACTCTGGACAATGCATTTGGACAGGGGATACATTTAGAACAACCATTATTTTTCTCATTAGTTCAAAAAATGCAAATCATATGACACGTAGATACATCTCCCCAACAATGAGAGTATTTCACAAACCAATACAAATTCTGCACATATGCAAATATAAAATTTTGACACATTTAGTATAGGATATTTATGCCTCTTCAAAATATTATACATGGTTTATATTCTATATACTATAAAAATTGTATTGTTCCTTGATTTGATTATCTTACATAGTCCTAATAATTTCTTTTTGCTATCTCTTTTTTAAGTAATAAATAAGCTGGGCAAGTCTGAAATAGGGCATACTTTTCTCCCTTGCTCATTTATTTTGAAGTATCCTTGATTAATAAGATTTATGGATGGGGGCTTACTCGGCTGGGCTTTATGGCTGTTTTATTTTACTGTAGTCATTCTAGCCTTCAGTTGTCTCTGTTCTTCCTCATGAATTGAACTTTTTACCTCCAAGAATCCATACACTCATCTGACCTACTGAAAATGCCAAATGCTGTCTAATTATATCTTTACCTCAAAAACTGTAATAATTATTTTAATTTCAAACTTTACCGATTTATTTCAAGCTTTACAGCCAGAGAAAAAGCACAGGAAAGGAAACATTCCATGTTGAAGTGAACACATAAGACTCATTAATAATTTAAACTAAACATATAAACAGAAAAAGATCAAGGCTGTTCACAATTTTTAAGTGCATTTTTTTCCCTTTCTGTGTCTTTCTAAATTTGAATTTAAAGAGTATTCTCTGGCTTTTTATAAATCTAAAGATTTATAAAAATCAGTCTAAGAGATTGATCATTTTGCCAAAGTACAAACATCATTGCAAATGATGTTCAAAGATATCAATGAAAATGAACTTAAGGTACTAAATTACTTGTGAAGTTTTTATAGCACAGTATTTCAAACATAAATTCACTGAGGATTATACTAGATTCTTGGTTTACTCTGTTCTTATTTGGTCACATTTTGTCCCTCTGTTAAGCACCCATGTTTATGAAAATCAAGAACAAAAGTGTTTACTGTTATATGTAGTACCTTTAGTGGGGATAAAATGATATATGTTGACAATGACTTGCTAGTTTGATGATAAAAACCTGACCTGTCATCTTTGACCCAAATATTTATAAATATTATGCTTCTGGGATTATTACCGTGGCGCGCACAGAGCAAATCCAGAGCAAAGAGGACTTAAACCTGGGAGTCTCTGGTGGAAGTCATTCGATGGTCTTATCAGCAAAGCAACAATTTTACCAGCATTCTAGTTTATTTGTCTGTTTCCAGTGCTTTTTACTTAAAGGATGATTTTGAATTTGCTGATTTGCAGCATCTCTTCACGTAAGGTCTCTTTTTTAAACCTATTTTTAAAACCTTTTATGGTAACAGAGGGGAAAAATTTCCCCATCTTTATAAAAATGTGTACTTATAAAAATAATATTTCCTCAGAAAATGTACAGTATGCCTAATCCTAAATTAACGTAGCTGATGCAATGCTATTACTTAACCCTGAGGCATATGCAATTTCTAAAGAAACAAATTCAGCGTTTAATTAACTCTGAAATCCTCCTGTAAATGGAGCTTATATGTGTATGTAAAGTTCAAGGCAGGATGAATTTAGAGAAGAAATCTGCTCGGAGGGGTTGCTGTCCTACGGAAGCCAGCCGGCCCTATCTGAGGCAGACAGACTCAGCACATGGCTACATGTACTAAATTAAGGAGTGCGGAGGTTCAACCAGAGTGCACAGATTAAAATTTTCAATAGACCTAAAAATGTCTCGAAGGCATGAATGAGCCTGTCACTTTGCCTCTGCCTCTCCAGCAAATGATGGATTTACTTTATACCCGTAACACAACACGTGAGACATGCCTGGTTTCGTCCGTTATTCTTCCTTCTCCAGTCATGCTGAAACAGAGGTTGTGGTTAAACAAATCTGCTTTTATGGAGCAAAGCGCTGTGAAACAGAGCTGATTAGGGCCTGACACATCAAATTAGACGGGGACATAAAGTTGTCTGATGACTCTATTGTTTCAGGAGTGTGGTTCTGCCTTTGCCATCCTTTCTAACTACAAAAGTAACTTTGTTTCATTTTAATTTAGGGGAGAGAACTTTTGCTATCCTGAAATAATTATAACTGCAAACTTAAGTATCTTATTTCTAAACATATTACTACTCATTTTTTTCCTGTGTCTTTAAAAAGCTGGTTGTGCCAGCCAGACACTATCTAGCAAATTGTCCAACAAACGTGAGAACTTACCATGGATGGAACGGTGTTTTAAAACAGTATTTTGAGAGAAATAAAAAGGCAAATGACTGAAAAAGTAAATAATAAAACACACATGAAATGTCCTAATTTTTTTATAAAGCCATCACTGTAAATATAACTAAGACTATTCTTTAATATCTGGCACAGCAATATTACCTAGTTTGTAAACTATAAAAAATTACTGATCTTCTTATAAGAGAATGTGATTATTTTATTAGAATTATTATATTTCCTGTGCTCTTATGTATATTTTGGATACATTCTTCTCTATATATAAATATACATACAATATGTATGTGTATGTAAATATATATATGACATACATATATTTTTTAAAATTACAACACACATACACATACTTACCCATAAGTTCAGAACATCTACAAGTAATTTACTTAAGTTTCTGAGCAAATATTTTTTGAAAAGTTTAAATGCATGGGTATTGCTATTTATGCAAATACACTATACTTTCTTCTTGCAACTACGGAGGACTTTGAAAGTTTATTTTTATCTGGTAACCCTAAAGTTAATACCATTTCGGCAGCCTTGTTTGCTTGAAATAACAGTTTGCCTTAAGGAGATAATGTCAGAAATACCAGTGAAGAAATCAGAAATAATAGATTTTTAAGTCATCAATGAGTTGCATGTAGCATCCTTTCCCACCTCAATTTATCAGTCTGGAGTTTCGATTACAAAAGTGAGTGGCTTTAACATGAGTGACCAAGTTTTAGAAATAAATGATGAAAGCACAGTGTTCCCTGGGCCACTCTCCCTCAAAATGCTCAAAATGCCATGTTAAGATGACGGCTGTATATGTGGCAACCCAGACTCGAGCCCATGGTTGTACCTACTGGGCAGAACCTCTGGCCCCGAGTTCTATCTGCCTCCTCCAAGGCCAGGTGATAGAAATGTTTGATCTTGGACATTTTTCAGATATTTGAGTGATGTGATAATGCCAAGCCGAACATCACATTTACAAACAATTGTTATGAAATTACTATTTTTCCTTGACATCTTTTATAGATTTTAAAGTTCAGACTGTTTTGGGAGGATTTGTGATTGCTCCAGATTTCTAAATTTGATAAATGATTGAACAAAATCTGTGTTTCATGATTAATATTAAGAGATTCATACAATTGAAAACCTTGGTAAGCACTAGATTGGTGGTCACTGTGAAATGTAAATGTGATGGAATAACTTAATCTCAAAACCAGATTGACCTTTTGGTTATGTATATGTCACAGATGACACGTGAGTACAAGGTGCTTTGGATTTTTCCTCTTATACCTCATGTCTGACACTACAAGGAAGAAACTAGGGTTTTCTGCTTAACACACTTAGAGGTGATATGAACACTCAGGACCACATCTTTATATGGTGTTACAGGGTGGGAGAATCAAGTTTGCATAATGTGTTATGACTCCATTACTTTGGCTGCTACATTTGTAATAGAAACTATGAATTGAGGAGAACTACCAGGGCACCCCATAGGCAGGGCTTGAATAACGTGTTTGCTGAATTGACATTCATAAAAGGATGGCGGGGATCAGTGCTCCTTCTGGGTTTGTGATCCATCCCTTGTGATAACTGCTCATCTGGTCCAGTCCAATTCTCCATGCTGAGAGCAAGAGGGTTTTTCTGGAATCTTACATTTGCATCCAGAGCTTGTTTCTTTCTTGATACATTTAAAGATTACGCTACACATGAGCATGCATATGCATACCTGCCCACACATACATATCTCAGATTTGCAAATTCAACCAGTGATAACAGTAGAAGATTATGGAACACATGTACAATTGTGAAATCTATTTTGGTTAAACTCTGAGATTATATAGAACTGTTATTTTAAATTTTATCTTGAAATAATTTACCTAAGGTCATTTTTACTCAATTTGTTAATAAAAACTATTATCTTTCCCCAGCATATTCCAATTAAACAAAATACATGTGAATAAAGTCCTACAAAGAGGATGTCCTCAAGAATTAGTCAGTCTATAAGATCTTGTACATGAAACATCTGAATATCGAAAAAGTGGAAGAGTACTGTCTTTGAACTAGCTGAAGTTAAGCAAAAATAATAATAATCTTAATATACACAATCTACCAGATATAAAATCATTCTCTGCTCACTTCTATTTAAGTTTTATAGTACAATTTTATGCATTTAAATAATACTTAAAGATATTTAAGAAAACGAATCCTCAAATTCAAGAATTTTACATGTTCATATAGTTCTCTTAAAATAATTGCTCTCCTGCCATCCTACTAAATCTAGCACAGTTGCTCCATGCAAAATAGATCTAACAATATTTGTAAGATATTTTTGTCTCCATATTTTCACATTCCATTATTGTAGTCTAAAAGTTTAACATTTAACAATTACTCTAGTAAAATTTATTCCACACAGTTAAGAGAAAGATATATTATCATAACTCCAATAAGAGAAATTAATCATATATTAGCTGGAATACTTAATGTTATATATATTTAAACACACAATACTCGCATGCAAATGGTGAATGATGAAATCAAGGTGATGAAACATAGAAATATCACTATAATTGATTAAAGTTGCAATAATGCAGCATTTCTTTCCAGATTAATATATGGATTATTTGAATGTGTTTTTTATCTTTTTCTCAGAATTTAAAAAATTTTGTATGCATATATTGCTTTTAAAGTATAAATCTTTTTTATGTTTCTCTAAAGTGGCAAGGGTTTGCTCTATATTTTGTGATACTTTAAAATATTGCTATATGTTTTTCATTGTCAGAAAGACAGAACTTGAAGTTAATGTGGTTTGAAATAGACAACTCAAATGAGGTAGAATAAGTGTTGCTAATATATCTAATTTTTAAAAATTTTAGTTTGTCAATACAAAAGAAAAAATATAAATTTAACATTATTTTATGCCAAGTTTGATTGATGTAAAAGTATTGATTTTTTTCAAACTCTTTCTCACTCTTAATTGACTTTTATTTAGATGCACACTAGGCTTTTATTTTATTTTACTTTTATTTTTAGGGATGGGAATAACCAAACAACCCTGATAAAGTTCATATGGAAGAGTTATTATGTAGCAATTACCTGTGTGTTTGTGTGTATGAAAAGATTAGTGAGGGTATTAATAGACATATAAAGCTACCATAATAAATCTGTGTAATAATGACATTCTACATTAACTGAGAAATAGATCCAATTATTTATAAAAATCAGAATACGATAAACTTGTTATTTCAAATCATTTTTACAGAAGATGGATTATTCAGTAAGTGTTGTTGATATAGTCTGTCTGTTAACAAATACTTTTTGAGCATGTCCTATATACAAGATTTATTCTGAGAATTGGGTATAAAGTGCTGAAAGTGATTGGCAGTCTATGCTTATGTTGCTTGCATTCTATTTCTAAAGCTATATAACACACAAATGAGCTAATAAATAATTTAGATAATTCCAGCCACAAGTGCAAGGAATAAGATAAAACAGTGGCAATATGGTTCAGAGTTCTGAGAGGCATACGTGTGAAGGATATTCAGGGATGACGGTCAGGCAAGACATCTCTGAGGAGCTCAGCCTTGACTGAAAACACAAATGATAAAGAGAGAGTTATGCATGATTTTACAGGAAGGGGATTCTGAGAGAAAGGAATAGGATGTACAGAATTCTATAACAGGAAAGGCCTTGCATTTTTGTAAGACCAATTAAAGCCAGTTGGCCTGAAGGATGGTGCAAAGGGGGAAAATGTCTGGGGGATCTTGGAGAGGTAAACAGGCATCAAACTTACGCATGATCTGTCAGGCCCAATATGGAGTTAGGATTTTATTTTAAGAACAATTGGAAGATGTTAGACTGGAGAATGATGATTTATGTTTCAGAAAAATAACTCCAATTGTTCTATAGCACATGGACAGGAAGAGGCTAACTGTGGAGGAGGGAGCAAGTTAGTAATCTGTGGCAGTGGTCCAGGTGAGAGACGATGGTGGCAGGGGCTCAGGCTGTGGTGCGGAACTGAGAAAGCACCCTGTGATGCAGGGCATTTCAAAGGTAGAGGTGGTACTAATTTACAGCCATAATCTTGAAATTATTCTCACCAATAGTGTACAAAGGTTTCCTTTTCTCCACATTATCTCCAATACTTATCTTTTCTCTTTTTGATAGTAGCCTTTTTAACAGGTATGAGGTGATATCTCATTGTGATTTTAATTTGCATTTCTCTGATGATTAGTGATGTTGAACATATTTTTCATATACCTGTTAGCCATTTGTATTTCTTCTATTGAGAAATGTCTGTCAGATTCATTGTCCATTTTTTATATGAGTGATTTGTTTTCTTGCTATTGAGTTGTTTGAGTTCTTATATATTAACATTTTGAATATTAACCCCTTGTCAAATGTATGGTTTGAAAATATTTTCTTCCATTCCATTGGTTGTCTCTTCACTCTGTTGATTGTTTCCTTTGCTGTTCAAAATGTTTTTAGTTTGGTGTAATCTTATTTGTTGATTTTTGTTTCTGTTGCTCATGATTTTGGGTTTATATACAAAAAAAATATTGCCCAGAACTATTTCATGGAGCTTTCCTCATATGTTTTCTTCTAGTAGTTTTATAGTTTCAGGCCTTCTGTTAAAGTCTTTAATCAATTTTGAGTTGATTTTTGTACCTAGTGTGAGATAAGCGTCTAATACCATTCTTCTGCCTGTGAATACCCAGTTGTCCCAACACTGTTTATTGAAGAGACTATCCTTTCTCCATTGTGTGTTCTTGGCACCATTGTTAAAAATCAATTGACTGTAGACATGTGCATTTATTTCTGGGCTCTCTATTCTGTTCCATTGGTCTATGTGTCTACTTTTGTGCTATAACCATGTTATTTTGATTATTACAACTTTGTAGTAAATTTTGAAGTCAGGTAATGTGATGCTTCCAGCTTTGTACTTTTTATTCAATATTGCTTTGGCTGTTTAGGACCTTTTGTGGTTTTATGGCTCCATATAAATTTTAGAATTGTTTTTCCTATTACTGTGAAATTTGTCATTGTAATTTTGATCAGTATTGCACTAAATCTGTAGATTGCATTGAGTAGTATGGGCATTTTAACAATATTAATTCTTCCAATCCATGAACATGGGATATCTTTCCATTTATTTGTGTATTCATCAACTTCTTTTATCAGTGTTTTATATTTTTCAGTATGCAGGTATTTTATCTCCTTGGCTAAATTATCCCTAAATCTTTTATTTTTTGAACATTATTGTAAATGAGATTGTTTTCCACTTTTCTTTTTTGGGTAGTTCATTGTTAGTGTGTAGAAACACTACTGATTTTCGTATGTTGATTTTATGTCCTGCAACTTTACTGAATTTATTTATAAGTTCTAATAATTTTTTGGTAGAATTTTCAGATTTTCTGTATATAAGTTTATTTCCTCTACAAGCAGAGACAGTTTAACTCTTCCTTTCCAATTTGGATGCCTTTTATTTCTTTCTCTTGCCTAACTGCTCTGGCTAGGACTTCCAGTACTATGTTGAATAGAAGTGATGAGAGTGGTCATTCTTGTCCTGTTCCTGATCTTAGAGTTGGAGTAAAAGCTTTCAAATTGTCACCATTGTGTATGATGTTAGTTATGATTGTCACATATAGCCTGCTATGTTTTGAACGTATGTGTCCCTCCAAAATTCGTATGTTGGAATTTAAGCCCCAATGTAATAGTGTTAAGAGGTGGAGCCATTAAAAAGTACGTTGTGAGGGCAGAACCCTAATGAATGTGATTCATGCCCTTATAAAATGACTGAAGGAAACTAGGTTGATTTTTTTGCCCTTTAGCTTCCTGCCATGGAAGGACACAGCATTTAACACTTCTGCCATGTTAGGATGCATCTAGGAGGCCCTCACCAAACACTGAATGTGCTTGATTTTAGATTTCTCAGTCTCCAGAACTATAAGAAATAAATTTTTTGTTTATAAATTACCCAGTCTCAGATTTTTTTTTTTTACAACAGCACAAATAGAAAAAGACATGGTCTTTACTTGAGGCACAATCTTTAGAGATGAAATCATGGTTTAGGGATTTACGTCATGCTTAATTCACTCACCAAATATGTCTTATTCTATACACACTTATATTGCAATTGAGATTTAATTTAGTCAAGTTCTTCATAAATATAATTTTGTTAGATATAAAATTAGTGGTATTCAAACATAAATTCAGTAGAAGTATGTGTATATATTCTAATAGAATAATCAATTTGGTATGGGTTGGCTACATTTGCTTATGATTATATGGTCATAAAGTGTATTTATTGTGGCATGATTTTATTTTTGTTACATTTCATTGCATTACTTTTCATTGGATTAAGTAATTAAAATTAAAACACTGTGCTGGTTCTTGGATTGTTCCATGAAAACAAAGTTAGAAAACAAAAGTAGTCATATTTATTAAATCTATGTGGTTAATTTTTAACCTGCACACCCACATTAAGGAATGTTAGTTGCTAATGTTTTAATTAGAATGCTCTTACATGATCACCGAGTACAAATGTTAATGTTAGAATATCTAGCATACTATATCATTATAAATTTGGGGTGAGTTTTCTTCACTGAGAAGTAATAGTTCAATGTGAGATTGGAAATTGTGATAATTTAATTCCAAGAAGAACAAAGTTTTATATTGTATATATTTTTCAAAGAATTATCAATTAATATGAATGATGGACAGTGAATCTATTCATATGTCATAATTAATCTCACTTCTTGAAGAGTGATATTTATCTACCCACCCACATACTTGGTCCTATTTCTATTTGTCCACTAATCTAATGAAAAAGAGAAAGAAAATATATAACAAATGTCTTTCCTCTACAATTAATTTCTTGACAGGGGCTAATTCAGGTGAATGTTAATGCCAGAAATGAGCACAGTATTTCATTTAACAAGAAGGAATACAGGAAAATTGTAGAGTTACTGAATTTTGAAAAGATTTGGACAAGTCCATCAGATATTGTTTCAAATATAATGAAAATAAGCTAGATTAATAAAAACAATTGCTTATTTAATTACTTATAAATTATCAACAAGCAATTAGTATGTGGGAGAAACTATGTTAAACAATTTACATTTATTAATTCATTTAATTTCGATGTCAACTTAAGAGAATAAAGTCTAATATCAGTTCTCCCTTCCTAACGGAAAGGCTAGTGGTTAATAATGTTATGTAATTTTCTTGCAACTAAAATTTGGAACCAAAGCTGGCTCCAAACCTGGGGTCATTTCATTCAAGTGCAAGCACATTGTGCAGGGCTATTGGATGTTGCATTAAAAAAATTAAACATTTTTTTAAAAGCTTTATGATCTTGAAAGTTCAGGAAACCATGTTTTAGATAATAGATACTTTTGAAGAGCAAACTCATGTTAGTATCTTAATACATCCAAGAAATAAAAATAAAATTTAAAAGGTCCATGTTTAAAGAAAGAAAAACATTCCATATTCATTTGCCTTTTTGTATTTAACTTTTAATTTTTAGCAAACCCATCTAATCAGTGAAGAATGGCTGTCTTAGAATACTGGTGTTTGAGATGTAAAACTTGGCAAGAGGACTCCTAAATGGGACAGGTGTCTGCTGGTCACAAAGGAGCCAGATTTTGGTGCATATGTGTGCACACACGTGTGTATTTTTGTGCAAGTCAAACAGATTATAAGGCCATTGCTCATAGAAAAGTAGTAGGTTATACATAGTTCTTAAATATATTATTTTGGTTAGGTAACCGGAACAAATTTTTAAACAGGGGTAAAACTGCTTTATACCACATCTTACACCAGGAAAAAAGTTTAGCACAAAAACACTTTCTGTATTATGCAAGACTAACAATGTCTGAAATAACCAAATGCAATGCTTTTTTTTCCCATTGAATCATAGAAATTCAGGAAATACAAGAAGTTGTGAAGTTCATAAAACTTTGTAATAAACTGTAGCTCACCAATGTAGGTGAATAGGCTATATTTTTGAGTGGAAAGAAATAGCTTCAAATTTGAATGTCAAAACAAAGTTGGAAGGAAATGCATAATAAATTAAAAATATCACAAATAACACATTTTTATTCAATATAGCATCAATGATAAGCAATTTTGAAAATATGTCACCTGCTAAAGCCTTTCTGCACAAATCGTATCTGTCATGTAATTTTGGTTTACAGTATGTTTGATATAATAGTTTGCTTCTTGTTTCATTTAGAGATCAAGTGAATCTAATTGTTTACAAACCAAATGACACAATGATGATGATTTCTATTCTGTGCTCTATGGCTCTTTTAATTGACACTCAAACAATTGTTTAAAAAAAAGTAGTCAGCTAAAATTGATTATTCTGAATAACATAAATAATAAAAACTTGTTTTATTGAAAGTAAACCTTTGTGCTAAACTGAATTTAGGAAAACCTCTTATGTAATTAAGTGTATTAGAAAAATAGGCATTTTTTATATAGAAAAGGAAGAGAGGGAAAAATCTAGTAATACAATGTTTCTTTACTCAAATCAATACATATTGCTAATGTTTTAAGATACTTTAAAGGTGATATTGTATAAACTTCACTTTTTTTAAGAAAAAAAGAGTGTATTGAAATTTAAGGACATAAAGTTAAGTGTCAAAAGTCATTTTCCAAAGACCATTTTTCTTCGTTATTCTCTGCACAAGAAAATATGATGTGGACAAAATTCCAAAAACGTACTGCTTTTTGCTTGCATATAAATTTACTTATTACACTTGTGACAGTAAATGCCTAGTCATGTCACACAAGTGCAAAGCAAGGCCTTTCTCTGATTCCTTAACTACAGCGTCAAACAAACTCCAAGGAATTATTAAGAACGTATTGAAATATCCCCAAAGCAATGTGAAAACTGAATCTTGACAAATATATTTATGGTGTGAGCATCCTCTGTTTGAAAATCAGTTAGCTTGCTTAGGAGGCAAATTTAAAGGGGAAAGGTGTTAACCTTTACTGAGTACCTAAAATTAGACAGCCCAACAGAAATGATCATTGAATTTCATTGAGTTCCAAGAATTTCACAGAATTTATGCTAACTATTGATTAGAAAGAAAAGGTTTTGTGTCAGCAAGAGTGTGATAATTATCTAAGTTTCACCATTGTGCATCCAGATGATCATAGAAGGGACTGCATATGAGCAAGGAACTGGGTATGAAAGATTATTAATAAATTATTCATTAATTGACGGGCAGACCACAGTGCCAGAGATGAAACTAAAAGCCAGAAAAGAGCAAGTGGTAAAAAGCTGAATTGAGTGACAAACT
The DNA here is from genome assembly GCA_023783475.1 of Daubentonia madagascariensis. Lineage (NCBI taxonomy): Eukaryota > Metazoa > Chordata > Mammalia > Primates > Daubentoniidae > Daubentonia > Daubentonia madagascariensis. Next base: position 34,349,644 of record JAKFHU010002140.1, on the reverse strand, counting down.
CTTGCAATACGTGAATCAGGCTAAAAGTTCAAAAGGAGAAGGAGAGGCAAAGAAGGACATTTATATTATCGAAAACCTTCTGTTTGGAATAAATTGGAGTTTTAATTGTATTATCCCCTTGTCCTGCCATGGACCCTGTGAAGTATTAATAGCCTGTTTTATAGGAAAAGTTCCTTGAAGCTGAGAGCATTTCTGTAGGTTATCCAAGGTTCTCCTGCTGGGAAATAGTGAAACTAGAGTCCAAAATCCAAACAAACTGACACAATATTCCATGGTTTGTCAATTAAATTCTTACAGCACCAAGTGTGGTCTGTGGAACAGGAGTGTCCTCATTTGGGAGCTTGTTAGAAATGAAAACTCTCATCCCAAGCCCAGAACCACAGACAGCATCAGAATCTGCATTGTAATGAGATCCCCAGCTGATTCTTATCCACATTATAGTTTGAGAAGCAGTGAACTAAACACCCTAATGAAGGATAAGTGGAACAGACAACAGGACTCCCAGGGGAGGGGGAAGCCAGAGAGAGTTGAAGTAGGAGGGGAGAGTTAATACCACAAATGCAGAGCACGTGCTGAGGATCTTGTATGGAAAGTCCAGGCTTCTTATATCAGGCAGAGGCAGAGGATTAAATGGTCCAGACATGGCCAGGCTGTGGCCAACCTAAGAATTAAAAAAAAAAGGTGTGAACTGAACAAAACTTTATGAATTATCTGTCCACAGTCCCTCACTTTACGCCTCAGGTACTGATGTAAGCAAGCGCGGTATGTTGAAACCAGAATCGGGCATCTACTTCCCTTCCTACCACATCGGTTCTTCAGAAAAGGACCTATAAGCCCTAGAAAGACGCAATGGCATATCCTGGATTTTTCAGGATAGCCTTGATTTCAAATACTGTGTTATTATTAGATCAGATATCATGTTAGAAATAATAGTCTAAGTTTTGGACACAAATAATATGACTGTTCCATACATATCAGTGAAATGAAATACCTGGATATATAAAGCTTAAGTTTTCAAAGTGCTGATTTACTAGAAATTTTGGTAACTCTAAGCAGAATGATTTAATACCTAGCATCATGATGGTATATAAACTCTGTATTAGGTCAAAGCAAAGATCTATTGATTTTTAGTTAATAATTCATGATAATAGTTAAATTAATCTTCAAGTGTGGTGTGACATGTTTTTTCATATTTATTAACATTATTGAATTTTTAAACTTTCATTTATTCACTTAATGTTTATTGAGTGCCTAATAGATGCTGCATATTATTTTAGATACTAGTGTTAAACAAATGCCTCTGGTTTGGTTCAGAAAGCAGAGACATGCAAATAGTAAGTAAAATCAAGTGTTGTCAGCTGTATTTTAAAAGCCTGTGGGAGCTAATGGATGTGAAAGACATAGGCTCAATTCAACCTGGGGTGAAGTTAAATCCTTCAGAGAAGACAGAAGGCTTGAGCTGAGGAACACCAATGATCAGTATGTGAAGACATTGGTTGGGATAAGTGTCCATTCCAGGGAATATGCCCCAGTAAGCAAAGCTTTCAACACTTTTGGCAAAAATACAGGTGCTTCGGGATGACTACTGTGTAAGATGTGACATGGATTTTGTATCAGTGGACAAGTCTGATGTACAAAAGGCTGAACTTTGCTGTTTAGAAGATGGAGAGCCCGGAAGGATTGAATAAAATGATCCATGTGGCCATTTAGAAAGATAGATTACAGCGTGGGAACCAATTAAGAGAGAAGAGAGATCATGAGAGTTGAAATTCAGAAAGCAATGTATTGATTTAATATATTATATTTTGGCATCAAGTATGTTACCTGAGATTAATTTACAATATGTTTAGGTAATGGAGTGAAAAATAAAAGACAAACCTAAAAACAGGCATCGAAATTCCTCCTTGGGGTAAGAAAAAGTTGTTTAGAAATAACATTAATAAAATACTTGAATGGAAAGTAAGCCCCTGGGGGCGTGGGTTAAAGAAGAAAATGAAACAATGGCTCCGCTTTAGGAATGTGCGGTGAGAAAGTGCAAAGAGGAGAGAGGGAGCCAAAGGTGTAGAATCACAGGAAAGAACTGGACGGGAATCGGCCAAACCACAGATACATTTAGAAACACTGCGTCTGTTTAAGGTTGATGTTACTGCTAAGCCTGCTTAACACGTGAAGGCTGATGTTAAAATTTTTCTATGTAAAGTGTATGTACATGAAAAGTAAACAAGCAATCAAACAACCAAAAGCCTTCATTTACTATCTGGGTTTCTGTAATAGGAAAGTAGAAAGGGTTATGAAATAGGTAGGAAAAAGTGGAAGCCTTCCCCAGTGTGTGAATGGAAACTTCAGCCAATCACGGAGGCCCAGTCATCCACAAATTAGAGAATCAGCAGAAATAAGAAAAGGAGGCACTCACCAGACAGAGGCAGGGTGATACTTTGAATAGTTAAAGACCTCTATGGCATGTGCTCCAACCTATGCGAAAGGATCCATAAACAACTAATATGTCCATAAAAGGGTTATTATCTGAATATAAATCTTGATTAAAATATTGGTAATTGTTTACTTAATTTGAATCAGAATGGAGTTCTGCTAAATAGGGCAAAGTGAATACATATGGTAAAGGATTACTTTGCTACTCTCTTAAGGAGCCATTCGTATCCTTCATAGTCTGTGGACTTCTGTGGCCAACATGAGGCAAAAGTCCCAACAGACCAGTCAAGTATTGAGGTTTTATGTCTGTGTTAGTGTTTCCAACCCAGAAAGTCAATGTCCTTAGTTTTACAGTCCCAGTCTTTATTCAGATCTGCCTTTCAGAATCTGGGTCTCCAATTTCTGGATGAGCTACTGAAGCTAGGGTTTTCCAGTTAATACACAGGCTCTTCTTATGGCCTAATGGCCATTGCAAAAAAAAAAAAAAAAATCAAAGCAGAGATAAATTTGTAGAAAACATCCACCAGACTTACGACCAACCTGAAATAGCCACCGTTAATTTGTGACAACTCTTCCACATCACCCTTGCACCACTACAGAAACACATCATGTGCTTTCCAGGCAGACACAGTTTAAAGTGTTTTTATTTGTTCCGTCCTGTTTTGCTTCTTTTCCTCCCCTCCTCCGCTCCTCACACTCACTCCCCTCGACCCCCAGTGCTAGCAACGAGGTTGGTTTGCTTTCTAAGACATTTTGTAATGAAGACTTTAAAACATTACTTGAATATGTTCAATTTTCAGGCCAAAGAAATTTGTTATTTATCACACAGATATAACCAAAAAGAAAAAAAAATGAAAATAAATTGAGGCAAACAAATAACATTTGGTTATAATGTTTGATAATAAGTTTAAATGCATTGGAGAGACAGCACGTTGGAGTGTTTATAACGGCTGGCTCCGGGGATAAAGTGCTTGCATTTGTATCTGGATTATTCTTTTTTCTAGCTGTGTACTGCTGGGCAGTTACTTGATCTCTCTGTGTTTCAGTTTCATCATCCAAGAAACAGAGATTTTAAAAATCTCATGAGGTTGTTTGGGAATTAATTTTGTTAATATATTAAAGCACTTTGAATTATATGCTGGCACATTAGAGGTGCTCAAAGCAAAAAAGAAAAAAAAATCTCACTTTTTGTTTATGGCTATTATTGCAGTTACTAGTGTTATTACTATTCCATTCCTGACTCTAAAACCATGTTTGACCATTTGAATCACTGGGCTCAGAAGGATTTCTTGAGGAGCTCCCACTTGACCCTGTCCCATGCTTGTATGTCCCTGAGTTGTTTATCAATTTCTTTTATGATGCACCAAATACATTCAGGTGGTGGGGTGAGGAGGGCGTGTTACCTTCGTCCACCAAGGTTATGTTGGAATAAATGTGGCCCCATGAGATGATGTCTTAGGGTCAAAATTTCATTTCATAAGAGAGCACCTGTCTCAGTTATAGGAACTTTGCACAATTTCTTTCTTGACCCTGACTCCTCTCTCAAGTGTACCCAAAAGGCCAGTACTGAGGAAGCACCTGCAGAACCTTTATGAGGGCTGCAGTCCTGTCTCTTCTCCCCCTTTCCTGACAGAGTGTGGATGACTTGGAAGGAAGAAAGCAGCACACTGCAGAGCGACACTGGAAAAATCACTTATAGCATTCGTGGAAACAATAAAGAAGGTCAGAGAAGATTTCACAGCAGGACAGCCACATTAGGCATCAACAGAGAAGCCCACTAAATGTAGTGTTCAAGTTGTCTGTCCAATGTTTGCTTAATTAGTGTATGGCAGCATAATTTACTCTATCAATATCTATTTCAGCTTGCTATAACATGAATCACATAACATTGCATTTCAAGCAACACCCTGTTATTCATAGTGTATCCATTTAAAAAAAATACCTATCTGATTTAGTAAATGTGCATTGTAGGGGTTTCAAGTTTGTTGTTTTTATAATTTCTACACACTTGAACTAATCAAAGAATTGTCTCCAATTCTGATAGCTACTGAAGCTGGGTTTCCAGTTAATATACAGCTTCTATGCTAATGGCCATGCAAAAAAAAAATCCTTGAAAATGACGATTTAGTGTTAGTTCTGGTCTTTGACTAATATAGTATTCTATGATTTAATATTTGTACAACTACAAAGCTACCTTTTAGGCTATACAATTCCATATAGGTAAAACTTATTTCATAGGAGTTAGAATAATTAATCTGCTCACAATTTTTAAAGAGCAAATATAATTTCAATGGCAAAAATATTATTCAAAGTTTTATTCATATTTATAATAAAAAAATTATCTGTATTATTAGTAAAATTGGTCTGATTTGTGGTTTTCAAGTATGTTTTTATGTTATTAAGAGAATATTCATAAACCTATAACTTTTGGAATTCAAAATATGATGGTTCCATTCTGATAGCCTAATGAACTAGGTTTATAATAAGTCTTCTATGCCATAAGCCATTGAAAAAAAGCATTCTCTTTGAAACATGACGGATTTAGTGATTATGTTCCTTGGGTCTTGTGAGCTTAAGTAGTAAGTTATTCTATGGGATTTAATAATTTGTACCAACTACAAAAGACATACCTTTTAAAGGCAGCTTATTGACAAATTCACATATTTAGAGTAAAACTTTAATCTATCATAGGGAGTTAGAATTATAAATTATAATCTGCTCACAAATTTTTTAAAGAAGCAAGAAAATAATAAAAGTTTCATGTGGTAAAAGAATATAAATATCAGAACATTATACTTTTTCAATTTATTATTCATTCAAAAATTAAATATTAGCCAAAATGTAGTCTGGTTCTGGCCTTCTTAAAGTTTAAGTTAATTAAAAAAATACAAAAACTATTTTATTTGAATTCAAATTATTAAGCATTTTCATTACTAAATAAAGTTCCTTTCACATATAAACACATTCAGAGTTATTAATAATAATATCTATCCAGAGAAAGGTATTAAAGACTAGCAGACTCTTGGAAGAAATCACTTTATTACTTTAATACCTATTAAAACTATATATACTATTATTTGTAGCTAAGTAATTTCTGCAATATTTATTATAACATTCTTGTTACTACCATTCATGAAAATAAGCTTAACACAAGACATAAAATTACAAATGTCTATTTGTTAAAATTACTTAATGACTAAAAATATTTGGAAAATAATATTTTAAATGGATAAAAATATTAAATTAAATTGCTCCTATGATGTCAAATACATATGTGTTCCAGTTAAAAGGAAGACAAAGATTACAGGATGTAGGAAAATACTCCCCAGCCACAGTGGATGTAATATTTAATATACAGTCAGGAAATACAAGTGCTGCTGGCCCTTGGTAGCTAACCTAGAGACCTCTGGGTGCTGAGCTAGAAAAGATGAAGTCTGATTTTGACTTCATCGTATAAACAGAATGTCATCCGCACATCAAATTCCACCCACAGTGAACCCCTGGCATGGTTAATGATTATAATCTTCACATTTAATCACGGGAACTCAGTGACAGGCAAACAAAGGTTAGCTAAACTGACAGTTCAGACTGTTTCAACGGAAGAGAAGAAATCCACAAGTTTTATTTTTAAATGTGTATGTCCAATTCCAATAACACTTTTCCAAAGTGCAGTTGAAGTTTGTACAAAGTATACTTACTGGAAAGAATTGACCACTGCATTATCTTTCATGTTGTAGGAATTACCTGGAAATTTGTTAGGTTTCTTTCAAAGGTCTGTTTTTCCAATGCTATTTTCCTGGTTGAATTAAGTTGTGGGTTCTTAAATCTGGAACCAGGATCTGGATAAAAAGAGGATTTCTTCAGCTGAAATTTTTCCCATTCTCTGGTCTTCTTTCTTTAAATCTTTTAAATTGTTTTTTCTAAATAATCTCATTTTACTAATCACATATTTGATTTTTTCACAGAATATGAAACCAAATCACCTATGGTCTAATAAAACGAATAAAAGAACTTAGGGCATGTTTATAATAGCATGTATTCAGAAATCCTTGAAATGATAATAATTTAAAGTTTTTTGAATTTTATACAAAAACACCATGAAAACAAAACTTTAACGTTTATTTTATTTTAATTGAGTATTCAGGATAAATTAATGAACATATATTTAAGTAATCATGAATATCAATTACCTTATAATAAAAATTTCAAAATGCATGAGGATTTAATTTTTTTAATTTAAGGCAAGCTTAAAAAAAACACAGTATATGCCACTATATACAAATGAATATGCTTTGTTTTAATAATTTTTGTACCTTTTCCAATACTATGTTTTTTTTCCTTATGTGATAGGACATAATATAAAATGTATTAAAATATTTTCAGTGAATTAAATGTTACCTGGAATGTATTATCTCTTACCAACAAAGTATATAATGGCTTGCTGCTTTTCATAAAGCTTTAATTTGAGGTAATTCTTAACATATCTTTTGTGGTATCTAATAAATTATTGCTCTAAGGTAGTTTCTTTCAGTTACTTTGTATTATCATTTTTTTCAAAGAATGAATTGGCATTTTTTATTTAGCCTGTCAATATATCTTTGCATCACTATGTGTTTTTTTTAACTTTATTTAATGATGTCAATGCTTGTTTAATTTTTATTTTCTCATTTTATAAGAGAATTACTTTAATGGATCTAAAATTAGAAAGTTACAGGGATCTCATGATTTCATAATTCTATTTTTTTAAAAAGAAAATAAAACCCATCATCAAAATAACCTCTGCCACCCCTTCCAAAATAAGAGACACAGAGTTAAAATCTAAGAATATATGCAGGTGCACATCAGCATTGTATAGGGTCTGCTGTGTATACAATTTGGGGTCCTTTTTAAGAAATATGATACAAACTCATGAATAAAAATGTGAGCATGATCAGAAAGGGAAGAAGAACTTACAACTAATAATAAATGATGACTATATCAAATTACAAAATCTAGAAAAATAGCACATGTTATTAATTGACTGCCTGATAAACTCTATATATGCTTTCTTAATTTTTAGTTGCATGCACTTGAACACACTTCATATGGCAAAATAATATTTGTCATATTATCTGTAGAGATAAGAAAAAGGTTTATCTGTTTCTCCTAGCCCTACTAACTAAAATTTGCTTTTCTTTTTTCATAGTTTAGAAAAGTTCCTTCCTGCTTCACAATTACAGAATTTTTAGCATATTTTGGAAAATCTTGGCCTGTTCTTTCATATCTGAGCTGTTAACAAAACAAAGGTTATGCTGTGCAAACCCAAGAATTCTGATAAATTCCATTTTGCATGGTACTCATCAGAGAAAAAATAAAATGTGAGATAAATTTAAGTTCTTTCAGGTTCATGAAAAATTCTCTTGTGGGTTCATGACAAACAATATGATCTGGAATCAGTAAACATACTTGAGGCTCTTTTGATATCAGAGGTTCCTTTCCATAGTTTTTACAACCATGAAATATATAGATTTGTTTTCATAAAATTATTCTCTTACTTTCTGGCCCCTTTCCCACGAATATATACTTACATGGACTCATGTGCACATATGCCCCCCTCACACACCCCCCTCACATTTAAAATATTAAAGGCAATAAATGACTATCGTAGACATTCTGTGTCTCCACCAAATTCCCCCTTTAGTCATTTCAAGAAATTGTTGGTAAATAAAGATTTTAAAATCAGTGTCAGCTTAAATCCTTCAGATTTTATTATCTCTTATTAGGCCAAGCAAGGATTCATTAAATCCAACTAATGATTCCCAACCACAACTACTGACAAACAACTCTGTTATTTCCCCAAAACAAGACTCAATTAACAAGTGGCAATTGGGATAGGCAAACAATGGCAAAATGCCCACTTTATTTATGGAAATTGAAATAATTTCAGCACAGAGAAACCCCCAGAAATTCCCTTTTTAATGTCAAATAAAATTATATACCTATTTTTCACATTTGTGAGGAAGGACTTATGAGTGTTATTAATTGTGTAGACATATTTGGAAATCATCAATAATGTAGATTGTTATCGTGATAACCTATTTCAAAAAATTGCTCCTATCCTTGTGTATTACACCTATGTAATAAGAAAATGACAAAATAAAACTTATGTAGCATAAATACATGCACTGCCAACAAAACAACAGAGTTTTAATCCATCATTTGTACGTTGTTGAAAATCGGATTTCATGAGATATACTAACTTTTTAAATCCACAAATCAATGCTCTGCTCTACATTTCTTCCCTGATATTCACGCATGCAGCTTTTCTTGATTTCTTCTGAGAAAGGTTAATATTATATAAATTATTTACAACTAAGGTAACTTTACCTTATCTGATATACGTTTGAAATATTTGGTATAACAAACATTTCCTATTCTCATAATTTAGATTATCAAGTATCCCAATTGTGATCAGGTATCTATTTATCAATTTGGTGAATTATTTTGGTAAATGCCATTGTAACTCATCAGAATATTATAAATAGAAGTGTCCATTCAAAGAAATTCTGACATGTTTTTATGTAAAAAATAAGGAATAGTAAAAAAATTGTAGGAAGAGTCAGTGATGATTTTGCGTGTAAATGCAGACTTGAAGAAACTGAGTAAGATTAGCTATTTTAATCTATTTCCAAGGTTATGTAACACTTTGCTTGACCTGTCAATATTTTATTAAAGAGCAAAAGTAATGAGAAAAAAGTCGATGCTGTATTTCAAGCCTGAAATGATAGAGTGATTGTGACAAAGGGATTGGAGGAGTTGTTCATTCTCGCATCACTGATTTTGGCCTGTAGATATTTAAACCGGTGCAACGGACAAGCTGAGAATGGATGGGTAACCCAGGTAACTTTTTCAATTTTATAGCCGCAGAAGCAGGACACAGTGACTTACAATCCTGAAACATGTGCTGTCTCTCCAAGACAGGAAGAGGAGACATTGAGGAACAGACTGATCCACTTTCTCGACTGGGTAAGAACTAAAGACTGTGAAGGGTACCGAGACCCAAAAGAAACAAACAAATATGAACATGAAATAGGAGTTCACTGGTGTGTGTCCACGTGAGTGTGTCTAGCGGGAAAAACAAACAAAAGAAAAAGCAAACAAACACTACTCTGTCTTAGTGAAAAGAAGTTAAAACCAAAACTTATCTGATATGGGATGTGAGTGCTAATGGAGGCACTTTAGACAAGTCAGTTAGTCTAAGTATTATTTTGTTTGTCTGGGGGTTTTTGTTTTGTGTTTAATTTTGAAAATAGGCATAATGCCATCTAAAGGCCACATTCAAGTTAAATAAGATGCTCTATGTGAAAGTCTTTTTAAAATCATGCAGTGTCATACAAATAGCAGATATGTAAGCCCTGCAGAGAAGCATAGATGGTGAGAGGAAATATTTGATTTGCTCTTCTCCCAAAGTCTCCATTTCTCTGCACTGCTCACAGAGTGAGCGCCTCAGTTCACTGGTTATGTTATCTTGATGATATACATTTTCACTTCCCATGCTGATTTCAGAACCTAGCCCCATATAAAAGATTCGATGTCATGTGGCTTTCATCTGAGACTGGAAGTAAAATGAAGTTTAAGATACAAAAGATGTACCAGGGGTTACTACGGGAGAGTTTTCCCAATAAACTGCAGTTCTCTGTTAAACAAGTCTTTGCTTGGGATAATGTCCCAGTGCATTCAGTGCGCAAAGTATAATGGTAAACAACTCTATGAGACCCTAGTGCATAAGTATCAGTTATCACCATTCTACTGAGTTAAATATAAATAGGTTGGTTTGTTTTTAAAAAAAAATGTGGTGAATGCAACCACTATTTTCCTTACAGTCTGTGCAGTTTTCATCAGAATTTCCATACTGATGCGGTCACAAGCTCAGAAAAGTGTTTGTTTCTCTGATTCTCCTTGAGTACACCGAAGGGTATCATATGATAGGAAAAGGCCACAAATATCTGCATAAAGCCAGAGCATTATTTTTGCCATGCTGTTTGCTATCACGCAGAGTACATTTTCCTGTCAAATCTTAGTTTGACCTCAGAATTCACTTATATAACATAGTCACAGATATAGCATTATTTGTCATAGCTTATTTCATGTGACTTGTACATCAAAACACCTTAGAGAGTTATATCATAGAACAATAGTGGAAGAGAAGCTAAACAAAAACTGAAGCAAAAATTGAACTGCAAATAAAAGATTTTATATGAGTTTAGCTGATAAAGCAGATTAGCAAAGGCAAATTTCCCCAAAGGAAAAATAAAAACAACTGAGAAACACATTCTGTTACTTGTTTACTTCCTCATTTCATCAGTATTTATAGCTAACAACACATAAAAAGATATCTGTGTGTTTAATATATACATTGCAAATAAGTTCACCCTTTCAGTTTCCTAGGAAGACACACCTCATGGCTCATCCTTTGTTATAGCTGCCGGTAACTTGCTAGGAATTACTAATTACTTCCCAGTTCCTCCTTGGCCTGTGCACTTATGCAAACAGAAGTCCAAACACCATCTTGAGGAAGGACTAAAGTTGCAATTACAAAATGACAGTTAAGAAATTACAGCTTGTACTTTAAAAAGGAGTCTGTTTAAAAAGAAAACATCCAAGAGGGAATGGATCATGGTATGGTAAACATCCAAAGAACGCTTCACTATTAACATTACTGATATTTTGAAAATACTTAGAAGTTCTCTACTACTTCTAGAGAGGATTAGGATCAGAGGAATAATATCTGAAAATTATTGAGTCATTTATATTAGGTTATTAAGTATGAAATGTCCAATTTCTTTAAGTACTAAGTTTGACAGTTGATATCTCTGACATTTCACTCTGACACTTCTTGTTTTATTTTTATTGTGAAGGTACATCCTCAGTGTGGCTTGTGATTATCTTTCAAATTTTTTAGAGCAATTTTTGTTAAACCATGGATAAGTCAAAAATTTGTGTTACTTTCGAATATGAGTTCCATCATGGAACCAATGCAGCGCAGACAGCTCGAAATATCAACAAAGTGTTAGGGAAGGATGTGGCTAATGAACGCACGGTACATCGATGGCTTGAGAAGTTCCATTCTGGTGATTTTAATCTTGAAATTGAGCCACGTGCACCACCAGAGACCAAGGTGGATAATGATGAGCTGAAAGCTGTACTGGAAGCGAACCCATCTCAACCTATGTGTGAATTAGCAGCAAGGTTTGATGTTACTGTTCCAACAATATCAGACCATTTCAAACAAGTGGGCAAGGTAAAGAAGCTGGATAGATGGATTCCTCATGAATTAAATGAGCATCAGAAGAGAAATCATCTCGAAGCTTGCCTTTCTTTGCTGTCATGACATAAATGCGAACCATTTCTACACAGTATTGTTACACATGATGAAAAATGGATTCTTTTTGACAATCGCAAGCATTCGGCACAATGGTTGGATAAAGACGAAGTGCCAAAACACAGTCCAAAACCAGATATTCATCAAAGAAAGCTAATGGTGTCTGTTTGGTGGTGCAGCACTGGTGTTATCCACTACAGCTTCATAAAATCTGGTCAATCAATTACAGAGGATGTCTACTGCAACCAATTGGATTAAAGGATGAGGATGTTTGTGGTGAAGCAGCCAAGACTGGTCAATAGAGACAGGCCAATCCTATTGCAAGACAACGCTTGACCACATGTTACACAAACGATGCTGCTCAAACTACAGAAGCTGGACTTGGAAACTCTCTGTCATCCAGACCCTATACCAACTGACTACCACTTCTTCCAGGCTTTGGATCACTTCTTGCAAGGGAAAATATTCAATTCTCAACAAGCTGTGGAAAATGCCTTTCCTGATTTCATATTTAATGAACATTTCATATTTATGACATAAATATATCCCAGTCCATGAACAAAAGTTTACTAAGCAGTTACTGTTACAAGCCCCATTTTAGAGATGAAAAAACTAAGGAGAGAAAATACTTGGCAGATGTCTCAATAATGTGATATGTATAGTAGTTACTGGACAGCCTAATATGAACGCCCATGTGTTAAATCACCATGGTGTCTTCTCACTTGCAGGACAACAATGAAATTGAATTGGATCTCCTACCAATCCACACTTTTCCGACCAAAAGTCCATTTTCTTTCTTTCGGCATACCCACTTCAAACTTAGTACCTTAAAAACAAAGCATGCTGACTAACACATTCTTTAGTTCTTTTTAGATATAAATATCGAAAGGAATCTACTGCATATATTCATTTTTTTACAAAAAATAAAACATTTGTGTAACATTTCTAAGGTCTCTTATATAAATTGTTATTTTACATAAGTTATTTATATAATTGAATATACATATCTCACAAATTATTCTTCAACAAGAACTGATCCCACATTTTGCTGTCGCACTGTGCATATTATGCAAGCAAGTTCATGAGACTTTGATTCTCAGAAGACAATATAAACTATAATTCTTTGGTGCGAATTTTACTTTCCTTTTAATCAAATATGTTACAGCCAAACAGAAAGAAATCAAAGCCCCTTCCTCTCCCTTTTTTTAAAAATTAAGGTCATATTGTTTTTCTTGCAATTTTGGGAAATGTGCTTTCATTAATGATAAACTATTATTCGTTTCATTCTGATTAGCTACTTCAAATTTCAAACATTCTATTATTTCAATGATTAAAATTATCTTGATTGGTTTGAAGTATATAATCCATTTTTCTGTATTTCAGTGTGTTTTTTTGTACAGATTATCTATTTTATATAAAAGTTCATCCTACCAAAATAAATATTTTAAAGCTACTTTTAAAAGACCAAAGCAAGAAAAATTGGAATCATATAAAAATTATTGGAATAATGCTTATTTTACACAGTTTATTCATTATTTTTTAAAAAATATTTGGTTTTATTTTGAAACAATCTCAAACATACTAAGAACTTGCAAGTATAGGCTGAAGAACTTTTATTCTTCAGTTTGGGTTTGGGTTTGGGTTTGGGTTTGTTTGGTTTTGCCTCGTATTTAGTTTCAAGTTAAGCATCTCTGTCAGGAAGTAATGTTGTGTTTTTCTCATTGCATCCTATTGGGTAGAGCACAATTTCAATTTGCCCATTACTGACAATGCCCACTTTGATCACTTGATAGAGTGAGTGTCCATCAAGCTTCTCACAGCAAAATTACAATTTTCCACTTTGTAAGTAATAAGAACTTTATGGGAAGATACTATAAAACTATGTAAATATCCTGTGCCTCAAAAAACTTTTAATTCTTTGATTTATTTATTTGTATTTTGATTGACTCAGGTTTTATAGTTCATCCAATGGATTAAAATACGTTGTTAGAATAATTGATTTTCATGCTCAAATTCTACACAATTTGCCTGATAGAGTCCTCTTCAGGAAAGATTATCTGTCCACTTGACCTGTCATTGTCATTCTTTCAGCACTGTCTTGTTTTGTGGCACCAAAATAAATTCCAGACTCATCTAGTTTTTTTTTTTTTTTTTTCCCGCCTCAGGTCTGGAAAAGGAGTCCTGTTCCCTATTATTGGAGAATGGCATTTAAAAGCCAAATTCCCAGAGCTAGATGTGCTCATTAAGGCTGAAGACCCTCTCTGTGGACAGAGTTAGTGAATACACATGTATGTGTGTATCTGTTTGCATGGATGTGTATACACACTCACATACACATACAGAGAGAGAAGTGAGACATGAGTCCACACTGATACTACTCCCATCCAACACCACAAAGGGCACTGTACTTTTTACATTTTCACATTTGTAAGATCCTTCTCCAAGAGTGAGCATTCTGGCTTTTGTTATCCTTAGCATATTAACTTATTTGGTAAAATCTTCTGTATATTGCTGTATGAGAGTTCTTCAAGGAAACAGAACCAACAGGAGATTGTATATGATTTATTGTGAAGGTTGGCTCGTGTGATTATGGAGGCTGAGAATCCCATGATCTGTTGTCTACAAGCTGAAGACCCAGGAAAGCCAGTGGTGTAATTCAGTGTAATTTAGTTCAAGGCAGAATGCCTGACAGCCAGGGTAGCCGAAGATGTAAATTAATTAATGAAAGTGGGAAGGAAAGACAAAATGGTGTGCAAAGACATTAATTCGCCTCTCTCAGTCCCTTGACAACAAAAAATAATAATAATTCAGTATATAGCAGAAGGAAATACGACTGATTTTTAAATTTGTCAAAAGCTTGGCAGGAAGAAAAATGTTATTGTTATTTTTTAAGCATCCATGCTATATTCATAAATTTTGACCAAATTTTAGGTCATGATGAAAATTAAATAAGTCAAAAATAGAATAAATATAACAATGCTATCTTTCTGCAAACTATTTCCTCAGTGTTTCATAGTTCTCTTTGTAGATATCTTTCACCTCCTTAGTTAAGTATATTCCTAGGAATTTTATTTTCTTTGTAGAAATTGTGAATGGTATTGTGTCTTTGATTTGACTCTTAACTTGACTGTTGTTAGTGTATAGGAATGCTACTAATTTGTGTATATTGATTTTGTAACCTGAGACTTTGTTGAATTTCTTCATCAATTCCAGGAGTCTCTTAGTGGAATCTTTGGGGTTTTCTAGGTATAAGATCATATCATCTGCAAAACGGGACAGTTTGGCCTCTGCTTTCCTTATTTGGATACCCTTAATTTCTTTCTTTTGCCTGATTACTCTGGCTAGTACTTCCAGCACTATGTTGGATAGAAGTGGTGACAGTGGGCATCCTTGTCTTGTTCCAGTTCTTAGTGGGAATGCTTTCAACTTTTCCCCATTCAGTATGATGCTGGCGGTGGGTTTGTCATATATGGCTTTTATAATTTTGAGATATGCCTACTTTGTTGAGAGTTTTATCATGAAAGGGTACTGAATTTTGTCAAATGTTTTTTCTGCATCTATTGAGATAACCATATGATCTTTGGTTTTGCTTCTGTTTATGTGGTGAATCACATTTATTGATTTACGTATGTTGAACCATCCTTGTATCCCAGGGATGAAGCCCACCTTGTCATGGTGGATTATTTTTTGATAGGATTATTGGTTTGCTAGTAATTTATTGAGGATTTTTGCATCTGTATTCATAAGGGATATTGGTCTGTAGTTTCTTTTTTTTGTTCTGTCCTTTCCTGGCTTTGGTATCAAGGTGATACTGGCTTTGTAGAATGAGTTGGGGAGGATTTCCTCTTTCTTGATATTATGGAATAATTTCTGCAGAATGGGCACCAACTCTTCTTTGTAGATCTGATAAAATTCTGCTGTGAATCCATCTTGTCCGGGGCTGTTTTTTGTTGGAAGTTTTTTATTGCTGCTTCAATCTCATTGCTCATTACTGGTCTGTTCAGGAGTTCTATTTCTTCCTGATTGAATCTGGGGAGATTGTGTATTTCCAGGAATTTGTCCATTTCCTCTACATTTTTTAGTTTATGTGCATAGAGATTTTTATAGTATTCACAGATGATATCAGATATCAGTTATCAGATATCAGATAACTGATATCTGGTATCAGATATCAGTTATCTGATATCTCCTTTTTAAGTTGTAATATCTCCTTTTTCATTTCTAAGGGAGCTTATTTGAGTCCTTTCTCTTCTATTCCCAGTTAATCTAGCAAGAGGTCTATCAATTTTGTTTATCTTTTCAAAGAACCAAATTTTTGTTTGTTTTGTTGATCTTCTGTATAATTTTCTTGTTTTTTATTTCACTTAATTGTGCTCTAACCTTAGCTATTTATTTTCTTCTGCTGGCTTGTACTTGGTTTGCTCCTCCTCTTCTAGTTCCTTAAGATGTGTCATTAGATTGTTTATTTGTAATCTTTCTGTCTTTTTGTTGTAGTCATTTAAGGCATTTTTTGCAGGAGGGTTTTAATACTTTTTTGTTTAATTATAATAAAAACACATAAAATTTACCATCTTAGCCATTTTTAAATGTATTGTTCACTAGTATGAACTATATTTATATTGTTTTGCAACAGATCTCTAGAACTTTTCATCTTGCAAAACAGAAAATCTATACCCATTAAACAACAATTCCTCATTTCCCCCTCCCCCTAGACCCTGGCAATTACCATTCTACTTTTTGGTTCTATAAATTTGACTACTTTAGATACCTCATATACCTAATTTACCTCATACAGTGTTTGTCATTTTGCAACTGCTTTATTGGTTTAAATTTTCAAATTTAAGATTTGATGATTTAAGAATTTGATGATTTAAGAATCATCATATTCTGTATTTACTTTGTGACATTTTTTAAAAAAAGTATTTTTTGAAGAAATTGGTCAATTTTTTGAAGAAATTGGTCAATTTTAAATTGTTGGATTTTGGCATGAAACTGTTCATAACACTTTTTTATTATTTTTAATGTCTATAGAGTCTACAGTGAAATATTTTTCCCATATATTTTATTTCTATTCTTTCTCTGTCTCCCTTACATTCCTTCTTACCCTTTATCAGTCTTGCTAAGAGATTATCGTTATTCATCTTTTCAACAAATGTTTAATTTGCTGTCCATTGTCTAGCTTTGTGAGATGAAGGATTAGAACCACAGTTTTAAGCTTCTTTTCTAATATTTTTTAAGGTTATAAATTTTCTTTCTAGCACTGTATTATATGTATTCCTATAATTTTGATATTTTAATCATATGTTTTCTAATTGTCATTGTGATTTACATTATTTGGAAGCATATTGTTTTGTTTTGTTTTGTTTTCAAAATTGTGGGGCCTTATCTAATTACCTTTTTATCATTGATTTCTACCTTAATTCCACTGTGCTCATATTGTCTACTCTAAATGATTTGAATCTTTAAAAATTTGATAGATTTATCCTTATGACCCAG
Organism: Daubentonia madagascariensis; assembly: GCA_023783475.1. Classification (NCBI taxonomy): domain Eukaryota; kingdom Metazoa; phylum Chordata; class Mammalia; order Primates; family Daubentoniidae; genus Daubentonia; species Daubentonia madagascariensis. The sequence goes on along the minus strand of JAKFHU010002140.1, from coordinate 34,332,357 downwards.
CACATGGTCGATTTTAATATATGTTATCTGTTCACTTGACTAGAATGGGTTGTATAACAATGCTGGAGTATTGTTCTTTATGTCATTTAAATCAAATCCATTAATTGTGATTTCAAGTCTTTGGGTAAGTTCAGAATATTTATCTTTTTGTCTATCAGCTTGTAAGAAAAATGTTTTAAAATCTTTCACTAAGATTATGCTACTTTTACTTTCTCTTTTGACTTTCTCTTGGAGGAGCATATAGAATGAGATTGGCCGCAGGAATTTAATAACACCTACCTGTGGTTTGTGCCTGACCCTCCAGGAATTTTACCAGAGCCTCCTGTATATTCTGTGGGCCTTTTTATACCTCAGGTGCCTCCAGTCTTTGTCTCACCAGACTACAGAAAATCTCCAGTCTGCTTTCCCAAATCTTTCTGCTTAGGTTGATAGTCCCTGTCCCACCCCACACCTGACTGTCCTCCTGATGTTTGGTGGGGTTTGGTAATCTACAAGTGGCCAGTTGTTAGAAGCCTCAAGTGTCTGCCAAAGCTGGTTTTTTTTCTTTATTCTTTATTTGATTTTTTTCTTTATTCTTCCTTTTTATGTGTGTAAACCCAGATGCTGAGCTGCTTTCTCTTATCCACAATAAGTTAGCCTCTGAGTAATACTTCTGCAGATCACTAACCTGAACAAGCTTCTCCCCTCTCCAGATTCGTAGCTTCTCTGCTTCCCTTGTCTTTGCATTATTCTGCTACATTCGAAAGATAATATATTATTATTTATTCCATTTTTTCTAGTTTTTTATGCAGATGTTCCAATCTATCTCTTGGATTGGAACAAAAGGTTTCAACCAGGTATTCTATTCTACTTGGAATCAGAAAACGCTTAGATTCAGATTAATGTATCATCTCCTTGTTTCTTTTATTTTCTCAACTTTATGCAGGAGAGTTTTTCCTGAATCAGATATATCTACCTCTCTCTTTGTCTCTCTCTGGAAATGAAGGCAGGGAAGTGTTTTCAATTGCCTGGAATTTTCTTATAGCTCAAGTTTTATGAGTAAATTAGTGTTTCTTTGCTTTTCCCTAACCAAGTGAGAATAAAATCTGCATAAATAGTTTTTGCTTTTTGTTTTATTATTTCTGTTGTTATTTTGTTGTTTCAAATGCAAAACCTTTTCCCCCTCCACAGAGATAGGTTATATCTGATAAATACAGATTTTCTCTGTGACTCCTTATTGGATCTGCAGAGTGGAATTCTGAAACCAAACAGGATTTCAGTGGCTCACTGCTGTCAGTCTATCCCGTCCTTTCCCACTGTTGTGAACAAGTGGTTTGGATTTTGCACCTAGCCCTTGAGATTTGCATTTGACTGGATCTTTTTGGATCACTACTATTTGAACTCTACCTCCATACCTTCTGCAAGGCTCTTTGTTTTCTTCACACATCCTGGAATGTCATCTGGCTTGTCCTTGTATGGAGGCTTTATTTTCTTCTTGTTTCATTTAAAAAAATGAAATATGTTATTTTGGTTTTAGTTCTCCTTGTTGCTTTTAGATAACTTCTAGGAACAGAAGGGTAAAATGCCAGCTTTACACATCTTCAAAGACAGAATTAGCAAGTCCCACTCTACTAATTCCCATATTTTAAGGGTAAGGTATACAATATGCAGAGGTTTGGGTCTCTAAAATATTTTCCTAAATCCTCGAACTCTTTTATAAAAAAGATGCACCTGTTTGTCCATATGCTACATTTTTCTTTGAATATTTAGATAGTATCTTATTTACATAATAGCCAAAGATTAAAATATGTGAGACTAAATCAGAGATATAATAAAAGAGAATGATAATTCCCATGAAAATCAATTAAAATACACACACGGATGAACCCAGAAGAGATGCTACAACAATAAAATTAATAATCTAAAGTAAAACTTGGAGGACCATTAGAACTAACTGCAACAAACCACTCAATTGACAGCTCCTAAGGAATTGTAGTGATTTAGAGAAAGAAGATGCTTAAGAAAATTCAATTGCCTCTGAATTAAAGGCAAGTTACACTGTAGTTTTTAATTGTGTCAAATTTTGTTTCCAAATACTACAAATCCTCAAGGTAGAGAGGGGCTGACATCGTTGATGTAAGGTACTTGATCAGGTGATTAGCCAGGCATGAGAAAACACTAAGTCCTACTCTCCAAATCTTTCCAATCCACAAATACGAACAACTGAAAAGATGGGGAAATCCAAAATAGTTACCTTTCATTTTTCTTTCAAATCACTTTTCAGGCAGTTCAATCTTTTAAAATCTTTCATTATATTACTATAGGTTAGAAATGAAAAGGATAATGGGTTACCTTCAGGAATTTTCAAAATCTCATGGAGCAAATATAAATAAGTTGAATTTTTAAAATTAATATTCTGCATATATATCTTACCTTAGAACACTCAGAATATCTTCTTAATGACCTTGTTTGTGGTATCATTGCAACTGCTGGCAAGCTCTTGCTAAAGGAACTTTCAAAAATTAACAATAGTTAAAAAGCAGGAGGAGATAATTACCCTCATTAATGAGGTTGCTTTCCAGATTCCACCACAGCAGCTCTCCCAGCAGGAGAGCCAGGCTATTTTTATGTCAGATATACTTACCCTTGACATTCCTTAATTACTTTTCTTAGTTTTTCCTCAACTCACCTTAACTGCCACGACTTCTGTGGCCCCCAAACTGATCATCAGTTGTCATAGTTCAGATGACAATAACCCATTGTTGGACTTGATAGCACCCTCACCCCGAAAAGGTTAAGCTTTTTTTAAAGAAATTATATTCACAAATGCTATATTAAATCCCCACTTTTAAGTTTATTTTTTTACCACTGTGAGTAAAAAAAAAATAAAACTTTAAAGGTAAAGATTTTCATTCATGTACTCAATTAAAAAAAAAACAGTATTATAAAGTCTAATATATGCAATGATGCTTCCAAGGGGGTAAGTGAGAGACAGAGAGAGTTTGGAATAATATCAACAGTTACAAAATTACTGAGGGCTCAAGATTTCTGTGTATTGTTTAATTTCTTATTTTCTTAAATTCATATAAAATGCTGATGTTGTTTAAAATGAATTAGTTGATTATTACAAATTTGATAGCTTAAGGTAGAATCGGTAACTTGCCTAAATGATAAATCCTGGATTAAATCCTATAATATCGACATTTGCTAATACAGTGGCATGTTATTTTGGGGAGTAAAATAAATCCCCTGATAGTCTTATCTTGTATTTCATAAATTAGAAAATATTAATTATATTTGACAATAAAACAGTAATGATAACAGCAGTCAGTTAGTTTGATATGTTTTGTAATGTAGAGATTTTGTTTATTTGTGGGAAATCTTCAAATGTTTACCAATATAATGTAATAATACAACAGAGTTGGTTCCTGAAAAGCAAAAAAAGAAAAAACTTAAATGACTCTACAGAAATCATCTTTGACTTGCAAAGTTGTAAATCAAGTTAATAAAGACCTTCAAGTGGTTCAAAGTGGTATCAAAGGCTAACAGAGCTCAGAACTAAGGGCCAAATGCAGATATCTTTGATCCCGTATAATCAGTATCATTTTCACGGTTCTTGTTCGATGTAATCGAACTCAGACTTGACATCTTACATACACTATCTACAATCTCTAGGGAATTATTTACAATCTCTTAAGACATATGTTTTAAATTTCTTTTAGTACTGGGAAGAGTTTGACACACTTGTTATCATTATTAGCATAGTGCCTCATAAGAGTAAAATTAATAAATGATGTTAATATTAATAAGGGTGCATGCCTCTTGAATACAAGTTAAAGGAAATTGTGACTATAGGTGACAGAGCCCTCCCTTCACATAGACTCTCATAATCATTGGTATACATCTGAGGCACACCCGTGTAAAATTATGCTATTACCTATTTCTGTGGAATATCAATTTTGTCCATGTAATATCATGTGGACTGATATGGGACATTGACATTGATTGCCATCGTCTACCATAGTATCATAGCTCTAACTAACCAAGTTTACCAAAATGCATCAGACAAAATGCATTTGTCCACACGACACCAAATCTTTTAGATAAAAACTAAAATAAAAAAGATGAAATCATCAATTTACTATCTAAGTTTTGCCTCACTGCAGTTGTGTTTTAATTTTAAGTTTTTAATTCTTGCAGTTTATTATAGTGTTTCTCTGGTCTTTTAGTTTTTCTTTGATAATGTTTTCCACTGTACCTAAAAGTTCCTCAGGACACACTACAATCTATTATAATGGAAAAAAAATGAAATTCATGAAAGAATTACATGTTCTCAGGAAGAACTCATGAAGAACTGGATTTATATTCTGATTTTTTCAAGTTATCTATTTTACATCATAATCATGCTTATTAATTTCAGTTTCCACATGTTGGGTATAATAATATCTGTGTTCCAGAATTATATTCAGGGTATCTGCAAGTTACACAGTCCTGGGAGCATTGTTATCCCTCAGTAGAGTGTTTACTTCTTTTTCCAGTGCATGTGATTAATCTATACTCTCACATGCTCATGTAACTCATTGGCAAAGTGTGTACTTTCTATTTTTCCTGATCCCTATAAATACCCCAAATCATTTCTTCACCACTCTGCTATATACCCACTCTCTCCTACAAAAAAATTATCATCTTTTTAGGATCACATATGTGATTTGTCTAAACTATAATTCCTCTTCCTTGTTGCTAGTGTATGTCAACTCATAGTCATACCCCTCTCATATGGACCTGATTCATGCTATGCCCATCCCTGCCAAAATCTTGGTGAGTTAATATCTATATGTGAACAAGACTCTGCATTTATTGATGGTATAGCAAATGGCCTTGACCACTTCTTTTCAGCTATTTTCACTCATAAACATATTCTGGAATTTGTCAAAAATCTTCAAAATCACCAATATACATATTCCAATATGAGACACTATATTCTAGCCTTGCATCTTTCCTTTTCAGCTCTCCCAATGAAGACTTGATTTTCATTGTCTTAGAAGCGCCCATCCATTGACTACCTAGCATTTCTCTATTCATTAATTCCTCATATTAATTTTCCATTTTAATCCAGATTGTGTAAAGTTATCAGATATTTTTCAGCTTACAAAATTAATAAATACATATTGCAGATAATTTGAAAACACAAGGATAACCATCAAGAAATAACATTTTGGCATATGTTTTTCACACACACACAAACACATTTATAAATTTGGGAGGAAAAAATATGTAATGCAAAATGGGAAATATGGGCTATTTAGTCAGACAGATCTGGGCTGTAATCCCCTCCAATGTATAGTAGCTGTGTGGCTTTAGACAGGCTAGATAACCTTCCTGTTCTTCAATTTCATCATTAGTAAAATAGATTGAAAAGAATTTCACCTCAAAAGTTGATTGTGAAGTAAATGAAACAATCCTTTAAAGAATTTTGGTAAAATTAGTGGTATATTGTAAGGAAACAATAAAAATTAGTTATTTTCAGGTTATTATTGATTGATTTTTCTCTAACTCTTAGTAAGTTATGAAGAGATGATGAGCATTTGGAATTCCTTTACCTCTAAGGTATGACTTGTAGGCGTGATTTTTTTAATGTATTATGTGTTATTTTTTGATTTGCACATGATATATTTTTTCTATTGATAGTCTTTTCTTTTAAGTCCCTTGACAGATCAATGTGCTGAACATAGTGTTTCAGAGAAAGCCCTTTTTTCCACCTAGAAAATTAAATCAATCTAGTCTTCATTCCTAAGAACCACATACTAAGGATCATCAATATTAAAGAAATCTAACAGGGTAAAGTAAGGCAAAGGCAACATTAGCAAATGTGTAGAAAAATTCTGGAGACAATATAAATAATTTTACATAATTGTTATATTTGTAATATTAAGGATTTACTAGAATATAGAAGATTCATAAAATGAGAAAACAGAAAAGAACCAAAAATAATTTAAAAAAGAAAAGGGAGGGCAGAGATGAAAAACAAGCGTACAGAAAACCAGGAGCTTTTTCTAGAATAGTAAAATAGCTGATTTCTGGGAAAAAAAATTTAAAAAACAAACTTAATGGACACTTGGATAAAATGATATTTGTGGAACTGATTTTAAAAGGCCCTGATTTTAAAAGTAAAGTTTAGACCTGAATACAAATAGCTCTTGTGCTGCAGGAATTGACTGTCAGTCAGTGATACAGATCTACATTCAGCATATGGACGTAAATAAACAACTCCAAGAGTAACACATGTGCACTTTAAATGTGAGAGTGACACGAAAGAGAAGAGCATTTCCTGGAAGCTGGGGGAATAAGTGAGACGTTTAGAAGCAAAGTTCGCAAAGCAGCTTACTTCCAGGCCAACTCTGCCTGCAGTGTCCTGCGAGTGCTGGAGGAGGGAAGCATTGTTGGGGACCCTCCACTGGTGGCAGCACATGCTGCTGAGAGTCATTAAAAGACCCTCCTGGGGTTACAATTCTCCAGCATTTCTCAGAACAAATGGAAATTCGTACCTCACTCTGACCAAAACATGTTGCATTTTCCTAGTGGCAATATCAGCAAATGGTGGTTACCAGGCATGGGTAATTAGCCTCTAGATAATATAAAAAATATGAAAATAGAAAATTTGAGTCAGTATTGTATGAACTCTGAGGTCAGACATTCTGGGTTTGAATCCTGGAACTAGCCAAGTTACTTAACTTCCTACAGATCAATTCACCTAAATTTCATGGTCACAGCTGGACCCTGCTGTTACCAACAAGGGCCACCACCCCAATCCGAATTCCGTGCATCCCTCTTGGTGGTCAGTTCCCCGTCCCTTCCAGTTCTCTGCTTTGTATGCTAATGTCATCAACCTTTCAACCGCACCAGCACCTCCAGCTTATTGTCTGTTGGCTCTTGTTTCCTTGATATCTATTCTCCCCTCCTTATCTAACTTAAATGCCATTATAAATCATTATAACCACTCTCTCTCCTTACATACAACCACAACTCCCTCCCTCCCTTGTCTCCCCATCTCCTGCGCCTTTCACCTGGCAGAACAACAACCTTGATTAAATCTAAACTTCTACTCCACACTACTCCTGTGGAGCTGGAAAAGAAATGCTCCTTAGACTAACTAGTCTCACTATTAATTGGTGACAATGAACCTCAAGTTTGCCCTAAATGCTGTCAATCATGCTACTTCCCAGATCCCTAGAACATTTACTCTCCCATTTTTCAAGGTGATGCTTCATCACTATTCTTTTCTCCGGCCATAAAGACTCTCCTTACAAACTCACCTTCCCCTCACAGCCTTGTCTAGAAAGCTACACACCACATCTATCCACTGACGGGCACCTGCACCCCCATTGCTCAGTCATCCTGCACCTAATCCATAGATGAGCCATCTATAGACTCAACAGCAGGGATTCTCTCCATTTCTGTGCCCACTTGTTTTCTTCTCCTTACAAGAGGACATAATTTTAGTGATTATCTACTGTTTCAATATCATCTTTTCTTTGCTCTCTAGCAGACTGCTCCCATCAGCAACCAGAGAAACCATTACTTTCCCCTCATTAAAATATAAAGCAACCAGAAAACTTCTTTTGAAACCACTTATCCTACATTTCTATATTTCTATATTTTTGTCTTCAATTTCCTTCTGCCCATTCTCTCCTAAAAGTTCCCAACAGGCTTTGGCTGGAATGGTTCACCTTACTGTCATCAGTGATCACCATGGTGTTATATCCAATTGTAAATTCTCAGCATGTGATACAGTTGATTTGCACCCTCCTTAATTTAGTTACAAAGGGATCTTACTTTCCTGAATTCTGATGTCCCTCATTTGGCACTGACGTGCCTTCTTTACTGCTTCTTCTGCTGTCCTTCTGTTGAGAACCCTAGGACCTCTCAGTCACTCACTTTCCTGGTATGTTCAATCCATGCTTTTAAATATTATTTGTATGTTGAATATTTCAAAATTTATTTCTCTAACCCAGGCTTCTCTTCCAAACTCCGGATGAATGTATTCACTGACAAATGCATCTCCACCTCGATACCTAGTCTCAATCTCACCATGTCCAAAAACGGATTTCTGATTATCCTGAAAATCTGCCTTATCCACAGCTTTCCCCATTTATGTTCGTGGCACCTTCGTACTAACAATTTCGTGGGGTCAAGTGCTTCATGTTATCCTCAAATACACACTTTCTTCCCAACTGACAGTCAGTCTAAGAGGAAATTCAATTAGTTCTACCTGTAAAGTATATCTAGAATCGGGTCTGTTCTCACCGTCGCGATGCTTCTACCCCAGCCTGAGCCAGGTCTCTGCGAGCCTCTGCCACTCCAGGCCTCTCACAGTTCTTGCCTCCGTCCTTGCCAGCCCTACAGTTTCTTTAGGACAGAATGATCCTTTAAAAACAGCACATCAGACTTCTGTTCAGAATCTTCCCATAATACTACCCATCCTCCCACCCTTTCTTCTGCTTGAAATGCTTTCCCCAAATATCTACCTTGCTACTTTCCTTATGCCCAAAAGATCTTTGCTCAAATATAACCTTTTCATTGAAATTTATGTTCATCCACTATTTAATTCTGCCCCCTGAACCTCTGCTCCACCAAGACTATCCCAAGTCCTATTTCTGCTCTACGTTTTTTGTTTTCAAATTCCATAGCATTTATCACTTTCCAATAGTCTATATAATTTACTCATTATTTAACTTATCCATTAGTTTTATTGTTTATTGTATTTCTTCCTCTGCTAGATTATATGTTCCAATAGAGCAAGGATCTTCATATATTTTGTTCATTTACACATAGATATTGGTCATTATTTTAATAAAACATATAAATGAATAAATGAAATGAGCAGTGTTATTATGGGTACTATGCAATAGATGTGTTGCAAGGAATGATTGAAAGATTAAATGTGATTTGGTTAGCTGTACGGCTGGCAAAAACTAAGTCCTTCAAATGCTACTATGTTATCATTATCTATATATAAACTTACATTGTCTCACTGTTAAGATAGTGCTGCAAAGTACTAATCAAATAAATTTTTAAACTTCATGGCAACTAAAAGTATTTTGGAGAAAGTATATATGGAAAATATTATTTGTGGTCCAATTTTCAATAGCACTGACACAGAATTGATATTTATGTTGTATTTAGTATAGCAGTAGAATAATTTTAAAGTCTAATGGAAACAAAATTTTAGAACTTGACATATCTGTTCTATACACATATTTAAATATATTTTATATGTATGTATATGTAAATAAAGAGTATTTACTAATTGTATTAAAATATGTACTTAATATTAACAGAACTAAAGGGTTTGTTCTAATTTTTAGAGTTTATTAGTAAGAAACACAAATAAAATAACAGTTAAGAAGTTGACATTGGGTGCTCTGTTGGATTTCTCAACGTCATACAAAAATTAAAGACAAGAATGGTACATTAAGTTACTAAGTTGTTAAAGAATTTTTTAAAATATATGCCTCTTTTTTATCTTCCCATATTCAATACCTTCTAAATATTGTGTTTGCATTGTCAATATTCCTAAAAGAAACACTTTTGAGGTTATGTACTGCTTGTATTTATTTTTTCTTATTCTCCTAAACATAGCAAACACAACAGAATACTGACAGCCCTTTCCAAACACCTGAGAACCCTGACCATATCTCTCATATCTATCACCTTTGCTTTATTACTATCTGCATCTCAGAACAGGCACCCCGGATTGAGACAAATGACACCCAGATACTCCCAGCACACTTGTACAGTGAATCCTTAACAGTATGCAGAGTACTCTTTGCAAAATCAAGCCTCATTATGTCACCGCCTTGTTTAAAATCCCCTTTTTTGCAGAACAAAATCAAATTCCTTCTCCTGGTCAGGAAGGTCCTCAATTAGCTGCTCTGGTTTTCTTATCTTTCCACTCTCTCTTGCCATCCTCTCCTCGCTTTCACAAGGACTCTAGTCATATCGTGCTACTTAAAAGTTCCCTAATATGTCCCCCTCTCATCTCTGAGGCTCTGTACAGGTATCTCTCAATGTGTAAAATTATACTTTCTCTATTCCAGAGATTCTGCCACTGAGCTTGCTGGCTCCTACTTCTCCTTCAAAACTCATCCAGGGTTTAGTTCTAAGTGGAATCTTTGTTGATTGCCCGTGATTAGGTTTTTGCCCTCCTCTGTGTTCCCACAGCATGTTTCATTTTGCCAACTATAGCATTTCCCAGGATGACTATTCCTAGCTTGTTTGCTTGTTTATCTCCCATGAGAGGCTGTAAAATCCATGAAGCAGGAGCTATGTTATGCTGCATTCTTAACCTAGATAGCCCTTGATACAGGGAAGTACCCAATAAAGGTTTGCTGATTGCATAACAACATAAAAATGGATAAGAAATTCTGGCCTCAGGACTGAAAAACACATTAGAAGGCAGGGTGGACAGCGACTTCAGGTCGCATCCAGTTCTGGTCAAGAAGCAACCTGGTATCAAAATTCTACTTGGAATCTCAAGGCTTGATAATTCTATCCCAGCTTCTATTCATAATTACTTTGACTAAAATTTAAAATTTTTTTCTATGGTTCTCCTTTCCTATTTTCTATTTCACTCGTATTCTTTGATATTGACTCAAACATTACAGCTGACGTTTTTACCAAACATGTTTACTGTGTTTTTAGTTTTTGCTTTTCTGGTGAAGATAGTCTTAGTTTCATCAAAGAATTTTCTTCCCCTTCACTGACCTACTTGATGCTTGAATTTCCCCTCAGAATATATCTTCTATCATTGCCTATTGGAGTTAAAGCCACTCACGGTCCCATAGTATCTATATTTCCAAGGAGGGTCAAAGGTAAGGTTGCTTTCAAAGATTGTCAACACAGAATTTATAGTGTATCTTTTAACTTTTAAAACCTCTTCTTTGACATCCATTTTGCTTAACTATTTTATTCTTAAATCATATTTGCCATTGGCTTCTACAAAATTCCAAGCCCCTACCAGCATTATTTAATTTTTTCACATGCTGTCTCCACCTGAATTACTGCCAACATCTGAATTATATTTAGTAGACAACAGATACTATATCTGGCCTTATAGAGTTTTGGTCTACTCTACTTTAGTCAGTGTCTTTTACTCCTCTTCCTAATTTCATAGCCTGGTCTGAGGTTTCATGGATTCAACTGTTCCTACAACCATCTGAAGAGCAATTCAAATTTCTGTTCTTTCACTTTACATACCTAGGTAGATCAAGCACATGAATGCATATAAACATCCATATTCTCTGCTTATCTACGTGGAGTTTGAGCAATGCTAAACACCCAAGCAAATAAAAAAGCAAATGTGTTAAGTCCGGTTTGGGTGTGTTGAGTGTGCCATATTATATATGATCCAGCCTGGCTGGATCCTCGGAATCAGGAAACAGCCTTATTGATAATTTGTTGCTACTTGCAGTTTTCACAGCAGCTACTCAAAGTTCACTGTTCTGCCCAATTCCACCTCCCTACCTTGTTCATTACCCTGCCCCAACCAGGCATCCAATTTCAAATGAGAAAATAAAACTTAACTGGGCAGAATTTGTTAACTTTCTGCACTGTTTCTTCTACAAAGATATGCCACGTGGTAGGCTCAAAATGAGAAGAAGCATTTGTCCTAATAACATTCTCCTCACCTTACTACGCAAAAAGTTAAAAGGTGAATATTGTACGGTATCCAATATTTCAATATAATTTTTAATAAAATTAAACTAATTAGAAACACAGTTTTAAGATGTATTTTGAAGATCCATTCCCCATGATGTACATTTAATAATCCTATAAAGCTATTATAGTATTAAATAGTTCCTAAGTTTAGCACTCTCTGAGCAATGACTCAGTATGCAGACATTGAGAGAAAATAACAGATTATTGAAATTCTATATATCTCAGTGTAGTCAAATTACATTGTATGTGTTCAGGGCTAGCTTCATAGGTGGGTGACCTGTACACTGACCACAAGCCCTAGTGCTTAGAAGGGCTATTTGATTGGTTTAATGTAGTGCTGTTGCTGTCTTTAAATTCTTAATATTTTTTGAGCAAGAATGCCTGCATTTTTATTTTGCACTAGTCCATATAAACTATGTAACTGGTTCAGTAAGTATTTTTAGTTGCATTCTTTCAAAAAGCAGAGCCTAAGACAAGCATTTGCATTCAACTGTGTACAGGGAACAGGAGTTGAGGTGCTAGGAAGAGTGAGCTCATGATCTTGTGGGCAACTGAATATCAAACTCTCTGTGAACCCTCTGAGGAGCCACGTGGAATGTAGCTCCATTCCACTGTCTGTCTGAGACACAGAGCAGGGACCACTGGCACAGGGCACCCACAGCACCCATTGACTCTCTTGCACTTCCAGGTTTGCACCTACTTAAATGAGGGGGGCTCTTGCATGTGTTCTAACATGGTACAGAAAAGCTCTTTTCCAACGTGGGTTGCTTGGTGAATAGACACTGGGATGGGGTTAGGCATATGAAAGATTTATTGAGGGATAACACCAATGGGACAAAAAATAGGGAAGAACACAATGAGCCAGCGGAGACAGTCAGACTGTGACGCATACCTGAGGTGTGCCTGACAGACCAGCGGGGGCTCTAGAGCCAGAGAGTTATCATTAAGGAGCCTCCGGTTGGGCAGAAACGTCTGTCCTCTTAAATTACCATCTTGCATTAAAGACCCAGGAGGAGAGTGACCTGGAGATTACTGCCTTCCCCAGTTATTGGCCAGGGACCACAAGGAAAAAAATGTGACTTTGCCTAAAAAGCTGAAGTAGGCCTTAAAAGAAAGAATTAGCAGGTGGAGTCTGTCAGCCAAACACACCTCTTGCACCTGGGCAGTGATTTGATCCTTGAGGAGGATGTGAAGAACACATACCTATGCCCACCACAATCCCTGAAGCATAAAGCAGCACATATGTACAGCTGAGGTAAGAGGCTGTCAGACTGTACCTTTGCATCCTGGTTGTCCTAGCTAGCAATAGCCAGAGCAAAATGAGTGGGCCAAGGATATGTGACAGAATGATAAAAGGGCTCTGACTCAACAGGCATTTTTCATTTTCTGATAGTAGACTTTTATTACTTTATTGCCAAGCATTTGTTCCCCATTTGTCTCATGGCAATACTCTATTTCTTTTTTTAAGAGGAGCCAGCTCCCTGGCTTGGTCCTTGTGGTTGGAAGGAGTAACCCAACCCTGATGTTGAAGGTGGCTGTAGTCTAAATCAACTAGCAAATACCAGTCTCTCAGACAAAGGGATTAGTCCAGGGATTTAGACCTGATCCCATTTAGGCCAATGGGATCCAGACTCAAAACTTTCATATATACACCTAGAGAAGAACATCTCTTCCTTTTCTGTTGGACTTGGGATGAGGAAGTGACCCTCGGGAGGCAGAGGCCTGCCCTGTGGATGTTACTGCTCCGAGGACAGGCATACATGGACGTGAACAGAGCTGAGGTGGAGAAATGCCAGTCTCTGCTGACAAGTGGAGGCCCTGGGTCAAGACTCTTCAGGTATTCTCTTAAGTATTACTTCACAAGACACAATAAATTATTTTTTTCTTATGCAAGTTTGATTCGGGTTTGTTGTCATTTGAAACTAGATCCCTCTTGAGTAACACAATTTTACTCAGTTTACAGATAAGACAGTTCGGATGCTGAGAGATAAAATGTTTTTCTGAGAGCATGTAGCACAGGGCAGAGTCTGGGACCTGGAAGCAGGTTGTATTTGAATTTAGAGTTCCCGTCTGTCTTCTACTGAATCATACTCTTCTAGCACATATCTAAACAATGGATTTATTGACTAGTTTTTCTCCTTTCAATTTTACCAGTTTAATCATTCATTTTATCAGTTTAATCATTCTGGTATTTTCATAGCATATTTTTCTTTCTAAAACATATATTAGATAGTGTCTCTTTTTTTTCTATTTAACAAACTATAATTGTTCTCTATAACTTCCTAGATAAATTCCTAGTTTAGTAGATAACACATAAGCTCTATTATTGAGTCACACAGAACATGCCTGCTCTAGTATTTCTCCATTTCTAAGTAAGACCTTTTCTCTGGACTATAACTCTGCTCCCAAATCTTCCCCAAAGAGTCATATTATCTTGTGTAGACTCATACCCCGCAAAAATACCAGGTAGTGCTGGAATTTTTGTTTATATGTATCCTAATACCACTGAACTGTGTACTCCTTACGTGAGTGGCTTTTATCCCCTCCTTGTCTCCTTTAAAGAGAATAGTGCTTAATACATGATATGCCCCTAATTATTTATCGAATTAGTTATCTAATTATTTTATATCTGTCACTTTTTTTGCAAGACTTCAGAGACTGAAAAACAAAGTTTTCATAAGGTTTGTCAGCATTATCAAAATCAAGGAGGCAAAAATACAAAAAAAAATCAGTTACCTTGTCATCAATAAGGTATTTTTCCACCTCTTGGTAGAAGTAGATAATCACTGATGAAATAGTCTTTCCCACTCAAAAAAAAAAACAAACAAAACAAGCCCTAATCTGATCTAGCATCTCTTAATTTATGGGAAAACAGGGAGCAGAGAGCATAAAAATGACATCAATAAATAAAATCAGAATAATTTAGACTGTGGCAAACATGGTGGGACAAATTACTCGGTATCATTCACAAACGCATTGTAAAGGACAGTTGTGTGAGCCAGGAGGAACCTACAGGCTAAAAGAGACTTGAGTCTATCGACCAATTACAATACGTGGCTTTTTTTGAATCCTGATTCAAACAAACAAACTGTGAAATGAAATCGTCTACTGGGCAAGTGAAGACATTTGAAAGCTGACTAGATATTTGATAATTTTAAGGAGTTTTTAAACAGAATAATAATGATACAATGACTGTATTTTTGTTAAAAATATGACTTTGAGGTAGATATTGAAATAGTTATAAATAGAATTAGATGATATTGGGATTTGTTTTAAAATTATGTGGATTCCAAGGGAGTGGGTGAAGGGTGTAGAAGAAATGATATTGGACAGGACTTTAAAGACTTTGAGGAAGATAGTGAGCACATCTGGCTTCAGTATATTGTGCTCTTTATTTTTATCTACGTTTGAAGTTTTTTATATTCAAAAAGTTTTAAAACACACTGATAATGTAGTATTCAAATATGTTGCATTCATACGTGGGTATAGAGGACTCAGCCAGGAACCTATTAAAAATGAGTTCAACTTCTCTGACTCCCGTGCCCGTATGAATACCACACTCACACAGCTGTGCCATATTGGTAACTACAGTGAAATTCTAACATTACTTCAGCATAACTAGAAAATTATAAACAAGTTTAGTAGGTTTCATAGATTCCTTCCCCCCACCTGTTACCCCATCAAAACAAAGCAAGTACATGTGCTGATATCACTACAGAAGCCAGTTTTCTGGCAGCTGTTTCTGAGGAATCCTTAAGTGCTACATTTTGGTATCCAATTACACATAGGTACACTTCCTATTCAAAGAGAGTGGAATTTTGGTTGTTTATGAGCATTTAGCTATGGGTATCAAATCAACAGTGTAGAGAAACTCAATAAAATGACTTTGTAAATGACTTTGTGCTAAGAGTGTTTACTTTCATTATTATATAAACAACAAATATGTCTTAGCTTTAAAATTAATTCTATTCCATTCATCATCAAATGAAGGAACTAGCTTGTCTCTATTTATCAAATTTATATTAGATTACAAAGTTATAGTTATTTTTGGTATTTATTTAGAAGTAATTTAACTCCACTTCCCTTTAGAAGACTTACAAAAGTAAAACTGAAAAAAAAAACCCAAAACATTTAACATTTATGAATCAATATCCTAGTTGCTTCTCCTCATGCCTTTAAAAACGGTAGCTAAATTAAACAAAAACAGCACGGCATTAGATCACAGAATCAAAACTCCTTTGGGATCCTACTTTATGCAAATTCCACTTTTGGAGTTGAAAGGAAATTAGAGAAGTTTAGAGTGAGTAAAATGTTTCAGTTCAGGCATTTAAAAGAAACTGGATAAACTATTGAACATCTGTTCAATGTAATCACATTGGGGAATACAACATCTTGAAATGAAACTCCAAGAAAATAAAATAGCAACTTTCTCAGAGCCTAGCACCCAGTTTACGTTATACTATTTTTGAATGACTTCTATTGGTAATTAATCTTTCAAAAACTTTTGAAAACAAAACCAAATCTTTACCATATTAAAACTAAAGATAACACATGGGCAAATAACAGATGATTAATCCATGGCTGAACCAGTCTTTATGTTTCTGTACCTTCTTCCTGGATGAAGGTGACTTTATCTGCAAGTATTAAATCTTTATCTGTCTCACTTATCCTTGGTGGCTGATAGAATAATGGTTTGGCCAGTTGGTGGTCTGAAACATACAGTACACCATTTATTCTATTAAGTCTTAATCTGGCTCATACAGAGAAAATCAGTTTACAAGTGTGCTGTTTTCAATAGCTGTTCTTGGTCATCTGATCCAGAGACCACTTGGCAATGGAAGCTCTTAATGACAGGGAGATAACATCAGCCAGGAATTGATAGCTGCCAGCCTTTGAAACTTCTCTCAGCTTAGATATAAATCATACACAATGAAGGCACAGAACATTAAAGGCAGAAATTCCGTAAAACCAGTTGAGCTGATTAGTACCAAATTACTTATGTTCCATCTGCTAGGATGGTAATAATTTTTTTTAACTCCCTGACTGAAAAGCTTCATTTCACGAAGAATCCCTGTTCAGTGGTCCCGCAGGATGTACTTTATGTATGCACAAATTAAGGGGATGGTGAAAAATACCTAATCACTTTATGAGGATTTAATGTCATCATTAAGAAAACTAGCAATTCATACATGAAGACATAAGGAAAATATGTTTCCAATACTGTGCAAATTTATATTTTGCCATCACAGTGCCAAATGAAAAGTTAAGATTTGAACCTCCGTATTTTCATACATGTATATAAAGTTATGAATAAATAGATGAGGATTTATGTCACAATCACAATATGCTATTTAAGTGCAAGTGTTACTCTCAATATCCAACCATGAGCTGTCCAGGAGAGAAGAAACCAAGAGACTTTGAGAATTCTATTTCTGCTAAACTCTTTCAACATTAAAGATAATTACCTCTTAGCCCAATACAAATAAACATGTGATTTACCTAAATTATTGTGTAATTATTTCCTATTTTCTAAGTAAATTTTATCATGATTTATCTTCCCTTGTAGATTTGCCTATAAAAACAGTATGCACAGATCATACAAACTTAGAGTCTTCTAGGCCTCTTAGTAATGATATTTCTCTATAAATGATACACATTGCTAGAGAATTATCTGGTTATATAATATTTATCATTGTAAATTAATAAATTATAAATCTAGTTTTTATATTATTTTCAGATTTTGTGGATGAGAGATGAATCTATAATTAGTATACTGACAAATCAGGTTGTTGTAACTATGACTTGAAGGTAACAGAAAATGTAAATTAGGTAATTTTTATAGGATGTTTATAAGTAGACAAGAATTTGTTATGATAACTATTTATGTCATATATTTTAGGCTCAATAACATCATGGAACCAAACAACCCTTAAGTCTCAGCAGCTTACTAGTGCAAAGGTTAGTTGCACAGTCATTACCTGTCCTTCAACGCAGATCATGATTCTGCTGTGTGTTGCCTTCTTGTTAGTACCAACCTGAAGGTGCAGCCATTATCTGCAGCTTCATGGGTTTCATAGCAGAGGGAAAAGAGAGGCGAAGTGGACAACACAGCAGTCTGCAAGTGTCTCCTAATAACTCATACATATCACTTCTATGTATAATCCACCGACCTAAACAAGCCATGGCCAAGCTGATATCAGTGTGGAGGAGATCTGTGACCACTTCTGAGAAAATTAGTAACAGCCCCACTGGCAACCAGAACGTGTTATTCCCAAACTGAGTACAAGCAACACTCAAGTAAGGCCATACTGCAAGCATGTTCGAAACAGGACAAGGACAAACCATCACACAATCCCAGCAATGATGTAATATACCCCGCTTTCCTCTAATATGGTTGCTTTTTTACAGATGACAATTGCAGCCCTGTATAATGCTTCTTCCTCTTAGACAAAATATTTAAGATAATACAGCTTCTGAATCCCCTCTGTTTCCAAGAAGAATCTAATTCAGAACCAGCCACAGCTTCCTGAATTCCTCCTAGGATTCATTCTGCATATGCCTGAATTCTATAAAATGCTCCTCCCAACTCTCCTTTCTCAGATGTTGCCACAATTGCTTTGGGATGTACTTTCCCTTTCTGCAGCAAGCTAAAGTAGCCTAAGATGTTGGACTACAGATATTCACAGTGGTCTTTGGTCAGTGACTTTCAACACCTCATAGGAAGAGGGAATATTTTCAACAATAATATTAGCTATTATACAGAGGATGATCTATTTGTAAATTACATCTACAATTGTAGCAGCAAGCCAGTAACATTGACATATGCTCTTAGTGTTCTATGCAATTTATACTTTATAATGCATGACTAATTGAACACTTTTTTGAAAAAACATCTACCCAGATTGACTTTAAATCTAAATTCATGCTTACAAATATTTTTTCTAAATCGTTTCTTAATAATGTTTCTTTTAAAAAAGTCCAACTTATTTGAGTAAATTCATTTTCTCTTTCCCAAAACTGGGTAAAGTATAGAAGACACAGAGGAAGTAATCATCTCTAGATTCTCTAGTGGCAGACATAAGTTATTTAAAGGTAATATGTATATAGCTTAAAAAACTAGATTGTGAGCGAATGTTTGTGTTTCCTGGCAGTTCATGTGTTGAAAGCTAAACCCCCAAAATACTGGTATTTAGAGGTAAGGCCTTTGGGAGGTGATAGGTCTTGAAAGCTCTGCTCTCAGAAATTGAATTAGTTTCCTCACAAAAGATGCCTGAGGGAGCTTATTCACTCCTTCCCCCAGGTAAGGACAGCTAGAAAGCACCGTCTTTGAAGCAGAGGGTGAGCCCTCACCAGACACCAAATCTACTGGCACTTGGATCTTGGAATTTCCAGCCTTCATAACTGTGAGCTATAAATTTTTGTTGTTTACAAATTACCCAATCTAAGGTATGTTGTTACAGCAGCCCAAATGGACTAGACAAAATTTCGAGGAATTCTCAACCAATTCTCTAGATGTAATAATTTCTGCAACATCCTGAATAAAGAATTATCTATCACATTCTTCCATAAGAAATATATAAAGGCTGAAATTTCAATTGTTAGTGTGTAGCAGGTTGATATATGAAAATGACACATTTTTTATCTCTGTTGATGGTATTTTTTTTCCTCCTTTCCAACCAGAAAAAGGTAAAAGCAAACTCTTTGTCTTTGCCAAGAGGGCTTTAATATAGCAGTGCAAGATAAAGTATTATTGAGTCGAAATGATGAGTGGAATGTAAAGTGAATTAATACTTTCCAGTGAGAGGTGAATGCTTGTAAAGATTTGAGACAAGATAGAATATTTCACACTTAAGAAGTTGATGCATGTTCAGTACACATTAAGCACAGAATGCTAGTGATAGTGACAAAAGAAGAGCCAGAAAGGTTAGCAGAAACCAGCTCACACATAGTGGCTCCAATGAGCATTTTAAGTAGCTTAAACTTCATCCTAAGAGCAAAGGGAAACATTGAATGAATGGTGAACATTGTGATATTAGTATGATTGAAACACAATTCTGGGTACAGTATGGAATATAGTTTGGCAGATATTAAACTGAAGTCAGGAAAACAACAAAGACATTGTTGTAGCCATCCATGTACAAAAACAGGAATGACTTAAAAAAAGAAAAATAACAGTGGGTTTGGAAGAAAGAAGACAGGCGGGATACTATTTAAGAGGTAGAATTTGCAAGATTTAGTGAACAATTAAATTATGTAATGAACGCCAAAGAAGAGCCTAAAACGAACCCAAGTTTGTGAATGATGGTGACTTTCAGTATATGAAGGAGGCCAGACAGGAAGTAGAGGCAGTTTGAGGGATGAAATGAGTTTACCTTTGGCATGTTGAGGTTGAAAAATATGTCAAGCATCTACATAGAGACATCCAGAGATTAATTATGTATATGGACCTGGCATTTAGAAACAAGCTTTCATTGAAAATATTGATTCTAGATTCATCTTCATTTACATGGTAATAGAAATACAGGAATAGATACAATTTCATAGGGAAAGTGTCTAAAATGAGGTATTAAGTTTGACTAAGGCAGAAACCCAAAAGACATCAATGTTAATTTTGCAGGCTTAGACAGAGAAGCCCACAAATAAAACTGAGGAGCAGCAACGTGAGAAGAAAAAAAATGAGAGCATGTTTGGAAGTCAAAGGAGGAGAGTTTGGTCAGAAGATGGTATCATTTATATTGTCAATTTTTCCATGACACCAAAAAAACCAGAGGCTGATGAGAAAGATCCTGCTACCATGAGAGGGCACTGTTTCAATATAATACATTGGCATCAAAATCCAGAATGAATTTTAAGTGTGACTGTATTTACGTGAACTGATGTCAGTGAGAGAAACTTGATTCAAATACAAACCAAGAGACATATCAGCAACATTAAATAAACTTCCATTGTGTCTGGGCTCAGGTATAACTGAAATTGGGGTCTCGAATGGCAGGGGAATACTGCATTTAGTAACTGACCTTTGCGTATATAAGAGTTATTTTCTCTAAGGATTTATCTAATTTCAGGCAAAATGGCTGCCAATGGCCCTGACACTAGTAGAACCCTGACATGTCCTTGTTTTGTTGAGCTTGCTCTCTTGCACCTCAGCCATCATGACTGGAGGAATTTCTTCTGAGCAGTTGTGGCCCCTTCAGCCTAAGCTACAAAATGAACGTACGTAGAACAAACCTGAGCCTCACGTACTGTAGAAGCCAAGGGCAGATCTCTCAATTTCAGCTCAACCTAAAGCAGTAACGAACAGCCCACCTATGGTCACAGGGAATAAACTGTTGTTGATTAAGGCTCTTGTATTTTGCGGTCATTTGTTGCCCTGCCTTATATGAAACAACACAGGTGGAGCCCTGTATTTGTCATTTTCCAATGCTACATGTTTGCAAGTAGAGAAAAGTAATTTCACTGAAATAAGGACGGAGGCCTATCCAGGATAAAGAAAGGGTGCTGGGAAAACAAAAGACAGACGCTTACCTCTGTGAAGGGTGGGCAGACTTGTCAAGGTGAGAGACGAAGTGCACACGAGAACTCTGGGTGTGAACGTAGGAGAAATAGTAGTAGTTAGAGGGTGTTGTGAAGTTGAGGATTTTTAGCTTTTATTTTCTGATTTTTTTTATTTTAAGCTGTTCTTTTTTATTTTTATATTATATATCAAAGCTGATAGAATAGCATAAAGAAAGCAGAAGTCGTTGAAAATACTAGAGATGGAGAGTGTGATTAGAAAGTGTAACTTCCCTGAGAAGGCCAAAGCCCACGCGGTGCAGAATGACCTGGAGAGCTGCCAGCGCGGGGGATCGACGGCCACCGAAACAGGAAGGAAGAGGGAAACAACGCGCTGGAAGAAGATGTCCGTGAAGCGTTCACGATGGAGATTTGAGGCTTTTAGGGGTTTATTTGATGACTTCAAGTCATTTCTACGATGGAGACAGTAAGTGCATGTGCTAGAAGTGAGGGAGTGAGTGCAGGGTTAGACACGGGGAGAGGGAGGGACTGCAGTCCCGTGTGCGGGCTAAGGGGCTGCAGGAAAACCACAGTGATGAATGCACGCACCTTTACACCAGCTAGAACTTGTAATAAAGCCATTTGTAGAATATGGAAGAAATTTTCAACTCTAACTGTATTTCAACAATTGAGAAACAAAGTGAGGGCCCCGTGTCAATCCTATTTGCTAGAATTGTTATAATCCCACTGTCAAGGCAAAAGGCAAAAGGCAAGAAAACACGTTCCCACTGTTTGTCCCCAAACTGCAAATCATAGTATCTTTCCCCCACAAAAAAACAAGACAAAAGAAAGCAAACAAGCAAACAATACCAGCCTACTCCCCTTCATTGCCCCTCAAGGTGCCCGCAATGATGTCGACCCAGTCCCAGTGCATCTCTTCTTGCAGTCAGAGTAGACAGAAAAATCTCACATTGAAATAAAGAGGAAATAAACATCCACAGACGGTGAAATGATCGATATGACCAAACCCAGCAGAAAACCAAACACATCTCTTTTGAGAATAATCATAAAGTGGCTAAACTATCCTTTCATGCTCAGATTAATTAGAGATGTTAAATACAAATAAATACTGCTTTGAAGAGACACATGTAAAACAAAATTTAACATGAAATTTTTGAACAAAAGTGGACAATGATGTAGCTGAACAACACGAAAACAGCGCACAAGTGGCAAGTGAATTGCAGACAAAGAGGGATTTAAGAGAAAGTCTTTGACCAAGATAAATAGGGTTGGTTCAAATTGACAAAATGTCCAATTCACAGTGACTAATCACCTATGAATGTTTATGTAACAAATAGGATGGCCACAAAATGTATAAACCAGAACCCTGTTAGAATAACAATGATAAACTAAGAGAAACAGTATTATTCTGTGACTTTGACAAGTTTCTTCCTGCTCTCATTGGTCAAATAGACCTCAAAATAAATAAACTGTTGATTTAAATAATAAAATTAATAAGGCAGAAACAAAATACATGTAGAAAATTTTACTAAACAATGAAAGAACTAAGTATTAAATCATAAGAAGAACTCACAAATGAAATTACTGACTATATTGATAAAATAAAAAACAAAGGACAAACATGTTAAAAGAGAATAAGAAAATATTTGCAATAAATTTGGCAAATAAATAGCTATTAACCATAGTATAAACACTTATGTTTGAAATACATAAGCAAAATATATAGCTTCCCAATTAAAATTTTTAAAAATGCAACACAAATCCTTAATTCCCATTAATAAAAATAATAGCAAAATAAAATGTTCAGTGAAACTAGTAATCAAATAGATGCACATCAGATAAAACACTATTTTTAAAATATGCATGTGGTAAAAAACCCCATGTCTTCAAATAGCCCATACTACTTGTTAAAACGTGGCAATAAACCTTAGATCAAACTGTGGTATAATGCATAAGGAAGTGGCAGTCATGAGCTCAATAAGATATGAGAACTTTAAAACTCATTTTTAAATAAAATTATGTTGTCTTAGGAAATGCTAAACCACAAGTGAATTTAAGGACTACAAATTGTACATGCAAAATGAATAAACTAAGGACACACAGACCAAAACAGAGTTGAATATTGATGGAAAACAATTACCTTCTAAGAGAAGTTGGTGGAATTATTCTCCTATGTATACTTTTAAATATTGTTCACAGATGTTATAAAATATTATTTCTTTTACATAAGAGGTATATGTTTTAATAAATATAAATAAGATGATGTACAGAAGAGAACATTTAACTCAACCAGTTTACATCTCTATTATCAGGTCTTTAGTCCTATGGTGGCCTAGAAATTATTCTTACAAGTTCCTCACATCCTGCCCATGTGATATTTTCAGATTTCTTTACTACGATTCATACCTCTACTCTACTTTTCCCAAATATTCTGGCTCTTGAAAATAATATAAAGCTGGCAGTATCTCCAGGACTCCTGTGTTGAAATTTGTTATTTTGTTTGTTTCCAATGCAGCTACTGCCACTGGGAACAGAGTGTGGAAACTTTATTTCAGTTGAGTGCATATCATCACAACTATAAGACTAAGTAGTAAGTGGTAGTCCTGGTAGTAATAATTATGTTTCATGAGTACCCAGTTTGGGTCAGACAAGTAGTAGAGTTGATAAATGGTGCAATAAATAAAAATGACACTAATTAATGTGAATTGTTTTGTGGTGCCCATTAAAAGACAAATAATAAAGGAAATGATTGCAGCAGTTCCCAAAGCTAAATGCCATCAAGGCAGCAAGAAAGATAAATCAGAAAATTCTATTTGAAGTACTGAAAATATGGTGAGTTGAATATTAAGTAATATGGGTAAGAGAATAACATATAGCATATCCAGGGTCTGGATAATACAGAATTCTCTGAAGGGTCCTACTTATCTATTTTAATTTTCTCTACTCCCAAATTAAAACAAGTCAAGCAGGAATAATTTGGTGTACAAATCATCCCACAAAATTATTTGAAGTGTATTTCTAAAAATAACATGGGGATCATTTGAGCAGGACTGAATATACATTTAATGACATAGCTATCATTCTAAAGTACATCTATAATGACTTTCTGATATTAATTCAAATGTCCTACTTACTAAATACTGGACTAAGTATTAATACTTACCCATGGATCTCTAAAAATACTTTCTTCATGTTCAGTCCAATTTACTGATTTTTATCCTTTCCAAATCTTTTTGAATATGACTTACTCTTTTTTATTTTATGAATTTTGTATATTTTAGAGGGCAACTCACTTTTACATTCATTCTGGAACAGTTAAATTCTTTCATCAGTACACTTACTCTCAGTATCCATTTATATTCTTGCTAGAAACATTTTAAATGCAGTGTCTTGAAGAATTATATTCCTAATAGTACTTTACTTTTAACCAATATGTTTTGCAAGCTGCATGACTGATTCCTAGTTTGTAAAATGCCATTCTGTAATTTGAATTCCCTTGCAAATTAATTGCATGCATTTATTGTTTCTATTAAGATCTGATCACCTGAATCTTGCTGTTTGATAAACTCTCCCTTACCCTTTTGTCCAGGTGACATATTTTCCTACTCATTTTTCTCATTCACTAAATCAAAAATTATTTTAAAACATCCATTCTGTGCTATGGCTTCTGTGAAGTGCTAAAAATATAAAACAATTTACAAAAAACAAGACTTTATAGGAAACATGGAGAATTGTGCCAAGTCTTTTGTTTTGAGTTTAATGTGTGATATTATCACTCTTGAAGTTCCCTGCTTTTGGAACTGTTTATCCTCAAATTTATGTTGCTGCATTCTTTGTTAGAGAAATGGCTTGTGCTTCCAAGTGCCACCACATTTCAATGACCAAATTTTATTGACTGTCAGGTCTTTTTCCCTCTGGGCATTGGCATCTTATCACAATTGCCACCTTGCAGCATTTTCAATTATCACTTTACTGATTGACACTTTTGGACATTTGTCAACATGTTCTCTTTCTTTTGAATGGCATAAGAACACTCTGAAGAAAACATCCAGGCATCTCAATAACTGTGGACTGTTAGGGAACATCATCATTGACAGCCAGCAAGAAGACAAGCGGGCCAGCAAATGAAAACCATGTGCCAGTACCTTACATTCCGCAAATGCATGGCTTAGCCCAGGAGGTAAAAAACCCATGATAGTTTTAGCAAAGAAGTTGACAAGTGAAAAACCAAATAACAGCGTAAGCTGTGTTACTAGCCATGCGCACAAGTCAGCGTGGTTTGTGTGTGTAGAAATATAGAGATCCCTCTGTAAGAGATGTGGATGAATTGCCTCTCATCACTGGCAGCAATACTGAGTTCAAAAGAGAGAAAATGACTTTCTTAAGGTAAAAAAAGACAATTAAAATCAAAATTAAAACCTAGGGTCATTTCCACTACCTCACAATGTCTCTTGTGCACCAGTAAGAATTGCTAATTGACATAATGTTCAGGGTAAAAATAGCTGGGTTATCACTCTCATATTATACATACACATGTACTGTTATGCATAACATGGGCTTGGTATTTGCATTTTTACATATTAATTTTTACAAGTATTAAGGATGAACTTGATGGCCTATGATGTTTACAAAGAAAATGCTAGTAATAAAAGTTTCTAAAGCCCATATAGGTAAATTATTAACTGCAATGATAGACGTAAACATTAAATCAATTTTGTTACTGAAACACCAAATAAAGTCTTAATGAATTTGAGATGAGGTACTAATAAGTGGAAAGATATTAATAGTTTATACACAGATGAATGGATAGATAGACAATAGATAATTTGATGGATAGAGAGAGAAAGAGAGACAGAAATGATAGTGTAATAGTGTAAAAATGCTACACTATTTTCTGGAAAAAAATAACATGAATGATTTAAAATTAAAAGGTATAACTCTTGCAGTAATAGACTTTTCTGCATTTAATAAGGAAAATAAAATATTTTCCTTAATCTAATGATAAATATTTGAGATAGTATTTATATGCACCATAATCATTTTTTGGACCTGATTTAAACCTTCTTGTTAGAGTCAAGACTCCATGCGTTGCAACAAGAGACAAGTCAGATATTTCTCAGATGTGAAATTCAAATATATTTAAATACTAATTAGCGTAAATGTAGACATCTGAACCTTTGGAAGAACAAAAAATTCCCAGTACGGAAGGAAAGAGGTATACTCAGGTATGTTGGTCCACTGAATTTCTGCGTTGTCCAAATATAACTCTAAAATCTACATGGAAAAAAAATTAATTACATTAGTAGAATCACCAAAGGGGAACTCCCTTTTGTTATGAGAAGTTGCTTTTAAATTGAATTAGTTTTCAATTAACAGAATTACACATCACTATTCAACTGTGATATTAAACTTAGGAAGTTTAATGATGTGAAAATACTTTTATAAGAATATCCTGGTGATAACAGAACATTTAAAATGTTCATATTTAGAAAGTGTTAATTACATATGTTTAATGTTTAAGGAATGTTTCTAATAAAGTATCACTTAAAATAGAAAATTATTTTTACTTGCATAATATGATTAATAGGTTTCAGCATAGCAGAATTCAGAATATTATGGCACAAAAATGATTATAGAGCACTTAAAATTCCTTGGCAAAAATTCTTTGTGATTTGGAAAAGGAAGATTTGTTTTTAGAGTGCACTTCAAATGATTTCACTTTTACTATTTTTCCATTTATTCTGGAAAGAAATAAAAATTTCTTGAAATGCATGACTATCTTTTTTTCCCAAATTTTAACAAACAAGAAAACTTGAATTTATGTGATTTTTCTAATTCTTTTTTATAATGTAATGATAAAAGACAGGTAAAGCTATGTTTAAAATAAGTTTTTGCTGAATAAATATAGTAGCCTTGCAAAGACACATTGAATGGCCAAAATTTCTTACATATAAACAAATACAGGAAATAGTCAAATCAATATTTTGTGAAAAAAAAGAAAAAAATCAAATGTTAATTTTATTTTGAAATAAGGAAAAACATAAAAAAATTAAAGTTCTATATCTTAGGCTATTGCAAAATAATAATACTCTCATAAAATTCTATATACTGTTGTATTTTCATTCTAATTGAACTGAGTATCATGCTTACTATAGTAATGAAGCTACTGAGGTAAATTGTTTTATTATGATACAACTCATTTATTTTGGTCTGTAAATATATATCATATATAGAAAAATCCCTTTAACTTTAAAGTTATTTACTTATTGCTTACTGATAAAGTAATTAAATAACTTTAAAGTTATTTGTTTATTGACAGGTGTAATGATAAAATATTTAAGTATGCTTTACAAACTTACAATAAAATATTTTTATCATTAAAGCTTAACAAGCCTTATGGGCTCATTTTAATATAGTTTTATCAGGACATAACATTTTGTTTTGAGGTTAAAATTAATATTTTGAGAAAAAGACAATGAATATTACATTGCACGTTCATTGAAATGAATCTTAGCACAGTCTGGCTATTGAATAAATATCTCTACAACAGAAATTATATTAGAGTGCATTAATTGGCAGGGAATTGACCTAGAATTGATAAAATTTCACTCATTATCACTTTTCAGGCTATTGCCTTTACTTCTTTATATAAATAGTACTGAAAAATAAAATACGTATTATACAGACAGATGTGAAAAGAATTGTATCCCAGATGATTCTTTTTCCAGGTTTGAACTCTAATGACCTCTAAGCACTAATTTTCCATCACTGGAATAAAGTACCTTTTTAGAAGAGTGTTTTCTCTTCTGATTAAAATAGAGAATCTTTGTTTTTTGAAAAGTTGGTTAAGCCTCTGATATGAAAAAATAAATTGTGTTCAAAGATACAAATCTAAAATCAGTCTGATGACAATATACCCTTAATTTGTTTAGGGATTTTACATATTCCTCACTAAATTACTTATAAATCAGCTACATAATGAAATCTACACTAAGTCCAAGCAAAAGCACAAAGAGGTTAAGAATAACAAATTTTTGTACTAAATTTTATCAAGGTCCTATACTAAAACCACAATTACAAAAATGTAAAAGAAATGCTTAACAAAATACAAAAACATTAATAAAAGCTTAAGGTGTTACACTACTTAGTGATTTCATGGTTATTAATCTTTCAGAATTTGTATCTTCATCCACCATGACAAAACTGCCTTTTCTTATTTAAACTGATATTATTTGTAATACTAAATGTGTTTTAATCTATAAAATAAACATACTCTATAATTTAAATATTTCCCTTCTAGATAATTTTACAGAAAACTCTATATGAGATTTGTCTCAATAGGTTTTTCAAATTCTATTATGGATTGGCAATAATAAGTGTTATTTATTGAATGCTTAGTATATTCCGTTTACTAGGCTAAGTGCTCTATGTGCTTTATTTCACTTACTTTCCTCAAGAACACTTTGAGATAGTTTTAACTTCCCCCATTTTACAGGTGGGAAATCCAAGTTTCATAGGTAAAGTAATGTGCGTAGTCTGCCCCAAATTCACACAGCTAATGAATAATAAGGTTTTATAACCCAGGTGTATTTGACTCTGATGATATACTCTAAATCACTAAAGCATTATTCCATGAAGTATTTCCTGGGTTTAGCTAACCAAGAATAATGAATAAATAGCAAACGAGCTGCCATTCCTTGATCTTAAGCAAAAGAAAAACATCAGTAATCAACACTGTTGCCTATTTTAGAAGCCTTGTTTTCAGGGAGTTAGTATTCCCCCACGTAAGCGTGTAACATTAATACAACTTGTAATTAGCTTATATTGACTATCAATGAAAAAGGAAAGTTTCTTAAAAAATTATTATATCTTCAGTTAGATTCATACAGTAGCTCCCTCCCCTCCTTTTTTTGTTGTTGTTATTGTTTTCCAGGAAAGAACGTCTTTAGAATATGCAATGGATATGAGTTTGAAAGAAAAGCAAAGTACACTGTAGAATTCTCATAAATCCAATATGATATTATTTAAAAAACTAAACAGAATGGAAAACTCTAGAATTAGTCTTATCTCAGTCTTTAAAAGATCATCTCATATTAAGGTTACAATAAAATGAATGTATGATATTAACTCTCTACTTCCAGTGCTCTTGAACTCTTATCACTAGCTTGAAATATATTCATATAGTGGTCACTATAATCTCCCTTTAGGCATATTTGACTTGTTTTGTTCATATTGAACATGGAAGATAACAGGGTCTCATCATTTGCTTGAGTTCTTTGTAGATTCTGGTTACCAGCCCTTTATGAGATGTGTAGCATGTGAATAATTTCTCCCATTCTCATAGTGCTGAAAGAAATAACCAAGGATCCTGAACCCAGTAAAGTACCTTTGAATAATTAAGACAAAAATTATTTTAAAGCGGTGCTGGTAATCTTCTTTTTGATCTTGGTGTTGGTAATATGAGAATTTATCTAATTGCACATGCAGATCAGTGCACTATTCTGTATGTATGTATAATTTAATAAAAGATATTAAAACTAAAATGTAGTAAAGTAAACAGAAAAATGTAAAGGATAGGCTGTCAAGAGCTATGTTAATAATGCTTAAGTGGTCAAACTTCTGACAGTCAGATGGACTCGCAGATAGAACTCATAATACACAGAAGCTTAACTTTATACTCTATAACATAGATTATATTCTCTCCATAACATTTCTCTTAACCACATTTCTGGTAAGATATCAATTCAGAATTTTCTCTCTAAAGAGGCTCTGGAATACTGGTAAATTATTTTGTTGGGTGAAGAGAATTATTCACTCTAGGATTTAGACAAGTGTGTAGCAGAGGGAACACCTTTTACGGAAATCAAGATGTTATCAGTTATCTCATGTTTGGAAGGTTCCAAAACTAATTTCAATTGCTAGCTAAAGCCACATAATACAAACTATAAATAACAAAACAGTGGCTTAAAATTAAATAATATTTAAATTCAAACTGCATTCTTAGATTTTTTAGCAGGTGCAATACTTTAAAAATATTTATTTGCTTGCAGGCACATGGCTGTAATCTCACTTTTAGTTTCTGCTGGACATTATGGATCGATGTCAATTCCTCCTTAAGTAAGGGCCACAGACTTCCTTTGGAGGGTGATGGGAGACTGGGTGTTGAAGAAAGTAGAGGTATTTGTGAAATGGGAAGAGAGGTCCAGGATTTCTGGCTGCATGAGAACTGCAAGAATTCTCTAGTTGAGGTAATATAAAGGGGAAATTTAAAAAATATATAACCTTTTTCTTCTGTTAAAGTCATTGACTATTAGAGTTAGGTAAAGAAAAGTAAATCAGAAAGGTTTTTTTATAGCCCTAAGGAAATATTATAGCATTCAAATCATCTTACATAATTTTCATAGTTTTATGTTACATCTTTTCAAAAATGATATAAAGTAAATGAGCACTAGCTTTTTATTTCTGTCTTGGTCACCTTTCTTCTAAAATAAATATCAAATACAACAAATATTTGTTGAGGAAGGAAGAAAGGAAGGGGGGGAGGGAAGAAAGGAGGAAGAGAGGATAGAAGAGAGGAAGGGAGGAAGGGAGGGAAGGAGGGAGAGAGGGAGAAATTGAGGAAATAGTTAAGGAATTTTTGAGAAAAAAAGATTGCTAAGAAAAGTAACTGCTTTCATTGATGTCCTATTTATTTGCATTTTTATTGAAATGATGGATGATATTTAAACATGTTAGGAGTGAAACCCCGAGAAAAAGCGCTGGCAATTTCTCAGGAGGAATCTTCAACAAGCCTACAATTTCAGTTCCGCCCTGATCTCACTTGCGGTGCAGAGAATGGGCCAAGGGGTCGGCGCCTCCACAGTGTCTGTCTTCATCCACCTCTGGGTTGCCGATGGCTTCTAGCAGGACGGTCAGAGAAGATCATAAAAGCCAGGCCAGGCCTCCTCCTTCCTATATCAATTACTTCTGGTAGGCAAGGCAGGCTGTGGCCACGCCAGCAATTATTAGACAACGGGGCCCTGCAAGTCCTGGAAGAAGTCAGGTGGAGGGCATTCTGCCCTCTGTCCAGCACAGTCTCCCACAACATTATTGAGGGCCTTAGATCCCCAGGTCAGCCTGTCTCTCTGTCTGCCCATCTGTCACCTCGCTCACCTCCCCCACGCCCCATCACTCTGTTATCAACAGGCTGCCCTTGGCCAGGGACATTTAAAGAGTTATTAAACTTCTGAAGAATTGAAGTGGTCCAAAAAAAAAAAAAAAAAACCATGTCATAGTTGAATAGTTATACTGAATTAATTTAATAAAAATTAATATAACCAAGATAAAATGATTTTGACCCAATTAAATAGTGTAAATCATGAAATTAGAAATGTTTTATGTCCTACCTGGAGCAGTTCGCTCATTTTGCAAATACATTGGCTACCCCTACCGCATAACTAAAAGACCAAAGCGCGGGACGTGCTCAGGATGCAAATGAAGTATAGTTTCTGCCCTGTGGAGTTATGAACTGATTTTGATAGGTAGATAAACAGAGCACAAAAGAATGGAGACACTTGCTGGGGGGAAAAATGGGCGTCAACTTGATAAATGTAGCAAACCAAAGACTATTTTTAAAAGAAAATAATGGTCTTGCAGAGCTGCTTGGCCTTCTCTATCCACATAACCGTTACTATTAGTCTACCTCATTGTCACAAGGACTGAAGCAATTTCTTAGTCAGATAAGTTCTACTAAGTCTTTTAGACGATATCCCTCCTCACTACTATACTTTAGGTTGCCTGGAGTAGAGGAAGGTCTCTAAAATCTTCACATTGTTATTCTACTTGAATTGCTGATCATATTACAGTCCATATTTGAACCACAACTTCTAGTGTTCTAATTATTTTTTCAGTATAAATTCTTGGTCTTAAATTACAATGTTCAGCAAAATTTAATTTCTTATACTCTCAATTTCTGTATGAATCATTTTCATTCTGATCATTGACTTTCCCCCAGGGCTCCAGCAAATAAAATTCCATTTGTGCTTTTTGACTTATTAAATCTTAAGTCATATGAATGTTGATGTCCCTGTAATGCTTAGTTGCTATCTACCTCCCACTGCTGCTACTAATGATATGTGTTTCACTGAGTCAATCATTACAGCATAATATCTGTTTCTGTTGTTGGGTTATCAAAAGTATTTTTAATGACTCTAAATGTATTCTTCATTTTAGTCATGAACTAACATGACATATTTTGAAAACAAAGATATAATTTCCATAAATTAATTTTCACAAATATTATAGTATGTATGTTTTGGTATTACTTGATTCAGGGATTCCATTACAATTTTTTTCTAAATTTTCTTTTCTCTTTAATTTTTATATAAAAGATTTTCTTTGAAGCCAAAGAAAGAACATTTTAATAAAAGACAAAGTTAATACATAATGTGAAATTTGAGTTGATTTATTATTTTATTATTCTAATTGTTTTACAGTCTAAATAAATGTATAAATATCTGTAAAATGCCATATTGAAAGCAAAAGAATTATAATTTCTTTGTTCAAGATTTTTCATCTTATTGTGATAAGTTTTACACAACTTAAGCAATTTCAATTTAGATTTTTATAAATTTTTATTGAATATTTTTGGTTGTTTTTAAGTCAAAATTTCTCTATGGCTAGTTAAAACGATGTAGAATTTTCAAAAATTCTGTGGGAACAACCATTATTTAAATTGCTTTGCTTTGGTATGTCACTATCTGATATCTGTCTAACTTTTTGCTTTAGTCAATTTAAACATTAAAGAAAAAAAGCGAAATATTTCATAAAATATTTTCTTTGCTGGTAAGAAGACTAATTCTGTTATGAAGTTGGAAAACCATTTATAAAAGAAAATATTTATGAATGGTTGAATAAATACCAAAGTGAGGATGATGATAGTCATTATATGACTCAAGAGTCTAAAAATGATGCCAGTGTTTTGCTTAGATGTAAACTAAGAAAAAGAGATATTCTAATCTTGCTTTGATTATATTACTCCCAAGCTCTTGTTTTCTCTCATAATCTCTAAGAAAGCAAGGGAAACTATGAGACAAGAAATTTGTGTGTGGTTAAAAAAAATAATAAATTAGCACTGAGGATGATATGAAGACACAGACTCAACAGGAGTTATGTTTTGAATTCCTCTGGAAATTCAATATTGCAGAAGGCCTGTTTAGCTCCTGTGAAAGCATTAAATGTATCAGGATTCTGTGTTTGCAGACTATTTGAAGTCAATGGAGCAGTTAGACAATTAGAAACAGTTTTCCATTTGGTTTAAATGAGTAATCACCTCATTTCCGCTATTCTATTTCTTGACATCTAAAGCCATTTATACCCTGCTCCCAGAAAAAAAAAATCCTTACCCCAGAGCGGTAATTTTATGTTTGTGTTGATTTGGAGGTGACTTTCAGCAGGAACATGGTTATTTCTTTAACAGAAAAGCAAGTAAAAAATAATAATATGTTGCTTTCTTTTGAAACTTTTTTTAATTCAGTGGCGGCTGCATTTTGTTTGCAACATGAAGAAATATCCTTCCATGAGAATTTAGAACTATCCAAAGATAGTTCTAAATCCTCTTGGCTTGCAGGATAGCACAGACAGCAAATCCATTCAAGTTATTGAAATTGGGCAAACGCCCAAGTTGCCCTGCAAAAATTCTATGTTAACTTATATTTTCTATCCTAAAATAAATTGGGGAATCCAATTTCTGAATTTTCACAAGAACTTCTAAGCACTATGCTTAGGTAACTTGCATAAATAAAAATTCAAATTAACTGTAATATAATCATTGATGGATGAATAATATGATCATGAACATTAGCTTATTTAACATATCTTTCATTTTAAAATACATTTAAATATTTTGTTTCTTAATTAATTTATTATTTATTCTCAAGCCATGATATGTTTAGATTAATTTACCAATTGATTAGTTTTCCCAAGGTTGTAGATATTCGGTATTGTGCATCTAGAAATATAATCCATCCATAACACCTGATTCTTTCTCTGGAATTTAATATGTCATACTATATTTTTGGAGAACCAGGTGGGACAACGAGGTAGAGCTCATATCATTTAAATTCTACCATTAGTAAGACTAGAACACAATACGTGTCTTTTGAAACTTATTAGGTATATTTTATATATATATATATGTATATATATAAAATAATTTGATAAAATCCAAAGAAATATAAAATCTTACTAAAGGAGAAAATGCATTATATTCCAATATAAAATTATTTAAAAATTGAGCATCTTGTGAATCTTTGAAATTTGGAAAATTTAATGTTGGTGTAATACATAGAGAGAGAAAATAAGTAACATGATTTATTATTGTCCTATAAATTATGTTTTTTGATCATTTAATAATACACATGAAAGTATGATATTTCAGAAAGACAAATGATACTGCACATGTTCTCTACACATGAAAGTATTAGTGATAAAGCTCAGGACCTTATCATGGTCAAGATACACAAGAACGTACAGTCGAGATGATTTTCCTAGATTTTATAGGGAAAAATGAAAATCTATGAGTACACATGTAGTGGTAATAGAAGGGTGATTGTATGTGGCTGGGGAACTGCAACACAGATACAAAGGCATAATATGTCCTCTGCACCTTATTGCTCCTGCTAATTTGTATTTGCACAGAGCAAAGACTGAGTAGTGCAGGTCAAGCTCTTCTCATACTGGTTGTACTGGAAGGGGAGACAGCAATTCAGTCAATGAAATGGCCAACGGTATGTGAGAAGCTCAGCAGGGAAAGTGGAACAGAGAGACTCTCTATATGCATTTCAATCAAAAATGAGTTAAATAAGTCCAAAATATTGTTATTTTGTCCTGAAGAATTATCAGTTTTTACTTGGCATTATATACTTTAAGATTTATTATATATTATTTAGTGGTTATTGATTTTCTTTTCCAATAGCAAGTATATAACAACTATTCCTAATAATTGCATAAAAAATACAGTACAAATCATAAATCCACAGAGGAAGAAGGCAAGTCCTAACCAGTAACCTAAAGGAATCTCATGAGAAAGGTCCTACTGACACAATGTGATAGTTGCAATTAAGAGCTAGCCATTCCTTTAACACATACTGAAAGGAATTTCTATGAACTGGATATTGCCCCAGAAACTGACTGAGCTTGGGAATTGTGGCCTCTTTCTCCCCAAAGTCATAATCTAGAAGAAAAAGCAGCCAAGCAAAAAAGATAAATAAGAATACACAGTGGTAAAATTATATAACACTTTATAGCTGTGAACAAAGTGCTATGGGAATTCAGAGGAGGGTTCCAGTAACTCAACCCAAATAGAGGATAAATTTAATAACTAAATTTTCAAGGATATAACGTTATAAATCAGTATTATAAATAATTTCTTTTCAAAGAAATGACTAGTGTGAATTTTATATCATGTTTATAGTAAATTATGATCATTTCATACCATTTTCCAGTATCTTATTTAATTATGAGGATAAACTTGGTTCTCTTTGCTCCATAAGATAAAGATTGATAAAATTATTAGGAAAAATTGTCAAAGTCTGAAGCATTCTACCTATTGTCAATGTTCTTACTCTGGATATTAATTCTTATTTAAGATCATAGTTTTTATTATAGTTTTCTAACTATTTAAGTATAAGTTGAATGAATTTATTACACTTTCATGTAGGATTTAGCCTTCACATCAAAGATGGTGTTATACATTGTATTATAATAACACTGAAAATGTTCCCCATCCATGCCTTCAATAATCTTTTTCACTAGTGATGATGAATTTCCATTGATCCATCCACAATCCTTCTTCTGATCTTGGAATCGGCAACCTTCATTTGTTACAAATTTGGCACGTGTTCAGCTATGTTCAGTGGCCACAGAATAGAAACAACTGGCTTTAATGGGAATTAAATGTGAGAACTTAGTCTCATTAACACCATTGTATAAACTGCTGACCTACCAACAAACTTTCAATCAGTTTCCAAGTGAAGAAGGACATGGATGCATTGTACAAACATATATTTTTGACATGTCCAAATAAAACTTTTGAAATTGTTAACCATAATTCAGCAAAAAGTGTCATAATAGAGACTACTTTTCTGTTACTGGCATTCCACGCTTTAAATTAAATAATTTTTTAAACGTATAAGTAGTTTACCTTCTCAAATTTTACTAAACACAAAATGTAAGTAATTATATACTAGCTTAATTGCTCTCACCTACACTAAGCATCAGTAGACTTAAGTCAGTAATACAGAGATGATTAGAATGATAAAATCATTAACACAACTATTCAGATGAGATGTTATTTTTATTGTGTATATACAGCATGCTTTACAAATATCTAAATTATGAACAACCAACACAGACAGACCTGAAGCATAAAAGACCCGCAGGTAGGTCCTCTGGGAAAATTCTTTTAGCACTTGTCTGAATTTAGAACACAGACAGAGAGAATAATACAAGTTATCACCTCATATAAACAAGTTAAGTAGTCTTCACAAAGACTTAAGTTAATCAGCACTTGTTACCCTTTAGAACTGGTTAGCCTGCTGTTAACTCTCTCCCAAACTCTCTCAAACATGGTGTTCCATTTTGCTGTTAAGCATATTAATGTAGTATATTTTTGATCTTTTTTTTGTTTTTTGAAATTTTTTATTTTTAATTATTATGGATACATCATAGTATATCTTTATAGGGCACATGTGATGTTTTGATACAGGCATGCAATGTGAATTAGTCAAATCAGGGTAATTGGGGCATCCATCACCTTAGGCATTTATCATTTCTTTGTATTAAGAATATTCCAATTCCACTCTGTCAGTTATTTTAAAGTACATCCTAACTTATTATTGATTATAGTCACTTTGTTGTGCTATCAAATATTATTCATTCTGTCTACCTATATTTCTGCACCCATTAATTATCTCCACTTTATCCCCCCTTCCCCGCTACCCTTCTCAGCCTCTGATAACCATCATTCTACTCTCTGTCTCCATGAGATCAATTGTTTTTAATATTTATCTCCCACATATGAGTGAGAACACGCGGGATTTGTCTTTCTGTGCTTGGCTTATTTCACTTAACATAACGTTCTCCAGTTCCATCCATGTTGTTGTAAATGGCAGGATTCCATTCTTTTTGTGGTTATAGAATATTCCATTGTGTATGTGCACCACAATTTCTTTATCCATTCAGCTGTTGATGGGCAGGTAGGTTGATTCCAAATCTTGGCTGTTGTGAATATGCTGCAATAAACATTTAAATTTACTAAACTGCACATTTTACTGATATCCCTGTTTCCCATTGATTCTTGCATCCCACTATGTTATGGGTTACTTTTCTCATTTTTTGCTTTATATTTTTTAGGCATTATTTCCATCATATCACAAATAACTATAACAACTGCATGAAAGTAAAGCTATGTCAAATTGATTTTGTATATTATCCTCACTCATGAATAATAATTTGAAGTATATGCAATTCTAGGTTCAAAATTATTTCAGTGCTTTGACATTATTACTTCATTATCTTCTAGCACGTAATGGTGCTGAGGAGAAATCTTGTGCAAAATTGATGCCTAGTTTTCTTGTAGGTAATCTACCTTTTCTTGCAGATGTTTGTTTGAGTTTCTACATTTCCATGATATTCTAAAATTGATGCATACAATTTCTGCTTTTTGATCTTTTATTATTTGTGTTATTATTTTTCAATTATGTGCATAACTAAAATTGTTGTTTTTTCCTTATACTATTTTTAGAGTATTTTTTTGACATTATTATTTCCTAGGAAATGAAAAGTGTTTGCCATTGCCCCTTGACTTTCCATATTCTTAATGAAGAGTCTAATTTAGTCTTGTTTTCATTCTTTTAGGGCTGGTGACTTGTTTGGGTGATGTGTGACTGATATCCTTTGTGTAATTAGTCCTATCCATTCTGAAGTCTTTTAGGATCATCCAGTTTTCAAGTCATTTCTTATCTTTCATAATAACATACATCAGTGTTGGTGACTTATGATTCGTTCCCTCATTCAATGGCACTTGATAGACCATTTGATACTTTAGAGTGAAATCTCTCTTCAGTTCCAGGAGATACTTTGCTATGACTTTCTTGATAATACCCTTCCCTTCATCTCTTTGTTCCTTTGCCTGGAACTAACGCCAATACGTCAGTTGTTTGATGTCTCATTATCTTGTTCTTTCAGCATTTTTTCTGTCTTTCCTCTAGGTTTTATGAACATGCATTTTCTTTGTCTTTCAAACTTTGTTGTCATGTTTAAGTTTTAAGAAGTCTTTTCATTTTCTGATCATTCCACTTTGATAGTACGTGTCCTCCAAACCAATCCCTCCAACGCTCTGTTTTAAATAGGCAATATCTTCTTGACCTGGGGAACCAACTGGAGTTTTTATTCTTATTGTTGTTGTTAAGGCTTCATCTACTTTGTAAGTTATCTCAGCATATTTCTGTGATGAGTTTTTCTGCTTGTTTGCTTATCATTATTTTCACTTATTTAAAAAATATTTCAAGCACAGGAAAGTTGCAAAAGTAATTTTTAAAATTCCGTATCTCCTTTACTCAGACTCACCATTCATAATATTTTGCCTCATTGTTTTTTAGTCCTATAAAAATAATAATAATAATTTAGCTTGCTGGTACTTATTATTTCACAATGTGTATATATATATATCTCATAACATCACATTATAAATGCTAAATATATGCAATTTTATTTATAAATCATACCTCAATAAAACTGTAAAAATTATAATTTATTGTTGTTTTATTTTTAAATAATATTTTTATTCTAGAATACTTTTAAATTTAGAGAATATTTGTGAAAATAGTACATAGGATTCCCATATACACCACTCTAAATGTTCCCTATTATTAACATCTTTCACTGTGATGGTGCATCTGTCACAATTAATAAACCAATATTCATATAGTATTTTTAAATAAAGCCTAATGTTCTTTTTCAGTTCCAGATTCTATCCAGGATACCACATTACATTAAGGTTCTTTTTGTGTGTGACAGTTTCTCAGATTTTTCTTGTTTTTCAGTATTTTCCTTTACAGTTTAGCTAATTTCATATGTCTTATAAACTTCAATTTCATATCCATTAATGTCTGTTCACAGAATGCTGTAACGAAAGGAACCCCCCCTTTGTTTCTGTGGGTGCATATCCTGGCTCATCTTCCCTTCCTACTCACTTCCCTACCACATCGTTCACATGAGAAGACTGGCTAATGACTAGTAGTAATTCTGTTTCTCAGAAGAGCTTGTTGTCTGGAAGGCATCGGTAAGGCCAGATCTACTACTAAAGGTAAAACAAACACCCATCTGGACTTTAGGCTGCAGTTTTAAATGTCAGAATGGTGGGGTTTTTTTGTTGTTGTTGGTTTTCCGTATAAGGCCACCACTAACTTAATTCTCCACAGGCATTTTTTTTTCAATATTTTTAGAGAAGAAGGCTTTGAGTTTTTCTATTTCAGCCTGGAGATGAATAAGAGACTACGGACCTTAACCTGCATGAATATCAGAGAGAGGCATGAAGATGGAGGTATGACCAAAAATTGGCATTTGGTTTCCATAGACAGATTTAAAATTAACTACTCCCCTCTCTGTGTACATCTGCCCTCAGCCAGAACTAACAACTTTGAAACTAGACACTTTCTAACAGTTCCTCCCCTGCGTATCCGAGCATCTCACCTCTGTTCACTCTGCTTCCCTCTTTGTAAAATCTGTTGCAATCACTTGCCCTCTGTTGGGTCCCTCTCAGTATCTCTGACAATCGCCTTTATTTTTAGTTAAAAATGTCTTTCCTCGCATGCTTCTTGGGAATGAGGAAGACGAATTCATTTTATCAGTCTTCCAACTTTAACAGAAATATTCTTGTTCTTTTTAATCTTTGACAATCTAACAATAAAAATGATATGTGCTGGGTGTATTTCTTTGATTACTATTAAGGTTAATAGCTCCTTTTTAAAAATCTTCACCTGATTCTTTTCTCTGGAGGTACATTTTAATATGTACTTCTACAATTGCAGTTCTGTGAAGTTTTCTCTTTTTTTTCTATTTTTATCTAATTTATACTTGTGTTACTTAGCAAATAGATCTTTGTGATTATATGTGTATATATATATATGAGGATTACTTATTTATCAAAATAAAAGAAACAACTTTTTTTCATTTAGCATTGATATTTGGAGCTATGTCCACGTTCATACTATCACTTCAGGTTATTTTAGAGTAAAATAATTTCTCAAATCTGGAGCTTCCTTATGTGAAAAATGAGAAAAATAATACCCACCAAAGGATGAAAGCACATACCAAAGTATTAGTACTTTCAAAATTGCCTATATTAATATTACTGTTAATAGTAATAGTTAATTTTTTGTGCATCTACTTTCCCATTCCTGTAGTTTTAAACTTTTTTAAAAGATGGGGTCTTACTCTGTAGCACAGGCTGAAGTACTATCATCGCTCTTAGCTCACTCACTGCAGCCCTGAACTCCTGGGCTCAAGCTATCTTCCCACCTCAACCTCCTGAGTAGCTAGAACTACAGGTGCAACACCATGCTCAGCTTTTTTTTTCTTTTCATTTTTTAGAGATGGGAGGTCTCTCTATGTTGCCCAGGCTTGTCCCAAACTCCTGGGTTTAAGCTATCCTTCCACCTCAGCTTCTGGAGTAGCTGGGTTTACAGGCAGGAGCCACTGCACCCAATTAGTTTTAAACTTTTCGAGTTATTTGATCCATTCAACTTTATCCCTCTGGCAATGTATGCTAAAGAATTTGTTGTGGATGTATTCAAAGATTTTATACAAGGATGTTGATTAAAGCACCATTTTTAATTATGAGCTATTGAAAGTGATATAATAACCAATGGTAAGATGTTGGTTAAGAACATCCACATACAGAATACTATGCAGCCATTTAGATGAAATTTTAGTATATTTTAGTGCCATTGGGAAAAGTTCACAATACCTTATTCAGAAAGATCAGACTACATGTAGAAAACAATTTTTTCCATTTTTTAAAATTAGTGTTTATCTGCATTTAACAGAATAAAGGCATGAATTAAGTAACTAATCATTATTACTTTCTTACCTGACTAAATGTCATTTTTATATTCAATTCATGTGTTTTACTGGGGTTTCTTTAATGGTATTTGATGAAATACCAGTTTTATAGGTATTATCAGATATATATAAAAATACTATGAAATTAGAAAATCATATTAAGCAACTGGGATAGATTTTGAAGAGTAAGGATAATAAGGAAATATTTAAAGACACATATGTCTAATTGGAAAGGCATTTTATCAGTAGAAGTATGAGATATATCACTAGTGAGACAGAAAACAGCTGACAGGGCAATTACTACATAGTACGTTAGAGAGAAAAAATAACAGGGAAGTAAGTAATCTGTAATGTATGATATCTAAGAGATGAGCAAGAGGAGGGAAAGGGGTTGGAATCGAGTAAGTGATGGACAGGAATTGAGAGAGAGTGACAGGGCAAAGAGGCAAAGCAGGAAAGAACATTATAATCAGGATAACATAAAGTTGTTCTAGGCAGGAAAACATTCCACAGTCATACCGCTTCTGAAATACATTAAAGTTAAATATTTGTCTCATCAAGTGAAGCCTTTACATATCAGGCATAATTGTGTTGCTGAATAGAAAGAAGATTTTTCACGTGGATATATCCCAAGACATGTCTTGGTTTTTTGTTTGAAGCATTTATAGGCAGAGTGTTATATTGCAAGAAATTTGAGCAAAGGTTAATGTGCAATTGTTTGATGTCTGTGAAGGTAGTTAGCGAGTTGGAGATATGCCACTGGTAGAAGAAATAGGCTAAGTGTCAACTATGCACTCTCTCTTAGCTCCATAGCAGGCCTTATCATGCAAGATTTTAATGACTTGATCCTTTGCAGTCTACAAACAGACTAACTTCTTTATCTGTCTTATTGTTCCTAAACCCTAGCCTAGCTCAATATAAATTTTAAATAAGGACATGGATAGAATATTCCTAATATCTTAAAGATTATCAAGACTGAAA
The DNA here is from genome assembly GCA_023783475.1 of Daubentonia madagascariensis. Taxonomy (NCBI): domain Eukaryota; kingdom Metazoa; phylum Chordata; class Mammalia; order Primates; family Daubentoniidae; genus Daubentonia; species Daubentonia madagascariensis. The sequence goes on along the minus strand of JAKFHU010002140.1, from coordinate 34,290,063 downwards.
AGTGATATCTGTGTAGAGAAGAATTTATAAATTAAATTTAATTCCACCACATTGTTATTTAAATTTAGCAGAAGAGACATTAAAATAGAAAGGTCTGAATTGTCAGCAAAATATAGTTGAGTAGAAAAGGTAGAAACAAATTTCATTTGGGAATACTTTAAATAATCTTTCAAGTGTATTTTGATTTACTGTTAATGAAAAATAAAAATTCTATGTATATTGATATATAATAATCATATATTCTAGTGTAAAGTATCATTTATTACTTACTATATTTTAATTCAAAACTTTTACTCATCAATCTGAAAGTCAAATTATACCTGTTGGTGCTTACCCTGCCTTAAAATGAATAGATGTAAGAACTAGATAAACATATACGCAGAGTATGCTTAGAAGAGTCAGTACCATACCAATGATTTTAAAATGTAGACACCATATCACTTATTAATCAAGAAATCCACTCATTTCACAAAACTAATACAAAATTATAGGAACTTTAGTAGCCTTGATTGGTTCAAGAAATAGAAGAGATTAAGAAACTGATCAAATATTAAAATAGACCTTATATATATACAATTATTTTTGCTTAGAATACAATTGAAAAATAAGCAAACCTTTGTACAAAATGCTGAATTTGTTTTCTTGGCAAATAGTTAACACATAAATAAATGCAAACATAAATGGAAAAATATTTAAAGATGGTATTTCATATTTTACTGTGTTTCAGTATAAATTACTAAGTAATGCACCTCTTCTTTTCACTCAGAACTTTGGCACTGAAAGTTTTGGATGGTAATGATTTGCTTCTCACCTTACATAAAGATGTAATTTATGAATAAAGAAGTGAGATTATATCATCAAAACTTTACAAAATGAATAAGTTCCTACCTTTAAAAAATTAATAAGAAAATCAAAGAAATAAAATTTTGTTTAGGTACTCTTTTAATGAGTCTTGGCATTGAAAAATATTAGACTTTCCATATTTGATATATCCACCATATAATCTTAATTATATTTGTAAAAGTTCTAATAAGTGCCTGACGTCATTTCCCTGCTTGAGCATCTCTCCCATACCTGTGATGGCTCCTCATCACATCAAGAACTGAATCTAAACACAACTTTACACTCAGCACCCTTCACAATCTGATGCCTTTCCAGCCTTCCAAGCTCGTCTCCCGGCACTGTGACCCTTGTCTCTGACTCATCGTCCATAGCTGTTCTCTGAACATATTCTGCTTTTCACGTCTCTGTTTCTGACTGTGCTAGTCCCTTTGCTGGGAGTGCAACTTAAACACAGCATATGTATTAGAGCATATTTCCTTGAAGCCTTCAAAATTCACTCATGAATGAAAAATGATTTTGTCTCTTCCATAGCACTTAGGATGTGGAAGAGACATATCCATTCTCACAGATCACAGCCATCAATATTAGAGTATTGATATATGTTTATAAATATCATCATTCTTGCATCGTTTAAAACCTAGAAATCATTTATACATTGTAATATGTACCCAGCAAGTGAATTTAAGTGACTCAAATCATTAAGAGGAAATGAGCACTGCACTTATTCAGAAAACCAAAGTTCTGTTTCTGGATTTGTTACTAATATGTGTGTTTTTATTATGACACAACTAAGGCAGGCAATGATGTATGATGAAATAAATCTGTGCCAAAAAGCATATGTTGAAATCCACTCCATTACTTATGAATGTATTACCTTGGATAAACTATTTATCCTCTTTTATGTCTACAGATGCTCCTTACTTTATGATGGGGTTTTGTGACAAACCCATCATAAATTGAAAACATAGTAAGTCGAAAGCACATTTAATATCCTGATAAAGCCATCATAAAGTCAAAAAATCTCAAGTTGAACAATCTTAAGTAGGAACCCATCTGTAGTGTCTTACTTGAAAAACAGGCAGATGTAGTGATATTCTGATGTTAATTGTGTAGATTAATAATAAATTAACCTGCATTAAGTACTTAGAAAATAGTATTAACAGAAGCACAAAACATATTCGTTCACAGACATTCACCCTTACATTAAAAAAAAAAGTTTCTTAATTTCTCTATGACTCAGTTTGCTCATTTTTAAAGGAAGATTTTGAAATGATTTATAAATTTCTATTATCACTAATATTCTAACTTATTAATGACTTCATAGTGTTCAATAAAATTAATTTCCACATGTGAAACTCCACTCATAGATCTGGAGCTGCTTTAAGTGATATACAAACACATAAATTATTATTTCTTGCACTCCGTACCTTTTTAACTCTTGCCTTTTGCTTAAGATATATAATTTCCCTTATCCTCTATTTGTTTTTAAGGAAGTTTGGAGTAAAAGTTTCTTCCTGCTTAATCTACAAAGTTGCTAAGTAATTAAATGACAGTGCATATGTGAACATTCTAAAACAGAGTAAGGTGTTAACTAAGTATAAAGAATTTTATATCTTACATTTATGGTTTGCAAATTGTTTTAATTATCTAAATACTTGATAAAATCCTGATAAGTCATTCAAAGCTGAGAAACATGAGGCTGAGTTCAAGTGGCTTGACAAAGGTCCCCTATCGGATAAAGAGCAGAATTCTGATTCAGACCCGTATGTACTCACTCCTGATCCAGTTCCCTTTTCCCTATGCTAAAATGTTATCAAAAATTGTTCTTTGCTACTAATGAGGACATATGAACTAAAGCTACATAACTATATGCATCTTCAAACCATGAAAAAATTAGCTACAAGTGAGATGCCATGAGGACTTTATCAATTCTGACATCAGTAGATAAATTATAAAAATAAAATGGTATATAGATAAATTTATGTACCAGATTTTTTTATGTAGAATAACTTTATCATTGCTACCTAAATTCATTTTGTGTGGATGCCTGATGAATCAACACAGGTGAAAAGCCACATGAAATTATCCTCCCTGTGATAATTTCCTCCTCCAGACCACACAGCTATGCCTTTGGCAGTCATGGCATAAGCATATAGCATATGCCTAACCAAGTCAATGCGTGATTGAATGTCACAACTGGATAAAATTTGAAAGTGAGAGATGGTTCCACATAAAATTACTTCAAGACATAAGGTCTCTTTATTCCTAATCAACTATTCTTTGTATTTTGCTTTACTATATTTTTAAATAATTTTTAATAAAAGCAAGGTTCCTAGAGAAAGTAAGAATAAGGTAAAATAAAGATGAAAATTCTGAGATTAACTGACAAACTATTAGAATCTGAATGTAAATCTTGACCCAATGATACTGTCAATGAAGCTATGAAACCCACGATTAGAAAGAAAAATATACTCTCAAATGCTTATTCACTCATTAATTCAACCACTCACACTTTCACTTAATAAAAAAGAGCATTTTACCATCAAGCACCTTCTTTAGACCCACCTTATCTATCAGCAGAGGTGATATGAAATGCCTTCATTTGCATTGCATTGTAGCAAAAATCCTCACATGAGTAATCAGCACTTACTATCTCTTAATCCCATTTATCCTATTATTTTTTAAAGTCATTCCAGTAAACCTTTCCTCCCCCTCCTTCCATTGAAACTGCTCTTTTTAAAGTTAGCATTGACTTCAACATTGCCAAATCCAATGTCAAATTCACATTCTTTGTCTCATAGGGCATATTAGCAACATCTGATAAAGGTGCCTCTTCTTGAAATTTCATTCTCCTTGTTTTTAGGTCACTACACTCTCTTGGTTTGCTTCCTATATCATTGTCCATTTTCCCCAAACTTGTTTGCTGGATTCTCTTTCCAGTTCCCCAGTGTCAACCTTAAAATTCACCAACATTTCAGTTTTCAAGTGTCTTATCCTTTAAATGTACTCCATACCATACTTTCTCTCCCAGAAGCATTAAATACTACTTACACACTAATGAATCTAAAGTTCCCAATCCCAGCATCAGGGCTAAAGTCCAGACTAATATGTGCAAGCATTTATATATATACAAGAATTCTCTCCAACTGTATGTCTAACAAGCCCCCCTTTTTAACTTCTTCCTGTCAATAAAACCAGCATTCACTCAGTTGCCTTCCAATACTTTGAAGTCATCCTTGACTATTCTCTCACATCCTGTAATCAATCTATTCGCCAATTCAGGGACTTAAACTCCCAAGTGTATTCTGAATCTGACCATCTTAGCCAATACTTTTCTAGTTCAAATCATCACCATTTCTCACCTAGATTCCTCTTGTCTCCGTGCTTCTGACTTTGCACTCCTGTAATTTATTATCATTTAAAATATTATCCTTCATTTACTTCATATCAACAGGGGGTTTACGAGCAAAATTATAACAAAATCCAGTTCCGAAATAGATTAGTTCCCAGTAATCTCCTTAATCTCCTCATCTAACACTCTCTCCTTCTATGACTCCTCTGGTACTCTCTGTGTGGTGAAATTGGTCGGTTTTGTTTAATGGGTACCCCCAACCCTAGAACATGGCCTAACACACAGTAGGTTTTCAACAAATATATTTTGAACGAGCATATAAGTTAATGAATAAGTGGTAGTGCCACTGCTAAATCTGTTACTTGGTGAACTTTATCTGCCATCAGGTACTCTCTTTTTGTCATGCACAAATTGCTCAACATTTATGCTAATGAGAGAGCCAGTGTAAATTCTCATTAAGGTTAATAAAAGTTGATTCGTTTCTTATTTCTATTTTAAAAACATGCATGGATTAACATTCCAAGAGTAAAGTAAATATCCTTGAGTCCATACTAATATAAATAAATGATCAAATAACTAAATAAATCGGAGAAAAGGGACAACTTTTCCTCGTGGAGCCATTCCAATCAATACATGTAGAAGGAATGAGGGGAATACAAAATCTCAGTAATATTTGCCGCAGGAAAGATTTGCTGGATGCTAAAAAGAAACAAGATAATTATGTAGTTTTAGTGGAAATATTTTAAACAAAAATATTCCTCACAATATTTATTAACTGAAAACAGAACAATAATAATTTTACAGTGGAATTTCTGGTAGGTACTATCGCAAGAGTTCAAGGTTGCCATCGCAAGTAATAAACCACATTGACACCATATATCCCCTGATATGATGCTCTATAAGTCCATCGCTTCTGTGTTATTCTTTTCCCAGATGCAAACCTCAATCTAATCATTAAAAAAAATCATCCAAACCCAAATTAATTGGAATTCCTCACAATACCCAAATGCCCACTCCTCACAAGTATCAAGGTCATAAAAGACAAGAAAAATAGAAGGAGCTATCATCCACTGGAGGAAAGTAAGGAGACATCTACAATAGATAAAGAATATAAATGGAAAAAAACGGATGCAATTCCAATAAAGCAGTTAGCTAAGAGAATTGTCCTAACAAAAATATAGTTCTGATGACTGTACTGTGGCTATACAGAAGATGTTAACATTAAGAGAAACTTTGTCAAGGAAGTATGCAAACTCTGTATTGTTTTTGCTACTCTTCTTTCTGTCTAAAACTGTTTCAAAATATAACATTTAAAAATTAAATGCAATACAAATTATACTATTTTCTTCTTCCCCTAGAAAATTATATGGAAGTTGCCTACCCACCTTTAGAGGCAAACTCTGCCTGGCAGCTAAGCACGAATATCACCTTTAATAGTTAGCTGGGTTGTTGTGAAGGCAAGTATTCTCACTTCACAATAAATTCCTTTGTTTTTTAAGTTAAATTGCATTTCATAAATTCTCTAGCCTGTTCATGGAAAAATACATAATTATTTAGAAATTTAGTGTGTGATTTAAGCTAGGTCAAACAATTTTAATTCCTTTTTTTTTGCCTAAAATAAACTAGTAGCACTGGGGACTCCATGTCTTTATATGAACCTTTCACACAGTATTGTTTTATTGTATTCTTAAAATTCATTTGTACATGAATTTATATTGAAAATTTTTATTAAATAGTTCCTTGAAAATAAAGTTACGAAACTAGCAAAAAGGTAAACACAGTCATGAGACATTCAAAAAGAAATAATATATATGAATAGCTAGAAAAAATAATCTTCAAAAGGTAATAATGGGTGACCACACATAATTTTCATCAATGAAACAATAGTAAGAATAATTACTTGAGATTGACTTCCTTAGAATTCATCCCTCTTCTTTCTAAGAATTGCTTTTTTCTCACTTTGCCTGGCTTTATGTTTTCGACAGCAAAGGCATAATGATTTTCAAGGCAAGCCCTGAAACAGACGTGTAAACACACAAGCAACCACGAATACATGTTTTCGTAGATGCTCTCTATTAATTGTAATTTTCTATGCAGCCAAAAATTAAGAGAGATATATATGAAACACATCTGAGAGCAATACTTAAAATTAGGGTATTTCTCATCTCATTAGCAAGAGAGGTATCACCCTTCATTACCAAGTCCTGTAATCATGCCATGAGCAGAGATAGAAAATAATTTCTGCTCTACTCTACATAGAACCAATGCATACTATGTTTTAGAACAATCACTAGCTCAGATGTGCAAGAAAATTAATTAATTAATTAATTAATTAATTAACTTAGATTCAGCCCTAAAAGTCAGTCATGATGGGAAATTCAACCTAAATTATTAATGTAGCTCTGTCTGACATTGCTCTGCCGGTTGCTATTAATTTGACTGCACTGGTTGCTGCTGAGATACCACTTCCTCCAGCCCACATGTTGTCTGAAGGTCTGACAGCTCTTTTGTTCCCCAGCCACGCACAGTGGTGGGTTTCTATGACAAGGATGAGAGCCCTTATGCCTTGGGTCTAGCTTCCCCAGATATACTACACAGCTGTGCTTTTTGTGATCTTATCAATAGACTTGAACTCTCCAGTATTTTGTGGCCTCAATGTTCCACCTTGCAGGTTCTGTCTTCCCTCCTCTAAATTAAATCATTGTCTCAAGGGCTCACTCCTTTCCTTCCACCTTCTGTTCTTCCTGAGAGAATTTAAAGTTTATACAAATTATAGAATGAGCCACTGCATCAAGGAATAAAAAAAAGTTGCTACTTGTTTGGATGAGGAGAGCAGAAAAGAAAATACATAAAGCCAGCATCTTTGCACTTGAGTAAGCTCAAAAGAAGTGAAATGATTCAGGCAATCTCAGAAAAACAAAATAACCTAATAAAAGAGGTGGGCAAAACAGACATAAAAATTACTTCAAATCGTACCTGAAAAATTAGACTATACATTGATAATATAAAGTCTTCCTTAGTTAATATAAGGATAATAAACTAATAGCAAGAATAAATTTTGTATATTTTTCTTAAAGAATTCATCTTTTTCTACCTTTTTACCTTTTTTCAAGGCTGTATTTAAACAATTTATCTTCTCTGATTTCTTTTTTAAATAAATTTTATTATTTATATTTCAGGTATACAACATGATGTTACAGGATACATATAGAATATAGTATTTAAAATGGCTATACTACCATTTGATCCAGCAATCCCACTACTGGGTATTTACCCAAAGGAAAAAAAGACATTCTATAATAAAGACATCTGCATACGAATGTTTATAGCAGCACAATTCACAATTGCAAAGATGTGGAAACAATCCAGGTGCCCATCAATACACGAGTGGATTAATAAAATGTGGTACATGTATACCATGGACTATTACTCAGCAATAAAAAACAACGGTGAATTAACACATTTGATATTATCCTGGATGGAGCTAGAGCCCGTTCTTTGAAGCGAAGTATCACAAGAATGGAAAAACAAGCACCACTGGTACTCACCATCAAATTGTACTAACTGATCAATACTTATGTCACACATGGCAATAATATTCATCAGGGTGTAGGCAGGCAGGAGGTGGGTGGAGGGCACGGGAAACCTCTCAATGAATGGGTGCGGGGCACACAGTTTGGGGGATGTCCACGATTGTAGCTCTGACATGGGCAGTGCATGGGCAATATGTATAACCAAAGTGTTGTACCCCCATCATATTTTCATATTCTGAAATAAAAGGAAAAAATAAAAAATTTTAAAAATTTAAAAAATAAAATAAAATGGTTACTATAGGGAAAAATTAACATATCCATCATCTCACATAGTTTTCCTTTTATTTTGTGACAAGAGCAGCTGAACTCTAATCATTTAGTTGAAATTCCTAATACAGTGCAATTTTATTAACCATAGTCCTTATCTGTGTATTAGATCCCTGAACTTGTTCATCTTACATATCTGCTACTTTGTATCTAAATGTTGAAAGGAAATTAAAGATTATTTTAATCCAGGAGCCCTCAAACTATGCAAAATATTAGAATCCTCTGGGAAATTTTAACAATTCCAGTTGATAGGCCATACTCCAGAAATATAAAATCAGTGTCTCTAAAACTGGTTACCTTTCACTTGTAAGTGAACAGAATAGTTTCCATCCCTTAACTTCACTGAAGATAATTAAATCATAAAATATTATTAGGTATTTGAAGATGTAAGGCTTTAGAAAACATATTGCTAAATTTTTCACATATTTTAAACATTTAATGTTGATGGATCAATTAATGGTAATGTTTCAAACCTTGCTTTGATACTTATCAAATTTCTCAATTTCAGTTAACATTCTTGAATGTACTTCCATTTATTACTTGGGGAAAACCAAGCACTGTGCCTTCCTATTAAGCTTTAAAAGTCACAAATTAACATTCTTTAAATGTCGGAGATTTCAAAGGCATTTTCAGAGATCAAAATCTCTCGGGTAGAAGAGTAGTATTTCATTCTATTCATTCATTCAGTAAATATTAAATGTGCTAAATATACCAGATACAGTTTCCAAGACTACCTGCTGTTGTGCTAAAGACACTATAGATTTAATACATGCTCACTTGTAATATGGCAGAAATATTTACCTATGATGATGTAGAATAGCTTTCAATATCATTTGCACTAATATTATTTTTCTAGAAGTATTGTCTTTTCCCCAAAGGAAAGAGCATAGATTATATGTGAACTTTTAACCTTACCTGTGGTAAAAATTTGAAGACAAACAATAATACATGAATAACTGAAGCCAAATATGTCATCATTATTGATTTTGATCTTAAAATATGCGAAGGACTTTGAAAATACCACTGATTTATTGCCTGGCTGTATGTGTGTTTTTAAAACTACAATTGATTTTTAGGTTCGTTTGGTTTGTTTAGTGCCAAAGTGCTAAAATGAGTATTCCAGAAAGAGAAAGACATGTACATGCAAAAAAGAGAATGTTTATAAAGGTCAACAAATTCTGGATTATTCCAGAATAATGTTTTTGCCATTCTGGAAGTCACCAGGAAGATTATAGTGCTAGAAATTTTTGTTATTAGATATATAGCAATCATCTTTTAAATTGGGAGATAACTCCATTCACATCAGGAACTACATATTTACTATTTCTGTTATATTGTTATGATTGTGTGTTCTTGTTTATTCTCAGTAGATGCCAGGGTAGCAAGGTCAGAATCACTCCAAGAAATTAAGATATGTTTTCCAAGTCAATTACTTCCCAGGAAGACAAGGGAGAAGGCCCTTTCTGGCTGGGCCTGAGTAAATACATAAAATGAATGAGGATAAGAGTCAACATAGAGCTAGACATAATTATTTAAATCTGAAGTTTTTCTTTCATTTGCAACACTCAACAGAGAATCAGGTGGTTCCAGAAAATCTTGCAAAAATCATTAGGCTTCCCAGGTCTGAAGCTGTCCCAGATAACATCAATATGATCCCATGTCTTATCTTTACTCATGTATCAGGAATTCTCCAAATTTCTGGTAGAATATTATGTAGTGGACACAATCAAGTGGCAAATTAGTGGTATAATCAGTGGCAAATTGACATATTCTTAAAAAGTATTGCAAAACTTACTTTGGATACCAATTGTTTAGTGATTCTTATTTTATCCTGCCAGGGAAAAGCTTAGGGAATAAAAGTGATTATAACAAACATTATATGCATGGAGAGAAATGTCATTTATAGCATGAAGTAGTATACAAGGTGATCTGAGCAGTCATTATAACTTGAAGTTAAGGGAGATTATTTATTGAACATGCACTCACTCAATTGTGCCACCTTTGCTTCCCTTAGGAGTTATGTCAGTAGAACACATTCCCAGGGACAGGACCTTCCATCTATAGCTTCTTTGCTATGGAGATCCAAGGAATTCATACCATTACAATGCACCTGAAGAAAGCAATGAGCCATCAAGAGATCCAATTCAAATGATATATTAACTGGCTGCCCAGAACAATATTCACAGAAATATGAATGTGAGTTTATGATAAGCTGCATAAGCTCTTTATCATGAAACCCATTATGTGGGTCAGCCTAAAAATCAATTCTATTAGTAAAATCTAGCCTTTATAATATTACAGCTAATAATAAAAATGCACAATACAATTAAAGGCAAGTTATTTTTCTCAACATTGTGTGTGTGTATGTGTGTGTATTTCTCATATGCATTCTCTCAAAGTTATAGTACAAATTATATTTTCTTTGCAAATATCTTCAGTGGAAATGGGAAATATAATTTCACCATCAAAAAACTGGCTTTAGATTTCTTAAAAGCTCAAAAAGAAAATACTCTTTTGAGTATTTTTTAATTAAATTAGGGGAATTTTTAATATCTTAGAACAATATGTTTGTATATAGACTTCATACAGGATATTCTATGGATTAAAAAATGTAACAAAAAGAAAATTTTCAGAATTATGTGCTCAGAAGAAAAATATTTAAGCAAAATTTATGAGCATTTCTAGATTCATAAAATCAAGAAATATGGAGGGAAAGAGAATAAACGCTTTGTAGCCATATTGCAAAACTGCAAAAATATAATTGGTCACTGTGTATTTTTATATATAAATACATATATTATATGCATATTATACATGTAAATGGGGTAAAAGTAATATATCTATAATTTTCATTTTAAGGAGAAGCATTACTCTCTGATAAGCTGTGAAAGGTAGTATGGTCTTGGGGCCTTTAAAAAACGACATAGAGATTTACTTAATCAGTTTTTTATGCAGTGAATTTTTTCTCTTTTACTTTTGGCAAACAAGAAAAAGAAAGTCTGCATTATCAAATGACTAAGTGCTAATTAATAAGTTCCAGACAGGTATCTCTCTGTCAGCAAGAGGCAGTAGGTAGGGACTCCAAGGAGATAATTTGACATTATAGCCATATTAGAGTTGACTAAAATGTGGTTGATGTGTGTATAACACAATTGTGATGAAATAGTAGCACACATTTTAATTCTTTTACTGTCAATAAGAAATATTGAAAAAATATATTTTGAAAATCCATTAAAACAGAAATATACAAATATTAATTCTATTTAATATTTATATTTAAGAGATGATCTCTAAGATTTTTTGGCCCTGTTGCTTGCATTCTATAGTAACTGATTTGAGTATTAACCTAATATGGCCATATGTTGAATGCATTGTGTTTTAAAGCAAACTACTTTTCTTTTTTCTAAAAATGAAGGCATCCTCTTCTCTGAGTTTACTCAACTTCATCACTAAGTTTATTTGTAGAAATAAGAAACAGCAAAGGCATAACAATATATTGAGGATTGAGACAAATATATTATCTAGATAATTATCTAGTTCCAATATATGTCAACAATATATTAAACATTAGCAGAAAAGTAAGGTCTGCAACAGAGGACATTCTTGTAAACATGTGTCAAAGCAAGTTAGATATCACGATAACATCTTCAAACTGACAATTCCCCTCAAATGCAAACACTTTATTGTTGGATGAAAAATTGAGAAAAAGGTGAAGTATTTGAACCACTAGAAGTGAAAAATTAGAGACCTATGTTTCAGGAAAAATTATATCATTCCTTTTCATTATTTCTGGATCTTGGTGACTTTTCTAATAGCCAGAAAAATCAGGAGTGGTCTATTTTTTAATGTGTAATCATTTCATTATATGAAAATAACATTGTCTAAGTTGAGATCTTTTAATATAAATATCACACTAGTAATAAAATTAAAGGATATTCTCACTCTTCTACTTAGGAAAAAATATCTAGTTAAATTAAAAGTAATACATTTGAGTAAATTAAAAGAATCACTAAGGTTTAGTTGCCAAAGAATAAAGCTTTTGAATGATTGTTTTGTCACCGTTGTTCTGTGAAAATGAGAGCTGAAGTTTGGACAAATAATACATTCAATCTTGTATTTTCTACTGTGGTCCTAACAAGAAAAGAAATGTATTACTCCTCAACCTGTATTCATCTGATAGGAGATTTGGTGGTGGGGGAGGAGAGAAAACAGTGGTGTAAAGACTTGGAGAAGACTCTCAGAGAGAGGCTCCTTTTTACTCCTCCTGTTTTGTCTTTTCTGAGTATATACAGCCAGGGTGAACACCAATGGAACAACTCCTCAGCCTGGGTGCAGAAAAGCTATAAATCAATAAGAAAACATTGACCACAGTGACTGACATAAAAACAGAACTCTATATTTTTCATTCATTCTTTCATTGATTCATCCAACATTTCTGTAAAACTTTTGAAAAACAGCATCTTTTGTTTAAGTTTTAATAAAGTGATGTCATAAAATTAGAATAACAAAGTTTTTAAAAACTCCCTCTGAGATGCCTTTACAATAAGAGTGGAATTGAAATCTTCTATCACAAAGAAATGATAAATACTTGAGGGGATGAATACCACAATTGCCCTGATTTGATTATTACACATTGTATGCTTGTATCAAAACATCACATATACCCCATAAATATATACAACTATTATGTACTTATAACAATTAAAAATAAAATATTTTAAAAGATTAATAATGGCCAGATATTATGGTATATGAAATCATTAACGATTATTGTAAACTTGATGATGTAATAAGGAATCTTCTAAGTCTATGATCCTATGAGAATATCATGTTACCACATTGATAGAGGGTAAAATAGAACAACTTTAATAGAAAATATTTTGTAAAATATAATTATTTCTTTCTTAATCATTCCTTGATAGAGTCATAGAATATCACTGGGAAATGTGAAATACCAGTACAAAGAGCAAAGTGACCTGAGATGTCCTTTTGCTCAGTGTCTGGGTGGATAACTGGTTGGAGGAACAGTCTTTATTATATAATAGTCAAGACTCCCTTTTCATATAGGATATTACTAGTCGGAAATTACACTCAGAATATGGATATCCATGGAACATAAGTAATAATGGCTGATTAATATACTATTACAGTGTTTCCCAAGACATTGCATTTAACCAAAAGCTAGTAGAGAGCTGTTAAAAACTTTATTAGTTCTTAGAAACAGTGGTATTTCCATGGCTTTCCATCATCTGATATATTAAAAACATAGCAAACAACTCAGTTAGAGTGAGAATCTTTCTAGAGTGTGCAAATCTAGGTGCAGCCTGAGCACTCAGCTGCAGAGTGTCTCTCTCTGTTGTCTGCTAATCCTGAGCACAGGGAGACCAAAGGCAGAGGAGAGGGGATGCCCAAGCCAATATCCAAAAGCAGAAGTGGTATAGTTACATTTTTGGTCTCAACATATATACACAGCTTGCGCCTGAATGTTCATTTTTAACATTCTACAAATATTAACATTTTCTTTAATTTCTCTAACAAGTTTGTTTTTAAATTTTTATATAAACTAATATCTCTAATGCTGGTGAAGAAAATCAACAGTTCACCTTCAGGGCCTAACATTTGAAACAGAGTCCCAAATGAAATCTTTATTCACAATTTGGCACCACAGACAAATAACAAAAAAGTTTGTGAACAAATCTGCACCTGACAATGTGGTTCCTAGCTGGGTCCTAAATATATGTTGCATTCAGTTGTTGAAATGCCTCTGCGTCAGCAGGGGGAATTTACTATACTCAAAAGTAATAAATTTTAAAATTGCACAAAATTAATAAGCTAAATTTTTTACCTGACTATACCACCAAAATAGAGTAGGGGGAGGCCTTGGGTCAAGGAAAAGGTAGTCATTCCAGAATACTTTTTAAGGATGTTACATTTATAAAACCCTTATCATAGGAGAATTCCTTGTCAGCCTTCTCAGAAAGCTGAATCATATTTTTTCCTAATTTTCTAATTAGAAGATGGAACTAGCCCAACTCATTTACGCAGACTGCTTAGTTGTTAAAAGCCAGTTAGTTTGTGTATTAGTTTTCAAGGGCTGTCATAACAAAATATCACAGACTTGGTGGCTTAAACGACATAAATTTATTTACTCATAGTTCTAAAGGCTAGAAGTCCAAGATCAAAGTGTCTGCAGGTATAGTTTCTTCTGAGGCCTTTCTCCTGGGCTTGCAGATGGCTGTCTTCTCACCATATCTTTGCATGGTCTTTCCTCTGTGTGCATGCATGCCTGGTGTCTATCTAATATCCTCTCTTTAGAAGGACACCAGTGTGTCCTCTTTTTATAAGGACACCAGTCATATTGTATCAGGACCCCACCCTAAGAGCCCTATCTACAAGTCCAGTCATATTTTGAGGTACTAATTGTTAAGGATTCAATATGTGAATATGGGGGGGCGGGCAATTCAGCCCATGACAGTTTGTAAGAAGGAATGGCTAAATCCATTAAAAAAGTCCAGGACTATCAAAGGGCTTTTGGTGTGACTAAGAAAAAACACCTTTTTTCCTCATGCATAGAGTAAATATCCACCCATCCAAGAAATAACTTCTCTTGAAAAATGAGATTTGGAAGTTGTAAAGAACATCATCTTGAAAAAATAAAAGTTGTAATGTCTTTATTGACTCAACCAAATAGAAACATCTCACAGTCTGGCAAGACAAGCTTTTTGCTCTAAACAGAAATATAAAGGGAGAATCACATTATGTATTTAAAACTTGGCAAAAATTGTCATCATAATACTTTTTTATCATCATATATAGACCCAATGAAAACTCTCAGAAACATCTAAAGATGAGCATAATCATTCTGTAATCCCACTTGTGAAAGGGACACTCCAGCTTGTAAAATGCAACCATTTCCCTTCAACCTGGGAACATCCCCAATAAATTATGCAGTTCCATCTGGTCTGAAAATAGCTCCTATTACTTTCCTTATCTTTCCAAAAGGATGACTATCTGGAAAGTGATAAATAATGGACATAATGAGCAATTTAATTTGTTCTTTTCTTTACATATATACTAGTTTTATTTAGTTTCTTCTTTTTTATTATTTCATTGGACACCATAAGTCAAGAAGTTATGTATCTTTTCTAAACATTAAACCATAATTTTTGTAAAAGTAAAGGCCCTCCAAAGATACAAAAACTGTAATTTGAAGAAGTGCTGGTATTGAGAATGTGCTGGTATTGAGATTAATATATCATTTATTATAAATGCGTAAATGAATGTTAACCTCCAAATGCCACTATGCATTTAGATTGAGAAATCTGCTTTATAACATCAAATGAAGAAGAGAAGTTGATTTAGTTAGGCTTATACAGAAAATGTTCACAACGTATTTATTAAGTATATACTTGACTATGAGACTCCATGGTTATCTGAGTCTCTATGATTGGGAACACCGTCTTAAGAATTTTTATCTGTAATTGTGTTATAGTTTTTAATTGACTCTATCTTAATCCTAATCATACTCAACAATTTCTCTGTGCACAATATTCCTGCCAGCCATATACTAACAGCTTTTACTGAGACGTAAATCAGATAAGCAATCTCCAGCACACTTGTGGAAGTCTCTCTTTTATTACCCTTTTACTTATTTGTATTTTGTTAATGATATTATCTACTTTTTCATCTTTTCCTCTTAAAAATTGAGAAGAAAAGTGATGGATACAATCTGTTCCCTGTATAAAAATGGTCAAATATTTTACAATAAAGAAATCTTGATTAACTCAGAGAACTCTACTATTACTTAAAATAAGAATTTTCTTTCTCACTCAAAATGAATGCATTGAAACAACCTCAACCCAATTACAATTTGACTACATGGCTTTAAAACCACAAAACTATGTAAGTCAGGGAACCACAAGCCAGATTCCCTCTGGGAGATACAATGATATTTGCCTACTAGAATGTTCCAAGAAAAGAGTTAGGAAAATGCAGCATCAACCATTCTTTTAAACAATTAAATTTGATCAGAGAGGGGTGTTGTCTTGCACATTCTCCAGAATAACTTTGTGTCCCACTCCATTCCTCTTTTGTATTTATTTTTATTATACTATATGCAAAAAATGTTATGATTGCACTTCTTCATGAAAGCTCACAAAGTAAACACATACTCTCTCGTGAAGTAAACACACCCCAGAAAACTAAGAAATAGAGTATGTCTACTGCTCAGATGTCCCTTTTGTGCCCTCTTCTAGTCATTGTCCCTCTTTCTGTGATTTGCTGGAAGAGAGTAGTTTTGCATGGGTTTGTTCTTTCTGTAAATCAAATCATAGAGTATATACCCTTTTGTATCTGGCTTTATTCATATTGGTGTGGACAGTTGTGGACTCTTCATTCTCATTGTCATCTCGTACTCCACAATGTGAATACACCATGTTACTGATGGAGGGCATTTGGGTGGTTCCAGTTTGTTGCCATGATGACAATCACCAATGTGAACATTCTAGAATGTGTCTTTGGTACACACATGTATGAGTTTTTCTGAGTTTATATCAAGGACTGGAAGTGATGGGGTATGAGATATACGTTAGCAGACAGAGCCAATTAGTTTTTCCAAGTATTTCAAGGGGGCTTTTACCAATTACTCTTTCTACCTGCAGTGTCAGAGACTTTCAGTTTTTCCACAACCTTGCGAACATTTTGTATTGTGCTCTTCAAAATATTCTTAATTTTTTTGTTATTGTTTGCTATTGCTTTTATTTAGCCATTTGGTGTACATTATTGTATTGTGATTTTAATTTACATGTGCTTGATAAGAATTTACTTTCATATACATATTGATCACTTGGATATCTTTTCCAAAGTGTCTGCTTAAGGTTTCTATTTTTCCATTAAGTTGTGTGCCTTTTTTTATTATTTGTAGAATTTATCTGGGTATTCTGGGAATGTGTGTTTGTTGAATAAATGCATCAAGAATGGTTTCATTCACTGTGTATTGCTTCTTCAATCTGTCATCATTGTTTTCCAGTGAATAGAAGTTTTGACTTTCAATATAGTTCAACTCATCATGTTTTCCTTTAAAGTTAATAATTTCCAATTGAAGAAACCTTTGCCAAATTTGGAATTGGAATATCCATCACATTTTTCTCATTTTGGATTTAACTTTCATACTAATATCTGTATGCCTTCTTGAAATTATCTTCATGTGGGATTTCTAGTATAACTGAATTACTCAGCACCATTTACATGAAAGATCATATTCTCCCCTCTGTATTGCAGTGTTATTTTAGATAAAATTCAGATGAATATTTATAAATATATATTAATGTGTTTGGTTCTGGGCTCAATTCTGTGTCATAGATCATTTTGTCTATTCATGTTACAATTCCATACCACATTAATTATTATGTATTTTAATATAATTTTTAATATTTGGAAGCAAACATAATCTAGACTTGTTTTTCCCCTTACAAATTCCATGGTTATTGATGGCCCTTTGAGATTGAATACAAATACTGGAATCATCTTATTACATTGCTTCATTTTCACTTACTGATTTTAATTTGATTAACTTTAATGTCCCTTATTTTATTAAATCAATTCTGCTGCTACTTAATAGAGTTATTTTCATGAGCTCCAAAAATTAGATTTATCTTTCTTTGCTATTTTTACAACGTACATACTTTTATGTCTTTAGATGGCCAGTTCTTATTGTAGGATACCATGCTTTTGAATGGCTAAAACTAAAATTTGATATGTCATATTCTTCTACCTCTGTAGAAAAAAGAATAGAAGAGAACTTCTTTAATCTGATAAAGGGCATCTATGACAAATCCACATATTCAGGAGTGAAATACTTAATAATGAAAATCTGAAATCTTTCCTGCTAAGGCCAGGAACAAGACAAATATGTGTGCTTTCAACACTTCTACTGAACACTGTTCTGGAGGTTGTACCCAGGGAAATCAGGCAAGAAAAAAAAAAGAAAGAAAAAAATAATACAAGATACAAATCCTCAATATTCAAATTTAAAGAGGTGACATTATCAATGTTTCAACAGATATTTTAAAAATTAAGAAAATACTATGAATAACTTTATGCAAACAAATTTGATAACTTCAATAAAAGGGACGGATCTTTCAATGACAAAAACTTCCAAAGCTCATGAAAGAAATAGATAACCAGAATATCTCTATATCTGTTAAAGTATTGGACTTTTAATGACAACCCTTCTCACAAAGGAAACCCCTTTCTACGTTACTTCACTGGTGAATTCTTTCAATCCTTTAAGGAAGAAATAATACCAATGCTATACAAATTATAATGGAAAAGGAACCATACTTCCAAACTGCTGGAATCTTATGATTCCAGCAGTCACCCGATAACCTGATACCAGGAATCATAAATATTCTAAATATATAAATTTTAGCAATTCATAGTCCACGATATGCCATATATACAGTTCATGACCAAATAGAGGTTTTCTAAGTACTGCAAAGTTGCTTTAACATTCAAAAATCAATCAGCATAATTTACCACATTAACAAACTAAAAGGAAATAGTATAAGATCACCCAGTAGTCACAGAAGAAACACTGATAAAATTTACTATCTATTACTAATAAAATCTCTCAGCAAACACTCAACTAAAATTAGGGAAGGGAACTTCCTCAATCTATTGGAGAACATCTATGAAAATATACACCTAATATCATACTTAGTAAAACATCACATGTTTTCTCACTAGGATAAGAAACAAGGCAAGGACGTCAGCTTTCACCAATTGTATTGAATGTTATTCTGGATGTTCTAACCAATGGAATAAGGCAAGAAAAAGAAATAAAAGATATCTACTGTGGTCTGAACATTTGTGTCCCCCTAAAATTTGTATGTTGAAATCCTAACCCCCAAGATGATAGCATTAGGAGGTGGGAGCTTTTGGGAGATGATTAGATCCCACACTCTTGAGTAGGATTGGAGCTTTTTAAAAGATCCCAAGAGAGATCCCTCACCCATTCCACTATATGAGGACACAGTGAGAAGGCACCATCTATGAACCAGGAATTCAGCTTTCCCCACAGACTGAATCTGCTAGTGCCTTGATTTTGGACTTTCTAGCCCCCAGAATTGTAAGAAATAAATTTCTGTTGTTAATAAGCTACCCAGTTTGTGGTATTTTGTTTTAGTATCCTAAGTGGACTAAGACAGAATCAAAATTGGAGAGAAAAAATTTACATTTTTTTCCAGACAATATAATTCTCTACATTAAAAATCACATGGAATATACAAAAAAACTACTAAATCCAGTAAGTGAGTTTAGTAATAAAATATAATTGAGTATAAGGTTAATACATTAATATAAAAGCAAATGTATTTCTATATGCTAGAAAAGAACAGTCAGAAGTTCGATTTCAAAAACACCACTTGCAAAGGCATCTAATATAAAGTATGTAAGGATTAATCTGAAAAAAAAATGCAAGACCTCAGCAATGAAAACCAAAAACATTGCTGAAATAAATTAATGAAGACTTATATAAGATCATATTGTCAGCAAAGAGCTACAGTTTGACCTCTTCTGCCCCCATTTGGATACCTTTGATTTCCTTCTCTTCTCTGATTGCTCTGGCTAGGACTTCCAGCTGTATGTTGAATAGAAGTGGTGATAGTGGGCAACCTTGTCTGGTTCCAGTTCTAAGCGGGAATATTTTCAATTTTTCTCCATTCAGCATGATGTTTGCTGTGGGATGAATGGATAAAAATAATACAAGCCAAATATCTGCTGTCTCCAGGAAACACATTTAATCCATTCAGACTCAAAGTGAAGGGATGGAAAACAATATTCCATAAAAATGGAAACCAAAAGAAAGCTGGTATAGCCATTCTCATATCAGATAACATAGACTTCAAATCAACAAAAGTAAAGAAAGATAAAGATGGTCATTATATAATGGTAAAGGTAACAATTCAACAAGAAGACCTAACAATTCTAAATATTCACACACCTAACACGGGTGTGCCCAGATTCATAAAGCAAATCCTACTTGATCTAAACAAAATAATAAATAGCAGCACCATAATAGCCAACGCCTTCAACACCCCTCTGACAGAACAGGACAGATCCTCCAAACAGAAAATAAACACATAAGCAATGGACTTAAACACAACTCTAGAACAAATGGGCCTAACATCCATTTACAGAACATTCCACCCAAAACCCACTAAATATACATTCATTTCATCAGCACTCTTTTATGATAAGAAAACTCAACAAAATAGGCATAGATGGGACTTACCTCAAAATTATAAAAGCCATATATGACAAACCCACAGCCAACATCATACTGAACAGGGAAAAATTGAAAGCATTCCCACTTAGAACTGGAACCAGACAAGGTTGCCCACTATCACCACTTCTATTCAATATTGTGCTGGAAGTCCTAGCCAAAGCAAGCAGACAAGAGAAGGAAATCACAATTTTTTCATATTTGTAATTTTAGTATATCAGAGACATTATATATTATATGTCTAGATATGGTTGCATGCTACATCATGAAGAAAAAATAAGCTCAAATAAAATAAGCAGCTCAAACTTTCCTTTGTAGGTCCCATTTTATAGATATTTAACTGATTTCCTCATTGCTTAATAAAATCACCCAAGTTATGTAGCTCATAAACTACATAAGGAATTATTCTTAAAGTACATGCTAACAATAAGCTTATTTCATGATTTTTATTAAATGTATCCTGGTTTAAAATGTAATTTACCTAAAGTAGAAAATATCTTGGCACAGAAAACGTTTTTTGCTGCTAAGTTAAAAGAGATAATTTCTGGGTTTTTAAAATAATAAAAGGTTGTGAACTTAGTACCCAAACTATGCCAGAAGATATTTTGATATAATAGGAGGATAAAATTCACACTGAAAAGTGAGCAATTTCTTCTCAAATCATATGTATAAAATATTGTATTTAAAACTGCTCAGCCATTAAAATCGATATTTTCTGACTTCAAAAGAGACGAACTATTAAGTATTTTAACATTTCCTATTATACTACAATGGTATTTATCACCTTTTCTATTATCTTTTTCCTTATAGCACCCTCCATATCCTCAAAAAACTACCATCTTCTCTTTTCATATGTAAGATTATAGAAAAAACAAACACAGGGCCTATAAGTGAGTAATTTGACTGGATCTCCTTATTAAATATTAAAAAGTTTTTACCTAGCCATGCCAGAAAAGGAAACAAATACATATAGAAACAAAATTTTACTCATTTTTCGAACTGAAAATTATCTTAAAATTGGTTGTATCAAAGATACAAAATGAAAATCAGCAGAACTGTGTCCAGACTCTTTTTGCTATGACTCCTCTATATGATTGTTTTTTTAGGGCCTTTCTCTTCTTTTAGAATCTTTGTTTGGTATGTACTTACATTTTTCTTAATAATATACTTAGGTAGCAAATTCTTGATTAAATAATTATAATTGAGAGCTCTTACTCACCTGTTATGGTTGCCGAGCACTTAGCATCTTCCACATCAACCATGCACTGCCTACAACAACCCATTTTAAAGAAACTTGGGTTTGTGGATAAATAGAAAATATTTATGTTTAATGACAGTTTTCATATTTTTACTACCAAATCAAGCTATGTATAATAATTATAATAATATTTCCTTTCATAGGTTTTTGCAGATTTAGTAATTCATTCATGTGTTTCATTAGATGAGTATTTTATGTGTCTGGTTTTAAATTTTTTCCCAAATTCTAAAATGCACCAACTAATATATCAAAACTCCTAGCTAATTTTCCCAAACACATTAGAGCATCAGTGACCACCCTATACATAAATTTACAACTTGCTTTGTTTTTAAGGTAATATCTTAGACATCTTTTCAAATCATGTGAGACTTACTTCCTTCTTTTCTTTTTAATTGATTCACATTTATATGACTTTTCTTTTCAAGAAAGCAATGTCACAATGGAAACCCTCAAACACTTAATCTTTCATGTTATGCTTTCTATAGGGTTGATTTTTAGAAGTGGAACAACTAGGTCAGAGAATATGTACAGTTAATAATTAATTAAATTGATTACATTTGAGAATCAAAAATGGACCAGTTAAACTTATTATGTGAGGTCTGTATCACCCTAATACCAAAACTAGAGAAAGACACAATAAACAACGAAAACTATAGGCCAATACATCTGAGGAACAAAGATGCAAAAATCTTCAATAAAATACTAGCAAACTGAATTTAACAACACATTGAAAAGATTATACATCCTGATCAAGTGGGATTCATCCCAGGGATGAAAGTATGATTCAACATATGCAAATCAATGTGATATATCATATCAACAGAACTAAGAACAAAAACCACATGATCCTTCCAATTAATGCTGAAAGAGCATTAAATAAAATTCAACATCCCTTCATGATAAAAATTCTCAAAATACAGGGTATAGAAGGAACTTACCTCAACACGATAAAAGCCATATATGACAGACTCACGGTGAGTATCATACTGAATGGGGAAAAACTGAGACCCTTTCTTCTAAGATCTGGAACAACCAAGGATGCCCACTTTCACCACTGTTATTCAACATAGTACTAGAAGTTCTAGCTAGAGCAATCAGACAAGAGAAAGAAATAAAGCGCATCCAAATTGGAAAGGAAGAAGTCAAATTATCCTTGCTTGGAGACAATATGATCTTATATCTAAAGAAACCTAAGGACTCCACAAGAAACTATTAAAACTGATAAATAAATTCAGTAACATTGCAGAATACAAAATCAACATACAAAATTCAGGAAAATTTCTATATGACAATTGTAAACAATCTGAAAAAGAAACTAAGAAAGTAATCCAATAGCTACAGGTAAAATAAAATATCTAGGAATAAACTTAACCAAAGAAATGTAACATCTCTATAATGAAAACTGTAAAACATTGATGAAAGAAATTGAAGAGGACACACAAAATAATGGAAAGATAATCCATATTCATGGATTGGAAGAATCAATATTATTAATATGTCCATACTACCAAAGCAATGTACAGATTCAATACAATTCCCATCAAAATACCAATGACATTCTTCATTGGTAAATAGAAAAAATAATCCTAAAATTTATATGGAACCACAAAATACTCAGAATAGCCAAAGCCATTCTGAGCAAAAAAACAAAACTGGAGGAATCACATCACCTGACTTCAAATTATACTATAGAGCTCTGGTATCCAAAATAGCATGGTACTGGCATAAAAACAGACACATAGAACAATGGATCAGAATAAAGAACCTAGCAATAAATCCACACATCTATAGTGAACTTATCTTCAACAATGTTTCCAAGAACATACAGTGGGGAAAAACATTCTCTTCAATGAATGGTGCTAGGAAAACTGGATATCCATATGCAGAAGAATGAAACTAGACCTTTATCTCTTGTCATATACAAAAATCAAATCCAAATGGATTAAAGACTTAAATCTAATATATGAAAATATGAAACTACTAAAAGAAAACTTTGGGGAACTGCTTCAGGACATTGGTTTGGGCAATGACTTGTTGAGTAAAAATATCCCCATAGTACAGGCAACCAAAGCAAATTTGGACAAATGGGATCACATAAAGCTAAGAAGCTTATGCACAGCAAAGGAAACAATCAACAAAGTGAAGAGACAACACAGAATAGGAGAAAATATTTGCAAACTACCCATCTGACAAGGGATTAATAACTACAACATGTAAGGAGCTCCAGCAACTCAATAGGAAAAAATCAAATAATCTGATTAAAAATTGGCAAAGGATCTAAACAGATGTTTCTCAAAAGAAGACACACAAATGGCCAGCAGGTGTATGAAAAATGCTCAAAATCATTATTCATCAGAGAATTGTAAATCAAAACTACAATGAGATATCATCTCAGCCCAATTAAAATGGTTTGTCAAAAACACACGCAATAACAAATGCTGGCAAGGATGTGGAGAAAGGGGAACCCTCGTACACTGTTGGTGGGAATGTAAATTAGTGCAGCAACTATGGAGGACAGTATGGAGGTTCCTCAAAAAACGGAAAATAGAACTACCATATGACCCAGCAATCCCACTGCTGAGTATATATCCAAAGGAGGGGAATTCAATATACTGAAAAATATGTCTGCACTCCCATATTTATTGTATTCACAATAGCCAAGATTTGTAATTAACCTGAGTGTCCATCAATGGATGAATGGATAAAGCAACTGTGGTATACATGCACAATGGAATACTATATAGTCACAAAAAGAACGAAATCCTGCCATTTGCAACAACATGGATGGAACTGGAGAACATTATGTTAAGTGAAATAAGCCAAGCACAGTAAGACAAATTTCACATGTTCTCACTCATATGTGGGAGCTAAATATTAAAAACAATTGATCTCATGGAAACTGAGCGTAAAATGATGGTTACCAGAGACTGGAAAATATAGCAGGGGAGAGGGAGATAAAGTGGGGTTGGTTAACGGGTGCAAAAATATAGTTAGATAGAGTGAACAATATTTGATAGCACACAAAGTGACTATAATCAACAACAAGTTAGGGTATACTTTAACTAAAAGAGTGGAACTGGAATGTTCCTAACACAAAGAAATGTTAAATGACTGAGGTGATGGATACTCCATTTACTCTGATTTGATTAATTCACATTGTATGCCAGTATCAAAACATCACATGTGTCCTATAAAGATATACAACTATTGGGTACCAATAATAAGTAAAAATTTTTAAAATGTTAAAAAATGGGCCAGTTAGTAAACATGATAGAATTGTTTCTTTTATGATAAGACATATGCTTTCAGGTATATATATTTATGCCTCTCTTCAAAGTTGATAAAATGAAAATCTTCCTAAAAATTGATGATCGTGTTAAACTCCATACACTGTGGTCAGAATTACTTATGACCTTTTGAAAATTTATTTAATATTACAAATCTGAAGAATAAAAAGAGAAACACCATTGTTATTTTATTGTAGTTTCCCTTGACGATAAATATGATTGGGCGTACTGTATTTTTAGATGTTTATTTGCCATGTGTGTTTCATCTAAATTTCCTGTTCATGTATTTTGTAGATTTTTAACATTGATTTGCAGCAGCTCAATTATGTGTTAAATATTTGTGAAATATTAATAACAAATATATCATCTTTCATATATTTTTCCAAATAGTCTATCTGAGATTCTTCCTTTTCTTTTCATTTTGTTTATGGTGATCTTTTCCATTACAAATATTTTGTTTCAGTAAGTTTTCACCTGAAAATTTTTATTTTAAAAATTTGCTACATTGTTTATTTAATTATTCAATTTTGAAAATATTTGATCTATATAATTCCATGTCTACCTTTTTATTTGTTCTAAACACTGAATAATCCTCTGAAATGACATTTTTAAACCAATGGAACAGAAACTCTTGTAAATAACTTACTGTTTTATAGTACACAATATATGGATATGTTTTATCAACTAAAATTTCTTAGAAAACTCTACAGAAGACAGTTCACATTGTTTGACTCAATCGAAGAGTTATGTAAAGAATTTATGAAAATGTTTCTAAATGATTCTAAATATTAACTTTGCAGTTTTCTTTTCAAATTTTAGTAGTCCTTAGGTTGGCATAGCATTCTGGTTCTTATTTTCTCGAACAATGTAAACATTTTAAAAGGTCATCAATGACAGTTTGGTTAATATTGTGGCTGTTTGTTGGTTTTATAATGCTGGGAAGCTAATATGCTAGTTGAAATGAAAATAACAATAACAACAACAAATACCCAACTAGATCTTTTTTAATCAATGTGACAGATACACGAGCCTTGAGCACTGACAAGACATAGCTAATTACTGATACAGTTGCCAAAAAGGGATTCTGACAGTCATGAATTATGAGCAAATTTGTCTTGCAAGTGACAAATCAAACAGAGGTTATTGGGAGTCTTGGGCACTGCTAGCTCAGTAGGTAGGTTAGAAAAAGTGTCTGCTTGTTCATTTCCATTGCTGTGAGGGAAATACTTTACCATCATCTCAAAAGGCTGAGTCTTTCATGTATGCCCACACTGCTTCATTAAAAGTCCAAACTTTTTTTCTACCAATGTTTCCAAAAAGTTTTAAAAATTCAGCTGTTAGTTTACCTATAAAGTCCCCTATCAAATTCTTGGCACCTGCAAGATTTATCTAGCAATATGCCCTTTGCCTAAATTACATGCATTTGAATCATGCTTTAGTCATGCACGTTTCCTGTGGATGAAGGTATGAAATTTAACATATACAAGGCATAATAAGTCCCACAATATTTGGTATTGTAAGATTTCCTCATTATGTACCAAATTCCAGAAAATTATAAGTCATCTACAAAAAAATTGAAATTGCTGTGCTATAAGCAAATAATTATATATACGTATTTGTGTTTGTGCATTTTAATAAGAAATTATTTCTGTGCAACAAGGGAAACCACCAACAGAGTGAAAGATAACCTATGGACTAGGAGAAAATATTTGCAAATCATACATCTGATAAGGAGTTAATATCCAGAATTTGTAAGTAATTCACATAACTTAAAAACAAAAAATAAAACCAATCAACCAACCAACCAAACAAACAAAACCCAAATAAGCTGATTAAAAAGTGAGAGCCACCCAGATTATGATGATTTGTTATGGGAGCCCTAGGGAACCAATACACATGGTGTCAAGAGGTGAGAAACAAGGAGATCTCGAAAGGACAGTGAAGGAAACTGGAAGGGGACTCTTAGTCAGCAATGCTGGATGGTTGATACAAAGCAAAACTGTCTTTAAAGTCTAAGCAAAATGTTTTCTACTTCAAATTTTTCACTGACACAAATAAAATTAGACAAAATAAGAATATTTTAAATAATAAATGATTAATAAATTTAAACCTAAAATACCATTGCTTAGAATTTACTTGAGGATGTGCTTAAGACAAATGAAGAATTAAACTATGAACTAGAAAGACATGCTGTCTATAAAATAATATAACATTTATATATTTTTATATATAGTACGTATGTGTGTGTGCCTTTAATCATCACACAAGGAAACAGGACAATATAATTAAGTAGATAATTTCTTCTCTATCAAGTGGAAAGTTAAGATGTAGCAGTAAATCAACCGTTCCTGTGTAGTTTGTAAAGACCTGGCAGAGAATGGTGTGTGTGTGTGTGTATGTGCATGTGTGTGTGCCTGTGTGTACACATTTGGTCAAAGATTTCCAAAATTAATTGTCACAGAAACAAGGTAAGGGAAGTTTTGAAACAATTGGACCTACATTGGCAATATTCCTCTGCTTTTGAAATGCAAAAATGACAATTTCCTATGGTTCAACCATGTAGTTTTCCACATGGTTTAAATTAATCAGATCTAAGTCCAGATACTTAACGGGAAAGAGTCAGAATATCGCCTTCATGTTTCTATAAAATGTTTAATGTTTGAGCAGATTTAAATGATATTCACTTTACTTCATTGTAATCCATTGATTGAAGTTGTTCTGATTTTCCTGTCTTGTCAACCAAATATTTTGGGCTTCACTCACAGGTCTTCTTTCATGGGATATCATGGATCTTTCTTAAACTGTGGAGCTGTGTCTGCATACTTGGTGACTCAAAGAATAATAAAAGTTTCACAAAAAAGGTTATAGTCCTAGTTAGATAGAAAGAAACGAACAAAAACCCTACCCTTTCTGGGTTTGTTGGAGCATGGGAAACAAGCAAACAAAAAGTTGTAGAAAGAAAGAGCTGAAATCTGAGTGGGTAGAATATGAAAACATACAAATAAGCATGAGGTAATTCAAGAAAATGTTTCTTGTTCTATCAACCCTAACAAGTCCCTTATGCAACTGGATACATGATAATAGAGTAGTAAAGGAGAGAATTTACTAGATGGGTGATGATAAAATCATCCCACAACTTGTTCCTGGCATTCAGGAAATCAAGAAGTTTTTGTGTGCCTTGGTGAGGGCACATGAGGCTGCAAAAAGAATCGCCTAATAGGCAGAGACTTAGGATTGGATTGGATGTGGTCAACTTTCAGCAGCAGTGGTTTCCATGGCATAGCAAGAGTCAGATGAAGGCATTAATCTCAGTCAATGACAATCAGAGATCAATCAACCCAACATCTAATGGCAAGAACCAACCAAGACAGGTAGAGCTAAGACTGTCTACCTTTATGTTGTTGGGAGGAGATATGATCAGATTTCCCTGACTTCTTGAATATGAGAAAATATAAAATCCTCTTATCTAGAAGTTGGACTTAGAATGAACTGAAAATTTAACCAAGAGGCTTTTTAAAGAGGATAAAACCTAGATAAAATTAAAAGGATAAATCTAAACTCTTCTACTTACGTGAAGTGGGGACTTATAAGGAAGATTAAATGACTTCTAGAAAAGTAAAAAAAAAAAAGACTTTGTATATTAGATTTGTGTGATTAAATTTTTGACCTTGGCTACATTATAATTTATATAAATCTGAGTTAAAGGTTTAAACAAATGACTTTCTAAGTTTACAATACTTAAAAGATCACAAGGATAAGATAAGTAAGAGGGAAAGACTCAATTTCTCTTTCCTCTCCTTTTGTTATCAGCCTGTAGTTTAGGGTTACAGCAAGAGAAATGACTCAAATTTAAGACATAATCATGAAGAACGAAAAAAGTAGTTCTTTGTATGTGGACAAAAGTTAACTACTCAAAGATATAGATAAATTCAATTTTGGAATTTACACTAAATTTAGCTTGTTATCTAGGGAAATAATCTTGAATCACTGGAGAGGCTGAAACTCAGTTTCCATGTAGTACATACATATTTTAATAAGTATCACTAAGCAAACCTAGAATGAACATCAATCTAGGTTAATTATCGAAACAATTATCTAATGTTTAGTTCACTCTATTTTAATAATCCTTCTAGACAGAGTTAATATTTTTCCCCAACTGGAATAAAACCAGTTCTCATTTTAAAAAAAGTATTAAAGAGAAAACTAAAATTGCTTGTAATGTACCAGTGAGTCTTAGAGTCTGCTGTGATGCAATAAATTACTCTCGAAACAAAGGCTTAATTTACATTAAAAATGCCAGCACAGCATAAGCAAATGCAATGATTACCTTATGTATTATGGTAACATAACTAAAATAAACTATTAAATGAAAATAATTAACTTAAATACTAACAGGATGCCTGTGAATAACAATCACTGCCCTTAATTTGTTTATTGGAAAATGAAAATGAGTCTTTAGGAACTCAAAAGTAGGTGGAAAGAGGGCCAAAACTTAGATAAGTACATATTGCCATAGAAATTCTTCCTCCATTAGGAGCACAACTACAAATCTGACATACTTGTAACTCAGCTGCTGTAATGCTGCTGTAATGCTGCTGTAATGCACCATGTGCTGACAGACTGGATAATTCTCTCCTGAGACATTTAGGAGCTGATCTGTCATAAAATTCATTCTTACATTTTATCATCCGTTAGATGATGGGGATAGAGTTTAACCTAAGAATATTGTTTACATTAAGATTTATAAAAACAAACGAGAATGTGCAAATGTCTGCACTGGCTATTAGCACCATATTGATGTGATTATGTGAAACAAACAGTGTCATATAGGAATTCATTAGAAGTTTGGTATTTTTTAACTTGCAATTACTGTAGTAAAGATTATTACAATGCAGGAAATAGATCACAAAACCATATTGTCTGGAAAAAAAATCCATGAAGGGCATTCATATAGAAATGTTTCAAGTAATAGTAAAAAAAAGAATAAATTCAGTTGAAAACAGGTGAAAATGGCATTCGTTAAGGTGCATTAAGAATAGTCTATCCATTCATTGGGTGTCAGGGAGGTGGGAGGGGGGAGGAGGGGATGGGTAAATTCACACCTAAGGGGTGCAGAGCGCACTCTCTGGGATATGCGCATGCTTGAAGCTCTGACTCAGGCAGAGTAAAGGCAATACATGTAACCTAAACGTCTATACCCCTGTAATACTCTGAAATAAATAAATTTAAAAAAAAGAATACTCTATCCATTTACTAATAATCTAAATGAGCTGGTGCTATTTGAATCTTAACTATTCTATGTGTTATTCTGAATTCATTATCAGGAGTCACTCCAATATACTAGTGAAAGAAGAATTTTAATATTCATTACTGATATTTTATTTAAAAATTTTCTGAATAAAAGATTTACATGGTATTTTTCCCCAAAACCAAAAAGTTTGTACAAACCCATAAGCTAGTAGAAGCCATGTTTTGAGTTTATGTTGACCATTCCAAACTAACAAAACAAAATTCACTAACAAACGAAAAGATAACCAATGACAGGCATGATTCTCTTCTTTTTTGGGTTGTCCTCCATTTCTGCTTTCACTATGAGAAACAAACAAACAAAAATTTAAATGCTCATATCAAATTCCATAGTCCTGGACCCTGCAAATGGTATTTAAAAATAAAATAAGAGTATAATTCTAATATATAGTTTATCCGATAGTGATACAAAAGTAAACAATAATATATTTTATCCATCCAGAATTAGTTTATAGTACATACTTTTCATTTTCCATCTTAAATATTTTATCATAAAGAGTCTGTCTTTAAACCAAGTCATGACTGTATATTTAATAATAGCCAGAGGCCAACAACACTTCACAAAACAAAATAATTTAATTGTGTTTTGATAACTATTTCCTTCATTTCTTTAATATACGATTAAAAAGGCAACAAAAAATATACAAGCTGATTGACTCTAGATTCATCTCTTAGCTTAAGAAGTGAACATTGTTTACTCATAGAGCCATAACATGTCCCTTCTTTATGGCTTCCAAATAAGAAAAAAAGAAAGAAAGAACTCTCAATTTTAAGCAATGTGAAATTAAGATGTTACTTCTTCCGTTTAACGGCATTTGCTATTCTGAACCAAATTTCATCCTACTCAAGATAATGGAACTTTTTTTTTTTTCTGATTGGAGTATCTTTTACTTCCAGATAATAATTTTGTTAACCTGAATTCACGTTCCTACAAGAATGGGATTATTTAAATTTGTTTTATATATGCAAGATTTAATATAAGCAACACATAAACAGGGATCAGTTCAAATCTCACCAACGTTTTCTGCTTTTATTTTTTAAAGTGATCAATCATGTAGTTTATGGAATAAATTTCAATTCATATCAGCAATAAAAGAGGTCAAACTATGTCAGCTATATAAATCCAGTGAGGGAGGTTAACTAGGTCATAAAAAATAAATGCTGAACTATTCATTTCTCTGGTCTACTACAAGGTGATTCATTTTTCTTCTTTTTCTATATTATTACTGATTTCTTCAGAAACAAAAAGTTATAATTAATTTTGAAATAAAAAACAAATAAGAAAACTCAGCTGCTAATTGTAGAATTTGGGGATATGGCAAAATAAGCTACATAGCAATATGAAGATTTTATGTAAGGAAAGAAAAATGCCTTTTTTGGTATACATATGCATTTTGTAAAAGCCAACAGTATCCACGTATTTTCTCATAATTAATTTTGTAGTCCAATTTCTATACCCCAAAGAGCTCAAATAGTTCTTGAGTGATCTTAAATGTTAACAGTTATTTGAATACTAAATGGTTATTAAAGGTGCAACAGCATTTGATCTCCATATCATGCCATAAATGTCTTTGAATTATAAAATTTTACAATTGAAATGTATCTTAGAGATTATCTATTGTGAAATATTCATTTTATAGAAGAGGCATCTACTATACAGAGGAAGTAAGTGACCGATCTTTGTGGTGAGTAACATTTGACATCTATACAATCTGTAACTTTGAACGAGTATTTCATGTAAAATTTCTCTTATTTCTTAAAAATACAGCACTTGCATTTATATTTATATTTTCTCTTGTATCTAACGCTACTCTTTCTAATTTTTTCTCTCACATACTAATATGGCCACTTATTGTTCCCCAAACATATCTGTGCTCCCTCCATTTTTAGCAGCTTGTAGTTAGCTGAATCGAAGTGATTAATTCTGGCAAATAAATGGTAAATGGAAGTGACGTGTATCATTTCTGAGCAAAAGCAAGGAAGAGGTCATGTAAGTTCTCTATGAGCCTCTCGCCCTGACATGATGGTCTTGGAAGCCTCTTGTAAGTAAGGTAGAGGTGAGCCGAAGAAGTCTGCCTTGGTGAACCACTTCATGGAGCAGGACTGCCCTAGGAATTCACCCAACTTTCTTTAGACTTTGCCTGAACCAGAAATAAAAATGTTAAACTTCTCTGGTTTGCTGATTAAATTGATACTGCAGCACAACTTATGCCATCCTGACTAATTCACTATACAATATCTTCCCCCCAGCTTTCTGCTCTTTTGAGCTGCTATACTATTAATACTATCTACTTCCCTTTCACCATCAAATTTCTTCCTGGTGTAGGTGATTTAACTCTTTTAAGTGTTAACAAATCCTGACTCCCTTTTATTTCTTGATTTTGTGTTAGTGATTTCTTTGTTTCATTGAAACTGTTTTTATTCAAACATTGTCTCATAATTATGAAATCTATTTCATCCTCCTTTCCTTGCAAGACCAGTTGAAATTATCAAGCTCTTTCAGTAACGAAGATTGTTTCTAGCTCCAATTGCAGGACATCTATTAGAATGGCTCTCTTGTTCTCTATAACTGCTCTGTTTTATCCTTTCAATACAGAAATACAGGCCTTTCCTCAAAGCCCTGATGCCAGCTTTCTTTTTTTCTCTTTCTTTGTAAAAATAATATATTCCCTTTATTAGATCTATGGCTGCATTCTCTTTTCATATTTACATTTAAAGTAAATTGTGAAAAGCTTCAGGAGTATATTTGGCTATTATCTCAAATTCAAATGTCTATCACTAGCTTCATCATTTTCTCCACCATTTTTCTTACAAGCCTGTATGTCCTACCTTCCCATGTGTTTTGAAGAAATTAATGTCTATGGATTCATCTAGAATGTAGAACCAGAATTAGTTACATCAACTTCTTCTCTTTTGATCTCCATACTCCATCAACTGCCTATATCCCATTAGTTCAACTTCCCAACTATCTCTTACCATGTCAATTTCTGCTTTTTCCAATCCCACTCAGCTAAGGCATTGGTAGAAGCTCCATTTAGACCCTGAGACAGTTTGAATTAAGTAGGCAATAATTTTAGACACAAGAGCTGGTGCATTTTTTAAAGTAGTCATGATCCCATAAACTCAGCACACAATGTGCCTGAAAAATGATCTAGTCACCAGGAAACTGTGGTCTTCACTAACTACCTTGGGTTTGTACAAACTTTTTGATAGAGTTTATGGTGTACTTTGCTGAATACAAATCTAGTTTTATACAAGGCCCCAACTCATTCCACATCTTTCAACTCTCTCTCCATGGTGAAGGAAAGGATAGCTTGATTCAGTTCTTTATATTACTAGCTGTTGCTATCCTAATCCAAATAAATGACATACTCTGTTCAACTCAATGAATTAAAAAAAGATCACCATCCTGGTGTTTCTTTTTATTCCACCATTTTTTCAGAGTTTAACCATCTCTCAAAGAGGCTACAACAATGATTTCCTAATTTCATACCTTGCCAACCCAAATTTAATACTACTAGCTACAATATTTTTGAAAGTTATGACTATACCACTCTACTGATTCACACTACTGCTTAGATCCTTGATATAATATCTAAGGCTTTCATATAATGTCTAAGGAACTTCCTAATCAGGCTCAAACTTAAATTCTAAGTTATGTGTATTATGCATGCATTTTTTCCTTCAGTTTTCATACGTAAGTAGGGCGACTATGCCATTTAATTTATTATAAAATTTAGGAAACTATTGAGAAAATCAGGAAGTGGAACATAGGGACAATAATCATAAATCAAATCTTTCCCAGGCAAACTGGGATAAATGGTCAGCCTGACACATAACTTTTATCTTGTCTTGTAGTTGTCTGTTGGTGCACAATTGATCATTCCTCCTCCTGGAATGATTCTCATTGGAATACTTTTCATACTTCTAGTCCTACCACAAATATCACTTTCCTTGTATTTTTTCATCCTCAAAGCATTAGTGCATTAATTAGGCTTTTTTTTCAGGTTGCAAATGAGAGAAACTCAACTCAAATTAACTTATTGGAAAGTCTCTAGATGAAACTAGACTCAGGCATCAATGGACTGAGCTGTAGGCCATACCTCATCAAGCTCTGGCCTCTTTTCCTTTTACTGTAGGTGGATCTTTTATGCAGCAAGTTGAGGAGGGGCATGGTGACAGGTATTAGCTTGTATTATCACAACTAGAAATCAAGGAGGAGAGATGATCCTTCTAACATCACTGTAGAAAGCTACAAGGAAGGAATTTTACTAACTTGGATTTGCCCTTTATTATTTCTGGTCTAACTACAGTGGCTTGGAGACTTAATTCAAATTCCTACCCTTTCATGCAGGAGGACAGGGTACCACCATAATTGCCATCCACTAGCACCATGACCAATGAAGGCTTTCGCCAGAAAATGGGAAAGGGATTTTGGACAAATAAAATGAAAAGAGTTCACTGGAGCAAATAGTTACGTGGTAGTAACAAGGAAATCCTTCTGTTTAGATATATGTGTTTGAATCTTCACCCTATGATTCACCAGTTACCTCTCTAATCTTTGATTTCCTTATCTATAAAATTGTTTGGGAGATACGAAATAATTTCTTTAAACAACATGGTTGCTCTCAGATTTTAAGCACTTTATTTTTACTGATATCAATACCATTGCTCCTACATTCCTCTTGGTGTCTCATTGATCATGTTGTGCGTTTTACTTTTTAATAACTAAATCTTAGACCTGTAAATGTCTTATTTCTTTCATTATACTATAAGCTTCTTGCTGTCTGGGTCCATATATTCTTCGTCTTCTTATCCCCACAATGCCTAGCATGATAACCGGAACAAATTAAGCACTTCATATATAATTCTTGATCATACAAGACTTTGTTTTTTTGTATACCACACATTCCATATGTTCATCTTTTTCCCTGAGAAATGGTCAGCTCATTAAAACAAAACTCTTACCTCATTCTTTTTTATCTCTCAAAAGAGTTTCGGCAATGTTTTATGCACTTTGGACATGTAATACACATTTGGATGGACTCAGTTGAAAATACTATGTGTGTAACATCATGTGTGATCCAATGATCATTTGCCCTCCTGTCTATTGAAGGCTTGTCAGAATATGTATCATATAAGTTTAGAGTGTATCCCCTCAAACAGCCACTGGTGTGTGCCTGTTAGTTATATACTGTCTCCATGACATTAGCATGCCCTTGAGAATGAGAGAAAGCTTCATGGCAAGAGCACCACAAATCTAAGGTCATTTAAATAAAAAATAATAAGTAATATGTGTTTGTATTTTTAGTTAAGAATTTTTTTTTAATTTTCAAATTCCTAAAGCCTCCTACTTTCCATTCCCACAACCATAAAGCTGCTAACACTCTTCTAATTTTGATTTGTCTAAAGGGGGAAAAACTGGGGGTAAAGAGTTCATGATGTCCTTTTTATATGCCACAAATAAAGTAACTCTCCTTTTTCAGCACATGCAGAAGTATGAACAACCTCTCAGATTCCTGACAGAAATGTCATTGTTTACCATTAGCACTGTCATATTTGTGTGCCTTGTCATTCTATACAGCTGAGCACGGCCTGGCACCCTGCCTGGTGCTGACTTGCAGAAGGGAAGCCTCCTGTCTCTGGCTTTCCCAGGATAATTCCTGGGGAAAGTGTGCTCCCTAGTGTTAAGAGCGGTTTAGTGGCTGGAGGGGTCCAGCTGACCCGACAGAACGAAGGTGGATGATCATTCCTCAGCACCCTCCACTTACAGTTACTGCAGTCATCCAGTTGTCCACCCTTTTAACTAGTTATGTTGCAGATTTTACATTCCACTGCAAATAGGAGATAGAAACAGAATTTCCACAAGCTTTCTAGGAATCACCTGGATGTTAGATGATTTGATTTTTCAATTAGGTTGACATCTTTGTGGAAAACAATAATTATTCCATTTATGACCAAAAAAATGAAAATCACAATTTCTTCTCTTCATTTCTCGCCTTCTTTAAAATTGTATCCATAGTGGGGAAGTAAAAGATTCTCCTTTCATTTATTTTTCATGTAGAATCAGTTTTTTTCTTTTCTTGCATTGCAACTTTTTGTAAATAATTTATTTTATTTGTATCAAAATGAAAAAGGTAACGATTGATAAATAAATCAGCCATTAAGACGTAAAAATGAAGTGTACCCCTCACTACTTTTATAATTAGTAGCTATTTAATTCAAAGTATATTCATGAGGAGATTTATTTAGCTGGAATAACTGCAGACTGTAGCTCCTAGAGGTAAATATTGTTTTTTTTTTCTTTCAGAAAAAGTCAGCCTAATGTGTTTTGAATTTTTTCAATATTACTTTTAAAATAAATGTAATTATTTCTTTTTATTCATGTATCTTCTTATACACAATTTGCTTACAGAGTAGTTTGATGATGGAGTTCCAGTTTAACATTTCTAAAATTTATACTTCAACATTATATTGCTCGTGTTGGTATTTAGAAAACAAAATAAAACCAAACACAATCTTAATAGAGACACTAGGAATATTTTTAAAAAAATCATTGGTTGTCAGTTGTTAAGTAGTATAATGATTTGATAGTCATCTTTAAAAAAGTCAGTGTAATAAACACCACTAGTCCTCAAGAGTTTTTAGAAAATCTGTTTCTTCCAGGATATGTACTATACCTTATTTTATGAACTATAAAAGTAAATGTGATTTCAAGTACTTATGCATGAAGATTAGAAATATTGTTATAAAATGAGGATAAAGATAGCTTATTCTAGATTAAATAAAGGTTTTCTAGGGATCTGATATAAAAATTCCTGCTTTCCAA
This sequence comes from Daubentonia madagascariensis, assembly GCA_023783475.1. Lineage (NCBI taxonomy): Eukaryota > Metazoa > Chordata > Mammalia > Primates > Daubentoniidae > Daubentonia > Daubentonia madagascariensis. Next base: position 34,253,044 of record JAKFHU010002140.1, on the reverse strand, counting down.
AGAACCTGAGAATACTAAATAGCACCAAGAGCAATCTAATATTTTGCAGAATCAAGTGCTGAAAATTATAGAAGTGAGAACAAAATTGAAATAAGGAAATTTTACTGGGTTCCTATAACCAATCCTACTTTGTGTAGGGACTCAGGGAAAAAAGACACATTAAAATAAATCTTCATGGAATCTTCTACATTTAAAACTGGATATGGCAAGGGGACAAAAATGAACAATGCTCACTTGGTAAATACTAGAATGGGATGCTAGAAGAGTGCCTACAATTTTCATTCTTAACTTTCAAAATTTTTTATCTATTAATAGTTATTTACAAAGATTCTCCAGTCTTAGGGATTTGTAATACCATCTTACTAATTTTTAAATAGCCTACCTATATATTGCACAACAGTGTGAGTATATATCATTAGGTAAACATAATCTAATTATTTTGAGATTGGTAAAATTGTGACCCTGTTTTAGAATCTATTGACATAAAGTAACTTTTGCATGTGGAACTTTGGTAGACATTTATCTTTGCACAACAAGGCACTCAATTAAATTATTTTTTAGTCATAGCTCTCAGTTCTAGAGATCTATGATCTGTGGGTTAAAGCTTAAAATAAGGGAAACATATGGAAAATAGTATAATTAGTGAATAAAATGTTTATCCATTCCAAAAGTAAGCCTTCCCCCCAATATGTTGCTTCAGCGAGTTGGTTATAGATGGTGAGGGTCCTCAAAAATCACACTTACAAGGAAATTTTTTTTGCATAAATGTATGATTCTTTTAGGATCATACATATCAAGCTTCATTTTTTATTTATTTTTGCTTAGCATAGGGGGAAATAAAATGGGGAGTTATTGAGCTGCAGGCGTAAGTTTCAGTCAAGCAAGATAAATAAGCACTAGAGATCTGCGGTACAACATTGTACCTATAATCAAGATTAATATACTGCACACACTTAAAAATTTGTTAAGAGGGTAGGTCTCATGTTAACTGTCCTTGCCACAGTAAGTTCTGAAAGAATAAATAAACAAACAAATAAATAAAATATTATAGTTTGTGGGACTAAACAAATGACAGCTTTGTTGCTCCATTAGAGATAATCATAGGAGTTAGACAGATTTAAACATTACGTTTGTTACCAAAAAAGTGTGTGTTGGAGAAGGTGGGTTTTCCAGTACCCGTCTATGAGTTGGGTATTTTCCTCTAAATTTACATAGTAGGAAAACAGAGAGAATGAGCACCATCTGTGGGTAGGCAGATACCGAAGAGGTAAAAAAGAGAGGAAATTAACCAAGCAGCCCAGCCTCCTCTCCCAAACTCACAAATGAGATGTGCCCTTCCTCCTCCATGAGAGGAAATAAATGAGGAACAGCAGAAAGAACCCAGGGTTGTTGCTCTGATTGGCCTCCCTGTACATGATAAAAAAGAAAAGCACCTCCCATCCCTACTCACTCAACAGCAAAACCAGAGAGGACTTGTATTTACCAAATACAGTACTCTAAAACAAATTAATTATTTGAATTCCAGAGAGCTACTTTGAGTCTGTGGCCTTACTACAGCCTAAGAAAATTTAAATGGCATAATGTGTGAGTGAAAAAGAATGTTTATTTTCTGCTTTCAACATCATTTTTAAAAAATATATATTACTTGATCTTTAGTTTGATATTTTCTTCAAGAAATGTAGTGAAACTAATTTTTTCATTTGTATTAAGTATCTACAATCCTGTATGAAAATATTATATGATTTCCCTTTTCCATCCCATATTTCAGATAACATGCATCGCAATTCAGCTGCAGATGTTAAATCACAACAAAATCTGCATAAGAACACCAAAATTGAGTCTGCATTTCTATATCATATCCACATGATATCATGGGAGATTTTTTGTCAAAAGAGAGAGTGAAAATGCTTAAATATTTCCTGTATGGAAAAGATAGCTCTTAGAATTAGGCAATAGTTTATGCCCACGGACATGGAGCAATTGGCCCCAGCTATGAGGAAGAGACAGGGTGCAAATTATGAACAAGGCTGAACGTGTCACTTTGCAAATTCGAGATGATACAAACCTGGGAGGAATAAGCAATATAATGGTTGATGACAAAATTGAGTTTCAGGTTATCTCAAAAGACTGGAATGCTGGATAAATACCAAAAATATGAAATTTGATAAGGATGAATCCTAAGGCATGCACTGGAATTTTTCAAAAGAGAGAGAAAAGGAAATGCAAAGTGGTAAATAGTACAGACATGAGTTTATGGCTCTAAGATCTGACCTGGCTATAACTCAGCAATCACCAACAGTGCCAAGAACCTGCTGAAAAGAAAAGCGTATGTTGCCTTAATGAAAGTTGAGTGTACAGAACTCTAACAAGCACAGCCTGTTCTTGGAAAGTTAAGTGTAAGTATCTGAAATACTGGGCTTGAGATGTGAACAGGAGGTTGATAGGTAAAGATAGCATTTCACAAGGAAAACAACTGAAAGTATTAAATTGTTAACTTGGAAGAAAGAATATTTTCCAAGAAGAAAACATGATGACTAATTTCAAATACTTGAGGGCTTCCCTTTGGAAACATAAAGGAATACCTTTCTTCTACAACAGACAACAGGGCTAAAATTGAGTAATAAACTGTAGATTCCAGTACCCATCATACAGTGAATACACAATTGATGGTTATGATTGAATTAAAGACCAAACAAATAATTTTGTCACCTTTCCCACTGTGAAACAATAAAACAGGCTTCCTGGTAAGGTAATGAAATGAGTTGTCATTTACAGAGAGCATTCAGATATAAGCTTCATTAATGTTTCAAATTTCATCGATTTGGTCAATGGGTTGTTCCAATATCCTTATTTCTTCTGAGATTCTATTTGCTTCCATAATCTTTTTTTTTCACTGAAAATTAGCTCTATGTGAATCTATGTTTATTTCCATTTCTTGAAGACTCTTGGGAGACACACTTAATACTGAGAAAATAAGTAACTCTCCAATAAAAGATTCTTGGGGATTAGTAATTTTACAACAGCTAAAACCAATTAATTATAAAGCTGGTAATCTTCATTACAAAATATGCACAGTCAAGAAAAAGAGATGTTGCCTTGTCATTTACCAACCAAATTTATGGCTAAGCAATGAGGTGGTGCACTTCAAGTAGAAATTTACTGATTTTGTGTGTGTGTGTGTATGTGTGTGTGTGTGACAGTCAAAATGGGCAAAATCATTAGAATTTTTGACCAGTGTTGTTTTTATCTCATCAGCCACAGTTCACCAAAGTTTCATTTCCAGTGTTGCTTTAAAATTTCCCTTTCCTCTTCTAGATCTAGTATTCTGTTATCACAAAGGTTATGAGACCAAGTATCCATTTCTGTTTTCATTAAGAGAATAAATTCTCTCCACCTTTGGTAAACATACATACAGACGGCAGCAAATGAGTAAGAGGTGAGAGCTAAAAAGATGAAGAGTATGTTTATACATCTGGAGTAAAATTCCTTAAGTTTTTTTTTGTACTGTTAATAGTTAAATATGCATAATGGATTAGACTATTTCTGCAGTGATCCTAATTGGCTATTAAGATGGCTTAAACCATTGATTTGAGTATCCTAAGTATGACAGGTTTTTTTTTTTTTTTTTTTGGACATCCTGAAACTGCCCAAGGCAAAAAGTGCTCAGGTGCATATAATTTAGGAATTGATTATCATACTATCCAGATAAACTTATATAGCCTCCAGGCTATTTGGGTGTTACCATATCACGTGCAACTTATTTAAATGCATCAACTTTCTCTTTTCAGTTTCATGGTTTGCCATCTTGTATAAAATATTTTAAATTAAATAACAACAATGAAACAAAAGAAGTAAAACGGACAATAACAAGGGAACAAAAATTAATACGCTTAATTTCTGGTTCAAAAAATTTTGCTTAATTTTGCATATTGGAAAGACAATTATCTTCCATAAGTGATTAAAACATTGATACCCTTGATAAAATAAAAATATGGTAAGCATAATAGCTAATTTAATTTGATCAACTTTTTCCTGCATAAAAATAAAAAATAAATTAATACAAAAAAGAGAATATATTTATACTAAGAAATAGGCCTAAATAGATTAATAAAATTAGCAAGAATTTTGCTTTTGGGAAGACCCTAATTCAACTTAAACCTAATTGTAATTGGGGAACAGAAAAGAAACACTTTTTATTCACTTTTCAATGCCTTCGTTTGCCAGTGTTTATACATTTATTTTCTTAGACTCTTTTAAATATCAAAAATTAAACTATCTTGAAAATATGAAGTAGCTATCACATGGTGTGCTTCTGCACACTGAACTACAGGACTAAGATCAGAAAATACTTGCCAAAGTATAGGAAAGAAGCATTAACAGTCTAAGCTCCATTCACATGTTGGTGCCAAGAAGGTCTCTCTAAGACCCTAAAACTACCTGAAAACTCTATAAAGAAGAAAAAAATTAGGCTTTATAAAATTAGAATTTGTGATTTCTCTTAGGACATATGGATATATAATTGCTACAATGAAAGTCTAATAAAATGATTTTGGGTTACCTAAGACTTCTTGTTTCCCTAATTTTTATTTTTATTTTTCTTGGGTCTCATCATTTTATTCACAAAATAGACATACATGTAATAAACTCTGTCTAGAGCAATGCTCATTAATATTGGTAAAGCAACAATGAGGTTATATGATCTAAATGTAGGAATTTTTAAAAGGAGAGAAATACAAGATTTCATCAAAAATTTAATTGCTAGTATTATTCATTAGCTACTTTAAGGAAACCTCATTGTAACTGACATCTACAGATGTGAGTTACCCACCTTATATGTATTCCCCCTTTCTTCCTTTCTAAGAGAACCTTAGTTTTGTTTATAATGGCAACGTGTTCAGTCAACATAACTTACCTCCTTCCAGACTTGCTTAAAGATAGGAATATTTATGGGATGCAGTTCTCGGCCAATGGGTTATAAATGCAATTTCACAAGGTAGGGTCGCTGGTAAACTACTGCATTTTAAGGAAAACAGTCTCAGCTGTCATACACCTTTAGATTTTTGTCCTTCCCCCTTTTTACTGTCAGTTATGTTTACAGAAACCTGGAGATGGGACAGCCATGTGGTAACTACAAAGACAAAACGCCCATAGAGACAACGTAAACGCCAGAAATTAGAAAGATTTGGGGTCTGCTGTCGCTTCTCTGTGAGCAACTGCTCAGGCTCTGAACAGTCTTCATCCATCTAAACTCCTGGAGAGGTGCTGGGGAAGCTCTCTGTCATCCCTGAAGATTTATTTCATCTTTTCCAAACAAGAAAAATTAGTCTATTTTAGCATTTTTCTTCAGATATTGATTCAGTTTGAGCATCTCTAATTTGAAAATCCAAAATCCAAAATGCTCCAAAATTTGAAACTTTTTGAGGACTGACATGATGCCACAAGTAGAAAATTTCACACCTGACCTCATGTGACTGGTTGCTGTCAAAGTGCAGTCAAAAGTGTGTTTCATGCACAAGCTTATTGTAAAAGTTATATAAAACTACCTTTTGGGCTATGGGTATAAAGTGTGTACAAAACATAAAAGAATGTCGTGTTTAGACATGGATCCCATCCCCGAGATATGTTATTATTTACATGCAAATATTTCAAAATAAAAAAAGAAAATCCTAAATCTAAAACACTTCTGGTCTCAAGTATGTTGGATATAGGACACTAAGCCTGATAGATAATTGGAAAGTTGAGAATAGTAACTTGTTTATAGTTGTTGATGAGAATTCTTAGGAAGGAATTCAGAGTCTGTAAAATAATAGCAGTATTTCAGAAATAATAATATAGTTTCTTATGGAAAGTATTGCAGTTACTGCCCAGAAATGTTAAAAAAATCTGAAAATATTGATGAACCAATCAAATATTACAACAAAGGATGAAAGTTAAAACAAGGGAGAGGAAGAATACACACATTAGAAAGTTTTGTTGGATAGTATAACCTTTTTTTTTTTTTTTTTTTGCTTTTGGAGTTAGACCTAGATTCAAATTCTAAGTTTATCTTCCCAGTTTTTTAAATCTTATTTTTGTTAACACATAATAAATGTACATAAATGTGGGCACCTATGATAATTGAATGCATTCACATAATTTGTAAAAATGGAATTAGTGTGATTGATGTATCAATCACCTTAAATATTTGTCTTTTCTTCATATTAGAAACATTTAAACTATTCTAGCTGTTTGGAAAAGTACAATAGATTATTGTAAACTGTATTTACCCTACTGATCTATCGAAAACTATGTTTTGTTTCTTCTAACTGTGTATTTTTACCAATTAATCAACCTTTTTCCATCCACCCACTCCCCACACTTCCAGGCCTCCGATAACCACCCATCTACTCTCATTTTCATGAGATGCACCTTTCAGCTCCCACGTATGAGTGAGAATGTGTGATATTTGTCTTTCTGTGTTTGACTTATTTCAGTTAACATAATGACATGCAGTTCCATCTATGTTGCTGCAAATGACAGCATTTCCTTTCCTTTTTTGGCTGAGTAATATTCCAGTGTGTACATACACAACGTTTTCTCTATTCATTCATCCATTGATGGACACTTAGGTTTATTCCTTATCTTGCCTATTTTGAATAGTGCTGCAATAAACATGGGAGTGCAGATATTTCTTCAATATATTGATTTCCTTTCTTTTGGAAACTTGCTGGATCATACTGTAGTTCTATTTTTAGTTTTATGAGGAACCTCCATACTGTTTTCCACAGTGGTCATACTAACTTACATTCCCACCAACAGTACAGGCATTCCACTTCCTCCACATCCCCACCAGTATCCATTACTCTGTCTTTTTTTATAAAAGCCACTTTATCTGGGGTGAAATGATATCTTATTGTGGTTTTAATTTGCATTTCTCTGATGATTAGTGATGTATAGAATTTTTGATACACCTGTTGTCTATCTGTATGTTGTCTTTTGAGAAATACCTATTTAGTCCTTTTGCCCATTTATCATTGGATTATTTGTGGGTTTTTTTTGCTATTGAGTTGTTTGAGCTCAGATGAATAGTTTGCAGATGTTTTTCTCCCATTCTGTAGGTGTCTCTTCACTTTGTTAATTGCTTCCTTTGCTGTGCGCATGTTTTTTGGCTTGATTTAATCCCATTTCTCTATTTTTGCTTTTGTTACCTGTACTATTGAGGTCTTACACAGAAGTCTTTTATGACACCAATATCCTGGAGTATTGCTCCAATGTTTTCTTCTAGTAGTTTTATAGTTTCATGTTTTAGACTTAAGTCTTTAATCCATTAATTTGATATTTGTACATGGTGAGAGGTAGGGGTCTAGTTTTATTCTTCTATGTATGGTTATACCCTTTTCCTAGCACCATTTATCGAAGAGAATTTTCTTTCTCCATTTTATGTTCTTGGTAACTTTGTCAAAAATTAGTTGGCTATAAATGCATGGATTTATATCTAGCTTCTTTATTCTGTTCCATTGGTCTATGTATCTGTTTTTATGCCAATACCATGCTGAAATGTTTACTATAGCTTTGTAGTATATTTTGAAGTCAGGTAGTATGATGCCTTCAGCTTTGTTCTTTTTGCTCAGGATTGCTTTGGCCGTTTGGAGTCCTTCATGGTCTCATACAGATTTTAGCATTAGTTTTTCTATTGCTGTGAAGAATGTCATTGTTGTTTTGATAGGGATTTTATTAAACCTATACATTGCTTTGGCTAATACTGTCATTTTAACAATGTTAATTATTATAATCCATGAGCATGGAATATCTTTCTAGTTTTTTGTGTCTTCTTCAATTGTTCATCAATGTTTTATAGTATTCCTTATATAGATCTTTCACTTATTTGGTTAAATTGATTCCTGGTGTTTTAATTTTTTTAATATTCTTTGCAGCTATTGTAAATGGGATTGCATTTTTTCTTTCTTTCTCAGATTGTTTGCTATTGGCATAGATAATGCTACTGATTTTTGTTGTTGATTTTGTATCCTTCAACTTTACTGAATTTGTTTGTCAGTTCTAACAGTTTTAGCTGGAATATTTAGGTTTTTATAATACCATATCCTCTGTGACCAAGATTAATTTGACTTCTTACTTTCTAATTTGGATGCTATTTATTTCTTTCTCCTGCCTAATTGCTCCAGCTAGGACTACCAGAAAAAAAGTGGTGAAAGTAGGCATCCTTTTCTTGTTCCAGATCTTAACAGAAAGGCTTTCCCTGATTCAGTAAAATGTTAGCTGTGGGTTTGTAATATATGGCCTTTATTGTGTTGAGGTTTGTGTCTTCTATACCCAGTTTTTTGAGGATTTTTATAATAAAGGGATATTGAATTTTATCAAAATTTTTTAAGCATCTACTGAAATAGTTATGTGGATTTCTTTTATTGGTTCTGTTAATATAGCATGTTTATTGATTTGTGTATATTTAACCATCCTTGTATCCCTGGGATGAATCCTACTTGATCTTGCTGAATGATCTTTTTGATGTGTTGCTTAATTTGGTTTGCTAGTATTTTATTGAGGATTTTTGCAAGTATATTCATCAGTGATATTGGTCTATACTTTTATTTTTTGTTGTGTTTTTGTCTGATTTTGGTATAAGGGTAATTATGGCCTTATACAATGACTTTGGAAATATTCTTTCCTCTGCAAGTTTTTTGAAGAGTTTGGGTAGAATTGATATTAATTCTTCTTTAAATGTTTAGTAGAATTTAGCAGTGAGGCCATCAGGTCCTGGGCTTTTCTCTGATGGGAGCCTTATTATTAAGGTTTCAATCTAGTTAGGTATTGTTTATGGAGATTTTCTATTTTTTCATCGTTCAGCTATGGTAGGTTGTATGTGTCTAAGAATTTATACATTTCTGCTAGTATTCCCCATTTGTTGGGGTATAGTTGTTCATAACATTTCTAATGCACTTTATATTTCTGTTGTCTTAGTTGTTATGTCTCCTTTTTCATATATGATTTTATTTATTGTGTATTCTTTCTTTTTTATTAATTAGTTTACTTAAAGTTTTGTGGATTTTGTTTATATTTTCAAAAAGTCAACTTTTTGTTTCATTAATATTCTTAATAATATTTTTTCTTACTCTTAATTTCATTTATTTCTGCTCAGATCTTTATTATCCATTTCCTTCTAATAATTTGGGGTTTGATTTATTCTTACTTTTCTAGTTCCTTGGGGTACATCATTGTGTTGTTTATTTGAGATATTTCTACTTTTTTAATGTAGGTATTTATTGCTATAAATTTCCCTTTGCTGTTTCCATTATTGTTTTTGCTGTATCCCGTAGGTTTTGGTTTGCAGTGTTTCCATTTTCCTTTGTTTCAAGAAATTTTTAAATTTCCTTCTTAATTTCTTCATTGCTCCAGTGGTTATTCAAGATTATGTTGTTTAATTTATATGCATTTGTCTATTTTTCAAGTTTCCTCTTGTTATTGATGTCAAGTTTTATTCTACTGTGGTCAGAAGAGATACTTGGTATAAATTCTACTTAATTTAATATGTTCATACTTGTTTTGTGGCCTAAGATATGGTCTGTTATGGAGAATTTTCCATGTGCTGGTAGAAAAGTGTGTATTCTGCAGCATTTGGGTGAAATGTTTTATAAATGACAATTAGGCCTATTTGGTCTAGTGTGTAGTTTAACTCCATTGTTTCTTTGTTGATTTTCTGTCCATCTGATCTGTCTATTACTGAGAATAGGGTGTGGAAGTCCCCTACTATTATTGTATTACAGTTTATCTTTTCTTTTACTTTTATTAATGTTTGTTTTATATACATGGGAGCTCCAATTTGGGGTGCATAGGTATTTATAGTTATTATATCCTCTTGCTAAATTGAGTTCTTTATCCTTATATAGTGAACTTATTTGTCTTTTTATAGGCTTTTATTTTCTGTTTATTTTATATGCTATAACTACTCCTGCTCTTTTTGGTTTCCAGTGGCATGGAATAGTTTTTCTACCTCTTCACTTTCAGTCTATGTGTGCCTTCATAGCCCAAGTAGGTTTCTTGTAGGCAGCATACAGTTGGGTCTTGATTCCTTATCCATTAAGCCACTCTGTGACTTTTAATTGGAGAATTGAGTTCATTTACATTCAATGTTATTATTAAGTAAGGAGTTACTACAGCCATTTTCTTGCTTGTTTTCTGGTTGTTTTGTTTTAACTTCTTTCTTCTTTTCTTCCTTTGTTACTGTCTTCCTTTGTGGTTAAATGATTTTCTCTGGTAGCATGTTTTAATTAATTTATTTTTTATGTTTAGTAGTCTATTATAAAATTTTTCATTGTGGTTACTATGAGGTTTACAAAAATATCTTATAAATATAACAAGTTAGTTTAAAAATGATGACATCTTAGATCACAATGAAAAGAATAGAAAGAAAGAAACAAAGAATAAAAAAAACTGTACACCCTCCCCATTTTGACTATTGGTTGTCTCAATTTACATATTTTTATGTTGCCTATCTCTTAACAGGTTGCTATAGCTATTATTATTTTGATAGATTTCAGCTCCATGCTAGAGGTAGGAGTGGATTGAACACCACAATTACAGTATTAGAGTATTCTGAGTTTGTCTGTGTACCTAATTTTACTAGTGGTTTATTAGTGTTTTATTTTTGCTGATGGTGTTATTTCAGATTCAAGAACTCCTTTTAGCATTTCTTGTAAGATGGTTCTCATGGTGGTGAATTCTCTCAGCTTTTGTTTGTCTGGGAAAGACTTTGTCTCTCCTTCATATTTGAAGCATAACTTTGCTGGACACGATATGCTTGAATGACAGTGTATTATTTTTCCCTTTTTTTTCTTTCAGCAGTTTGAAAATGTTGTTTGAATCCTTCTTAGCCTGTATGTTTTCCATTGGGAAGTCCTTTGCCACATGAGCTGGAGCCCCTCTATATGTTATTTACTTATTTTCTCTTATACTTTTTAGGATTATTAGTTTGTTCTTGGCCTTTGAGAGTTTGATTATTGTATATCTTTTGCTAGTCTTATTTCGGTCACATGAGTTTGGTGTTCTCTGATCTTTCTGTAATCTTTCTGTACCTAGATATTTATATATTTCTCAAGTTTTAGAAAGTTTTCTGTTATTACTTTGAATTAACTTTCCACGCCTTGCTCTTGCTCAACTCCTCTTGATCGCCAATCATTCTTAGATTTGGTCTTTTGATGTAATTTTCTATATCTTTTATGCAAACTTTTTCATTCTTTTTTCTCTTTTCTCTTCTCTGTGTTTTCAAATAGCCTTTCTTCAAGCTTGCTGATTTTTTCCTCTGCTCAAACCATTCTGCTATTGAGAGACCCTAGTGAATTTTTCAGTTCAGCAAGTATATTTCTCAGTTCTAAGTTTCCTGACCAGATTTTTAAAATTTTAACCTCTTTGTTAAGTTTCTCTGATAAATTTCTGAATTGTTTTTCTGTGTTACATTGTAAATCACTGAACTTCCTTAAAAGTGATATTTCAAATTATTGGTCAGAGGGCTCTCATATCACCATCTCATTAGGGTCAGTAACTGGTTCCTTGCTTTGTTTATTTGGGGAGGTCATAGTTCTGTTTGCTGTTGCTTCTTGTGGATATATATCTATGTCTTTGCATTGAAGAATTAGTTATTTCTTTCAGTCTTCTCTGTCTGCCTTGTTTTGTGTTTTTATTGGATATGTTTGCTTGGAGATTCCATGTAATTTACCTGCTGATTTTCTTTCTTTTTTCCGCATCAGATTTCTGGATCCTTTTCATCACTAGATGGCACCTTAACTTCAGGTTTGCCTCAGCTCTAGTAAATGATTAGAGTGTCATCTGTCCTGAAGGGGGTAGCCCTGAAGGGGATAATCTGATAGTATGGGAAGATTGGCTAATAGTTCACTTCCAGACTTGTAGAATGAAGCTCCTACAGCATGGTGTTGCTGAACCACCATTCTGATATGGCTTCTCCTTTGGCTGAGGTGCAAAGCAGAGCTTCCATGGTTGGGAATGGAAGTGCTACTTTCCCCCTTTTTCTCTGGCTGTCCTGTGGGATATGTCTACCTTCAGGCACTCCTGCTGTTTCTTGTGGGTTGAGTCAGGGACAGGTCTTCTGCTAGGGAACCCAAGATAGTGGGGAAACTTGCTGTCTGTCTCAAGCTCACTTTCCTTCCAGTGTCAAAACCATGAGTTGGGAGGAAACGTTGCCACACAGATTGGGGGGGTGTCATTACGTATTTGGAAGTCCAATTCCCTTACCATTTGCTCAAAGTAGTGCTCAAAGTGTTTTCTTTCTTCTTTGTGGCTCTGGGAACTGTTTCATTCACATATTTGAGCTTTGGAATATTGCTGGTGATAATCTCAGCACTGTATATTATTTCTGGTTTTCTTTAGAGGAGAGTGAAGCCCGCTTGCTTCTATACTTCCATTTTGGAAGTGGCTTCCCAGGTATAATCTACATTTTTAATTATATCCATAAATTGAAGTATTTTTGGAAAAAATGAAATATTCAGTACTGCAAATAACACTAAAGTAATACAGTATAAGGACATGTGTGTATTAATAAGATGTACAAGGGCCAGCTTTATTAAAATACATTTATTTTATTAATAAATTTATTTACCTACTTTATTCATATGTGTTTTGCAACTTGTGAAAAACAATAAATTTCTATTTCTGATCCTTGTCATTGGAGCATTAATTTGTCATCCTAACAGTGAATGTTACCTACTCTGCAGCAAGCATTGTGAGGCATCAAAAATTTGGAAAAATGACCAAAAACATTTTCTTCCTTATAGTAGTTTGTAGCCCCCAAGAGAACATAAGCATATTAATAGTGACTTTTAAAAAAGCAGGAAACATATCTAACTGACTGGGACTTATACAGACTCAAGGTGAAGGGATGGATAAAAATATTCCACGCAATGGAAACCAAAAGAAAGCAGGTGTAGCCATTCTCGTATCAGATAAAATTGACTTTAGGTCAACAATAGCAAAGAAAGACAAAGATGGTCATCATATAGTGGTAAAGGGAGCAATTCAACAAGAAGATATAACAATCATAAATATTTATGCACCTAACACAGGAGCACCCAGATTCATAAAGCTAACCCTATTAGATCGAAGCAAAGAGATAAACAGCAACATTGTAATTACTGAGGACTTCAACATGAAACTGACAAAATTGGACATCCAAACAGAAAATAAATAAAGAAACATTGGACTTAAATGAGACTCTAGAACAAATGGGCCTAACAGATCTTTACAGAACATTACCCCAAAACTACTGTACATACTTTCTTCACATCAGCACATGGAACATTCTCCAAGATTGATCATATCTTAGGCTACAAAACATGTCTCAACAAATTGAAAAAAAAAATAGAAATCAAACCATGTATCTTCTCAGATATGGAGGAATAAAACTAGAAATCAACTCCAAGAGAAAAACTCAATTCTATAGAAATTCATGGAATTTAAACAACTTGCCGCTGCACAATTATTGGGTCATTAATGAAATTAAGATGAAAACCAAAGATTCCTTAAACTGAATGACAATTGAACACAAGCTATCAAAATCTATGGGATTCAGCAAAAGCAGTCCTAAGGGAAAAATTTATAGGCTTAAATTCCTATATCAAAAAGACAGAAAGATCACAAATTAACAATCTAATGACACATCTCAATGAACTATAAAGGAAGAGCAAACCAAACCCAAAGATAGCAGAAGAAAAGAAATAACTAAGGTCAGAGCAGAACTAAATGAAATGGAAAACAAAAACAATACAGAGGATCAATGAAACAAAAAGTTAATTCTTTGAAAAGATGAACAAAATTGATACCTCCTGCTAGATTAACAAGGAATAGAATAGAAAGACCCAAATAAGCTCAATCAGAAATGAATAGAGATGTTACAACTATTACCACAGAAATACAAACTATCATCTGTGAATACTATGAAAATCTCTATCACATAAACTCGAAAAACATAGAGGAAATGGACAAATTCCTAGAAAAACAAAATTTCCTAAGATTCAATCAGCTAGAAATAGAACTGAACAGACCGATAATGAGCAATGTGATTGAAGCAGTAATAAAAAATCTTCCAACCAAAAAAGGCCCTGGACCAGAAGGATTCACAGTTGAATTTTACCAGACCTACAAAGAAGAGCTGGTACCTGTATTGCAGAAATTATTCCACAACATCAAGAAGGAGGAAATCCATCCCACCTCTTTCTATGAAGCCAGTATCACCTTGATACCAATGCCAGGAAAGGACACAACAAAAAAAGAAACTACAGACCAATATCCCTTATGGATATAGATGCAAAAATCTTCAATAAATTACTATCAAACTGAATTCAAAAGCACATCAAAAAATAATACACCATGACCAAGTGGGCTTCATCCCAGGGATGCAAGGATGGTTCAATGTACATAAATCAATAAATGTGATTAACCACATAAACAGAAGCTAAAACAAAGATCATATGATCATCTCAATACATGCAAAAAAAGCAATTGACAAAATCCAGCACACTTCCATGATAAAAACCCTCAACAAATTAGGCATAGAAAGAATATATGTCAAGATTATAAAAGCCATATATGACAAACACACAGCCAACATCATACTGAATGGGGAAAAGTTGAAAGCATTCCCACTAAGAACTGGAACAAGGCAAGTGTGCCCATTGTCACCACTTCTATTTAACATAGTGCTGGAAGTCCTAGCCAGAGCAATCAGGCAAGTGAAAGAAATGAAGGGTATCCAAATCAGGAAAGAGGAGGTCAAACTATGGCTTTTTGCTGACTATATGATCTTATATCTAGAAACCCCCAAAGATTCCACCAAGAGACTTCTGGAATCGATACATAAATTCAGCAAAGTCTCAGGTTACAAAATCAAGGTACACAAATCAGTAGCACTCCTATACACCAAGAACAGTAAAGGTGAGAGTCAAATCAAAGACTCAATACTATTCACAATAGCTAAATGGGAAATAAAATACCTCGAAACATACATAACCAAGGATGTGAAAGATCTCTACAAAGAGAACTATGAAACACTGAGGAATGAAACTGCAGATGACACAAACAAATGGAAAAACATATCATACTCATAGATCAGTAGAATTAACATTGTTAAAATGTCCATACTATCCAAAGTGACTTACAGATTCAAAGCAATCCCTATCAAAACACCAATGTCATATTTCACAGATCTAGAAAAAATAATTCTATGATTTGTTTGGAACCAGAAAAGAACCTGAATAGCCAAAACAATCTCTTATACAAAAATAACAGATCTGGAGGCATCACATTACCAGACTTCAAACTATACTACAAGGATACAGTAACCAATACAGCATGGCACTGTACAAAAATAGAGACATAGGCCAATGGAACAGAACAGAGAATTCATATATTAAACCATCGCATACAGCAAACTGATCTTTGACAAAGCAGACAACACTATACACCGGGGAGAAGAAAGCCCTATTCAATAAATGGCACCAGGAAAATTGGATAGCCACATGCAGAAAATTGAAACAGGGTCCATATCTCTCACTACTCACAAAAATTAATTAAAGATGGACAAAAGACTTAAATATAAGGCATGAAACCATAAGAACTCTATAAGAAAATGTTAGAAAAACTCTTCTAGATATTGGCCTAGGCAAAGAATTTATGAAGAAGACCCTGATGGCAATCACAGCAACAACAAAAATAAATAAATGGGACTTGATTAAATTAAAAAGCTTCTGCACAGCCAAGGAAATAATCAACAGAACAAACAAACAACCTACAGAATGGGAGAAAATATTCACAAGCTATACATCCAATAAAGGGCTAATAACCAGAATCTACAAAGAACTCAAGCAAATCAGCAAGAAAAAAATCAAACAATCTCATTAAAAAGAGGCAAAAGATATGAACAGAAGTTTCTGGAAAGAAGATAGACAAATAGCCAATGAACATATGAAAAAATACTCAATGTTACTAATCATCAGGGAAATGTAAATTAAAACCACAATGAGATATTAACTTACCCAAGGCAAAATGGCTTTTATTAAGAAGTCCAAAAACAATAGATAGTGCTGTGGATGCTGAGACAAAGGAATGCTTATATACTGTTGGTGGAACTGCAAATTAGTACAACTTCTGTGGAAAACAGTATGGGGACTCCTCAAAGAACTAAAAGTAGACTTACCCTTCATCCAGCAATCCCAGTACTGGGTATCTACTCAAAGAAAAGAAGTCATTTTATTAAAAAGACACCTGCACGTGAATGTTTATTGCAGCACAATTCACAAAATTGCAAAGATGTGGAATCAACCCAAGTGCCCACCCACTCATGAGTGCATTAACAAAATGTGGTGTACGTATACTATGGAATACTACTCAGCCACGAGGAAGGATAAATTAAGGCCTTTTGCAACAATTTGGATGGAACTGGAGACCACTGTCCTAAGTGAAGTATCTAAAGAATGGAAAAACAAACACCATGTGTGCTTGCTATTCAACTGGAACCTACCAATAAGCACACATGCACATAGAGGGAAGTAAACTCAGTGGAAATCAAGCAGCGGGGGCGGGGAAGGTGGGGATGGGTGAAAACCTACCTAACGGGTACAACGAATACTAAGGGTGATGGGCACACTTATAACCCTGACTCAAGCATAACAAAATAGATACATGTAACCAAAAACATTTGCACCCCTGTAATATTTTGAAATACAGTAAAATAAAGTATAAGAAAAGAAAAAAAAAGAGTGAATGATTCATGACATACATTACCACTCAGACCAATGACAGCAAGGAGAATTTGTCTGTGGACTTCTGGGGAAGTCTGAGCTTGCTCTTCTGTTAACACTTCCATAAACACTTATGCCTCACTCCCACTAGGTGATCCCATTCATAGACATGTGACTAGCTACTGCTGTAGACAGCAGACTACCAGAGGGAGAAATCAGGCATCTGAAAGTAGGTGGAGCTTAGAAAACCACAGGAACCCCTTCTATTGACTCAAGCACTACATTTCAGTTAGTTGGGAATAGAAATTTTGGTTTGTTTAAGCCAGTTTGATTATGACTTCATATGTTCCTGAAAAAAACACAAAGCATGTAAAATAGAAAATATTGTCTTAGCTTAGGCTGTCACACAAAATTCCATAGGCTGGGTGGCTTAAACAGCAGAAATTTTTTTTTCACAATTTCGTAGGCTGGAAGTTGAAGATCAGAGTGCCAGCATGGTCAGTTTCTGGAGAGGATTCTCTTTCTAACTTGCAGAAGGCTGCCTTCAATTGGCTTGAAGGCAGTCGCCATATTGCTGTGTGTGTACATGACCTCTACTTTGCTCACACTGAAAAAGAGAGGGCAAACTCTCTGGTGTCTCTTCTGATAAGGGCACTAATCCCATCATGAAATCTGCACCTTCAAGATCTCATTTAACCCTACTTTTTTTTCCCCAGAGGCTCCATCTGCTAATACAATCATATAGGTTAGGGTTTCAACATGTTAATTTGGAAGGGGTGGGTAGAAAAATTCAGATCATGACAAATATATTACATGTTATGAGGCTGATTCTATCTATATAAAGACAAAAGTCGAATTTCTTATGACACGTATATTGACAAAATCCTTCTGACATTTTTTCATGTTCTGTAAATTTGTTCTTTTTATTCACAATTAAGCACAGGATTTATTGCCTTAAGTTCATTGAGCATACAATTGAGATTAAAGACTTTTTGCCTTAGCATTCCTAATAATTTCCAACTCTGACTCATTTATATTATGTTTATGAGACTCACACCTGAATTAGCAGTTCAGTCTTGTATCTTTTGTTTTTTTAATAGGGGCAAATACATTGGAAATATTAAAAATGAGCAAAAATGCTAAATAGCTAAAAAGAGAATACTACAAAAATTGAACTTCAGGTTGTATTAGTGAGTTGGTGTACAGGTTAAGGTTGGTATATAGAGTTAAGTGTTCATGAACATCAGTTATACCATAAAAACATTAAGGATAAGGAGGATATTTGTTTTACCTACCAGAGTATTCCAAGTGCCTCTGCTAAAACCTAGAAGGTACTCAAAATATTGTCTAATAAATAAATGATTTTAGCAAAGTCCTGATTAAAAAATTAATATCCCTCATCAAGACTAATATATACTTCATTTTCAAATGGAACAACTGAAAAGTATGAAAATTCAGTAGAACTGTTTTGTGTGGGTTTTTACAGTTTTGCCATGAGAAATATTACAGAAGTTCATAAAATTTCAATTGACACAGTTCAATATCCAAGTATTTATTGAAACCTTTTAATCTTTTGGACTGTAACATTTTGTTACGTGAGTTGGACTGGGCATGGTGAACCCACTCTTTTTCTGCCCTCTACTCTCCTTTTGTATCAATTCTATGGTATAGTTCTTTTTCTTCCACTCAGTGACATCTCAGATAGGATACAGAGGTTTTACACTCTCTCTTACAAAGTTAAAGCTCCTCAGCTCCGTTTCAGGCATTCAAGAGTCATATCTCTTAAGTAATCACATCCTCCAGTCTTCATCAGGGTAAAATTACTCTGCCCAACCTTGTTCTGTCCAGGCCTGCTGAGGTGTGGCAGCCCACAGAGGAGAAACAGCGTACGGGCAGCTTCCTCCTTTTTCCTTACTTGCCTCCTCTTCCACTTGGTAGCCTCTATTCTTGCCCCTTCTTTGGAGACCAATGCAGAAGGGGATTGGAAGTGAAGGGTACGATTTTACACGCCTGCACAGCTGTGCTGCTGCATCAGTGCCTTCTGAGAGTGTGAGTGTAAAATGCTGACCTATAATTTTATTTTATGTGTGTGCAAGTTACTTAGACATCTCCCACTGGAAATTTTTGAGGCTGGTGACACTAACTGGACTTAGCCTGAGTGATTAGGCAATATCCTAAATGACAAGCCTGATAATCAATTTACCCTGAAATCCTCTTTTTTTCTCATCCCATATATAATTGATCACAAAATTCTGTGGTCTCTAATCCTTATTCTTTTATTCTATCATGTGTACATCTCTCACTTTCCTTGGAATACTTTTTAACTTGTACTGTAGTTTAATATTAATGCTTTAGCATATGTATTTTGTTATTGTCTTTTCCTACAATAACATTTTGTCTCTTACTGGCAACTACTATTTGAAAAGTATACATTCTATAATTTCTCTTTCAATGGCCTCCCTAAAATTGTCTATGGGCATTCTTGCTTTAATTAAATCCTTATTAATAAAATCCTAATCTAAAGGACCCAGCCAATATCTTGTCACTCTATGTCCTCTTATTTTGCATAATTTTCTTTCCAAATATTGTATGATGTTACATTAAACATTTTTTTCATCAATTACTTCATCCTCCTAGAGTATAAGTTCCAGAAATTGTGTATGTCATTATCATTGCACATTCCCAGTGCCTAGGGCATTGCTTGGTGTATATATTATGTACCCAATAGGCAGGTTTTAATAAATACTTAGGTAATAATGTTTGACTTCATAAATAGCATCATCACATAGTATTGATGAATACCAACATAAAAACTTTCCTCTTTCCTCCCATTTCCAGGTGAACAAAGTCAGAACATTGGTTCATGTGGTTTTGTGGCAGTTAGTATAGTCAATGAGAAAAAATTTAGAGGAAAAGAATATTACAACACTTTTTTTTTCTTAGAGTGGCCAGGTTTTCAATATAGAACGATAGGCTGAAATACAAATTCCATCTTGTTCTCAGGGATTTTTAAATATCTTGTTCAACAGATATTGACTTGATACCAGACCTGTCCCACACAGATATTGGATCTTCCAGACTTAAATGAGTAAGACACTACTTTTTACAGTGAGATGCACATGCTTTAACAGGGAAGGTGAACGTGTAAACAATGTTTGCAAGAGTTCCCAATGCTTTGCCCTTTAGTACTGCAGGCTCTTCAGACAATTAATTGGGAGTTCTGAAAAGTTTTGTGGCTACCTTTTAAACTTTTTGGCACAACTCTGTTTTTTTCACATGGTCTTAAAACCTCATATAATAAACCATGCATAATCTTATCATTGAGATTATTCATTCATTCCTCTTACTTCAGGGCCTTAGAACTTTCTGTTCTTTGGTTGAAAAACTCTTCCAAAAATGATTACAATCTTTTTCATGCCTATTATCTGGGCTTCTTTTTTCCCATTACCTAGTCAGAAAGGCCCTCTGATCACCTACATTTATATATTTGCATCTGCTCAAGCCCTGACCCTGCCTCATTATCCTTCAATGTCCATACCATTACCTGAAATTATATCTCATGTTCATTTGCTTGTTAATTGTTAAAGGTATCAGTATCCTAAGTAGAATAAGTTTCTTCATGAAAGCAGAGTCTTTCTCACTCTTGGTCAACTGTATGATTTTAATGGCCAAATTAGTGCCATGTATGTCATAAGCCTTCACTATATATGTTAAATGAATGAATGAATAGGAAATCTCAAATTTATAACAACTTTATAATAATAATAAAGATTTTATGCTGGGTACATAAGCTGGATATATTGGGAAGCCATTAAAAAATAAGCTAACTGAAGTAAATATTTACTCTTTGTTGCATTTTATTAAACACACTGGAGTTAAGTAAAATAGAAAGTGGAAATGATGCTGGAGGCCAAATCACACAGTGTATTTGGCCTGAGGGATTATGGCCAGAGAGTGCCCTTGCCTGTTCATTTCAAGATGCTGTCCCCAAACTTTCTTCTCTACTCTCGGGACTCTTTACAAGCTCAGAAATATTTTAAAGTTTCAATATGTTTTGAAGGTGGTTTTGAGGTTTCCCTTTTCCTCATATTCAACACACTTTTATATTCTATTTGGAACCAGAACTTAAATTATTTGAATACCAGCAGTGTATCAAATGGAAACAAGTTGGGCTAATTTTGATGGATTGCCATGAAATTGTGCAGACATAGGAAATTTAGGCACTGCGCTGTTCATCCCCATATTGGCTGGCTCATTAAAGCTCTCCCTCAATATGTCAGCTAGCAATTTTAAACATAAAAGCAGTAAATTTTATTTAAAAAATAGTATTCTCAGTAACTTTTAAGTTAACAGGTAAATGAATTTCTTCCAAATCTCTATAAAAATAAAACAAATCAAAAATAAAAATTTGTAGACAATATCAGTATTTTCAAATATGAGCATTTAATCCACAAAAGAAGAAATTTAAGAAATATGGGGGAAATATTTAATATTACTGGTGGCCAAAGTTATACAAATTATAATAATAGATAACATTTATTGAGAAGATATTGTTTGTAAGACATCTGGGTCTAAGATTTTGTCATGAATTAACTAACTCAATCAACACAATGATCCTATTGAAATGGCATAATTATTATTATGATTTCCATTTTATCAATGAGGATCTTACAGGTAGTAAGTTGTAAAGCTTGTATATAAAACCATTACAATTTTGTCTCAGAGAACACATCCTTACCCACTACACAATCCTACCACTGTGAGCTCCATCTACTTTTACCTTTCTGCATAACTACAATTTGCTTACCATGTAACCCAGCATATGCACTTTGGGACATTTGTCTCAGAGAAATAGAAACTTATGTTGCCCAAAATCTTGTATATATCGACTTTATTTCTAATAGTGAAAAACAGGAAACAACCAAAATTTCTGTCAGTAGGTGAATAGTTAAAGAAGTTATAGTACATCATACCATGGATTACAGCAAAAAAACTGAACAAACCATAGACACACACACAACAAAAACTTGGATGGATCTCTCCAGGGCATGAAGCTGAGTGTAGAAAGGTCATTTCAATAAGAATGTATGAATCATACTGTATTATCCATTTATGTAAAATTATCAAAATGTTAAATTTAAGAGATGAAGAATAAATTAGTGGTTGCCAAAGGCTGGGGGGGGGAGGGGCCTTACGATGAGAAACAGTTCTAAATCTTGATTGTGGTGGTGTTACAAACATCTACACATGTGACAATTGCATAGAAATCACACACACATGCAAACACACACAAATGATTGCATGTAAAACTGGAAAAATCTGAATAAACTCTGCCTATTGTATCAATGTCAATTTCCTGGTTTTGATATTGCACTTTAGCTATATAGGCTATCACAACAGGAGAAAACTGGGGAAAAGATATGTGGGACCTCCATCTAGATAATTTTGCAACTTTCTATGAATCTTCAATCATTTAAATATAAAAAGTTGAGAAAAATCCTGGGTCTTGATTGGTTCTCTGAGTCCTCAAATTCTAACTTGTATTTAGACACTTAACCTCTTCATGCCTTTGCTACTTTCTTTCAGTAAATTGGGAATGATACTTATCTTCAAAGGGACATTGCTAATTTGCAAAAGTAAATGAAATATTACACATGGAAGCACTTTATTTCTTTGAAGGAGGAAGCTATCCATGATCAATGATATTAGTCTCATGATTACCATAGCCATTCTTCTGCTCCACAAAATCAAGTGATAATCTTATGAAAACTATAATGCAATATACTTTACAAGGTGATAAGTTTAATGAACCTATATAAAACTAGATGGTAAAACCTTTTAACAGAAACAGTCCAAAAATCTGTTTTGCTCTATCTCCAAAGATGGTTCTCTTCACAACTATGGCATCTTTAATTATCCAAACCCATAAATTGTACTTTCATGAACAGACAGTATACAATGCTTTAAAGTAAAATGCATCTGCACTCCTTAAAAACATTCCCAGTTAATTCAACTTGTGTCTCATAATCATGCAGTAGTAATTCTTTTCATAGAGAGTTTACTGCTGCATTTGCTATATTACCTGTGACAACATATTTACCACAAGCAAGAGAAAGACTTTTAAATGATAATTTTTACCCAGGAGGCTTCAAAGGAATCTTTTTGAATAATATGCTGCTGTCCATGGTATAAAAGTTTGTTGAATCCCAGTGGTTTTCAATTGAAGAAAACAAATATATTAAATTATAAGCTCAGAGTTTCTGTTCTTAAGGGCATTTACCAAGCACCAGCACAGTAGTCAGGATTTATATTTATAGCTAAAGTGTGTTAGTGTAATATGAATTAAAGATTGTCTCATTCAAAATCTATTTATGAGTATTCTAATGTGAACATTTTACCAGACATTAAGTGTACCTCATCATGTTCAATATGATTTTCCTATGTATGATCCATGAACTGGTCTGAAGATGTTAGAACTAGAAGCAAAAACAATGTTTCTTCTTTTTAGTGGGAATGGCTTGATTCCATTTATTCTACCTTTGCAGGGAATATTGTTGAAATTATAGATGAGGTGAAATTTTCATTCATGCTAAAACAGCTCATGTTCCTGAAAGCTCATAGTAAACTGGGCAATATTGAAATCAGAGTTTACTATGATAACTTTATAAAGATTTATTTTCATTATTTTTCTGTTTTTTCCTTTTTCTGAAACTCATCCACTTATTGAACCAAAAGTGGATGAACCATCACTTATGGATCCAAAAATAAATCTAAAAATATCTTTGTCAGACGATTTACTTGTGAGTAAATTTGTCAACTTAGTTAATGATTTAAAAAAGAAACACCCTCTTACAAGATTTTAGGGAAAAATATCTTGTTAACTTTTGTTAGTTGAGATAATTGCTCCTATAAGCAACTAAAAGGAGGATAGACCAGTGTATTACAGAGCCAGTTAACACAGAGATAGTAATGCTGCACATAGGTGACAAGTTTAACACATTGACTGCCACACTAGAAAAAAAATTTTTTTCCTTGGGGCCACAGTGTTTATTATGAAAATAAAATGAAAACTTTGAAAACAAAATGATTCTTTCTAATTTAATGAAAAATGTGTTTTTTAAATTGTTTTCTGTGCATGAGTTATACGCAACACATGTGGCGCTAGAATCAATTTTTCACTGCATGCCACATGAGTTGTATGTGACTCATGACATACTTATTGAATTTGTTTCTAAGAATTGAGTCTTTTGTCATTCCACAGGTATTTAGTTGTATTTGGAGTGGACCTAGGGTGGTCCTGGATGATGACCTCTGCATCATACTGCCCAGGTATGTTCAACAATGTCACGTCGCCACATACTATCTTATCGATTTTGTTCAAGGAGCCACCAGGCAAACATTCAAGGGGAAATGGGCAATTGGAAGTTACGGTAATCAGAGAACACAGTCCAGCACACGTGGCAAGCTTGGGCGGCCGGCCGGAGCAGGGCAACAGGAGATGCGAAGATGAGCCAATTGACAGTGAAAACAATGAGCAGAGGTTTCACCGCGTGCAGGCATGCTATGGACCTTCCCGCCTAGCCACCAATTCTACTTTAGTATAGCTTCTGGGACCAGAGCTGTGATCATCACATAAGTTTATTTTGAGTTTTTCATTCTCAAGAGAAAATGTCTAAAGAAGATGAGAGTAAGGAATTGTTGGGGGAAATGGTGAATGAAGTTTTAGATATGAGTGATGAAGATGTTGATCTATTTAGCAATGATTCAGAGGAGTACCATGCAAGTGGAGATAGTGGGGACACTTCTGATAGCAGTTGCTGCCCACTGAGTAAAACTAGAAGAAGAACACTACATGCAGATCTTTCCAGTGGGGAAGGTTGTTCAAAATCTATTACTGAAACAATCGAAGCAGTTGTAGCCGATTTCTGTGAGAGTGATTCTTCATCAGGTGTTTCTGAAGAACCTGTAGTGACTAGTGTAAGTTCTCTGACCTGGGGTCCAGTTTTAGGAAGTAACATGAAGATTTTTGACTTTGTTAAAAGTAACCCTGGTGTTCCAACTGAAATTGCAGTAAATCTCCATGAAAAAACATCTTACGAATTTTTCAAATTCTTCATAACAGATGATGTTATTGACTACATGCTGAATGAAACTAATGTATACTCAAGTCAGACTTTACAAAAGGGTAATATCAAACCCCACTCCCAACTAAAAAAATGATATGATGTTACTTCTCAAGAAATGGAATTATTTGGGGGAGTATTGTTTTGGATGGGCCTTAGCAAGAAGCTAAGAATTCTGGGTTATTGGTCAGAAACCATTTTGTATGACAATTCAGTGAAAAAGCTTACATTGTGTAACTGCTTCAAAATGCTTTTGAGATTGTGGCATTTCTGTAACAATGAGGAATGTCCTCCTGGTGATCATCTCCTCAAGATTCAGCCACTTCTTGATCGTCTTCTTGAAAGTTTTCAGTTTGATGTAGTTCCAAATAAGGAAATATGTATTGACGAAACAATGGTACCATTTTGTGGACATTTGAGTTTCGTACAGTACATAAAAGCAAGCACCATAAATTTGGAATAAAACTTTTCAAACTTTGTCTAAAAGACGATTACACCTGGAATGTGAAATTTATTGTGGGAAGAAAGCAAGATCTGGCATTCCTGTTTCGTCCTCAGTAGTCATGAAGCTATTAGATGGTTTACTAAATAGTGGGTGTGTTTTATACACTGACAACTACTACACCAGCATCCACCTAGCTCATCAATTTCTTGAATGCTCTACGTATCTGGTGGGCACACTAAGAAGTAACAGGAAACTAAACCTGACAAATGTAGTAAAGGCGAAGCTGAACAAGAACAAAGCAATTACTCGAGAAAGTCACACAGGAGTCATCATCCTCAAATGGAAGGACAAGAGAGATGCACTGATGCTAAGTACTATGCATGGTGAAGACACTAAAGCAATTGAAACAAGAAAAGATGTTGTGGAAAAACCACATATGATTGTAGATTATAATAATTCAAAGGCATTCATTGACCACTCAGATCAACTGAAGTCATATTCATGTTTTTTGAGACGTGGCATAAAGTGGTTCAGAAAATTAACAATAGAGCTAATGACAGGATCAGCTTTGGTGAACTCGCTTGTTCTCTACAGAGTCATGAACAAAATAAGATCCTGATAGCAAAATTTAAAGAACAAGTTTGCCTAAAACTGCTCCAGACAGATGAAACACCTACTGCAGTGCCATCCCTCCCGTCGCCATCTGTGACTTGTTCTTTCACGAACATGGGCTCTGCCAGAAGGAGATATACTGTGTGCTATGAAAAATCTAAGAAAGGATGTGAATATGCCATGAAAAAATGTAAACAGACAGCATGAAATGCAGAAATGTAATATGCACTTTTGTGTAGAATGCTTTTTCCTGAAACATACAGGAATAAAAAAGTAATATAAAAACTTGAAAATTAGTAATGTAAGAAGTAATATGAAAACCTGAAAAATAGTTCATAAGGATAAAGTGTTTTTCTTGACTTGTCAGGCTTAAGTGTAATTTAAAGGTAAAAGTAAATAGAAAAATGAAATTTATTGACTTCTATTCATTTAATCTACTTTTTTAGAATTAAATTGTCAATATTAATTGTAACAATAAGAATATCAACAAGTAAGATTTTGATGAACCAACTGCAGGGTTTTGTCCAGGGGGCCACCCATCACATAACGTGTATGCTACAGCATGGCAGCATGAGTTGCCTGCACACCATGTGGCTCCCAAGGTAAAGAGATGTGTCACTTATACATGCTTCAAGAGGCCCCGGCCTCAAAACCAGCATGAGTTAAATACAACTCACATGGCAGTTAATGTGTTAAACCCTACTAATCAGGTCCGTATTCACTGAAATGCTCTTTAGAAGATATTGTGGTCTTCATCTTTACTTTGCAAAGTCCTTGTCTAGTAGTACTTCTCTACAAATTTGACATCAGACTTACTTTGGAAGATATTAAAAGGCATAGATGCCCAGTTCCCATTTGTAGAGATGTGGTTTGTGTTTATTGGGATTCAAGACTGGGAAATGGCATTAATTTAAAAACAAACAAACAGCAACAAAACCCACATGATCTGAAAATGAGTCTCTGTAGTTTCTCGACACCTAGCCGTAAACATGAATACTTCCATTGAACAGGACATGCCTTTGCTTTTTCACCTAATGTTCATGAGAGACTTTGGAGAGAATGATATTCTTCTCTGAAAATAAGAGGAAATTGGCAAGGAAACCAACTGGTTCATCCTCAACTTGTTCAGTCAAATCTGTGAATGGAAAGGTAAGGAAAGTAGAAAAGCTAAAATAGAAAAAAATCTCTTGTTGTGAGAAAAGCACTGTTAAGACAATAAAAAGTTAAGCTGTGGACTAGGAGAAAATATTTGCAAATCATATATCTGACAAAGAATGTTAATCCAGAATTAATTTTTTAAAAAAATCTCTTAATACTCATCAATTAAAAAATGAAAAACACAATAAAAATAAGCAAATACTCGAACAGATTCTTCACCAAAAAGAACATACAGATGGCAAATAAAACATGAAAATATCTTCACAATCATTATTCCTTAGGGTGACGTAAACTAAAATAATGATGAGACACCACTATACCCCTATTAAGATTATCAGAATCTACAAAGAACTCAAACAAATCAGCAAGAAAAAAAAAACATCAAAAAGTGGGCCAATTACGTGAACAGTAGTTTTGTGAAAGAAGATACACAAATAGCCAAGAAACACATGAAAAAATGCTCATGATCACTAATCATCAGGGAAATGCAAATTAAAACTACAGTGAGATACCACTTCACCCCTATCAGAATGGCCATTCCTAAAAAGTCAAAAAACAATAGATGCTGGCGTGGATACAGAGAGATAGGAACACTTATACACTTTTGGTGGTACTGCAAATTAGTACAACCTCTACGGAAAACAGTATGGAGATTCCTCAAATATTAATAAATAAATGTAGACCTACCATTCGATCCAGCAATCCTACTGCTCGGTATCTACCCAAAGTAAATGAAGTCGTTTTATCAAAAAGACATCTGCACTCAAATGTTTATCACAGTTGCAAAGATGTGGAATCAACCTAAGTACCCTTCAGCTCATGAGTGGATAAAGAAAATGTTTTTCTCATATATATATATATATATATATATATATATATACACACACACACACACACGCACACACATACTATAGAGTATATAGTATGTGCTATTAAAAAGCTCAGCTATAAAAAAGAATGAAATAATGTAATTTGCAGCAATGTGGAGGGAACCAGAGACCATTATCCTAAGTGAAGTATCTCAGGAATGGGGGCAAAAACAAACACATGTTTTCACTAATAAGCGGGAGGCAATAGATGGGTACACACAGGCACAAAGCGGTATAAAGGACATGAGAAACCACGAAGGGGGGTGGGCGAGAGAACAGGTGAGGGATAAGAACCTACCTGTTGGGTACAATGGGCACTATTCTGGTGACGGGCACACCAAAAGCCCTGACCTAAGCATTGCACAAGATATCCATGTAACATAAACACTTGTACCACCTTAATTAATGGTTTGAAATTTAAAAAAAAACCTACAAAAAGCACAAATCTTGTCCAACTACAAAAAGAAAAAGATTTTTAGAGACTTATAAAATGTACTTTTTGTTTGGATAAATGAGATTTTCACTGAAAATCTGTAAGACATTTTCCTCTGAATTATATCCTGCTTGTTTGTATTTATGTGCATTATGGATTTGAAGAAATGTAATATAGAATTAAAAGTTTATTGAGAGTTTTTGCTTTACATGATTATAAATTTAAATTTTTTTTTTAACTGATATGTTCTAAGTTATCTATATCATCCTTTGGCATCTACAGAAAACTTATACAAATAGTTCAGGAAAACTATAGAAACTATAGTAAGTTTAGCTTGCCATGAGAAAAATAACATTGAAGAAAAACAGGTGCAAAATTTCATAAATACAAAGTCACTTTTGGCAACCACTAGGAAAAATGAGAAAATTTCACTGATTAGTAAAATAATTCCAATTCATTATTCATCATAATTCGCCTTAGAAATATTAGTGATGGAATTTTAGAGGGATGAGAGATTATAGATCCCCTTGCAAGTGGCTTCTGAATCCAGACACTGATGACAAATAGAAATAAAAGGCACATTGAAAGTGTAATTTAAAGATTTGAAAGAAAGATAATTATTAATATATTAAACTGATTTTTCTATGAAATCAAATATCAACATAATAGTCATTAAAATATATTTCTTAATTCCTTCATGAGAATAGTTGAATTTTATAGAAAAATATATATGTGAACATGCAACTTAGAAAATGTCAATTATTTTCTCCCATAATTCAGAAATTTGTAACATCAGTATTCTTGTGTATTGCTTTAAATTGATATGAATGAGAAGACTTTAAATATATTAAATATGAGAAAAAACTAGTTTTTATGTGGCTCCTACCAGATATTGTTAATTGCCCTTAGTATATAATGGTAAAATTAGCTCTTTGATCCAGAAGAATACAGAGTTGTACACCAAAAGTGAAACTTTCACTTTTCTTCATAGTAAAGATAGACAAGATTTTCAATGTACAAAGACAAATATCCATTAAAATGGGTTAACTATATTTAAAATAACATCTTTATTGAATTTTTAGAAAATGTGCCTTAAAATTATCTCAACTGCTTAAAAGTTAAACAGTTACTTTTATATGCCTAGATAACTTTCAAGAAATGTATTTTCTACACTTAGTAAAAGCTGAGACTTTTAAGAAGCAACAGCATCTAGAAAATATAACTGTGTATTTGTCTCCCTTGGTTCATATTCCTCTTTGTAGAGTCTTTCACTGTTGTAGCCCTTAGGCAATGAAAACAATTTGGCTTAACTGCTTAAGATAACATGTGGAAGACAACCTCAAATCAATGCAACAAAGTAAAGGAAACATAGTTTTAATTTCTGAAAAAAAAAACCAGAAAGATGGCAAATCTTTAAAAATATCATATTGAATTTTACTGTAAAATTGAAATTTTTATCTGTTAGCTATCAGGCAAAACTAGCCAGCTGATTAACAATATTCATTTTTCCCTTTCATAATACAGAGTCATTGCTGGAAAATGGCTCTCCAACTACGAACTTCATTAACCAGCCCCTCTTATTTGTCTTGAGGCCATTTGACTAGTTCTCACCTATGGAATGGGAACTGAAGGAGCGTGTGTCAATTCCAGGCTAGGGTATTTTAGAAGCCAGTGGGCTTTCTGTAGTCTTCCATCTGCAGTTGGATATCAAAATTCAGAGTGACATTGGAGTTCTTGTGTTGGAGATGACAGGTGTTCCATCAGCCTGAGTCCCAGAATGACTTCCCCACCTCTCAGTACTCTTGATGTAGCCCAGTAAAACCTAGAACATCTGCAATGGTGAACCACTTATTTTAAAACACAGTTTTTAAAATATATTTTTTCTAATATAACCTATCAGGATTTATACTTTATCTATATTAACTTATAGAAAATACTGTGATTTACTGTCTACTTGTAGGTTATGAGGAAAAAGGCAGAAAGAAAAACATTTGTATTGTTTATTATGCATAGTAACATCTATTATGAGTTCATTCTGAAAAATAGAATATTTAGTAGAAATTATAGACAAGCTTTACAGTGGTGCATTTACTTATATTTCCACAATTAAAAAATATATGTGCATTATTATAACCATTAATTAGATATGTGTCTTAGTTTGGATTTCCAAGACATCTATCTTTAGACAGATATTCTAGAGTTAAGTAAGTAGTTTATTTGGGAGTTGATTCTAAGAAACAACAGTTAAAAGGAAGGGAAGGAAGACAAGAAAGAGAAAAAAGCTAATAAAATCTGTGTTAAACAAATTATTACTGTGGGCTATTAAACATCAACCGTGTTGGAGAACTAGCAGTGAACTATAGATCACAGGTCACCATTATCACAGTAGGGAGGCAAATAATCTAGTAAGTTTATCCAAAAAGTCTCCAATCATGCCTGGGTTACCACATGGCTACATGTACCCCATGGACCAATAAAAATAACTTCAGAAAGAATAACAGATTCATGGTAACCAGTAATGCACTGTGAATGTCTGCTATGATATATATTTCCATCTGATTAGGTGAAACAAGAGAATTAGAAAGATTAAAGGTTGCTTTTTAAATTTATTAATATAATACATCATCAATCATTGCATATATTATAATTTTTTCATTTTGTAATTTTTTATAAAATTAATTAACACATAATAGTTGTGCATATTTATGGGGTATAGAGGGATATTTTGATACCTACAATATGTAATGATCAAATCAGGGTAATTGTCATACCCATCACCTCAACATTTATCATTAAGTTGTTTTGGAAACATTCAAAATCTTCTCTTGTAAATATCTGAAAATATACAATAAATTATTGTTAACTCTAGCACCCTGCAGTGCTATAAAAGTCTAAAAGTTATCCCTCCTGAATATCTGTAAATTTGTATTCTTTAACCAAACTCTCTATCCCCACCTCCCTTTTACCCTTCCCAGCCTCTAGTAACCAACATTCTACTCTCTAGTTCTATGAGACCAACTTTTTTTTTTTTAGCTTCTGCCTATGAGTGAGAACATGCAGTATTTATCACTCTACACCTGGCTTTTTTCTCCTAACGTAATTTCCTCCATGCTCATCCGTGTTGCCCCAAATAACAGGATTTCACTATTTTTTATAACTATAATAAATAGTATTCCATTTTGTATATATGCACCACATTTTCTTTATCCATTCATCTGTTGATGGACACTTAGGTTAATTGCATATCTTGGCTATTGTGAATAGTGCTGCAATAAATATGTGAGTGCATATATCTTTTCAATTCACTGATATTCTTTTCTTTGGATATATACTCCCTAATGAGATTGCTGGATCATATGGTAGTTCTATTTGTACATTTCTGAAGAAACTCCATACTGTTCTCCATAATGACTGTGCTAATATACATTCCCCCAACCATGTATAAGAGTTCTCTTTTCTCCTCAACCTTGTCAGCATTTATTATTTTATTGTCTTTTTGATTATACCCATTCTAATAGGGATGAGATGATATTTTATTGTGGTTTTAATTTGCATTTCCCTAATAATTACTGATGTTGAGAATTTTTACATGTACTTGTTGACCATTTGTATGTCCTTTCTTGAGAAATGTCTGTTCTGATAATTTGCACAATTTTAATTGGATTATTTGTTTTTATGCTTTTGACTTGTTTGAGTTCCTTGTAAACTCTTGATATTAATCCCTTGTCAGATGAATAGTTTGCAAATATTTTCTCCCAGTCTTCAGCTTATCTTTTCATTCTTTTGATTGTTTCCTTTGCTGTACAGATGATTTTTAATTTAATATAATCCCATTTGTCTATTTTTACTTTTGTTGTTTGTGTTTTTGGAGTCTTATCCATAAAATCTTTTGCTAGGTCAATGTCCTGAAGAATTTCCCCTATGCTTTCTTTTAGTAGTTTTATGCTTTTGCATCTGACATTTAAGACTTTAATACATTTTGAGTTGATTTTTACATATGGTGAGATAGGGGTCCAATTTCATTCTTCTCTATAAGTATATCCAGTTTCCCCAGCACCGTTTGCTAAAGTGACTGTTCTTTCTTCAGTGAATGTTCTTGGCACCTTTGTCAAAAATCAGCTGGCTATAAATAAACAGATTTATTTCTGGGTTCTCTATTCTGTTCCTTTGGTCTATATGTCTGATTTTAATTGAATAAAATATTCAAAGAATGAAAGTACAATGTAGAAGAGAACTGCCCCCCTCCCACCACCACCTTTAATGCCATCAGCCGGAAGTAGTCACTACAATTCTTTTGGTGTAATTTATTGATGCTATTACTCTTGCTTTTTTTAATTGTATAGAAAGAACATTGAGATTAAATTTTTACTTAAAACTAAGAAAGATTGAAAGAAACTGGATTTACCCTCACACCTGAAACAAAAACAACAAGATATAATGAATACAAAACAATTTTTAAGACACTGGACTTCAGTCAATAAAGGACAGTAATCATTAAGAGATAGAACACAATCAAGGTGAGTTCTACAATAGTCCCATCTTACAAACTTGAGAGTCTCCAGGCAATGGCATAGAGAAATTCAGCCAAGAAACAACCCAGAAAACTTCATGAGTTGAGGAGATGGGGGCTAAAAGTCATAAACCAAGGAACCAAGGTGACTAGAATTGTCAGAACAGAGTACTGAGAGTACAGAGAGGAGAGAGCTGCACAGAGTAAACTTAGAGATCTTCAGAGATCCCCCTTGTCTATGTAGCTGAAAACTAATAAACACATAGTACCATAGTATGAGGGAAAGAACCTCCCAAAATGATTAGAAGGAAAGGTTCCTATCATTCACAAAGGGAATAGAATAGTGCTTGTTCCCTCCATGCAAACTGAAAAACCTCATGATTCATGGAGCTTTGTATAGAGTACATAGAGGGATCTTGCTTCAGTAGTGGCATCGACTTAGACTTAAAACATGCTCTGATCCTACTTAAATAATTTCAAAGGCAGGAAACAAACAGATAAAATTGTTTACTAGTAATTGAACTGTGTCCCAGAACAAAGGCTTAAATTATTTATGAGAATGCAAAAATATGTAGTACACAACAAGATAAAATTTACAATATCTGAAATCCAATAAAAAATTCGCAGCAATCAAGGGAGCAGGAAAATCAGCCCATAATTGGAAAGAATATAAATCATTCTAAACCAACCTTGAACTGCCAGAAATGTTAACATCAGCAGACAAGTAAATTTAAACAGCTATTGTGCCTGTATTCCGTATGCTTAAAAAGTTAAGCAGAGACACAGAAGATATAAAAACCACAGAAACAAAACCTAAAGAGATGGAGAGTTGTGATGTCTGAGATTAAAAGAGAAGGTATTGTAAGGGATTCATGTCAAGTTTGACACTGGAGAAGAAAAGATGAGAGAACTTGAAGATATCGCAGTAAAATTAACTAAAATGAAAGGCAGAAAAAAAGAGATAAACTAAACAGAGCATCAACAAGTAGTGGGACAACTTCAAGTGGCTTAATATCCTTGTAATTTGAGTCTTTGAAGGAGAGGATAGAAAGAGGGAACAGGAAAGCTATTTGTGGAAATAATAAATGAAAATTATTTTCTAAATTTTCCAAATTTGTTGAGAGATATAAATACACAGATCTAAAAAACTTTTTGAAAACCCCAGACAAGAAACATGAAGAAAATTACACCCAGGCACATCACAAACAAATTACTTGAAACCAGTGATAAAGAGAAAATCTTAAAAGCAACCAGAGAAGGGGGAAAAATGCCACATACAGAAGAACACAAATAGGGATGATAACATATTTCTCTTTAGAAAAATATGCAAACAAGAAGTGAGTGAAGCACCCTCTATAATACATTGAAAGAAAGAGCTAACAACCTAGAATTCTATACCCTGCAAAAATACCATCCTGCAAAACCAGGATGAAATAAAGACTTTTAAAGACAACTGAAAGCTGAAACAATCTATCACCAGCTGATCTATGCTACCAGAAATTTTAAAGGACAGTCTACAGGCAAAAGGAAAATGATACCAAATAGAAATAAAGATACAAAAATATGAATATCATCCTAATATTGGAGCCTGAGGCAAAAGGAAAATATATGCCCCATAATATGTGGTTTTTAACATATTTTTCTATGGTAGTTTTTCCAGAACATTGAAGTAGTTGAAAAATATTTAAAAATTGAAAAGTAAGTACATCAAAACTTTATTTATTTCACTTATTTATACACAAAACTGAAGTGATTATGACTTGACTTTTGTGGTTTTAATTGAAGTAACTCATCATAATATTTTCCTTATTATCTTATTTGTGGTGATGGTTTCATGGGTATATATAATATGTCCAAACTCATACTATTTGTATCAAAAATATACAGTTTTTGTATATGAATTATCATTCAATAAAGCTGCTGGAAAAAATCTACTGTTTTGATCATCTTATTTTCAATAAAAAAATGACACTTTTGTCAATTTCTTTTAACCAAGTGATGATATTAAATAATTTTTAACTACCTTAACCTTAATAAAACTTCTATTACAGGATACTAGTGTGAGTATAATTGTTATAAAATTTTCAAGGTACTTAAAAATTTGGATAAGATTGCACTAAGCAAAATTCATGAATCAGTTTTAGACAATCTGGACATGATGTAGATTTTAAAAGGCCAATTATTGATATTTCAGGTTGTTTACATGAACTATTCCAGGTGAAATTTCAACTGGACTTAAACAATAATATTTAAGAGTCAAGGCAGTGGCTGATTATTGTAAGAAGTATTCATAGAAAATAACTTTCCTTTGCCTAAAAATTCAAAATCAGAAGATATTTCATTTAATTTTTCACTTCTCCATTTCAAATGTGAAATTATAATATCTATAATACTTTTAATTTATATTTGATGTATGAATTTCCCAAAATATTTGATATCCTTCTCTGGTGATTTGTTCATTCAGGTTATAAATTTATGTCTCTTGCTGATGTTTTACATTCATCAAACATGTTTTCGAAGTTGCTTTCTCTCATTTGTTTCAAGCAAAGTGGTAACATTTTATTAATCACACAACTTTATATGTAGTTATTTTTTTCTTCTTTGTACAGCTTTATTAACTTTCCCGCTATGATTAAAAATTTCAATATAGATATGATACATGAAACTGTATAGTATATTTGCTATAAATGGTAAGTTATTTTTTTACAAAACATTTAAAATCACTTACAAAATGTTCTATCATTTTTGTTTCCCTGATTTTATTATCTTTGGCAAAGCATTATCTGGTAAACAATCAGTTTGAATGTTTCTAAAAATCATTTTTTAAAAGTATCAAAACAAATTATGAATTTTTATAGTCAAAAATTGTCTTTAAATTTTTCCAATATTTAAACCTCCCTTGTTTTTCACTTGCAAATATTTTATTCTGTTTTATTTCAGCAAAAAGTTTTCATAGAATACAAATAAGGACAAGCATTCTTTGGAATAAATAAGCCACTCACAATGAATCAGTTCACTATTAGAACTTTTTTTTAAGTCTTTTAAAAACCTTCAGATATTATGTGAAATATTTTCTCTGAAGTTATATCTTGTTCTTGAGTATTTCCATGTTCTTTAAAAATCTTCATTTTTAAATAGGCAATTGATGGCTATGATAGAGTGTTACTAACATTTATTTCAAACTGCATCTTCTCATTGTCTTGCTTACCTACATATGCACTAGTTTCTGAAATTTCTATTATTCTACTTTCTTGGATTTTTTCCTTGTACTCCAAAGAAGTTTATTTAGTTAACTCTAAATATGATAATTTTATTTTAATAATATCAATGTTAGAGACTCATTCATCTTCATGTCAGTTCTCTTATCATAGATGTAATATTGTGTTTTTATAGCCAAACTTTTATTACCTTTATAAATCTGATGCATTTCTACATCCATTTTCCTTCCTTTTCTGAACATTGCACAACCTGGCTTTTTAGATGCTACGTTTGCCTATAAACTTCAGTATATATTTGAAATATATCTACTTTAATTAATGAACATTTAATTAGAGTAAACATACTATACAATAAATAATTGATATCAACTAATTTATTTCATATAAATTATAATATATAACAAATAGATGTACATATAATTTGCATAAAGCCACAAAAAGTGTAATGAAAAACAGCAGAAAATTATGCACTGCATTTCCAAGCATATTTGGTGAAAATATAAACTAGTGAAAAACATTTTTTTGATATAAAAAAGTGAATTACAGTGAACTATTTATCACAATTTAGGGTCAATAAGCATGCATGTTCCAGATAAGCTTATTTTCCTGACTAAAAATAGTTTTTCAGAAAAATTTTGATGTTTACTTAAATTTCTTTAGTGATAAATTTTTTTAAAATGCATAAAATTTAAATTAGTTAACGAAGTTCTCTTAATTATATTTTAGATCACATGCATATGTACTTGTAACAAAATAAACCTTTTCTTTTTCTAATCAGTACTGCAGATTGCCTCCATAAATAACGGAAACAGCTTGTCATTTTCCCAAATGACAGAGCAAGGCTTGTCTGAAGAAACCCCAAGTGAGAGTTGTGTTTGCTTTGCTATGCCTTCCCACCGCATGAGTCTCAGAGTCATGGGTGTGCATGGTCAGATTCCGACTTTATCTAAAATATTGATATTGTGTTCATCACGGATATTGCATATTAATTTTAATATTAAATATACATTAAATATTTTTCATCTTACTGAGTTTTTTGGTGTCCTCTTAAATCTTGTTTTTGAGGTGATTCAGTCATCTCACTCTCATCTGGGATAAAAAAATAACTACTAGGGTAAATATTTAAGATTTTTAAAATTATTTAAATTTCTTCATAAATCATTTTACTGTTTTAAAATTGCAGTGTAATGTGGAGTTTATGACATAGATAGAAGTAAAGTACGACTATAATAACACAAATCTCAGGAGGAGAGACATGGAGTATTCAAGAGATGAGTTGTTTTACTACACATGAAGTGGCCTAATACCATTTGAAAGTCATCTGTGATAACATAAAGATGTGTACTATAAACGCTAAAGTAGCCACTAAAATAATAACAGAAAGAGGTATAGCTAAAGTCCAACAAAAAAGATAAAATGGCATCATAAGAAATATTTAATTAATCAAAACAAAAAGACAGAGAAAAGAAAGAAGTAAAGAAGGGAGACAAATAGAAAACAAAGAGCAAATGATGGACCTAAAACTAACCATATTGATAACCACATCATGTGTAAATTGTCTAAATAACATTAATAAAAGCAAGAGATGATTGTTGGACTGGAAGCAAATCATGACTCAATTATAAGCTTTCTATTAGGAAGTCACTTTTAATATGAAGGCAAAAATAGCTTAAGATTAATCCAAAGTAAAAAGATATATCATGCTAACACTAGTGAAGAGAAAACTTGAGTGGATATATAAATTTCACACAAAATAGATTTGAGAACAAAAGATATCATACTAAAGCAAGTCATTTCATAAGGATAGAGGTCACAGTTAATCAAGAGGATATAACAATTCTAAATTTTATGCATCTAATAACAGAGCTTCAAAATGCATAAAACACAAGTGGATGGAACTGCCAAGAGGCAGGGACAAATCTGTAATTATAGCTGAATATTTCAATATCCCACTCTAATTAATTCTGACAATGACAGAAAATCAGTGAAGATACAGAAGATTTGAATAAGATTACCAAACAATTTAACCAAAGTGACATTTTAGATCAATCCATCAAACAACAATAAAAAATATACAGACTTTTTATTATACATGAAACATTTACCAAGATAGACCAAACATTTAAAGGGCTCACATCATATAAAGCATGTTTCTAACCACAATGAAATTAAATTATAAATCAATAACAGAAAGATCCCTGGAAAGTCTCCAAATATTTAGTAAGTAAATAACACACTTCCAGATGTCACGTGACAATAAAGAAAACGGGAAATTTAAAAGGATTTGGAGTTGAAAGGAAATAACAACATAGCACATCAAAATTTGTGGGAAGTCACTATAACAGGTTGCAAATCACATAACTGATAATTGCCTTGTATCTAGATTATATAAACATTTTTGAAAACTCAATAATATAAAACAAAATAAGTAAACAAAAGTTTGAATAGATATTTCACATACACACAAAAAAAGGCAAGTAAGCACACGGAAAGATGCTTAACATTATTGGATATTTGGAAAATGAAAATTATAACCACAACATGATACAAATGGACACCTTTAGAATGACTAAATCTTAAAAATTGACCATTCTGAGTGTTAGTGAGGATTTGGAGGAACAGGAAAACTTATAGCTGATGATAATTTAAATGATACAATTAGTTTGGCAGTTTATTAAAAAATAAACATACACCAATTGTTACATCAACTCCACCCCTAGGTAATTCAGGAAGAGAAAATAAGCATATACCCAAACAAAGCCATATAGATGCGTGATCATAAAAACTGTGTTTGCAATAGCCAAATACTGCAAATCATTCAATGTCCATCAGCTGGGTGAATAAGGGAACAAATTGTGGTATTTCTATACAATAGAATACTATTCAGCAATAAAAAGAATAAACAATTGATATACGCTACAATATGGATGATTCTCAAAATAAATATGCCAATGAAAGATGTTAGACAAGAAAAAGTAATTGCTCTATGACTTCACTTATATGAAATTCTAGGAAACGCAAATTAGCATATAGGGAGAGAAAGCAGTTCAGTGGTTACTTGAAGATGGGGTATGGTGGGGAGAGAGAGTGGGACAAAGCTGTTAAAAGTATCATGACAAAGTTTTGGGGTTTGGTATGGTCATAATTTTGATCATGGTGATGGTTTTAGAAATGACTACTTATGTCAAAACATCAAATTTTACTCTTTAAATATTTGCTGTTTGTTGGATGTCAATTATCCTAAATAAAACCATTTAAAAAAAGAATTTTGAGATTTGTGCACAAAAATCAGTGTTCTCATTCAGAGTCTATCACTTTCTTACTAAGTTTATGTCTTCAGCCAGATGACTTGCTAATTATGCACTTCAGTTTTCTCATCCATAAAATGAGGAAAACAATATTTAACTCATTTATGAGGTCTGCATAAAAAGAAGCACCTAACACAGATGGGTTCAAGATATGCCCAGTTTCACCATCCTGGTCATTTCAAAACATTATTCTCTCCATCTCAAACTTCTGGCGAGAAGAATTGCAGTGCTTGCAGTGCTTCATTAAATGTGATATCCTTTTTTCAGAGTTAGTTTATATAATAACCTTTTTCCAAACATGATACACACTGATTCTTTCAAAATGTGTTTAAGGCCATATCTTGTAAATTTTAAAAATCCTTATATAAGAGTGGAAAAATAATGTTTTCCACAAAAATCTTCTATATCAAGCCAGATATGCAATAGCAGTCATATGTATGTTGATTTTCTGTCAACATTTGTAAACACATATTGTGCACTGTAGATATTAGGAACTCAGATATGTATTTGGCTGCACCCATGCATGAGTGACAGTACCATTTTTTTTGGCTTTATTTTGTGATTTGGCCACTAAATCTCATAACATCTTTAGTAAACATCATTTGGCAGAATGTGGTTAATCTAAACATCTTTGAAACTTTTATTGAATGTGCATGTTGTGAATGTGAGATGTCTGGAAACTGAATCTCTCACCTCTTACAGCAATGGCAGGACAGATGGCCAGTTGTTGCATAAGGCAGTAGTTGACGGATATGCCTCTCAGCAACCCTCTTAAAGCTAAGAGTAAGCATCTGGTAAGTGTGCACGAGGTATTGAGTGGACTGCAGCGTCTGGGAGGGAAGCCACTTGGCTGCTCTGAGCTATCAAGGCTTTCTTAGAGGCAGTACCATATGGATCTGTATTGGGATAAGGGTAGCTCAAATGGAAATTGAATAAAGAAACAAGCTAAAGTAAATTAGAAGCAGAAGTTGAATAGATTTGTGAAGAACTAAAATCAGAGACCTAAACTTGAGTTCATAGTTTTTTTCATTTGTTACCCTGTGTGTATTTCATGACATTTCCCTACCAAAGCAGTGCCATTTAAGGACTGACATAGTGTGATTCACATATTCCTACACACAGAGCTATTTTGCAATTGTCTTGGATGTTGAGGTCAATTTGTTATTTTGTGCTCTATGTACATGTGCCATTCTGACATCAACCATTTCATTTACAGTCTTTTCTTGACTGAAAACAAATGCAACCATTTTTATAAAGACTAATGCTTAGAAACTAATATAATATGTTTAAAATTGGTAAGTCTTCAACAAATATTTATATACCATTTGATTTGATTTAAGTGCATGATTAGAGTTTACCAGGAAGAGCATTTGCAGCACTATTTTAAAGTTCTTCCTTTCAGTAAGCTTTTACTGAGCATGTAATATATATGGGGTTCTGTGCTAGCAGATGAAGGTACACTGAACTTGTGTGTTTTACCTCTGGGAGCATACATGGTGGATAATTCTATAATAGTGAGTTGTTCGTGACGTAGAGGAAGCAAGGATGGATACCAAACCAAGTCTGGAGCAGTGGTGGTGCAGGTCAAGGAAGTCTTCCTGGAACAGTTGTCTGAATGTGTTCCCCAAAGTTCATGTGTTGGAAACTTAATCCCCAATGCAAAAGTGTTGGGAGGTAGGGCCTAAAGGAAGGTGTTGAGGTCATAAGGGTGCAGCCTTCATGAATGGATTGACACAGCTATAAAAAGGGCTTGCAGGAGTGGGCACATTCTTGTCTACTCTTCTGCCACATGAGGTCACAATGTCCTTCCCTTCTAGATGGTGCAGCATCAGGGCGCCATCTTGGAAGAGAGAAGCTTTCACCACACACCAAACCTGCCATTGCCTTGATCTTGGACTTACCAGCCTCTACAACTGTGTGAGATACATTCCTGTTCTTTGTTAATTACCCAGTCTGTGGTATTCTGATATGGCAGCACAAGCAGACTAAGATAGGTTGACATCTCAGCTGACAGTAGTTAGCCATGTCAAATATGGTGAGGAAGGAAGAAATTCATGGAAGGAAAACATAACATCGTTTGCAGAGGCACAAAAGCTTGAGAGAGCTAAGCATTTTCAGAAAATTTTTTGTGCCTTGAGGTTACTGGAGAAGTAACAGGGATCAAGTTTGGTGAAGCAGTGGACTTGAGCTCATAACAAAAACACTCATGCTCTGTTCTGCTAATCTTGAGATGTCAGTGTAGATTCTGCTCTTTTCTCCCTTCTTGAACTTTCTGGTCCCTGCTGTCAGGTGTTTGCTCCTTCCACGTCTCTCGGAGGCCTCGGGACACTGGGGTAAACACTTGCGCTGAGGCATATGCACCAGCTCTGTTTGGTGCTATCCCTTCTGGATATTTGCATTTTAGGGATTGCAATATGTAAAATTCTTTTGAATTGTATTGATCATGGGTAGATGAGGCAGGTATTTGGAAGATTTCCTGAAATCATATCGCTTTCAAATACATTTACCATAAGTTTAGGTCAAACTCATTTTGAGAGGGACAAAGGTGAGAAATCTGACAAGCCAACAGCTTTGTGGGAGTTTCAGAGAGTAGCTTACAATCTCACAATGTGGAAACAGTATGTGTATATTTGGATATCTTCAATGGTCATATTTTCACAATTCACCTTTCTTTCACCTCTGGGGTGAGATTTGCTTTGGACACGCTTTTGTTCTTTAATCCTGTGTTGTGTTGTTGGTATTCACACCAAGGCTGCAGCACAGGGCTTGCCAGTGGAAATTAATCTTGAGCATCCACTTGCTACCTGCTTGCTTGAGGCACTTTAAAATTTTCTTGCAGCTCACTATAGGGCAAATGAGAACGGCATTGTCAGCCAGGAAGAGTTCATTAGCCAGAGTTCAAACCTCCGGCAAACAGCACACAGCAGCTCTCCTTCAGTCATGACACCCAGAGGCAGATTTCTGAAATGATACAGTCAGGCAGGCTTCTGGGGAGAGATGGAAGCAGCAGCTCCTGCTTCCCCTGGTTTGTCCTGTGCATCAATTTATCTGCTGGGGTAGTAGAAAGAGAATGTGTCTGCCAGTGTAGAGGCAACCCCACAGCCTTAGCCTATAAGCATTTTAGATGAAATAATTTTGGGCTTAATATACTTTGCCTCGATTAATGGGATTATTAAAAGCATAACATCACTTCCATTCAGTATTTGTAGTATCTTTGCAGCTCAACGTGTTCCTATGATTATGAGTACTTAGAGGTTAATCTGAAGGAAGTGTATCCCTCAAGAAAGAAAGAATATGCTGTTTCCTGAATAAAAACCTTCAAGAAGGTCCACATTTGATTTTGGGAGA
Source organism: Daubentonia madagascariensis (assembly GCA_023783475.1). NCBI lineage: Eukaryota > Metazoa > Chordata > Mammalia > Primates > Daubentoniidae > Daubentonia > Daubentonia madagascariensis. The sequence goes on along the minus strand of JAKFHU010002140.1, from coordinate 34,210,281 downwards.
TGAGGTTTCATTATGCCATATTGATACACTGGAACTGTCTGGAAATAGGCAAAGATCTTTGGTATTGGTGGCATATTATATTCCAAAAAATGCATACACTGCTACTAAAAACTTTATTGTGGAAAAAAATAAATTATTGAAAAGGAAAATTGGAAAAAGTATCTAATGCTTTATAGGTATACAGAATTTCCCTCTGTCACCTCCACAGTTGTGACACATTTTTAAAAGAATTTCAATAGAAAAGTACAAAGACATCTTTATAATTTATATACATATATATATATATATATATACACGCACATACACAGATCTTGGTATATTATACTGAGGATCATTTAATGTGGGATATAAATGGAAGCAGCAGTTTGTAAAATACATGTTTTTCCAAACTGGAGGTTAGAAGTGGGTTTTCATGAATCTTTTGCCTGAGAAATTTCTATAGGTTTACATATGTAGTTCATGAGGGCAATGGGCAGTATTTTTTACTGCCTTTATCCTAAAAAAGTATAATTATCCTGTCTTATCCTTAGCACCAATGCCTCCTCCTTTATGGTAGAACAAGTTCAGAGTAGAAGAGCCCAGAGGTTTGTATATGAAGGAATTTAATGGGAAGAGCTGCATTACCCCCTTCCTCCATTCCCACCCAAACTGTAATCAGTTGTTAACCCTGAGGCTTGCTGTTGTGAAACCCAGCCCCGAGATGGTGTACCAGAAAAATCTGGAAAACAGATTAAAGTATGGGAAAGAGTAAGGTCAAAGTTTCAACATTTCAAAAGCTACTGGACATATTGAGTAGAATTCTGGAAGCATTCTGCCTAAAAGAATATACATGTAGTCCAATGATGACTGTTATTAGGGTTGCCGTGCTTTGCCAATCATTAGCTTTTGCCTTGCGCAAGTCACTTGGCTCATAAGAAACTTCAAAATGTACTCATCTTTAAAGTGGTTACAGTACTAGCTTCCATTTATTGAATAATTTCGATGGTCCCATCACCACGTTTGACAGTATATTTGACAAGTAAAAAAGAATGAAAGTATTTCTTATTCTTTCACCAACCATTCAAAGTTGGGACAATTATCCCCTTCTATGGAAGAAATAAATCAAGTTAATAAAATGTTAAATTATTTTTCAAGTCCATAGTGTTCTTAAGCAGTAGAGTCAGAAGTTAAATATATGTACTTTTAAATATTTCATATTACATTTAGTTTATTATATTCATCATTTCAGCATGGTACCTGTGCTCCATTTCAAGTACCCGATAGCAATGCATGACTAGTGACAACTACACTTGACACACTATTTACTTATCACTCTCCAGAAAAGACCAAACTCCACGGCTGCTTATTTACGCTCTATCTGCTTGAGCATCTAAAATCATCAGCTCCAAATTTTTATAAAATCTTATAAATTTTGAACGACCTCTGCCCCAATCACAACCCCCACAAGATTACCCAGATCGTCTTTCTACTGCTTTGTCATTGTATCTGTAGTTTTTTACCTCACTTAACCTATACTTTTTTCATTATAGTTATTTTTATATTCATAGGTGTCACCTACTACACTGTGAGGTATTGGAGCCACAAACTGGGCCTAGCTGATCTAGGGACACCCTATTCAGTCCTTCCTACAATGCCTTATATGTGGTAGGTAATCTGTAACTGTCAAAAAGAATCAAATCAAATTGCCAGATAAGGAGCAAACAGTAACACATATTTGACAAATGATCAAATTTTAGTTTATGTGATTTGTTTGATGATATAATGCCTAGATTTAGATGATATTTTAAGACTGATATCTATAGTGTTGCTAGAGATTTTCTGATATATTTACCTCATAGAATGTAATAGAAAAGAGGCTACAAATAAAAATGTCTTCAAATTCTACTGCTAGCATTCAAATTTGCATTGGAAAATCCATTATTTATGTTCTTCATAAGTGCTTATATATTTATTTCAGTAACCTACCCATGACTTTATCATCTGAAATGACATTTTGTGATGGCTGCATTATGCTGGGTAATAGAAATCACATCTATAGAAGGTAATTTCAAATGGATCAAGCAATCCATGTACTAAGAAATGAAGGCAGAGGTAAGAAGCAACAAACCAGTAAATAGCTATACTTCCTCCACCTCACACAAAGGAATGTCATAATTTTTATGGCCATTGACTATAAAAATTATAAATATTCACATATAATCCCTGTTAGGAAACCAAATGAAAAAAATACACAGATTTTTCAAATCAATGAGAAACAGTAAATAAAGCTTATGTAGTGGCATCTTGATGACAACTACATTTTAAATTATTCCTTTATATAAAACTTACAGCACTCATTCCTATCAGCATGAATTAAAGATGTATTCTTGCTTCACCTTGTTCATTAAATCAAGATACTCCTTTTATACTGCTTTTTTAATTTATGAAAGAAAATATCTGTTTTAGAGTTTATTTTTAATTGTATGGTTGGTGTCAATACAATGGAGAGAAAAAGCAGATCTAAACAAATTACTGTGATAGAAATTGCTTTAATTTTCCCATGATTTATAGCATCTTACATAAAAAATTACAGAATTGTTAAAATATAGAATAATGTTAATAAAACAAAAAACACCTATTATTTTTCCAGTTACAAGTAGTCACTGTTACAATTATGGACATTATTTTCAGTTTCTTGTCTTTGTGTGGTATCTGTATCATTTCTCTGTGGCAGTGGAAGCTATATGATCTCAGTTGTGATCAAAATATTATTCAACCATTACAGTTAGAATTAAAGAACAGTGCTCAACATTTTAGATTATTTTTCACGTTTCTAAATTAAGTTTATAGTATTCTTTATAGTTGCTTTAAAGGGAGGTTTTTAATACACGTTCAACATATTTCTATAACAATATTTCTAAATATCTGAACTTTTATTTTAATTTTTGATGTTAATTGAGATTTTCATCTTAATGTCTTATAATTGGTCTTTGCTATCACATAGGAAATCAGTATTTTGTGTATAATTATGCACTTGAATACTTTACTAAATTTTCTTTAAATTTGCTATTAGCTTCCCTTAATTTTCTTTTAAATTATTAGTTGTTTTTTAAAGCAGGTATAGAAGCACATAGATTAAAAAGTCAAATTGTTTACATGAGTATGGATAGGAGAGTCTTCTGTCTTTTCTTCCCATCTTATAGCAGTACCCAGAAGCAATCACTTTTAGTAATTTTCTAATCTTTCAACAGGTATTTAATTTCATATCTCTTAATATCAATGTGTTCTGTCAGTACTTGACTTTTCAAATTTTGGTATGCCCTATTGATTTCAAACTATGGACGCTGAGAATTTGGCTCTATCACATATTTCTAGTCACAACGTGAATAACATACTTTCTCTTCTTTAGTCAAACTAGTGTTCACAATTTTGGCCCAACAATGTTCAATGCTTACATAATTATGACCAGGTATCCATCATTCTCAGGTGAATCAGGGGGTACTCTAAAGAGTGCATGTCCCTTGTACCATTTTGTTTTCCCTGTAGTTAATAATTGTCTAACTTTTAAATGCTTCTTTTTTATGCACTTTTTAATTAATTCATCTGCTAGCACTCCACCAGAAGTATAGACCCTTTTTTAATAATTTCAGACACATGATTATTTTCTTTATCTCCTGTGTTAAATACTCTGCCTAATGGATCTCTTATCTTCCTTTTTCTTGTTTAGGTCTTTTTTTTTTTTTTTGATGAAGACCATCTCAAGAATAAAGGTAATGATTTTGAGAAAGTACATGTGTGAAACTGCCTTTATTTTAGGCTCCTACCTACCAAATTGGATGTATATAGAATTAATGTTGTGAATTCCTTTTCTTCAGTAATACCTTTTCTTTTGAAGGTATAACTTCACTCTTGTCTAGTTTCCAGTATTGAGTTTGAGACATTGATACTTCCTTTTTAATGCTTTACCTGGAAGTCTTTAGGATTATCTTTGCTCCCAGTAAAATGAAATTTGGTGAGATGTGCCTTATTGTAGTTCTATTTTCATTCATTGACTGGGAACTGGGTGACCCACACAGTCAGGAAATTTAATGTATTTCAGTTTGGAGAAATTTCTTAGACTGATTGCTTTGATAATGTCTTCACCTCAATTGTCTCTATTCTTCCTGAGTAATCAAATTAGAATTTTGGGTCTAGTGTACTGATTCTTTAACAATCTAATCATTTTTCTTGTATTTTATCTCTTTTGTCTCTTTATCATACTTTCTGTATTATCTCCTCAACTTATTTATTTTTCATTCCTTTTTGTTTTTATTCTTAAATTTTCTAATATTTTATTTTTCAACGTTGTTTATTCCCAAAATGCTCTCTTGTAACTTTATTAAAAACATTCCTATTTTACTTACCTATCTAAGGATATTTTTCCCATTCATTTTATTGTTATATGAACTAGTGTGCTTACATTTGTGTGTGTGCTTAGGAAAATATTAGGTTAGTTTAAAAATTGTAATTAGTATACACTAGACACAATGGAAGAACTACAAACTTTTTGGAATGATTTCATTTTGTTCCAGATCGCAAACACTTTTACTTTGCTGAGCAGAAAGTTAAGGGTGGGAGTTGAGGGTGCAATCTCCTTATTTTATATTATTGCACAGTAGTATATTGTAATTTATGGGTAGTAGTATATTTATGTAATTTATGGGTAGGTTACAATAAATTGCTTCCTTTTTTTAAAATCCAACATTACAAGCATTATAGTTAGTGGAAATTAATCTAGAAATCTGACATTGATTTTTCTTTGTTCACTATTTTGAGGAGTGATAGTGATTTACATTGTAGTTTTTGTGCCACTACATATTTTTGTAATTGGCAAGGGCCAGCTGTTATTTTAAACTGGAATTCAGGAAGACTTGTTTTGTTTGATTAAAGTTAATGTAGAAAATGCTAACAAAAATAAGTTAATTATATATAAAACTACTTTGTGTAAAATTTAAAAATATATATTTATGCTAAAAAGTAATGATATTTAATTCCAAATTTGTTGTTATATATTTAAGGACTTTACTCCAATGTGAGGTCAAATATCCACCTTCTCAATTCTAAATGAAGACATATGACTCAGAACAGGGAGAAAAAGGAATCAAGCATTTGCTGCTCTCTCATAGATTTAGGCCGTGTGTAAAACAGAAAGGGTTGAAAATTATTCCTTTTTTTTGTCTTAAATAGTTCACATTTTAAATGTATTTTTTCTCATATCAAATAATTTACATATGGCAAATCTATGAAGAAGCATTTTTCCAAACAGGGGAAGTAGAAATGTGGCATGCACCATTTTGACTCATGCAGTTTCTACGCTGAAGATGTTTACTGGAGATTAAACATAATAATTTCTTTGAATATTGCAACAATATTATCATAATAGTGATCTATTTTTTGCTTATAATAATTTAGTTTTTTAAATATAAGACAGCATGGGCTGTTTACATTTCTTGTCTATGTTTGTATAATTACCCTTATTTTGTGTTATGATTCTGAAAAATAAATATGTTCATTTCTAACTTGGTGAAGAGATAAAAATCATTGGTGAGGAGACAATCATCTGGAAAAGGTCTTTAATTGTTGGCAAACATTACTGCTTTAAAGAATGTGAAGATTGTAGCAAATGGAGATGTTTTTATTTGGATAGCTTTTCTATTTGTGTTTATAGACTTAACGAATCAATTTAACTTCTCATTTGATCCTGATTAATATATCCTAATATATAATTCTCATTGTGAATAAAGGATCAAAATTTCCTATAAGCAACAACCACCAAAAAAGTGGTAGAGATGTGTTTAGAGGTGTTACAACCTCAGTTGAAATGGAACAAAGTGAATTCGACTACTCAAGACCCCAGAGAAGTCAAGACTCCGAAGGATCCTCTAGGATAATTTCTCTGAAGGACATTTCATTAGTCAATTTGCTCAATGATCCAGATGCTTAAAACGTAATTTTGAGAAACAGTAATCTTTTAGTGTCATTAAGTCTAGTTTTAAGTGTTATTCAAACGCCCATGACTTTATTGTTAATCGTAGTGCTGTTTACTGAGGTAGGTGTATAAACATCTCACTATGAGCATGATTTGTCTCTTTCCTTGATTTTTTCATTTTGATTGAGTCTGTTGTTATTAAAACATGCCATGTAGTATGATTTCTATTCTCTGTTTTATTTAGTGACTTTTTATTATGAAATATCCCTTTATAATTTCTTGTTAATTCCTTATATTTGATCCCTTAATTTAATAAATTTTATCCTAAATCATTTTTATTTTATTAGATTGTTTTAATTTTTTTTGTATTTATTTTTTTCTTATGACTCAAAACAATTCCACTTTTTTATATTGAACACCTCCCTCTTGTATGTATTATTATAATGACGATTTTTGTTTATCTTGTTTTAATCTAGTCCTACAATGGATGCTGTTCATTAGGGTTATTACCCTATTTGCATGTAAAGTAATTGCTAGTACATTTTGGTTTACATCTACCATCTAATTATTGACTGCCATTTTATTTGAATTGTGGTTCTGTGTCTCTTTCTCTTCACCAGTTTTGGTTTGAGTGAATGCTGAATATTGTATTATACCCTTCAGGTATGACACCTCAATCTTCTTGGCCCCAACCAGATTCTGCGTCATTCAGGTACATCTTGGCAGCACCTTGCTTCGAATTTGTGCTTCATTCTTTTGCTTTCTGCCTTGGGGCTCATATCGTGCCGAGGCAACGTGGAAATGAGGGGTAGCTAAGCCTCACAGGGCTACACTTGACTATGGCCTGATGAATGTGAATGAACTAATCGTTTTCTATATTTTCTCTCACAGATGAAAGTATCGGCTTTTCCAGGAATAATTGGAAGGCTTAGAATCAGAACTTAGAAAGTTAGGCTCCAATGTTTTTGCTCTTATATTCTTCAGGAATAGCATCTATTTTCATTTCTTTCAAAAGAACTATCATACCATTACCAGTTATTGAACAAAATGTTATCACATTGCTTTAAAATGTATCCTTAGCCTAAAAAAACTGCTTCTGAAATATAAATCTTTCAGTCCTAAATTTGTATATGCCTGAATGACCATACCGTATTAGTTACTATAATTATATGGTGGTGCCCATATCCAAGAGGAAAAATGATCTTCATTATTACTATATTTTCAAATAAATTTTCTCCTCCAGAAACATTTGAAAGTTTTATCAGAAATTCATGTTAGAGTTGTAAATGGGAATTCACTAAATGTGTAGTTAACTTGGAGATAGCGTTATCTTCTTATATGGAATATAGTTCATATCTGCATGTAATTAGATCCTATATCTTAAATAATGCATTGCATCGTTTTCTTCAGATATGTGTTATGCAGTTCATAAGTTGATTACTAGGTAATTCGTGTCTTGTTGCTCACTGAGTTATTTAAATAATGTACTTAAATTAATAAAGTTGAAATATATTCAAAATAATGTTAAATTCTGAAATTTGATTCAAAAATTAACTACAAGAAGAGAATAGGCATTTAACGTGAAAAAGACAATGTCTTAGTTTACTACAAATTAAGAAATTCAAAATAAATTAATGTGGCTTCTAAAAGAATAGCACATTATAAGCAGCATTAGTGGAGTCATACGTTCAAAACAGAGAAGTAAAAATTTTACCATATTTTCAATGAGTCAGTAAATCTCTGGCCTTTATAATTTTATCCTGTGCTTCACATTTCAGAAATTTCAATGACAGTGTCCAAGTATAGACACCTAATTTCATACAATTTTGATGGTGTTATTGGGAAAACAATGAAAGAAAGTTAGGACATCCAACTAAATAAAAGAGGGTAAAGACAACAGCCCTTCAAACATTTTAACAGAATTTTTTTAACAGACTATATAAAGTGAAAGATAATTAATATATCATAAACATAAAAAACAAATTCTTTAAGAAGATTGAGCACAAATGAACCCTTCCCAAAACCATCCAACCAAAGTTACTTTCGTTTGACCACTATTTTGTGTTTACTCTCTCACTGCCCTCTCACAAACTGTATGAATAGTGTTCAAGTATTTACTCTTGAATTATATCTTTAGATTCTCAAGGGTAGGTGCAGTCACTATTCATATTTCTAGTCTCAGATCCTAGTATTGTACTTGGAGCATAGTGACAACTAAATAAATGTATGCTGACTACACAATGAATGAATCAATATTAATCTACTAAAGATTTTGCATCAGATTGATTTTGAACTAAATTCCAAAATTTAATGTTACCCTATTACTGAGAAGATAAGATTGCAGGCTCTTATGGCTGTTATGTATTGACTAAAATACAAAACAAAACAATTTTGAAAATGGTAAAGTGAGTAAAAAGTGAAAAAAAGAGCTAAACAAGGAGTGTTCATAAGAGAAGAGACGACAATGAAGAAATACAGAGAACAATTTTCTTCCTTGTATTTAAAAAAATTGTTTGACTTAGGCATTTTCCCTGTACATTAGCTATTATTTTGGATTGGAAAAACAGATAAATATTGAGATTTGAAAGAAAAGTAAAATACTAAATTTACACCTAATTGACAAGTTCATCTGCACATAACAAACTTTTTGGAATCTGTACATTTCAAAAGTAATCACTTAATAGTTCCAGTAAATCATTAAAAATGTTGATTATATTAGACTCAAGCAACAAATTGTATAGAAACAACACAAAAGCTTATGAAAATAAGGCATAAACTAAACAAGAAATATTAATATTACAAAGATAGCACAGAGATTGTCAAAGATAAAACACATCTCTACAAAGAATATATGTAATCTTTTTTTATCATCAAGACTCTCTCACTAAAGGCTGTCATCTTAAACTGGCTTGATAAAATCTAACAAAATCAAAACTCCATATAGAAAGGCTTTGGGCGTCTTTCTTTCAGTATTGTGAACTTTTCCTTTGCACACTATCTGCCTCTGTCATTTGGGGAGGAAACAATATGATGAGGAATAGCACAATATTCTTCAAGATGATTTCATAGAGAAATCAAACTCTCAACTGACCTTAAAAATTGGTTTATAATGACTAAGGTATGACAGTACTTAATATTTTATTTATTATCTTCATTTAAACATCAATGTTCATATTCAGTGACTATAAACTATAAAAATTATCTTTTTCTTAGTTTGAAAGAACTAAATTAATATTTTAAATAAGTAAACCTTTTTTAAGTTAGAATTAAAATACCACTCTCTTTAGAGCTCAAAAGAAATAAGATCTATCTTGATCAGACTAAAAGAAACATCTGTGATCATTTTTAAAGTATAACGAGAGTCAATACAAAGCAAGAGGTGTGTCAGCGAACACCTGTCCATCACAAAAGAACATTAATTTTCCTTTTCAAACCATGCTTAATTTTAATTGAAGAAGAATTAGTATCATTATTTACTGCTTTTATGTTAGTCATTTTCCTGTCTGTCCATCAAAAGGAGAAAAACGCTGTGTCTATAACTGAAACTAACAAATAGGTAAAGCCTTTGACCTTACCATGCACTGACATCTCTGTCTCCCATTTGTCATTTGATCTGAGGTTGTCAGCAAACAGATGTCTACCTTAGCCTGAGGCATACTCAGAGCTACTAGGGCAGCTGTTGCTATGACATTAGACGAAGGTATGGAAAGTGATGATAATGTGATTTGTAGGTCCATCCACATTAAGTGCTTGAAAGTGTAAGATGGGAATGATGCATTCCCAGCTAATTTGTTAATGCTCATTTTAAAAATGCTTTTAGTTAAATGCAATTTCCTGTGCCAAACATATTTTTTTTCCTTTAAAGTGTCTCCTAAGATAATTTACAAGTTTATCTGTGCCTGGAAAATGCCTCTATTTAATATCTGAACTTTGAATGTTATTTGCATGAGAGAATACAATATAACTCCCTACAGTCTTGCTTCTTTAAAGGCAGGTATGTCCTAATTATCACTCTCACCTTCTCATAATGGATTTATAGACAATCAAGAGATCATTTATTATAATAATATTAGCAGAGGAATTCTAATATACTTTAATGAACTTAGAATAGTCAATAAAAATTTTTGGTTTGTGGTTATGACATCAAGCTCCACATATTGTGTGTGTGTGTGTGTGTGTGTGCATGTTATTCAGTTGGAGTGAAATTTTCATTTTATGGTAATAGACACCAAATTTAGCTAGATGGGCATTTTCCATGTTTGCATAATTGTGTTTCAAGAGAAGAATGACTAAGTGCCCTAATGTTTTAGTCTTAGAGGGTTTTTTTGTTTTTACAATAGCATTGAAAAATGCAGGTAGATTGTGAATAGAGATTTGTTTTAAAATAATGGTAAAATATATTTTGCCGTTATGAACAATTATTTGTTTTGCATACTCATATAAGTGATTGAAATTGATCCTAATTAAACTCAGAAAACATGGCCGTGAGAACTAGTTAAAATGTAATACTATAAACATATTTATCATAATTTTCTAAAATCTATGGGAATGGAGAAAATGTGGAATTTGAAACTAAGCAGACATGATCTCTAGTACTTTGATACAGGCAAGCCCCATAATCTCTTTAAGCCTTACTTTCTTGATTTATAAGATGGGGTTAATGATAATTACCTTGAAAGTTTACGGCAATCACTGAAAATAATATTCATAAATCATTTAATACTATGCCTCTTATAGAGGACCTACAATAATATTACATATATGACAAATGATAGCTATCAGTATTTTGATATTGATGCTAAATAATACAAAAGAGAAAAATGTGTTTGTGTGTGCACACATGTGCATGTGTGTGTTTGTGCATGCATGTTTGTGTAGTCAAATAAACAATGAGTAAATGGAAAGTCTTACTGTATGAAATAAACCCACCTAGTTCTCAGGAAAAAAAAATTCTAAACCTAGGTTAAAATAGACAAACTCTAGGCTCTCTCCTTATAGTAAGTTAGTAACAGCACATCTTAAAATCTATTGTGAATATTCTCTTCTTATTTCTACATGGGTCTAAACAAAAGGATGATTATTTTTAAGTCTTTGTAAGAGACAGATATGATACTGCTGTTTTAAGAACTATATAACAATTGTCCTGCCATGTATAGCAGCTGTCACGGTGCTTTGTATAAATGGTCACATAACTGCTTTATAGTAAATAGTAGACCTTCAATATTTCTAGGACAAATCTAAGTCAAAATTTTCTAGGACACATTTCTCAAAGGACTACTTGAATGGCAGCTCAAATGAGAATTACTGGCATACTTGCACAGGACTATCATCTTCTGTAAAACAAGTTAATTAATTACTTATTTTAAAAAAGGTTTAGTTTACCTGAAACTATGTTTTTTTTAAACTTTCATGATGTAATTATCAAAAAATATTTCTGTAAACTAATTTTCTCCAAATACGAGTTGATTTTAAACAGCTCCAAATAATAGCCTAGCCATTGGTTTTACATAATTTCTTCACAGAATATCTAAGCTTGTATGATCCTGGTGAATGATAACATCTTGTAAAAGTTCACTGTAAATAATATGAAACACTCATAAATTACCTAAACTAATCCAGCTAGAATATAAATATTAATGTTATGCTGCTGTCAAAAAGTATTTCGTGAATGAGGTAGGAAGAATGACCATGTAAATTGTTATTTGACACTGAAAATGAAAATTATTAACAAAAATTACCAAAAATTAAAAAAACCTAGTGAGTAAAAACAAATAAAATTGGAAAGCATATATTTATGAAATGAAAGCATTTGGTACTCTTTAAAGCTTACTCCTTAAATTTATTATAATGTGTTAATATTTTGGTTGAAATAAAGGGGAAATGATATTTATACTCTTGTCAGTTATTATAAAATTTAATATGTTAAAATTAGAATGAAAAAGTCTATACAAGTGGTATGAAAGACATTTAAGATTTAATGAAACTTTATGCTCAATTATATCCACAAACATTGAATTATATCCATAGATACAATTGCATCTCAAGACAAGGATATTAAGAATACAGTCTCATAAAGTTGAATACATATTGCATTAACAATGTTTTAGAACCTTATGAAGCAGTAATCAAGGAATTGAAAGAAGAAATTAATACAAAGCAATATGGCTAGAAACAGTCTTATTTTTGTAGAAGTGAGAATTCTTGATAAGTTTTACTAGTTTTAACTGAAAAGAACCCAGGGACTGTATGCTTGGCATTGATATCATGTCTGTTATGATAATACACATCTGATTCCCAACAACACTGGCAGTGTTTAGTGAAGTAGGCATTACATGACCCTTAAAGTAATAAGCATAGAGAAAATGATGATGAACAATATAGTGAGAAATTTAATGAAAAGCATCAGGAAAATGATTATGGAATCAATAAAAATGTTCTTGATAATCTCTTGTTGTTGATAAGTAATGTGAAACCCACAAAAAATGACACAACAAAAATTTTAACAGATGGTATGTCATCTTAACCAAGCAAATTAAGGACTCTTATATTTAAAAAATAAAATAGTAGGTTATTTGACATGCACTGTAATTACATTGGATATATTGCTTTCAGTAAACGTTAAAGGACAAATTAACATTAGTCGTGCCAACTACATTTCTAAATCTGCTTTTCAGGCTTATAATTAAAGACCTAAATTATTATTGCCTCAAATTAACAGTTTTAATGTAATGCAGACATTATAATCATCAGCGTTTAGTTGTTTTTTAAATGGATTGTCCAATGTAAATTTAAACAATATTCACCTCAGTAAATAGTAAATACTAATAACTTTTTCAGTGTTGCAAGAGAAAACTGTATGAAGCAGACTCCTCTGCTATAGGTTTTCAAACAGAGAAAAACTTGACTCACAAGAGAAATGGTGCAATCCTTAGTGGAATAACCATGTCTGCCTCACCTAAAGCAGTGAGAGACTTGGGGTACAGTTGTTTAGAATCTTCCAACTTACAGAAAGCAAAAGAGATGCCTTATATCCTGCTTGAGTGGTGAGTTCCCTGAGTTACTGTATGGGAATGACTCCTTTAGTCAGAAGATGAATCCAGTTGGTTGCCAGGTTGTCACATTCCAGCAAGATTCCTATACACCATTGACCATATGATCTAATGGTATTGGCACAAAAATAGAGACATACACCAATGGAACAGAACAGAAAACCCAGATGTAAAACCATCCACATGTAGCCAACTGATCTTTGACAAAGTAGACAACAATATATACCAGGGAAAACAAGCCCTATTCAATAAATGGTATTGGAAAAGTTGCATGTCCACATGCGGAGGAATGAAACGGGATCCATATCTCTCACCACTCACAAAAATTAATTCAAGATGATAAAGGCCTAAATGTAAGTCATGAAACCATAAAAATTCTAGAAGAAAATACCGGAAAAACTCTTCTAGATATTAGTCTAGGCAAAGAATTTATGAAGAAGATCCTGATGGCAATCACAGCAACAACAAAAATAAATAAATGGGACTTGAATAAATTAAAAAGCTTCTGTACAGCCAAGGAAATAATCAACAGAGCAAATTGACAACCTACAGAATGGGAGAAAATATTCACAAGTTATACAACTGATAAAGGACTAATAACCAGAATCTACAAAATATTTTTAACTCAAGCAAATCAGCAAGAAAAAATCAAATAACCCCATTAAAAAGTGAGCAAAAGGCATGAACATAAGCTTTTCAAAAGAAGACAGACAAATGGCCAATAAACATATGGAAAAATGCTCAATGTCATGAATCATCACAAAAATGCAAATTAAAACCACAGTGAGATATCACCTTACCCCAGTTAGAATGGCTTTTATTAAAAAGTCCAAAACAATAGGTGCTGTGGATGCAGAAGGAAAGGAACACTTATACACTGTTGGTGGGACTGCAAATTAGTACAAACTTTGTGGAAAAAAGTATGGAGATTCTTCAAAGAACTAATAGTAGACCTACCATTTGATCCATCAATCCCACTACTGGGTGTTTACCCAAAGGAAAGAAGTCATTTTATCAAAAAGACACCTTCACTCAAATGTTTATTGCAGCACAATTCACAATTGTAAAGATGTGGAATCAACTGAAATGCCCATCAATTCATGAATGGATTAACAAAATGTGGTATATGTATACCATGGAATACTACTCAGCCATGAAGAAGGATGACTTAATGCCTGTTGCAACAATTTGAGTGGAACTGGGCACCATTATCCTAATGAACATTCTAAACAAATTTTTATTATATTATCTTACAGGGAAATAAATTTTATGACACTTATTACATGTTTATTGTCTTGTCAAATTCCACTTGAAGCTCTCTGTGTTTAACTATATTGATGCAAAGTGATGTTTTGTGGACACTTGTCTTCATTGCTCTCACTCATGTAGTTTGTCTCATTCTACATCAATGGTTTTGGGATGAAGAATTAAAGAAACACTGCAGTTAAAAAGTGTAATCACAAACAGCAAGGTATGATAATATGAAGATAATATGAAGATTGATAATATAAAGTTTGGAATAATAAAATTTCCTTTGTTAATTATTATATGATTGGTGAAGATTTGATTGTGAAATAAATATGTACAGAGGTAGTGTTTCTTCTCTTAAAAAAACATAGAAATGAACGAAGTATACTTGTAAATCTTCAATTTAAATATGTGTTGGTAATAGTTTTATAAATCAGAAATGATTATGGAAACATACACATATAGTTATCAATATTATTATCAGTAGTTATTTTCATAGATTATTTTACTCAAAGAAGAGTCTACAACTCCAATATGCTTAGTCTCTAATACAATTTTAATTATAATAATCTGAGTGTAAATTAGCAGTAGCTCATTTCTAGGGCTTTTTTTAAATTTTGGGTTGAAACAGCAGGAAATATCTTTACCAACTTACAGGGAAACTCAGAATTCTGAAGGTAAAATTTGTAATTTTGTTCTCATTTATAGTTTCCAAATTAGAATCAGAAATAATATAATGATTGTTAATAGGAAAAAATCTCTCATCATCTCCTTTCTGAATTTTATCTGCTTTCTGCATTCAAAACCCCCCCATTCTTAGTAAGCTCAAAGACATCTTCAATTCCTTATTAATTTTCCCATTCTTTTGAAAAAGGAGAGGATGGTGATGGTGATGATGATGATGAAGATGCCAAGCTCATTTATTGTGAATAATACTGGGGAGAATAAAATCGGAAAATGAAAGTTTCTTTTAAATTATAAAATACCCTACAAATATATTAGTTATTAAAAGCTGAAGTTGTTCTCTTTTAATTTCTTGTTAGTTGGAGAGTAATTGGGACAAGATATCCATCTTAAATAACTTTGAAAATGTATCACTCTAGCAAGATATAATTTGGAAATTAACTTCCTTTTAATCTCCATTGCATGTATCTGTATATTTGCTAAAAATATTTTATAATTTTTGCAGCCATAGGGTTTATAAAGAAGGCAGCTTCTTAATTTTTCTTTTCTTAAAAATAAAGTAATAAATCTGGAAAAATACCTGTGTTGCACATATTCTTCCTTCCTCCGCATTGTTTAAGATGCCCCAGGCTTTTTGGACTCCATAATAGAATTGTATGTTAGCCGTTTTACAACAGAGAAAGTTGACAAGTACCATGCCCTTCTCTCTGCCCACTCTAACACAACTAACACCTTTCATTTGGTGGACTAATCATTTAAAATAAGCCTTCCCTGCTGAGCATTATTTCTACGGATCCTGTATGTAGTGTGTTAACCTTCCAGCACAATTGCTACATTTTTAACATTTTCTGATTCGTATTTCCACACTTTGGGGGCCTCTCTAAGATATCCTGAATCATATATAAAAGGAAATGTGGATCATTTACTATGAACCCTTTAGGAAAATTGTGTGTTCCTGCATCTGGTGAAGTCAACATAATATTTCACAAGGTTTTATTTTAGTGAACGTTTAAACTATTTAACAACTTTTGTTATTACTTAATGACTATCTAACCAAAATAAGCCTTACCTTATCCATACACTAAGTCTGACACAGTGTATTTTTCTGTTTGCTTGTTCTTTTAATTTAGTTTAGTTTTTGTTCTGCCCCCCGAAAAAAAACCTCACTCCTCTTCTCCAAAGCAATCTCTATTCTTAGTTCTTTCTGTTGGTTAATAACCTAAAATATGTAATCAATTCAAAGTCTATATAAGTACTTCTTGCCCCATGAATCTTCCATCCTTGTAGAGAAATTTTAGTTTGCTCATATGCAAAAGGAGTCATCCTAGGTCCTCAGGGGTTGATGGACCTGCTAGACTATCCACGAGGAACACAATTACATACACGAACACTAGCATATACAAATACACAAAAGTGCTATTAAATATAGTTTAAATATGCAAACTCATTCATAGTTGTAGAGATTAAGAATACATAGTTTAGAGTTGAAGGTTTGTACTCAAATTTTGCCCCCCTCTCTCTTAATTCCACTCACAATCGATATTTCAAGCCATTGTCGCCCACTGTCGGGCCTATCTCCTGATGTCTTCTGTCCTCACACCCTTTACCACAGCATCCTGGACGTGGCACAGTGTTTATGCCATTACTCCACTTACAGATTTGGAATGACTTTCTCTTCTTCTTTTCTTTTTTGCAGACCCTATCCTTCCAGATAAGTCAGAGGATTTTTTTTATTGCTAATTTAAAAAGTCTTAAGTAGCTGTTAAATGTGTCAGTCAGGAAGGTGAGAGCTGAAATGAAGCTAGGCACAATGCTGACATTGCTGACAATTTGTTAGATATTGCAACAGCCACGAGCCAGGGATGGAAGAAATATGACAATGGAATTCTGTTGACAAATAGACTTTATTGATCAAGAAAAGTTGTTATAGAGACCAAGGTGAAAATCATAAACACCATCCAAACATACTATTACTTACATAGCATTGAATATAACAACTTAAATATTCACTCACTGCATAAAAGACCTGCCCCACAATACCACTATAAATGTATTCTTCAGAAGATAATTTTTAGGAGGGGGTCTTTATAATTAATGCTTTAGTCTTGCCATCAACTTCATTATGGAGATTTACCTAGGAGTGAATTGGGGCTGTGTTCAAGGTATTTGGAAGAAGGGGTAGGCTATGATGGCCATGATACAAAACAAAAAGGCAAATAAATAACAATATGAAAAGTAAAGGGCAAATTTAAAAGTGGGTTTAAATCTTTTATTTACATATTCAGTTGTTATTCTTATCTTTAGTGCCGAAAATTAATATTGCCTAAAAATATAAATATGAAAATGTCAGACATAGTAAGGAAAGTATACAAATGCAAGAACTTCCCGGTGATCAATAAAAAATATGTAATCATGAATTTATTTTGGAGTAAAATTACAAACCCTAAGAATATTGGATGCATGAAGCTTATGGATGAGCTATATGATTTTGCAAATTTCATGTTCCTTATTCTTTTGTCATTAGAAATATTTATGTAGAACTATAACTGGAAATACAATTTCATGTTTCCTTTAAATCATGTATTCATTTTTCATTTATGTTAAACTGACAAAAATCATATTCTATTTGAGACTCATGCTAGACTTCAAATAGAGAATATTCTTAAAACACGAAGTGATGAAGGATAAAATAACACTATTATGTTTCCTAAAAGCACAGAATCACATTTGAGATATATTATTCCTAAGTTTAGCTGTGATGCTGATATCACATTTTCTTCACCAACTGTGAATAGCAGTTTCAGAAATTTGATATTTTAAAGGGATACTTGAACTCTCCAATGCTTCATTCATTGAAATATTATTGCACATAATTCAATCATGGTCATCGAAGTGAAACACACCCATTTTTTCCTCTGAGGAAATTTCATTGTCCCTGTTTGCAATTATATGAGATATATGAGTTCTTATTTTGAGTTCTTACTCATAAAATTGGGGGACCTGTCTTAGATATCTCTGATAATACATTGCAAGGGAAAGCCAACATAATTTTGTCAGAGGGGACCTCAAAACCAGTCAACACATAGAAGTTTTGATAATTTTATCAGTAGGTCTAACATCCTAATATCTTTGAAAAGAAGCATTCTTTACCAAAAAGCTTTGCTTTTGATATATTATTGTCCAAGATATTATTTTTGTATCACTTTGACCTTATGACAAAAGCATAAAATAAAAAATAGCAGAAGTAATAGACAAAAGCAAACATTCTGCAAGAATGGAATTATACATAGACAATGATGATATTATAATTTATATCTTCATGTTATAATAACAATTGTATCCAAAATTTTGAGATTTTTCAGGATGTTAAAAGTCATTCATTGTACCTGGGTAAAAATTCTCTTATAATCACTTTAGTTCTTTGCATTTCTACTTAGAGTGTTGAAAGTCTCATTTTAATTTTTTTGTATAATGGAATAATCATTTAAGTGTTTAGCCAAAAATATAAATAAAACAGAAAATATATAAATAAAGCACTTAATTTAAATATTTCTTCCCCTTTTTAAACCAAGCATTCAATCGAAAGTTAGTTTTACAATGCTGGGTATGTGTTATATTTGAGCAACCCAATAAGTAACAACACTTTTAATATATAATATAGGTCATTTCTATATTAAATTATATTATTTCAGATAAATGTAGAATGAACCAGATTTTTAAATTTAATTTATTTATTATACTAGATCAATAAATTGTATGTATTTAATATGTATAGTGTTACATTTTGAAATATGTATACACTGTGAAATGGCTAAGTCAAGATAATAAACATATATATTGCTTCATATACTTATCATCTTTGTGGGTAGAACACTTAAAATCTCTCCAATTGATTTTAGGAATGCAATACATTGTCGTTAACTATAGTCACCATGTTGGACAATAGATCTCTTGAACTTATCCCTCCTATCTAACTGAAATTGTGTATCCTTTGACCAATATCTCCCCAACCCTTCTCCTCAGCCCCTGGTAACCACCATTCTACTCCCTACTTCTATGAGTTCAACATTTTTAGGTTTCATATATAAGTGAGATCATGCAATATTTGTCTTTCTGCACCTGGCTTATTTCACTTGACATATGTCCTCCAGGTTCACCCATATTGTCACAAATGACAGGATTTCCTTTATTTTTAAGGCTGAATAGTTTTCCATTGGGTATATGCACCACATTTTCTTCCTCCATTCATCTGTTGATGGACACGTAGGTGGAGTCCATTTCTTGACTATTGTGAATAATATTGCAATCAACAAAATCTTAACTATTAATAGTTTAATTAGAAAGGGATTTATTACCTTACATAATGTGCAGTTATCCCTTTATTGCCCCTCAGCTCCAAATTCACCTTTTCAGTATCTGCTTTGCAATAATAGGCAGTATTCCCTTAAGCATCTCTCCTTTACAGTGTGTATGATAATAAATTTTCTCAGTAGACAATGCTGGGGGGACACTGCAGAAAGAGGGGTTTCTTTCTGCTAGTTCTCATGGCTGCACCTTCAGCAGCTGTGCGTAGGAGGTCATGGGATGTTGCTCTGCCCAGGACACATGCCTGGAGTGCTTAGAATACAACAGTCTTGCAGCCCCAGACCAGCAAGGTGATTGCCTTTCCACTTGACGCAGACGCCAGGTATCTTAGACCTGTACCACGTGTTCCAGGTCTCCTGCCTACACTGTTGCCCCCCTCTCTCTGCTTGCCTGCCTCTCCCTACAAGTTGATCTCCTGCAGCCCATCCTGAGGAGAACACTGTCCACTGTCCACTTCCCATGTCCACTGTCTCCCTTACCTTCTGCTCAATGGTGCACCTGGACACTGGTTCACCAGTGCCTCAGTGGTTGTTTTCTGCTTGCAAGGAAGCTGCACACTAGCTCTGCTCTGGACAACCAAGCAAAGTTCTCTGTCATTCACTGGCCTTCAAATACAACTTCTCCAATGAAGTTAGAGCCCCAGGCTTGGTGGGTATAGTCCACTCCAGGATTGATTGTTCATCCTTGGGTATACTTCCTCAGCCCTAAGGTAACTTATTATAGTTACTTTTTCTTATACTGTAATGATTATTCATACTAAACCTCTCCTGTTTAAATCACCAGGCTGGTGGGTCATGACTGGACCCAAACCGGCACACTTGTATAACAACATATCGTGAAATAGAGCTTTAAGTAAAGTTTGTTAATTTGGTGCCTATAAGACTTCAAGAAACCCCTGCTGACTGAATACAAAGGAAGCTTGGAGTGAAGGGTAGAAGCAGGAAACTGTTAATACTGATGTGAACTAAAATTAAATAAAAATCTTCCCCCCACTGTCTGACTGAATGGACCCCCTCCTGGCCAAGAGGATATCCTAAAACTAAATTGTCTGCCAGGAGGAGGAGGTCAGACATGCATCACCATGCCCCCCTCCCTTCTTGGAGATATCCTTTGTAACTCACTAACAGGCCTAAGGCTATGCAAGACAAACCTGCAGGTCCCCAATTTACACAACAAATATATGTCCCGTGACTTGTCTCCTATCTAAAACATTCCAGGTCTTCAGACAAAGCTTCATTTTTTAACCAATTACAAGTCAAGGAGTCTTTAAACCCACCTATAACCTGTAAGCCCCCGCTTCAAGATGGCCTGCCTTTTGGGGCCAAACCAATGTATGCCTTCTGTGTATTGATTTATGACTTTACCTGTAACCCCTATCTCCCTAAAATGTATAAAACCAAACTGTAGCCCAAACACAGCGAGTCCACTTGCTCAAGGATTCTTGGGTATGGCTCCGGGTCATGGTCCTCAAATTTGGCTTAGAAAAAACGCCTTTAAAAATATTTTACAGAGTTCGGCTTCTTCTCTGTTGACACTAACTATGACCTCATGACCAGCTAGGAAAACGGACACAGTGGAATTGTGCATATATTCTGTCATGCATACACTATCTAATTGTCCCTCTACAGGCTCCCAACCATGTAATCACCCAGAAAAGGACTGAACGAAGTATAGGGCATGTTTATTCTCATTTGGCGTCTCTCCATTTTAAAGTGAGGGTGAGCATATCTTTGCTTTTGTGAAGCACAGATTGATAACTGTGAATGATAATGTTGTTATTGTGTTATAGATATTTGACTGTGAGTAGAAGTGTGTATCACACATTTCTAACCATCCCAGCTGGCATACCTCTGTTCAGTGTGACTTTGCCTCTCCTCCCATTAATAAACGGAATCTTAGATTGTGGCTAGCCCAATGACTTGACAACGCAGCTGATTGCTGCTTTGCAGCTTGTGAGACTAGGCCTTAAGAGACCATGTAGCCTCCACGTTCATTCTTTGTATTGCTGCTATGAAAGGAAGCTGGTCTGAGCTCTCTGTGGATGTGAATTCACATGGAGAAGGACTCTGTCCTCAGTCACCTGCTGGTACTAACAGCCAGACATGTAAGTGAGGGCACATGTACCGTCCCCCTGCATATAGTTGCATCAGTAATCCCAGGTGAAGCCAAGCAAGGACTCATCCAACAAAACCACAGAATCCTGAGATATGATAACTGAAACAAAGTGTGGCGTGTGTGTGTGTGTGTGTACGCACACACGCGTGTGTTGACAACAAAGTGCACTGTGCTGGGTCGTGTCCTCTGAGGTTGCTTTAGCATCATTGGCACCACTTTCCACAGCCTCTATTGCATCACACTCTGGGCAAGTGCATTTGCCATGTCCCTGTCCCCCTACGCTAGAGATAAAATTCTGGAAATGAAAGCACTTGCTTGAGATTTGGAAAGCAGAAGAGATGAGAGAAGCCATCTTATTCATTATTATATTATATAATTATATAATAATTACATAGGTTTATTATAATATGCAAGATACAATATATTACTATTAATCAATATTATATATATTTTATATATATATATGTAATTTCATGGTATCTCTCCTGACTTACTCTTCAGGAAGGATGCTTAGAATTTGCATTTATGGATTATAGCCATGTGCACTTAAAACATTAATAGATGCTGTTCAATTTATATTGTAAAACTTCAGCATTTTTCATTTCACTTGATATTATATGAGGATATTGCTTTGTCCATAATTACACCAGTATTATATTTGTCAACTCTTTAAACAGGGAAGAAATAGTATCTTAATGTTATAACTTGCATTCCCCTTATTAGGCATGAAGTTGAATATGTTTTCACTTGTCGTCTATGGATTGCCTATTTACATCCTTTGGCAAAAATCCATTCCTTCTTATTTTTATTTTTCTGGGAGCTCTTTGCAAATACTGACTGCTGCTTGTTTTAAATACTACAAGTCATTTCTCTCAGGTTATTTTGACATTTCCTGAAAGCACATTTAAAGATACTGAAAGTTGCAGTTGATTTTTCATCATTAACTTTTTCTGACTCTATTTTTGTTTCACTCCTGAGGTTTTCCCTACTCACTCACCTTACCAAAATGATTAACTTGTTTCAAGTTTCAGATAAAAATTCTATCATCTCTCTGTAACCTCACTGGCAGTTGTCCTGGAGTTTTCATTTCTCTGATTAATTGGTTTAAAAATTACTCTTTAATCATTTAATTTGTAGCTGTTATGTTTCATTTCAATATCTGATACCGCTTAAAATGTATTTCAAACATTATTGAGCAATTCGGTTTAGTTAGGCATTGTTTGGTTGCTAGGAACAGAGACAAATTCAAACTTACTTAGGCAAAATCAAGGCCTATTATACTAAAAAAAATCAATATTCAATGACACCCCGTAAAATGAAATTTGCCTTCTATCAGAGGAGAGGAACTTGGAATTCTCCATCTTTCTCACAGAATAATGTTACTCAATTCCACAACTCTCTGTATCTCTGTTCTCCTCATCTTCTCAGCCTGCCTTGGATTCTCTATTTGTTTACTGGGTTGTTTTGTCTAAAAATAGCCATAAAAATGGTACCCACACATCCTGAGATCATATGAACTTACACATTTTGCTATAGCATCTGGATAGCGTAAATCTTACATGTGCATACTCCTTAGAGGCAGAATGTCTGTATTCAAATTTCAGCATGGCCACTGGTCAGCTGAGTAAAATTCAGCAAACTGTTCAACACTTCTATGACTTAGTACTGCTTTAATAAAAATTAAACAAGTTAACTGATATTAAAAATCTAAAGTAGCACATTCATAGATAAATGTTAATTCCTTTTATAGAATGAGATAAATAGTTAAATCATTTTTTCTTTACTTCATTCCAAAATGCTAATGAAACAAACTCATTGAGTTAGAGAGTTTGTCAGCTTTAATGTATTAGTCAGCTTTTGCTGCAGTAACAAACAACCAAGATAACTCAGTGGCTTACAGGAACAACTTCTATTTCTTGCTAATGGTACATTGCATTTTCTGTTGAGTCCAGCCTACTTTGGACCAACCTCTCCTTGGGAAGCCAGGGTGAAGGGATTCTTCTCTTTGGGCCTCTTGGTGGTGGTTGGAGCAAGAAAGGCCAATGTGTTCTCCTGGATTTGATGCTCATGGTAGGCCTAATTAGCTACAGTCTGGATTTTTGTAATTGAGTAAAGAGGTCTGCCTCTTTACTCAATTACACCTGTCCTCCAGTAAAATGATTACAGAACAGAGAGGAGATTCTGGCTTCCCCCAGAATATCTTTCTTGGCTTTAGCTCTGATTGGCTGAATCCAGACAATTCTCTATATCAGATTCCATTTGACTTTTTATCCCAATTTCTGAGATCATTACTTAACTTTTCAAGTCTGACTGGCATCATAATTTAAGACTCTAACCTTTCAATATTCTTTCTAATTACAGCTTTTGTTTGTACATTGTTAACAAACTGTATCATATATTTTTTAATGCTCCACAAGTCCAGGAGATTCTAGAATAAAGAAGAATCTGTGATAGAGACCACATGTGGCTCCTAAATCCAAAAATATTTACTATCTACCCTCTTCAGAAAAGGTTTTCTGATCCTTGTTTTGGAATATAAGCAGTACACTGGGAAAAACCTCTAAACAAAGAAAACCCAATCTAATTAGCCTAATAGCAGAAAAGAAGGTGTAGTAACACTTTCAGTGCTATGTCTTCACTTCATCTTTATTGGATGGCTGTACCTATTCCCCAGCTGCTGTGAATACTGGCTGCAAAAATTGCCGTCATTCATCCAAAGTCACCATGATTCAGGGGTTCTGCAGCAGCTCCCCCAACAGCCCATCCCCACCTCATACTCAGCCCTCAGCCTAATATGTGAGTACAATGAGCCATTTGGCCCCTTACTCCGTGAGAGGGCAACCTGTAAATGCAATTCATGCTGCACAGTTCCCTGTAGTAGAATCAGATTAAATCCAGACTGCACCTGAGATCACATTTTTGCTTAGATTTTTCCTTTGCCCTATGCTTCCCTCTTGTTCTTTCTCTTAAGAGCACATTCTCAATAAATCATTTACACAAGAATTCCTGTCTCAGGTTCTCAGTGTAAGGAATATACCCTAACAGAGAAGGCAATAAGAATGAAAACTATGGAGAAGCTTTCTATTTTTCTTAACTCAATATTACTTGGAGAATGAAAGAAAACAATTCTTCTGGCCTGTGTTTTGAAACACGAAGTCAAGACTTTATTTTGGTTTGGCTGGATAATTCTCTGGCCACAGACAGATAAACATAAGCCAATATCCTTGAGATTGTCTCAGATCCAAATTTTCTTTTCATTCCTCAGAAAACACATGCTAGTAAAATTTTAAGCCTAAAAGAAAAGGACACAATCAATATATTATAGATATAGTTAGATAGATAAGGATTGCAACAAAATTAATTTAAAGTACAAAACCCAGAAACATATAGATGCATTATATGTGCGTGAATATAAAGCTAGTATTTATACAAAATCTTCTATCTTCCTGAGACTGTCCTAGATATCTTACATATTATAGTTACTATGAATTAATTTAATAAATTTAATTTTATGATTAATTTTATTGTAATATAGATATATTTTCAAGTAGAACATAGGTCTGACTAATTTGCCAATACAAATATAAGAGTATTATGAGCTCAATTCAGAGAATTTATAGGATACGCTTATTTTCTCGCCATTTGATGTTTTTTCTTCAATAAACGCAATGTATCTATAAAACCATTAAAAACTTTTTTTTAAAACAAATGATGATGTGGCCAAAAATTAATAAAGAAAAGGCTGACTCAATTACTCATATTTCTTTATTTTCCAGAATAGATTTTTTTTAACTGAATCTACTGAACTGAACAGCTCATTTTGGCAACAAATGGACACAAACACAGTGTCAAATGGAATGGAGGATATTGTAAAAGGTTTGGAAGAGAACCAAGAATAACTTAACTAAGCTCCAACAGGGCCAGAAAGGAAGACAGTGTCTTAGTATTTATTGTAATAGCACATTTTGATACGAAGTTGCTTGTATTTCTTAATGGCCTTGGCCATGAGAAAATCCCACATACTATAATAGCACATGGCCCTTCTTTTTCAAATAAAATGTAGTAGGTAAAAAAAGGCAAGGCTTGTTCATTAAAAGAAATATGTTGCAATGTATTTGTCTAGTTGAGCCTCTCTCTATATCTTATCTACATATTTTACTAATCTATCTTTAACTGTTTTTAATGCATTTTTGTCTACATTTTTATTCAACTCCCAGAAAAGTTGATTATGTGAATCTCTTATCTGAAAAGCTCTGCTATCTGAATTAGGCCATGTTTCTGTACATGCATCATTTACATTAAGAACTTCTCATCCTTATCTGAAACCCTCATTATCCAAATTAAGTCTTTGACCTTCTTTCCATTTTGCTAATCGAGGTTTAACAACATCAGAACTCATATTGTCTGATTTATGAGAATAAGGGGAAGGTAAGTTTTCTGTGTAACTGGACTAAAAAATAATAACTGCTCAGCTGGCTTATTTTGTGACTGTGTTTAAAGTTTTCAGTTCATAGTTTTTTTTAAATCATAGAAAATTAGTTTTGATTGGAAATAAGTTTGAATGTAAAGTGTAATAGGTGGATTTTACTGTGAACACATAGAAGAAATCAGTAACAGGAGCTGATACTAATTTCTCTGGAGGTAGGTGAGGGATGGAGAAGGAGCCAGAGAAAGCTGTAGTTACTTTAGTCCTTTTCAGATCTCCACATTGATATCATGCGCTTCGTGGGAAGGGAGGCCGGAACCCCCTGAAGTACCACGAAATGTAAATCAAAGGAGCAGTGATAATGGTGACAACTTCACAAGTCAATTCAACGCAGAGTGAGGAGAACACAGGTGCGCTGTGCTAGACTCCACCTGGTTGCTCTGCCCGTTTCCCACCTTGATTCTTACACTAATTTTAAACTTTTAAAATAATGATCAGTAGCAGGGACTAAAGAAAGTTATACATGTCCATCACTTGTAACATTTAAGGTCTGAAAGTGGAGGGAGAGAGAGAGAGAGTTAAATTATAAATGTGCTCACACATGTGTTCATATTGTCTATTTTCATTTATATTATATTATTTCATGTTGTATTAATGTATTTCAAACCTGAAAATATACTGACCACAATAAAGGAAAGACATCTAGATGCCTGTCAGATGTTTGTTTTTTATGATATATGATTATGTATTCTTTTGATCAGAAATGTTATTTTTAGTTTATATTAAACAAAATGGTATCAATGATTTCTGAATAATTATGCTTATAAAATTATTTAAGCCAACCAAAGGCTGGGTTTATTAATTTTGGGAAATGTATCTGCAAGACAAAGGGTTAATCATATGCTAAGAATAAGATACTGTCCAAGTATTATGATTTCAGGTTACATAGCCTGAGAATGAGTTTTTTCTCATTGGGTTCCTAAAATAACAGTTTATTTTAAGTAGAAACCAACATTTTATTCTTCAGTTAGTTAGATTAAAATGCCATTACCATTATTAGCAATTTACATCAAGATTCTTTATAGGGTGGCTTTATAATGGCAGAATGAGGCAATAAAGTAGCACGAAAGCCCTGATCCAGATTTACTCAAATTGAGTTCAATTTGTTATTATCATGCCTTCAAAGAGCAAACCCTCTAAAATAGAGGCTCAGCTTAGACATTGTGTATCAAGTAAAACAAAAAGAACGGGGAAACATTTGAATAATTTGAAGTAAGTAAGGGCTAAATCCTGTTACCCTCCCTCAGTGCCCACACAGTTACGGCTCTAACAACTCCAGAGTTTCCCACCTCGGCTCCAGGTATCTGTAGGGTTGTTCAAAGTTCCACTTTCATTTTCCATAGTCAGGCAATTATGTACCTGAAAGATTAACCCAATGTTTTTATGACTTTTTCTTTGTGCTTGTAACTTTCCAAGCAATTTGTTGCATATCTTTTCCTGCTGCGAGGTGGAGAGGATTTATCTAGGACAAAATCCTTAAAGGCAGTGAAGCAAAGAGCACCTACTTGTCCTCCAACATTCCAGTTTAGGTTCTTCCCTCTCTTTGAAATTTTCAGGGGGGACGAATTCATAAATGAGATTGAGGTCAGTGGTTTTCAATCCTGGTTTTATTTTTAAATCTGAGATACAGTTTAAGGAGTGCCAATGGCCAAGTCTTATCTCTGGAGACTCTACTGCAACTGGCTGAGGGGTGGGATGAGTTGGATAAAAGTTGTTTTCAAAGTTTCCCCACTGAGTTTTTATGAGGGACCAGGTACAAGTAATCTGAACTAGTGTCCCCCTTTAGGTATTGTTTTCTAAGAATATAAAGCCTAGATATCTCTAATAAAGATAAAAACATGAATCCAAATTTTTTATGGTTCTCTGTTTGCCTTTCATTCAGAATTCACTGAGATTCTCTTCTTAAAAGAATGTGTTCAGGTAAATTAATACTGAAGACGAGAATGATGAGGATGATAGCCACCATTCGGTGGGCATTTATTTTTATGCCAGCCACCAGGTTAAATACTTTTCCTGCATGATGTCATTTAATCTTCATAAGAAACCACAAAGTATTATCATCCCTTATTTGCATATAAATAAATTGAAAAGCGGATGGGAATTGAACTACCTTCCTAAGGTCACACACTCAATCCAAGTGTTGCAATGAGACCTTAGCGTTCCGGGTTCCATTGCCAATCTTCCCTCAGCCTGTAGGTTTTCATTCAAGCAACGGGAGTAAAGAATATTGCTCATGAAAGTATGGAAACAACGAAAATATTTGATAATAGATGTTTTCTACGTTCTCCTCCCTTAATCAGTAATCCTATTCACACCATTTCACCGACTGTTTCTCACCTTTGAACACTGGCAAATAGGAAATGTTGACAATACTGGCTGCCACATAAAATGCACTCACTCTGTGCATTTACTGTGTCACACTCTTCACCTGCAGTGTGTTACAATAGGCCTAGAAATTAGAATTATTATCACTTCCATTTGAAATAACGATTCTGACTTAGGGCAGTCAACTAACCTACCCACAGTCCCCCAGAGTGTCTGCAATTCTGAGATGTTCCTTAGAACCCATGCCAGGATTTCTGTCCTGAATACTGCTGCCCCGGAAGCTAATTAGGAAAATAAGGGAACTGCAAGAAACACAAGACTTATGTATAAAACTAAATAGAAAATCTTACCTTATCTGTACCTGATGGAGAGCCCTGTCATCCTCTGCTGAGGAGAAAACTGCAAAAATTTGAGAAACAAGGACAACTTTGTCTGGAAAAGTCTATGTTAACAAAGGAAAAATGCCACGAAAGCCAGGGGA
The DNA here is from genome assembly GCA_023783475.1 of Daubentonia madagascariensis. Lineage (NCBI taxonomy): Eukaryota > Metazoa > Chordata > Mammalia > Primates > Daubentoniidae > Daubentonia > Daubentonia madagascariensis. The sequence goes on along the minus strand of JAKFHU010002140.1, from coordinate 34,181,581 downwards.
TTTGTATTAACCAGGATGCTTTTGATTGCACATTACAGACATTAAACCAGAACTGCCTTAGGTCATTGGTGAATTTATTGAATCATAAAATACTGCAAGGGGCATAAGGCCTCAGGAACAAATGGATGTAAGATTCTTAAATTCCTTCCAATCTCTCTCTGCTTGGTCTCTGTATCTGTCTTCTGTGTTCTGGTAACACACGCGGTCCTCAGCTGACCTGAGGTTTTGCAGAGGCATTTCCCTGGGAAACATCCACCTAGACACAGCAAACGTCAGTGATTACAGAGCAGTTTTCCAAATCCTCTTAATGACAGTGATAAAAATGAGAGTGTACCATGGCCTTCCCCGAAGTTTGCTCCTTCCAGCAGTCTTGTAAACACATACTTTTCAGGATTAAGTACTGTTTCACTTGAAAGAAGCAGAGTTGTTTCTATTTTCCTGACTGAACCCTGACTGATACAGAACCTTTATAAAATAATTTTAAAAGTTTTCAGTAAATGACTGTTGGTACTCTGTAACAAATAGAATTTTACTCTGAACGTCAGCTAAGTCCTGCCCATCTTTGTGGAGGATGTTTTTCCTCCTTGACACATTTTCCAAGTCCACCAATCCAAATTAGGCTGTTTTTTCCCCACTACTTGCATTAAAACACTCACCCGAATGAACTGTATATTACAGTGATATAAATGGAATACAACTCTTAGTAAGAAGGCAGGACCCGTGTTTTATCTATTCTTACCTTACCAATAATGTGTCCCACTGCCTTGCCTGCAGTGAGAACCTTTAGATTATTTTTGGAATTTCATCAAAATAAATTAAAATGATCTTTCTATAATGATATGATAGCAATATAAAATATAATTTTATTCATTCATTTACATACTGTTAAAGCTACCACATATTATTTTTAATAAAAATTAAAATAAAGCATTTTTAATAAAAATTAAAATGAAGCAACCCATTCTAGTTCCTTCTTTAAAAACTTAATTTCAGAAAAACTTCTCTTTAATTTAGCTACTTATAGATTCTTATATGGGAAAATAGATGCAAAATCTGAACTGCCTCTTTTTTTATGTACTGTATGTTCATAACCTGTGTGGGTTTCTATGATAGCTTTTTCTCTTTTGATTTGTAAGAGATAAAAGCTCTACTCTCTATGTGGGTTACAAAGAGTTTTCAGGATTCAATCATTTTTTTTTACCTGTTCTATGATATTTTCCATATTATTGTTGTGGTACAATTTGTGAAGTAGTGAAATTATTAATATTTTTCTCTATATTGTCTTCCTTATATGTCATGTTTAGAAATGACCTGATTGTCCTGAGAGAGCCAGTGGTATGGGTGTGATGCTCAGGCTCCGTACTTTAACAATGCTTTCAATGTGTGTTGCTCTGTAGGTTTTTTATGTGTGTATGTTTTAATGCATGTTGCTTTTCAGTGTATGTTGTGTACATTACTGTTCAGCTTCAGATAGTACACAAAGGGATATACCCATTCCATTTCATCTTTACACAGTATAGTATTCTACAGTATTCATAGTATGGTTTCACGATTGTACCACAATTTAATGTATTTATCCTTCTATTCCCTCACCCTCCACTGATGAGCATTTAGATTGTTTTTATTTATTTTCTCTTTCTTTCTTCTTTTCTTTCTTCTTCCTCCTCCTCCTACTCCTCCTTATTTTTTTAATTTTAATGAATACATTGACAAAGTCATTCTTTTATTTATGTAAGATAGAGGTTTAGACACATGATGTTGTTGGGTAGTAGATATAGTAAATTATTAGATTATGGACATTTTAAATTTAAATACATACTTGCTGATCTAGAAAAAATATTCTATGCTTCGTGTGGAACCAGAGAAGACCCCATCTAGCCAAAGCAATCCTAAGCAAAAAGAACAAATTGGGAGGTATATATCTACCAGACTTCAAACTACACTACAAGGCTATAGTAACCAAAATAGCATGGTAGTGGCACAAGAACAGAGACATAGACCAATGGAACAGGACTAAGAACCCAAATATACAACCAAACTCATACGGTCATCTGATCTTTGACAAATTACACAAAAACATACACTGGGGAAAAGATTCCCCATTCAATAAATGGTGCTGGGAAAACTGGATGGCCATATATAGAAGACTGAAACTGGACCCACACCTCTCACCTCTCACAAAAATCAACTCATGATGGATAACAGATTTAAACCTAAAACGTGAAACCATAAGAATTCTCAAAGAAAACGTTGGAAAAATTCTTACGGACATTGGCCTAGGCAAAGAATTTATGAAGAAGACCCCCAAAGCAATCACAGCAGCAACAAAAATAAATACATGGGACCTGTTCAAATTAAAAAGCTTTTGCACAGCCAAGGAAACTATCACTAGAGTGAACAGACAGCCTACAGAATGGGAGAAAATATTTGCATGCTACACATCTGATAAAGGGCTGATAACCAGAATCTATACAGAACTTAGGAAAATCAACAAGAAAAAAATCAAACAACCCCATGAAAAAATGGGTAAAGGACATGAACAGAAACTTTTCAAAAGAAGACAGAACAATGGCCAACAAGCATATAAAAAATTGCTCAATTTCTCTAGTCATCAGGGAAATGCAAATCAAAACCACAATGAGATATCACTTAACTCCAGTGAGATTGGCTCCTCTCAAAAGGTCCCAAAACAACAAATGTTGGCGGGGATGCAGACAGATAGGAACACTCATACACTGCTGGTGGGACTGCAAATTAGTACAACCTCTATGGAAAGTAATATGGAGATACCTCAAAGAATTAAAAGTAGAACTACCATTTGATCCAGCAATCCCACTACTGGGTATTTACCCAAAGGAAAAAAAGACATTCTGTAATAAAAGACATCTGCATGCAAATGTTTATAGCAGCACAATACACAACTGCAAAGATGTGGAAACAACCCAGGTGCCCATCAATACACGAGTGGATTAATAAAATGTGGTATATGTATACCATGGAGTATTACTCAGCAATAAAAAACAATGGTGAATTAACACATCTGGTATTATCCTGGTTGGAGCTAGAGCCCATTCTTTGAAGCGAAGTGTCACAAGAATGGAAAAACAAGCACCACTGGTACTCACCATCAAATTGGTACTAACTGATCAACACTTACATCACACATGGCAATAATATTCATCAGGGGGCGGGCAGGTGGGAGGGGGGTGGAGGGGATGGGAAAACTCTCACTGAATGGATGCGGGGAGCACAGTTTTGGGATGACCACAATTGTAGCTCTGACATGGGCAGTGCAAGGGCAATATATATAGCCAAAGTATTGTACCCCCATAATATTCTGAAATAAAAAAATAAAATAAAATAAATAAATACATACTGAAATGACTTTTTTAAAAAGTATTTACGTTTGAATAGTTATTTCCCAAGCTGCAAATCCATTTGCCTTTTGTATATTCTTCTGTCAATTGTATGTTTATATTTTTGCCAGTTTTTAGTTGGTTTATTTTTCTTTTTCTAATAATGTGCTAGAATTCTTTGTGTATTTAGTATGCTATCTGATTTCACCATGCTACATATATAGCAAATGTTGGGTGAAAAATCTATTATTTTTCTTTTTATTTTTTCTACCATTAAAATGTTTTAAATTGTTACAAATAACATTTGACAACATCCTTTTTTACTAGTTTCTCCACCTTTCTACTTGTTTGGAAAAGCTTTTCCAATCCATATGTTATAAACATATTCTTCATATTTTGGAATATTTTAATTAATCTTTAAATATTATATGCCTTAAATTTATTTTTTGAATAAATTGATACAGGTCATTTGCCTCAAGATATTTCTTAAAAATGTATTTTCTCTACCAGTCTGCACTTTCATTTTCCTTATGTGATAAATTAACATATTCAGTTGAGTTAATTATAAACTCCATAACTTTCTCTATAGATTTTCCAATATTATCCAATTTCAGATGTTTTATGTAACAGTTACTTTATAATTTAATAACTGTCAGTTTGTTTGCTGTTCATAGTAATTAGCTCTAGCATCACCATTACACTAGGTTCTTTCTTCTACCTTCCCCAAGGAGGGATGGGGGATGGAGGCTGTGGAGAATCAAATCCTGGGAGGTTCTTGCAATTCTGGGAAATAACCGAGGTAACATGGGGGAGGCTTTCACTTCATTATCCCATTAGACAACTTTCCCCCAAACTACAGGATACTATAAGGATTTGAAAGAATTCTGAACACTCACTGAACAGTTTTATGTTTTCCATCAGAGATGCGGTAGGGACATCACATGGTTTTGTAGAATGTTGCTTTCCTCTCTAGTCTTTACATTCACAAATATATGATATTGTATAAACTTGTGCCTTTTCCTTTGATGGTGGCTATCATATTTTTGCCAGAATTTATTAATCATTTTGAACATTATTACATTTAGCAAACCTCGATGAGGTGATTTTACTCTTGAAGTGACCTTTTTTAATTTTGGGTCCAAAACATGGAGATTTAGATTGGAAAGGGGGGATGTAGTTACCCTGATGCCTGGGAGGTTGTGATCAAGGCTAAAGATGTGAGCCTGAAGTGAGACAGGGGAGAGGGGCTGAATCAGCACCTAGCGCCAGAGTCCTCCCTCTGTGCTATGGCCGGGAGATGATAGCAGTGCCCAGGTAGAGTGTGAGTCGCCTGCACCTTTGGATGCAGCAAATATTATTGGCAGCCCCTTTCCTAGTGACTGAATGTTGACTTTATGTTTATTGAATTCTTTTGAAATTCACTTTATTTTCTGTCCTCAGTCAGACTGACTGTACTTTCCAGCAAATCATCATGGTGAAACTCCACTGGTGTATGGAATATTCTAAAAACCTTGGGTTATAGTGAGATTAACACTATTTGCAGTACATATCCCCTTGCATTAGAAGCATTTGGTCATTACAGTGGGTGCTGATTTTGTTAATATATGTTTAATTTTGTATATAATCTCTTCTGTAGACATAAGGTAAAATACTAGGATGGATGACTTGATTATTCAAGTGAACTCTAAAATCTAAAGTAGGGAGAAATAACAACCTGAGCTATTATGCTAATTGAGTTTGTTAAAATACAGCAAAGTAACTGCAAAAAATGCTTGTAAATATTCTTTTATGTAACATAAGTAAGCAAACACTTACAATGCCTTACTAAAGTATTAGCTAGGGAACTACATGCATGACTGAATATCTAATTTCTTAAACGCAAATGGCTAAAATAAATTTAGGGAATATGAAAACAGCCCTAAATTTATGTTTTTGCTACAAAAAAGAAATCAGATGCAATTGTCTCAAAATCAAAATCTCAATACTTTAATACCTTTTAAGTAAGATCTAGTCACTAATAAGATAGAATACTTTGGAATATCTTGGTACCATTATATTTTGGTCTTCATATTTCCAGAAATATTTGAGTTTATGACTCACAAATTTATTTAAGTTTGAGAATTTAAAAATTTTTATTAGACAGAACAATCTAAAAGAATGGTAGACTTAGATTATTCCTACAGATAAATAGTTTGTTAGTTAATAGTAAATGAAGTTTTTATTTTGTAGCTAGAGACATACTCAGTTCTTCCTTTTATATTTACTAGGGTGATGGTTTCTCTGCTTCATTCACTACTAAAAAGACAAGATTGCTTTGTTACTGTCCTTTGCAGTCTACCATAAAGTGGAATTTTCCAGCCTTCTTTAAAAATCGCAAACTACCTTTCAGGATCAAAGGAAATTTTCTAGGTTCATCCAAAGAATTCTTCAAAATAATCCCAACACACTAAAATCTCAGCCTCATCTGATCACGCTACATAGCTGTGGTTTTATCTATGGACAAGTACTTACATAATCGAAATTGTTTTCATGATATATATTTGGATGGACCAATGAAGTTTGGAAAAATTAAAATAGAAATACCAAGGATATAAAAATATTTTCTTAATACCTGAATTAAAATCTGTATACTTGCACATTTTTCTTAGGATTTTAATTATTTCTGATTTTCTAATTATTTTTTAATTTCCATTTTTTCTAATTATTTTAATTTTAATTTATTTTATCTTTTTTTGTTTTTGCCTAATCAAACCATTGGAGTATATTAGAGTTATTAGTCCTGACACTTCTCATTAATATAAACACAAAAGCATAATGAAATTATTAAGACTAAAAAGAGTTTGAATATTCTCTCAAAATTGCCAGACAAAAGAAACTCATTCAGAAGATTAATTCCAATAGTTCTAGGGGTTTTTTTAGTTGTTGAGGATTTATATTTTCTTATGTCTCAGGAGCAATTTTCTCTTCATTTTCTTGAAATGTGTGTCTACCTAAGCCTTGGTAACAAGTTAAATAAATTTAATCTTGCTTTCATAAAGTTTCAATTGCATAAACATCTCAAAATATTTTGTTGTGAAAATATATATGACAACATAGTAAGAAATATCTTATTTCTTAAGCTTAGAACTAATAATATCAATGTTTCAATATAAAGTACTTGAAAATATGTTTAACAGTGAAAATTAACATCAACTAAATGATTAAAAAGTCAGTAATTTTTTAATATAGTTGTTCAAATATGTTTGATTTCTTTGTTGTCTAAGTCCTTCATTAACTATTAAACACTTCAACATTATCTATGTTTCAAACTGAAATAGAGATAATATTCTAAGTAGTTCATTGCATCATAATGAACATGAGCTTTTTAGTTAGACCAATCTGCATTCCAGATCCATCTCTGATATTTATTAGCTCTTTGAATTGGGCAATTAATTTAATTAATATTAAAACATTTTAAGCATCAATTTCCTCTATTTTAAAATCAGTGTAGGACTATTCATGTCTCAGGGTCTTTGCACAAATTAAATGAAATAAACTATCTAAAATGCATGACACTTCTGAAGTGCTCAGTAAATACAACCTATTATTAAGCACTATTATTTTTCTTCAAATGAAACTGCAGACATTGATGGCCCCTAGTCTTTTATTTTTACATGTGAAATAGGATGTCAATACTTTTCTGGGCATATATAAATTTAATTAGTTATTGTAAAACACTTGATTAAACTATCAGCACCAAATCAAGATATCATAACTGCTGCTGAGCTATATGTCTTTATCAAAATTATATTATCTTTCCTGCACCCAGGTTTTTCAGGAAAAAATAATTCCACCTCTGAGACTTAAAGTATAAAATGTCTGAGAAAATATATTGTAGAGGTAGCTCTGTGTATACACATTTGGCACCCAAATGTCTTACTGTTAAATTCTGGTGTGACCAAGTTCTCCACTGCCTCCTTATGATGGAAGGGGGAACAGGAGAGAAGTGTTTTTGTAACCATAGCAATTAAAAATAATTGCAGCTACTGCAAACGTTTCAGTAATTTAAAATACACCAGAATTATGATGAATGGGTTTTGATTATATGAAAATATATTAAAATAAAAGCGACAAGTATATAACTTAAAATCATATAGGGTCTATTCTTGGGTCACCTGAGTTTTGTCAATTAAAGGAACGTAGACTTTTCCCTTGTGTAAAAAATGAAATATTTTTCCTCACTCTTTACAATTCTTACAATAGCTTTTTTCCACTATCAGGTGCTCTTTAAATGTGTGACATTTTTTATCAGATAAAAAGGCAATAGCCACTTACTGAGACAGAAGCTTTAAATCCCCAAATTAAAAACCTTGCATTGTATTTCTAGCTGTACTTTGCTGCAGACTAGAAAATATTTTCACAAGTGGAGATAAAGCTCACGTCTATGCCTACAACATGTTAATGGCACCTTGTGGAAATGTGGAGGAAGGAGATTATTTAGAGTTCAAATGCAGGCCAGCCCATCCCAGCCACCCGATTAAAATCAAGGGTAAAAGAGAAAGTCTTTCAAATTTGGGGGAAAAATATCGGTACTTGTGAAATAAAACTAAAAATATTATGTGTGTAACAATTATTTGAAAGATTGAGTGTAACCTTTCAAGGAATATGAAGGCTATAATAAATTCAGTCAAATTGGTTCAAATATAATTATGTCAATTATACTTCATGGAACCTTGTGTCCCAGATCCATGTTCATGACTTTATTGTTTGTAATATGTCAATCTATGCTTTGTCTCTATTATACAAATGGAAATTCTCTTCAGAATCTCATTAAGTATAAAGCAGGGTAGTGCTCAAGATATATTCCTAAACTGTAATCTAATGGGCATAAATCACCTTCAAACAGGGCTGATTAATAAGTAATATGTCTTGAATTTGCATTATCTTTGGTGATCTTAGAAAATAATAGGGATGATTCAGTATGAAATTATGTTTTTGACTTGTTCCCCTGAATTGAGCCACCAGGCATAGAGGTCATTTACTCAAATAAAAATTAGTTATTTTGTAAAACTGATTCCTTTAGCGTTAATTTTATTTTTGTTCAATTTTAAAGACAAATATATTAGTGATCATGGCACATGGAAAGTGTTTATTGCTACTACTCGTATTCCATGCTGATACTATGTCATTATTTTTGAGATTTCTAAGAAACATATCTACCTAAAGCAACATTTCAAGGAAAGATTACTAAAGAAATGATGCACTCAAGTTACAAGGTGATAAAGTAAATATGTATTTTAATATCACTAGAAACATCATTTACCAAACTAAAAATGTCTTGTTTCTCTTGTTGCTTTCTTATATTAAGTGGATTTAATATGGAGACATCATTAAAGTGTGAAAGACAATTAACCGTAATAATATTTTGGGAACTAGATTTAAAACTTGGCAGAGACCACTGGGCTCAGTTTATATGCATATATCAGATGACCAGTGTTGTATTTAAAAAATAGAGAAAAAATATAGATTCTCTTGCTCATGTCCATGATTTTCAATAGTATAACTTTGAGCAGTTTACTGAAACATTTGAGATTTACTGAATACTATTATTTATCTCAGAGTCTTAAATGAAATAGTACATGTGCACTTAATCAAAATGATCATACATAGTATGCATTCTACAAAGAGTAGTTTCTCTTCACTTTCTGTGAACATAAAAATGATACTTTTATCCATGGGATAAAATGGAAAATGGAAGGGAGAAATGGATGTTTCATACAAATGAAAATCTCAATATTTTTCTATGGCTCCCCTAGTTCCTCATTGGTAATGGCCCATCTCATGTTGAGTAAAGGAAGATTAGTTTTGCATGGTAAGCTTTTGGACTATAAGCCATTTTCAGTTTATGAAATGAGGGTGTTCTATGCTGTTTATTGTATTAGGCTATCGTCAGATCTTCCAAAATAGAAGAACTTTTCCTAATGTGCTGAATTTAATGAGAAAATTAGGGTAGTGCTTAGGAGAACACTCAGTCTAGCTCCTTGCTTAGCTTCAGTTCATTCCAAATAGTCTATATATCCTAACCTGCATTCAGCACATCAGAGACAGTGGCAAATGTGCTGAGAGAACTCTTTTGGCAAACTTTGAGAGTTGCTTGAGTAAACTTCAATGATTTATTTTTGGTCAGACTAAAGAAAAAAAGATGAATATATTTTTCACCTGGCCCCAGGCCTTGAATCCCACCACAGCCTACATCATTAAAAGTTGGCAGTTGGGATGGGTAATAAGAGAAGAGAAGCACATTTAGTTAATTTTAAACACAAATACCATAGCATCAATCTGTAGTGCTTTTATATATTTATAAACAAATATAAATTTATTAGGGAAAATGGCAACAAAGAAATTTGTGTTCACTATCAGCATGCAACTGTATATGCCGTTGCCTAACAGCACTTCTCAACATCAGTTATTTTTAGATGTATCTCTCAAGCTAGTCAACTACAAAATTTGGGTAAAAGTAAAACAGCTTCCAAGCCAGACAGTGATTTAGAACTCTACACACAGACCCATAACATCCCATAATTTAAAAACCCAGACTTTGGGAACGGAAGGGTCATGGCAGTGTGCTGAAAGCAGGGAGAGATCCTCACCCTATGCACCTTGACCTGCTGAACCAAAGCTGACAGCCAGTCAATTGTGAGCCTCAGTTGTGCCCCAGCCTAAAACATGACACGTGAGTGTTAGCTGCAGTAACAGGCTGCTCTAACTTAGCTGTCATCTGGCCCATTCTCTATACAAACCATCAACATAATTCACTCTAAAGGGCTTTTGGAGAGAGCTTAATGCCTTTTCTTTCTTCCCTTGTACAGTGCAGAATTTAGGACAGCTTATTTTAATTTGATGACCTGAACTATGATCTAATAAGGGACAGCTGTGGCAGCTAAATCCCCAGGCTACTTATTGTCAGTTAGAATGAATCCTAAATAAACTCCCTTCATTCTACACTTGACCCATTCTTGAACGGTAGGCAAAAATGACACTTAGAAAAGGAAATGCAGGGAACTGGAAGAAAAAAGCCAATGGAATGTAAATACTATGAAAGAGAGGACTCTTCAAACAAAATTAGAAGGATGAGCAGCGATAATGACATTTTGATGTTGAATAATTGCTATTGAAATTTTTTGAATTGTGGGAGATATCCATGGGGAGAACACAAAGGAATATCAAGCTGTCAAATAAAATGTACCATGTTATTAGAGTTCAGCTAAGAATGAATGCACTTTATGTGAATAAAATGTCTTTATTTAAATATAGAAGACAAAATGCCCTAGAGCAGTGGATTACAAACTTTTTTCTTCTTATTATCCATTATAAATATACTTTTCACAGCAAGACCTAGGATACCAATATGCAAATCCATATATATCTGTTCAACAAAAATTTCTTGAAATAATATTTACTTTCCCATGTGTGATGCACTCTAGTTTGTATTCTCTTCTATTCTCTCACATTAAAAAAAAAGCTAATCATAACCCACCAAATTGTGGACAGGGCCCACAGTTTGAATAATAATATTTCAGAACCAAAGAACAACATACTAAAAGCAAATTTCCAAACAAAATTTTAAGCATTTTAAAATACTGATAATAAGAGAGGATTTAGCAGCTTGATGAAGAGGCAAATACATTATCAACATATACAAAGGTAATTTAGGATAACATTGTTTACTGCTTTCTTGAGTGTGAAGGGCATGGTAGAAAGTGTAAAAAAGAAGTACACATTGCAGAGTGTGACTGTTGTCCTTAAATTGAAGCTAAGCATTGTTTGCTAAGCACTTCTTACTCATGTTTATAAAATATGAAAAGATAATTTCTTAGTATCATTGACAACCCTCACATGTATAAACACTAAAAGTGATAATGGATGCCATCTAGAATCAGATGCAAGGGAACTTAGAACTTGAGTAGGTAAGGCAGTTGATTCTCCTTATTTTAGGAAAATTTTTAAGGGGCTCAGCTTGCCAGAATTGTATTGAGATTGCACAATAGTCTTTAAAGTGATTGTAAGGGCAGAACTGACAAGTAGAATTGTTTAAAAGAGATCAGCTTTCCTCTTGGAGCACCAAATCTGCTGAAGAGTGTTTTCAGTTTGTAGGCTGAATCACTTGTCATGAGTGTCTTTATTTGTCTCTCAGACAAAATCAGGAATAAGCTCAGGTATAGCTGGCTGTCCCAAGAAGACATCTCCCCACAAGTAAAAGGTACCACTGAAGTTAATCTCTTTGGACTTTCTGCAGAGAAACCCATTCTCTTCAATCTAGTGGGGCCGAGGGTCTAGAATTTATCTGTAGTCCCTTAGCCCAAAGGATCTTGGTTGCCCTCATTAGTGGGCAAGGTCTTAAACTTTGAACATTCCATCTTTCTTCATGTGCATGTAAAATAGTACATCAGTTCTTTTGCATCATTTCTACATTTTTCAAAAACAAAAACTGTCAAGAAATAAGAAAATATGACTAAGCAATAAAATCTAAATAGGAGTTTTAAAATTTTAACCTTAATCATAATCAGATTTCTCCAAATTATAGATCCCACCAAAAAAGATGTCTTTAGTGTCTCAATCATATGCAAAAATGTAAATGTCTTTGAAGAACACGATATATTTTATAATGTCTCCCTCTATGCTGAAAATGGAAAGTATATGTTATAAGCAAAGCTATAGGCCAGATATTCTCATTTGCAGTAGTAATATGTCTTTTACATGCCATCAAAAGGCACCAGGAAAAAAAGAAGAGAGATAAAAAGCCTAGTGTTTATTTTGTTCTGGAAAGCAGCCCAATTCTTAACCAACACACCAACCGCAGTGATGCCTGGAATGACAAAAGGATCTTCAGCCAGAAATGATGTTGTCAATAGTTGGGATTCACAGTAGTGCAGCAGTGAGATTGGTTAGGTAACAGCTCCACGTGAGCAGAATGGACTTGCACAAACACCCTGAGACTCTCCGAGCAGTCAATTCTCTTACTTATCCACACATGGAGAAAGGAAAATGATAGCTATCATTTATTAAGCGGTTATCTAACTTCCTTCTTCTCCTTGGCTATTTATTCTTCTTTCCTCACAACTCACTGCTTATGTGGGGACCTCAGCCTAAGCGACAAGGCCTTTGGGGCTTCACAGTTCCTTAAATTTGAACCAAAGTAAATTATGGGATTACAAAGCACCACATGTTATTACCTTGGCATCAATGATGAAAAGAAATCACAGATTTAATGCTTTAATTTATAAGAAAAAAAAGCAATGATTCAAGCAAGATATTTCATTATTCATAATAAATAAGTGGAAGAAACCCAAATATTACTGCTCATTCTCATTATTTAGACATAATGAAAGATAAGGACTAAATGCACCCACAGACCTCCCCACCCCCACCCCACATAAATTCTTGTGGTAAAATAAGTACCCAGAACTTCTTTTCAAGCTGTGAATTGTCCTCTGTATTTGTTTTGTTTTTTGTTTCTTCCTCTAAAAAAATATAAGATAAAAATAACCATAACCTCAGATATCAAGAAAAAAGCCTTTAATACTAAATTGGGATTCACCCCTATTCAACAATAGATGCACAGGTGAGAATACATTATACTGTCTTGATGGAATCTCACATAGCCATTAAATACAGGGCTTAAGACCCATTTAAAAATTCCCATGATATAAAGTTAAGTGAAAAATAAAAATAATATGGTCTCAGCATAACAATGCATATAAGGATAAAAATATATCAACTTGTTCAAAGAAATCTTTTGTGTGGTAAAATAATTCAACTTGCTTAGCAATATATACATATGGTTATCCATATATAAGATGACTTTATAATCATAGTAATACATATATAAATTTTAAAGCCCCCAATACTTTCATATGCAAGACATACACAAAACTGTGTTTTCCACCAAATTTAGGGCTAATGAACATAGATCTAAAATATGATGTCAACCTTTCTTATAATCAGAAAAGTGTGAATTAAAATAGCACTATGATACCAGCTAATGGGTAGAATATTAAGTGTAATAATTCCAAGTTGGGTGGCAATGCAGGGATACGGAAAGTCATACATTGCTAGTACAAGTATAATATAATTCGCTCATGCCATTTTGGAGAGAAATTTGGCAATATTTGGAAGAGTTGAAGATTCAACAATTCCACTTTTAGAAATATATGCTGTAAAATAATCCTACACATGCACAATGAGAAGTATCTAAGTGTTTTCCTTACAGTATTACTCGCATTAATGACAACTTGGAAATTCCATATCGTATCTCATAGGGGAGTGAATAAATAATTTTCCACAAATTCAAACAAGGAAAAGCTGCTGAAATGGAGTGAGTTTGATCTTTATGTACCTAAGTGACTAAATTTTGAAAACTATATTGACTGCAGAATCAAGCTGCAAGAAAATACTCATATTGTGATAGCATTTATGTAAAACTTCTAAAATACTATAAATTTTTATAGATGTCAACACAACCACTTAAGAGCAAAGATGAAAATCAACTTAAGGACAGAGGCTACCTCTGGAAAATAAGGGAGGGAGTGGAAAAGAAGGAGCCTGCAAAAAGTTAATTGTGTAAAAAAAGCTGAGGTAAGTGCCACATAGTTTTACCTATTTTTTTATCTGAGTTAATATTTTATGGGCATTTGTTATGATATTTTCTCTGCTTTTCTATGTGTTTGAAATCATTTGTAATAAAAATAAATTCATACAATAAAACTTTAAAACTTTACAGCTAAAATTAATTCAATATTGATTTTTAAAGATCTGTTTACCTTTCTGTACTGATTTCTAAGATCATTTTATCCCATATCTTACAAGAGCATGATATAGAAAGAGCAAGGTTAGCTCTTGTATGAGAAGAACCCATTTACAGTAAGTGCAATAAAACAAGAAGCCATTTCTACCCATGCTGTAAACGCAACTGAAATGCCTGCTTGTGCATTTCCTCTCGCTTTCTGTACAAGTACACCCTTGTAAGACTTGCAACCCTGCCAGACCAGCATCTCACAGTGCCCTGTGACGCCTCCCTTCAGCACTCCAAAGTGCACCTTTTATAAAGGGTTCTCCTCTACTGCCACTATCCTCACATGACCTGTCACATTCCAACAACTGTATGGATTTAACGAAGATAATTCAGTCTTCACAAAGAGCAACTCAACCTAGTCTGGCGATGACGAAAGAAAAAGAAATGATTTGACAAGAATGTAAAAATTTCCTAAATTACTTCAGATTTTTAAAACAAAATAAACACTGCAGACAGGCCAGTAAATACATAATTCTGAATGCTGAAATAATTAGGCCTCCATTGTGACTTAAGAATTTATTCCAAATGCTGAAGTACATTATGAAAACTAATTTTGACAGTGGCCTTTTCCATCAATAGTAAGTTATTAAAAAACTGAAAAGTAGTCATTTTCCAACTCCTGTATAAAATTGACTTCTTAAAGGAAACAACCTCACTTCAATTTCTGTTATATAAATATTAGCAATATATTTGTTTACATTTACATTGACAAGGTATCTTACTTGTTCCAGGCTGGCACTATGTCCAAAACTACTTACAAAATAATAATAAGTTTTATAGAAAAGAGAGTTGAAGCTTAGAGAGGCTTAATACTTTGCCCAAAGATCTGACAGCTGGTAAGAGTGAATCAGAGTCTGGTGTGGTTGGCAGGGTGTGCCCTACACAGTGTTGGATACCGTGTCATCCGCACTCCTGAGAGATCCACTCTCTTTTTCCAGTTGTTCTGGGACACCCTGCCTTGCGGTGGCCTCTGGCGCCTACTACTTGCTCTGAACATTTGCTTGGAGTGTGAATGGGTTGGATTTACACCTTCTTTCATGGCTAGTTTGAGAGTTGGTGAGCCCAGCAAGTTTCCTTGGATGGCTCTAACGTCAGGCAAATTGTTCTAGGGTCCTAATTACACTGAATCACTCACATCAAATACACCGTATTACCATAAGGAACAGAATAAGCAGATGAAAACACATGCCGCACAATGATGGGCTTCTTGTCTTTGTAATGGGTGATCTAGGTGAACATTTCTGCAACTGGGACTAGTGAAGACAGACTTTATGGGTTCTTTCTTCACTCATGAATTCATTCAGCACTGACCAAGGGCCTGATCATCTTGCCAGTCATGATAAATCTGTGAGGCTGCGTTTATTCTCCTACTGTCACTATAATGAATAACACAATTTACAACAGATATATTCAGGCTTTGCTATGGAACCGCTATTAATTATAGATAAATAGAAAAATAGATATAAATATATATGGGTAGATATTAGATTTTCTCTCTATATATATGTTTTATGTATTTATCACATTTATGTATTAACTAGACTCCATAGACCATGTAGCTGTGTAACTGCATAGCTCTTCTAAAACCTAAGGACATTGTATTACTTTTGGTAACAGCTTCATTTTATAAGCAATCATATTTAAGAATATAAATTGTTATTCTTTATCCTTGACTTTTCTGTGCCAATCTGCACTATAACTTTTGCTTTCTAAGTTCAAATCTACCATCATTTTTTCCATTTATTATTTCCAAGCCATCACTATTTTTTTCTAGTTTATATTAACCAATGATATAAATAGCCTTGGCTATTGGGAAGGAGGACACACCGGAGAGTTGTAAGAAAAGTATTACCTCTCAAATGATTAACTTTGAAACCAAGGATTTAGCTCATATTGGTATCTTTTTGCCATGGTATATTCTGAAAAAAAATATAAATAATTGCATACATTTAGGGTATATAACATGATATTTTCATATGTGTATACATTGTGAAATTATTATCATAATCAAACTAACATATCCATCACCTCACATAGCTACCATATTTTGTGTGTAGTGAGAACACTTAACATCTACTCTCCTAGCAAATTTCAAGTATGTAACATATTATTAACTATAATCACTATGCTGTACATTAGGTATCCAGAACTTATAACTAAAGTTTGTTATCCTTTGACCTATACTTTAAATAATTCATCTATAGTATCCAAAAATGGTTTTCTAAAAATTATTAATTTGTCTAGCTTTTAAAATCTTATTCAAATAGTGGCAAATACTGCAAGTTCCCTTACAATTATCTGTTCTCAAATGTATTCTTCCTTATCTTTCACTACTTAAAACTAGAAATCTAAATACACACTATTTCTAGCCAACCTTTAGGCAGGGCTGGCCATTTGATTAAATTCTGCCCGGGAATTTGTAAATGGAAATTTTCTAGGAGAAATGTCTCTTTCCAGATAGAAAGTTCAGTTGAGGGAAGGACTTCCAGCTATCCACGCCCTATCTGTCAGGAGCTCAGGGGTGATCCCTGGAGATTTGGCAGGAAATATGAACAGCAGGAAGACAGCTACACTCTGGCTCCTGGATGACATTCTTAACTTCCTGCACCTTCCTTGGAGTGCCTCTTTAGGCCTAGAAGAGAAAAATAATTCCATGTATTATAAACTACTGCTAGCCAGAGTTTCTGTCTCTGCTGGATGCAGTCCACTGTTATACAAAAATAGCCCTTAGCCTATTGTCAATGAGTGTTAGTATTACCTATGCATACTCTTCTGACATTTTTCTATTTAATAGATATAAGCTATAATTATTTAGGTTACACCTGTTCAGATCTTTACTAAATGCTTCTGAGACATGTATTTTTTCAGGAGATGAGATAGTAGTGTGAGCAAATGAATATTCCCTGCTTCTGACAGATGGGAGCGTGGCACAGGGATAACAGTATCTTGACGCAGTGCCAGTCTTTGTCCCACATCATTCCCGTCAATGTTTTGTTGATAATGAAAAGGTATATAGCACTGTTTTAAAAGTGACTTTTCAAGGTTCGCGGTTCTATGCCCACTCACTCATCCATTGTAGCCATACCCAATTGTTGTTAATTTATGCCACATTTTTTCTCTCATTTTATGCCCCACAGTGCCATGATCTCAATATAGTTAAAAATGACTTACGGTGTACTAAGAAAAGTATATTTAGTAGATCTCCATCCATTTCATACAGACATACGTTTTCCCTAGTTTCCTTCCTGCCATTGCCTTCCATGTGCTATAAATATTTCCCACTCTGTAAATGGTTTTATACTTCAAAAACATATTGATAAAGTTTCATGTAACAATCAACTTAGCTGCGTGGAGACTGACAAGTTGTGTTCTATAATATAATAGTGACATTGTTGTAATTCAAACCCAGTGACCACCTCTGGCACATACACTACTCGTAATGCGTTTGTGCTGTTTGTGGTGTCGACGGATGCCCTGGATTAAACTGCAGCCTCTATCACATACCCACTGTGCTTTATGATCCCTCTCTGTTCCAGTTTACCTTGCAAAAGATACGGAGGCAGACTGCCCTCAGCAACACAGCATCACTTCCCATTGACCCAGTAAGAAATGTTATTTGTCTTACTGTTTTGAACTAAAGGCCAGGTGTAGGTAAAAAGTAAAATAATTACTAACTGCTATTTGATCTTTACCTTTTGGGTGGAGGAGAGTGGATACTGCAGAATAGTACCAGGAGGTAAAAGTAAAACTTTTTCCTTCCATTATAATTAGAAATAATCATTTTGCAAATAGAATGAATCAAATAGCCACAACCGCTGGCAAGCAGCTACACAGAAATATCACAATGGCATAGATCCTTGGTATCACTGTTGCTCAAAAAAGTCCCAAATTAAATCATTTACATTAAAAGTTTGTGCACTGAAAAATAACATATTTCATTTTCCTCAATAAAAATGCAAAGTTCATCCATTTGTTGATTTTTTTTGTTTCTTTAATGAAAATCCTCACGCCTTTCTGTCAGAGTTAACTCAGATAACCTGCAATTAACCTTTAATTCACAGTTATGTAAAATTTAATGTGACACATTAAATATTAAACTATTTATCTAAAATCAATATTTTAAAGCATTTAACTTTATTACAAAAATGTGAAAAGTCTTTACACATAGTGATAAAATGCTTAAGAAGACTGATCTTAATGGCAGCAAAAGGAGATATATGTACAAATATACAAACTAGCAAGTTTAATAAATATTAATTCCTGAGAGATTTAATGTAAAATATAGCCTATTTATATTTTCAGAACACTATATCTATGTCTTCTTGGAACTTATACTATAAGTCACAGATAATGGTTGAAATAAAACTTTTTCTTGAATAATTACATAATTTTCTATAAAATGTATAATTATCATTGTCATATTCTATTATAAATTAATTTAAAATGTGTGAGATGATATTTTTATTTGTCCATCTCATCTTCCATGAAATTGAATTTCTAGATTTTTCCATTCTGAATTTGACTCTAAATGCTGAATATTCTAATCTGCAATCTAAGTGCTGGTCACAAAGAGGTAATCTGGACCATGCCACCCTCAAGTTGGGCCACTTCATGGGCCACTTGCACTTCCCTTAGACAAAATGTTTACATTGGAGACTCTCTCTAAAATCTTGCTGATTTCATAACTAATTCCAATTCCTATAAGATGGATCTCTGAATAAATATTGTAAATTTTATAGGGTGTAGAATGTGGACTAATATTATTATTTATAATGTTATTATTTTTTCTTATTGATTGATACATTGCATTTGCTCAAAACATCTTGAGTTCATGCTAAAGATAATCTTATCTAAATCTAATCAAAACTCAGGTCCTATGTTGGAAAGTGACATAGAATGCGCTCAAGCGAAAAATCAGCAGGTCATTAAAAATGACAGATATAAGACAGGTTGTTTTCTGATAGATTGAACAAGGGAAAGGAAGACAATAGAGAAATGGATATCTTCAAAAGAACATAGGATAAATTTGATATGTCCTGCTGTTTCTTGCCAGACAAAATATATAGATTGATCAAAAGCATTTCTCAAATTAGCAAAGATTAAAGAGATGGACAGGTCACACAGCAGGGAAACTAACAACCATGACATTAATCTTCTTAGTAGACCTCAAGACTGACATTGAGAGCTGCTGGGTGACTTTGGGAAGATCATTTAGTCCTTCCATGTCTATATTTACTGATGCATATAATTATATTGATGAACATGTTTTGATTCCTCACTGAGATATTGTGACTTAACCGTAATTTATAGAGGAACCACAAAATACCTATACAATTGCCATATGTAATGATATTGGACTTTTACATTAAGGAAAAAAAAAACCCAGAATAGAACCTTAGGAGAACTGTGCCTAAAATTGGACACTAATAGAAATAATTTCAAGGTAATGAAGAAATAAAAAATAAACATAAAATTTATACCTCAGGTGTTACCATGCTCACCAATGCATGAGACTTTTCTACTAATAGAACCAGTGCTGCTCTGCTATGTGTTTTAGCAACCAAAAAGTAGAGAATATTCTATTTGTAAAGCACTGGTTACTTCCTGCATCAAAGGAAACCACGGCTTTCTGCTTCATGGTATCTTCTTTTGCACTGTCTTGGTGTTGAGCCATGACTGAGACCTTCAGTGGCGGTAGACCCAGATGGATGGCCAAGGGAAGGCATTACACGACTTCACTCTCTTCCTACCTTCTCCCTCCTTTTCACTTGTTTTCTTCCTTTATTTCTCAGGAAAATTGACTTCACCTCCCTCTTCTCATCACCTTCACACCGCTCAATCTCCTTAATCTCCTCCATTAAACCCTAAATGGAAGTGACCAAAAAAATAGCCCTCTTGGTTCTTTTCAAATTGGAAAACTGATGGTGTGAGAGAAAGACATAATGTGAGAGGGAGAGCAAATGCTTTGTCTTAGACCACAAATATTAAGGCATGCATTTTAGAATGCACTTCAGTAGAAACATGAAAGTTTGAAAATGTCTTCAAAGTAAATATAAATAATTATAGTTACTTTTGAAAAGATTCATGTTTAAATAACAATGGTTGTCATCATTGACTGTTTTTAAAATTAGATTTTTTTTAAAAAAATGATGTTAAAATATTATCAAAATTTTTTTTGCTTCTATTGAGATGATCATATGGTTCTTATTTTTTAATTCTGTTTTTGTGGTGAATCACATTTATTGATTTGGATATGTTGAACCATCCATTCATCCCGGGGATGAAACTGACCTAATCATGGTGAATTTTTTTTTTAATGTATTGTTGAATTTGGTTTGCTAATATTTTGTTGAGGATTTTTGCATCTATGTTCATGAGGGTTATTGGTCTTCAGTTTTCTCTTTTGTTGTTGTTTTTGTTGTGTTCTTTCCTGGCTTTGGTATCAGGGTGATACTGGCTTCATAGAATGAGTTAAGGAGGAGTTGCTCCTTCTCAATGGTATGGAACAGTTCCAGTAGGATAGATACCAGTTTTTCTTTGTAAGTCTGATAGAATTCAGCTGTGAATCCATCTGGTCCTGGGCTTTTTTATTTGTTGGGAGATTTTTTTTTTTTAATTTAATTACTAATTCAATCTTGCTACTCATTATTGGTCTGTTCAAGAATTCTATTTCTTCCTGATTCAAGCTTGAGAGGTTGTGTGTTTCTAAAAATTTATCCATTTACTCTAGATTTTCTAGTTTGTGTGCATAGAGGTGTTTGTAGTAGTCTCAGATTATCTTCTGTATTTCTGTGGTATCAGTTGTAATGTCTCCTTTTTCATTTCTGATTGAGCTTATTTGAAGCTGCTTTCTTCTCTTTTAGGTTAATCTAGCTAGTGGTCTGTCAATCTTATTTACCTTTTGAAAGAACCAACTTTTCTTTTCATTGAGCCTTTGTATTTTTTTCATTTCAATTTTGTTTAGTTCTACTCTGACTTTGTTATTTCTCATCTTCTGATAGCTTTGGATTTGGTTTGCTCTTGTTTGTCCAGTTCCCTAAGGTGTGACATTAGCATGGTAATTTGTGATATTTCTGTCTTTTTGATGTAGGCATTTATTGCTACAAATTTCTCTCTCAGCACTGCTTTTCCTGTACCTCAGAAATTTTGGTAGCTTGTGTAGCCATTGTCATTCAATTCACAAAATTTTTTAATTTCTATTTTTGTCATTGACTCAAAGATCATTTATCAGCAAGTTGTTTAACTTCTACATATTTGTATAGTTTTGAGAGTTTCTCCTGGATTTATTTCTAGCTTTATTCCACTTTGGTCTGAGAAGATACATGGTGTGATTTCAATATTTTAAAATTTGCTACAAAGTAGGCACAGAAGGAATGTAACTCAAAATATTAAAAGCCATATATGACAAACCCACCTCCAACATCATGCTGAATGAGGTAAAGTTGAAAGCATTCTCCCTAAGAGCCAGAACATGATAAGAATGCCTACTTTCACTGCTTCTATTCAACATAGTATTGGAAGTTGTAGCTACAGCAATCAAGGAAAAGAAAGAAATAAAGTACATACAAAACAGAAAAGAGGAGGTCAAACTACCCCTGTTTGCTGATGGTATGATTTTGTATCTAGAAAATCCTAAACACCCTCTGAAAGATTCCTAGAATTAATAAATAAATACAGTAAAGTCTCAAGTTATAAAATTAATGTGCACAAATCAATAGCATTTCTATATACTAATAACATTCAAGCTGAGAATCAAATCAAGAAATCAATATTGTTTCCAATTGCTGCAAATAAAATAAAATACCTAGGGATATACTTAAACAAAGAGGTGAAAAATCTCTACAAGGA
Organism: Daubentonia madagascariensis; assembly: GCA_023783475.1. NCBI lineage: Eukaryota > Metazoa > Chordata > Mammalia > Primates > Daubentoniidae > Daubentonia > Daubentonia madagascariensis. The sequence goes on along the minus strand of JAKFHU010002140.1, from coordinate 34,159,546 downwards.
AAACTATAAAACACTGATAAAAGAAATCATCAAAGTCACAAACAAATGGTAAAACATCCATTCTCATGAATTGGAAGAATCAATATTGCTAAAATGTCCATAATACCCAAAGTAATTTACTGATTCAATGTAATTCCCATCAAAATAACATTATCATTATTTTTCGCAAAATTAGAAAAAACAATCCTAAATTTCATATGGAATCAAAAAGAGCTCAAATAGCTAAAGCAATGCTAAGCAAAAAAAAAAAAAAGAAAAAAGAAAAAAAACAAAGCCACATCTGGAAGCATCACATTACTTGACTTCAAATTGTACTACAAGGCTATAGTAACCAAAACAACATGATACTGGCACAAAGGTAGACACATAGATCAATGGAACAGAATAGAGAACTCAGAAATAAAGCTATACACTTACAACTGACTAATCCACAACAAAGTAGATAAAAACATACCCTGGGGAAAGGATATCCTATTCAACAAATGGTTCTGGGAAAGTTGGATAGCCAAATGCAGAAGAATGAAACTGGATCCCTATCACTCACATTACCCAAAAGTTAACTCAATATGGATTAAAGACTTAAATGTAATAGAGGATGCCATAAAAATTCTAGAAGAAAACGTGGGAAAAACTCTTCTGGACATTGGCCTACACAAAGAATTTATGATTAAGACCCCAGAAGTAAATACAACAAAAGTAAAAATATTTTCTGTTGCTTATGTTTCTCAAAGGGTAAATTTAGCCCTCTGCTTGCAGCTCTCTTTCATTATCCTCTCCCCAGGAAAGATGGAGATCAAAAGGTTTTCTTTCTTTTTCTCTCTTTCTTTTCTTTTTTTAAACATAGGAAGATGAACCCAACAGGGCTTAGAGGTACACTAAGATCTCCAGCAGCCCATGGAGTCAATAACATAGAAGACAACTTTTATTTATACATGGCCAGAAAGGTAGCATTGGGAAAATTATGCATGTTTTCAGAATAAACATATTTACAAAAAATATCAATAAATAAATAAATGGGACTTAATTAAACTAAAAAGTTTCTGCACTGCAAAGGAAATAATCAATAGAGTAAATGGACAACCTACAGAATGGAAGAAAATATTCACAAACAATATATCTAACAAAAGACTAATATCCAAAATCTACAAGGAACTCAAACAAATCAGCAAGAAAAAAAGAATTAACCCCGTTAAAAGTGGATAAAAGACATGAACAGAAATTTTTCAAAAGAAGATATACAAATGGCCAACAAACATGAAAAAATGCTCAACATCACTAATTATCAGGGAAAATGCAAATTAAATCCACAATGAGATTCTACTTTACCCCTGTTAGAATGGCCATCACTAAAAAGTTAAAAAACAATAGATGCTGGTGCAGATGTGGTGAAAAGAAAATGCTAAACACTGTCGGAAGGAATTTAAATTAGTACAACCTCTATGGAAAACAGTATGGAGATTCCTCAAAGTACTAAAAGTAGCCCTACAATTTGATCCAGCAATCCCACTACTGGGTATCTACCCAAAGGAAAAGAAGTCATTATATCAAACTGACACCTGTACCCAGATGTTTATCACAGCACAATTTACAATTACAAAGATATGGAAGAGTCAACCTAAGCGCCCATCAACTGATGAGTGGATAAGGAAAATGCAGTAAATATACGTATACAATGGAATATTACTCAGCCATTAAAAAAGAATGAAATAACATCTTTTGCAGCAACTTGGGTGGAACTGAAAGCCATAATCCTAAGTGAAGTATCTCAGGAATTAAAAACAAATACTGCATGTACTCATGCATAAATGGGAGCTAAACAAGGGGTATACTTGGTCATACAGAGTGGTGTAATGGACTTAGGAGACTCAGCAGTGAGAAAGGCAGGAGGGCTGAGGCATCTAAAATTATCTATTGGGGACAACGTCTACTATTTGGATGATGGGTAATCTAAAAGCCCTGACTTCAGCACTATACAATTCATCCACATATCAAAAAACCACTTGTACCCTCTAAATCTACTGAAATAAAAATAAATAAATAAATAAAAATGAGGAAAAAGTAAAAAAAATTATCTGAGAAAATGTTGATCACTTAAAAGTCTCAAATTATTTTCTGAAATAATGGTAGTTATATTTTTTATTCAAGAACTTTTACCTTTATACCTGTTTTCTATTTTTCTAAACAAATTAAAAGTGTTAAAGGGAAATAGGCATGCTAAAATTGATAGATATCAGCACAGATTATTGTATGTTATATATAACTATATATAATCAAATTATATAAAAGTCATGCTAATCATTTATCAGAAAATCATGTAAAATATTAACTATATATCACTGTATATATCACTTTGTTAGGCTGAAAAGGCCAAGCTGTGGTGAGGTGACATATAATCCCAAACATCTCCGTGGTTTCCACGATAAATTCAAATTCTTGGTCATGCAAAATCTGTAGATTTGGATATTCTCCAAGACATATCCAAGCCTTTATATAGAGACTCAAAGATCCAGGTAGTTTAGGTTTCATATCTCTGCCATCTCCAGAGGGGACTTCCCCCACAGTGTTCAAAAATTAGATTGAGGTGGCCGTATGCCACTGGGAAGTGTGGTTTCCCTGTGCCTCAGACAAAACACCATGAAATAAGACATGGATTATCTATGCCACAATAAGTCTCAGATTTGAAATAGGCCAAATATCGGCCAAATGAAGTCTATGACTTTACTCAAAATATCCACGAAAAGCTCCAGAGGTACTATGGTGGTGGCTATGTTGGAGCAGATGGTCATAAAGCAGAATTTCAACTGAGGCTTTTATCTCAGGAAAGCTGCCAGTTGTGAGTCTAAAGCATCCTGCTCAGATAGATACAGCAAGAGTGATCCACAAACACTTGTAAGTTCTCTGGAAGAAAAGTAAATCCAGTAAGGGGTTAAGCATCATAAGGAGAGGAGGCACAAAGAACTAAAGGTAGAACTACCATTTGATCCAGCAATCCCACTACTTGGTATTTACCCAAAGGAAAAAAAGACATTGTATAATAAAGACATCCGCACGCGAATGTTTATAGCAGCACAATTCACAATTGCAAACATGTGGAAATAACCCAGGTGCCCATCAATACACGAGTGGATTAATAAAATGTGGTATATGTACACCATGGAGTATTACTCAGCAATAAAAAACAATGGTGAATTAACACATCTGGTATTATCCTGGATGGAGCTAGAGCCCATTCTTCAAAGTGAAGTATCACAAGAATGGAAAAACAAGCACCACTGGTGCTCACCATCAAATTGGTACTACCCGATCAATACTTATGTCGCACATGGCAATAATATTCATCAGGGTGCGGGCAGGCGGGAGGTGGGTGGAGGGGATGGGAAAACTCTCACTGAATGGGTACGGGGTGCACAATTTGGGGGATGTCCATGATTGTAGCTCTGACGTGGGCAATGCACGGGCAATATATATGACCAAAGTGTTGTACCCCCATAATATCTGAAATAAAAGAAAAAAAACATTACTTTGGGAACTTCAACCATAAAGGAAAAAAAAAAAGTAGAGGCATATTCAAATGTCAAGTAGGGCCTTGGGGTAGAGCTCTTTAAGAAATGGAACCTTGAATGCTGACTTGAAGAAGGTGAGGGGTGGCCATGGGGATGTTCGGGCAGAACATGGCAGGTAGCAGGTGCTGCCAGGTGAGGTTCCCCAGTTGGGAGTGTGCCTGATAGGCTAAAGTAAAAGGTTTACAGTTCATGGGGCAGGAGGGGCACTGAGGCTGTTGTAGAAGATGAAGTTACTGAGTTAAGGAGGCAAGAGAGAGTAAAGAGAGAAGATCATGCATGACCTGGCAAGCCTTGTGGGTCTCCAGCTTCTACTTTGAGAGAACTAGGAAAGCAGTTGGAGGCCTTCAGCAGAGGGAGATAATGAGATCTAATTCAGAAGAGTTACTCTAAAAAGAGCAGAAACCTGGAGACCACTTAGGTAGCCATTGTGTTAACCCAGATGAGAGCTGATGACGATTTGCAACAGATATTTTCTGTTACAGTTGTGAGAAGTGGTGAATTCTGGATAAATATTCACATAAAGATTGCTTTTTCCCCCCCTCTGGGTGACTGGGTATGTGATGTTTTTAAGAGGCAAAGAAGGCAAGGATTACTATTTGCATCTGGAGTGTGTGACCTGTGCTGTCACACGGGGCCCTGTGTGCAGAAGGGTCTAGTACTTGATTCAGTGCCCTGTTGTCACCATCTTGATATTCTAAATAATTTGTGAAAAGGAGTCTGTTCCCGCATTTTCATTTTACACTAGACACCACAAATTATCTAGCCAGTCCTGAGCATTACTCCGAGTTTTGGAGTCTCAATAAGTGGACTAAAATAATTTCACTGAATGTACAATATTATTGGTGGAGATGATACTGGCACAAGGAAAAGGAATTCATTTTAAGCATGTTGAATTTGAGATCTTATTTAGACATCCAAAAGATGTTTTGAAATAATCAGCTATGTGAGGACATAGTTCAAACGTGAGTCTATGCTGGAATTATAAATTTGGAAGTCCTTGGCATATCAGTGGTGTTTAAAGCTATGGGAATAGGTAAAACCACCAATGGCGTGAACAGGCAAGAGAACCACAGTGGGTGAGAAAGATGTCTGTAATTTATCATTGATGCACTCTCCCTGGCAAAGGTATGACACATCACTATAGGGACTTTCTCAAATAAGTAAAATTGAGATAAAAAATTAAGGCTGAAATGTTTTCTACTTTCCCTCTGTGTTGATTTATTCCTACTCTATTAATGCAATATTGTTTACTTGGGGGATTGCCATAGGGCATATTTCATTTTCAAAGAATATTTGTTCCAGGCCTCATTCACAGGGAAAATTATTATAACTACATAAATAACATCATATCCTATGGTATTAATGATAGAAATCATATAATATCTTGATTTTGAATGGTATAAATATAGATATATTTGAATAAGTAATTAACTATAATAATGTATTTAACCATTTATCTAATGTTCTATATTTATGTTTATAAGCACTATCTTACAGTATGAAAGTTAGGGAATAACAGATTGCTATGTATAAAAGTATGAATGTATTATGTCTTTTGATAAACATATATTTATATGTATATGTATGTATTTATCCATTTTTTTTTCTTAATGAGGTAACCAGAATTTACTGTAGTACCATATTTTAGAGCTTTGTCAGCAGTGATTTTATTACTTATATATATGTATGTTGTTAAATGGATGTAACCATTATTCCAAGTTCTGTTTCCAATAATGTATCTTCATATTTGTTAATGGTTTAGTTTTCTAATTTTTGGATTGTTTTTACATCATATATATCCATTTGTAAATAAGCAAAATTTTGTGTACTTTTGATAAAACCTTTCTATCATATTCAAAAATTTTAAAATTTTTTTGTTTGATTGTAAATATAGATATTTACAATAAATATAAAATAAAATCTAACTATATATTATTATATAATTCAAATCTGAGGAATATATTCCTTTTCATAGGGTACAGTTGACATTCTTAAAGACAGCTAAAACTTTTTTTTAACATACAAATGCCTATAGCTTCAGCAAAATCCCATGTCAATATTTTGGTGGTAAAACAAATTATGCTTTAGCTCCCAGATAATAATTAAAAAATAAATTAGTTTTAAGTTTAGATTCACACAAACTTTAGAGTTAGAAGTTTAAGTTTATAAATACATCTTGTCCATTTAAATATTTATTCAACCATTAATTACTGAATGTCATGTGATGCTATGTTATATCATTACACATCATAAATTAACACCTGAACTGGTAAAAATATAGAACCCGCTTTATATGTTGAAATAACACAATATATCATTAATGTTTAGTAGACATAAAAGAGAGTGTGATTGGTTTGGTTTAACCTTAGTTGAAGGATGCCTTTTAAGTATAAAAGTAGCTTGAAGCTCTATGTGTTTGATTTCCATCGAGGGATAACAAATTATTATTTATTATTATCTGCTTTAAAGAAATAAGATAGCTATACATTCTGCAACCAGATAAAGGTACAAAGATGTCTTACCCGATTTCAAAAATATTTGAATCATTTTACAACATGTTGGAGCTGTTTGTGAAAAAGGAACCAAGGGAAAATTTGATTTCTTAACTATTTTACAGAATTGAAGCAATTTGAACTGATAGGGAGAGCAGATCTAGAAAAAAAATAGTGACACATCTTACAAAAAGAAAAAGTTAGGTAAAAAATAATAGAACCTTGAAGGAGACTAGCTAGCTCAGTTGTAAAGAATTGTGCTTCTTTTCTGATATTTATCTTGTAAGTAGAGTGATCATATATCCTAGCTAGCCTAGGACAGTCCTGGTTTATAGTTATGGGTTCCTACATAATTGCTATTATCAACACTTTTTACTCTGTCCCTGTGTGAGGTTAAATTATAAGGTCTCCTTTCTTATAACCAATACAACAATAGGCTTATAGTCCAAATATAAAGTGTTTTTAGGCTAAGGAAAAAATAAAATTTACTTAATGGCATGAGTACTGGAAGAGAAACATGTGCAAATCACTAAATTTTCATTTAATAAAATCACCCAAAAACATGGAATCCTAAGCAACAATCGTGTCTTTCTTTGTCACTTAGCCTTTTGCCTGCAGTGCTTTTAGGGATAATTTAGTACAATTACTCACCTGCATAAAATTTGAGGCTCCTGCCTAATGTTTACCACAAGACTTTCCAAAGGACATTCAACTCATGATTGATGGGATAGTAATTATCCAACTCCCTAATCTTGTTCAAAATAAATAAATACCCAAATAAACAAACATCAAAAAATAGAGCCAGTTCCTGCTAACTGCAGGCAAATGGTAAAGCCTTGGAACAAACGATGCACTTTGATGAACAAAAGATAATACTAAATAGTGGCTCCAAATATACCTAAGACTAATCATAATGTCTATTTTTATTCTGCAACTCCAATGTCCATGAAATGATAAACTGAAAAAAAATAGTTTCTCTAACAAAATAATATAAAATTCTGTAAACAAATTTGTGTAGTATTATATATAAAACTTAAAATGCACATTTAATGTATAACTGATAGTTCAAAGAAGTATTTTCTTGCAGACCAAAAATAAATTAGAATGGGAAAACTTTAATAACACTCACCAACTAAGTTTCTGACTTAGTCAATTATTTTCACCATTGATTCTTTTTTTAAAATTTTTATTTGAGAATATTATGGGGGACAAACACTTTGGTTACATATATTGCCTTTGCATCACCTGAGTCAGAGCTACAAGCATGCCCCTCCCCAGACAGTGTGCACCACACCCATTAGGTGTGAATTTACCCATCCTCTCCTCCCCCCTCCCAACTGCCTGACACCCAATGAATGTTACTTCCATATGTGCACATAAGTGTTGACCAATTAGTACCAATTTGATGTGAGTACATGCGGTGCTTGTTTTTCCATTCTTATGATACTTCATTTAGGAGGATGGGCTTCAGCTCCATCCAGGATAATACAAGAGGTGTTAATTCACCATTGTTTTTTGTGGCTGCGTAGTACTCCATGGTATACATATCCCACATTTATTAATCCACTCATGGATTGATGAACACTTGGGTTGTTTCCACATCTTTGCAATTGTGAATTGTGCTGCTAAAAACATTCAGGCGCAGATGTCTTTATTATAGAATGTCTTTTTATCTTTGAGTAGATGCCCAGTGGGATTGCTGGATCAAATGGTGGTTCTACTTTTAGTTCTTCAAGGTATCTCCATGTTACTTTCCATAGCGGTTGTGCTAGTTTGCAGTCCCACCAGCAGTGTACGAGTGTTCCTATTTCTCCACATCCACACCAACATTTGTTGTTTTGGGACTTTTTGATAAAAGTCATTCTCACTGGAATTAAGTGATATCTCGTTGTGGTTTTGATTTGCATTTCCCTGATGATTAGAGATGTTGAGCATATTTCCATATGTTTCTTGACCATTAGTCTATCTTCTTTTGAAAATATTCTGTTCATGTCCTTTGCTCACTTTTTAGTGGGGTTGTTTGATTTTTTTCTTGCTGATTTTCCTGAGTTCTATACAGATTCTAGTTACCATCCCTTTATCAGATGTACAGCATGCAAATATTTTCTCCCATCCTGTAAGTTGTCTATTTGCTCTAGCGATAGTTTCTTTGGCTGTACAGAAGCTTTTTAATTGGATCAGGTCCCATTTATTTATTTTTCTTGATGCTGTGATTGCTTTTGGGATCTTCTTCATGAATTCTTTCCCTAGGCCAATGTCTATAAGAGTTTTTTCCAACGTTTTTGTCTAGAATTCTTATAGTTTAATGCATTAGGTTTAAGTCTGTTATCCATCATGAGTTGATTTTTGTGAGAGGTGAGAGGTGTGGATCCTGTTTCAGTCTTCTACATGTGGCTATCCAATTTTCTTAACACCATTTATTGAATAGGGATTCTTTCCCAAGTGTATGTTTTTGTGTAATTTGTCAAAGATCAGATGACAATATGAGGATGGTTTTATATCTGGGTTCTCAGTCCTGTTCCATTGGTCTATGGCTCTGTTTTTGTGCCAGTACCAGGCTGTTTTGGTTACTATAGCCTTGTAGTATAGTTTGAAGTCTAGTAGGCTGATGCCTCCTAGTTTGTTCTTTTTGCTTAAGGTTGCTTTAGCTATACGGGTTTTTTTTTTCTGGTTCCATATGAAGCATAGAATTATTTTTTCTAGATCTGCCAAAAATGATGCTGGAATTTTAATAGGGATTGCATTGCATCTGTACATCACTTTAGGTAGTATAGACATTTTAACAATGTTGATTCTGCTGATCCATGAGCATGGTATGGTTTTCCATCTGTTTACATCCTCTGCTATGTCCTTCCTTAGTGTTTCATAGGTCTCCCTGTAGATGTCTTTAACCTCGTTGGTTAAACATATTCCTAGGTATTTTATTTTCCTTGTTGCTATTGTGAAAGGTATTGAGTCTCTGATTTGTTTCTCAGTTTGTCTGTTGGCGTATATGAATGGTACTGATTTGCATACATTGATTTTGTAACCTGAGACTTTGCTGAACTTATTCATCAATTCCAGTAGTCTCTTAGCAGAATCTTTAGGATTTTCTAGATATAAAATCATATCATCAGTAAAGAGCAATAGTTTGACCACTTCTGCCCCCATTCGGATTCCCTTAATTTCTTTCTCTTGTCTGATTACTCTGGCTAGGAATTCCAGCACTATGTTGAACAGGAGTGGTGATAGAGGGCAACCCTGTCTGGTTCCAGTTCTAAGCGGAAATGCTTTCAATTTTTGCCCATTCAATATGATTTTGGCTGTGGGTTTGTCATACATGGTTTTTATCATTTTGAGGTAAGTCCCATCTATGCCTATTTTGTTAAGCATTCTTATCATAAAAGGGTGCCGAATTTAGTTGAATGCTTATTCTGAGTCTATTGAGAGGATCATGTGGTCTTTGTTTTCACTTCTGTTTATGTGGTGAATTACATTTATAGATTTGCCTATGTTGAACCATCCCTGCATCTCTGGAATTAAACCCACTTGGTTGTGATGAATTATTTTTTTGACGAGCAGCTGAATTCAATTTGTTGGGATTTTATTGAGAACTTTTTCATCTATAGTCATAAGGGTTATTGGCCTGTAGTTTTCTTTTTTTGTTGAGTCCTTTACTGGTTTTGGTATCAGGGTGATGTTGGTTTCACAAAACCTGTTGGGTTGGATTCCTTCCTTCCTGATGTTGTGGAATAATTTCTGCAGGATAGGCACCAGTTCTTTGTAGGTCTGGTAGAATTTGGGTGTGAAACCATCTGGTCCGGGACTTTTTTTTTTTTAGAGAGGTTTTATATTGCTGCTTCAATTTCGGTATTTGATATGGGTCTATTCAGGAGTTCTATTTCTTCCTGATTGAGCCCAGGGAGGCTGTGTGTTTCTAAGAATTTGTCCATTTCCTCATTTTCAAGTTTATGTGCATAGAGATTTTTATAGTATTCAGAGATGATATTTTGCATTTCTGTGGTATCAGTTGTAATTTCTCCTTTTTCATTTCTGATTAAGTTTATCAAAGTCCTTTCTTTTCTGCTTCTGGTTAGTCTAGCAAGAGGCGTGCCAATTTTGTTTTTCTTTTCAAAGAACCAGCTTTTTGTTTAATTAACCTTTTGTATAGTTTTTCTGTTATTGATTTCATTTAGTTCTGTTCTAATCTTGGTTATTTTTTTCCTTCTGCTGGGTTTGGGATTGCTTTGCTCTTCTTTTTCCAGTTCTTTGAGTTGATTCATTAGACTGTCGATTTGTGATCTTTCTGTCTTTTGGACGTAGGCATTTAAGGCTATGAATTTTCCTCTCAGGACTTCTTTAGCTGTGTCCCACAGATTTTGATAACTTGTGTCCCCTTTATCATTTAGTTCAAAGAATCTTTTGATTTCCATCTTAATTTATTCCATGACCCAGTAATCATTCAGCAGTAGGTTATTTAGTTTCCATGACTTTGTGTAGAGATGAGTATTTCTGTTGGAGTTGATTTCCAATTTTATTCCACTGTGGTCTGAGAAGATACATGTATAATTTCTATTTTTTTTTTGTTTTAGTTTGTTGAGACAGGTTTTGTGGCCTAGGATGTGATCAATCTTAAAGAATATCCCATGAGCTGAGGAGAAGAATGTGTATTCAGTGGTTTTGGGGTAGAAAGTTCTGTAAATGTCTGTTAGGCCCATTTGTTCTAGAGTTCTGTTTAAGTCCATTGTTTCTTTGTTTATTGGCTGTCTGGAAGATCTGTCCTGTGCTGTCAGTGGGGTGTTGAAGTCCCCGGCTATTACAGTGCTATTGTTTATCATTTTGTTTAGATCAAGTAGGATTTGCTTTATGAGTCTGGGTGTACCTGTGTTGGGTGCATAGATATTTAGAATTCTTATGTCATGTTGTTGAATTGTTCCCTTTACCATTATATAATGACCATCTTTGTCTTTCATTACTTTTGTTGGTTTGAGAATTAAGTTATCTGATATGATAACTGCTACCCCAGTTCTCTTTTGGTTTCTATTTGCATGGAATATTGTTTTCCATCCCTTCACCTTGAGTCTGAATGAGTCTTTGTTGGTTAAATGTTTTTCCTGAAGACAGCAGATACTTGGCATGTGTATATTTATCCATTAAGCCAACCTATGTCTCTTCAGTGGGCAGTTCAAGCCATTCACATTTAGAGAAGGAATTATAAGTGGGGTGGATTTCTGTTCATCCTGTTAAGTAGAACTTTGTTGGTTTGTTTTATGTCTTGAGCCATTGTGGTATCTGGCCTTTGACCTTTAGCTTTTTGATGATTTCCCACTGGTGAGTGTCTACTGTGCTGATCCATGTGTAATGCAGTTCTGAGTACTTCCTGCAGGGCAGGTCTTGTTTTGACAAATTCCCTCAGTGTTCACTTGTCTGAGAAAGACTTTATTTCCTCCTCATATGTGAAACTTAGTTTCACAGGATACAAAATTCTAGGCTGGGCATTATTCTGTTTGAGAAGACTGAGAATGGGGCCCCAATCCCTTCTAGCTTATAAGGTCTCAGTTGAGAAGGCTGTAGTTAGTCTGATGGGTTTTCCTTTGAAAGTTACCTGCTGCTCTCCCTTACTGCTTTTAGGAGGGCCTCTTTCACGTTTATTTTGGCCAGTCTGATGACTATGTGTTGTGGTGTTTTCCTCTTTGCGATGAATCTCCCAGTAGTCCTTTGAGCTTCTTGTACCTGGATATCTAGATTTTTAGCAAGGCCAGGGAAATTTCCCTCAATTATTCCCTCAGATAGATTACCCAACCCTTGTATATTTTCTTCTTCACCCTCAGGGATGCCTATAATTCTTATTTTAGACCTCTTGACATAATCCCATATTTCTTGTAGATTTTGCTCTTTTCTCTTATTTCTCTGCTCTATCTCTGCAACTGACTTGTTGAATTGAAAGGTGTTGTCTTTGAGCTCTGAGATTCTTTCTTCTGTTTGATCTAACTTATTCTTAAGGCTTTCCACTGTGTTTTGTAATTCCTTGAATGAATTTTTCATTTCCAGAAGTTCTGTTTGATTTTTCTTTAATATTTCAATTTCTTTAGTGAATTTTTCATTCATTTCCTGCATTCTTTTTGTGGTTTCTTTGTGTTGGGCTTCCATTTTATCTTGCATTTCATTGAGCTTCCTTATAATCCATGTTTGAAATTCTTCATCTGTCATTTCAATGTTCTGATTTTGGTTAGTTTACATTGCTAGAGAGCTGGTGTTCCCTTTTGGGGGTGTGCTTTCACTTTGATTCTTCATACTTCCAGAGTTCTTTCACTGATTTCCTCTCATCTGGAACAGCTGTTGCTACTTAGCTTTGGATTTTCTTTTGTTTAGTTAAAGCCACTCCCAGTTTAATCTCTGAGTGAGTAGGTGGTGCTTGTGAGTAAGAATCAACCACACCCTGTATGATGAGTCAGTAAATGCTGGAAAGGGCGTGCAAATTGACCTCGACCTGCACCACCGTAGATGGAGTCTAATGCCTGGAAAGGTGGCAAATTGCCTCCGATAGGTGCCTTGCTGAGAACTGCAGTGTTGTGTTGGGGTCCCGTGGCCGCTCTAGCCCCTCAGGAGAAGCACTCCAATGCCCCAGGGGGTGGCGGGGTCCTGGGCTGCCAGGTGTGTCCCTATTCCCCACCTAGCAGGGGGTGGCGGGTTGGGGGAGCTGCCCGCAAGCTCCACAAGTGCTTTTAGCGGGGGTCAAAGGTCTGTCCCTGCCTCTGGGCAAAGCTGCCAGGGAGGGGCTGACGGCCCCCCTCAGCAGAAGGGCCTGCAGTGGGGTCGGGGCTGTCCGAGGCCGCAGGCTGGAGCGGGCCGCGCGCCTTTCCACCCCCCATTCCCGGTTTCTTCCGGGCCTCTGCCGGCAGCACCCCCTGGACTGCGGGCTGGGGGGCCCCGCCGGGATCGGCCTGCGCTGTGGGAGGAGGGCTGCCCGCGAGCGGCCGCAGCCAGGACCCACCCCGCACCGTCACCCCGATGGGCCCTGCGGGCACGCACACCTACCTGGGAGACTGACTCACCAATATCCCCTCTGTGCCCCCAGGCGACCTGCTCAAGACCTGGGTGTGGGGATCTGGCCTGCGAGCCTGTCCCCGGTCCCCGCGGATAATCCCTGACCATGCCAGGGAGAAGGATGCTGGTCCCAAATCTCTCTCATGGGGTGCCCAAGCTGATTCAATGTCCCTCCACCTTGGGGTGTGTCCCCTCTGCTGGGGTCGCTGGGAAAGCAGCACCAGGGAGGGCCAGCAGGCAGGGAGCTCACAGTCCAAGCACCCCTCAGTCTGCTGCAGGACCCCAGAAGGAAAGATCTGAGCCCCCTTCTCTGTGGTGGCTCAACTGTCTCTCTCAGCAGCCCCAGGTGGGGGAGGGGAAGGGATGAAAAAGAGTCTAGATGGAGAAAAGTCCACCCTCTGGTCTTCTGCGACCTGCTCTCCGGGAGGCAGTCTGCCCATAATGATGGGGCTCTACAGTCACGCAGATCACCTGGGACCCAGTGCACCCCTGTGGCTCCCACAGTCTGGGCTGTAGCGGGGAAATGTCTGTGTGGGAATGAGCAAGGCAGAACCTGAGGGGCTGAGGCCCCCGGGGAGGACAAAGGCGCCTGGTGGGGAGAGAAGCAATGTGGCGCTGCCACCTGGCTCTCATCTGTGGAGCGGGAGGTGCCCCGGTGGGGGTGGTGAGAGCTGGTGCCTTGTCCACAAGAAGCTCTCTGCTCACTGGCGGCAGCAGTCTCTGGGCTCGCTTCAGCCGAAGGTCTTTCCAGCAGCTGGGGAGCCCACCAACAGTCCCAGATGCCAGGGAGGGGGATGTCAGCCAACCCACCTCCCCTTCTCGCTGGTCTCTGAGCCTCTCCAGGCTTAATCCCTGCCAATGCCTTTCTCCGTCCAGTTCTGCTTCGCAACCTCTTCCCGTGTGGAGTCTCCTGTAGGTTCAGGCACTCTTCCTTCAGACCCTCATCTGGTTTATGTTTGTCTGTCTGTTTGCTTTTTTTTCTTTTTCTGCTAAAATTTCTCCTTCTTACAGAGATGCTCTGCCTGATGGTGCCTTTGGTCTGCCATCTTCCGCGGTTTTTTTTCACCGTTGATTCTTTAACCACATACTTACTTTAGGTTTACTCAGTCATGTTACCTATATGGATTCAATTGCCTATAAGATTAATTTTGGCTTACATTTATACTTGAAAGAGAAAACTTCACCTACAGTATCAAATATGTAATATATGTTTAATTACTGAAAATTTTATTTTATGTAAAGATTTATGATTTACCATATAACATATATAGTTTTGATACAAACATCTGAGTTTTTAATAAAGAAAACACATATAAATGATGCTGCTTTGAAAACCTAAATGAAGATTTCATATACCTGGTTACTGCTGAGCCTCCCTCTTTTATCATATCAGTGTCTCATAAATCTTACTGAAGAAGATTTAGTTACATCAATATATTATTGATTTTATATGGTCTTCTGGGCTTAGGATAAAGAATAACAAAATGATATTGATTTACTTCAACCTAGGTAAATCTTCCATGACCTTGGTGCTTAACCAAGTGTAATGTTCAAGACTTTTAAGTTAATTGATTGCAGAAAAAAACCCACATTTGTTCTAAAAATTTGAAGTATGAATGGATATAACTATTTTTTGGAGGATAGATTTTATATCCTATTTGCCTCATCTATTTATAAACTCTTTTCTTATTTATTCATCTGCACTACCACCCTTATTTGCAATTTTATTCAATACAAATTTTGAGTTATTTCAAAATTTTTTAAGGAATAAATTGATATGGATCTGAAATAGGCCGTCAGTAGTAAACACAGGTTAGAACTGAGGCAATAAATAGACATAGGGATGATGAAGCAAACATAAAATATATAAAATAAATGATTTGGTAAAATGTGGTGATTGGTGTTTGAAGGCATAAAAATTTGGAAGAGGGAATAGGTGAGGATAATAGAAGATAATATAACAGAGAATAATACCTTGGATGAGTATGCTGGTGATGATTCAATTAACTGAAATGGAGACCATATGAGTTGAAATAGATTTGAAGAAAAGAGAATAAATTTGGATTTAGGTTGGAAATAAGTTGCACAACTTGGGGCAGAATTGTGTACTTTTAAAACTACTGTATAGTTAATGACTTCTCTATCTTTTGTGCCAAACCCTTAGCTCAGTTCCTACATTTAGGGTGATTTTTCTTGTTTAGATACAATACCCACTCATTTATACCAAAGAGCAATGCTAACAGAAGAACACATATATAAGGGGGAAAAGAATTAAGTGTGACCTAATATTAGCACCTGCTAAGTGAGTTTGTGGACATCTATATCATCTCAGTAAAGACTGAATAATTTGTATAAAATAATCACAATACATCTTAAATAATTTTAGATATATAATGAACACTTTTTTAACATAGATCAAATTTAGTATAATAAATATCTTACAGAGATACTACCAGTGGGTTTTTTATTTTGTTTTGTTTTGTTTTTTTGAGACAGGGTCTTGCTCTGTTTCCCAGGGTTGTAATGCAGTAGCATCATCATAGCTCACTGAGGTCTCAAACTCCTGGGCTCAGGTGATCCTCCTGCCTCTGCCTCCTGAGTAGCTGGGACTACAGGTGTGCACCACCACACTCGGCTAATTTTTCCACTTTTTGTAGAGATTGGGTCTCACCATGTTGCCTAAGTGGTATTGAACTCCTGGCCTCAAGCGACCCCCCCCACTCCCTCCCAAAGTGCTGGGATTACAAGTGTGAGCCACCAAGCCCAGCTCTAGGGTTAAATAAAAGCCTATGTGTGCTATGGAAGAAACAATTTTTAAAATGTGTGCCACAACAAGTACTGGCATATCTCATTTTATTGTGCTTCACAGATATTGGTCTTTTTACAAATTGAAGGTTTGTAGCACCACTGCATTGAGCAAGTCTTTCAGCCCATTTTTCCAACAGTATGTGCTCATTTTGTGTCTCTCTGTCACATTTTGGTAATTCTCGCAATATTTCAAACATTTTTATTATTATTATATCTGCTACAGTGATCTATGATCAGTGATCTTTGATGCTGTTATTTAATTGTTTGGGGGTGCCATGGACCATGCTCATATAAAACAGTAAACTCAATTGATAAATGTTGTGTGTGTTCTCCCTGCTTCACTGACCAGCCACTACCCTGCTCTTTCCTTCTTTTTGGGCGTCTATATGCCCTGATATTCAATGATATTTAAATTACACTAATTAATAACCCTACAATGGCCTCAAAATGTTCAAGTGAAAGGAAGAATTACAAGTCTTTCACTTTAAATCAAAAACTAAAAATGATTAAACTTAGTTATGAAGGTATGTAGAAAGCCAAGATAGGCTGAAATCTTTCTTACACCAAAGAGTTAGCCAAATTGTGAATGAAAAAAAAAAGTTATTGAAGAGAATTAAAAGTCCTACTCCAGTGAACACATGAATAATAAAAAAGTGAAACAAACTTATTTCTAATACAGAGAAAATTTTAATGGTCTGGATAGAAAATCAAACCAACCGTTACATTACCTTAAGCCAAAGCCTAATCCATAGTAAAGCCCTAAGTCTCTTCAATTCTTTGAAGGCTGAGAGAGGGGATGAAGCTACAGAAGAAAAGGTTGAAGCTAGCAGAGATTGGGTCATGAATATCTTCAGCCCACTGTTAAGACCTACTGCCCAGATAAAAAAGTATTCCTTTCAAAATATTACTGCTCATCATAATACATCTGGTCACCCAAGAGCTCTGATGAAGGTATACAAGGAGATAATGTTGTTTCCATGACTGCTAACCCATTCTTCAGCCCATGCATCAAAGAGTAATTTCAACTTTCAAGTCGTATTATTCAAGAAATATATTTTGTAAGGCTATAGCTGCCATAGATGGTGATTCCTCTGATAGATCTGGTCAAGGTAAATCTAAAACTTTCTGAGTTAATCATTCTAGATGCCATTAAGAACACTCATGATTCGTGGAAGAAGGTCAAAATAACAACACTTACAGCAGTTTGAAAGAAGTTGATTCCAACCCTCATGGATGACTTTGAGAAGTTCAAGAGTTCAGTAGAGGAAATAACTACAGATGTAGTGAAAAAATAGCAAGAGGACTATAATTAGAAATGGAGCCTAAAGATGAGCCTGAATTGCTGAAATTTCATGATGAAACTTTAATGGATGAGAAGTTGCTTCTTATTGATGAGCAAAGAAAGTGGTTTCTTGAGATATGTAGTTTCTTGGTTCCTGGTGAAGAGGCTGGGGACATTGTTGAAATGACAACAAATGATTTAGAATATTAAATAGACTTAGTTGATAAAGCAGTGGAAGAGTTTGAGAGGATGGTTTTCAAATTTGAAAGAAATTCTACTGTGGGTAAAATGCTATCAAACAGCATTGCATGCTACAGAGAAATCTTTCATGAAAGAAAGAGTTAATTGATAAGGCTAACGCTGTCGTCTTATCTTAAGAAATTGCCACAGCCACCCCAATCTTCAGCAACTACCACCCTGATCAGTCAACTGCCATCAACATTAAGGCAGAAAGATTATGACCCATGAAGACTCAGATGATTGTTAGCATTTTTAGCCATAAAGTATTTTTAAATTAGGATATATATATTTTTTAGGCATAATGCTATTTCACACTTAATAACCTACAGCACAGAGTAAACATAACTATTATTTTTTTTCCTTTTATTTCAGAATATTATGGGGGTACAACACTTTGGCTATATATATTGCCTATGCACTGCCCCAGTCAGAGCTACAATCGTGAACATCCCCCAAACAGTGCACCCCACACCCATTAGGTGTGAGTTTTCCCACCCCTTCCACCCCCCTCCCACCTGCCCGACCCCTGATGAATATTATTTCCATGTGTTCACATAAGTATTGATCAGTTAGTACCAATTTGATGGCGAGTACCAGTGGTGTTTGTTTTCCATTCTTGTGATACTTTGCTTTGAAGAATGGGCTCTAGCTCCATCCAGGATAATACCAGATGTGTTAACTCACCATTGTTTTTTATTGCTGAGTAATACTCCATGGTATACATATACCACATTTTATTAATCCACTCGTGTATTGATGGGCACCTGGGTTGTTTCCACATCTTTGCAATTGTGAATTGTATTTGCATGCTACACATCTAATAAAGGGCTGATAACCATAATCTATACAGAACTTAGGAAAATCAACAAAGAAAAAATCAAACAACCCCATTAAAAAGTGGGCAAAGGACGTGAACAGAAACTTTTCAAAAGAAGACAGAATAATGGCCAGCAAACCTATAAAAAATTGCTCAACTTCTCTAATCATCAGGGAAATGCAAATAAAACCACAATGAGATATTACTTAACTCCAGTGAGATTGGCTTACAACAAAAAGTCCCAAAACAACAAATGTTGGGGGGGATGTGGACAGATAGGAACACTCATACACTGCGGGTGGGACTGCAAATTAGTACAACCTCTATGGAAACTAATAAACATAACTTTTATACACAGTAGGAAACAAAGAACTGTTCATGACTTGTTTACTATTATATTTGTTTTATTGTGGGGGAGGTAGAATTAAGCCCCAATCTCTCTGATGTATGCCTGTATATTATAAAAGGAGAAAACATGTTTTTCAGTAACTGCCCCTCTACTGAAGCCAGTGATTACATCTCTAAATAGATTATCTCCTCTTTCCAGAGCTTTTATGACCATTATCCATAGACTTGAGTTTTCAGTTCTTCATTGGGACAGCTATTTTGTCTGTCCTTCATTCACCAAAGGGGCTGCACTCTGAACTACTGATAAAGCCAATTCCCTTTCTGACCCAAGGTTTCTCTGGCCCTTTCTCTATGCAGCCCCTCAAAGATACATACTTACTATTTCTTGTAGCTCACACAATTAGTCTCTGTTTTTATTCCCAGATTGTAGGCAAGTTTTTAAGGATCAGGGGAGATAATAAATTTGAAAGCAAGGTACAACCACCAAATATTATACAACCTGGGGAAAGGGGAAACTGTTTCCCTTCTGCATTTTGGTCTGTGCCCAAGAGTCTGACCAATATGGACCCATTAAACAAAATGCCTGTCCTCTGGCTTCTGGTTGCTTTGGCTAATGTAGACCCCCAAAGGAGATCAAAGGCAGCTCCACATACCAGCTGCATTGTGTAATCAACAGTCAGCACCTCAGCCATTGCCATTTACATGACTTCTGTTCAACCTGGGTGAGATGCTCCCTCCTTGCCCCTCAGTCTTAGTGTGTTGATGCTCTTCACTGCTGCAACGCCAAGATGCTGTACAACCCTTCAGGTTTCCCAAAACCCTGATCATACTTATTTAAATAGCCGCTTTATCAAAATATCTTCAAATTTCTCAGTTTGTGTATACCATCTGTTTTCTGCTTGGATCCTGATAGCATAAGCAACCTTCTCTTCTTTTCTGTCTTTTCTCCTTGTCTTTTTTATGTTTTTCATCTCTCTTCTTTCTTCCTTAATTTATTCTACTTGACATCTATTTTATTCCATGGAAGAGAATTAACAACAAATGACCAAGAATTACAGAAACTTAAAGTTCATTATTTCGGGAGAAAAGGAGATATATATATATATATATATATATATATATATAATATACACAAAAGATGCTAATTAATGTAATTAGATGTCCTGTAGTGGATGGGCTGGCCATGTATCAGAGGTATTCATGGTGAAGCTCTATGACTATAGGTCAGTGATGTTATTATAGACAATGAATTAACTTGGAGAAGGTGTTACATAGTTACCTTAAATTCTAAAAATTTGTATTTCTGAAATTATATTGCCTAATATTTTCAGGCTGTGCATGGAATTTCTCAAGTGTTTCTGAAAATCAACTGCCAAAATGTCAGAAATAAACCCATACATCTATGGTCAATTGATTTTTCATAAAAGTGCCAAGAACATTCAATGTGGAAAGAATAGTCTTTTCAGCAACTGGTGTTCAGACAATTGGATATCCATACACAAAAGAATGGAGTTGGATCACTACTGGAATCCATATACAGACATTAGTTCAAAATAGATCAAAGACCTAAATGTAAGACCTGAAAATATATAGCAACTTAAAAGAAATCAAAGGGGTAGACCTTTGTAATATTGGATTTGTCAATGAATCCTTGGAAATAACAACAAAAGCATAAGAATAACATTTTAAAATATTAGACTCATCAAAATAAAAAAAAACTTTTTGCAAGAAAGGAAACTATCAAAAAAGTGAGAAAACAACCTACAAATCATATATCTGATAAGAGTCTAGTATGTAGAATATGTAAGGAACTCTTCAAACTCAACAACAAAAATCAAACAACACAAGTTAGAAATGGGCAAAGGCCTTTTATAGACATTTCTCTAAAGAAGATACACAAGTGACCAACAAATACATGAAAAGATGCTAAACATCATTAGTCATTAGTGAAACGCAAATCAGAGCCACATGAGAGCACTTTGACCCACTAAGATGGCTATAATTAAAAAACAAAAAATAGAAAAACAAAAAACTCCAAAAGTGTAAAAGAACAAGGATTGGTGAGGACGTGGAGAGATAAGAAACCTCCTGCATTGCTGGTGGAAATGTCAAGTGCTGCAGCCGCTGTCGAAAGCAGCTTCGCCGTTTCCTAGAGGAGCTAAGCATAGAATTGCCACCTAACCCAGTAATTCCTCTTCTAGGAATATGCCCAAAATAATTAAAAGCAGGTATTCAAACAAATGTTTGTATATGAATGTTCATAACAACAGTATTCCCAATAGTCAAAGGTGGAAACAACCCAAATGTCCATCAACAGATGAATGTACACTTGGGAGAGATGAGTGAGTGGTTTGTCCATACAATGCAATGTCACTTAGCAAAAAAAAAATGATGTTGTGATACATGCTGCAATGTGCATGAACCTAGAAAATACTTTGTTAAGTAAAGGAAGCCACACACAAAAGGTCACATGTCGTATGATTCCATTCATCCAGAATAGGTAAATCCACAGAGACAAAAAATGGACTAGCAGTCGTCAGGGGCTGGAGGAGAGGAATGAGGGAGACAGCTTAGTGGAAAAAGGATTTCCTTTTAGGTCATGAAAATGCCTTGTAACTAGATAGAGGTGATCGTTACACAACATTCTGATGTATCAAGTGCCACTGAATTTACACTTTAAAATGGTTAATTTTATGTTATGCAATTTTTGCCTCAATAAAAACATAATAATCAGTGTACAATCCATGTAAAATACAATTTCAATGTTAGTTTTCTATCCTGGTTCTAAACCTTCCTAGACTCTGTACTCATAGAACACATAAATAAAAGATAATTTTTCCCAATGAAAATAGATATTCCTTATTAAGAAATGTATCTTTTTGAAAGTAATAATGTATGTCTTTATTCGGAGAGATAAAGGATAAATTAAAGTGAGATGTTTGTTATATTATAGTCAGTTTTAATGTAAAAGACAAATTTTAAGGTATTTGTCAATCAAGCAATTTTGGTAATGCTTGTGTGATATTTCATCCTGTTTTAGATTTCAGTTTTTCAATGGTAAATCACAGTCTCAATTCATCTTGGTTACTTGTGAAATCTAGTTAAGGTAGAGTAAAGAATTTTTTTTTGAGTTACATGTTTAAGTTCAGCTATGTTTGAAAAAACAGTGTTTCGGAAGTGTCATATGAATTAATTTTATATTGACATGATACTAGGAAGTGCTTATTGTACAACTTAAACTATTGGTAGCTGGATTGTGATTAAAATTCTCTTTAATTCATTTTAATAACTTATTGGCATTGCTTCAATAATCATTTAATATTGTACACCTGGTTTCAATATACAAAAAGTGTACATTAAAGCATTTCAAATGGACACAGGCAGGCAATACCTGACAACTTTCTCCTGCATTCCTTTTGCCCACTTAGGTCCTAACTGACCTCAACGGTGGTCTAAAGTCTAGCTAAATGCTGACCTTGGTCTAGTCCACAAATCAAAGTCATTCTAGAATCTGGCTTCAGGATTTGCTTGAATTCTTTCAACCTGTCATTAGAAATTTCCTAAGAATCCATTGGGTGCTTCCTATTTATAAACTTTGGGTGACTTAAGACAATAAAGATTTGTGATTTGATGGACACAAAAGACAGGTTAAATAACCTTAATAAAATAGCATACATTTTTAAATACTTGAGGGAGAAGAGAAAGCAAACTACCCAACTCAGCAGGTAAGCCACATGGCATGTACATATTTAATTTAAAAAGTCACAGAGAAAACAACATAATGCAATGATTGTCAAGGGTGTATGGGGCAGCAGGTACACTACTACTCAGACTTCAACCTGGTTTACCTACTTAGAACTCTATGAAACCTCTCTCCTTTCTTTCAGTGCTAACCTTTTGTGTACAACTCTGTGGTAGTATCTGGGTGTTTGGTCTTAATGTAGACTCCTGAATCCTCACTGGCTTCCTGTCGGGGACCTTACACTTAACCAGACTGTCAGGATCTATCAGCCATCTATTCAGCAAGACTACTGGTCAGACTTCTCCACTTTGCTTTTCCCACAGACAAGTGTGTTTAACCTATGAGAGAGAAAAGTTTCATCCTTTTGAATGAGCAAACTTGCAATATTCAATAATACCTTATGGCTTTGTTCCTTACTATGCCTCCTATTTTTACCAAACAGACAGAAATCCCTAAACTGTAGGACAAAACATTTCCATATCCTCAACAATATTTTCAAAACTAATTTTTTAAAATGTTGTTTCTACTCTTCCTTCTTCAACTTTTTCTACCCCCTTTTCATCTTTGCAGGAATACCCATCATTTAGGTCTGGTTCAGATGTTACCTCCTCTATAAGACTTCAACCAATCCCCTCACCCCACTGAGAACTACATTCCATTCAGCAATTTATACTTGATCACTGCTTTATCATTGTCCAACTTACTACACAACTACCTGCCTTTCTACACAACTAACTTATTACACAACTACCTGCCTTATAGAATAGGAGACGTTTGAGAGCGGGATTATTGTTTATTCTTATGTGCATCCTACAATACCTATAACTGTTCCTTGAGTCCATCCATTCTTGCATTCATTGAACAAATATGGATTGTGCTACATATATGTGCCAGGTACTCTTCCTGGTAGTGAATTGAACTGAGGTAAAATGCAACTTCTAGCAGAGTGGGACATGGATTTTTGGGAGAATCAAGGGCTTTATAATAAATCTTGTCATCAACATAATCATGCAAAATCCTGTGCTTTTATTTGCTTGATAATCATTGTATTGAAAACTGACAATGCTCCAGATATCTTAGAAAAAATCTGTCAGCTGTGCTTTGAACTT
Organism: Daubentonia madagascariensis; assembly: GCA_023783475.1. Lineage (NCBI taxonomy): Eukaryota > Metazoa > Chordata > Mammalia > Primates > Daubentoniidae > Daubentonia > Daubentonia madagascariensis. Next base: position 34,136,119 of record JAKFHU010002140.1, on the reverse strand, counting down.
ACCGAAAAAAAAAATGATCTTTCATCAGCAAAATTTTAGACATTTTAAGCTCCCATCCTTGAGACTTCCAGTCCCTTGAAACAGCCTATGCTAAATTAGAAAGCTGCCAGACTTGGGCTTCAGTCCTGAACTAGCCTTCAATTGTGGCTAAAGATTAACATCAAGCCTTTTCTATGACTGCCTTTGGGAAGATGTTGTGGGCCAAAATTTACAACATTTTTTGACTTTCCAGAGATAGATTGGGGAAAGCATCCCATGTTACACCTTTAAAAGAATTTTGATCTTTCGAAAAATTCAATTGGAAAACATAGCATGTAACACATAGCAAAAGAAACAAAAAAGTAAACTTAGTGACCAAAAGAAAGCGTTCTGTTCGCAAACAAGAAAAGAAATTAGGCCAATAAGGCAAAATGCGTGCATTCTGACTCGCCATTGTAAATATGTTTTGCATGCCTTTCCAACCTCATGATCCAGTGCTGTTCCACATCCAACTTTCTCATCTGGTGTTTGACACAATAACTTTTTAGGAACTTGACTGTGAATTTTGTATTGAAAATAGAGCTTATTCTTGGAGACCCTCATATCTATCCTCTTATTGGGAGAGTTTAGCTCATCATATCAATGAGGAGTTCTCTACTGTGAAGGGAAAGTTCTCTAAAGTTTATCTCACTCTAGAGAGGATCTAATGCTTAGAATTCCAACAGTTTTCCATGGTGAACTTTCATGGTATTTCCTCCTTCCAAATATTCATAAATTTATGGGTGCATGACCTCTCACCTCTCTCCTCCCAGACCACAAGAATGCAGATGATAATATCTAAGAAACACTGGTAATAACAACAGTAGAAAAACATCGATTCTCTCCCTTTTGAATTACTGATTAGGTGAACAAGTGTCTTCATATTACTCTTGATATGACTCATTTACTCTCAAAACGCTGGAGTTGGGTCACAGGTGTGTTCTGACTTCTGCTTTTGGCTGTCATCTTTGGTTCTGATCTCTACCATCTGGTGGACTTTGCTATTATTAGTATTTCCACCATTAAACTTGAGATGGACATCAACAGTCGTCTGAGGAATTACTGATGTTGCCTTTGTTGGTGACACCTAACCCAGTCCTTGTTTCATTATTTTTTCAACATACAACCATTGTGTGTTAGAGAAGATAAATATATCTTCCACTTATTTTCTATTACTATCTACATATTCATTACACACATATATAATAAATGTAATAGTTTTATTAAGGAAATAAAAGGATGCATTTGATCTCCCTCTTTTTGTTTGTTGTTTTATTTTGTTTTGTTTTTACAGTGGCGTCTCCAATATTGTGCCCCTTTTATTTTGTCCACCTTCCAGTTTCTCTCTAACCCATCATCCTGAGTAGACCATGATGATCTGGATACCTGCAATAAACACAGCTATATTTGCACTCTTGTGGACCAACACATCTGCAAGGTTAGGTCATGATGTGTTTGGGAGACTGCCAGCTGTCCCCCAGACTCATTCTCGCCTTCCTCCTAAACACCTGGATGCCCAGGTAGAAGTCATATTTCTCAGCCTGCTTTAGATTTGGTGATGTTTCCATTCTCACCAGTGGGATGTGAATGGCATGACTTTCTGCAAACTGTACAGGCTATTGATATCATGTTAACATAATTAAGAATCCTCTGTGTGTGTGTGTATTTATTCATCTGTCCATCTACTGAGACAGAGACAGAGAGACAGAGAAAGAGAGAGAAAGTGAGAGAGAGACAGAGTGTGTGTTATATGTGCAAACTGAGAACATTTTTTGGACAGTGGAGTGTAAAAAGCAAATGAAAATAGGAGAGTGAATCAAATACCAACATTCAGCATTTTAAAACCTTGAAGTATTTTATTTCATTGAGTGTTTGTTTAAAAATTAGTATTGGTAATATATTTATTATAAAATTGATACATGCTACTGTAAAAATTATAAAAATACTTAGTAATAATAAAACCGAAAGGCATTGTCCTACACAACATCTCCCATCAGAAGCAGCAGCAGTGCAAGAAGCAGCTTTACACTGAAATGTAGGTGCTTTGCCATGAAGAGCTCTTTCTCTTTAGGTGAGAACTTTCAAATCCGACTGTCCTTCCAATAAGATATAGCCCCTTGCATCACATCACCCTTTCCTATAAGAATAACTATGCGTGGATATCAGATTCCCATTCCATCTTTGATAATTTGATCTGCTATCCTCAATTTACCCGAGATTTAATTATGAAAGAAAATTTAAGACCTCATATATTAACTCCTTTGCAACAACCTATTAATAATGAAAACCTATTATGTGTAACCTGAATGTTCCTGTTCTGTGGCTCTAAAGAAATTCCATGAGGAACTTCTGCTCATGTCAGTTGGGAAAAGATCTCAGCATCACCAAGTATTTAACCTGTAGCCAAGAGGGTAAAGAAGTCTGGGCTTGTTCGTGGAAGGCAGGTATCTTCATATTACACCTAAGTTATTTAGGGACTTGGGTAAAGAATATAAACTATTTCTAGAGCTTCAGGGGGTCATGTTTCTCTCCCACAAGTCTTTGCAGCTGTTCCTACTTTCATTTTGAGTAATGATATTAGGATCATGTTGCATAGATATTTTATAGTACAATTAGGAATAATAGCATACACCTAAACTTTACCTTATAAAGAAGTAAATTCCAAGTAACATACAGTAAATGTTCTCAGCTTCAATTTAAGATTATCAATCCTAACACTAATGTTATTATTACTACTGATGATGATAATGATGAAAAATAATAAAAGTTTAAACTTATTATATAGTACTTATTTTGTGCCACGTAATGTTCTATGTATGATATTATTAAATCATTTAATCTTCATCCAAAACAACACTATGACATGGGTATGACTTTTATCCCATTTAACATATAAGGAAAATGAAGCAAAAAGGGGATAAGTGACTTTGGCCAAGGTAGTATCTGCCCCAATCATTTTAAGACCCTGAAGAAATCTGTTTTGGGAATGGATATCTTCTACCGCAAATCCATTGGACGGAAATGTTAAAGTAGAGAACAGAAATTGCAGAATGAGGAGACTGAGCAGGCATATTGCTAAGCAGCACTGGAAGTCATACATTGGTCACAGGGTCTCTGATTCATGTATGCCATTTTCCATAGCAGGACTTGGCAGCTTAGAGACAGAAAGAGAAGGATCTACTTAGGGTGAATCAATCCAGGCAGCTACTCAATAAATACTCTCAAACCCAGGTTTCTACACATTATAGGTTAAGGATTGCTAATCAGGACATGAGTTAGTGCAAAAATTCATCAGGGCCATGCAAAAGGGGGTGGCTTATTTAAAAACTGATTTCATAATTAAATTATTTTACTGCATGGAACTAAAAAACATATACATTTTTTCCCAATTTCTGAATGCTTAGAATCTCAAAGTGTAAATCGATTGTATCATGAAGTTAGGCAAAGCAAAAATGCTGTGGTCTACAACATATGGATTTAAGTATTAATATAATATACTTGTGAAGTATATACTCAATATGTCATAAAGCCATTTATGTGTCAACACCATTTTTTAAAGAAATTACAGTGGACAATGACATGCTATCCATTAATTAGAACATATGTTTTTTCTCTGATAATTTAGAAAACTGAATCAGTTTTCCACTTCATCTGCATATATAGACATTGTCTTAGTGGGTAACTAATTAGATAGACACCAATTAAAGCATTCGCTATTGTGATATATCTGTTCTTTGCCTGAATGATACTTAATGAACAATGCGTTTCACTAAGTGAATTCAAAATATGAAAATGAATTGTGCAAATTGCAAGAAGTAATAGCTAATTGTCATTAAAATAATTTTCTTATCTTTTACCATAGTTCAATTACTATGGCAAGGGTTTTTTAAATGTAATTTGTAATAATTACTACTAATACATTTATTGAACAGCCATAGGCTAAGTCCAATAAGCTGTGTAAAAGTATGGAATTATGTCAAAAATATACTGTAGGTGAAAAACCCCATTTATATAAGCACTGTGCCAGGAACATGCTTACAAGAAAGACTATGAGTTCAGTTTGGCCTTTTGATATGCTTATGAGTCAGAGAAGTATAACTATCAAATGAATATTTAAATATGTATATTGGAAGATCTTGAGAGAGATTTGTGTTAGAGATATACTTTAAGAGTCATCAGTAATTGAAACCATGAGGACAAACGCTATCATGTGAGGAAACAATATTAATTGAGAAGTAAAAGGTGGCTACTTTTTTTCTACCCAATATTTAATTGTGAAAACCTGGCAGAATATTCAACAAAAAATACTAAGAAAGAGAGGCCAGGAAAGAAGGTAGAGAAAGGGCAGGACTGATAAGTGTGGGATGAATTCAGTGCACACAGGAGGGCTGGTTACCTGGACAGGGGTCGGGGAGGCGTGGCCCCAAACAAGTCTTCTCTAATAATTTTAAACTTCTCTACTATATTGGGGCCTAAGATACACATAAGCACATGTAGGTACACGTGCACAGATGCACACACACAAGTATTCACAAACACACGCGCACACATGTGCCTTCATCAGAGCCCAGACTTCTACTAAGAGGCCCTGAGAAGTGATATGTGGAGCGAGACTCTGTCTCAAAGAAAAAAAAAGTGATTTGTAGAAGGGAGTGAAAGTAGCCAATAAAATTCTATGAAAAAGCCATGTGTGATAATGACCAAACAGAACCAAGCCTTTTGTTTAGGTCGTCGATAAGCATGATCATTACAATAAAATTAAAAATGAGACTTGTTTGATTTTAGGCAAGGCAATTCATATATAATGTCAATACCAAATGTCAAAATAATAATTATAGTTAACATTTACTATGTACCTATTATATGAGAGTAACAAAATTAATAGGCAGTAAATGTCCAATTTAAGTATTTTAACAACCTTTTGAGGTAGAGAGTAATATGCTTTTTTATATAAAGAAAATTGATGTTTATGAGACTTGAGTAATTTTTGCAATACAGCTTAGCTAATAACTTGTGGAAGTATGATGCAGATCCAGGTGAGTTTGGCTTCAAAGCTCACACTTTTAAACAATGATCACCGTTGCCTGTGCCTCCGTAGAAACAAAATGAGGATGTGACGAAGCCACTCCTGTGTAAAAATGGCACCAAAAAACAACCTTGCCAATGAGCATACTTGACCTCCTGTCAGGCCAGGTAAGGGAGCTCTTCCACTGTCAAAGGAGACTGGGTGTGTAAAGTAAAGGCTTTAGCTAAAGCTATTCTCCCCTCTGCATCACTGCGTTCTCAGTAATATACAATGATTTTCAATGAAAACAATAAAACATTAGAACTCAGCATTATTTCTTTTGGGGTGATTTTAATTTTTTTGAGATATGTTTATATTAGCCAGGCTTAGCTTATGTGAGTATGTGTGGGGAGGTGGAAGTGGTGTACTTCCCTATGCATGTACCGTAACGTTAGCTTAAACTTCCTTTATGTCATCTTTGTTGTTGCTATCATGTGTTTCCTTCTTGTGACATCAGTCTCCATAAGCCCAAACTCCATTACCATGTAAGAAATGTTTCTAGTGTGGGTAATGATAATAATAGTACCTGGAATTCTAAAATGCAATATCTAATTTATTAAATTCACTAGGAATAAAAAGAACTATCACATTAAGTGCCATTAGAGGCAGGAAGAGTGGAGAGAGCATTTAGGATCTTCTGGAAGAAACATTTTGTTCCATTTTAATATATCAAGATTAGAAAATAAGCAATAGCTGAAATACTGTTTTCACAAATGAACAATCCTGCCTATTAGAACAAGAGGATGAAGTTAATAACTTAATAGTAAACTGGCATTAAAGGGAATTTTTAATGGAAAGAAGAAAGTCATTCACTTGTGATTTGCAGCTACACTCTTGCAGTGATATTTACACAAATGCAGTTTCCTAATGCAGGTAGGGGGAATTAATTTCCCTTCCATTTTTATATTAGCCATAAGATTGTTCACAAATTAAACACAGAATCACAGCTAACATTAGTTTTAGTATCTTGTACCAAAGAAATATATTTTTAAAGCTCTGCATATAACCAAACTTAAAAATATCCATTAATAAAAATCAAATCTCATTATTAATATATTTAAGCTAGTCATTAAAAATTTCTAAATGAAATTTCCAAGGTAAAATTGAATTACATGAGCTCTAGCTAAAATAACCACATTTATTTGGAAGTTAGAGACTTATTTCGTTCTGTATCACAAATAAGAGCAATGTTTGACCCACAGCAGGTTCTTTAAAAATTTGTTTAAAAATTAGAATTGGTACCATTTGGTTTAACATAAATAAAGGGAGAAAGTAGTAGTCAAGGGAGGGATTAGAAAAGAAAGATGAGAGAAAAAGAATAATTTTATCAACAATCATGTTTAGTGTTTACATAGTTAGATACACATTTCATATAAGTGTACAGTTTTATGTTACTTTCTATCATAGTTTTCAAATTTGTCATTAACAATTTCTAGATCTTTGATTAATGTCAATATATTAATATGGTGGGATAAAATCAAATTGTAAAAATGTTTCAATCAAAATTGTATTAATTTTGCAAGAAAATGGAGACACTGCATAAATTGCAAAAGGCAGGTTGCAGGGAAAAAAAAGAAACACAAATCTATATGCCAGCTCAATGCAATCCTAATTCTACTGAGCTATAGCCTTTATCTAAACAAAAGAATATCATTAGACTAGAGAAATTTGTCTTTATAAAACAGAACAACATGCTTTATTCCAATTTTGGATTATCCAAGTATCTTTCTGGTCTGTAGTTTTTATGCTAAGTAGTCTTGCTCAAATAAAATGGCTGCACTATAAAAATGGCCATTATTGGATACATTAAAAGTTAAGATCTCCATTTGTTAATAAATACTTTAGTATTGATTTTATCCATTAATATATTTAAATTGGGCTGTGATTTATTTATTTATTAAAATTTATTTTCTTTAATTACTATGGGTACACCCACCTTGAATTAGCTGGCTAAATACCATTCCTAGAACTTGAAAACTTAGCACCTGCCCCTGAGCATATGGTGAATGGCCCAGATGTGTGGTGCTAGGTGCACAGCTACCCTTCTGGCCGTACACACTCTACTCTAACACAGTCTTCAAAAAAAAGATAAGTTATTGTAAAAATATTAGAAACATTGAATAGAACATAGAATGTATGATTTAGATAACAGAAATATATTTTCTTTATTTAAAAAAATGTAATGGCTAATTTATTTATTTGGCACAATTGAGCAACAGCTCAACTCTTTTTTAAAAACATATAAAAGACCTGAAATTTTATTTTATTTGGTTTTTATTTTTTTAATTGGCAGACAGAGTTGTATGAATTTATTGTGGACCATATGACGTTTTGAAGTATTTATACATTGTGGAATGGTTAAATATAGCTAATTAATATATGCATTACATCACATGGTTATCATTTTTTTATAGCGAGAACACTTAAGATCTACTCTCAGTGTTTTTTCAAGCATACAGTATAGTTAATACGAATATATTTTCTTTATGCAATGCATTCTAGCACCTTTTCTATAGTAAATAGGACTGTCTCCATATTGCTATCATTTCTTGTGCTTAGAGAATATAATTATGGTAGAATGACTTTTAGAGTCAAAGAGATATTTTTTTAAAGATCTTGTCTTGAAACACTTCACCCTCAACTTTTTTGCCATATCCACAATCCGTTTCATGGTTTCCTTGATTGGCTCTGTAACAAATCTTGTGAAGTCATTAACAACATCTGGACACAGTATTCCCCAGCAGGAATCTATTGTTTTAGACTTGATGGCTCATACAACAATTCCTGTAACAATGGTGGCATCTTCAATGGTGTAATCCTTTCAGACTTTTATGATGTTCTATTAGGCTTCTCTCTTCCTTAGCGTTGACAATCCTTTCCACAGAGTAATTACCATGTGTAATTACCTTTAAATGTCCTTATGACCCCCCAATCTGGAGGCTGAATTAGAGAAGTTGTGTTTGGGGGCAAGTGGACCACTTCAACACCTTCAATGTTGAATTCACAGGGTTCTGGGTGGCCAGGGGCATTTTCCAATATCAAACAAACTTTAAAAACCTCCTTTACTGGCAAGGTACTTCCAGGAATAGGGAAGTACTTGGGACAAAGCATCAGTGGAACCAATCCATAAAGGGGATTGTCTAGGCCTTCTTTTTCGCATATTTTTCCTTCAAGTCTCAGGGACTAGCAGCTTTATGAGATAGGGGCAGTCCTGATCATATACCCAAGTGCATTTCTACAAAGCAGTAGAGTTAACCAATCCCTTTCTGCCTTAAATCCTGATGTTGGCTTCTCTTCCTTACTAATAAATCTCCTTTGTGGCATTTTTTTTTCCATAATAGAGCACATTTGTCTGCATTAAAAATCTATCTAGGCAGATATCCTTTCTCCTCAATGATTTTCTTAATGGCATCTGGGAACTCATCTTCTGCTTCTTGGTTGGCAAAAGCTGCTTGTCCTGATGTCTTGACATATTTTTAAGCCAAACTTCTTTCTAAAATTATCAAGCCATCCTTTCCTGGCATTAAATTCTCCAGCGTTAGATCTTTCACTCACCTTTGCTTTAAGTCATCATGTATTGACATTGCTTTTTCTTAAATCATATTAGAGTCTACAGATATGCTTTTCTTATAGCAATTTTGCACCCACATAGAAGTTGCATTTTCCAATACAAAATAAAAGGATATTTTTCAAAAAATTCAAGGTTTTTGAGACTGCTGCATAGCTGCAGTGACAGCTTCACACATTTCCTTTTCTTTTTTTTAACAATGATCCTTACTCCAGGTTTATTTATCTTGAAATGGAGGGGCAATCACAGCTGTAGTCCTCAATCTATGGTACATATTAAGCGAGTCAACTTTTTCTTATATTGTCATGACTTTTCTCTGCTTCTTGGGAACACTTCCAGCATCACTAGAGGCACTTTTTATGAGTCCCATGGTGTTATTCAAGGCTTATAGTATGGCACTAAACATGATGAAAAATATGTGAGAACCTCGAGTGATCACTTTTTACTGGAATAGCCAATTTACTGGAAAGACAAACTGTTCATGCAGAGATGATTAGCATCACAGGGCATTTTAAGAGGATACTCGCAATACTTGAGCTCATTGCAATAACAACAGGAGCTGGCTACAAAATAATTACAGTTATATGTACCACAGTTAATTTTATGCAGTTTTCATTTAATACTGCATCTTTATGTTTGTTTACATTTCTGTTGACTATGAGTGGTGCCAGAGTCTGTGTGTGCGTAAGTTTTCATAGATTTTTGTCTTTTTATAATAGCTTTGTGTGAATTTTATGGTAGTAAATGATAACATAGAAAAATATTTAGATATATTTTATGGATTCATGATATATCTAACTTAATTTTTTGATATTTCTAGGCTTTGCAGTTTGTCTATAATTTTTCAAATTATTTCAAATCCCCCCAAAATTTTCTGGTACATTTACTGAAAAAAATTTTGTATAAGTGAACTCTTGCAGTGCAAACTTTTCTTGTTCAAGAGTCAACCGTATGTTCTCTGTTATACAGAAGACACACTGTGAAATCATTAAAATACTATGATATTAGTATTTTAAAGACCTCGGCAGGGGTGGGGAACCTGCAGCCTTCTGATTTCAAAGTTCTTCTTTTATAAGCACCAAAGGAGGCAAGAAAAGCTTCATCTTTCTCTGCTGCACCCCTTTTAATAAAAGGATTTGTTCTGCAAAATTTGGATTCAGTCAAAAGGCCTCACTGAAGGACCTAGAAGGCCACATTTTGCCTTAGGGCCGATGGTTTCTTACCCCTGCGAGAGTTTTCTAAACTTACTGTATTGTTTCAAAAAAATTAATTATAAAAGCAAATATACTTTGTGGAAACACAAAATATTAAACAACTGGTCTTAATTTCTGTTTGATTTAAATCACATTTTACTCTGTGTGTGTATATTTTTGTGTATGTGTGTTACAAGAACACATATATGTGCATGTGTTGAGATTGACCAAAGTGTAAATTTAACAAATACCCCAAGAAGTAATATGCTTTTTAATTCTGTAAACTTGATGATATGTATATGTATATGTATGTATGATATGACAATTTAGCAAATATTAAATCAAGGCATATTTATTTCTAGTAAATCCCATTGAAGTGTCTTTTGACCTTCCGCTTATTAGACGTTATTTCTTGAGTGCTGACTATATGCCAAGCCTGGTATCTGACAATCCCCTAATGATTAGGTGTTGGTATTGTTTCTTTTTTTTCTTTTTTATTTTTTTAAAGTTTTTTTTCCTTTTATGTCAGAATATTATGGGGGTACAACACTTTTGTCATATATATTGCCCATGTACTGCCCGTGTCAGAGCTACAATCGTGGACATCCCCCAAACTGTGCGCCCTGCATCCATTTAGTGAGAGTTTTCCCATCCCCTCCACCCCCCTCCCGCCTGCCCGACCCCTGATGAATATTATTGCCCTGTGTGATGTAAGTGTGTTGATCAGTTAGTACCAATTTGATGGTGAGTACCAGTGGTGCTTGTTTTTCCATTCTTGTGATACTCTGCTTTGAGGAATGGGCTCTAGCTCCATCCAGGATAATACCAGATGTGTTAATTCACCATTGTTTTTTATTGCTGAGTAATACTCTGTGGTATACATATACCACATTTTATTAATCCACTCGTGTATTGATGGGCACCTGGGTGGTTTCCACATCTTTGCAATTGTGAATTGTGCTACTATAAACATTCACGTGCAGATGTCTTTATTATAGAATGTCTTTTTTTCCTTTGGGTAAATACCCAGTAGTTGGATTGCTGTAAATTCTTAAAATACCTAATGTCACCTAAACACACCAAAATAGAGTGATGTAATTACTATTACATTTTCAAAAAAATTTTAAAACTCCTTATATATATTTAAAATTCAGATTGAAAAAAACAATTACAGATGTTATTTATTCCATTAACTAGGAAGTAAGTTAGTTATTGGGCTAGTTATTGTTTCTAATGTATCTCTTTATTAGATAATGCTGAAATTATTGTCTGCGCTCATATACCAATAATAGATATTTATTGGATGGCTAATAATTCTTTGCTCTTCTTTCTCTCTAGCCCAATAACTAACTTAATTACTAGTTAATGGAATAAATAACATCTATAATTGTTTTTTAATATGAATTTTTAATATATATAAGCGGTTTTAAAATTTTTTTTGAAAATGTAATAGTAATTATGTCACTCTATTTTGGTGTGTTTAGGTGATATTAGGTATTTTAAGAATTTTCATAGTAGAGTGTTCTAAATACATGAATAACAAGCTATTTTGAGCAATTTTTAACAAATGCTACCACAAAAGGTTATGTAAAACCAGCCGTCACACATGACAAAAAATATAATCTGAATAGAGTAAAGTATGTGAATGAAGAAATGCAATTCCAGTTATGGGAAAAGATAAGAAGAGTAAGAAATTGTTGAGGAAATTTCAGGCCAGCTTCCCCCTTTAGGTATAACATATAACAACATATAAGGTGCTGAATACATGAGTCTGAACAACATAACTACTACAGTCATGACACCGTGGTTTGGACATTATTGACTAAATTGATCTCAACCTATTTTGGGGGTTTTTCTTGTCTTGGGTAGATACCTAAGATTATCATTGGTGGGTCAATACCAAACAGTTTTCCAAAGTGGTTGTAAAATTTATTCTACCACTAGCAATGTAGAAAAATATTACTTCTTTAATATTCTTGCCAAATACTAACAGTCATTTCATACCAAGAGCAGAAATACCCTTTTGTTAGTTTGATGAGTTTTTTTCCTTTTGAAAAATAAATTAGATGGATGCTAAATTTTTTCAAAAATTTTTCCACACTTATTTTGATGTTCGTATACTTTTTCTCCTTTATTTGCTTATATAGTAAACCATATTGATGCATTTTTGAATGTTAATTCAAATGTTAATGTTAAACCAAACTTATCTGGATTAGCACTATTTAATCATTACCAATTACTCTTTTGAATATATATTGATAAATTCAATTTGCTAATATTCTGTCAAGTTTTTTTTGTTTAAATTCATATGGAATGTTACTTAGCAATTTTATTTTCTTGAAATATCATTGTTCAATATTGGGATTGTGGTCATTCTGGCCTTTAAAAATCAAGTTGGGGGGTGTTCTCCACCTTCTATTTTCTAAGAAGTTTGTATGAGTTTTGTATTTTTAATTTCTTAAATGTTTGATAAAAACACACTGGTGACGCAATCAGAGCATGGTGGGTTTTGTTTTTTTGTTTTTGTTTTTTATAAAAAGGTGATGAATTCAATTTCTTTAACAGACATAAGGGTTTTTTTTTTATTTTACAATTTTTGGTATGTCTGGTTTAATAAGTTGTGTTTTCTAAAATAATTTATCTTATTATTCTAAGTTTTCAAATTTATGGGTAGATCATAATAGTCCCATGAAAATCCTCTCCATTTCTGTAGAATTTGAACCAATTGCTCCCTAGCATTCCAGATACTGGCAATTTATATGATAACTATCTTTGACTTGATTAGTGTTACTAACGGTTTATCAGTTTCATTTCTTTCATAAAACCAAATTTCTGCTTTGTTCCATTTTGGTTTTATTCCATCATTATTTACTTCTACATGTATTCTTGTTATTTTCCAACTTGTATTTGTTTTGGATTTAATTTGTTCTTTTATATTCAGTTAGGAACTTAGATAATTAATTTTATACTTGCTTTGGCCTTGGACTGGGAGAAAAACCATGAACTCCTCTGCTTCTCAGGCCTTTGGACTTGAACTGAATTACACTAGTGCCTTCCTGATTCTGTGACATACAAAAAGCAGATTGTGGGACTTCTTGGCCCCCATAGTTGTGTGATCCAATTTCCATAATAAATCTCCTCTTATATATCTATACATATCCTATTGGTTCTGTTTCTCTGGAGAATTCTAACACTACATTTAAAGCTATAGATTTTCCTCCACAGCTTTTGTTTTATTTCAAAAAATTGCTGTTTTTTCTTCCATTTCATTTTGAAGTATATTTATTTCTTCCACATCTTTAATAATCCATTGGTTAATTAGAATCGTCTTGGTTATTTTTCAATATTTGGAAATTTAACAGAATTATTATTATTATTATTATTGATTTCTAATTTAATTCCATTGTCACCAGAGAAAATATGCATCATTTGAATCAATTAAAATTTATTCAGACATGTTTTGTAGGCAACCATACATTCTAGCATAGTGAATACTCCATGTTTGCATGAAAGTAATGTGCATTCTGTAGTTGAGTGTAGTAATGCCAATTATGACAATTTTCCTAATGGTGGTTTTCTAATATTCTATATCCTTACTTATTTTTCCCCGCTACTTTTTCTATCAGTTACATTAAAATCACTAATCGTTTGTGGAATTTTCTGTTTCTCCATTTACTTCTGAATATTTTTCCTTCATGTATTTTGAAGCTCCATTATGAGGTACATACATGCTTAGGGTTTTATGGCCTCTGCTTGAATTGCTTGTCATTATTTCTCTGTTTCTCTACTAATGCTGTCATAAATTCTATTTTTCTAATATTACTATAACCCACATCCTTTTGTGCGTGCTTAATTGTGTACGCTGTATCATTTGCTACCTTTTATTTTAATCTGTCTGTACCTTTACATTAAAAAGATGTTTCTCTTAAACAACTAGCTTGATCTTACTTTTTATACCCAGTCTGATAATCTGTCTCATAATTGAATAGTTTAAATTTTTTACAATCAATTAAATATTAATACTCTCAATAATGATTTGGGAATGTTATTTAAACTTTATGCTTCAGTAGCCTCACAGGTAAAATGAATATAATAACCTCAAACTAATGGGGTTTAAAGATGAATTACATGAGACAAATTATGTGAAGTGCATAAATTCATGTGAAGTGCTTAGCATATAGTAAGGATTTACTAATCATTATTATTATTATTTTAAATTTTACTGCATAGACTCAGGACAGTACTATGCCACAACCTTAAGTGTTCTGGTTACCATATTTTAATTTTCATTTGTCCTAATATGATATTTTGCTTGTTATTGTGTGCAAGATGAGTTTCACACAGAGAAAGGTAGTGGCTCAAAGTCACCAGGTTAGTCACTACTGAAACAGAGGGTACGGAAACCAGCCCTTTATGTTTCAGATTATCCCATTAAGCTACAACAAACATATTTAGTTAGGAAAACTAAGTTTTTAGAATTAAAAAAAATACAATTATACAGATATATATTTCCATGTATAGGAAAATATTGAAAGTAATCTATTTAAATATTTTGTCAAAGTACAGATTATTAAAACTATATATAGTACAATCTAAAATGGAGAGCATGTTCTGCCATCAACAGGGAAACTGAAATTTAAATATGTATGCTTCATGAACTTTTAAACTCTAATATATTTTTATTTAAATAAAATTTACATTTATGCAAACTTCTACATGCAATACCTGGTTGCATAAATGGGCTCATCAACACATTGTCTTGACTCAAAGAATGATGGAAATGCCAAGCACAAATTCAGTACAGCAACAATTTTACTCTTCCTTTATTTCTATATATTTTTTCTATTTTATTTTGCTTTCTCTCTTTATTTAATTCTTGTTATTCTTCTTTCCTTTAGTTTTTTAATTGTTAAGATATTTCAATTTATTTTGTCTAAGTTATTTCCATGCTTTCTTAACTTATATGAATTGTAAAAATGTATAAAAATAATTTGTTATATAGAAAATAGCATCCATTACACATGGCATTACGTCATAATAACTCAAAAAGCCAAGGCGTATTCTCACATTATATCTCTGCCAAATTGGTTTCCATGCTGGTAAATGGAAGAATGATTGATCTGCTGCTGCCTAAAAATCTACACCCATTTTTTGTCCTAAGGGTGACAATATGTCTCCATAGCAAACTTAAATTGCTAATAAAATAATACAGAAACTAGAATAAAAAGAACTCTGATGAGAATGATTTTATTTGACAAGAAATCAAACAAACTGCTACGGAAGAGAGAATCAAAATAACAGATGAATCTTAAAATGCAAAGGCATTATCCATGCAAAATATGTTGAAGGAGGGCCAAGTAGCAGCCGGACCTGCACAGTGGCAGAAAAGACGCTCATGTCTGGAGAGTGCAATACAAGACTATTTTACTGCACTTATCAAGTAATGACAGTCTTGAATTCCCAGACACACACTGTAAGTGCAGAGATGATGTCTGAAAGGACATCAGAACTGAGAACACAGAGCCAGAGATTGGAGCAAATGACCGATTTGATGAGGTCTTCCCCGCCGACAATAGGTGCATAAATGGTGATGTTGTGATGATGATAATATCTCCTTTGGAAGCACCACATCCTGAGATCTAAGAGCTTGCTGGAATTGCAAGGAGCCAATTCATACAATTTATAGGCCTTTTTTCCATAAGGTAAATGTGGAATTTTCAAAGTAGACTTTTTCCTAGAAATATATAAGCTTGGAAGAAGAATAAAAAAGGCAATTGAGAAAATCACCACTAGAAAAAAATGAGTATTTATTTCCTATCTTTTCTGAAATACATTTTTATTTTTATTTTTTAATTATTATGGGTACATAAGAGTTGTATATCTTTATAGGATACATGTGATGCTTTGATACTGGCATATGATGTGAATTAATCAAATCAGGGTAACTGGGGGATCCATCCCCTCCCGCACGTATCATTTCTTTGTGTTAGGATCATTCCAGTTCCAATCTTTTAGTGAAAGTACACCCTACCTTATTAGTCATTATAGTCACTTTGTTGTACTATCAAATATGTTTATTCTAACTGTCAAACTATGTTTTTGTTCCATCAACCATCCCCACTTTATCCCCCTTCCCCACTACCCTTCCCAGCCTCTGACAACGGTCATTATACTCCGTCTCCATGAGATCAATTATTTTTAATATTTAGCTCCCACATATGAGTGAGAACATGCCATATTTGTCTTTCTGTGCTTGGCTTATTTCACTTAACATAATGTTCTCCAGTTCCATCCCAATTCCCTTGGTCTACATGTCTGTTTTTACGCCAGTGCCATGCTCTTTTGGTTACTACAGTTCTGTAGTATAATTTGAAGTCAAGTAATGTGAATCCTCCGGTTTTGTTCTTTTTGCTTAAGAGGGCTCTGGCTTCTATTTCTGTGATGAATGTCATTGGTACTAAAATTTATTTTTAAATTTATCTACTTTAACAAACTTATAAAATACATAGGGAAATCTTCATTATCAAATCATATCTATACAGTATCTACTAGTATCATCTTCGCCAAGCAAGGAGTAAGAGAGTTTCTGTAAGAAGTTGAATACTAAAAATGGGAAATGTAGCAGTAAAATTCTATTTATGGGCTCCCTTTGTATCTCTTCTCCCATCTAGTATTTCAGCAAATGCTTAAATCTAATTTTTTAAAAACCTGACTTTTGAGGATCCTAATTAATCTCAACTTTTTGTGATTACACAAATATATAAAGAAGCATGCATCTACCAATATTTATACATTTATTACTATGTAGAATATGAACATGCACTTTTACCTAAATATATTTGGACATTATAAAATATATACAAAAATATAAATTTTAAAAAGATTAAATAAAAGTTCAAACATTTTTCCTACAACTATTTGTATTTTTTTGTACTCTGGCTGAGTTCCGTAAATCCCAATTTGGAGACCACTATCTACCATTTATTGGGTTTAAGAAGGAAACAATCAAAGATGACATAGAAGAGGCTTTACAGAATGTTAGCATTTGCTGAACAAGGGTCTGTAAAAATAATTATCTCTGTGTGACTAAGGTGGTGTTCACCACACATATACCAGGGCTTGGTTTTCCCATATACCCCAACACTGCCTTTCAGCAGGTCAAAATACCACCCTATTTTCTGTTATAATGCTGTGGAAAAAGAGGAGGCTTAATAATGTCCTGGGACTTTTAATGGGAGTGAAGGATGTACATAGACAAAATTCAGGTGATACATAACAAAAACATTACTGCCCAAGTAGGCACCTCCTGATGGATAACATAGAGGGAAACTCAGGGAAGATCTTTTTACCACATGAAGGGATTAGAGCTGATGCTTCTTCTTACCCTGTTGATCTTGAGTGTTCTTTTGAATGGTAAGAATATTTTTTAACTATTAACTCTGCTTCCAGTCTGGTTCTCCTCTAAGTCACTCCCCAGTGGAATCAGAAAAAAAGGCTCAGCATTTAGTAGATACTAACCATCATCTACCCTCCCCAAGTTATCTTCTTCATTTACATACATTCCAGGCCCAGATGTCCTTGAAAGTTAAGTCTATTTCTATTTATTCTCACTCCAACCGAATAATGTATTCTAGACTTCCCACTTTAAACACATAATGCACTTCCTTTATTCTCCTTCCAATTCTGTTGTTAAATTATAAACTGAGCTCATTTTAATCAAAAACTAAAAGTTCCTTTTTTTTTGTTTTTACTCTTTCAATGTAACTGTTTTTGTACTATTTCCAATGCAACAATTCTAATTTTTCAGGCACTATTACCTTTAAACCAGTTCTCTAATACAGATCATAAAATTTTGGGATATGAGCTCTTCTATCACAAATCTAAAATAAGTTTAACATCAGAAATTATTTAAACAATGATGTGGCCTAAATGGTTTACAGAAACAATCTACACACTGTTAAAGGGATTAGTTTATATAAGGATCTTTTCCCAGGGCATACACAAAGAATTTATAGCATTCAATCTAAAACAAATGGTTGATATTTTAAAGAGGAAAGATAAGTATGTATATAAAATCAGAGGACTTTAATAGATACAGTCTCTGAAAATAAAATAATGATGTAATATAAACAAATTAAAAATTTTTGTCAACTTTAAACAAATAGATTTTCGAAGTCAAAATTAAAAAGTAAATCAGACTCCCATAGAGGAATAAAACATTGCTTTAAGTGAGAATTTCAAAATATTTTCAGCAAAAAAAAAAGGGAGCAGGATACAAAGGTTTTAGTATAAAATATTTTTGAATAGTGTTTTGTAAATTTATTCTTTCTTGAAACTTTGTGAACTGTGCCTATTTAAACCACCGATGTTTGTTTTTACATATGCGCTCAACCTGAGCACATATTTATTTTGAGTTCAGTGGACTATTGTTTAATATCTTAGGTAGAGAGCTTATATGTGACTTGGTTTAAGTTCCATCAAGCAAATGCAGATACAGGAAGAAAAGTTGAAGAAAATGATCAATGGTGACTCTGTAAAAGGTTCCTTCAAATTTATTACTCATTTAAATTGTGATTTAGTTGCTTTTAAAAAGAAAGGTATCTACTTATTCTCCATTGAAGTGGTGGCACATTTGTTGCCTTAAAGGAACATAGGCAAACTGAAGATGGCTGACAAGAGGCACCAGCTGCCAGATCGTCTCAGAAAGAAGGAAAAGTTTTAGATGAAACAAACAAACAAAGATCATGTGTAATTTTAAGGGAAAAGTGCCAGAACCTGCCAGAGATTCCATGGGAAGAAGTTGCAGAACAAAACTAGAAGGAGCAAGATATCTGCTGAGATCAAGCCCCAAGAGGCTTGGAGTCCAGTGAAAACGGTGGGTGGAGAGGTTTGTTTCTGCCTCCCTCACAACTCTGGCAGTCACCAGGCTCCCGAGCTGCTGGAGAGCTTTTCTACCCTTATGAGCCCAAAAGCTGCTGTCACCAGTGAACTAGAAACTTCTTGAGGACAAAGCACCAGGCTGCCAGCCCCTGTGGAGCTGCTTCCCATCACAACAGACCTGAGCTGAGATGGCAGGTACCTTACTGCTTCTCCACCCACCTTGCATCTTTGTCCTCCCCAGGGGGCTTCAACCCCTCAGTTGTCATCACTCTTGTTTTCACACAATTTCCTAACTTTGGCCCAGCCTATGGGAGCCACAGGGGGCCAGTGGGTCCCAAGGGATCTGCATGACCCTAGAGCCTGGACATTCCAGGTGGGCTACCTTCAGGAGAGAGGGACAGACACAACCAGACTGCTAGCTTTCCTCCATCCAGACTCTTTTCCTCCCCTTCACCTCCTGCACCCATGGCAGCTGAAAGAGAAGATTGAGCCAGGGCTCTCAGGAGGGGCTGCTTCCCCTTTGTTGGTGCATTCACCACACCAAGGCTTCCACAAAGAGTGGGGCTGAAAC
Source organism: Daubentonia madagascariensis (assembly GCA_023783475.1). Classification (NCBI taxonomy): domain Eukaryota; kingdom Metazoa; phylum Chordata; class Mammalia; order Primates; family Daubentoniidae; genus Daubentonia; species Daubentonia madagascariensis. Next base: position 34,116,824 of record JAKFHU010002140.1, on the reverse strand, counting down.
CTATTCTCTTAAAGATCTGTAGTAGACTAAGGGTGCTCAGACTGTGAGCTCCCTGCTTACAAGCCCTCTCTGGTGCTGCTGGCCTGGCTGCTCTGTCAGATCAGGACACACCCTGAAGCAGAGGGAAATCAAACCTGCTTGAGCCCCCCTTAGGCAACTCAGGACCAGCACGCTTCTCCCTGGCACAGTCAGGAATTGATCTTCGGGGACACAGGGATGGGACTGCAGTCCAGATCCTGTACCCTCGGACCTGATCATGTTAGCTTGGGGGCACAGAGGGGAGATTTGTGAACTAATCTGAGGAGGCAAGGGAGCCTGTGTGGGCAGAACTGAAAAGAGAGCACAGTGTGGGTCCCAGCCACAGTGCACTTATGGACCACCCCTCCCCCAACAGGAAGGCCATACTCTTGGCCCAGAGCGGGATTCTAGATAGGGACGCTCCCAGCCCACGGTGTCACTGCTGGGCAGCTCAGCTAGTTTGAGCTCCTACCTGGTGGCAGATGCCAGAGAGAGACTGCAGAGCAGGGAAGGGGAGAGAGAGCAAAATCCACTCCAGACAGCCAGGTTGTAAATCTCAGATAGCCACTTTCCCACAAGCAGACTTTCTGGCTGGGTGTGGCCACCTCAGACCTTCCCTGGAGACTTTCCTCAGAAGTCTGGAGCAGACCCTTGATCCCTGGGGGAACAGCTACCTTACCAGCTTTTCTGGAACCTGAGGGCAGGCTCACCCAACCCAGCTTTGCCCAGCCTCACTCCCCCACCCACCTCTGCTGTGGCAGAAAATAAGGGCTCACTTGGAAGTTCCAGAGCCCCACCCACCACCTGGGACATTCAAATGCTTCTCCTGAGGGGATAAAGCTGGTCACAAGTCCCAAAAACAACACAGCAGTTTGTTTTTCTGGCAAGTGCCACCTACTGATAGGGAGGTCAATTTGCACAGCCCTTTACAACAGTCACTGACTCAATCATACAGGGTGTGGTTGATTCTTACCCACAAGTACAACCTACTGTCTCAGATATTAATCTGGGAGTGCCAGTACAATTCACACTGTTAAGCATACCACAGTGTATGCTTAAGAGGGCTGGGGAAAGAGAAAGGATTTCAAAGACCTCCATCCTTCCTCATCGAGGAGAAACAGGGAATCTGCCCACATACACAGCTCACCACTGCTACAGCCTACAAACAACTAGCAACTGAGAAAACCACCACACTAAGGATATCTACAACCCAGGCATCCATCCAGAACCTAGACCACCATCAAAGCACCCACAAGCAAAGCCAAAGCTTCTTACCCAACAAATGCTACAGAAACATGTTTACAAGTGAGAGGGGAAAAAGCCCCACCTAAGCAAAAGAAAATCCAAAAATAAGAAGTGACAGGTGCTCCAAATGAGAAGGAATCAGTGAAAGAATTCTGGAAGTATAAAAAATTAGAGCCAAAGGATATCCCCAAAGGGGAGCACCAGCTCTCTAGCAATGGATACCAACCAAAATGAAAATATTGAAATGACAGATAAAGAATTCCAAATCTGGATTGTAAGGAAGCTCAATAAAATCCAATAGAAAATGGAAAACCAACTCAAAGACACCAGAAAAACAATTCAGAAAATTAATGAAAAATTCACTAAAGAGATCAACATATTAAAAAGAAACCAAATAGAACTTCTGGAAATGAAAATTCATTTACAGAAATACAAAACACAGAGGAAAGTTTTAAGAATAGACTAGACCAGGCAGAAGAAAGAATCTCAGAGCTTGAAGACAACTCTTTCAAATTAACACAGTCAGTCAAAAATAAAGAATGATGACTTAAGAGGAATGAAAAAGGCTACAAGAAATATGGGATTATGTAAAATGGCCAAATATGAAAATTATAGGCATCCCTGAGTGTGAAGGAGAAAATGCACAAAGGCTGGAAAACACATTTGTGGGAATGATTAAAGAAAACTTCCCTGGTCTTACTAGCGATTTAGACAGCCAGGTACAAGAAGCTCAACAAACACCTGGGAGATTCATTGCAGAGTGGCAATCACCAAGACACATAGTCATTAAACTGGCCAAAATCTACACGAAGGAGGAACTCCTGCAAGCCATGAGGCAAAAGTATCAAGTAATTTACAAAGGAAAACCCATCAGGCTAACTGCAGACTTTGTAATGGAGACCTTACAAGCTAGAAGGAATCAGGGCCCTATCTTCAGTTTTCTTAAACAGAACAAATGCTAGCCTAGAATTTTTTATCCTGCAAAACTAAGTTTCATATGTGAAAGAGAAATAAAGACTTTTTCAGACAAGCAAAGACTGAGGGAATTTATCAAGACCAGACCTGCCCAGCAGGAAATACTCAGAACTGCATGATGCATGGATCAGCACAACAGACACCAACCAGTGTAAAACCACCAAATAGCTAATGCTCAGAGCTTATATAAAACAGTAGCACAAGAGGTAAAACAAAGCAATAAAGTATACCCAACAGGATGAACAGAAAAGGATCCCACATATCACTTCTACCAATCAATGGGAATGGACTGAATGTCCTACCCAAGAGACATAGGCTGGATGAATAGATGAAAAAATACAACCAATTCTCCAGAGAACATATCTAACTGACAGGGACTCATACAGACTCAAGATGACAGCATGAATAAAAATACTCTGTGCAAACAGAAACCAAAAGAAAGCAGGTGTAGCCATTGACATATCGGATAAAATTGACTTTAAATCAACAATAGTAAAGAAAGACAAAGTTGGTCATATATAATAGTAAAGGGAGCAATTCAACAAGAAGGTATAACAATCATAAATATTTAGGCACCTAACACAGGAGCACCCAGATTCATAAAACAAACCTTAGTAGATGAAAGCAAAGAAATAAACAGCAGCATAATACTTGCTAGGGACTTCAACATGCCACTAACAGAACTGGACATCCAAACAGAAAATAAATAAAGAAACACTGAGCTTAAACAAGACTCTAGAACAAATGGGCCTAACAGAAATTTACAGAACATTTCACCCAAAAACTACTGAATATACTTTCTTCTCATCGGTACATGGAACATTCTCCAAGATTGATCATATCTTAGGCCACAAAACATGTTGTGACAAATTCAAAAAATAGAAATCACACAACTTACCTTCTCAGACCACAGAGGAATGAAACTTGAAATCAGCTCCAAAAGAAACACTCAATTCTACACAATGTCATGGCAATTAAACAATCTGATATTGAATGATTATTGGGTCAAAGATGAAAGTAAGATGGAAACCAAAAGATTCCCAAAACTGAATGACACAAGCTACCAAAATCTATGGGATTCACCAAAAGCAGTCTGAAGGGGAAAATTCATAGTCTTAAATGTCTATATCAAAAGGACAGAAAGATTGCAAATTAACAACATAATGATGCATCTCAGGGAACTAGAATAGGAAGAGCACATCACACCCAAAGCTAGCAGAAGAAAATAAATCACTAAGGTCAGAGCAGAACTAAGTGAAATGGAAAACAAACAAAAAAATTACAAAGGGTCAGTGAATCAAAAAGTTGGTTCTTTGAAAAGATAAACAAAATTGATAAAACTCTTGCTAGATTAACCAGGAATAGAAAAGAAGGGCCCAAATAAGCTCAATCATAGATTAAAAAGGAGATATTACAAGTGATACCACAGAAATAAAAAATATCATCTGTGAATACTATGAAAATCTCTATGGATATAAAACTCGAAAACATAGAGGAAATGGACAAATTCCTGGAAACTCACAACTTCCCAAGACTCAATCAGGAAAAAACAAAACTCCCTAACAGACCAATAATGAGCATTGAGATTGAAACAGTAATAAAAAATATTTCCAAAAAAAAAAAAAAAGCCCAGATGAGACAGATTCACAGTCGAATTTTATCAGACCTACAAAGAACTGGTACCCATACTCCATATATTCCATAATATCTAGAAGGAGGGAATCCTCCCCACCTCATTCTAGGAAGCTAGTATCACCTTGATACCAAAGCCAGGAAAGAACACAACAACAAAAAAAGAAAACTACAGACCAATATTCCTTCTGAATATAGATGCAAAAATCCTCAATAAAATACTAGCAAACAGATTTAAACAGCGCATCAAAAAAATAATCCACCATGACCAAGTGGGATTCATCCCTGGGATGTGGGGATGTTTCAATGTAAATTACTCAATAAATGTGATTCACCTCATAAAGAGAAGCTAAAACAAAGACCCCATGATTATCTCAATAGATGCACAAAAAGCATTTGACAAAATTCAGCATCCTTTTATAATAAAAATCCTCAACACACTAGGCATAGAAGTAACATTCTCAAAATTATAAAAGCCATATATGACAAACCCACAGCCAATGTTATATTGAATGGAGAAAAGAACTGGAGCAATACAAGGGGAGCCCACTGTCACCATGTTTATTCAACATAATGCTGGAAGTCCTACCCAGAGCAATCAGGCAACAGAATGAAATAGAGGGTATCCAAATTGGGAAAGAGGAGGTCAAACTATGGCTTTTTGCTGATAATATGATCTTATTTCTAGAAAACCCCAAAGACTCCACCAAGAGACTCCTGGAATTGATAAATAAATTCAGCAAAGCATCAGGCTAAAAAATTGATGTACACAAATCAGTAGCATTCCTATACACCAGTAATAGTCAAGCTGAGGGTCAAAGCAAATATTCCACGCCATTCACAATCATTACAAATAAAATAGAATACCTAGGAATATACTTAACAAAGCAGGTGAAAGATCTCTACAAAGAGAACTATGAAACACTGAGGAAAGAAACTGCAAAAGACACAAACAAATGGAAAAACATATGCTCATGGAACAATAGAATCAACATTGCTAAAATGTCTATACTACACAGAGTGATTTACATATTCAATGCAATCCCCATCAAAATACCAACATCATATTTCACAGATCTAGAAAAAATAATTCTACACTTTGTTTGGAAGTAGAAAAGAGCCTGAGTAGCCAAAGCAATCTTAAGGAAGAAGAACAAATCTGGAGGCAACACAATACCAGACTTCAAAGTATACTACAAGGCTATAGTAACCAAACAACATGGTATTGGCACAAAAATAGAGACATAGATCAATGTACCAGAACAGAGAACCCAGATATAAAGCCATCCACATATTGCCATCTGATCTTTGACAAATCAGACAACAATATACACTGAGGAAAAGAGCCCAATTCAATAAATGGTGCTGGGAAAATTGGATAGCCACATGCAGAAGAATGACACGGGATCCATATCTCTCACCACTCACAAAAATTAACTCAAGATTGATAAAAGACTTAAATGTAAGGAATGAAACCATAAGAATTCTAGAAGAAAATGTAGTAGAAACTCTTCTAGATATTGGCCTACATAAAGAATTTATGGCTAAGACCCCAGTGGCAATTACAGCAACAACAAAAATAAATAAATGGGGCTTGATTACACTAAAAACCTTCTCCTCAGCTAAAGAAATAATGAACAGAACAAAATACAACCTGCAGAATGGGAGAAAATATTCACAATCTATACATCTGATAAAAGGCTAATAACCACAATCTACAAAGAACTCAAGCAAATTCACAAGAAAAAAAAACACATTAAAAAGTGGGAAAAACATGAACAGACGTTTTTCAAAGAAGATAGACAAATGGCCAATAAACATGAAAAAATGCTCAATGTCATTAATCACCAGGGAAATGCAAATTAAAACTACAATGAGATATCACCTTACCTCAGTTAGAATGGCATTTATTAAAAAGTCCAAAACAACAGATGTTGGTGTGGATGCAGAGAGAAAGGAACACTTATACACTGTTGGCGGAACTGCAAATTAGTACGACCTCTATGGAAAATAGTATGGAGATTCCTCAAAGAAATAAAAGTAGACCTACTGTTCTATTCAATAATCCCACTACTGGGTATTTACCCAAAGGAAAAGAAGTCATTTTACCAAAATGACACCTGAACTCGAATATTTATTGTAGCACAATTTACAATTGCAAAGATGTGGAATCAACCCAAGTGCCCATCAATTCATGAGTGTATTAACAAATGTGGTATATGTGTACCATGGAGTACTACTCAGCCATAAAAAGGATGAATTAATGCCTTTTGTGACAATTTGGATTGCACTGGAGACCATTATCCTATGTAAAGTATCTGAAGAATGAAACACAATTGCCACATGTACTTGCTATTAAATTGGAACTAACTGATGAGCACAGATGTGCACAGTGTGAAGGAAAACACAGTGGAAATCAAGCAGGGAGTAGGGGAGAATAGGTGATATGCAAAAACCTACCTAACAGGTACAATGAACACTATCTTGGTGATGGGCAGACTTATAGCCCTGACTCAAGCATTTCAAAAGTGATTCATGTAACCAAAAACATTTGTCTCCCTGTAATATTTTGAAATAAATTTTTTAAAAAGTTATATATACAAACCAGGTGTGGTTCCCGCTCAACATTCCACTTGTACATACTATCATTTCTGATATTCATTTACAAATAAAGACAGGATTTTTTTGTGAAGTCCTCCATTTATTATGTATTATTGTCAATTAAATGTATGTTTTATGGAAGAAAATGGGAAGTCACAGGTATTGCAATTACTGACAGTTATTTTATTAATTTTATTCCTTCTGCCTGAAGGTCTTCCCCTTCACCCATCAATTATTGCAGTAGTTTCCTTCTTCCGTTTCTTTAAGACTTCTGTTCAAATGTCATGTTGTGATTGATGCCTTTCCTGACCTCTCGCTCAAAATAGCAAACCTACGTATATGATGTTGTGTTCCGACAAGGTGTCTCTTTTCTGTGGTTTTGTTGATCAGAACTCATCATTTCCAAGTAGATTCTAACCTCCATGGTGCCAGAAATCTTGCATCAAACACTTTAGTCTTAAACTCTTTCCAAGTTGGTTTTAGCTGATTTCACCACTTCTGTGAACCTTGCCCCACACCAGGGATAAAGCGTGGGTGGGTGGGAGATGCCAGCTGTGACTCCTCAGGAAATCCCTGAGTTTTTGTTTACTGTGGATGACTATAGCCCCAAGTACACCCACGTTATGTGTTTATTGGGGTTGATCAATTTGAGGTCCTATTCTCCCTTCCACTTGATACAAATAAATATCTCTTAGGCCAAGATGATGCATGGACACATTCTGTTACCCAAACCCATCTTTCCAATTCCTATAATGTAAATAGAAGTAAACCAAGTTTACACATATTTGTATAGGCTGACCGATGGATATTCACAATTGTATTACCGGAAAAGAGACCCAACATAACGTCTCAACATAAGAAATAATTCTATGGTGGTTTTTTTCCTTATATTGCTTCTCCCACTGCTTTTCTTCCTTTCTTTTATAAAGACTTTACGTAAATTTGAAAAGAAAATACATTTATCAGCAGCCACATTTGAAGAAGGAAAGAGCATTCTCCCTGCCAAAACTGTCAGGGAAGCATTCCATATGACATGAATTTTGAACATCATTTTGAAAGAGCTAAGTATTAGAAGGAGAATTTGAAGTCAAATCTTCAAACACTACTATATTTCATCCTGAGCTTACCAAGTAAGACAATAATATGTGCTGACCAATGAGTCTGGAATGTTACTTAGACAGAAAAACTTGCCTTTGGATCTCAGTAATGATGACTATCCAGTCTGACATGTCAGCTGTTTAGTTTTGTGATTGGTCTCACGTTTATTGAAAATTTTATCTTGCATAGATAAACTAGAATGTTTTCTGAAAAGAACATTCTGATGTCTGCTTTAGTGTTTTATATTCAAAACAAACTGACTAAATTATTTTAAGCCATCTCATCTACTGCACATGTAAAATCACCTGTAATCCTCTATGAAGTTCACAGTTCCAGATACCTACATCTGTGCTCTTGTTTATATTTACAGCTCTGTCAAATGTAACTTGCATATATACCACAATATCATTTGAGTTGATAATGACCTTGTTTGAATTATTTTTGCAAGGATGAAGGTTACAAAATTGTAACAACTCTGAGCTTGTTGAAGCTTGCATATCTCAAAGTATCCTAAATAGCTCTCTTCATTTACCAAAAAAGTACATGTTATAACACTTTGCAAAAGTTAAAAATAACTTTAATAATATGGCCATAAGTTTAGAGAAGAAAGCAACTCTGACCCAGGAAGAATGCCTTCATGTGATAAGAGGGTGGATCCTTGAGAGTGAATGGGCCTTTCCAGCCGCTGAGAGAGTCTGCTTCTCACTGTCTTGGAAGATCATCACGCCACACACAGGGCTGGTCCACTGGGCCTCTGCAAGTCACAGAGAGACATCAGGAAGCCCTGTCTACTTACGTGTATTGTTAAATCTTGGATATATGCCTTGCATTCCAGTTTGTTTGTTTGATAATGAATGAGGAGAAAACACCCTGAAAACAGGTCCAGCTGGCCATTTGCCTCAATTTTCAGAACTGGACTAGCCACACTCACTCTCAAAGCCAGTACCAAAATGGTGGCAATGACTCTTTTTTCTCATTGTGTGAAAGTCTATGTTAAATAAGATACTATATGTTGTGAGCTTTATCCAGCCCTTAAATACCACTAATAAATACCAATTGCTCTTGTTGTTACTATTATTAAAATAAATTCAACAAAATATTATAGTGATTTTTTTCTGTATGTCAAAAATTTGTAAGTAAGGGAATATGGATACCCTTTTTTATATATGTTAGTGATGGATTTGTGGTAAGTTTTCCAATCTTCTAAATAGTACTATTAATAGAAAACACAATTAAAAAATAACCTCAATTTTCTCTTAGAATTTAAGTAGTAAATACGGAGATGGTTATGTTTCATTGCTCTGAAATATAAAATTTAATTAATTTAATCTGAGTGAGAAATTTGAATAAATTCAAATTACTGGGACCTATTTTTTGCAAAATACTTTCATAGGAATGGTGACAAATTAAAAAATGTCAAAGAATTAGTACCACCATTGAAGGGGCTCTTGTTTTAGTAATAAAAATACCAACAGAAAGCAAGAAGAACATATTTTTGTTACTTTGAGGTAAAGCTAACAGCTACCTCTTAACTTATAGTGATATCTTCCTTCTCAATAGCTTTTGAGAACATTTTCTAAAATCATGGGGCTGAAAATTAATATAAAATAGTCTCAATCCAATGTCAAGCTAGGTGACTTTCTCTCACTTCCCTTCCTGTTTGTAAAATTTTCTATCATTCTAATCTTGCTCTCTCTCTCTCTTTTCTGATTTCTGTCAAGGTTTAGATTTAAAATTACACTCTGTGGTTATGCATCAGTAGATTTAAAATTGCTAAATTCATATGTTATGATTTCACATGGTCAGTCCTTGATGGGAGATTAGTTTATCCTCCATTACCTTCAAAGTGAACTTTGACTAAAGTATTCCTCATATAAAATCCAACGTAAAACCACAGACTTTCCCATTATTTTAAAGAACTTAACACTCTTATCTTTCTCTTTTAGCTACTGTTAGTGTTTAAATGACCTCAATTCTATGGTCATAAAGACACTGCCTTCAAAAGAGAAAGAACTTTATATTTTCTTTTCTTACTAAAATTGGAGTCATTTGAACCACTTTGAAATGGGTTTAATAGTATTACCTGTCAATTTCCACTTGATTTTTGAGGTTATTGTACAAAGTAAATTCATCTGATTCAAATTGTTTAAAACTTCTTGAATTGGAGCTAGCTTAACCTCAAAAGTTAATACACCCTAAAATGTTCTAAAAAGTTTTGTTTTCTATTTTAATGTCACAACTATAAAGCATGGCCTTTCAGAAAAAAAAATTGAAATCTCTCTTTAAAATTTACAAATTGAGAAAAATTTGCTATTATATTAACATCTATTGAAAACCATTGATTTTGTCTAGGTAATATCTATCTGAAAGCAAAATTTGCTCAAAGGTAGACAAAGAAATTTGCAAGTGTTAATAACTACTATTAGACTATAACCACCAAAAAAGAGCTAACATTCTTGTATATGTAAATTACAAATAGCTACATAAAATACATATAGCATATAAGCTTTTATAAAGTTAGTGTTTATCTTTTTGCAAATATCAACTTATTATCAGGAGCATAAATTATGTAAAATATATCAAATAGCATTCTTCCCATTTTATCAGTTAATAAAAGGTAGAACAGAAAGTGTAAAGAGATCACCCAAGGTCATGGTTTTGTGTAGAGTTGGAACCAGAGACTAAGTTTTAGTCTTGCTGTATAATTCCACGTGTAATTAGGTGCTTAATCATGATGTGCTTTTTGTTGACGTTTCCCAGGCTGGTGCCCTTTCTACTAGACAAGCATATCTCAATATAGTATTCACTGTATGATACAAAAAATCCTTCACCAGTCTGATGGATTACATCAGTAGCCAAACCCGTACCATATCTTCTAAATCAGACTCCTAAGAGGTGTCTTTAAAATCAACTTACCGAAATATTTATATCCAATCAGTAATAGCAGGATACTTGTTTTACCTTTCAAGATTTAGTTAGAGTACTATATTTTATTAATATAATCACTGTTTTAACAAAAACACAGGATCTGTAGGATAAGATTCAGAAAGAGAGTCTGCTCTTCGGGCATTGCTGTGGTTTGAATGTGTCTCCCAAATTTCACGTATTAGAAACATAATCCTCAAAGCAACAGTGTTGGAAGAGGTGATTAATGTTATCAAGAGAGCAGGCTTGTTATAAAAGCTAGCTCTATCCCTTCTTACAAGCATCCTCTCCTGCTCTTCTACCTTCTGCTGTCAGGTGATGCAGCAAGATGGCCCTCACCAGATGTGGGCCATACATTTTGGACTTCCCAGCAAACTATAAGAAATAAATTTATTTTCTTTATAAATTATTTAGTCTGTGGTATTCTGTTATAGCAACACAAGACAGCCAATTCTGATAATTTTTTATATGGATGCCATGTATTTTATTTCATTGCAACCATTTTCAGAATATTTCCCCATAGATAAAAACTATACAGTTTTAATAACAAGGACCTTCATGATGGGTAATCTGGTAGCAGTGAATTTGCAAGCTGATACTGAAATCAAGATGAAAAGTGCTAATTACTGTCACTGCTGAAGATGTTAGTTTGTGTTGAAACTTGAGGGATGCAAGGCTAATTTTTGCAGAAATATGCAACTGTGATTCCATTTTTCCATACCATTCTATCTTCTTGTATATGGCACATTTTAGGCATAAACTGTTTGTGCCACTACTGCCGTTGCCTACAAAATATTATTTTTGTCATACTCTGTATTTGATGTTGGAAAGAACTATGCACAACAGTAGATATTTAGTAATACCTAATATGAACTTCCTGCCCTCAATTTATTGTGGGTGTCTCAGAAAATTAATTTAACAAGACAGATGTGAGAAATATGCCCATATAAGGAAAGGTGCCACATAAGCACACAATACCAGGATTTCTTATTAATCTGTATGTGTCAGTTATAAGCTTTAATATGCTATAGACCTTGGAGAATAAGCTGCTCACTGGTGAGTTTGGGATACATTGGATATAAAATACTACAGAGGATAATTTTAAAGTAACAATTTATTTGAAAAGAGAAGGAAAACCCAGGCTGTGTAGATCCAGAGTAGCAAGACAAACATTTTAAAATAATTGGAGAAAAAGGATGGGCAGAGAATGAATTGTTGGAAACCCAAGATACAACTATGAGAATGGGAGACTCAACAGAAAAAAGAAACAGCAAATAAATTATAAATCCTAATATCTATGGGCTAAGCCAGGGAGATCTTGGCTTTGTTAGAAACTTTAGTGTTTATAGAAAAAGCAATTTTAAGCAGGAATTTGAGAAGTCAACTGGAGTTCAGGAAGTTAAGATAATTGATTTATTTGAGAACTTGATTGAGATCACAGAAGAATGAGGTAAATTGTAAAAATGGACTAAATCTAAAAATATAAAACAAAGGAATGAAATGACCAGAGACTGGAAACCCAGGAGCTCACAGGCGACATCATTTGATTGTGAATATGTAATTGAGCAGCAAGAAATTATGCATTTGTTATTCATCTAAATTAAATATTTGTTTTCACTCAAATACTGTTTATTTTAAAAATTATGTTTAATAAAAACAATCATGTTCATAATAATAGCTTGTTAAGTGCTGTTATGCTGTAGACAAGGTGGAGGAAGAACAGGGTAGTGTGAAAAGGTTGTTAGAAAGCAGAAGCACTACCTAAAAAGTAAAAGAAAATTGTTGGATATAAATACTGAAGAAAATATTCTTTAAATATAGATTCATTTTTTTAATGAAAAGGGTTTGGCAATACATGATATTTTCATTGTAATTTCTTTTCACTTAGTATTATAGATATTTTTATTTTTCAATGATTATTTATCTAAATCATAATTTTGATGGCTCTGTACTGTATCATTGTATCCCATAATGAATTTAATTTTTTTTTTTTTTAATTTTTAGGTTTTTTCATATTTTTCATTCTTATAAACCACACTGTGATAAACATCTGGTAGGTATATTCTGATCCACTTATCCTATTACTTCAGAAGAGCATGCATTTTAGACAACAAAAAAGCTCATGAATCTCACGTAATAATTATCGTACTCTTGGTGTTCATTGATTGAGAAAATAGCCTGAAAATATTAGAGCCGGACACATAAAAGGAATTCAGTAAACATTTACAAAATGAATAAATTAGTCCTTAAAATATTTTGACATTAACAGTATCTTCACATATTTGAAAAATATGTCCCTAATTTCCCCTGTGTTCTTTGTATTCACCCTCATATGAAGAGTTTTGTTGTTGTTGTTTAATTATTCACTAAAGTTTTGCCATGAAGTGCAATCACTACTGGCAAGAGAAAGATGTGCTTGCATCATAGATCTTCCACTCAAGATTCTGAGTACTGAGCCTCCTCTCATAAACACAAAAGACTTAAGGAAACACTGTGTTTGAGGACCTGCCTGTGGTTTCCCACAATAGAATCAAGAATGATGCATGAGATGGCAAGACAGAGCTAGGCCTGGTGGGGGAGGATAAAAGGGCAGGCAAGGAAAGAGGAAAAAGACCCTGAAAATGGTGTACAGCCAGTTGACCATCTAATTCTAACCCACCAGGTCTAAAATGTGACCTGATGGGAAAATATACTCTGGACCCCCAAGTGTGTTTATGAGCTGCTTCTTGCAAGAATGAACTTTATTTGTTAATAGAGTGTATCTTCCTGCTTTTCCAGCTGTATCAGAGATCTGCAACATCGTTATTCACATACTGTAACTCCAGCACCTAGAATAGTGGCTAGAACATAGTAGGGACTCGATAAACATTTGTTGAATGATTGACTATGTGGCATGACTTATTCTATCTGAAAACAGTGTCATTTGGACATATAGGATTTCCACATTGCAATAATTCTAGAGTCCTACAGTGAGCCAAGGGTGTTAACCACTGGTTTGACATCTTTGGTGGCAGTGTTTCCAGACTCCTATTTATGCCATCTTTCAGCTCCTGCTCTGCTCCAGGACCCTGGATGGTATACTCAGCCTGACACCTTTGTTTTACAACCCTTTTGACAAAAACCTATGATCTGAGACAAAATAACCCAACATAATCTATCCAACTGGTGCAAAACACAAAATTAATTAAAAATTAATAATGATATAATGTAATAGCACTGTCATTGTCATGCTACAATGTAGCCTTAAGTATTATTAATTGTCAGTGGTACATAATAGAAATATGGAATTGGAAGATACAATTGAATGCCTAATACTTCTTGCTTATTTCACTGCTATGTACTAGTATTGGAGCATCATAGTTAATATTAAGGTCTAATGAATCCAAACATAATTGCTGAACTATTAACTCCTAATGATAATTCAACTAGTCAAGTTGAATAAGGGATCATAATAAAAATGTCCTTCAGCTAAAATGAATTTTTTAAACCATAGACTCCAATATTTTAAAAAAATTTAATTACTATAGGTACATGGTAGTTATATATATTTTTATAAGGTACATGTGACGTGTAATCTTTTATGATCATTTCTTTTCTGTTTTGGCAATTTATCTTCCTCTAGAATTAATCTTCACCAGCATTCCTTAGAGAATTTCCAGTGACTTTGGCAGGTTCTTTTTATTCACCAAAGATAGATACTACATGACCTCAGATTAAAAATATATATATTGATTTTACAAGTATATGAAAATTATAGTCTTGCATTTTCCAGGCAGGATCTACCCTCAGTCAAACATGCACATAATAATGGTCCTCAGCAACTTCTTGGTTATATTATCAAAAGAATTATTCACACACTATAAAAGGACTTGGCAAACTAACAGTTATTTTCTGTTTTCCAGTATTGTTAATGCTAAATAAATATTTAATAACAAGTATTTTAAGTAAATCACCATTTTGCCTCAGTGTAAATAAATTTATTTTTAATTAAGGGTTTTTAAAGTAGCATCAGCAAGAAAAATGAATATTTCAGTTTATTTGGTAACTCTGATTTTCCTTAATATCACATAGAAAATAAAATTTAATTTTTACTTGGTTGATTTGTCAAATTTTGGTATAATAATTTCAAAAACTTTATTAATATTTAAATACTTATTTAATGAAAATATTTTTGCAAAAGTTGCATTTAGGACCATGTATTTTATGGCCCTAGAGCATTAGCACATCCTGGCCTCTCTTTTATTTTCAATACAGTTTAAATGACAATTAATGCCTTTATGCCTAATAATTAATAATTATTAATTAATAATAATAGTAAATTTTGTTCTATTAGTGGCAAATTGAATAGTATTTACAAAATTCTATAGGCACAGTAAAACTTTATGTAAGATATTAATTAATTCCTTATCATATGGAACATCATAAGTAAAAGAAATACCACCATGAATTTTTGCAAGGGAGAAGTTTCTGCTCAGGCAATACACCAATTCTAACATTGTATTTTTCCACAATTCGTATATGTTGCTTCAGACCTATAATCTATGTTTATGGCCTAGAAGGAAAATGATAAGTACATAATGTTTTGCCTTTATTTTATCCCCTCCCCCAATCTACTAAGCCACTCCATCACAACCATGGTCAGCTTTCCTTCTTTCTCATTTTTGTGCATTTTCAGGCTCACAGATACGATTTATGCTTCCTCTACTTCTGTGGATATGTTGCAATATAAAACATTCAGGAATACAGCAGCATCAGCCACGTGAAGTGGGTTTATTACAAAATTTATGTAGTTGATTTGATTTGCTTTGCTTGGAAGATAACCTCCCCCACACCGAAAAGGAAAAGGAAAAGGAAAGGAAAGGAGGGGAGGGGAGGGGAGAGGAGAGGAGGGGAGGGGAGGGGAAGGGAGGAGGGAGGGAGGGGAGGGGAGGGGAGGGGAGAGGAGGGGAGGGGAGGGAGGAAGGGAGGGACGAGAAAGAAAGCCTTATGACTTATGATGTTGAACAACTTCTCATATACTTGTGAATCATTTTTTTGTCATCAGTGGAGAAATGTCTATTCAAATCCTTGTCCATTTTCTAATCAGGTCATTTTTTTTTCATTGTTGAGATCTTTGTATGTTCTGGATACTAGACCGTTATCAGATATATGATTTTAAAATATTCCTCCCATTCTGTAGGCTGTTTTTTTTTTCACTTTCTTGAAAGTGTTGCAAAAAGTTATTACCTTTGATGAAATTCAATTTACCTATTTTTAAATTAATTTCTTGTGCTTTTGGTGTCATTTCTAAGAATTTATTACCAAAATAGGACTTATCCCTGTGATTTCTTCTAAGAGTGGTATAGTTTTAGCTCTTAGGTTTAGGTCTTCCTTCCATTTGGAATTTATTTTTGTCTATGGTGTCAGTTAGGGGTACAACTTCATTCTTTTGTGTGTGACTTTCCAGTTGTCCCAGCACCAGTTGTTGAAGAAACCGTTCCTTCCTTATTGAATTGTCTTGGTACACTTTTCACCAGTCAATTGACCATAGACGTGGAGGTTTATTTCTAGTTTCTTGGACATTTGGTTAAAAACAATTTTCAGAAATATTATGCATAGGCTGCAATAATTTAAAAAATGTTATTTGAGTAACGCAAATGCTTAAAACTGAAGGTGATTACATCGCATCATCTCCACGTCAACTCATTTCCTGTAGCAATGTGTGACTGATTGTCATGAAACTTCAACCTGAACACCTCTGAATAATGGCAGTCCATCCATTATAAAGGCATATGATTCTATTCATTGGCATCTCCAGTTCTTAGAATGTCAAATATTTTCTTTTCTCCTAATGAAATGAACTTTAAATTTCTGAAATTCTTGGCCACTGGTTATCAATTCTGTTTCATGGAATGAAAAGGAAATCCAATGAAAGGAAGGAAGAAAGGAAAGAAAGAGAGAAAAGAAGGAAAGTTATGGAAATCTTAGGAAACTGGAAGTGGGGTACTGCTTTAACAAATACCTAAAACTGTGGGAATGGCTTTGGAATTAGGTAACAGGTAGAGGCTGGAAGAATTTTGAGACATATGATAAAAAATACTAAAATGATGTGAATAGACTTCAGCAGGAATTCAGATATTAAAGGTGATTCTGGTGAGGACTCCAAAAGAAGCGAAGAGAGCTGCAGAGAAACCTCCTGTAATCTCAGAGAGCACATCACATACATCATGACAAACAGAATATGCTGGAAATATGCATGGCGAAGGTGCTTCTGGTGATATCTCAGATAAAAATAAGGAACATGCTATTGGGCACTGCAGAAAAGTCAATCCTTGTGATGAAGTGGCAAAAACGTAGGTTGAATTTTGTTCTTGTTTTGGATAAACAGTAGAACTTGTAAGTGGTAAATGTAGCTGAGGAGATTTTCAAGCAAATTGTGGGAGGTACAGCTTGGTTCCTCCCTGCTGCTTAGAATGACATGAGAGAGGAAACAGGTAAATTAAGGAAGGGGCTTTTAAGCAAAATAAACTAACACTTCATGCTTTGGAAAAGTCTTAGTCTATCTAGGTAGCAAAAGACGAGAATGCATTCCCTAAAGAGAATACCAGAGTTGTGGCTGGACAACTTTCTGCTGGAGAGATTAGAAGTATGACTTATGGATCAAATCAAACATCTTTGCAGAATCCAGGAATAGAGATGGGGCTCTCCAGGAAAGATCCATAAGGACTCACACATTTAATGCTATGAATCACTTTGACATACACAGAAGACCCAGAAGAGTTTTGAGAATGCTGTACACCAAAAATACAGCCAGCTTGAACTGAACAAGGCAGAGATGGGACAAAATTAAGGACTTCTGAGACCCTACAGGCAGGAAATAGACCAATATGGCTATTTGGCTATGAACATGTGTTATCCTTCAAGAAAATCAATCAGAATGACTCTGAGAGCAAAGCTGCAGGCTGAGGTCATGGAGCCACTACCAGCATGGCCTCCATTGACCCAGAAGGCAAGGGCCCATGAAGCTTCTTTGGCCCAGAGGCAGAGAATAAAGATACAGAGAAATATTCTCAGGCCTTAAAACTGAATGGAATTTGCCTTGCTAGTTTAAGACTTGCTTTAAACCAGTGGCCTATTTATTCATTCAAATGTCTCCCTTTCATAATAGCAATGTCTGTTCTATGCCTGTCCCACCACTGTATTTTAAAATCATATGACTTACTTTCTAGTTTCACAGGTCCACAGATGGATGGGAATTTCAACCATACATGGTCCAGATCAATAAGATGATAAGATTTGTAATCCTGTGAGTCGATGATGTGATTTCAGAATTAAAGTTGATGTGGGAATGGATTAAAATTTTGGAGGAGGCTGAGATCAAATGAATGCACTTTGCTCATGAGACTGATTTGAGTTAAGGGGAGGAGCAGAGGATGGATTATACTGAGCTGAATAGTGTCTTAGTTTTTCCAGACTACAATAACAAAATACTATAAACTGGGTAGTTTAAAACAAGAGAAATTTATTTCTACTGTTCTGGAGGCTGGGAAGTCCAAGATCAAAGTGTTAGCAGATGTGGTGTCTGGGAAGGGGCCAACTTTCACATAGATGGCACCTTTTTACTCTGTCCTCAAATGGTAGAAGGGGCAAACAAGCTCCCTCGGGGCTCTTTTATAAGGACACTAGTCCTATTTATGCAGGTCCATTCTCTTGACCTAATCACCTTCCCAAAGTCTCCATGTCCTAATACTATCAACTTGGGGGTTAAATTTCAATATGTGAATTTAAAGGGATAAAAACATTTGGACTATAGAAAATAGTGTTCCTTCAAAATTATCATTTACTTGAAACCTCAGAATGTGACTTTACATGGAAACAGGGACCTTAAAGATGTAATTAATTAAGCTAAAATTAAGCCATACTAGATTAGATTGGGCCCTAAAGCCAATGGCAGTTGTCTTTATGAAGAGGCCATGTGAAGACATATAGATACACACACGGAAGTAAAAAGACCATGTTAACACAGGGCCATAAATTGAAGTGGCACAAGCCAAAGAACGCCAAGAATTGCTGCCAACTACGAGAGTTAAGAAGAGGCAAGGAAGGATTCATCCTCAGAGCTTTCACTAGAGCATGACCCTACCGACCCCTTAATATCAGACTTCTAGCATCCAGAACTGTGAAAGAATAAATTTCTGATGTTTTAACCCACTCAGATTGTGGTATATTATTATGGCAACCCTAGGAAATCAATAATTTTACCTTTATAAGAATTTGACTTTTTCCACTAGGTTATAAGATTTGTTGGTGTACAATAGTTCAGAGTATTCTCTTACCCTTTTTATTTCTGTAAGGTCTGTAATAAAGTCTCTGTTTTCATTTATTAGTCTAGGAATTTGAGTCTTTTCTCTATTTTTCTCAATTTGATTAAATGTGGGTCAATATTATATATTTTTTCAAAAAAAAAACCAAATTTTGGTTTCATTGAGTCTATTTTTTCCTTCTCCTTGTTTATCTTTGTTGTAATTTTTATTATTTCCTTCCTTCTGCTAGCTTTGAATTTAATTAATTCTTTTTCTAGTTTCTTAGAAATAAAATTAGATTAACGTTTGAGATATTTCTTTTTTTAATATTTAATGTGTTTAATGCTATAAATTTCCCTATAAGCACTGCTTTCTCTGCATCTCAATTGTTTGGGTATATCATGTTTTTGTTTTCATTCATCTCTTTATATTTCCTAATTTCCTTTATAATTTCTTCTTTGATGCATTGGCTGTTTGAAAGTTTGTCTAATTTTCATATATTTCTGCATTTTCAAGTTTTCCTTTTGTTATTAATTTCTAGTTTCACTCCATTATGGTCAGAGAATTACTTTGCATGATTTCAGTCTTTTTAAAAGTGTTATATCTTATATCTGTTAGGTCTATTTGGTTTACAGTGCTGCTGAAATCCTCTGTTGTCTTTCAGATCTTATGTCTAGATGTTATTCATTATTCAAAGTGGGATATTGGAGTTGCCAACCAATAATTTAGAACTCTGTTTCTTCAGACTCCCTCAGCTTTGGTTTATCTGAGGATGTCTTAATTTATCCTTCATATTTGAAGGATAATTTAACTGTATATAAAATTTTCTGTTGACTGTTTTTTATTTTTAGCACTTTAAAAATGTCATCCACTGTTGTTTAGCCTTCCAGTTTCTGATAAGAAATTGGCTGTTAATCTTATGACAGATCCCTCTTATATTACATGCTTCTTTATTGGTGCTTTCAAGATTCTCTCTGTATTTGTCTTTAATAATTTGATTATAATATGTCTCAGTGTGAATCTCTTTCTGTTTAACTTTTTCAGAGTTTGTTGAGATATTTCATACTCTTTTTCACATTGTTAAAATTTTCAACTATTATTTTCTAATATTCTTTCTGCCCTTTTCTCTTTCCTCTCCAGGATTCCCGTATATTCAGTGCACCTGGCATTGCCCACGGGCCTCTTAGACATCGTTTATTCCTTTGTCCCTTCATTCTTTCTTTTTGCTCCTCAGACTGGATAATTACAATTGAACTTACTTCAAGTTCACGGGTTCTTTCTTCTGCATGTTTGAAACTGCTATTGAAACCCTCTAGTCTATTTTTCATTTCAGTTATAGTACTTTTTAGTTCCCAAATCTCTGGTTCCTTTTTATAAATTCTATATCTTTATTGATATTCCCTATTTGTTCGCACATCATTCCCCTAGTTCATTTAATTCTTTGTTCCTAGTTTCTTTTTGAACTGTATGAGAATATTTCAGTGTTGACTTAAAATCTTTGTTTAGTAAATCCAATGTCTATGCTTCTTCAGGGTAGTTTTTGTTAATTTCTTCTGTGAACAAGCCATTCATTAATGTTTCTTAGCTTGCTTCATAATATTTTGTTTAAAATTAAACACTTTGAATTTTATAGTGTAGGAATTTTCCTTCTCATCAGGGTTTGTTTTTGCTGCTTGCTGTGAGTGGTAGTTGTTTGTTTATTTAGTGAATTTTGAATTTATTTTTGTAAAGTCATTATTTTTGGTGTTATATGGTCTCTGAAGTCTCTATTCCTTAAGAGTTTGTTAGGCTTGTTTTTTGACAGAGATTTCTTAGAATGATAGGAGAGAGAGGAAGAAAAAGAAAAGAAAGAAAGAAAGAAAGAAGGGAGGGAGGGAAAAGAAAAGAAAAGAAAAAATAAAGAAAGAGAGAAAAATGAAAAAAAATAGAGAGAAATAAGAAACAAAAGGAAAAAAAGAAACTCTAGTCATGGCCTCTTGGCTGTTTTCTGGGTTAACCCTTCAGCGCTTTCCAGGCCACTTGCAACTCTAACTCAGCCTCCCTCTCCTGCCTGTGCTGGGCCTAGAGAGCAGCCAGAGGTGAAAGCTGAGGGTTTTCCCAGGCCTTTCCTGAGCCTGCATCTTGTGCTGTGCATGTATGTGGCTCCCACATTCCCCAGCATGTATGGGTTGCTTTTTGCCTCATTTCTCAAAGACACCCTCTTCTGGCTTCTCCCTCAGGTCTCTAGTGTTCTATTATTACCTCACCTGAAATCTTGTACATCAGGTAGCAATGGTTTGTTCCTTTACCTTACAACATTTTTAGGGAATGCCTGCTGCTTTTCTGCCCTGATTGAGTTCAAATTAAGCAAAACAAAGGCAAGCTTCTTGTGTCAGTCATTCAGGCAGCCCCCAGAACCGTCAGAACACTAGAAACACAAATTTTTAGAGGAAAATTGGCTGTGCTCCCCCCAGACTCAGGATTAGGGTCCTACATTGCAAGTGTGGGCTGCTGTCTTCAAGATTACCACAGAACTGGCAGTGAGGAGGTGGGGCAAGGGCATGGACCATATCACAAAGCTTTCCTACGATTTTTGAGTGACCTATTTTTTTGATTCAATAGTTTCCTTTGCTGTTATAAATATTTGACTATTTTTCAGAGTTCTAATAATTTGATTTTGATAGTTTTTGCTTCATTTGTCAAAGTCCCTGTAGAGGGATGGTTTCTTAGAGCTACCTACTGTGCTATTTTCACGGATGTCACTGTTGTAATTCATTATTGGTTGCAAAAATAATGAGAAAGTGTATATATGTATGTCTTATTAAGTATGTTTAGGTCATGTATGTTATTGTATATCCATTCAACATTATATAGTTGACATTTTTATGTAATTCATGATAATGAAATAATTTGAGGTGTTGGAGAGATATTTTTAATTATGAATCTACAATTACCATGGAACACATGGGAGATTAATTTCTTCTTGAAAGTAATATTTTAGTTCATGTGTTCTTAAAAATGTCAGTTATTTCTTTTGTCTCTAAATTCTTAATTGCAAAATATAAACATGCTATATGTCAGAGCACTTTTGTGACCAAATTTCAGTTTGTTACTGCAGATTCATACCAGCCATTTTCAGCATTACCTTCCCTTCATTCATAGTAAGAAAATAGCACTAAGTTTTTGAATGTCATCATTTTAAAAGTCCATTAATCCAATTATGAAATATGGAAGACAGTTTCTTCCATAGATTGGCAAAACAGAGAAGTATGATAGTTGTCTTTGAATTGCATGACTCCTGAGAATATGAAAACTAAGTGGTGCATTCTGAATAAGCTAGTCTTAGAAGTAATAACTCTTCATTTATAAAAAGTTGTGTGCAAAAGCCTGTGCATTTCATTTAAACCATAAGTAAACTTAAAATAAAGATCTAGTTTATGTGAAGCATTTAAAAATAAACTCAAAAGTAATTTTCTATGTGAATCATCTCAGTGGTTTCCTTTTCCATCTTATTGCCATGAAATTTTACTGCATACACAAGCAAAGCAGTACCTTATATTAAGAAATTACACAAGGAGTGGATTTGATCTTTCACATTTTTATACTTATGTTGTAAAGTCATCTTTAAATCATATCTTATTCCAAATAATGTTCTAAGAAACAATATTCCAAAAATAAATATCAAACCAAATTCCTTTAAAATTATAAGAAAGTATTATACTCTATTTGAATCCCATTGCTAAAGATTTTCTAAAAACGCACCACAAAAACATTTATGACAATTAGAAGAAACAGCCAATTAAAATTTTATTCTACCAATTAGTGGTATGATATCAAAATATTTAATTATGAATAGGCATATATGTAAACCATGGCACATAGTAAATATGAACAAATGCTTCTGAAAGAATGAATCAATAAATGAGAAATAGTAAGCAGATAAATCAATAAATAAGAAGAAATTATCAATATAAATTATATATAATATAAATTATATATAATAAATATATATGTAAAAATAAATATAAATATGTAATAAATAAATATATGTATATATAAATAAATTATATATATAAATTATATATAATATACATATAATATTTATATTATTATAATATAAATTATAATACACATCAAATTATGATGAACCCACAGCCAACATCATACTGAATGGCGAAAGGTGGAAAACATTTCCTCTCAGATTTGGTACAAGAAAAAAATGCCCACTTTCACCACTTTTATTCAGCATAGTACTGGAATTTCTAGCCAAAGTAATCAGGCAAGAGAAAGAAATAAAAGGCAACCAAATTGGAGAAGAGGAAGTCAAATTATCCCTGTTTGCTGATGATATGATTTTATATTTTAAAAACTCTAAAGACTCCACCAGAAAACTCTTAGATTTGATACATGAATTTAGTAAAGTTGCAGGATACACAATCAATGTACAAAAATCAGCAGCATTTTTATACACTAATAAAGATCTAGCTGAGAACCGAATCAGGGAGACAATCTCATTTACAATAGCTACAAAAAAGACCTACAAATATATTTAACTGAGGAGGTGAAAAATCTCTACAAGAAAAACTATTAATACAAAACACTGATCAAAGACATTATAGATGACACAAACAAATGGAAAGATATCCCATGTTCATGGATCAGAATAATTAAAATTGTTAAAATGACCATACTTGCCAAAGCAATCTACAGATTCAATGTAATGCCTATCAAAATATCAATGTCATTTTTCACAGAATTGGAAAAAAAAAACCCTAAAAATCATATTGAGCCATAAAAGAGCATTCATAGCCAAAGCAACCCTAAGCAAAAAGAACAAAGCTGGAAGCAGCATATTACTTTACTTCAAATTATATTACAAGGCTATAGGAACCAAAACAGCATGGCACTTATATAAAAATAGAGACTGATCAGTGGAACAGAATAGAAAATCCAGAAATAAACCCGTATACTCTAAGCCAACTCATCTTTGACAAAGTCAACAATTATGTCAAAGTCATGTTTGACAAAGTCAACATAAGTTAGGGAAAGGACACACTTTTCAATAAATGGTACTGGGAAAATTGGATTGCTGTACACAAAAGAATGACACTGGAACCCTATCTCTCACCATATACAAAAATCAACTCAAAGTGGATAAAAGACTTTAAATGTAAGACCTGAAACTATAAAAAATACTAGAAGAAAATCTAGGGAAAACTCTTCTGAACAGTGGTCCAGGCAAAGAATTGATGACTAAGACCTCAAAAGCACAGGCAACAGAAACAAAAATAGAGAAATGCAATTTAATTAAACTAAAAAGCTTCTGCAAAGCAAAAGAAATAATCAACAGAGTGAACAGACTACCTGCAGAATGGGAGAAAATATTTTCAAATTATGCATCTGACAAGGGTCTAATATCCAGAATCTATAAGAAACTCAAACAACTCAACAACAACAACAAACTAATACCATTAAAAAGTGGGCAAATGATATGAATATACATTTTTTAAAATAAGATACACAATAGCCAAATGTTATATGAAAAAATGCCCAACATCATAACCATCAGAGAAATGTAAATTAAAACCACAGTGAGATATCCTCTTACCCCATTCTGAATGGTTATTATTAAAAAGTCAAAAAATAACAGACATTGGTAAGAATATGGGAACCCTTATACATTGCTGGTGGGAATGTAAATTACTACAACCTCTATGGAAAACAGTATGCAGACTTCTCAAAGAACTATAAATAGAACTACCATTTGATCCCAATACTGGGTATCTACTCAAAGGAAAATAAATAATTACATCAAAAAGATACCTTTATTGCAGTGCTATTCACAATAGCAAAGTTATGGAATTAACGTAAGTGTCCATTAACTGATAATTGGATAGAGAAATGTAGTATATGTACACAATGGAATACTATTCAGCCACATAAAAGAATAAAATCATGCCTTCTGCAGCAACATGGATGGAAGTGGAGGCTGTTATCTTAAGTGAAACTAGTGAGAAACAGAAGGAAAAATATCGTGTGTTCCCATTCATAAGTCGGAGCTATATAATGTGCACACATGGACATAGAGTGTGGACTGATAGACAATGGAGACTCAGAAGGGGGAGGTGGGGAGGGGCCTGGATTATGAGAAATTACTTAATGGGTACAATGTATATTATTTGAATGATGGATACCCTAAAAGTCCTGACTTCACTAGTACGCAATCTATGCATGTAACAAAATTGCACTTGTAATTTATATACCATAAATTTATAAAAATTAAAAATGTAAGAAAGTTAAAAATATTTATAAATAAAATCTGTTTCATTTTATTTGTCCTTCCATTTTTCAAAATGTTAATTTTATAACACTATATATTTTACATTCTTTCACATCGATTAACTCTTTAAATATTGCCAATCTTGAAGGGAGTTAGAGTAGTTTCATCTACATTATATGCACAGATGAAATTGACTCCTTGGGAAGTTAAACTTCCCAAAATAAAATTTTAAATATATAAGACCATAAGTTCTCTGCTCTATGATCATTCTATTTGTATCCAGATATAAGAAACAAAATATTTATGGAACAGCCATTCCATGCTAGTGTTTTAGCTGTCTTCAATGGCTCCCTTTAGTTTAAAACACAGTAATCTTACAAAATCATTGCCCTCATTTTATCATTGTATGAGCCCAGATACATTAAGGAAATTTTGTGTGTCATATAGTTAGTGACTAACTAAGATCCACATATCTCCCAATTCATTAACATGGACGTCATACTCTTAAAGGAAAAACCCATATTCTTTCCACTTTAACAATGTGAATGTCATGTATGAGTAGGTGGTACATTAAAGGAATTTCTATGTTAGGAATAAAAGAAACAAATGAGGATATAATAGATCAAAGTTCAATTTAAGTAAGGAACACTGAGTTGGTAAATGGCTAATTTATACTAGGTCTTCTATTCTGGATTTAATATACGTCACAAAATTTGATGTCATCAAAACTTAGGACTAAAGTTAAGGAAAACAAATAGTGAGATACTATTAAAATGTGTAAAAGTGCTACTTTTTAGCTAATATACATTTGAGTGTATAAAACAGATGAAGAGTTAAAAAAATGTTCTCCCTTATGTTTGTCTAACAAATGGGAGAATTCACCACTGAAAACAGAATCAAAGCTTACATTCAGTTGTCTAGAATTTTGCTTATAAAACTCTTTTTGTATTGGTTTTTGCTTTTGGTTATATTATGCTGTTGTGCTTACAAGGAGTTCATTCATTCAGCACTCATTACATAATATGTATGTTTAGTACTTGCTTTGGAAAGAACCATGGATAGCTAGGTGTTATCTAATTTAGCCACTGCTAGAAAAAAAATTTATGGAGGAAAGCAAGAAAAATGGGAAAGAATCTTTGAGCTCAAAGTTTGGAGAATCTTCAACATTTGCATTTCAGATACACTTTTCCTTAACACCTTATCAAAATTAGCCGAGCCCCATCCACATCCTACCAACTTCAATGCTTCAAATCACCTGGTTTATTGTCTTCTCAGCAGCTACCATTATTTCAGATAATCTTGTGTATTTCTTAATTCACTTCTGTGTTTTCTCTCCGGTCTCCTTTGGAATATAAATTCTGTACAGGGGGCAACCTTCTTTATCGCAGTGCTGTGTGTTTGGTTCCAATAAAACTTCTTAAAATATATTCAACGTTAAATCCGTATTTACTAATTTAGTAAGTCTAATAAAAATGTAAGATATGATCACATACTACCAAAATACAAGAGTTTATGTATTATTTACTACAAAGAATATAGAAAGTGGTAATTTTTCTTGCAATTTCAAAGCAAGGTTTGAAACATTTTAGCTTTACTAATACTATTCATGAATCCAGGGCCAGTTTAAATGCAGATGTTCCTAATGTGTAGCAGCATAGAGGACAGTCTGCAGAAGCAACAGAAATTGGTTTGAGTGTGCCACTGGAAAACTGGGAAAATATTTCAGGGTAGGTTTTGTGAAGAAAGCAATAGTAAGAAAATAAAGATATGCCTAACAAGAGAGCTGAACAAGAGTGAGGGTTTAGCTAGGTCATAGAGGAAGAACTTTCATTCATTTATTCAACATTAATTGAACATCTCCTTTACTAACTGTCCTGTCCAATTTCTTCTTTCCTTTTCAGAGTTTTAAATCTATATCCAAATGATCCATATTATTTGCTAGACAGCCACTCAAAGACTAAGGATATTAGAAGACTTTACATTTGTGCATAAATATGTAGCAGATGCTGTATCATTTCTTTGGAAAGGGTTCTGAAGCTATGAATGATTACTAAGTAACTTTATATAGTATATTTTTATAAGCATATCAAATTTTAGTGAGTTTATTCTTTAAAATACTGTAGAGACTCTAAAGTAGAAACCCTTGTTATAATAATTTAAATTTACAATTCTTTCTTCGAACATAAATGTACCTACTTGAAGGCTCCCATAAAACAAATTTATCAGATTCTACTATGTCATGTATATTTAATATCTTATAACACACAGGTAAAGAGAACCTCCCTCCGTCTCTCTCCCTCTCCCTTTCTTCCCCTCTCTGTCTCTAGGCAGAGTCACATGCTTTAAAAAACAGGGGGAAAAAGTTGTACATATTGCTTGACTTATATGCTACCAATAAGACAAATTGTAAAAAAACATTTTAATGGGAGAAATAGATAAAAGCCATGAAAATAACGTGGAAAGAAGGAATGACAAAACAGGGAGGCTCAAGGGTGTAGGATTTCAAAGTGACTGGGGGAAAAAAAGGTGGCAGAGGTCCTCCTGGTGGGCTTAGATAGTATTAGGTATGGGTATTAAGTAAAGTTTAATTTTTTCTCTGAACCCAGATATTCTGATGCCATGTCTTCTTTTCATGGAACATAATTTACTAGCAAATGAATGTTTTATAATATGTTCTGCTGCTAATCAACTCTGAGCTTATTTTTGCAGACCATAGGCATCTCTGAAAGGAATGCAGAAGCCATTTTACACAATTGGGCCCTCGTTACCTCTAAGCACACCTCTCTGTTCCTTCCCTTGCTCACACACCTTTCCAACACACGGGCCCCTTTGCTGTTCCTAGCATGTGAGAAGCAGGCTCCTTTGAACATGCTGTTCCCTCAGTCTGGAATACTCCCCTGCCATACAGCCACATGACTTATTGCCTTACCTTGGGCTTCCCCAAAAAGAGAGACAAGAGGGAGTGGAAGGGTTAGACAGAAGAGCCTAAACAAGGGTGCATCACCAGGGTCACCTCTGCGGGTGGTGGAGCCCATTCTGCCGGGTCCCGCCAAGTAGCTTTCAGAAGGCCTCCTAGAACTGTCTGCCGCAGTCAGCAACTAGAGGCTCTGTCTCTGACAGTTTGAGGGCTTCTTCTGTGACGGAGAAGGCCCTGGGACAGAAAGTATGACTCACAACTACTGTTCCAGGTGAGATGCAATTAGCCAAGGTGAGTCTGTCCTTGCAGAAAAGTGTCTGCTGCAGAAATCAGGAAGGTGCTGAGGGACAGCAGACACCCCCCTTCTCCTCCTGCATCCCTGCAGGTATTTGCTCACATCTGATCACCCCAGTTAAAATGCCTGTGCTCCCTCTGCTTGCTCTGCAACCCCCTTCCCCATTTTATTTTTCCTCTGTAGTATTTATCACACTTTGACATTTGTCAGTGGCATACCAAATTTGAGGGGGTTCCTGTCCGGTATAGGAAATAAAGGGCTACAATTGTAGAAACTTAAAGACATAATAGGCCCACTAAATTATTTTGTTTTTCATTTTCACCACACACCCACAATTCTAAACAAAGTCAAAAATAAAACTTACTTTTTCTCTGGCAGATTGACCACCCCTCCCCCTACCACCACTTGGCCTCCCTTGATACTTTCATATGTTCAATTAAATTCTTCCTCACTTACTAAAATGTATTTTTTATGAGGAAATAAATTTTGCCTGGTTTTTTTTTTCCAATTATGTAACATCAAGTCTTCAAACATGCCTGACCTACATCCATTTGTTGACCGAGGGCGTGAATGCCCTGTCTTTCCTCCCTAGTCCCTACCACCACCTGAGCTAGGCCTTGTGCTTCAAGATTTGGGTTCTCTCCTCTTTTGTGAGGGCTGGAAGAGTGGATAGGAGGTTGGAAGTGGAATTTAATTCAAATTTACAAAAAAAAAATAATAATAATAAAGAGAGAAAGAGAAATTCTAGAGTAGCTAGGAAGAACGCCCAGAAAAAGAAACTTCCTCTTTGTCTCAAAGTCTAGACCCAATTAAAAATCTAGCTGGGTTTGTTTACAACATGGAAGGGATAAAATAGGGGGCATTGCCCCAGGATGGAAAGAGGAACAAATGGATACAGGTTCTCTGGACCAGCAGAGAACTGAGCCCACATCAGGACCTCCCGTTGGATACAGAGGTGTGCTGAGGACTCTTTTCTGGTGCCCGCACCCTGGAGATGTTCCGTGATGCTCCCCTACAGCTCACTCGGCTCAGCGAGAAAGAAAGTGCCGTGGAGCCCACCTTTGCGTGGACGTGTGACCCAGTGCCCACAGTTGCCATCAGAAACCGGGGAACTGCTGCCTCCTGCCATCTGGAAACTGTCAGCCCCCGTGCTCTTTGATATATAACAGAAGGAAGTGGAAGATCCACACAAGTAACTGCCATTGGGCCCCTGCCAACTTCAAGGTTAAACAGAGGTAAAAAATTCAATTTTATATTTAAAACAATGAAATGCGACAATTCTTGCTTGCCAAAAGCACTAGTGCAACTAATATAATTTACACGCTCCCTCCCTTCCCTTCGTGCCTCCTTTTGTCCCTCCTTCCTTCTCTCCTGCCCTTCTGTTTTCTTTCTTCTTGCCGTTCGTTCTTTCTTTTTTGTTTCCTAATAATATTTTTGGAGTGCCTTCTATACACTATTTTCTCCTTATTTCATTTATCCTAACAATCACCTCGTATGCCGTGGAGAAAGAGAAAAAATGTAAATCACTGTTTTTCACGTGACGGAGTTCACACAGTGATTAAACGTTGGAAGTTGAACTCCAACCTGGGCTGCCTGATGTCAATTTCTCCCGTCTTTCTCCTGCAGTTTTACTTCCTTTCTCTTCTTCTATCACCTTAACCCCTATTAGCACATAGGATAGTTTTCTGCTAATTACAAAAAGATCCCCCTCCAGTGAAGCCCATTTCCAAAAATTCTGTAGCCTGAGGAAGGACACCGTTTCTCAGCCCCCACCTGGCCCATCCACCTGGGATTCTGCGGGGCACAGCTGCCCACCTTCACGCTGCCCTGATCGCTTCTTGTACCGCTCTCCTTCCCTGTTCTTCAAAGTTCCATGGTCCTTATGGAAGGTGCAAAGCTCTGTAAGCAATGGAGGAGACATTTATACATGTATTATTATTTTTAGCTAAATTGGCCAAGCAAACTCTAGGATTTCAAAAATCCCACTGACGAAGACAAACCAGTGTATCACCATTGCACTGGAGTGTAGATATCCCCAGATGGCATCCGTTGTACAGAACGTGCCCATGTGATTGGGTAGAATAAGGTGGTACTTGGGTTTGCCCATGGAAATACGGTGATCATGCTGACACTTCTCCATAATCTCTTTCTCCCACCAATTTTATATAAAAGTGAGACAATCGAATATTACACGTACATAGACAACCACTTTTGGTGAAAACAGAGAAATAATAAGAAAGAGACAGAGCCAAGAGATACTCAGAGGCACTGGGAGCTGCTGGTGGTTGCCCTTTTATGATTTGCTTCTGCTACAGAGGGGCTACTCCAAATAAGTTACATAGAACAGATCTTAGATAACGTGTTACAGAAAAAAAAATCATTAAATTCCATTATTTTAAAAAGTATATACTGTACAGTGCAGTTATAACCTTTTCTAAAATGATACTAGATTGAATTAAAACTTGATTAATCAGGTCTTAAAATTTCTATTCAAAAACCAAAGATTGTAAGAGTAAGTTGGAACTCTAGAATGGTTTGATCTAAATTTAGCCTAACTCTTTCTTCATTGGTGGCCTAATCAAACTAAATGATTTTAAAACACAGTAAATTAACTATATATACCTAGTGAAATAGTCCCAAGAGCAACAATAATACAAAGAAATCTTAAGTGTTTCATTATTGATATTTTATCTTGAAATTATGAGATGATATATATTAATACATAAATAAATAGAAATAAATGGATAGATGCTAAAGCAAACTAAAATTATATGATTAAGGTTTTCAGTGGAAAAAATACAAATATAAACTCAAAAAAGTTAAGTACAAATTCAACACTTTTAAATTTGAATTAGAAATATCAATGTAAAATTATTATGCATATTTCTTTAAAATATTCTCTAGCTCTGGCCACTGAAAGAGCCTAGAAACAATGCCCAGCCAGCAGCAGCAGCAGCAATCGTATTTGGCAATCAGAAGACAACATTGATCAGCATATTTGATCAACCTATTATATTTAGCTTCAGCCAACTGAGCTAATTTTATATTTCAAAGTTATATTTTTATTTTAATATCAACAATGATCAACGAGCTTTATGAATTTTATGTTCAGAGGTTAATGCATTCTGACTATTCCTTTATGATTCTGAACCATCTTCAAAATCTTTCATGTTTTATGCAAATATTTACTTATCAATTTCATTGAGATCAGGATGCAAGGTTCTTGGGTTAAGAAAGTGCAAAAGACGTTTATTGATCCTTTGTATGTCATCCTTGAAGCCACATCTGCTTCTGTTTTATCAGTTAAATACAGCTGGACTGTCTAGTAATAGCAATTACCTCCAAAATCAATATTTTTACATGCATAGGTCTTGTCTTTGGCTTTTAGAAAACATAATATACAACTAATGAGTCAAAAGAGCACATTGCCCATGCCTTAAATAATTGAACTATATTGGGATAAGCCTAATGCCAATTTGCTTTTTAAATAAGCATTGTCATACTAGGAAGCTATACAATTACTCTAACACATTGTTATTGAACAAAGCATTTTTGCAATTCTGCTTACAGATTTGACTTTGAAGCTGGTTCGTGATTCAAGGAAATCAGTATCATTTCATTGAACGCACACATAGTGTGTTGATAATTAAAGGTACTGTTTCACTTTGAAATTGGAAAAAAAAATTCTTTAAAACATAAAGAGATAAATGATTTATTCTTAACATCTGTTAATGGGTTTTCGTACTTCTCAATTTGTTTAATAACCTATAAAAGCACATTGTATTTCTAGATTTCCTTGCTTATCTAAGTGAAACTGCAAAGATATCTTGAAAAAATTCTCTGTGAGTATCAAGATGAAAGATTTTATATAAAAATAATGGCAGTTCAGAAAAGGTACAACATTAAATATGCAAACATCAGAGTATCAGTATTATTTAATGACAAGGAGTGGCCACTAAACTCAAGACAGTCTGTCTGATCACCAGCTTTTATTAGCTGTGTGACCTTGGACAAGTAAGTCAACCCCTCTGAACCTGAGTTTATACATTTTTAAAGTGGCACCTACCTAATGGGAATGTTGAAGATTAAATGAATTAACGATGGTTTATATAGCACATTTAGAGGAGTGCCTTCCACATGGCAAGTATTAAATAGGCTAGTTTCTCCATGTTTCCTTTGCCTTTTTTAGTTACCACACCTTTTTTTGCTTTGCCTTTTTCTCATTTTGTCAGTATTACTGATTTTTCTAATTAGAATGCTTTCTAATGAAGGGTGAAAATCACACGTTTAAAAGCCTGTGTGTGTGGACTTTTAAGTTTTATTCCAGAAGAATGCCCATATTTAGCAATTAATTTGTTATTGGATTCACTTGACTTTTGGAGACTAGCAACGTATTACTAGAGTTGCTCAAACATTTTTCTCCGATGCTACCTTATACATGTACCAAGCATCACTGCAAATGTTGTTGGCACCTTGAATGACTACATTTCTGACCTGGTCACAGCCACTGTTGCTCGGCTCCTTAGCCATCATCAGAGATGGCGTGCAGGGCAGCCAAGGTGCAGAGTCACCTTTTTCAGGTGCTGGTGTGGCATCTTGCCACTCTCATTCTTGCTGACCTATTTCCGAATATATTTTTGACCCTTAAAAATATTGCAGATAACTGCTTTTTCTTTTACAGGTATAATAGCATCTAAAAGTTATGCTGTTGAGTTCAGTTTTAAGGTCCCTTTTTCACTTTTAAGGACAGTTGATATTTTCATAGATTGCTTTTTATATTACCTTGTTTTAAACCTGCTCATCCATCTCAACCCATTCCTGTTTCTACTTGGGTTTTCTTCATATTTTTCCAGTTTTTAACATGGATTGAAGGCTCTTTTCCTTTAGTAGGTTATGGTTAAATAAATCTAGGATTGAGAATTAACATTCATTTATAATCAGCTTCATATATTTGATTCCATAAAGTTTACATGTACTGTATTGTATTTAATGGACATATACTACTGATTTCATATACTTGACTCTACAAATATTTTATGCACCATCCTGTACTTAATGTATTACTGCCAATATACACCTAAGATTTTAAACTGTTTGAATCAATAGAGGATTGATCTATGTGTCTGCAAGTTTCAAGTCATTATATCCTCTTTGTGGTTTCATATTTGAGTGTTATTTTGATAACCATTTAAACCCAAATCCTGTAAAATGACAATATTTTCTCATTTTCTTCAGAATGGTGTGAACAATAAATCAGAAGAGAGAAATTATAGTTAGAGCGAAAGACTTGGCAATTAGTTTGTTCTTTAAAAACATGTTACCATTATTCCAGGAAATAATTAGTAATGTTCAGGAAAAAATAAAAAAAGAATTTAATTGGCAAATACCATGAGACACACTTGGCCATCTAAATTGTTAATAATGAATATTGTACCTCTCTTTCTTGTATGTGGAAAGGTGCCTCTATTGTACCCGGCAATGGGAAAAATGCCAGTTATTTGCCTGGTATTTTCTTCTCTGGGTCTAAGCAAGTTTGTTTGGCTTTTGACACTGCACTGTTATTAGATAGTTGTAATTCATATGCTTTTTAGGTACAGAATATGAACCACTGGCCTGCAGCCTTGGCCCAAGGGCTGAATGCCTGAGGTTTTCTGTCTGTTGCCCGGGCCTTGACGAAGTTCCATTTGGAATTCACCGTGCCAATTTTTTTCAGAGTTCCTTGATATATTGGTTTCCTAAGGCTGTCATAGCAAAATACCACAAACTGGGTGGCTTAAAGCAAAATAAACTTATACCCTCACAGTTATAGAGACCAGAAACCCCAAATTAAGGTGTTGACAGGGGCCATGCTCCCTCAGAAGCCTCTAAGGATAATTCTTCCTTGTGTCTTACAGCTTCTTGTAGCCCCAGGCTTCCTTAGCTGGTGGCTGCAGAATTCCAATCTCTTCTCTGTTTTCTCATGGCTATCTTCCTTCTGTGTCTGTCTCTTTTCTCTAGGCATGATCCCAGGCATTGCAATAGGGTCCACCTCAGTTACCTCATCTTAACTTAGATATCCGCAAAGATTCTACTTCAACTAAGGTCATCTTCACATGTCCTGAGGTCTGGGAGTTGAACATATTCTTTTGGCAGACACAATTCAACCCATAATACTAGAGTACTTCTGATTGCTTTATCTCTGGAAAGATTTGAGTGTTTTACAAATTAAAACTAAAATGGCTATATTTGATTACCAGTAACTTGATTTAGGCTATAATTTCTTTTGTATTACTTCGTTATACGTACAGAGATGGGTGCACTCATTGAGTCAAAAAATATTTATGGGTCACTTATAGGCAAGCCTGGCTGGGCAATGAAGCAGTATAAATGTGATTAAGACACAGATCTTCTTTTAAAAGAACTGATATTTTAGAAACAGAAATAAATAAGCATAAAATGCCACTAACTTAAAACAGAAAAAAATTAGTGCCATTAAAGACTCAGGGTAAAATTCCAAGAGGAAGGAGAGTATCTGTGTAAGGAGATTCGTCAGCTAATAGCCATGATCAATAAGGGAGGATGTTTTCTCTCCCCCATCAAATTCTGAACTTTGCAAAAAACTCCACACTCCTCGAATACATTAGCATTCAGTTTCTGGATTTGTCAGTGACTTAATGACGTGCTAATCAAGGTGCAGCCCACAGACCAGTGCTATCCTGTGAACTGTTTAAGTGAAACAGCAAGATAAATACAGAAACTGAGAACAACCATTTTGAAAGTTTTAAAGAAACTTTGATAATTCTGAGTATGTTGAGTGTAATAATAATAATAAAAAATGTGGGTTTGTGCTTCCTATGTAGTTTTTCTACTTTCTTTTTCTGGTAATTTATTTTATTCTGCTTTATATAAGTATAGCTCCATGATATATTGATTTTTTAACTATTAACCTAATTCTTTACCTTAGATACGTGAAGTGCTCAGAAGCAAGGATTTTCTTTTGGAGAAGGGCCACTTTTAAACACACAGCACCAAAGCGCCTCAAGCCAAATCTCTTTCTTACCCACCCATCCCACAAGACTGTAGCTGAAGACAGCTCAGGTGACTAGTAAGAAATTTAATTATTTTTCTTTATATCCAGACTTGTTCAGACTGTTTAAGAAGACATCCCAGGTAGAAAGATAATTACTTTTCAAATAAAGAAAAATGTTGTCCTCATTATGCCCAGGTCTTGTAGTCACACTTGTATATTCACAGCAGAATGGCATAGTTGAAAGAGCACTAAACTAATTGTTGGAGGACTTTCAACTTTCAACTCTCCGTGTCCTAGTGAAATGACCTTGAACACTTACTGCACCTCAGATTTTAAAACTTGCTACTCCCCTACTGTAGAGAGGTTTTTATAAAAAGACATTTTTATAAGGATGTGATTTGGCATATGAAAAATTTTCTGTGATATCCAAAGATCTTTAGACATACAAGGAATTAATATTTCATAGCAGGTACATTGTTGATTCTTCAGGAATATGTCAATGAGAAAAATGTTCCTTAAATTAAATCCTGGGTGAAAACAAAGACATGAACTTTTCTTGAGTTTTTCTGTAAAGATTTTTGGGCTGGGGTATAATGGTGAATATTTACAAGGCAAATATTTTCACTTTTTTAGTGGCCTGAATTTAAGAAAGACCTAGACATATTTTTTTACCATCCATCAAGGATAGATTATAAAATCATTCAAATAACTTGATATTTCTGGTCCTCTTTATCTTATTAAAACTAAAGACGATTTGAATGTGCTTCAATTTTTTCCTTGAAAGGCTTTCAGCATAAACATGATACAACTGTTGGCATCGCGTCATTATTTAAACAACATACTGACATACTGTGGAAACTATTGGGAAAGCCAAGATCCAGTGGGATGCCGGAGTCCATTCAGGTTCCTCTCAAACCAGGAGTTCTGTAGTAGATATTGTCCATGGTAGCTTTTCCCATCTATAAATTTATATTTTGGTATGGATGTGTGTAATGGTAGATAGCTGAGAAAAATTTCCTTAGAATTTTTTATATATCTCTCTAAAAACTTATAGGATGTTATGTTAGGTCACTTGAAGACCAAGAACTTAAACTGGCATAATTCCTGTCCCTGTGTTAAACAATACTAGAACCAGACATACTTATACTGAGATCAAGTAAAAGTGGCTTTTTTTCTTGTTCCAGAAATTACCTGTTCCTGAAAGATAAGAATAAAAACCAACTAAACTGCTTATTTATCAAGACTAAGTTTGCTTATCAGGACTTGCTTCAAGATTCTTACTTTTTTGCTGTGCCTGCAAAGCCAAAGCTATTGTATAATATTATAAAATTTGTCCAATCCCAACCAGTTCCGCACCTTGAAATATCTACCTTAAAATCATGTATCTAGGTTCCAAAACATATATAAACACACTTTCATAATTTCATTACTTAGACACTCTACTAAGACTCTGTAGAGGTGGTTTTTTTCTTACTGTCACAGTCTAATAAACTTAGTTCACTTAATCAATAGGTTTTTATGTTGGTCTTTTGGGGAAAAAACAGTCAATATAGGTGTATCAGAATAATTTAATTAATATAGAATTCTAGGTCAAAATATATGAAAGAATTTTTTTTCTAACTATTCCCATTTTCTTCTTACTCATCCTTGAAAATCAATCTTATTAGAGAGATCATTTCAACTTTTTCCTTTGACTTATTAGCTTTCTCCCACATTGTATGTAAATTGAAATCTTATTTCTTAGGTAACCCCAACATAAATTTATTCAGACATGAGTCTCCCATAGAAAATCAAGTCTGTAAAACCTGTTGTTGGAGACACAGACTAGCAGCAGCTATAGACTGGGATAATGGAGTAGGAGAACCGAAGACTAGAGACCTATAACCAGGATGCAGGAAGCACAGTTTGTGCAGCGTTAAGACTGAAGAATGAAGGGAGACACTGAATGGCTCTTCTAGGCCATGGTTAGAGGTAAGTTTGTGGCCTTAGGATAATTATATGAGTTCACAGGTCAGAAGCCAGTAGTCCCAAAGAGCAATGGTTTTACACATGTTTCAAATTCAAGCTATGTTTTCCTAAAGGGAATTTGCCTATGAAATCAAGTCTCCAAGGACAGTTTTATTATTCACAGAAGAAAATTTAAGACCAAACTAATTTCCCAATGCAGCAACAAAAGTTTATAGCAAAGGAGGTAGCCCTGCATTAAATCTAAGAAAAATTTCCAACTTAATCTTTGTAGCACACATTTATACAGCTCGAAGGATCCATATTAGTTACCTTGGCATTGATTCTCAATGCTTTAGGAGTAATATCATAGATTGTTTGAGCATAGCTATCACCTTTTGAGTTTTTAATTCTTGACATTAATGACCCTAAGCACAGAAAGAACTGGACGGATGAGACAACGTTGAACAGAAGGCAAAACTATCTAACAGTTCTCCTAATTCTACAATTATCTTTTTGAGATTCAAGGATTTGCTCACCAGACACTCAAAAAGAGGTATCCTCTTCAATTGCATGCCATTTTACCTTCTGGAGCCTATGTCTGGGAAAAATGTGTGAAATCAAAAAGATTTATACAAAATTAATTATGAAAGTTACTAAAACACAAATCAGCAGATATTAAAGTCACTAAAAATCTTATAAATTCAGATTTTTACATTTGAATTAAATACATTTTTTATAAAACCATATATATATTCTTATAGTTACATTTATGTTCAAGGAATTTTGCAAGTACGTCTGGACACTTTGTCACTTGAGTTATGTTGAATAGCTTCATTATTTTAGAGATCATGCACCAGCTTTAGTATGGAAGTCAACCAAATTATATACTCTCAAAAATCTGATCAATTAATTAAAAACATCATCTCATATATCTCTACTTAGGAGAATTTATTTAAATTTTCTAGAAAAAGAGAATCCAAATGCTTCCCAAAATATTTATTATCATTAACTTGACAAGCATAGTTTTTTCAGTGTTAATGTGTTCATTGGTTTATTCAGCATTCTTTGAAGCTTATTATAGAGCAAACACAGTTCTTTCTTTTAAGAATATATAGACCCAAAGACTCTGTCTTTGTCCTTATAAAGTTCTAGATGTTCTAGATGCATAATGTGATAAATTTACTATTGGAAGTTATAATGGTTGATTTTATGTATCAACTTGCCAGAACTAAGGAGTACACAGTTATTTGATCAAACATTATTTTGGGTATGTCTGTGAGGGTATTTCTGGATGAGATAACATTTAAATCAGTAGACAGAGTAAAGCAGATTTCCCCTTCTAATGTGGGTGGGCATCATTCAATTTGTTGAAGCCCTGAATTGAACAAAAAGTTGGTCATTTCCCAAATAAGAGGGAATTCTTCTTGCCTAACTGCCTTCCTACTGAGTTGGCTTTTTTCTCCCTTTGACTCAAACTGAAACATCGGGTCTTCCTGGGTCTCAAGTCTGCTGGCCTTTGGACTGTAATTACACCATCAACTTTTCTGGGTCTCTATCTTGCTGACTTACTCTGCAGTTCTTGGAACTTGTCAGCCTCTGTAATCACTTGAACTAATTCCTTATAATAAATCTTTTTAGATAGGTAGATAGATAGATAGGTAGACAGACATCTTGTTGGTTCTGTTCATTTGGAGAACTCTTGACTAATACAGAAGTTTACAAGATATTACGACATGTGGAGGAATAAAAAAGTATAGTCTCATCAGCACTGTATAATTTTATGAACACTTTGTGTTTTCTTTTCTGTGAACTGCAACAAATAAAGCACCTCCACATATTATGAAATGTGGAGGGTCATATAATTATTCATAAGGTAATTACAGATGACTTCTCAAGGAAGTTAAAATCTCATATACATCTTAATTTAAATATTTTAAAGATGTATGCAAATTGCACTCTTCATGAAAAAAAAAATGCGGTCCACTTTATTATCTTTCAAAGTATTTTGGAATCAGAAATACCGTTTTCAAATGCCATTTTATAAAAAAATACTCCATTGAATAAAACAGATGCATCTCTAACTGCTCTAATTGTAGATATATCTACAAATTCCACTGAATTTTCTTTATAGACCCCCCTAAGTCTTATACAGTGGTTCACAGGTTAAAAATCAGAGCTCAATTTCATCAGAGAAGGGGGGTCACACAATTATATTTGATTAAAAATCATTATACCATTTCAACCATCTCATAACACCAATGATTTACAAGATAACATTTTCATGAGGAACAAGAATTTTCAAGTACAATTATCACACTTGTGTTTATTGCTATGTCTATTCAATCTGTGACGGAACAATTAGATAAAGCAATTAATCATATCTTGTTTTTCTCTAGATTGATGAGAAAGAATGAAAGGTATTTTGCCCATAACAGGACAGATAAGATGGGATTTATGTCTAGAGGTCTGGGGCTTTTCTTGTCCTGGACGATATTCAAGGGGTACTGTTTTTGAACAACTAGGATCACAGAAGCAAAAGGCAGGGTTGTATATTAGGTAGAGGGTTTGAAAAGTTGTGAGACAGATGTTCAGAGTGTAACAAAGGTGACATATAAAATCAATGAAAAACATGATTAATCAACAAACAGGCAAAGAGGTATTCATCTGAAGGAAAGATAATACTTTGGAAATTGACTTCACATCTTTCATTAAAATAAACCCAATGGATCAATGATTGAAACTTAAAAAAAATCATAAAAAGAAACTTTGAGAGGTAGGTTTTGTTTTATAATTTTATAGTGGGCATCTCATTTCTAAGTATAAAACAAAATACAGAAGACACAAAATAAAGCACTGATAAATTTAATGCATATACATTTTAAGATACTTTTCATAAAATTTCACACAAAGACTCATTAAATTGGGAAAATATTTCCAGTTCACATGACAGACAATAGCAAAATTTTCTTAATATATAAATACCCTTGTAAATCAAAAGGAAAGAAAAATAACACACCTCCAAGAGGAACAAAGGGCAGTTCACAGAAAAGAAAATACAAAGTGTTCTTAAAAATATACAGTGCTGGTGAGAATATACGTTTTTGTAACTGCTGTGAATGGTGATTTGCCAAAAACTATCAACATATAAATGGACATACTCTGTGACTCAGCGATTCATTTCCCTTGGCATTTATCCTACATATTTATAAAATATTGTATGCATAAGGACATTAATTACAGCCATGATGCATTCTAATAACACTACCTGTGTGCTTACCAATATGGGACAAGTTAAATAATTTATGCTATATCCATATAATCAAATACTTTCCAGTTTTATATAGAATATTACATCTTTAGATGTACTGTCATATTGAAAATTAAATCACATAGCATGCCTTTATTTGTATGGAAAAAAGGAATACATGCATAATGCTTAGAGATGCAATAAAAAAATCTGGAAGGACACCCAAGAATAATGGATGCATCTAGGCCAGGGTTGTAGCTAGTTGGGCAGCAGAAAGGGAGACAAATTTTCACAATATTTCTTTTTGTACTTTAAAAATTTTTATATAACCTCTTTGATAATAAATAAACATTTAAAATCCCAAAATATTTTGAAACAATTAACACTGAAGTCATTCTTACTAATGTGTGGGTCAAAGAATGATACCACAATAAAAAGTATAAAATACTTAGAATCAAATATTAGCAAAGCAATTTATATAAAATGTGCTCACATGCAGCTAAAGCTAGACTGAAATGAAAATTATAGCCTTAAACATTTTTATTATAAAACAAGAAACACTAAAAATAACCAATCTGACATTTACCTTAAATAGAAAGAAAAAAAAATCACAGTAAATCAAATAAAATAAAGAAAAAAGCATGAAATGAAAATGAATGTAAACAAACACATTTAAAAAATCAACAAAGCAAAAAGTAGTTAAAAATTCTAGTAAAATAGACAACGAAGGGAAAAAATAGTAAAAAAGAAAAAAAGAGGATTTTATCTTCTGATAAAAAAGTGGCTAAAATCATATGATCTTTTATGTCTATGCTTTTTAATTTTCAAGGTACAGGAATAACAATCTCAGGCAAACACTTTTTGAAGATGAACAAAGCAGGGAAGGTTACTCCACTTACTTCACAAGTCTCCCACAAAGAGAGCAAAAGTTCTAACTGAAAATATCAGCTACATTTAATCGAGCAGTGCCTTTTAAAAAATATATCCTGACCAAGTAGCCACAGCCTAGATGTAAGGTTGTTTCACTCTAGAAAGTTGAATAACATAATGCATTCCATTAATAGATAAAAGAAAAAAGATCATGTTAATATATGCAACTATGTTTTATAAAATTAAAATATTCACTACAAAAACACTTAGCTGAGTAGGACTATACATGATAGTGTTGTCAAAAAAATAGTAATTATGAAACTTTTGATGCGTTCTTTTACATTCAGGAAAGGAAGCCAGAATGTCTGATAATATCACTGCCATTCAGCATTAAATTAGATATCCTAGCCAACAGAACAATACATTAAAAAGAATACAAAATGTTTGAGATAAAATGACAAAATCACTTTTAAATTGTATGATTGTCTACATTAAAAACTGAAGAGAATTAGGTAATCAAAATCGCTCAGGTTTACTAGACCAGAACTACATTCTAAAATAGTGGAAACTTTCAGCAACAATAACCAAATAAAAAGTGTTGTAGAAAAACAATTCCAGCAAAAGAGGAACAGAAACTAAAAAATTACCAGGGAAGTAAACCTATTCAAATGTATAATAAATATATTTGGTAAAAATTCACAGAATTTTACTGAAGGGCATTAATAAGATAAATGCAAATATAGACACACTGAAATATGTGAGGAACAATTTCCTGGGAGAATATACATACCCTAAAATACATATATCAGTGCAAATTTCCCACAGGAAATGGTGACAAAGAAGTTCTTTTTGCCATTTCTGGGGATCTGGTTATAGCTACAGTCTGAAGGTTTATGGCCTGCTCTTAAGTTAAACATCCAAAGTCAGTGAAATTTTCCTGTCTTTTTCCATCAAAAGAAAATGTCACCATGGCATGTGGAGGGTAGAACAA
This sequence comes from Daubentonia madagascariensis, assembly GCA_023783475.1. Taxonomy (NCBI): domain Eukaryota; kingdom Metazoa; phylum Chordata; class Mammalia; order Primates; family Daubentoniidae; genus Daubentonia; species Daubentonia madagascariensis. The sequence continues at coordinate 34,074,513 of JAKFHU010002140.1, read as the reverse complement.
CAAAATCTACACCAAGCAAGACTGAAGTGAAGGTCATTGCCACTAATCTTCACCTCACGTGGATGCCCAAAAGTCACGTGCCCTGTGGAAGAGCTTCTGTTTCCTAAAGGTAGTTCTTTAGCTTCTTTGCACTAGAGCTTCCTCATGGACCAGAAAGGACACATTTTGATATGAATAAAGACAACTCGTAAACATTGTAGTATAGGAAACGTCAAAAGTGGGGCAAACTCCGTGTGTGAGTTCTTGTCCACACTGTTGGTAACAAGTGGATACTGCCTGCCGCCATGCGCTGATGAACATCTGTGGACTGTAAGGACAGTTTTTCTTGCTCCTGTCTCCTCAAACCTTTTGGAGGAAACTGGGGCTATAAATGAATAGTTGATATAGTGCAATAAATAACTGATCCAAATTCTGCTTTTCAAATTTATTATATTCTTTGGAATGTAAGACAGAAGTCATAATATGGGGGTATATTCTTCAGTTTAGACTGCCATAACAACATACTACAGACTGGGCTTAAACAAGAGAAATTTATTTTCACAGCTCTGGGGGCTGGAAACATGGGTGCCAAGATGATTAGATTTTGGTAAGGGCTCTCTTCCTGGCTTGCAGAAAGTCACCTTTTCTATCTTCTTCCTCACGTACATTTTCCTCAGTGCACAAGCACTATGAAAAAGAGTGAGCTCTCTTGTGTCCCTTACTATGAGGGCATTAATCCCACCACGAAGGCCCTTCCCTCATGACCTCATCTAACCCTAAGTAACTTCCAAAGTCCCCATCTCCAAATACCATCACACTGGGGGTTAGGGCTTCAACGTAAGAATTCTGGGACAACACAAACATTCAATTCATAGATTAAATCATGTTGCTCTAAATATTAAATATAAAATTGGCAGAGCCCTGTCTGTGCCTTATGCACAAAAGCTAATTGAATTATTGGACACAAATTAAAATTTCTGTTTTAGGGATTTCTTGTAAGCACACATCTTTACTACAATAAACACATCTCAAAACTTGGAGCCATTTAGATCTTTTAAGACCTCAATCATTGTTAATTAAAGAAAAAAACACTGACCTAGTCCCTCATGATTAATAGCAGGCAATTCCCAGTCATCTTTGCTCACATTATTGCTATGTTCTCCTTTAGCTGAAACATGGAAAAATGGTCGGCTATATACTTTATTCCAGAATTATCCTGGTGTTTTTGTTTCCATCAGCTTAATATTTAGCAAAACTGTTAAAAACAATTATTGAATACCTAAAACCGTATACCAAGTAAGGAATATTTTTGAGTCAATAGATTACCCATCCAAGACTTGACCAGGTATAGCTCTAATCTCGAACTATTCCTTAATATCCTGACCAGGTGCTTTCCAAAGGCTGCTATTTATTCACATAATCTCCTATTTCAATTTATGCATGAAAATTAAATCAGCCCCACAAATTTAAATATATAAGAAGTCTCCTCTCCTTCACCAAAGTATTCTTTTTTTTTTTTTTCTATAAGTAGTTGAAAGATTAAGAACCCCACATTCATGTAGAGTCCTCTTTTCCACCTGGCCCTTCCTAGCTGTTCTGGATGTTTGTGTCGACAGCTTGAATAGTGAGGCTTGCTTTACCGTAATACCCCAACAGTAATATTTTCTCCAGGCTGAATCATTTCAATTTTTTATGCATTTTCTGGCTGCACTTGAAATTTGAACTTTGTCATTCTGCCTTCCAAAGGCAATGGATTGGGAGAACTCCAGCATGTTAGATAATGGAACACAGCCTGCTAATCTTTGATGAAAGACTGTAACCCCATAGAACGTGGTGTCAGAATGCTTCTTTAATTCCTTCATTTTTAATCTGATGAAGAATGGCTCAGCACACTTAACTGATCAAACTATACAAATGTGCTTTTGGAATCATATGGCTTGAGTGATAAATATTATAACTTAACCTAAATTTTTTTGTACATGTGGCAATGAAGTCCATTTTCCCCCTTTCCTATAATTTTGTTCACTCTGATAATCACAGGATCTCCTCCCTGCCATCCATCTTTTTCTGTAGACAGTGAGAATAGTGATCATTCAGGTATGTGTCAGATTAAGATGACGTGGCACTGAAAATTGAGTGCCCATGCTAGCAGTTAGGCTTCCACCTCCCTTCAAAACTGCGTATTTGCATACATGTATTTAGAAAATATACTCTAATTTTAAAGAGACAAAAAAAAAAAAAAAAAAAAAAACCCCGGGTCATGGCTCCAAATAAAACCCAGAATCTATAATCCCTAATCTGGATACCACAGCCAAGTTCTTTAGCCCAAAGCCTATGTGGTCTCCTATCCTGATTTATAGATCTGAATTACATAAGTCTTGAGGAACTCTCTTTTCCAGAGGACACAGAAGTAGAAGCAAGATGGAAAAGTCTTAGGCTGACTGCTGTTTTTTCACTGGCCCAGATCTTACCACATTTTTGCTTTGCTCTCTGCAAAGAACCTTAAAATCTGGAATAAATTCCAGTTTTGTTTTTCCATATCAACTACATGAGTTTTAAGAAAATAGTACATAAAGAAAACAATTTTGCACCTGATATGTTCCACATATAAAACTTAGCTTCTCCACAAAAGTACCCAACACCTTCATCTGTTGCTTCCCTGTGGATTTGAGAACTCCATTTTGCCCTGTGTGTTCTGTTGGAGCATTTTCTCCCTTGAGGTAGACAAGACAATGGGGATGGTGTGGCATTTCAGCAACACACAAAACAGAGATTCTCAAGTGTGGCCCATTGCCCTGCAGAAAGTAGTGGATTCAGTCCTTGGTCTAATTCACTTATTTTCCCTCTGTGAAGTGAGAGTAGACAGTATAGTTGAGCAGGGGGACTTCCTCTGTGCTTATGTTGACTATGTTAAACAAACACGGAGGCCACTACCCTGTGGTTAGGGTGTGATGTGTGATGGACACATCTTTTTATCCAATGGTTTTTAAAGCTTGAACCCAATTAAATTCTCCATATAGAAGAAGCATCATTTCAGAAGAATTTTACTTGTTCCTTAGAGAAGCTCTTTCCTAATAGTTTGTGTCACTCCTGTGTATCAACTGTCAAAATAGTAAGTGGGTCAGCTCCTATGGCCTTTTATTAATGCTCACAGAAGCTATGGATCATTCTGACCTCTGTGTGGAGAACTGAATGCTGGGTAACAAAATAGAAGCAAAGAGACTAAGCAGGTATAATGCAACAATCCAGGTGAGATTCTCTGGGCAGATGGGGATGGTTTGGATTAAGGTAGTAACAGTAGAAATGGCTAAGGTGATGGATTTCTGCTATGTCCTGGAGGTGGCACTGAATATACTGGATATTCAATGATATGTTAGCTTTAAGAAAAGGAAGCATGGTGGAAGCTTCATGTGACTTTGGCTTGAGCAATTCAGTGGATGGTGACATCATTTGCTGAAATGCAGAAGATTGGGAAGGAAAAGATTTTAGGAGTGTTGAGAGAAGTCAATTGTTCTGCTTTGGACAAGTGAACAAGGTTTCCACATGACATCTAAGTACAGTTGTTGAGCAGTTAGACATGTGAACTCAGTGTAGAGACCATGGATGGTAATCTGACATTAGGCATCACCAGAGAAGAAACAGGACCTAAGATCATGGAACAGAGATATGTTCAACTAGGAAAGTATGCAGTTAAGTAAAATATAACACATTAAATTGCCTTTCCTCACCAAGCTGGTCCTTGTTCTCATAGAGAAATTAGAAATACCAAGAGAATGAAAATCCATTTTCATGTTCCCACAGATCACTTGGAGCAATGTCAGTGCTAACATAGACACAAAAAAACATATGTGCCACATGACTTCTCATTTCAGTTCACGTTCAGTGTGGGGAGTAGCAGTCAAGTGAACGAATGGAATTTCAGGCATTTCTTCAATATCTGAAGTCTGGGATATTTTCCCATTGAAATTATTTTAGCACCTTTGAAAATAGCTTTCACCAGGCTCATTTTTCCACAGTTTTAGGGAGCACTCAAAGCACCCAAGGTTACCACAGGATCACTCTCACACCCACACAATGTGGAAACAACCAAAGTATTAATTACTGTGACAAACAACAGTTTACAATCCTAACTCCCATTACTCTATTATAAAATTTTGTTACAAACATGACACGTGTTCCTAGAATCAAAAATACATTGTGAAGTCTAGAATTGAATTTTCATGACCAGCTGCAAAGAATTTACTGTTACTTAGTGGCAGTCAGGGGTTGGGGGCGGGGGAGAAGATATAAAGAGATTTTAAAAAATACATTTCCACATTTTTAAGTCCTTAGGGCATTATTTCATCTGTGCCAACAAGTTTTTCATTGACGACTTGTATAGATAAAACCAATTGCTTGAGATGCTGCTGCAAGGTTAAACTAAAAACGTACTGAGTAGCAGAGTGAACTGCAGAGCGAGGATACTGGCATTCGCATCTCAGCTTTGTCGCGTAACTGAAGTCGGTGCTTAGACAGACCAATCCAGCTTCTCTCTTTTGCACATTGCTCACCTTTGAAACAGTTACCGTGATGTCGCCTAATTCATGTCCCCATGTAGAACCTGCCCATGGAAATGCAGCTGCTCATGACCTACCCATGAGTGTATATTCGCTCTTGCCTGTCCCAAATATGCCATAGGCCCATCATCTAGCTAAGACATAACTAGAATTTATTCTGCCTTTCCCCTTTATATTCACATTTTTTTCTCACTTGGGTTGGAATTAAACAGGCAATTCTAAAACTCAGTAAAGATTCAAATATGTCTAACAAGCACAAATAAAAGGACAATTGTATTTTATGCAAAGATTTTTCTTAATGTAATTTATCTTTATATATAAAACTATAGCTTATTTAGCATTTATTGTGTGCTGGGCTATTCCAAGTGCTTTGTAAACTTTATTTCATTTGATTTTCACAGCTAACCAATGAGGTTGACAGTATTTTCATCTCCATTTTAGAAGTAAGAAGACAGAGAGGAGAGAGTATGGGGGCGAGAGAGACAGAGAGGCAGAGACAGAGAGAAAGAGATTAAATGATTGCTTAAAATATCACAGGCTAGAAAGTGGCAGAGCCACTTGTGATTTGAAGGCAGGCAGACTGGCTCCAGGGTGTGTGTTTTAATCACTCTGCTGTGTTACTTCTAATTGAAAACAAAAGACATTGTACAGTTACTGAAAATACTTGGTGAAAAATAAAATGGTAGCCTATCTGAGCTGAGGTTTTCTTCTACTCACGTAACATTGTGAAATGTTACAGCATCCATCACAACATAAATTAGCACATTAGTGATTCCAAGGTGTCATGAAGTGAAGAAACCTGTTTAATTTTAAAAGTTAGCATTTCCCAAACTAGCCACAGTTCAATTTTTAGCATGAAGATTTATTAATTTCTCATAGCTGCTAGGGTTCTAAGGAACTGAGTATAGGAAATGCTGATGCAAGTTCTAGATTTTCTCTTCCTTTGCAGAAATATTGATAAGGAACAACTGATTCTTATTATCATTGATGTAGGTATTTATGGAGAAATAGGAGAGATGATATGTTTAGGGGGTCTGTTTCATTTGTAAAAGGAGACTTAGGTATCCCTGAACAGTGGAGATTGTAAAATCAGTCCTACATATTAATTTAACTAATTTGGTTAACTGGATTTTCACAATCTTCATGCTCTTGGGAATTTGGAAAGTATTATGTCTGATGGTACAACCAAGAAGAGTTTCTTCAAACACCTAGTGTCTTGCAATAAAAATAAATAAATAAAACTCTTTCTCTCTCCTTGTATCTGTCTCTCAAACACACCCTCCCCCCCCACACACACTCTCTCTTTAAGTAATTAATCTGTGCCTCTGACCCTCCTCCCCAAAGCACTAGCCTGGGCTTATATAGTGACCAAACCTACAAACTATTCATTGGCCCAAGTTGAGTCCCAACTTGCTCTGCACCCCCTCTTAATGAGGCTGAGGTTCTTGCCAGCCTCGAGTTTCAATCTTCTTTAGACCCAATATACTTAAAACAAAAATACAGCTTGCCTTTGAAAATGAAATGCTTTCTGTAAAATAAGAAGTTAATATTAATCTGTTCAAATGAAAGAGGGTATGTTAACATCGTGCTTATCCAAACTGGAGGTTTAAAACATTTTAAATAGAAAGATTATTAATACTCAATATTTATTGTTTACACTGTCAGGCACTGGACTAGGCATTTTATAGGTAGTATCTCATCTAATTTTCCTCTGAAATAAAAAGTAATATATTTTTATCACTCCTCAAGAAGTGAGGAAAGTAAAGATTAGAGAGGTTAAGTAGTAGGTACAGTTAAGGGTAAAAACCAGATTTGAAGCCAGGTAGTTTAAATCCAAAGACCATGCTCTTAAACAACAGCCCCTGAACAGTCACCTTTTTATCTACAAGTTCACCTTTTTAACAACTACCTTTATATCCACAGCACCTATTAAAGGAAAGCAGGATTATAGATATGGTATTCATTCATTAACAAACTCAAAATACATCTATCATCTTAAATTAATTTTCATCAGGGTAAAGAAAGTACCTTTGAAAACACAGATTTAAAAAAGCATTATTCTTATTCTAGCCAGCAGAATCTAATTTCCTTGGAGTTAGGGGGAACCCCTTGTGTTTGTGAATTTTGCTTGAGTCTGTGTTTGATATGTGTCCACAATATGTGTTTGTTTGAGGTCACTTCAGAGGCAATAAGGATAAAGGATTAAAGAAATGAACCATTTTTCATTTTAGTTCATTTAAATTTGTTTTACAAGTCTCCATTGGAAGAGACATTACATTTCACGTGCTTACTTAGTTCCTGGCCTCTTGTGAAAAAAACAAATTTCTGAGTTTGAAGTCCTTTAAATATTGTGAGGGCATCTGTCAAGTAGTTTATAGTAATTGTGTTACAAACATTTACTGGCACATACAAAATGTGAGCATAGGACATGTTCTTACACATGAATTCATCCAGTCATTGAGCACTTCTTGTATACCAGGTATAGTATTTTGTTGGGTAATTATGAAAACTCCAGGAGCTGAGAATTATTATCTTCATGTGATATATGAGATGAAAAGGCCCAAAAACGAACTTCAACAGAACCAAATCATAAATAACAGAGCCCGAGCCAATGCTTGATTTTCCATGCCTAGCGTGCCTTGTACGAGAGCCCAGGAACAGAGATCTCTGTAGCATTTGTTTTTCCTAACTTCTGGATTCTGTGGCTTTCAAACAGACACCCTTGAGGTTCCATGCCCTGGGCTCCTCTGTCATAAAAATTCCATAAGTTCCTTAAAGTTTACTAAAACATTATTGGCTAAAAGAGATCATAACTAACTCCATTATACAACCCCAATTCTATCTTTCATTGAAATGATGGTTTTCATGGAAAACAATCAACTCTATCTAGCTGGACCAAGTTTCAGGATAAATTGCTACATCAGTTTAAACTGAAGAGAGAAGCTGGAGCAGAAAGCTGACATATCTTGTTAGAGGCACATGCTAAACACCACGGCTATGAGAGAGCTTCTTGGATTCACGGACTCTCTAACATAAAAGACAAAGTTGCTATTGGAAGGCATTTTTCTGGTGATCAAAGCCAAAGCTATATTCCATGTTTAAAGGATTCCATGACCTAAAAAGATCACCATCTACTGGTGGAAGGGAAGTACATTAACCACCCCCTACTTCACCCACAACATATACCCTAATCCCAGGCATTAGGCATGTATAAATCAAAGGCAAGGGCACATGGTTATCATCAGACCAAAGTGCTAAGGGAAAGGAGCTACATGCAGTGCAGAGGAAGTGGTTATTCCTTGTTAGTACCAGGACTGTTTTTCCTTCACTATGGTGTTTCTCCCTATCTTGTTATTTCTTCCTGTGCAGCTGATGTGGAAAGGTGGGCCCTGTGTAGTCTACCATCTAGGAGAAAGCCTCTGCTATGGAAAATCCTAGGGTAGCCATCCTGGGAGGAAAGTTCTGTCTTAGACAATATGGAAATTCTCCCTGTACCTCCTTGATAAGGTTGGATTCATCTCTCTCTCTCTCTCTCTCTCTCTCTCTCTCTCTCATAAAACAGTAATTACTACGGTTAGAATATAAAACTGAGAAAAAGGGGGAAAGTTAGGAGCAAATAAAGTTCTCATTTCCTATACTTGTCACAGTCCCATGTGTTAAGGGTCCAATAGAGAAGTTTGGAGATAAGTCCCCTGGTGTTTAAAGGGAGTGGGAAATTACTAATAATTGGAAGCATCCCTTCTGCACACCTTCCTTTAAACCTGTGACACACTAACATCTGGAAAAGAATTCAGAATCTCAGGATTCTAGTCACTCTGCCATCTTTTAACCATTGAGACAAGAGCAATGATGATTATTAAATTGCTTCTGTGTGAAGAAAGGAGAGTTGGTGGTGATGTTGTGTAGCAAGTGTTGAGTTCTGCTGACCATCTAGGAAGAATGTTTGGTCTGTATTAAAGACAGGGAAGGTCACTCTGGAAGTAAGGAACTTACATGAGAAAAAGACTGTTCTAAGACAAAGCCACCATCTGGCATCCAGGAAGAGGTTAAGTGAAACGTCAGAAGCCTCTGAGACAAATCAATGGGGAATAAATTTTATGTCCTTTGGACACAATTTGTTTTCAGGAGGCCACAGCATGGATGACTAACTGTTAGAACTTGCGGGATTGACATTCAGTTTTTATTGGCAACATTAGCTGTTGGACCCTTGTGGCAGCACAGCAGCAAAGTTAAACTAGGACTAGCAGCTCTAATAGAAGAAGAATCAAGGCCAGAGTCCACCAGTGCCAGTCCAGTAGAAAAACAAAATCTGCAACAATTTTAATTAAAATAGTAAAATCTACAATCCATTTTAAAAGGCACAGCAGCAGGTGACTGGTCTTCTGGGCTAGATAGAGGAACTTCACTGTGAGCTCTCTGGGGCCAATGGATTGAAGCACACTACTAGGGCAATTCTGACTCAACCATTATCACGAGTGAGAAGCCAGCCCAGGTGTGCGTAGAGGACGCTGAGAGAGGCCCAAGAGGATGCGCTGGGTGAAGACAGGAGCAGAGAAGAAAAGTCAGGCTGGCTGTAGCCTAACAACTTTGTAATTACAATGAATAAGTTCTGGAGACCTAATGTAAAGCATGGTGACTATAGTTAATAATGTATTCTATACTTGAAAATTGCTAAGAGAGTAGATCTTGTGTTCTCACCACAAGATTTAAAAAGTAACTATGTGAAGTGATTGATATGTTAATTAGCTTGATTGCAGTAATTATTTCACAATGTATACATATATCAAAATATCACATTTTGTATCTTGAATATATGTAATTTTTATTTGTTAATTATACCTTAATAAAGCTAAAATGAAACCCAGTGTCATTGATTTTCTCAGCGGCTTGAATCACTTGAAAAATTATGGTTTACATGGCAAGCATAAAATGAGTACTTGTTTACATCATAAGTTGGAAGAAAAAGGCCAGGCAGGTGTATTCCATGCATAAAAACTGTATTTCAAAGAATTTGTTTGATATTTTGAAATACTGCAGAAATAGCACTTGTGGATCATTTTTTAAAATTTAATGAAAATAACTTGGAATAAAGAATACAAGAGGTTTAATTTGATATACTTAAGCTAAGTGAATATTTGGAGCATAATTACTTAGGTTAATATTTTATATGCAGTTGGAAGTTGTGGAAAGATTCTTTTGACCCTGTGGCTTAGAGTTTAAGGACAAAGGGCATGCATTCCTAAGCACACCAAACCACAGAGGTGAAGAATGATCATCAAATGACTGAGAAGATATGGCAGCAATAAAACAAGGCAGACCCGTGAGAAGTTCCAGGTGTGCCTCTTAAAATGTGTTTGACTTGGACCAAGTTGCTTAAAGTTTTATGTCCACGCTTTTCTCATTCCATGCGAGGATGACTATAATTGTTTCTATTTCATAGAGTTATTGTGAAGAGTCCTTGAGATAATGTATACAAAGTACTCAGCACAGTCCCTGGCACATAATAAATACTCATTAAAAATCAGCGGCTGTGGCAAAGATGGGACTTGCCTATCGAATATACTTGCTCTTCTTGTTTTTTTCTAACACAATCACAGCTTTGTTGGGAGTTGCATTATGCCTACTCGAGTCTATGTTTTCAAGCCTATTCTGTAAATGGATTTTATGTAACTTGTGAGTGTGGCATCGAAGAAAGTTCCATAAAAGCAGGGACAGTTTTAACTGAAAGAACCCATTTTGATTTTACTCCTTCTTCCTGCCTGGAATCACAGCTATGTTGCATGAACTTCAGCAATCATCTTGTGACCGTAAGGCAACCTGGGAGATAAAAGCCATGTGCTACATATGATGGAGCAGAAATACCAAAAGACTTTAAGTCCCTGATAACAGCATGCAGCTGCCATAATAATCCTCCATTGCCCACCTGTGGTAGTTAATTTTATGTATCAACTTGCCTAGGCCATGGCACCCAGATATTAGTCAAACATTACACTTCTATGAAGAAATTCTTGTAGATAAGGTTAAAATGTAAACAAGTAGACTGAGGGACTAGATAACCCTCCATAATGTGGAGGGCCCATCCCAATCAGTTGGAAGCCATTATAATAAAGACTGGCTTCCCCAGAAGATGAGGAAATTCTGCCTGCCTGCCTTTGCACTTGAACTGTAATTCTTCCCTGGGTCTCCAGCCTGCCAGCCCCACTGAGTATTTTTATCTTGCCATATCTTCACCACATGAGCCAATTCCAAATAAATCTTTCTCTCTCTTTCTCTCTCTCTCTCTATATATATATGTGTGTGTGTGTGTGTGTATCTGTATATGTGATATATATTTGTGTGTATATATATACACACACATATACACATACATCATCATATTCTAGAGAATCCTAACTAACACACTACCCTAAGATGTTTCATTTCTCATTTAGTAAAATAAAACCTACATTTATGTAAACTTATTTTCCAGTTTTCCAGGTTTCTGTTATTTACTGTTGAGTACAACCGTTAGCCATATATTGACCATTATTAATTGTTGCAATGTTATCATGATCACCATTATGTGTCAAAAGGCACAATTTGTTTCATACTTGAATCTTGTTGGAGATAAATTGTCTCCAAACTTCAAACTGGTCACAAAAGAAAGCAGTAGAAGCAATAAAAAAGAAAAAAACAACAAAGGAAAGGGGTCCCACTGAGCTTTCGCTCCACTCTGCTATTACTCTGCAGTCATAGTCTTAAGACACCAGGGTAACACTTGTGTGTCAAAAAGGATCAGGGAATGAGGAGAAGAAGTCTGTTCTCACTTTGAGCAGCCTGATACTCTCCCTCCATGTGCAGGCTGCATGAGCAAGAGTGGGATAAAACCAAGATATCCATGGAGTTCTTTGAACTCCATGTTTACCAATATGGCTTAAGTGTAATGCTGCTGAGCACATTGAGTATCCGGGCAACCTAATTAATATAATATCTAAGAGTACAATCCAAACACTTTTTAAGTCTCAATTTCATTTCTTTAAGCACAATTTTACAGACTTGGTCTGTAAAGATAATGTTAAAAAGATTGCCCCACTCTTGTAGCAATTCTGACCCCTCCATCTGCTTCTCAAGCTCCAAGGAATCCTTGTGGGACCCCTAGGGCTGTGCAGAGTCAAGATTAAAAAAAAAACAAACTCTGTTCTACAGATTCCACTGAGGATATGTGCCCTTGTTCAGTGTCTAAGCATTGCCAAGATTAGATTCATCCCGATTTATCTTGATCCCACTCGATATCATGGCTGTCATGTGCCTCATCCTACGTATTTATTATTGTCTCATAATTTATTATTATGCACAAGTTGTGTTGTAACTTCACAAATTTTCATTTTTTGCCACTTTTATGTATTCATTCATTCATTCACTTTTAATAATAGCAAAAATGCTTTGCCACATGAAATTACTCCCACCACACAAGTCATTTCAAATAATATTTGTTGAGAATGAATGTTCATTGCTATGTAGAAAAAATTTAGCATATCAAAAATCTGGGATTCCATTGTGAGCTACATCTAGGCAAGGAAAAGTTGACCAGAAATTTGAGAACAATAGATAGCAGTGACCTGTTTTGACCGTTACAGCCAATTTTACCCTTTTGCTTTTGAAAGATAGTGTGAGATCTATTTGAAATCTTGTGATTTTTTTATAATATATTGAAGAATGTCTTAAGGATTAGAATTTATGTTTGAATATGTTAATAACCATATGAAAATGCCTAGTTCATTATGCATAAGTATTACAAAGATGCTTTCCTTGAAGGTTGCAGGATCATTCATGTCATCATGTCACTTTGGGATAACATATGGAACACACAGATGAGGATATTAAAATGATATTCATACATTTTCATCTATCCAGATTTCTTATACAAAATATGCCACATAATTAATTTTAAGATATATTTCTGAATCTTATTCATAGAATTTTCTTAAAAAAACATGATAAGTTACTTACTATTAAGAAATTAGGAGTTGCTTTCAGTTTGAACGTGGAGACAAAAATTTGGTTTTCTACTATCTCATCTTGGAGGTCATTGAAAAAAATAGCAAGTAAAAAAGAAAAATCAATTTTAAGTGAAACAAGGAGACAGCTGGGAAGCCAGACACCAAAACAGATGGAGAGGCTACCAGGAAAAGTATGGATGAAGCCGGCACACAGGAAACAGTGGAGCTAATAGACCAGTTGAGAAGATTCGGTTCCAATGGATCCCTAGCAAAAACAGAGGAAGCACAACTCTCAAAAGTTGAGAAGCACACATTTACGTGCAGAAACACTAGGTTACCATTTAGATGCCTATTCTAAGAAACAAGGGAGACAGAAGTAAGTGAGGATTCATGAAAAAAAAAGCCATTTTTACAGAATGTGTGCTGTCTCCATGATAGTACAAGAGAATCTTTGTGTGGTGGTTTTTTGCAATGAGCTGTTTATCTCGTGTAAGCAGGAAGAAGAAAAGCATGATCAAACTCAGACAAAAAATAGTGGATCTAAGCAAACAAACAAACAATAACAATCAAAAACTCCAATTCATTTGGAACATGTCCAGACAACTTCGAAAACAAATCACTTATAAGTAGTTGCTGGGGAAAAGAGTGTTTATCTCCTTCAATGATGTATAATGAAAAAGGAACAAACACACACTTTGCAAATATACTACATGACAAGAAGCGGGGATGGGAATGGAAAGTAACAGATTAAGTGTCCTCAACACAAAGTCTTGCCACAAAGAAGACAAGAATGATAATCAGAAATATCATCAGGAATATTTATTTATTTATTTATTCATTTATTTTGAGACAGGGTCACACCCCGTCCCCCTGCCTAGACTGCAGCAGCAGCATCATAGCTCACTGCAACCCCCAACTCCTGGTCTCAAGTGATCCTCCTGCCTTGGCCTCCCAGAGTGCTAGGATTTCAGGCATGAGCTATGGCTCCCTACCAGGAATTTTTTTTTTAATTGGAGAAAAAGCAAAAAGCAGAAACATGAAGAGATAGCAGGTAAACAGAGGAATTGAAAGCAGTGTTAATAGAATAGCTTTTAAAGCAGAAAAAATAATAAAGTAATCACAGAAATAAAGGGAAAACTTGAAGGGAAAATGAAGAAACACCACTTCTGCAAAACCTATCAGGAACACAGGGGACAAAATGAGAAAGTAAGTTAAGCAAAGCAGAGTTAAATGAAAATATAAAATTTATTAAAGAAAAAATGTACTATATTTCACACTAATCACTGGAATAAGTCCCTAATGGATCAAAAATTTATATATAAAAAATTTAAAAATTGAGACATAACATGCTCAAATTATGGATAAGTTTATAAAAATGACACAAAATTATGTACATAAAAATTAACCTTTTGCATAGTAAAACCCACTAAAAACACAAACAAAACACTTGGAAATATTATTTGCTGCTAATATTAATAGATAGTCAAAGGGCTAACTAAAAGGCAAAGCATATGATCCTACTATACACAGAAAAGGAAATACTTGAAAATATGCTAGACTGCAATTACAATAAGTTAAAAACAAATTAAAACTGCACTGAGATATCATTTTTTCCTATTGATGGCCATAAGGTCTCAAATTGTGGCAGCCCATGTTTGACAAATGACGAAAAACACAATGTTATACGTTGCCAGTGTGAGGTTACTTCTAGGAATTTATCCTAGACATACAATTGTACACCTTCAAAATAATGAACAGGTGAAGTTAATATTTCAGAATTATTTATAATATCAAAACATAAACAGTTTAGTCATCTACCAATAGGAGTCTTGCATACATCTGTACAATAAACTAAACTATACAATAATGAAAAAAAAGAGGTTTCTGGATAATAATATGAACGAATCATCAGGTGATATTAAGTAGAAAACCATAAGTGCACAGGAGTTTGTATAGTTTTGGGAAAAGTGCGTGTGTGCGTGAAAGAGAGAGAGAGCAAGAGAGAGAGCAGAGGAATGGACAGATGGGCAGGTGGGTGGATAGACAGATGGAAAGAAAGATGAATAGAATCATGTTTGTATGTGCATGAAAGTTTTGGAAAAAATGTACAAGGAACCTCTAATACTAATTATTTACTGGAAGTGAATCTGGTGGCTGGTACAGGGTTTACAGGGATACTGATCATAATATGATATGTGCAATATTTATATGGTTTGGATTGTAAACTATGTGAATATAATACCTAATCAAAATCTAAGTAGTTTTTTTTAAATATTATAAGCATTTAATAGGCAGATGACCTACAGGAAATTCCTGGATAACTTCAAAACAAAGCACCTTTACCTTGACTGAAAATTTTAACAGCCCCTTCTTTTCTCCAAGTTGATATGTGAATTCTTGGGATGCATGGAGTTCAGTGTTTAACCTCCAAGAATTTCCTGGAACTCAGGGACCACAAATTTTCCCTTTTCTGCATCTTCCCTCTGCTAATGCTGATACTCCACTCTGATTTTCTAGGCTTCAGATAATTTTTTCAGTCATTCTGTTCCAAAGATCCTCAAGCCACATAGGATCCCCATTTAATTTGTTTTCTTAAATTTTCATGTATCTCTTTTCCTGTTTTTTCCAGAGTCACTTCAAAAGGCCATATCGTAAGAGAAATCATGTTTTGTTTTTTTTTGCATATGGGAAAATTGAGCCTAGAAAGATTAAACACCTTGTTCCAAGGTCACACAGCATAAAAAGAGAAGCACAAACTATTAATATATGTCTTGAATTTCATCTTCAATGTCCTATATTTTACTTCCTGTATTCTTTTGTTTTAAATATGAGCCAGTTTTCATCTTGGAGGACTTGTCACTATAAAGACAAATCTTTCATTCCATTAACAGAGACCAATAAAATCAACTTCAAAACTTGAACAAAACATTCTTCTTCTTATCACTAAGGACACATTTTTATGCTATGTATTAAATATTATTCTTAAGTTTTCAAAAGTTTCACACATTGTATTTTGGAGGAGGAAAAATCGAGAAAACACATCTCTTTCACTCATACTTTTTTTCCACCTCAGTCAGCAATTTGATAAAAAAAAATAAAAACCCATATGCTTAGTTTGGTCTTAACTCCTTAAAAAAGTCTAATTATTCCCCAAGGATGTCACAATTTGCTCATTTCCAAAACTGGCATCAGAATCCTTTATGCCCACAATTTGAACTAGTAAATATATAACTTTCAGAACCATCTTGAATGTATTTATTATTCATAACCTACCACATAACCTGTCAAATTATAGTCTCTTCCCTGAATTTTGTTTTTTTAGGATAAGTTTTCCTTCATTTTATCCACAAGTAATTTCTCCTCTGCATATCTTTACAATCAGTCCATGTTTCCACCCTCCATCCACAACTTACCTAGTGACTGATGAAGGACTCAGCAAGAAATTATCTTCATTTGTCTTAGGTCAGTTTGGGCTGCTGTAACAAAATACCGTAAACTGGATGGGTTATAAACAACAAATGTTTACTGCTCACAGTTCTGAAGACTGGGAAGCCAAAGATCAAGGCAGCGGTGTCTGCCCTCTGCTTCATAGATGGCTCCTTCTTGCTGCGTCCACACACGCACGGAAGGAACAAGTGGTGAACAAGCTCTCTGGGGTCTCTTTACAAGGTCACAAATCCCATTCA
The DNA here is from genome assembly GCA_023783475.1 of Daubentonia madagascariensis. NCBI lineage: Eukaryota > Metazoa > Chordata > Mammalia > Primates > Daubentoniidae > Daubentonia > Daubentonia madagascariensis. The sequence goes on along the minus strand of JAKFHU010002140.1, from coordinate 34,058,313 downwards.
TTAAGCCTCTGTCCTCAGCCTATAATCACCTCTCAAAAGGCTCCACTTCTTAATACCATCACCTTGGAGAGTGGGATTTTAACTTGTGAATTTTGGGGGTCACACAACCATTCAGACTATAGAACCATCTGATGCTTCCATTTTCCACTTTCTTTTCCTTTTGCCTTCAATCAGGTATTCATCTAATGGGTTATGCAACTGTAACTTCTTAAATCTCCCTTTCCCACTTCTGTTTTTTTTTGGGGGGGCTTAATATTGACCAATATAATACATCAGAACAAGAATCTCTTAGAGTAGAATTTTTGAACGTAAATTTTTGTTCTGCACTCAATCCGGTTCCTCCTCCTTCATGCTCAATTCCATGTCTTGCAAAACCTTAAGTTTGGAATTCAGTGTATAGATGGTCTGTACCTGTAACAATGTTTATATCGTATGTCTTTTGTACCCTTTCTTTTTTCATAGAAGCAACACTACTCATTTGTGACAACTCTCACTTTTCTAAACATTTATATAAAAAAGCATTTCCAGGACACTAGAAAAGACACACGCTACATATTGTGGGTGATTGAAAACATTAATATGTCATACCTTCAGTCTTAAGAGCTCACAATATAATTGCAGAATTATCCATATACCAAAACAGCTCCAGGACAAAGCAAATGTTTGAGATATACCATAATTACAAACAAGGCCCAAGGGATGACACAGGTCATTTCATTCAGGGGAATATAAGAAGAGTCAGACACAGTGGAATTTCAATTGTCTAAGAATTTTTGTAGAATTTTACCAGAGGGCAAAAGAGTGTTGGAGAACAGAAAGTATTAGACAAGTCCATTCCAACCTTGACTGCTAACTTAGGTAAGAGAGAGGTTTGAGGAATCATAACAGACAAGTATGACAAGAAAATAAGACAGGGCAAGTAGGTGTCTGTAGTTGAGTGGTAGCCTAGAATCATGAAGCCTTGGAATTTGGAGCTTGACAAGAAATGTAAGACATTTTAGTCCCCTTACCTTATGCAATGGATGAAGAATAAAGAATCACAAAAGTATATTACTGGCATAAGGTCACAAACACAAATAGGGTCAAATTAAATATCAGAATTTACATCATACACTTCTGAGACAAGGAATTTTTCCATATGGTCACCTGCAGGCCAGTGGCAGATGGCCATTAATGCCGGGAGGGACAATTTTACATTTGCTCTTGTAATATTCCTTGAAGTAAGTAGAGAAGATGTATGAGAAACTATTGAAACCATCTAAAATTCCATCCATAAAATTGGAAAGATTCCACTTTTTGTGTGAAACATTTTGATAAAATAAAGAGAAGAGATTTGATGTTAAGTGTGGCAGAAGTTGAGAGAGAAAGTCATTCCAAAGCTTGCTGCCTGGACAAAGTCAGGCTTGGAGGACAGCATGTGGAAGAATCTCAGTTGCAGAAGACCAGGGGTGGAGCATGACAGAGAGTAGAAGAAAACTAAAAGACTGAAGGGCTGCAGTTCCTAAAGAAAGCATCACCCACTTCGGACATTTATTTAAACCTAATACTAGTAACTTCCTAGCGAGAATGATCTTCTAGAGTCAGATATTTGTTGTTATTATTAGTGTTGTTGTTGTTATTTAATTTATCTGTAGATACCCGTGCTATACAGAGACCTTAATTATATCAACTTATTGTTTCTGAATGTCTTCATCTTAAGCCTCCCAAATTGCAGGTTTAAAAAGAGTGCAGAATTTATGTGTTTTTGCATGTTTATTTTGAAGTATGATAGAAAAGAAAGATTTTACATGGATTTTCAGCTACATACATAGTTCTTGAACTTTTAAAATAACTTCACAAGAAAAATTGTCTTTAGCTGTGTTTCCATACAACTTTAAAGGTAATATAAAATAGTCCTTAAGAGCAAGAGATTCTGAGCCTTGCTGCCTGCTCTCAAATCCCAGCTCTGCCATTACTTGTGTGACCTTTGAGCCTTAGTTTTCTCACTTGTAAAATGGGGATTATTATATTAACCATCATAAGTGTGTGGTGAGGATTAACTGTTAATATACAAAGCACTTAGAATGCTGACTGCTACATACTAATTTTTCTAGTGTTACCTATTATTATCATCAATGTTAAGATAATCTGCAGTCCTTTTTTATAATAGTTGAGTAAATTAGAGCTATTAGTCATATAAATCCTAGGACTCTTTGCTAGCCTATACAATTTGATCTGGAAAAGCTTAAAGATAACTAGTTCATAAAATTTTCAATCCAAGCATTGAATTAAAATTCTGCACATAGTGTAATTTAGTTTTATTTGGAACATACACACAAACACACACAAAAGCATTCATCATATGATTTTTATTTTTTCAAGCCAATTTGAAAAAAAAATTCTACTTAGTAAGGATTTCTACTTGGATATGAAGAAAAGTTAAAGCTAAACTCTGTAGGATTACAATAAATAGTATAGTTCTTTCCATGAAGTAATCCTTCTATAGGCGAGAATGAATATGAGTACATTTAATTAGCAAACCCTAGAGTAAGCAATTGCACATTTAATTTCATATAAATGAAATATCACGAATATATAGTAGAAGCTCTATATGTGGTTCATTCATAGAGTCCAGCTATATTTATATTACAAATTTCCAAACATAAAGAATTGTGGAGATAGATTTTTATATCTCTTTTTAGCATGAAACATTCCAAATTAAGTAAGTCCCTAGCTATTCTCTCTTTTATGACACATAGAAAAACATGTGTTTCATAATTCTCTCTCCAATTCTATCACCCGTCAGCTGTGCTGTCTCCACCTTGGTTGATTACTCAAGCAGGCCCATCACTCAATCATGGAACCAGCTGTATACTGTAGGTAATGCGTCTCTCCACAGGTAACTGCAGAAACTTGAAAAGGAAGAGAAGACTATTTTAATCAGATTTTTCAGAAAGTTGTGTTTTTTTGGTCATGTGCCTCACTTTCATAAACACATCAAAATAATACCAATATTTCAGGTCCTAGTCTGTTTTCATCAGATTTCGTCTGGCTACCTGGAAATAGCACAGACACTCTATTACTTATATGAAGATATGCTCACTGTATCCACAATTAAACCCTTGGTTTCCCTAAGTCTCCTGGTGTGGGGGTTCCTGCGGGAGTCTCTCTCTGCTCCTCCTAGTGGGAAGACCATAGTTTGCTTTTTAAAAAATTGTATCCATTTAGTAGTATAACTGCGGATGAGGTTTACTTGTTTTCAAAATTTAACTTGGAGGTGTTTTAGCTATCAAGCCTGATACCTGCAAGAATGTATTAGCTCTGAGCTGAGGCAACATCTGGATGTTAGGGAGAAGATTAGATCAATGAGGAATATATAAGCAGATCGGAGTGGCTTGGAACCAGAAGATGGAAATAGGAGAGGAATGGCCTGGGCCTAAATCCCTCATCACATTTAGCTGAAGATGTTACCAATATTCTAGAATGGTAGGACTGATATGTAATATAAGACCCATAAAGTGGCAATATATGTGCAATATGCATTATTAAAAACTCATATGTGTTATATATACATAATATATAATGTGTCTATATATATATGCATGTGTATAACATATATACACATAATACTGTTCAGTATATCTTAGTATTTTATATGTGTTAGATTCCTACATATGTACATATAAAGGTATCCTTAAAGATTTTATTCTTCTCAACAAATTATTTTATTTCCTTTAACAAATCCAGATTAAATAACTTGTTCAGGTATTTTTTACAGAATGTCTCCTCAAATTTATCTGTAATCACAGTCCACAGGCCAAAAGTACATAACCCCAGGTCAACATTGCTCCTTAAATGTTGCCACAGTTACTGCTTTTGACACTAGCACTGAAGTTTTGTTTCTCACCTGTCTGTAGACACAGCTCTTTGAGTTCCTGCATGACATTCCCAGGCTGCACTGATGCCAGGTGCCTCCCCGGCTCATTAGCTCTCTGTTCTGTGCATATGCCAATAATAATCTCCAAGGAGTGGCTCCCTTTACTTTATATAAATTAGATAAAATCTCCAGGAATTGGGAAAGTATTAGAAAATAGCATTAGCTTCAGCTTTTTTTTTCTTTTTTAAGCAGAAAACACATTTTTGAATGCATACTATACAAAAAGAAGGAAAATGAGTTCAGATGAGTTATTAAGGCCACTGACCTAAAGCCTTAAAACAAGGCACTATGGCTCATTTAAGATGTGGCAGGGAAGAAGATTGAAATAAGTTAATTTACATGTCATGAAACAGTAAAATTTCACACATATTTGTATCATGTAAATTACCACATAAATGAAGTTCTGCATTTGTATTTCATTGCTTCCTTTTGCAGGTTTACAAATAATTTATGCTAGAATTTAAATTTTACATTTTAATTGAACCTTGGAATAATTATCAAAGTAATAAGTGAAGCTGTATTATGCACTTGCTATGTGCCAAGCATCATCCTTAATGTTGTGCTGTTATATTTTTTTAATCTTCACAACAGTCCTATGAGGTAAGAAGTTTTTGTTTCATTTTGAAGATGAAGAAGTTGAAGCTTTGAGAGGTTAAGTCCATTGCCAAAGTCACAAACATATGTCTGTCTGACTACTGAATGTGGACTGTTAAATACTATATTATTTTGCTTCTCTTTTCGTAAAATAACATTACAATTTAAATAAGGGGGAGGAAGATTTAAATAAGGGACACAAAGCAAGTTCTGCAGATGTTGGGTGTGGTACTGCTACATCCTCAATGATAATGAGTAATGCTGACACCTTTCCTATAGAATTTATTATTAAATTTTGGTGAAAGTAAAAATATCTTAATTCTAGATTGGATACCAGAACAGTGGAATTATTTTACAACTAATTGCATTAAGCAACTTTGAAGTCATTTCAATTATATTTTTGTAAATATTTCTTGTAAAGTGCGTTGGAATTCCTTTGTAGTCAGATTCCTTCAGATTCAGATACCTTTCGAATTAGACCCTCCTAATACTTGTTGAATATATCTATTATGCATAGACATGCTAGCATCTTAAATATTAAGAAAAAATTTGCAAATTATGTATCTGATAAAGGCATAACTATGTATACTGAATGTTTGAGAAACTCTTCAGCTCAATAAATAAGCAAACTACCCTATAAGTAAATGGTTGAGTTATTTAAAAATACACTTTGCTGAGAAGATGTACAACTGGAAACTAGGCACATGAAAAGATCATCAACTTTTATGAAATGAAAATTAAAACCACAATCAGGTATCAAAGCACCCCAAAATGGCTAATTTATTTATTTTTGCCAAATGTTTTTGGGGATGTGAGCAACCAGAAAAGCTCATACATTGCTGGTGGAAACTCAAAATTGTAGATCCACTTTGGAAAACAGCTTGGCTGGTACTTATCATGAAACTCAGCATTACCACTTATAGTTATCTAACCAAGGGAAATGCAAACATGTCTACAGAAGGACTTGTCACTGAATGTCCATAGCAGTTTTACTCATAATAGCTTCAGACTGGAAACAATCTCCACTGCTATCAAAAGTTAATAGATAAACAAATTGTGCTATATCCATAAATAGAATACTAGGCAATAAACAAACAAAAAACCTAACATATAGATAGATAAAGAAAAAAATCACTGATATATGCCCACAATCTCAAAAACCTTATGGCAAATGACAGAAGCCAGCCACAAATTATATACCAAAATGAAATTCTAGACCAGACACAGGTATAGTGATGGATCATAGTGACCCAGATCAGCGGTTGCCTGGGGCTGGGGATGGAGAGAGGTGATCCACTGTACAGGGGCAAGAAGAAAATTTTGGGGTGATGAAAACATTCTATATCATTATTGTTGTGGCAATTGTATGATAGTGTATATTTGTTAAGACTCATAAAATTACACACTTGAAATTGGTGAACTTTATTTTAAGTGTTATACTTCAATAAAGCTGCTTCAAAAAAATCTCATTGTACTCTCCTAATACTGCAGTAATAGAGTCAGTGTTAATTCAATTTTACAGAAGAATAAATGAAGTAAATTGCCCGAAGTCATATAATTAAGAAGTAACAGAATAAGCATGTGAACCAAGTATTTTGAAGAGTAAATTGGAAGCTCTCTCTATTACACCGAGTTCCTCAGTGTCCTTGTCTCATTATCCTCCGCCGTGCACCCACCTGCTTTTCTGTTGGATTGATCTGCCAACAAATACCTTTACTGAACAATTGTATTGGCCCATACTCATGCGAGTCTCCTGCTGGGCACCTCTCTGGGTTTAATGCCTACTTATTCCTCCCTCAATTTTTTGGAAAGACTGAATTACTGCTGGGGGGAAAGTGCTACAATGTTAAATATCAACAAACAAATAAATCTGGACTTGACGCACTGTAAATGACAGCCTGAGATAAATCACAAACCAAGGATAATTCTAATTTAAGCCTTTTCTCCTTCTCTCTAGCAGCTTATTTCTCTGATATGTAAGGAAACAAACATTCAGAATAACTGGGTTTCAGCTAAAACATCATTGAATTTTCATCAGTAAAACCAGAATATTTTACCCTTACATTTAAGAATCTATAGTAAATTTTGAAAGTAAATAGTTGAAAATCCTGATTGAGCAAAACCTCAACCAAGACAGCTTCTCATGATTGGTGTTTACTGTGTTGGTTCAGCCCCTACGGTGGAGTCTACCAAGAATAACAGTACCATTGATTTAATCCCTTTCTGGCAGGCCTTTAACTGAAATTTAATTATGTTGCTTTTTGTCTGCAACCTTCCCCCAAGGTTTTTGTGATATTAGAATACCTTCCTTAAGTGTTATGAAAAGAGCATTAGAGCATTTTTCCTCTGATTATTTCATAACATAATAGAGCAGTTTCTTCTGCTAGCAAGCCCACATAACTGTTTTCAATAAAACAGTTTTTATTTTTTTCCACTTTATAAAGTGTAGATTAAACATCAATTAGTCATAGCTAAGTTTCAACATTTTCCTTTTACAATGATCTTTTTATAGCTATTTCTCAAACAACACAAATAGGGCCCTATAATGTGTGAACAGTGGCATAGTCTTACGCTTAACAAAGGATGAGGATACTTGGCTTAGTCAATCTAGAACTGTTTTGCAATAATTTCATGCTGAACAATTATTTCTATATTCCTTTAAAAAAGGGTATGTTTCAAAAGCAGGGGGGAGTGTGTATTTTTATAGCTAGAAATACTTGTTAAATAGGTATAGCTTTCTGGATTTCTTTCCTTCCTCTTCTCCAAACTCATAAAATTGAAAGCGGTCAAACCAAATGTGTACTAACCACAGTAGCTTCCACATCTTATGGTCACCAGTGTCAATTCTTGTCGTTTTTGTTTACTATTATTGGCTTGTCACAGGCTCCATATCTCCAAAAATAATTGAAAATGAAAACAAACTTTTGTATGTGTCCTTTTTCTCCCCAGCAATGTGTCAGCCTGGGAAAATGCTCTCTTTGAAAAGAAAGCAGAGCTGACATATAATTGTTGCCTTTACCCCAGCTGTTACTGACATTATGTGCTGAACCTTCCTTGGAGACACAAAACCAATTTTGATGTGACACTCTGAAAAGTCACCACTGGTACTTTACAAATAGTTCAAGGTCGTAGAAGTCTTGCCCTAGACACTTTTGGGTAAACCTCTAGAGGACTTTTCTTTCTTGGGGAAAGCTGTGTTTTTATTGATTTTGCAAATTGTAGAGTTAAAGTCTAACAAAGGAAAAGCTATCATGAGGGGAAAAAAAAAAAGCTAAGTACAAAATCAATGCTTTTGCATTGAAATTTTAAAAAGCAATTCCATACAAGCATTATGGTAAAAAAGAAGTTAAAAATTTCATGTTTAACTTTTGAAACTTGTATATAGGGATAGACAAAGTCAAGGTGACATTTTGTATAAGATTTAGCTTTTATTACTTAAATATAATTCAAGTCCTTTACTAAATATTATTGTCATATAGAGTATCCTATTGCATTGATATTTTACTTTGTTAATATTATTTCTTCTTTATCATAACTATTTATTCAATCAACAGTGTATTACCTAAAAATATTCTAATCAAAACTATTTTTTGTAGTGCCATCAGCTGGTAACTAGTGCTGTGTTGGTTTCCTTTCTTGTCAGTAATTTCTAAGATAAAGGAATCTGCTCTTATTTTTTTATTGCCTTTGACTCCTTCTCAAGGCTGAAATTATCTTTTTAGTTGCTAAGGAGTTAAATTAGCCAATCTGCTAATGAAAAGCAACATTATTAATGTAACAAAGAATCAAGACTTCAGTGGTCTTACTTTATTTCTCAGCTTGCCAACAATCTAAAGTACACTGGCCAATAACCAAAATGGTTAATGTGACTCAAAAATTGAAGAGGCCTAATGCTCAGGCTGTAATCTTGTAATTGCTGTCTATTTTTTCACTCATTTCAATACACAAGGAAATTTATACTTACCCACATGGATTGAGTTGGTAAAGATCAATTTCTGAATAAAATGCCACTATGGAAAAACACCCATTTGGGAGGTAATGGACACTTATCTATGCTCTTTTTGTATCATCTTTTAATAATATTCTCATTCTTTAAGACCTTCAGGATAAGAAGTAATACATTTAATTTATAAAGTTTATGATGCACACTCACATTACTGCTATTTCAGAAACAGAGCCAATTTTGTACTTCCAGACATGTTGCTTTGTCTTAGCCGGTATAGATGATAGGTAGATAGATAGACAGATAGATAATACATAGATTCTACCACCACCACTTCAAGAAACAAGCTTCATAACAAATTTATGATATGATTGGATACATAAAGACACAATGACAAATCCCATTAAATTTAGCAAATGTTCATTGGATGCAGGATAGAGCAAGACATTATATTGCATTGCAATAAGGAAATGAATATGATATGTTATCTAACTTAGCTACTTTTAATGTAATTCTAATTATAATAGCCATTTATCAAGTATTTCCTAAGTGCTATGCATCATCCTAGGTTTTTGAAAAATGCATTTATTTCTAATCCTTATTGCAGTCTTGAAAAACATTACAACCCCAATTATACAAATGAAGGAACTCACCACCATAGGAGTGAGGTGATTTACCCAAAGTCATATGGGTTTTAAGTGAAATAACTAGAATTTGAACCCTTCTTTATTGGACCTAAAAATCTATGTTTGGTACATTAGACCATACTAATCCAGGAAGGAACTTGATAGTTGTACAAATCACTCTATTATTGAACAAGATGTGATCATTGTCATCTGAGATATAAATAAGTCTACTAAAATTTACATCTGTAACTTTGGCATCAGAGAAACATTTTGGAGAAAATGTTAACTTTATTGCGACCCTTGGGGTAAGGAGTAAACAGATCAACACAAAGGCAAAAAAAAAAAAAAAATCCAGGTGAATGGAACAATGAAAGAAATATACGATCCTGAGAATTATTCATTATTTTTGGCCATAGCTTACCATCCCATTGATTTATATAGGATGTCCTATCAGGTGTTAAAACAAATGAAATATATGTCCAATAATTTAGGTTGACATTATTGTCCTGGGTCTTGTGTTAGAAGATTAGATTAATCTTTTTTAAATGAGGGCAGTTCATAAGGTTATCATTTTTGATAGGAAAAGGAGGGAATGATGAGGTTAATTTTACAATTGGAGAGTAAAGATGTTTGAGGCAGAGAGATCAGGGTGGTGGTTGTAACAGCACACACAGTATGTAAAATGGACCTGAGCAAAAATGTCTGGTTGCAGAAAGTAAGGAAAAGAGATAGGTACAGGTTAAAGATACTTACTAGGTGTGATTTTGAATCTTAGGGAGAATTATGGTGACAATAATAAAATAGGGATTTAGATGTGAACGTGAAAGGAGATGATCTTTGCATTGGAGAATTTAGTTACTATTCTGTGTCTCTCATCATATTTAGAATATTGCTTGTCCTCTGTATACATCTCATTATATATAATTGATTCAATTACATAGTTACTACAAATGGATCCCTACAGGTAAGAACCCCAGGAACTAAATGATACAATAGAAAAACATAAAGTTCTTGTTAGTTGAAATTTTTACTCCTAAGTGTAGCTAAATGGTTCAGAGTTTACCCTAACTCAGCTATAATTTCTTCATGTTGAAAAAGGATAAGATGCACTATATATGTCTATTCCTTGACTTAAAGGAGATAAAAAAGATAAATAATATAGCATGATGCCTTATAAGAAAGGTGTTTAACAAATATTAAATTTCTTCCAACCTTTCATGTACTGCAAAGGTCAAGTTTTACTCAGATTAGGGGTCCTCAAACTTTCTGTAAAAAGTTAGATGGGAAATATTTTAGACCTTGTTGGCAAATGCAGTCTGTATAGCAACGACTCAAATCTTCTGTTTCAGCACTAAGGCAACCATGGACAATATACAAACAAATATGTCTGTGTTCCAATAAAACTTTATCTTAAACAAGCAGGATGGTGGATTTGGCCTGAGGGCAGGATTTTGCCAACTCATGACCTATAGCTAAAATTTTCTGGATGCTGGAGATAGATGTAATTTGATTATAAGTAAGGAAAAGATGATATATTAAGTCAAGGAAAATCATTTTATAATTTGTACAATATATTTCATCATTTTTGCTCTATATTAAATATTAAATATACCTATTAAAATATAATCTTGCTCAGTTTCCCATCTTAGAAGAGAAAAGAAGACTTTTTTTGATACCATCTCTATCTCTTATTATCTACCCCATTTCTTTATTTCCCTTTAAAACTATCTGCCACAATTTCTTTCCACATATTATCTCTTAAATTGACCCCATTGAAGTCATTGCCACCAATTATTCTAAAGAAACTGCTCTTTCTGTATCTGAGGTGATCATATGGTTTTTGTCCTTTATTTTGTTGATGTGATGTATCATGTTTACTGATTTGCATATTTTGAACCATCCTTGCACCCCTGGGATAAATTCTACTTGGTCATGGTGTATAATATTTTGATACACTGTTGGATTTGATTTTCTAGTATTTTGTTGAAGATTTTTGCATCAATGTTCATCAGGGATATTGGCCTGTAGTTTTCTTTTCTTGTTGTGTTCTTGTCTGGTGTCAGTATCAAAAATGTGGTCCTTGTAGAATGAGTTTGGAAGAATTTACTCCCTACCTTCAATTTTCTGGAATAGTTTGAGAAGAACTGGTATTAGTTCTTCTTTAAAAGTTTGGTAGAGATCAGCAGTGAAGCTATGCAGCCCTGGGCTTTTCTTCATTGGGAGACTTTTTTATTACTGCTTTTAACTCAGTGCTCATTATTGATCTGTTCAGGTTTTCTATTTCTTCACAGTGCAATCTTGGAAGATCACACGTGTCTAGGAATTTGAATGGATTTAAAAAAATAAAAAACAAGAGCCAACTATATGCTGCCTACAAGACACTCACTTAACTTCTAAGGACACACATAGAATAAATATTATTAAACCATAAAAATAGAATAATATCCTGCCATTTGTGGTAACTTGGATGAACCTGGAGGACTTTATGTTGAGTGATATAAGCCAGGCACAGAAAGATAAATACCACATGTTCCCAATCATATGTGGGAGCTAAAAAAATTCATCTCGTAAAAGTAGAGAGCAGAATAGTAGTTAGCAGAGGCTGGGTAGGTGGAAGGGTGGATAGGAATAGGTTGGTCAACATGTATAAAATCACAGTTAGATAGGAGGAATAAGTTCTAGTGTTCTATCACACAGTAGGGTGACTATGGTCAACAATAATTCATTGTATATTACAAAACAGATAGATGAGAGCATTTAGAATGTTCCTAACACAAAGAAATGACAAATGTTTGAGGTGATGGATAGGCCAGTTACCCTGATTTGATCATTACACACTGTATACATGAATCAAAATATCACATGCACCTTATAAATATATACAATTATTGTATGTCAAGTAAGAATTTTTTTAAAAACCCTCTTCTTATCAACATTGCCAGTGGCCTCCACACTGCTGAATTGTTCAATTCTCAGCCATCATTTTACTATCAGAACCATTCAGCATCCTGCTGGTTCAACGTTTTTAACTGGATTTTTATTTATAATTTTAAAAACTAAGGTGAGCAGAAGCATTCACATAACCCAGGTGGGGTTTATTAGATTTCCACCTTGTATGTCCAGCTCTGCTATCATCTTATGTAGCAATGTGTGAGCTGCACACTCAATGAACATGTCCTCACTTTAAGAGGTAATTAAATCTGAAAGAAGTACATCAAATATTGCTGACTCATTCTCTTTTCTCAAACCTGTTCATTCAGATATGGTTTAATTAGTATCTTTTAATATTTTTTTTTCTAACATCTTTTCAAGGACAGAATGCAAATGCTAGGACAGCTAATTCTTTTTGGTCCCAGGGGATGGTGAGAAATGTATTTAATGTTGCTGCTCCTTGCTGGTCACTATTAGTATCAACCAATTTAATGACCTGGCAGATGCATAAAGCCATCTCGTTTCTAGATGTCAGTGGGGAAAACTATGGGAATTACAGGTTAGGTATTCATGAAACATGTTTAGGAAATAGATGCTGAAGAGTCTTGCAGTAAACTGTATTGACAGTAGTCTGAACACTCTATAGTCAATAGTATAAATCTATGACTTTTTAAATGTATTTTATTGTGAGTAATGCTTTTTAAATTTTTTCAACAAATCTTTTCGGCAGCAGTGAACACAAATAAAATAAAACATCATGTTTTATAAAATTTTATGTGTTTAAGTTGCATTGCTTGAGAAAAGTTGAGACGAACTATAATTTTTACAAATGCTCCCATTTACCAGCCCCCATGGGTGACATCTGGATGTTACTAATCACATGAAAACCAAAAATCACAAATCAGCAGAATAATCAGCATCTAATTCAAAGGTTAGTATTTAGTTTAGCAGAATCATGCTTGAAAAGAACAATCTGGCACAGGAAGCAAAAGTGTGCTTACCTGTCACTCTAAAAAGACTGATCATTAAGATCAAATGACTGTTGTTCTAACTTAATTTTGTTCATTTTCAATTCCAAATTGTATTAGTTTGCTAGGGCTGGCATAAAAAAAATATACCACAGGCCAGGTGGCTTAAACAGGAGAATTTTATTTTCTTACAGTTCTGGGGGCTGGAAGTTCAAATCAAGATGTCAGCAGACCTGGTTTCTTTGGAAGACTCTGGCTTGCAGATGGCCACATCTTGCTGTGCCCTCACATGCTCTTCCCTCTGTGTGCACCCATCCCTGGTGTCTCTCTTGTGTCCATGTTCCCTCTTCTGATAAGGACACTAGTCGTATTAGATTAAGAGCCCACCCTTGCAGGTTAATCACCCCTTGAAAGACCCTATCTCCAAATGCAGTCACATTCTGAGGTACTGGGGCTTAGAGCTTCAACATATAAATTTGAGGGGGGACACAATTCGACCCATAATATAAATTTTCTTATGCCCACACAAAAGTAAAGTGATTTCTACTTAAGAGTCGGCTACATTAACAGAAGAACTTCTCAAAAAGTTAAATGATGTCAGTTTTATATCTGGTCATCAGCTGCTTCAAATTGATACTTGTATAACTTATTACCAAAAATTGTTTATTTTTATTCAATTTATATAAAAATAAAAATAATACCACATAGAAAAAAACCCTCAGAAAAATTCCAGTGGCCTATGGCTAAGAAACCGATTAAAGTACATGAAAATGTGTTAAGAATATTTATTCTATTTATATTATTTTTAATATTCAAATTATCAGCATATAAAGAATCTTTTGAGTGTATATAAAATGTTTTATTTTTATTTTTAGAAATAATTTTATTTTAAAAATTAAGTGGAATATTCTAAAGTTGCATAAATATAATAAAATTAATTTAAATGCTAATCAAAAAAAGTTCATAAACCATATAATTTTAATACATATAACACCCACTCCTTTCACTCTCAAAAGTGTCTTGCTTTGGGACGCTTATATGCTCAATCGATATCACTTGGCATAGATAATCTCCTTCTCCTAAGTGCATTTTATTCACTTGACTTTCAGGCTAACGCACCCTCCCCTGGCTATTTCTTAAGCTCCTTTGCTTTTATCTTTCCTTCCTCTCAGTCTCCTAAAGTTGGTGTCCTTGGGGTTTCTCTTGTCATCTTACCGTCTGTCTCGCTCCCTGTCTGTCTGTCTAGCCCCACCTCATTAAATTCAATCTGTGATCCAGTGGTACCAACATTCATATCTCCAAGAAAGACCTTTCTTTCAAAGTCCAAACTCATATATCCAACTATCTACTCAACATATCCACTTGGACATTTAGCTATTATCTCAAATTTAAAATGTCCAAATATGAACTTTTTATATTTCTCCCTTTCAAATCTTCAACACCCACAGCTTTGCCCTCAACACCATCCTTCCTGTTTCTTGGAGAAAAACTTTAGCAAAATCTTTGACTTTCCTTTATCACGCTTCCCATCTTGTCCATCAGGAAGTGGTGTGAATTCAGCCTTCGAACTGTGTCTAGAATGGCCATGGCGACGGAACTTCACTGCTACCACCACGATCTGAGCCACTGTCATCTCTTACCTGGGTGGTTTCAATGATTACCCAACTAGATTTTTCTTTTCCAACTGACACTTCTCTACAATCAAATCTCAGTGGACTAGCCAGAGAAGCTTCTCTGAAATATCAGTTAATGACATTCATCTGCTAAAAATCCTACGAACACCCCTCATTTCACTTAGATCTCAGGTTGAAAGCCGTAGTGCTTACAGGGACACTCAAGGTGCTACAGGATGTGCCTCTCCCACCTCCCTGTCCTCATATCCAATCTTCCTGCACCCTCTTACCATCACCTTCTGCAGCCACCATGGTCTCCTTTCCTCAAACATGTGGCAAGTTTAATCCTGGAGTATTTGCACTGGCTGGTCCCTCTGATGCAAAGCTTTGTTCTCAGGTAGCCCCAAGGCTCCTCCCTTACCTCCTTTAAGTCTTTGATTAAATATCATATTTTCAGTGGTCATGCTACTAAAATTTCACTTACACCTCAAATAATGGTTCCTCTGGATCACTCTCACCTGATTCTACTTTTGTTTTCATTTTTCACAGCATTAGAGTGACCAAATGTCCCAGTTTGCATGAGGTGATCCTGGGTCACATCCCAACATAATTATGAATAGGTCAATCTTTGCCCCAATGTGTCCTGTGGCAAAAGAAAAAAGTGTATTCTCCCTATATAAAAAATACTTATTTATTATATTCATTGTTTTGACACTCTAAAATGTAACTCTAGGGGTGCAGAAAGTTTTGTATGTTTTGTTCACAGTTACATCTAAAGTGTGAAGAATATTATTGTCAGAGAAGTGTCACAATAAATATTTGTAATAATTAAATTGACTTTGAGAACCTAAAATCTAGATGAAAAAAGCTTAACATAATTAAATATTTTTAAAAGTTTTATGGCATCTCAGAGTAAGGCAACTAAGTCGTCTTGTGAACGTCAAGAAGGAGTCTCAGAAAAGTTGACACTTAACATATGTTTCGGAGAACGATTATGAGACCAGTAGGAGAGAAGAGAAAGAAGGAAATTTCAGACATAAAAAAGAAAACCGTTTTATTCATAAGGAATCGTGATGACGTAAAGTGCTATGGTGTGTCCATAGAACAGTGGGAATTGTGACAGGGATGAACACGGGGAGTGGGGGGCACGAAGGATACGGGACTGGGAATATAGGTTGAAAACAGATTATAAGCTTTTAGACAATAAGGGTTTTGTATGTAATCCTGAGACTCAGCAAGGAAGAAGCAGGAACTGTGGTGGTCAGCGGCCTGGCTGGCCACATATGTCCGGTTCTCCCCTGGGCAGAGCGTAACATTGCAAGTCCCCACCTCCTTGCAGCTAGATGTGGCCAACTGACTTGCTTTTGCTGAAGAACGAGAGCGGAAATGGCAGGTGCCACCTCGGGGCAGCACCTGAAAGGTCAAGGGTGTGAGCTCCGCGATCGCTTCTCCTTTCGGGGCAATCACGGAGGCCCGAGGGAGACAGCGCCTCCCCGGGCCTGGGGCTCTGAGGAAGGATGGCGCAGGGCAGGACACCGCGCTCAACCCTGCTCCAGCTGTCTGGGAGGAAGAGTTGAACCGTTGTTTTAGGCCACTGGACGGTGTTAGGCCGGAGCTATACTTTTTTTTTTTTTTTTTTAAATCATAGCACAGCTATTTGAATTCTAATATAAATATATTTAAACAACAAAGCAAAATAATTACCCATGCAATCACTTAATAACCTATGATTTAGAATTCCTGCATTAAAATCTGTACAATAGAATTCGGTAATATGTTCAGCATTATTTTTATAGTAAAAATAAAAAGAAAGGAATATATCAGGCTACTGGCGATCTGAAGTTCCTAATCCTAGGTAACACATCAAATATGCTATAGTTACTATGAGTGAAGTAATAAATTATAGTGTTGTGTATGTAAGTATGGCCCATATACTTAAATAAACAATATATTTGGAAGTTATGTAATTTAGACTTCACTAGAGGTAAAAAAAAACCCAAAACTTTTATGTATATATCTCTTTCTTTGTTCATTCGGTTAAGGAAAATCCTTATGTTTCCAAGTTATATTATGTAACAAAATCTAAAGCTGTTATTTTTGAAGGTATATGTGGTTTATAATAAAAGCGATATTTGTTGTGATCAACATCTTTGGTACGAAAAGCGTATCCAATCCCTTGGTTGCTGTGCCAGAGAAATCATCAAAGGAGACAAAATGTTGCCTAGGTGTGTAATAGTTAGTGAGAGTTGCTAAAGGATGGTAGACATATGAAAGGTGGCTGTTTTATGGTATTACCTTATAGTATGAAAAAAATAGCACACCAGAAGTTTTATACATTGGAAATCTAAATCCCTAGTGTTTACGTTTTTAAAGGTTCAGCAACTGAAGGAAAAAATCTAGATCAACAAATTAAGTTATATTCATACTGATTGGCATAGGCAGATGTAATTCCATTCTTTCTTCCGACGATACCAGAGGTCACATATCAGAGGAAAATGGAAATCTCTGTGTTTCAACCTGACACATTCTATTTGGTGCCCAAACATGATCTACCTAAGTAGTTATGAGTATGACACAGTTAATTTAGCAAACACGATGGTTTGTTCAATAACATTAACCTTCTGTGAAAATAGCCCTACCTGTTTCCTAAAGCAAATATTATAAAATGTAGGTAGAATTAAAATTTTAGTCAGTATTCCACTCTATGGAATAGCAAAAAATCCAATAAAATAAAATTATGTAAATATTTTTTCACAAGATATAATGAATAAAGAGTAAAAAAAAAGTGTCTGCATTTTTCAAGATACATTTGTTTTACATAATACAGAAATAGACTTTGGTGGTCAAAGGCCAGTTAGACATTATTCTTAGCTAAAGGAAGACATTGTGGCTTAATAAAATATTAGAACAAAATGGAAACTCCCTAAAATGGCCTACAAGACTATACATGAACTTTTTCCTTTCCAATTTAATTTTATACCATTTTCCCATCATTTATTTTAATTGAACCACACTGGCTTTCTATTTCCTTTAGAAATCCGGCATCATTCCCATGTGAGGGCATCTGCACTTTCCATTGCCTGGCATCTTCTCGTGATCGACGCTTCGGCACTTTACTCTCTGCTCCAGTGTCACCTGGGAGAGGGGATCTCTCGGCTCCTGTTGGAGGTAACTCCCTCTTCGCTCCTTTTGCTGTCATATGAGGGTATAGTATTTCCCTCTTATCAGTGATCACCATCTAATATTATCATGTTCATTCATTTTAACAGCTTAGTATTTGCCTTCCCTACTAAGATAATAAACATTATGAAAGCAGGAATCTTCTTTGTCCTATTAACTGGTCTACATGTCCTACTTAAATTTGTTGCATGAAAAATAGAAAACCTCTTTTTCCTTTTTATATCCATAAATTCATTTTCTTAGAAATTCTTAGATATATTTCCTCACCTTTAACATTGAAACTATTCAGATCTAATTTGTACCACTTATTTTCTATAAAGGTGTGTATATATTTAGTATATTTTTGAAAAGCTTATATGGCACATAATATAGACAGGCATGTAACTCATGTGTGACTCAGAGTTCTGCCCCCTCCCTTAGTGGTGACTTTAACTGTAAATTAAGATAGTTATTTTTTGTTCTTTCTCAATAAGAAAATACAATAATTTCTGAATTTTTTATCTTTGTACTATTGAGATTATCAAGATAATTTGGGGGTAGATCTTTGACCATTTGTAGTAACCAATTTTATGTTTGTTTATCTTTATGCTGAATATTTCTATTTTAATATACTGGAAAAGAAAAGATCAGAAGGTGGGTATACCATGTCTAAATTTGCACTCTTAATGAGTCATAAAAAATTTTAAATGTTCAACCAATGCCAGTATATTGTTTTTACTATCATATCAACTGCTTAGACTATTCTGTATGATGTTTATCACAATTAAATTCTATTATGTGCTTACTATATGTAAATAACTAAAGTTGACATCTACTCAGAAAATAATATAATAACATTCTTTAATCATTTACCATTTGTGAATCACAATGAGTAGCAACTTTATATTACTTATTGTACTATTTTCTTTTATTTTCTCTTCTTTTCTTTTCTTTTTTAACAGAGTCTTGCTCTGTTGCCCAGGCTAGGGTGGAGTGGCATCATCACTGCTCACTGCAACCTCTAACTCCTGGGCTCAAGCCATCCTCCTGTCTCAGCCTCCCGAATAGCTGGGACTACAGGTATACGCCACCATGCCCAGCTAATTTTTTAATTTTTTGTGCAGACAGATTTCTCACTCTGTCACTCAGGCTGGTCTTGAACTCCTGACCTCAAGCCATCCTCCTGCCTTGGCCTCCCAAAGTGCTGGGATTATAGGGGAGAGCCACCATGCCGGGCCTATTAAATTATTCTCTGAGGTATTAAGTCAGTAAGATTAGAAAGCAATAAATAAAATCTTTGGAAATTGAGTCAAATTTGGTGAAGTTTCCTCTTGGAATTAGACTTGAGGAGAGATTGAGGTAAAATATTTGTTATTTTTTGAGAACTTCCTTTGGGGAACTGGATAGGAAATTAATAAATGATATGTGAAACTACAGAATAGTACCAATAAATTTATTATACTTTCCATTATTAAGCAGTTTGATATTCCATATATCACCCTTTACAGGAAATTTTTGTTTTCAAATTGTCTTATAATTCAACTGAAGTAATATATGCACATATAGTTTTTAAAAATGTATCATAACAGTAGAGGGAACTTTAATAAAGAACATGAGGATCAATTAACACCAACTTACAGTTCCAATCGTAAAAGGCAAATATTTTTAATTAATTATGAAATGCTCAATTTTTACCACTTTCTGTTAATACATGTGAATTTATAACACTACATTTTCTCCTACCCTTCTCCTCTTTCTAATTTACTTTCATTGAAATTCATAGTTCACTAGCTACTCAATTTAGGAAATCCAAAAATCATACTCACACTTCTATTTCTTGTTCCTGTAGGAAGCAAAGAAGATTCCAAATCCCACTTTACAAGGTGAAGCCGCTGATGCTCCCCTTGACTCTCTTCCTTCACTCTTCCCTTCAACCTCTGCAAATTGTTTGTGTAAATTGCTGTTGGCATGGCAACAGCTAATTTATGTTCTCTAATCTCAACCAAGTAGCCTACGATATTCCTTTTTAAAAGGAAAATCAGGAAACATTTTTTCAGGAAATTAAAATATGTAAATATTGGTCACCCTTAGATTGAGGATACTTGGACGTATGCTCTTGGACACGACAATCATAATTCTTTCAGTGTCACTTTTGCTGTGCCACTCACATGGTAATATTTTATGGGTCAAGTAAAATTGAGTCTCATAATGACATTCAATGAGCTGCCTAAAACTGTCACTTTTTAGTTTGCTTTATATTTTTTGTCATGACATATATAGAGCCTTTATTTATCCTAGAGTTTATAGTTGCCTATTTGTTTATGTAGTATCCTTTATGTTTAATTAATTTATTTCTGTATTTTAATAAGATTTCTCTTATTTGGATTTTAAATTTATGGTATGTAGTTTTTCTCATATCACCCGTTTGTCCTAGAGGATACTATCCTTCTGCTCCAAGCTAGACTATTGAGATGTTGTTTGGGGACCTATCTTCAATGCTCTCCTGAGTCACCTGACTTTCGCTTGTTACTTTTATCCTCTCATTTTGCTAGAGTATAACCTCAGGTTACTTTCTAAGAAATAGCAAATGGAAAACAAATTTTCTGTGTCTTTGAATGTCTGATAATATCTACATTCTCCATAACTCTTGATTAATAATTTGGATCACATAAACTATTTGATAGAAAATATTTTCATTGTGAGTTGGAAAGCAGTACAATTGCATGATTTTATTTTTTTCTCCATCTAATCAAATTCTATTTTTAGCAAAGATAATGGAGATTCTAAAAAAACACCTACAATAAGAGACAGCCATATGTACCTCAAGTGAAAAACCTGATGTATTTATTTTTAAGCTGCAATATACCAGCTGAACTTTTGGTCTTTCCTGAATGCAGTTCTATTTCTTTCTTAGTGATTAGGTAGTGCCATGGTTTTTTATTTTGTATTGTTTTGACAACTAGCATAGTCTTAAGAGTCCTGAGTCACTAGTTTCACATCCATGGAGACACAAGTCCGCTTCCTCACATAGAGTTAATTTTCATTATTATAAAATGTGCATACAAAAAATTCTGTATGAAAAAATTCTATTCTGTGTCAAACTAATATGCAGTATATTTCTAGTTTATCTTGTGCCCCAAGTCAAACCAGATAAAGTCAAACTGTAGTATAAAACTTTATGAATTATCAAACATTAATTAGACTCAAATTAATGAGTCTTGAAAGGATTTACTCAGATATACCTGAGTAATTGGTGTGTATATGGACCTTGTTTAGTATATGTTCTGTGTTATATAATTTGTATATTTGAACCATATATTAGAAAGAAAAAAAATAAACAATGTCTACATTTTTTTGTGCTTTATCAAGTCACCTTTTTGTTTTTCTGAATGATACATTTCTGGGCAGAAATAAATATGCATAGGAACAGCCATGACTAGTTGCTGACCTAGGTATTGGTAATGGTATTGCTATTATAAGTTAGGAAAATTTCTGAATGGGATGCAAATGGAAGAATTTTCTCTGCAAGTCCCAAGATAAATCATGAATGTTCCCAATCTCAATATGAAGTGGGCCATGAGACCAGAGACATTTGACAAGGCACTAAAGGGAAGGCACTGAGAGCAAAGGTTCAGGGATTTGTTTAAAAGTAATTTATTTTTGGCTTCATGCCATCTTTGAAAATCTTTCCCCAGGCAATAAACATTAGAAATTTTATTATCAATGCCCCAGTCTTCCCTTCTCTGGGAATCAGATAGCTTGTCTCTCTGTAGCCTAGGGCTGCCTTTATGGCCTCCTGCAGGAAAAGTGGCCCTGGTTTGCAATAAAAGTCACAAGGTTAATCTGGTATTTGGAGTTGCTTTTCCCTATAGATACTAATTCTTACTCTAAATTTCATTTTTCCCATTATCCATCTTCCTCATTAATATTCTTTGTATTAAAACCTTTTAAGTCATTGCACATTCAGTCCCATGTTTTCTGAGAGATTCTGGCATTTATGTTGTGGGCATTCTCTGCTATAGATCCTTTGGTAATTTAATCAAAATAAACCTCATTTCTCATTTCATTTTGCATCCCTTGGTGAAGAGATCTACAAGAGGTTGGTCAACTAGCCACACCTGTCTTACATATACCCAATACTGTTTTATAAATGAGAAAGTTTCTTTTTTTTTTTTTACTGATAGTTTCTTGACAAGTGCTGTTATTGCCGTAGCATCTCTACTTTAAAACCATCCTTTTCACCAGAGCATTACAAAGAAATAAAAACCAACAACAAAGAATTTACAAATACTTTATTTTACTCAATGAAAATAGTCTCCTTTCTGATATATAAGTTTGTAATCATAACAGGCTATATAACTACACAATATAAATTACACTATCTTCTCAAAATTCGTTTATATGTTTTATTTTCTACATTCTTTTGTTATGCCTTAGAAAGATAATGCAAAGGAAAATGTGTAGTAATTCAGATGAAAAATGAGGATGTTTTTTCCCAAGAAGAAAAGAAAGTAGGAGGAGAGAAAAAATATCTCACAGTCGTATAATTTTTACTTTCGTCTCATAAAAACTTCACATGTGTTACGTCTTTTGAGCATGTGTCAGTCAGGGTAAGATCAGCAAATCCAAAATTACGGCAGTTGTTTTTGTCAGAGAGAGATTTAATATAGGCAGAGACTACCTGACAATTGGAGGAATTGGGAAGTGAGGGCGAGGCTGCTGCTTTCCAGAAATCGGGAATGTCAGGAATTACAGGCAGCGGCCTCTGATCATCCCAAGAGTCTGCAGCACCAAGATGGTTGAGAAAACATTGAGAAATCAAAAGAAGTTATCACTGATGACGGAGCCACCTGGCCGGAACTCTTCTGATTCAGCACCTCGCACCGATAGTAGTGAAGCGTCAAGACATTTTAGGGAACTGTAATTCTGGGACTCTCTCTGTCATGCAAAGCCAAAAGCTAAAGTAAGTGGCAGTGATGATGAGTTGACAAGAGACACTCCCGCACAGGGTCTTCGCAATGAGCCAGATGTGAAGACTCCACAATCATACTCTATCTCGCGTTCTATGTGGGGTAATTGTAGTTCTAAAGGTTTAATGACTTTGAGTAGTAAATGATACCAATTATATGATGTACATAAATATATGTACAAATATATAGTAAATATGTGTGCATATGTGTATATACATATACATACACAGTGTGCACTTGCGAGAGGTTTTCTGCACTATAATACATATACTTTATCTGAGTTAGCCATTACAAAATATTCACATTACAGATGAAGTAATTGACATTCAGAATAGGGAATTTGTCTCCGATCACACAGCTAATAAATGCCAAGTTAGGATCTGAACTCAGTTCTGTCTGACTCCGAAGTGTGTGCTTTTAACCAGTGATATCTATAAATGGATACGTTTCAAGGGATGTGCAAGATGACCCATTGGAGTGAAGGAAACAAATATTTATTATTGCTATCCCAATCATTTTTATGTTAAAATAGGAGGAAAAAATGTTTTATTTACATTTAATATGCAGATTGCCGTGAAGACTCATAATTGTTTTACATAATACTTTTCTGTCAAGCAAAATACTCAAGGGGAGAGTGGAAGTTTTAAAACTCTGTGAAGTTGGCAGGTGTGCCCAATTTATTCTAGCTTTTTGAGAATATATCTGGTGTAAGTTAACATGCATAAGACTATTTTAGGAAAAATAAGTTTTTTAAATGCTTGAACTTTTACAATACTTTAGAATCAAATGTGATAACCTTAAAACGATTTTGTACAATTATTGAAGTCCACTGGGTGATTCATAGTGAAATAATCTGGAGTCTTTGAATTTAAGAATAAGTCTCATGAACATTCAACAGTAGCTGAGATGGAGTAAGCTCACTGTGCTTACAAATGCTAGGTGAGATACAAAAAGTCATTGTCAGAATCTCTATGGGATGAGATCCCAGGATTTTTTTTTCTTCTTTTCTACTTTATGCCCTGACATTGACCTGAGGATGAGACCCCAGCAAGATTGCATGGGCAGCAAAAACTCCAAGAGGAGCCTTGTCTTTCTGGACAAAGGACCAGGAATATGGGGCACTGTCGGCAAGAGAGTGTACGAGGGGTCCTTTCCCTCTGTCCTCTCTCTTTTTTGTGCTCTTAATTGTGGCCTAAGGCAGGCCCAACAGTGAAGCTGCAGCAGGCAGGGCTAATAAAAATCATTTTTTCTGGCTAAAGTAACAGGGAACAGGAATGCTGCAAGTAGAAGAGTGTAGAGGAAATTCTGGGAAGGGGAAAGTAGAAAAGGGGGTTACCCATGGGCTGTGCATGCACCAGACAAGCCCCCCCAAAAACATAGTAAAAATTACAAAAACTCTCCCAATTATAAGTGTTCCATACTTAAAGTTTTTTCTTGTTTGAAGATCTTTTCAACAAAGATTTAAAGTAGGTTTTCATCTATACCTTTTTCATTTATTCATGTGTACATGCATGCCCTTATTCAACAAATAAACGTGGAGTTCCTACAATTTTCCAGACACTGGAATATAGCAGAGAGAAGAAGAAGAAAGCAGAGGAAGGGGAGGAAGAAGAAGAGGAAGTGAGGAGGAGGAGGAAAGGAGAGAGAGAGGAGATAGCAATGATGAAGAAAATTAAAAAGTAGAAAAATAGACCCAAATCTTTGCTATAATGGAACTTATATCTCAGTGAAGGAGACAGATAAGTTTTAAAAAGTAAATTATATATAATGTAAGGTATTGATAAGTACTAAAGAGAAAAATACATAGACCAGAAACAGGGACTATAAACACTTAGACTGGAACTGAAATTTTAGTGTAGCCAGGGAAGACCTCACTGATAAAGCGATTTTAATAAAATATCTAAAAGATGTGTGGGGATAGTCACGCATCTATCTGAAGAAGAACGGCCCAAGCAGAGGGAAAACAAATACTAAGTCCCAGAGTCATTTGAAACATGCCTGGTCTGATGGAGGAAAAACAGAGGGGCTGGAGGAATGAAGTCAGAGCAAGCACAGGCACGGGATCAGGCAAGGAGGTGATTGAAAGGCCTTGCTTCTGGAGGGTCCTGACGAAAAGAGACACATCACTTAACCGAGGGTTTAATGGGAGCGCTCTGGCGCATGGACTAATTGGGGACAAGGGCAGAAGTGAGGAGATCAAGCAATAGGCTACTTGAAATATATCAAGGGAAAATGATGGTGGTGGCCAAGGTGATGGCAGTGCAGCTAACAAGACGTAGTCAGATTCTGAGAGTACTTTGGAAGGAGCCAAGGCCTTTCCTGGAGACTGACCTGGAGTGTGAGATCATGAGAAATATCAAAGGCGACTCCAAGTTCCTTGGCCTGAATACCTGGAAGGCTGCAGATAGGGAGTAGGATTTTCAACGTGGAAGGATATTAGGAGCACACTTTTGGTCAAGATAAGCCTGAGAAAACCATCAGGTATATAAACAGATGTGTCAAGTGCACCATTAGGGGAGTGTGAAATTCAAAGGAAAGATCTGGATGACACACACACAACTCACACATTTGGTAATTGTTCACCAATTTATAGGGTGTAAATACTCCCACCATATCTGATTTCCAATGTGACATTGTGTTTACAGTGTGACATCACCGAACACAGAGTTAGGAAGAGATCATGAGGTGGCATCCCGTGAGCTGGAAGAAGGTGGTTGCAGCACATCACTGGCAGTTGTTGGAATACAAATGTCAGACACTGTTAATAAAAAAAGGTTCCAGGACTGAGCTTCATAGAACTAAAACATTAATGGGTCAAAGCTGTGAGGAAGACGAGCAGAAGAGACCGAAATGTGGCCTGGATGGTAGGATGACATGTAAAGAAAGTGAACCGTCCTGGAAACAAAGTGAAGAAAGTATTTCACGGGCAATTCAATTGATTAATCTTGCACAATGCTGATGAATGCTCAGATTGGGTGAGAACGAAGAAGACCGTGGACTTAGCAAAATGAGCTGATTGGTCGGCAGATAAGAAGGTTAGTAGGATGACAAAACGCAAACCTGAGTGGAGTGGCTTCTAGAGAAATCAGAAAGCGACCTTGGAGGTCGCAAGTCTAGACAGCTCTTTCAGTATGTGCTGTTTAGTGTCAATGAGATGAACGGGGCAGGCAGGTGCTAAAGAGGGAACGGAGTTGGGAGGATATTGAATATATTTGCTCAAAGCAGAACAAAATGAGTGAATGAAGAAAAACAGAAGAGAAAAGGAAAGAGGTTTGCAATTAGTTTGACTGAACAGATCACAGACATCAAGTAAATCAAGTTGTTACGGCCAAACCTAGGAGACGATGTTGGTAGGTAACTCTGAGAAAGGAGCCTGGTAAGTTAGCAAGTGAAGTCCTCAGATAACTTTTTTTTTACATGTGTGCAGTCACATTTTGGAAAACTGTGACAAACATTGAAACAAAATATAGTAATAAACTAAAATTAGGTATAAACTTTCACAATTCTGTATCACACAGCATTAAAACAATAATTCCATTCACTTGATTATATTGACCCCATTGAAATATTATCATCACTAATAGGATGCAATATTTCCCATAAAACAAAAAAGATTTATCCTATTTAAAAAGTAAATAAATTATTTTAAAGTGATGTTATTTTATATTTACTCATCATTCAAAATACTACAGTTTCTGCATATTATATTAGCGAATGTACAGAATAAATTGGTAAAAATGAATAAATGACAGAGAGGTCAATGATAGATTTACTGAGCAATTGATTTTTATATTTTGCTCAGATATGTTTGCTTATAAAGGCATACAATCAAAATTTTGTGAGAATATTCCTCTTAACCACTATGACATACTGTCTCTATATACACTATTGCTCCTATTAAAAAGAAAATAAAATTGAATATGGGATAAGGAAAAGAGTCAATGTGATATGGGCCAAGTACATTAAAACAAAACAGAACAAAATAGGATTAAAACAATTCCATTGTATGGTCCCAAACAGAAAAAACAGGTTTCCAAACACAATATAGTTTCACCTCTATTTGAATCTCTCTTCAACGGATACATATTTGGTTATTTTTCAGCTGCTGTGAAGTTGGATTTTGACTTGTACGTGTCCTAAAATGATAGAGATGAAGTGTCTGTAAAACCACAGCATCTTCATTTGATTACCTGTGTATATTTCTCCCTTATGTGCATTTCCTCTGCGTATGTGGGACAGCTGCAGTTACAGGCTGACGGAACCATCTCCAAAGGCTTCACTCATCAGTTTTCTATTTTGTACTTCTACATATATGTAGCATCGAGAATCATATAGAATTATACATCTCTTTTTGTCTCATATGAAAATATAAGAGCAATGGCAGATTTATTTTTTTTTTCTTTTAAGAATGATGCATAGAAATGAGGAAGAAAAAGGTCAGGAAGAAATGAACAGCACCGGCCTGCGCACAAAATTAGTGAAGAACAACAGGGGCAAATTAGTGGATATAAGTAAACACATAATGTTTTCTTCAACGGGAACAGAAGGAGGGAGGAAGAGAAAAGGGATAAGGCAAGCTCTGTTGCTCCAAAGACAATGAAAATATTTAAAACATCTATTTGTTAATACACGACATCATAGGGTGTATTACCATAAAATTTATTAAAATTTATTTATTATCATAAATAATTAAAGTTAAATAACAAATTCACTCATTCATTAGTTCAACTAGAATTTACTGAGCATCACTGTTTGCTGGATCCTCTGTCTGGCCCTGAGTTCCAATGGTGAACAGAAGAGTCATGATGCCTGCTCACGTGGAACTTTTAATCTGATGCTGGGAATAGACACTAAATACATACTTATCATTTTGATATGTGTTATAAAGGAAAAGAACAGGCCAGAGCAAAGAAAAATAACAAAGGGTGAAATAATTTAGGTTCTACTGCATGATGTTTTAGATGCTATTTTAACTGAGACCTGATGAAAATGGGGAAGAAACTAGCTTATAAGAATAACTGAAAAAATAAGTAAATAACTAAACAAAAGATAATGTGGCTGGAACTTGGTGAGCAGGAGAGTGGTACAAGATGATGTTGAAAAGAAAGTCAGGCTGGATCATACAAGACTTGCAAGGTGAAGTGTGTGGCAATCCTTATGTGGTGCTTTTTATGAGACCTGTTCTAATTGCTAATGTAATTAATTTGCTTAATTTTCTCAAGAATTTTATGAGAAATAAATTTTCACCATTAACATTCCCATTTTAAAGATGAACAAGCTGAGGGACAAAGAGATTACATGTTGAAGTTTACACAAATAACTGGGAAGAGCCAGAAAGGGAATCCAGGCTGTCCGTCTTTGTTGTCCCCATGATTAAATACTTGAAGAGTTTCAGCTTGTATTCTAAATGTTATAAAACATAACCACAGGGTCCTAGGCCGTGAAGCAATAAGTGTACTTTAACTTTTGAAAATCTATTTCTGCTTGTTACGTAGCAAGTGGGTTGAAGCCAGGCAAGAATGAATGGAGAACCAATAAACCCAATAAGAGATAGTGGTAGCTCAAAAGAGAGGGTCTGTATTTTAAATAGAAACAGATGATGTGGGAATTATTTTGTAGGTAGAATCAGCACAGTTCACCAGTAAATTAGACGAGGGACGTGTTAAGGATAATTCCCAGGAGTCTTGCTGGGACGATTAGTTAGATAGCTGTGCCCTTTGCTGAGATGGAAACACTAGACTACATAGGAGCTAAAGCATTCAGTTTGTGATATGTCACATGAACAATAACGGTGACATTTCCATGTAATATTCAAACAAGCCATTATATAACTGTGCATCTTAGGAAACACATCAGGGCTGAAGATGTAACTTTAGGTGTCAGAAAATATTGATGGCATTAAAAGCAATGAGAATGAACCTGATGACCTGGAGGAAAGGTGCAGAAGGAGAATAAAAAGGAACGTGGAAAGTCAAGCCTTTACTAACTCCAACATTACAAGATGGTAAAGGATGTGTTTTTGGCCACAGAATGTTCTGGTTTTTCTTTTCTCAACACTTTTCCTACACATTCCCTGATTTTTAATCTAGTAATGTGGTGCTCTCAGGCTATTCCCGTACTTATAAATCAGTCTTAAAGAACAATGGTCATGGTTGATCAATGTTCCTTAGAAGTTAACTGAAACATTTTAGCAACCAGTGAATAATACTGTGCTAGAATACCTTAAGAGTCCGTTCCTCCTTGACCTTGGTTTTGCACTTCTACAGAAGAGCCCCTTCTCACAAGAAAAGAGTCACACCAAAAAAAAAAAAATCACTAAATCAAGGGAAGATATCTTGTTGGCTGTTGTGTTTGTGTATATTTTGTTGTGGAAAAGTGGGTCTTTTAGTCTTTAATCTTAGTCTGCCAGCCTGACAGCTTTGAAATTGCTGCAGAAAAGCTCACTGAAAGAGATAAATCAGTGTATCATCTGCATAAAAAGGACAATGCATCATCATGGTAAATAACATAACCAAATGAAGCTTAGATGCTGGGGAAAAGCTCTTCTAGGAGGCTAAGTAATAAGCCTAGGGAATTTAAGATATTTAAGAAAACAAAAGCCATACAACCATAAAGTAATATAAAATTTCATCATGGAAGTAATACCTCTCCCCTCACTGACACACACATATTCACAAATTGAATCATGTGCTTCAAACATTTCCTGAAAGTTTCAGAACATCCTGAGTCTGTAATTATAGTTAAGGAATAAACAAAAATAAAAATCACAGACATAGAGTAAAAAGGGCAACATAATAAAAATAATTAACTTCCCTAGCAGATAAGAACTCTCTGTAGGACCAAATTCAACTTGACATTTAAATAATAATGTGATCCATGCAATCCCAATGTCTAAATGAATCTAATGTGAGGAATACAATATGACACATAAATTGGAACTATCATAACATAATATGTAGTAACATCTTTGTTTAAAAACAGGGTGGATTTTAAAAAGGGCAGAAACCTAATTAATTTTCTGAAGTCAAGGAGGCTCCTGCATTACTGAAAGCGTAACTAACCACTACAATCTCCCTCAACTGATAAAGTGATTGGAAACAGGAATGCTCTTACAGGTTACAACATCCTGTACAAGCTGTCACATAAACTATGCTGGATGTGCAGCTCGAGAGTAGCTTTGTGCTGCTACTGTTGTGCTCTTTTGGTGATAAAAGGCACTGCAGAAATTTCAATATATTCTGTGGAACCTGAAATAAGCAGGTCAGAATCAATGGATGATTCAATGTGAGAACAAAAGATGATGGTGGTCAGAGGTGGCCAGCTGCAAATGCTCTCAATTTTCTTAACCAAAAAATAAACTCAAATGGTTGACCTTCTGCTCAGTGCACACTATCTGAGAGAAGAATTAACACTGAAACAACGGTTTTCATCTTATTTCACTTCATTTTTCAAGAAACATTATAAACCTTTTATAAAAACCAAAGTTTTACTTAAGGAATGTCACCATGTAACAATAGTTAGTGAATAAAGCTACAAAACAAGAACAAAACAAGAGTGCTATTGGGCAAAAGGTGGTAACAACAAAGTAAAAGAAATTTTAAAACCCTGTTTTTAATTGTTTAAAGCCCATGAATGAAACTTAATACTACCAGTGAATGCTACTATTAGGCAATGCTGATATTTAGACAACTAATTAACATCGCAAGGGAGAAAAAACTGAATTTTAAGAAAACAGCCAAGATGTCTTTTAGGAAGCTGATTGGGTATAATATTGGTGTTGCCTAAAGTTTCCAGAAACCATGAGATTTTAGGAAAAAAGCAGTCAGAAGTCTTCGAAATTATGAGGTATATCATGTTAGTGTATTTCATCTTCCTTCCCACACCCATTTGTTTCCTCCCGTGGACCTGCAACACCCCATCGTGACACGATACCCGTACTTCTTACCCTACGGTGTCACCTCCACGCACCCGCCCACCCACGTAAAGCTTTGTCTTCCTGCATCTCATTCCCTCCCCTCCTACCGTTTTTTTTAGTATCAACGCATAGTTGCGATTTAGTACATGGAAAACATGTCTTGAAATCAAAAGGATGGACTCAATTCTCAGCTCTGCTATGTAGAAGAAATAAACTCGGAGCAAGTCATGACACTTCTCCACATTTATTTCCTGTTCTGTTAAGTGAAGGTAATAATAACACTAACATCAAAAGAGTTTTAGTAAAGACGAATTGAGAAAGTGGGTGTAGAAAACGGTTTTCCACCCATGAATGACATTATTAGTGGTTAGTAGTGTGCTATCACAATCAGGTGTGGGTGCCCATTAGAAATTATTATAATTTGAAATTTTCAGGCATATAAGGTAGATAACAAATATAATTCTTATGAAATTCCAGAACCTATATGCGGTATTTGTTTTTTTCCTTTTTTTCAGCATTAGAAAGGAGCCACTAAACCTTCAATATGACTGTTGAAAAAAATATGAGATGGTGGATGCCATTTATTACCCCTGGCAAGCACTTTTTGAACATCTTTGCCAAGTTTGATTAATTTTCAGACTTATGAATTGAACCCCTGAAGGTAGAACCCAGAAAACACCTCAAAAACTTCAATTTAAGTGAAAAACTTTAGGAAGTAGGCTCATCAAAAATTTATTCTGTTCCCAAGGGCAATAGTGGCTAGGGAGTCCAATTATGAGGGCAGCAGTGATCGCAAAGCCCTGGGACCTACCTTCAATCGGGCGGTGGCAGTTATGGCGCCTGCTGACATTGCTCCATGAAGTGGTAGCAGCATCAGATATGTCTTATCAGATGAACTCTGCAGGAAAGGTGTTGGCATGATTCCTGGAAACTTAGCCTGAAGCTTGGTTCTTTCATGCCAAAAATTTTGTGAGCTACCTAATATTTTTTTAATAGACACCATTTCTGCTTAATCAGCCAGATTCAGTTTTGGTTCCTGGCAAAAAAGAACCTTGACTAATGGATCCATTCATTGCCAG
This sequence comes from Daubentonia madagascariensis, assembly GCA_023783475.1. Classification (NCBI taxonomy): domain Eukaryota; kingdom Metazoa; phylum Chordata; class Mammalia; order Primates; family Daubentoniidae; genus Daubentonia; species Daubentonia madagascariensis. The sequence goes on along the minus strand of JAKFHU010002140.1, from coordinate 34,026,599 downwards.
TTTGCAGCCATTGAAATGATATTCAGAGTAGGTGTACAAGCTCCAAAGAATAAATCTACAAATTTTGAGTAAAGGTAAAACTGGGGAAAAGCACCCAATAACTCATTTCAGTAGCATTAAATGTCCAAGAGGAAAGAGACTAAGTGTGTGGCTCTCTCTCTAAAGCCTGGTTAGCTCAGCTACACACAATAAGTAGAAAGGAAGAGAGAGAGAGAGAGCGAAGAGGGACAGTCACAGGGGCAAAAAAGTCCATAGACACAGAAAATATGCCAATTATGTGTAGAATGAAACTGTGGGTATGTCTGTTGTTATGAAGACCTATATTGGAATCAAATCAACAAGCTGACTTAGTTTTGAGAGTGTTTTGCTAGCAAAACTACAACTTGCCAGGACTAAAAGAGACTATTTGAGACATAAAATGACTCTTGGCCTCTTGGTAATTCACAAGCAGGGAGCTGGCTGAGAAAGTTGGTTAGACCCCAAGGAGGCCACATCCTCCAACTTCAGATGCGGCCAAGGAGTAGAGTGGAAAAGGAAGAGCCTTAGGAAACAATGGGTAGGAAGCACCTTCAAAGAGCAACCAGAACACAATCAAGAACATTCCCCATCCTTAAGGTAGAACAACCATTAACAGGACCAGCTCAGTGACATTCCAGATTGCCATGGACTAATGACTACTGTTTGCCTTGCATTCTTCCCCTTTCAGGATAAGAGTTACTACTGTGGTCATCCTCTACCTGTTCCACCCTTGCACATTGGGGGTATGAGGAGAGGAAAGGAGCAGATTTCTTTTATGCTTAGTTCACATGTCTCAGGTTCCAGGGGATGCTCCAGAAAACTCGGCATAATCTAAAGCTCTTGTACATTGAACTGGACCCAGTGACCAGGTAAGACTTTTTTGGCTTTCTTCCTTGGAAAAGAGGTTAGTGTGTTCTGCATGTAGCAATGAGAGTGAAGTTAATATTTCGTGATAGTCCATATTGTATTGGTGTTGCCCACAAATATTTCTACCTCTCCAACAGAACATGATATAATTGTGCTCTCTGTGCCCTAGAAGTAAAGAGTGATCCATTAAATTCATTGCCCAGGGAAAACCAAGTGTCACTTTTGGTAGAAAAGCTGAAGAGCCAGTGAGTGAGTCACTGCTCTCTCTTTCCCTCTGCCATAGAGACAATGTTCCAGGTAGTGGCTATTACACCTGCACAGGACCCAGACTACCAATAAGACAGAAAAGAATTTTCCGTGAGCCTTGCTAGACACACAGCAGGAGAAGAATAAAACTCTTTTTGCTTTAAGCTGCTGAAATGAGGAGGTTATTGTTTTTACCATAGCATAACAGACCACCCTGATTGATAGAGAGACAAAGCATGATCTCTAATCATGTTGTAGAGCAGGGCATAGCTGTGCTGAAGAGGGGGATAAGGAGAAAGGAAGATAGACTGCTATCTTACCAAAAAAAGTGAGAAACGTGCTTTCTTCAAACTAAGATTTTGGATCAAACATAAGAGCCAGAGCTATATAGAAATAGGATATAACCTTGAAAATATAAATCTAAGCACAATATTTACATGTGTTTGGAAGTGAAACAATAATTTTGGTTAGAATTTATGTTTTAGTGTCAATTGCCGTGCACAAATAATAAAAGAGGGGACCTACACAGCAAATGATCCACTCTACTGCTCTTTGTGTGCATGTGTAAAACCTACACTCACACGAGAGAAAGCAGTGAATATAGATTAATTGGGAGAAGATCCTTCTGGATTAGGAATATGTTGGCAAATAATATTGAACTTTATCAAATTATAATCTGACTTATAAAGTTAATTTTATCAGTCTATCAAAACAAGAGGTGGTAAACTGGAACCCTTCCTAGGCAAGCTTCATCCTCGGTTCATAGATAGTATTGACTTGGATGTCCCTTACTTACCGCCTCAGGTAAACACACAGATTTTTTGCTGTCACTATATATAATCACTCCTTTCCTTTGCTCTCTAAAGAGAGTAAATGTTCAGAATCTATTCTGATTTACATTGTTATTTCTTAGCAGTTTTCATCTCTTCAATGATAATACAAAGGCAAGTTTATATTTAGCCTTTTCAAAATTAATATAGAGTTTTATTTCTCCAAGATGGTTAATAAAGTTAAGGATCTAACTTCATTTTTCTGAAGGGAGAGTTTGCTAAACTAACATACCAAAGAAATAAGTAAGCATACCAATGAAGGGAAATCAAAGAACATTTATATGAATTAAAAACAAAAACAAAAAGACAAAAATGGTTGAGGAAATGTCCTGGGAAAAATAAACAATGAATAGAACTAAATGCTCATATTTCTAAATGAGGAAAAACTGCAAGCAAAATCTCATTTATCATTTTGATACATGCTGTGCAAAGAAACTACTGAGAAAGTTCTAAGTTTGTGCATCATACTATTCTCCTTTAAACTCTTAATGTTTTTTTTTCCCATACCTTGTTCATTTAAATTTGATTTTAAAAGCTTTAATTGCAGAAAGCCATCTACCAACAATCATTGGCTTTATTTGCTAGGTTAGATATGGTATAAAATTATTAAGGTCTAAGCTAATGAGGAAGGTACTTATTTATGTTCTTTTTCTCGGGAGATCTACTCTCTCACTTTAGTCTAGATAATGCGGATTTCCTCCATTAGTCATAGAGCAAATCTAGTTCAACTTAACTATCAACAGTGAGAGAAAATGTTATTAAGCAAAAAAAAGCAGGGGGGTGTTGGGACTAAAGTTGATTTGCAGAACAAGCATGAGAAGACTACACAGATTCGTTTGGTAATCACGACGCCTTGGGCCACGCATCTGAGTTTTTGAGTCAGGGTCAGCTATGGGACTTCCATGGAAGGAATTGTTACATCCACTATGGGAGGAGTTAGGAATCAATGCTTGGATAAGTCTAGATAGAATAGGGTGCATTCCCAGTCTATCCAGGGGAGTCCTTTTTGAAGGCCCAAGGCTTTTTCCTGACATGAGTGCTTTTTCAGATCATAAAGTCACTGGGTGTTCAAACCACTGTTTGGATATCTGACAAACAAAATAGTTAAATCAGTTAAACGACAAGTTAGCATAGGTAACGGTAGAAAAATATTGGCATTGAAAAGGTGTAAATGAAAGGGAAATAGCAGCTACCATGTCACATTTACAGAGTTTTTATTTATCTGTCTTAAAAAATATTCAGGGGTAGAAGGACTCAGAGTTAAGATCAGCTTTAAAGAGACTAGAACCACAGTGCACCAGTGGTTCGCACTCAAGAGTGGTCTTGACACCTCTTCACCCTCATCCCTCGAGACATTTGGCAATGTCTGAAGACAGTTTTGGTTGTCACACTGGGTAGAGTCAGAGATGCTGTTAAACGTCTTATGATGCACAGAACAGCCCTGTAAAACAAAGCATTATCCAGCACAAAATGTCAGAAGTGCAAGGTTAAGCAACTCTGCTATGGACAGTTGCAGAATTTCAGAATTGCACATATCTGTTATGCTTCCAAACCCAAAAAGAAAAAAAATACTAGATTTTACATAAGTTCAGAAAGGTTTCTTTAAATGAAAAAGAACGGTAACTTTTCTCGGGAATGTTTATACATTATATCATATCAAAGAGCTGAAATGAGTGTGAGTGTTTTGATTTCAGCCAGACCTCAGTTAAAAAATTCATTTTTCTAATTATCCACTTTTTACTATGGGCACATGCTCTAAACTCCAATTCTAGTTTTCTCATCTCAGAAAATGGACATTGTGGTGCGTCCATTCCAGCAATGCTGTACAGAGTTAATGATAGTGTTCAGAAGGACCACACAGAGCGAACGATATCAAACGGCATTATTGTTATCATTATATCACTATTTTATGTGGGATAAAATAAGCTACTCAAACCCTATGCAATTAAACTTGGAAAAGCCTAAAGAATACTGATAATGCTGTAGTGGGAGGTACCAATAAGACAGAATAAAAATCATATTTTTTTTTCTTAAGCTTCAAAATTTCCTGCTGACTTGGTTCCTTTCAGAAAGTGCCCTTATTATAGCTGCTTGGGGCACTGAGCTAAGACCAAGCTGTCTTGCATATGAAACAAAGAAAAATGCTGGTAAAATAGGTCCTTGGTGTATTTTTAACTAAGGGAATTCCCTGATGCAGTGGGGGGAGGGATGTGTCATGTACACACCCTAAGATGGACCCCAGTGCACGGTGCCCTGTACGATCCCTTCTACTTGAGTGGGGGTAGAAACTTGAATTGCTTCTAACCAATAGAACGTGGCAAGTCCTCCATGATTATGTCACACTATGTAAGACCCTCCTTCAGTGGTCTGGAGCTAGAGATTCTCCCACTGACCTTAAAGAAGCAAATAGCCGTGTTGTGATCTGCCTCTAGGATCTGAGAGTTGCCTCCATTCAGTACGAAACTGAGACCCTCAGTTATATAGCCACAAAGATATACATTGTGCCACAGCCTGAATGATTTTGGAAGTGGATTCTTCCCCAGTTAAGCCTCTGAATGACGCCACAGCCCAGATAACATCCTGATTTCTATGTGAGGAGACCCTGAGCAGATGACTCAGCTAAGCCTCATTCAGATCCTGACCCATGGAAACTGTGGAATAATCAAAGTGCATTATTTTGAAACCACTAAGTTTGTGGTAATTTGGTATGCAGCAATAGAAAACTAATATAGAAGCACTGGCCAATGATATAGTATCCCTAAAGTAAAAGTAAAATCTTAGATATTTAAGGTATCCGAGGATTATTAAGTCAAGCTAGGACAAGAATGGGTTCCATAAACCATGGATCCATACCAGTTAGGCATGATAGACCTATCTCACAATCTTGTTGTCTGATTTCACATACACAAGCACAGACACACATACACAGAGGTACATAGGAAAACAAAACTAATCCCAACTATGAAAATATTTTATACTTATTTTACTAACAAATTACAACTGGATCTACAATATCTATGTTTTCATGCAAGAATTCTATATCCTATTGAGAAAAACGAGAATCAATTAAACTAACTTACTAAGCGGGAACTTTTTTAATTGGCAATACTCCTACAATATATTATCATGCCGGTAATCTAGATGCAACGTATGAATATTTCAGAGTTATTAATGTCATAGTAAATATTATAAGCACATGAAAAATGGGAATGCAGGTATTCATTGACAAATATAACATCAAATTAAATGGACTTACGAAAAATCCTCTTGTGATTGAATAATGCTGAAGTCAAGGTCAAGTTTTAAAGGAGTGCATGGCTGCATTTACACCTTACATTTTTCATCAGTACTGGGGAGGCGGCATTTCAATTGACTCAGAAAAGATATTATTCATGAAAATGTATATAAGTATAAAAGAAAGTCATTTAACCAGATAATGAGCAGGGAAAAAAAAAACCCACCACCACCATGAAGCAGCATTACATTTCTGCATGTAGTAGGCAAAACGTGGAAGAGAAAATTGGGTGCAAAATGAAAGAGGACACCTGTCTTATGAGATCAGAACTCACGGCGGGGACACATCTTCCCCCTGGGCCCAGCCATGCCCTCCACAGGTCCCCTTCCTCAAATCTAGGTTGAAACAGAGTTTTCGAATGAGGGTTGATGATTTCACACATGGCTTTTAGGGGCTCTGAATAATTTGGGGCAACATTTACGCTAACTGGCTTCTTTTACACAAATGCCCTAGGCTGATACTGCTGATATCATGGTGAACACTTTGTTGTATTGCATTTAAAATAAACATGCAAATGAACAATTAAGTAGAAGAAACTCCCAAATAACTTTTGACATGGTGAAGTAACAGCAGTAATAAGGATTTGGCTCTGAAACAGGACTGAAAAGACACTAGGGGAATAGGTTAATCTGGTGAATTTTAGTTCTTATTGTCTATAGGATAAAATAATAATGTATGTACCTATGAGAATCAAAACAGATTATGTTTATTAAAAAACAATGTCTTCTAAATGGAACAGAATTCCATTTCTTCACATGTTCTTGCTGCTTTTGTTATCCAATCTCTAAATGAAACCACAGCCATCATTTCCTTTAATGCAAATGGTAGTCTTCACAGTTGATTCCATTCTGAAAGGCTCTCAATAAAAATTGGTGTTAAAGAAATATTCTCTTTTAATTTAAGATGCCCAGACCATAGATGAGCATGGAAGGTTATATGTCTTCTTCCAGCTCAGTGCTATAGGTGACATGAAAGTTCTTGCAACAAATCATTGCAGTGTAGAAAGGAAGAAAAAAGGGAGAAAAGGAAGAAAAACCCAAGGTTATACTAGTTTGAAGGTCTCTGTGGACGAAAAGATTCATGATAAAGCAAGTGACCGAAAGGCCAACCCCAGTATAAATAATAATCACAAACAACTGAATTGTTTCTGTAGCATTCTGGACAAACCTCCCCGGGCAAATGCTACATTGGGGAAGAGCCAGTCTCTCCCTTCTTTGCATAATATGAGGAAAATATTGGGTCAGATGACACAGGATACTTTCTTTCATTATTACTCCATTATTGCTGAAATGAAAAAGTAAGTATAACAACAACACATTTTATGGACAGGTGAGTTTCCTAGTAGCAAATTCAAATGGTGGTGGTATTAGTAGTGTTTGTAATTCTACCAGCAAACAACTTTGCATGACTCAAATGAGGTAGATAAACAAATTGAGATAATTCTACAAGGCGAGTGCCTCCTGCAGTTCTCTGAGTCTTCTGGAGCTGCGATAGTGACATAGCATAATTCACTGACTCTCTGGAGTGTCATAGTTTAATGGCATTTCACAGCCATGGCACATCACATTACATTATGCTCACAGTGTCACCACATAAGCCACAGCACCGTAAAGTGATAACATCGCATAATGAGACATACAAACCCAATGTAATGTGACATACGAGAAAATCAATGCAGCATATCACTAAAAGTACCCAAGTTTGGGGAGGGGGTACCTATGGGCATTTCAAATGAATTTACAGATCATTCATTTCCTACATAATTTTACTGTATTTAATTTCTGTGCATCTGCAGGCTTCCACAGAGAAATCTTATGTTGAATTTGCAAGCTGTGCCACTACACAACCATATTTCTTTTCCAGAGGAAGCCATGAAGTAAAATGTAAATATGTAGCATAAAATATCTGAAGGAATTTAAAGAAGGGCAAGAATTTCTTTTTTAAAGAGATGTTCTCTTTGCAAACATTGTGTAAGGGGCTACATATTTCTTAAATTAACTGCCACAATTCTGACCTCTCAACATGAGAAAAGAGCCTCTCAAAAGAAAGAAATAGCAATTATAAAAGGATTAAAAGGTAGGATTTATCAGGAAAGGCTACATAGTATATGGAGTGCTGGGTAGAATTAGATACTAAAGCAACATGCAGTCTCTCAACAATACAGTCTTTTATTGTAGAAGGAAAAGCTGTCAGCTAATATTACCCCAAAACCAGGCAACCAGTTACTATAGGAACTGTCTAGGACCAAATTTATAATACCAAACCACTGACAACACTGTCTTTGCACTTTACACAAGGACAATAATAGTGCTCTCTCAAGTATGTTGATGAGAAAAATCTCACATCACTTGCAGCAAGTACAAAGAAAGATGGAGTTCACGGGGGTAAGACATAGTTTAGGCACCTGATGGTGTATCTGAGCAAGGGCATTTGAAAACAGGAGTCATTGACTTGCAAGGTGATAAAACATGACTAGTAACATTGGGTTACACTAGAAGATATTCTTAAGGCAATTTCAATATTTTGAGGGTATTATTTCCTAATCTTTATGACATCGTTTCTGAGACTGAGTCAATGAAATTTAGGGAACTAGATTTAAAATAATAGCAAAATACAATGGAAGAAAAATTTTAAAAGATGATGATTTACATTTATGTGAGTTCAGAACTCTACCTTGCATATTTATGGTGGAAATGTGCTTCACCACACACCTCCCCTGACTCCAACCAGTTGAACTTTGGGAAAACATCCATTTTGACACTGCTTCTAATCAAGGAACATGGGGGTATGACACCAACCAGTTCTGTCTACTCCACTCCTCTCCAGGTTTAAAACCACCTCCTTGGTTATTATGCTGTATTTGGCATGATATTTTGTGGCTGAAATAGGTATGCCCCCCAAATGATCAGGGTTTACATAGAAGCTAACATAGACATGAAAGGATCGAATTATGTTCTCAAAAAAAAAAATGCTGGTTTTCCATCACTATCTGTGTGTGTGTGTGGAAAAAGTCACATAACATGAGATCTACCCTCTTAACAAATTTCTAGTGACCTGTAGAGAATGGCGAACTGTAAGCACAGTGTTGTACAGCAATTTTCTGGAGAATTTTCATCTGAAACTTTATACACATCAAACAGCAGCTCTTCATTTCTCCCTCCCCGCAGCTACTGACAACCAATTCTACTTTCTGCTTGGATAAGTGTGACTACTCTAGATACCTCATACAGAGGAATCATGAAGTTTTTATCTTTCTGTGACTGGTTTATTTCACATGGCATAATGTCCTTTAGGTTCATCCATATTGGAGCATCTGACAGGATTCCTTTCTTTTTTCTGACTGAAGAATATTCCATTTATGTATACTTAATAGCATTCTGGATAATTCATGGGGTGAACCCACAGATACGGAAATTTTAGATACCCTTCTATTTGTTATGGTTGTTCTATAACCATTTGTTAGCAAGTTTCCTGATCCATTTCTTTGTCATTAAAAAGATGGAGAAAATGGCAACAATATATAAACATATTGTATTTGAAAACTGCCTCAGTTTAAAGTTAGCACACCTATCGAGTCCTCCAATTTTGGGCTGTTAAACTCAATTTGATGAAATCCTGTTAATGTGTGTTGTAATATATCATTTGAGCACTTATGACATGTCCCCCAACTACAGAAATCACCTTTAAAATTAAATTAACAGTGAGTGGCAAACTTAATCATTCAAGATAGCATATAACCTAAAGAAAGTTATGAATCAGCTTTTGGCAAATGCAGACTTATATATATAACAAGCCTTTTATTCAGCAACACCCATCCTAGAAGGTGTTGTACTATTGATCACAAATAATGATGCATTAAAAATAGATCTGTTTTAGATAAGCATCCAAAAAGATAATATCATGGACCTCTATTTCTTCAAGATCTACAACACATCATAGTCCCAGAGTGTATGACAAGCTGTTCATACAACATAAGTCAGTGTAAATAAATAATCACTTCTCTCTGGGAAACACACAATCAGTTTTCTACTTTAATCAGGGTCACATTCAGTACAAATATTGCATCTGTGTTCCCTCCCCACTCCCTTCCTCTTATTCTCTGTGCCTCAATAACAGGGACAGGCTGTGACTTATTTAGACCTCCCTGAGAATATGCAGAACCCTCCAGCAAGGGGAAACACTTATGAAAGAGAGACTTAGTCAATAGTGGAAATCTGGTGCCACTTTGGTCTGCAAAGTTGACTCTGTAATTTGATTGGATTTCTTTTTCCTACCCCCATGATGTGGAACACCTCAACCCAGGGCAGCTGGAGAGAACCCTCTTCTCCAGCATTAACCATGTCCTGGCCTCGCCCCATTACTCAAAGAAATAAAAGAACCTGGAAAATAATTCTGCCATTTTACCCCTCTTTCTTGCACAAGGACTGAGAATCCAAAGAGGTCCCCCCTCTCCGGATTATCAAGGCTTTTCCTCAGGGGTTTTTATAAGGTTTTTTCTGATCAAAGACTTATGGCATCAATTCTGGGCTATTCCCCAATAATACGTGGCATTTACTTTTCATTTACATTTCAAAAATGTGTCAGAGCTGTTTTGGTTATTACTTGAAAGGATTATGAAGAGGTAATTTGGGTCTTTGTTTTTCACACATGTTACAATGTACTCATTAGAACTGGATTGTATACATTATCATGTTTTGATCATTTCAGAAAAAAAATCTGATTTTCATAATACTATTAGTGTTAATTTATCTTGTTCAAAACTACATTTCTTTTTTTTTCATTTCAGAATATTATGGGGGTACAAACACTTTGGTTACATATATTGCCTATGCACTGCCCAAGTCAGAGCTACAATCGTGAACATCCTTCAAACTATGCGTCCCGCACCCATTAGGTGTGAGTTTTCCCATCCCCTCCATCCCCCTCCCACCTGCCCAACCTCTGATGAATATTATTTCCATGTGTGCACATAAGTATTGATCAGTTAGCACCAATTTTATGGTGAGTACCATTGGTGCTTGTTTTTACATTCTTGTGATACTTCGCTTCGACAAATGGGCTCTAGCTCCATCCAGGATAATACGAGATGCGTTAATTCACCATTGTTTTTTGTTGCTGAGTAATAGTCCATGGTACACATATACCACATTTTATTAATCCACTCGTGTATTGATGGGCACTTGAGTTGTTTCCACATCTTTGCAATTGTGAATTGTACTGCTATAAACATTCGAGTGCAGATGTCTTTATTATAGAATGTCTTTTCTTCCTTTGGGTAAATACCCAGTAGTGGGATTCCTGGATCAAATGGTAGTTCTACTTTTAGTTCTTTGAGATATCTCCATATTACTTTCCAGAGAGGTTTTACTAATTTGCAGTCCCACCAACAGTGTATGAGTGTTCCTATCTCTCTGTGTCCCCACCAAATTTGTTGTTTTGGTACTTTTTGATATAAGCCAATCTCACTGGAGTTAAGTGATACCTCATTGTGGGTTTGATTTGCATTTCCCTGATGATTAGAGAAGTTGAGCAATTTTTTATATGTTTGCTGGCCTTTATTCTGTCTTCTTCTGAAACATTTCTGTTCATGTCCTTTGCCCACTTTTTAATGGGGTTGTTTAATTTTTTCTTGTTGATTTTCCTAAGTTACCTATATAGAGAGAACTACGAGACACTGAGAAAAGAAATTGCACAGGATGTAAACAGATGGAAAACCCTACCATGCTCTTGGATTGGTAGAATCAACATTGTTAAAATGTCTATCCTACCTGAAGTGATTTACAGAATCAATGCAGTCCCTATTAAAATACCAACATCATTTTTTGCTGATCTAGAAAAAATAATTCTATGCTTCGTGTGGAACCAGAGAAGACCCCATCTAGCCAAAGCAATCTTAAGTAAAAAGAACAAATTGGGAGGCATAAATCTACCAGACTTCAAACTATACTACAAGGCTATAGCAACCAAAACAGCATGGTACTGGCACAAGAACAGAGACATAGACCAATGGAACAGGACTGAGAACCCAGATATAAAACCATCCTCATATTGTCATCTGATCTTTGACAAATTCCACAAAAACATACACTGGGGAAAGAATCCCTATTCAATAAATGGTGCTGGGAAAATTGGATAGCCACATGTAGAAGACTGAAACTAGATCCACACCTCTCATCTCTCACAAAAATCAACTAATAATGGATAACAGACTTAAACCTAAGACATGAAACCATAAGGATTCTAGAAGAAAACGTTGTAAAAACTCTTATAGACATTGGCCTAGGCAAAGAATTTATGAAGAAGACCCCCAAAGCAATCACAGCAGCAACAAAAATAAATCAATGGGACCTGATCAAATTAAAAAGTTTCTGCATAGCCACGGAAACTATCACTAGAGTGAACAGACAACCTACAGAATGGGAGAAAATATTTGCATGCTACACATCTGATAAAGGGCTGATAACCAGAATCTATGCAAAACTACATTTCTAATAGTGTATTACTTCTTATTTTACCTTACTTAATTTCTTTTAGTTTTTGTCTTTATTAAATCCAAAGATTGCTTGTCAATTGTGTTTCCAAAAGAAGAGTTTTCTCAAAGATTCATTATCAATTGATGCCACCTACAAATTCCAAGGTTTGAAATATACATAGGAGTGATCCTCACATGTTTAAAAACATTGTTTCAGAATTTAAGCAATATTTAAACCACATGCACAATGTGGAATGAAAATTTAAATTATCTAGCTAATTCATACTTGATAAGAAAAAAAGACATTGCGTATAATGACCAGCCAATCAGAATGAAAAAACAAACTTTTTTTTTTGGCTAAAAATATTTTAGTAGCTTCACTTTTGTCTTTATAAATAGACAAAGAGACTTCATGATAACATAACACCACTTAAAGATATTTTTTTCATGAAAAATAAAGTTACCAGCTTTCCACAAGTTTCACAAAACCTATTACTTATCATAAGTTATCTTTTAACAAGCTCTCTATGGACATAATCACTCATCTATCATACTATCCAATTTATTTGACCTCATTTTGCTGAAAGGAAAATCATTCCACACATTTTGGTAAATTCTTTTTTATTTTAAATTCCAGCCCAATGAAGTAAAATAAAAACAAAAGCTTTACAATTTTCTGAAATAAAAGTGTAGATAGTTGAGTTTTAGGAGACAAATGTATGTCAAAAATACTTTTAATTGTCAAAAAATCATGTTTCCATTTTTATTCACTTATGGTTCAAACAACTGAATATAACCTTTAAATTCTCCATGGAATCTACAGTAAGACAGGGGAGGAATACTCTCTGGAAGGACCCTCTACTGCTTGTTAAAAGGATGAAGTGTCTCTGTGTATTCCCTAAATAGAATGAGTAAGGCAAAGGAAGATCAGACTGTAGGACAGAAAGCTATCCTGAGCTCACATCTTGGCAGCAGATGTGGAGGACATTTTATTACTAAAAAGAAAACATTTATATAGACGTTGATCTCAAGAGCAAAATCAAATGCAGTACTTTGTACCATATTGGGCTGTATAATAAGCCTTCCTCTCTTATGTTTGAAACTATGTTGTTATATGGTGACAGTCACATTTTATATATTTAGCCCACAGTTTTAACAGCTCCTAAATATTCATAATGCTAATTTTAAGTCACAGCATGATTTGTTAATTCTTATAACTCTGACAAACCTTGATAAATTGCGCTAAATTTGAACCAGATTTTCTAAGCCTTGCAGAGATATATTAATTCAATATTATTACTGTCAAGCATAAAATATGTTCAGAAGCTTCCAGCATCACATCACACCACTTCACAGCTGAACTGGCACTTCATTCCCTTAAACGGACTAACTTATCTGCCATTGAAATAACAAATAATGTTGTCTATTGTTCTTGCATTTAATGGGGTTCATTCTTTTGACCAAAATTGTAGAGTAGGGAAAGGAAATAGAGAAAATTCTTTTGAGAAAAGTAATAGCTTAGGAAGTTAATAAATATGAACTACTATGTTTCACAAAATTTAAAACTGTCAAGAATGAAAAAGAAGCTAATCGTTCTTGGTCTACCAAATGCTAAATATGGTAAATGGCTCTAAATGAGCACAATATAGAAATGTCTGTTCTTTTCTTTGGGGAATTTCAAAGGAAGTAAACATCATTTATTGGATTTCTGTCATTTACAGTGCATTATAAATATGCCAATATCTGTTCATATTGTCCATGAAAATCTTATTTCCTGGATATAAAACTGTGTTATTGTGGCATTGTACCATTTTCATAGCAAATCTGAACCTGATTTAGATTTTGACTCCCAGGGCAAGTTCCTAGCATCCCTGGTTTTGAAAATGTAAGACCAAAATGGTCTTGAGTGTCAACAACTTAAAAGATAAATGACACAGATATTCCTCCAATAAAGTTCTTCTCCTGGGTTTCCACTGCTTATGACCTTCCACATAAATGACTATTTTCATCTCTTTCTCTCTTGATCTAAAGTTCTGTCTCCAAACTTAGGCCTCATCTCTCTTACACCTGGATCTTACTCACCCCTTCACTTACCTGAGGCTTTTGCTTTGGAAATTGTGTTTCCTCTTACACATTTTCAATCTCTTCCTTTTTCCTACGTTCAGCTTTGATAGATGCCATCTTGGGGGATATAAAATCCGCCCCCAAAAAAGAAGTTGACCTGGCTTGTTGCTCAGGCTACCATTTCATTGTATGCTCCTCTTCAGAGAAAAGCTCCTTGAAAAATGTCTCTTGGTCTCTTTCTCAAATTCCTCAATATCATGTACTTTTCTTTCCTTGAAAATGCTGTATTTAACATGTGCTTGATTCTGTTAAAAAAAAAAAGACTTCATTTTTTACAGCAGCTTTATATTTACAGCAAAACTGAGCAGAAAGTACAGAGTTTCCATACACTCTCTTCCCCTACACACTCACAGACGCCTCCACTATCAAAAACCCGCTCCAGAGTGACACACTTGTTACAATCCGGAAACCTACATTGACACATCATTGTCACCCAAAGTACATGCTTTGCTTTAGGGTTCAGTCTTGGTGTTGTAAATTCTGTAAGTTTTGACTAATGGATAAAAACGTGCATCCACCATTATAGTATCATACAGAATAGTTTCACTGCCCTAAAAATCGTCTGTGCTCTGCTATTCATTCCTCCCTCTCCCCTAACCCCTGGAAAACACTGATCCTTTTATTACTGTCTTCATAGTTTTGCCTTTGATTTACAGTTTTTAACTGATTTAAAGGTTTCTAAGCCAATCACTTCACAATTATTCCTGCTAGAATCACTAATAATTTTTTTAAGCAATGTACAGTGGTCAATTCTTAGGGCTCATCTTACTTCAATATTTCAGCAGCATTAGCAGTTGATAATTCCTACATTCTTGAAAAACACATGTATCTTGGCTTCCAAGATGTCACATCCTTCTAGTTTTATCCATTTTCTCTCCGGACATTCATATTCAGTCTCATTCATTGACTTTTCCTCTGTTCACCAACTTTTAAATATTAGGGTAACCCTGGGCTTGGATCTGGTCCTCTACTCCATTTTAACTACATGGACTCTAATTTATCTTATCTAACTGGAAGTTTAATAGAATCTATTTATTAAAGTTGCCTGTACTTATATGTGGCTTCTGGTCTTGGAACAAGATAAAGTAGAAACATTTCTCCCTACCTAAAAACTCCAGATATTTTATGTATGTGTGTGTGTATACACACAGACATACATAATATATACATACACACAATATATATATATACACACACGCACACATATTATATATATACACACACACATACACACACACAAACATATATAAAATAAAGAGAAGACTTTGAAAGATGGAGAGAAAAAAGGCCTTTTAGGAAACTAGGGATCCAAGGAGTTACACTGTAGTTACTTCCCTGGGCTTAGTTTTTGCTTAATATAGTCCATACTGGATGCTGAAGAAGACAGACATCAACCTAGAAGCATCAATGGGTACAGACAAAAAAGAAAGAAAAAAGCCAGGGGAATCTGCCCTCTCTAGGCAAAGGACCAAGAAAGGGGCATCCTACTAAGACATAAAACCTTCAGACAATAAACACTCTAATCTACCCAAACACCATGAACAAAACCGTGGTTCACCATCACCCCTGCCATCAATGACCAATCTGAAAGCTACCCAGCCGCCGTAAGATTCCTCTTTTCCTCACTGGGGTGATTTTTCAAAAGGCTGAGTGGGGAATTGAGACTTCCCTGCCGGCCTGACAGTGAGTGTCAGCGGAGACTGCATGGAGAGCGGTGACACGGACCCTCCCAATTCTAGCTAACGTCGTCTCTGCAGAGTCATTCGGGGGACCCTTAACTATCATCCCACCCAGGAGTAACGAGGATGTTTCATTGCTTCCAGGATGTTGGTTGGAGGAGGACTGTTAAAAAATAATACTTAAATCAGATCCAGAATACTGCAACGTAATATCTAAAATGTCCAGGATACATAGACAATCAATCACTTATCATGCCAGAATTCAAAAAATATCTCAAATTAAATTAGAGGAGACAATCAACAGACACCAACATTGTGATGACACAGATATTGGAAATATCTGATGAGCATTTTAAAGTAGAGATCACAAAAATAATTCAATGGGCAATTACAAGCATGCTTAAAGAAAATGAAAAAACAGAAAGTCTCACCAGAGGAATACAAAGTGTCACCAAAATAAATAAATAAATAAATAAGAACCAAACAGAAATTTTAGGACTAAAAAATATAAAAATTGAAATTTAAAAATTTCACGGGTGGGTCCAATAGGAGAATGAAGATGGCACAATGAAGAAATAGTTACCTACAAGACAGAGGATAGAAATTACCCGGTGTGAACAACAGCAAGAGAGCAAGAAATTAGACTGAAGTAAAATGAACAGAGTCTCACAAATCTGTAGGACTAATGGAACATCTAATATTCATGTTATTTCAGTTTCAGGAGGAGTGGAGAAAGACAGTAGGGCTGAAAATGCATTCAAAGAACTAATGTCTGAAAACTTCCCAAATTTGGCAAAAGACAAAAACATACAAATTCGAGAATCTGAGGGAACCCCAAACAGGATAAACCTAAATAAATCCATGCAAAGACACATCATAATCAAACTTCTGCAATCTAAAGGCAAAAATATTTAAATATCTGTTGAATATCTCACAATGAAGATGAAAAAGGATAGAATACAAAGTTTTTAAGATTTTTTTTAAATTGCAAGATTTTATAGAGATATGGATCATTTAATTTGTTAAAGTATATTGAGCATGATTTTTCTAGTTTTGGGAGGAACAGAGGTCCATGTCTATCTTTAAGATAGATAATTAATTGGAGAGACACATAGACCTGTACACATTCAGTAAATGACAAGTGGATGAGGCAGAATATGTTTATAGAAGCACGAATAGATTTCTATGGTAGCAAGTCCCTTGCTGTTAAACACATATATGTAAGTCTTGGCTCTGTCACTTACTAGCTGCGTATTATTGGATTATTAATGTCTCCAAAATTCTGTTTACTCATTGACAAAATAGAGACAGAAATAATATCACCAATGAAGAGTAGTAAAGCTCAAATAAAGACAATTCATTCATGTGAAGCATTAATCCAAGTGTGTGATACACAGCATTCTACAAAAGACAGACAACTATTATCATATTATTGTTATCAATCATAAGATTATTTATGAAGAGTGCCTTTCACAAGATGTAGGCTTTGGGAACAAAAGGCTTTCTAGAGGCAAGTACATCATGGTTTACAAGTGTATACTAGGCTGCTAAATTAGGATATCTAAATTCATAGAGCTGGAAAGCTTTAGGATAAATTCAGTATTCTGACAGAGTTGTATTACAAATATAAATGTTAAAAGGAGTACATTAAAATTTTATTTTAGATCATATTATTAACAATAAGGAGCTACTAAGGGTGCTAGAGAACAGACAGGTGTGATAATCATCGCGTTTCTTAAAGGTACTTCTGAAAGCAGAGAGAATGGTACATATGAAAGTAGAAAGGCTGGAATCAGAAAAATCAAAGATAATACTGTTGAAATAATCTAAGTAGTGGGTGATAAAGGCTTAAACCAAGGAGGGGAAATAGGTAAAAACAATGATGAATATAGAAAGCAAAAAAAAGAAATCTTTGGATAATACAAGTGAACTGATTCCTTGAAAAGAATCACACAAAGCAATAATGGAAAGCACAATAGGGAAGTTTTCTGAACCTGTCACTTTAACCACCACAAAATTTCGACCTCAAAAAGTCTGAGAATCATGCCAAAGACCCAGATCATGGATTGCTGATATTCTTTTATTCCACCTTTGTGGCAAATGATGTACTCCCTCTCAAGGGCAAATGTGGTACCTTGTTGAGTAGCTGGGAAAGCAAATATCCTGAATGCCTAGTTATTGACACTCAAGACTTACGTCTTTTCGAATGACTCAGTGAGTGTGATATTCAGTAATGGAAGTTTTTAATTCCTGATTCAAATACACCAAGACCTTTCTCTGAAGCTGAAATTTTGTCTGGTGATGTCATGGTCTTCAGGGATCCCATCCACATATGCTGCATGCAATTTCCTATTATGTACTACACATAATTGAATGATGCCCTCAGCACTTGTTTTCCAATAAATATTACTCACAATGACCTTGAAAATACCCTTTCTCCTTCACAGGTTATTTTTCTAGCCCTAGTCATTAACCAAAAGAACATAATAATGTTATGTTAATCAGAAAAGTAACAAAAATAGTATAAATAAGGTATTCAGGTCAAGTTGTTTTTTCTGGCACTGCTAGTTGTATTAAATGATACTTTATTAGAATAAATATCTCTCCATAAATTAACATATGTGTATCTACATGAATATATATGTTTATGCTCAATTATGTTATCCAATATCTATTAAGTGTTGCTATGAGCTAAACACTGTTTTAAGTGTGTTACATGTGTTACATTATTTTCAACCATAAAAGGTGGGTAATAGTATTAGCTCCATTTGACAGATAAGTAAAATGAAGTTTAGAGAGTTTAATGGCACTGGCCAAAGTTAGGAATGAAAGGTGGTGAATTTAATGAATCTGACACAAATATTCTTATTCTTAGTCACTATGATATGGCAGTGTGTATTCTAACCTATGCATATCTGTATAAGTATACATGTGTGCACACACAAAGACACACATGTATACTTAACTACATATGCTGTAAACGTTTATACAAAATGCCTAACGCAGATGTTAGGAAGTCTGTGCTAAAGCCCTGTTATGGAGCAATGTTTTGAAACAAAATAAAATGTACAGCTATAAGGTTTAGTTTGTTATTTCTCTTCCCCTTGGTCCATCTATTCAGAAATCTGATTTAAACTACATGACAAATTCTACAATTCCACTTTCATCAACAATTACTAGCAAAACCAATAAAATTAAATTTCCAGAAACCTCCTAAGAATTTCTAAAAATAGCAAGATTTAGAATTTCAGTTTTCTATAGCAAGAACCTTACAAAATACCTATAATTAGGGTATTTTAAATTAACTCAGGGAAGTATGAAAGTGCAATTTGCAGGTCACTCAGTTAGTTAGAAAAATTCTGAGTTACTATGAACACCAGCCTAAGGTATGACTACACATTAATGACAGTGATTTAATAAGTAATTTTAAAAAATCAATCTTATTATTGTAGAGCAGAGGTCAAAAACTGGCAGGCTACTGGCCAGATTTTGCCCTGAGATATGTTTTGTTTGGCCCACATAATTTCGGCCTGTCCGGGATTGTAAATCTTTTGAAATAGTTGCCAACATTTAAAAATCAGGAGATAGATAAAAACCTGGGTTTCTGGCTTCTTTTAAAAAGGCCTGAAAATTTGGCAGGCTGGGCATTCATTCTCTCATGACCACACTAATTTGTGTCTGGGTAATCTTGTGGCAATCAGTTCCCTGTGATTCTGTCCTCTATTATTCTACCTTTGTTAAAATTTGCTAATACTCAGTCATCTTTATACACTTATCTTATCTGTGCATAATTATTTGAATTTCACTGTAGGATTTGGAAATTATAACTACTATTTGTGAATGTCTGCTCACCCGTCTAAATTTCGTATTTCTCAAATAGTATCTATGGTAGGTAGATGCCACCCACCTCCAACTGCAAGACACCCAGCCTGGGGGTATCTACCCCTTCTTCTAGTTATTCAATCAAGCACTAATCTGGGTGCTACTATGAAGGGATTTGGCAGATGTAATTAAGGTCCCAAATCAGTTGATCTTAAAACACGGAGATTATCTGGATAGGCCTGATCTAACAGGAGCTCTTTAACACATGAGCTCTCTAAAGGTGGAGAATTTTCTCCAGCTGGCCACAGAAAAGGATATCTGAAAAATTGTGTTCTAGCTGGTATGGGAGACAGCAAAAATCCTTATCAGCTGCCCCCAGGGCCCACTTAGCAAGGATCTCTGGGCAGCCTAGAGAAGCTGAGAGTGGTCTTTGGAAGACCACTAGTAGCAAAACTGGAGCCTCAATAGAAGCAACACCAGGAAAGGAGTCCTGCCAAAACCAGAGAGCTTGGAAAAGAACCCTGAGCCCAGATGAGAACCACAGTGCTGGCATCCGCCTCGATTTCAGCCCAGTGAGGCCCCGAGCAGAAAACTCAGCCAGGCAGTGCCCAGACTTCTGACCTGCAGAAACTGTGAGATATTATAATACATTTTCGTTGTTTTAGGCCTCTAGGTTTATGGTAATTTTTAAGCGGCAATAGAAATCTAATACAATATCCAATCATTCTTTCATCATCCTTATGTGAAACGTTAATATTAACATTAACATCCCCATTTGCAATTAACTGCCAAGGTGTGTTGATTTTATTTACCTTGCTACTTCACTGACCTAATTTGAATTCTTATCCTCCCATACCTGCATTTAAGTTGTACTTTTGCCTGGTTTCCAAATCTCTAGTTTCTCCCACACACAAATATATGATATGCAATATTGCTATTTTACATTTTCAGAAGCATTTTCAAAATCCTTAGTGAATCCCAGTTGATTCATTAAAAAGGTAAGACTGCCCAGCCTGGCATCCCGGTCTTTAATAACCTGGGTCCTGCCCACATTTGCAGGTTGGGTAGTACTACATGCTTTCAAAGCGTCCTATAAACCAGCACAATTAACTTAGGCAATCATCACTTTTGATGTATGCCTTTTATTAGACAGTACATATATTGGGGGTACAGTGCCAGCCTGAAAATGGTCATAGTCCTGGGGTATATGGACACATGTTCATGGGTCTCAGGTCTTTCCAAAATACTCAAATTTTATGCTTCACACTTTCATCGTGTCTCACACTATGATAAAAAATAACAGAAGTGTGTATGACTAACCATTTAAAATACAGGTTTATGACCAAGTAGAGCCACTTGATGTCAGTGTCCTTACTCATACTTGTTTGTATTTATGACCTCAGCATAAAGATGTGCTACATGGAATTTCCTGAACAGTGAGCTCATGAATAAAGGAGGTCTTAGGATGGAAGTTATGCTTCATTCCAAAAGTGAAGGCCAAATAATGTCATAGTAAAACATGAATGAAAATTTCAGTGTAGTTTAAATGGAAAACAAAGGAAAAAGATAAAGATGAAAGAAGTGGGTGACAAATTATCCATAATAGTATAAATTATTTTGTGATTAGCAATTTAGTTTTGGCAAAAATAAAACAAAACAATATGCAATTACATTAATTTTGTTGGCTGAATTTTCTCAGCTTTGTCATTGGGTTTATATAAAACTCATAAATTTACTTCAGATTTATAGTTCTTTGTGAACTTGGGGTTTATATACAGATTTATGTTTTTATATATTTTAGTAAGAGAAAACAAATAATTTAAGCTGATATAGACATGGAAGTAGAGTATATCTGTAAATACTCTTTTTCTTTATAAAGAATTCATGTTTTAGTTAAACATGAAAACAAGCTCATTTAGAATTAGAAACAACAGATTTCAAATAGACAAATGTAGCATCAAGTAATAAGTATGCTACTCACAATCGTAGGCTAAATTTATGACTTTAGGTCTTGGTTTTTCTCATCAGAATAGGGAGGTTTTCAATTATACACATTTTTTTTTAAGAGATGCAATTTCACAATCATAGCTCACTGCAGCCTTGAATTCCTGGGCTCTAGTGATCCTCCTGCCTCAGACTCCCTAGTAGCTGGGACCACAGGTATTCACCACCACACTCAGCTAATTTTTTTAGTTTTTGTAGAGATGAGGTCTTGCTATGTTGGCCAGGGTGGTCTCAAACTCCTGGCCTCAAGTGATCATCCTGCTTTGGTATCCTGAGGTGCTGGGATTCCAAGCATGAGCCACTATGCTTGGCCTCAATTATATACTTTTGAAGTGAGCTTTCCATTCCTACAGTTTTTAATTCATTTTTGCATGCTCAATGGCAGTAATTCTAAAATCTGATCAATTATTAAAATTACCTATGGAGATTTTATTTTATAAACTTTCTATTTTAGAAAATTTACCAAAAAATTCCAAGTTAGTATTGAGACTTCCTATATGCCACACACCCAGTTTTAGCTATTATTAATACCTTATATTTTCATGGTGCATTTGCCACATTTAATGAACCGATATTGATATATGATTATTAACTAAGGTCCATAATTTATCCAGGTTTCTTTAGTTTTTACTTAATGTTCTTTTTCTGTTCCAGAATCCCATCCAGGATACCACATTGCATTTTGTCATTGCTATAGCATTCTCCAGAGAAACAGAATCAAGAAGATATATATTTAAAAGATTTGCTATAAGGAATTGACTCATGCAGTTATGAAGGCTGAGAATTCCCAAGATCTGCAGCCAACAAGCTGGAGGGCCAGGAGAGCAGGTGGTGTGGTCCTCTTCCATCTCCAGAGGCCTGAGACCCAGGAAAGCAGATAGTGTAAGTTCTAGTCCGAAAGCCTGCAGATTCAACACCCAAGAAAAACTGAGTTTTCACTCCTAGTTCAGGAGTGAAAGGCTGGAAAAACCCAGCGTTCCAGCTTACACCATCAGGCAGAAGGAGTTCCCTCTCACTCAGCCTCTCTGTTCTATTCAGGTCTTCAGCCGACTGGACAAAGCCCACCCACATTAGCGAGGCAGTCTGAATTATTCAGTCTACTGAAACAAATGTTAAGCTCATCCCAAAACACTCTCACAGACACACCCAGAATAATGTTTAACCAAATGCGTGGTCACCCTTTGCCTCAGTGAAGTTAACATATAAAATTATAGAATTAAGAATCACAGTCATCATGTTTCCTTAGCCTCTTCTTGGCTGTGACAGTTTCTCAGAGTTTTCTTGTTTTTGA
The DNA here is from genome assembly GCA_023783475.1 of Daubentonia madagascariensis. Taxonomy (NCBI): domain Eukaryota; kingdom Metazoa; phylum Chordata; class Mammalia; order Primates; family Daubentoniidae; genus Daubentonia; species Daubentonia madagascariensis. The sequence continues at coordinate 34,003,951 of JAKFHU010002140.1, read as the reverse complement.
AAATTTTGGCAGTGTTGAGGACTGGTCAGGTATTTTGAAGAATGTGTCTAAATTGACTAGATTTGGCTAGGATTTTTCTCATGATTAGGCTGTGGTTATGTTTTGGAAAGGAAGACCACAGAGGTACAGTGCCATTCTCATCATATCATTTCAAAAGTTCCTATTACCTACATGACTTATCATTATTATTTTCATTGCAAAATATTAAGGGGAAACACATGCTTTTGTTTACATGAATCACTTCTGTTATGCTTGAGTCACGACTATAAGTGTGTCCATCACCTGAATAGTGTTCATTGTACCTGTTAGGTAGGTTTTTGTCTCCGCTTCCCCCTCCCCCCTGCTTGGTTTCCACTGAGTTTTACTTCCTTCTGTGCACATGTGTGCTCGTCAGTTAGTTCCAATTTAATAGCGAGTACATGTGCTGTTTGTGTTTACATTTTTGAGATATTTCACTTAAGATAATGGTCTCAAGTTTCATCCAAATTATTACAAAAGACATTAACTCATCCTTACTGTTGATGTTGACCTTGATCACCTAGCTGAGACAGTGAATTAAATATGATCACTTCCTCGACAGCAAATTGTTTACATAAATTATTTAGGATTTTTCTTCATGATATAGAGACTTTTAATAGGAAGTATTCTATATTTCAGAACAAGTGAATTTAAATATTTAGGGGAGAGACATGGTCTTCTCAAGAATATGTTTATTATTTAAATCTTTCTGGTAATTGGGTTAAACTACCAGATTTGAAAACTTCTTATACAGCACAATATCTTATAAATGGTAGATGTTTAATAAAATTTTGTTGACTGATTTAATAAATTATAATCACCTCAAATTTATGTGTATTATAAATAAATCACAATCATTTTTCTGATCAAAATGAGTTATATTTTTAAAAATGTACACATTATGTCTCCATGTATCACTAATATATAGTGATAGGAAGCAGAGTAGGAGTTAATTGATAGTGAAGTGTTACATTACCTGAGGAACCACTGGGGTGATAGAAATATTTTATAATTTGATTGTGGCAGGAATTGCATGGATACTTCGATTCATCAGAACTTGTCAAAGTGTACCTTAAAATACGATACAATCATTTATTGTGTTAAATTATACCTGGATAAAGTGGATTATTTATTTATTTATTTATACTTGAAACAAGGTCTCACTCTGTCACCCAGACTGGAGTGCAGTGGCACAATCGTAGCTTGCTGTAACCTTGAACTCCTGGGCTTAAGAAATCCTTCTTCCTTAGCCTCCCAAGTAGCTAGGACTACAGGCACGCATCACAGAACCTGTCTAATTTTTTTAATTTTCATTTTTTGTAAAGACAGGGTCTCACTTGCTGTCCAGATTGGTCTCAAACTCCTGGCCTCAAACAGTCCTCCCTCCTTGCCTTCCCAAAATACTGGGATTAACAGGCATGAACCACCACACCTGCCCAAGCTGATTTTTAAAAAGTAAAATATAGACCTATTTTTCAAGGTTTCTTATCAGACAACAGAGAAATACTCAACACTGCGAGGAGAAATAATCTTAGAAAATGTAAAAAAAAAAGAGCCTATATTTAATAAGTAAAGAGGAGCATGTCAGAGAGATATAATTATTATGGCATTATAATTTGTCATATTAATGGAGTAATAAGTAGTAGTATGTAACAAGTAGTGTGGCCATATAGAGTATACATTTCCAGTTCTCCTTTGTGAGTAGTTACATAGTCATGTAATTAAGTCTTCATCAAACTATTCTGCAAAGAATTAATATGTTTCTCATTGGAGAAAAAAGAGATTCTGATAAAATATTGAGGCAATCATTTAGGAATAAAATTATATGTACTAGACCAGAGGAGCAGCCATAGAATAGAAGAAATGAAAAATAAAATAAATTAAAATAAAACCAATTCACAATTGGAAAGATGTGGAAACAACCCAAGTGCCCATCAATACACGAGTGGATTAATAAAATATGTTATATGTATACCATGGAGTATTACTCAGCAATAAAAAACAATGGTGAATTAACACATCTGGTATTATCCTGATGGAGCTAGAGCCCATTCTTCAAAGTGAAGTATCACAAGAATGGAAAAACAAGCACCACTGGTACTCACCATCAAATTAGTACTAGCTGATCAATACTTATGTGCACACATGGAAATAATATTCATCAGGGGTCAGGCAGGTGGGAGGGGGTGGAGAGGAAGGGAAAACTCACACCTAATGGGTGCGGGGTGCACTGTCTGGGGGACGTTCACAATTGTAGCTCTGACTTGGGCAGTGCATAGGCAATATATGCACTAAAGTAAAAACAAATAAATAAAAATAAAATAAAACCAAGATATATCTCAAAGAAAAAGCTGACAGAAACAGGTGGTAGTTTCTATAATGGGATAAAAAATATCTCTAAGGTGCAAAAACTTAGACAATATTGGTAATTGTAGACAAAAAGTTCTTCTTCTTGTTTCTTTTCTATAATGAACACTTTAGTTCTATTTCATAGGAGCTACGGTGTGCTGAACTTTCCAATTAATTTTAGCAGTACAATCTTTTTCAATGAGTTGTCAGCATGAATTATAGTGTGATTCTGTATCTGAATAATATTGATTTTCTTTGGAAGTTACATGCCAATTATATTTGTTTGTTCTGTGTTCTCCTTTTCTAGGAGTCACGGGAGTGTATCTGATGGTGCAGAGTAGAGAGAGAATGTCTTCCCAGAGACGACAGCTCTGATGTGTTAATTAATAAATAAAAGTTTATGAGGTGTATGGAAGAAAAGAGCTTTCCTGATCGTCTGAGAAGCATGTAAATAAGAGATTATTTATGAAAAAACAGAAAGGACAAAATTAAGGGATTATAAAAATTTTGAATAGCCTGTATATGAAGTAAGTATATTAGGGAAATGAAACTGAAAATTATCTCTTTTTTTCCAATCTTAGTGCTAAAGCTCCAGGTCAGAGCCACGTCGCCCAGTCTCTGTAAGACAGTAGGCGTCTACAGAATCCTTCTCCAGTCTATCCTACACATTTCCAGTCATGTTATGCTCTACGATGTATGTTGGAGTGAGGCTTCCCTTTTGCACAACTCTCTGAGGGCTCCCCACTGCCTGAAGAGTGTGGTTCAACCTCCGTGCACAGCCATCAAGGTTCTTTAAAATCCGACTCCAAATTATCTTTCATCACCCGCTAAATCATGCCAAAAGTTCTACTCTAATTTTGCATACAGGCTGCTATTTCCTCTTTTTATTCTTACTCAGTGCACTCATCCTTTATCTTTATCTTTTGAAAAATCTACTTATCTTTAAAGGTTCCCATTAAATAGTACTTTGTCCTGGATCCTCTTGTAATACATTTAATTTTGTTATATGGCTTATCACTTTTTGTCAGTAATTATATTTAGTTTTGCATGGCATTTTTCTGTGAAGAGCTAAGTGGTAGTGCTCACATCTGAAACTTTATAAAAGGCTGCTTTTTGTACCTCCATATGCTTCCTCCCACCTTCACAAATGAAGCACGCAAGTCTTTGTCCTGAGAGAATAAAACCACATATGCACTTATACAAATGCATTCTTATAATCATTTCAGCTCCCTATGAGGTTAACTGGAGATAAAAATAAAATATAACTTCCACATATTTACCAAACGACATCTTCTTTTTGCTTTAATTACTCAAAAGACTTTGCCATTTTCTGATAACTTCAAATACGGATTTGTAGGTGGTGATGATAAGAAAATGATTCTCCTAATATTGTCTGGTCTGACATATTCATAATATGGAGAATGCAAATTGTCATCCCATAAATAGAACAAAAAGTTAAAGTAATAATAATGATTATAATAAATAATATTGTTTAGATTTTTTCCTGAAGAAAGTGACAGAAAACCTAATCCGAACTCATTTAAGTAAAAAAAAAAAAAAATGAATAAATAAGTAAAAGAATTTATAAGAAACATATTTGCTCAAAAATTGACAAGTGAAAGGAGATAAGTCCAGCCTCAGACACAGCTTGATTCAGGCCTCAGAGGACATAGTCAGTTGTCATATTTTACCCTCCATTCTTCAGTTGCCTTCACTCTTGGACTTTGTGCAGTAACTTTTGTTAGCTTCATATGGCAAGTATCTCTTGAACGTCTATGATATAGTGGATGCTATGCAAATGCAAGATATTGGCATAGAACAGAAAACAAAACAGATGACATGTCTGTTCTCCTGGAGCTTAAGTTTTAATCGGGATTAGAGTGTGTGTGTGTGTCTCTCCAGTGATGAGAAGAAAAATAATTCAGGGTAAAGGGGAGGATGTAATGAACGTTGATAAGGGTATTTTTGGTAGAGTTGCCAAGGGAGATGATCAAGGGAAAAAAATTCTGGTAAGAAGGTGTATTTAACCTGAGACTGGAATGCAGTCAAGAAAGGAGCCATGGGAACATCTCTGTGAAGGGTCTCCGAGCAGAGAGAGACCATGGAAAGCATTCCAAAGCCAGAGTGTACCTGCTGAGATTGAGGGAGCCCGAAGAAGCCAGTGTGGGTAGAGCAGTGAGCGAGGGGCAGCAGGGTGGGGAAGAGTATGGAGAGGTAGTGAAGGTGACAAAATGACCTAGAGCCATTCACATCATAATAAGAAGGTTTGCTTCTACTCTAAATGAGACAGAAAACTGCTAGAGGGTTTTGAGCAGGCAAGGCATGACTGTTAAACATTGTAAAAGAAACACTAGCTTTAGGTTCAGGATCAAATAATTGCAAGTCTGAGGCCAGAAGTGGGAAGTGTCTGGTCCCAGAGAGGTCAAAGTAATTCCAAGAAGCGAGGCTTGTTGTCACTGCACCACCTGACTTACATCATCTGCCATTTTCTAAACTAATCACTGGGGCAGGGAAGGGGGTGGAAAGCAATAGCATTGGCGGGCTTAGTCCAGGTCATGGGTTTCCCCTTTGTATCCAGGGGTGGAAACACTGTCACCTGAAATACACAGAAAAAGTATGTAATATAAAATTATCTAAATTGATTAGTAAAAGGATGGAGATGACAGAGAAGTCAGTGAACTTGAAGTTAGATCAATATAAATTACATAAATCAAAGAAGAGAAAAAAATATTGAATAAAAAATAATCAGGGCTTCAGGGACTCTATTAGTAACTTCAGTTGATCTAAACTATGGGTAATTGCAGTTCCAAAGGAGAGGAAAGAGAAAATGGGTCAGCAGAAAGGTCTTTGGAAACAGAAAGGCTAAAACCTTCAACAATGGATGTTAGACATAAATTTATAGATTCGAGAAGTTCACTGAAACCCAAATATAAATGTGAAGAAAACCACATCTGGGCATATCATAGTCAAACTTATGAAAGACAAAATAAAGAGGATATCTCGAAAGTAGCTAAAGAAAAACAACACAGTATATGCAGGGGAGCAATAGTTTGAATGCCCTCAGAATTCTCCTTAGAAGTGATCTAGGTCAGAAAAGAGTGAGACTTGCTTAACAGCTCAATATACAGAACAGTCTCTCTTGGTAAATATAACAATGTGCACTTAAAAAGAGTGTTAATTCTGCAGTTGTTGAGTGTAGTATTCTATAAATATCAGTTAAGACTATATTTTTATTATTTTTCTAGATAGTCTATCAACTTCTTCGAGAAGGGTGTTAAAATCTACTGATTGTGGGTTTACATATTTTCTGCTTTAATTTTATCAATTTTCATTTCAAGTTTTCAGAATTTTTATTAGGTAAATCTAATTTATGATGGGTTTGTTTTGTATATGAATTGATTCTTTTATCATTATGTAAAAAGTTCTCTTTTAAATGCTGAAAGAAAATAAACTGTCACCCCAAAATTCTGTTCAGTAAAAACATCAGTCAATAATGAAGGCAAAATATAGGCAATTGCAAATAAAGAAAAACTAAGATAATTTGCCACCATCATACCCATATTACAATGCTGAAGGAGACTGTTAAGGCTGAAGGGAAATAATACCAGAGGGTAATTTGTATATTCAGAAATAAATGGAAACCATCAGAAATGGTAAACATATAGGCAAATATAAAAAATTATATTTTATATTTATTTTAAATACTTATAATCTGTTAAAGCAAAAATTATGACATTTTCTTATGTGGTTTTCAATGTGTATTGATACACCACATAAGATAAAAGACAGAGGAGTCAGTATACCATTATGGTTGCAATTTTTCTAAGTATCATATGAGGTGGTAGAATAGTAAAAGATTGTGGAAAAAAATAAGGAAGTATATTGTAATCCCTAGTAGAATTACTAAAAAATATAAAACAATAGGTAAAAACTCAAGAGATGAGTAACATAAATTCTAAATGTTATTCAAATACTTGTTATTCAAAAGAAGGCAGTTAAGAAGAAACAGTACAACAAAAACAGAGGGAACAAACAGAAAATAAGCACCAAATTAGTAGACTTATATGCAACGATAAAAACATTATACTGAATCTTAATGAACTAAAATATTCCGTTAAAAACTGGAAATTATTAGAGTAGGTTAATATGCAAGACACAACTATATGCTCTCGTAAGATGCCTTATAAATACAATCATCACATCAATCAGTTAAAAGTAAATATATGAAACAAAGATTAAGTAAACAGTAAACTTAACAAGTCTGGAATGGCCACAATAATATTAGGTAAGTTAGTCATGGAGACAAAAATTATAGCAGAGATAAAGACTTTTAAGTTCATAATCACAAAAGGATCAATTTACAAAGAAGACAAAACAATTATAAATGTAGATTTGCCTACTAACAAAACCTCAAAATATATGACACAAAAATTAATAAAAGTAAAGAATAAGTCCACAATCATAGCAGGAGATATTAACCCTCCTCTCTAAGTAGTTGAAAAAATATCTAGAGAAAAATCAGTAAAAATATTGATGGCTTACGTAATATTTATGGAGCACTGCGCTCAACAACTGCAGGAAACATATTCTTTTTAAGTACACACTATTATGTTCATCATCACCAAGACAGACTAATATATTGGTCTATACTATACAAGTCATCCCAAATTTAAAATAATTGAAATCATAGAAGATATGTTGTCTGACCACAGTGAAATTAAATTAGCAATCAATAAAATCTTAGAAAATGATTTAAAATATTTAGAAATTGAACAACATATTTCTAAAAAAATTTGTATCAAGGAAGAAACCAGAAATCAGAAAATATTTTGAACTGTATTGTAATAAAAGCATAGAATATCAAAATGTATGAAATGTAACCAAAGCAGTGCTTAGAAGAAAATGTTGACTTACCATCTGAAAATCCATAAATGCAATAGATAAATATAATAAAAAAAGTAAGACTCTTTTTCATCCTTCCCAAACTAAGAATAGAAAGAACGCTGATAAGCAGCATAGTTAGTGGTTAAATACGAATATTCCTTCCTAAATTCCCCAATAAGACAAAGTTGTTCATTCACATCATTTTTGTTCAACGTTGTAGTAGAGATCATAACTGTTACAATAAGCCAAAGAGAAGGAAAAAAACATTCAAATTGGAAAAAAAGTAAAACTGTCATGTAGATTGCACAATTATTTACAGGAGAAACCCTAAGAAATTTACAAAACTACTTGAACTAATAAGTGAGTGTAAAATTGTAGAAGGACACAAATTTAATAAATTAAAAGCAATTGTATTTTAATACTAGCAGCAAATAATATAAAAATGAAATAAAAATTAATTTATGAGTGCCAAAACCAAAATACTTAGGAATAAATTGAACAAAAGGTATGAAATATCTCTTCACTGAAAGTAACAGAAAAACACTGAGATAACAAAAAAAGAAAAATTAAAAAATGTAAAGGTATACATTATTCATAGACTAAAAGACTCAAGATGGTTACAAGTTCACTTCTCCCAAATAGGTCTATGGATGCACCTCAAACCTAGTCAAAATTGCTGCAGAACATTTTGTAGATACTGCAAGCTGATTTGGAAATGTGTATGGAAATTATGAAGATCTAGAATAACAACAGCAAATTTTAAAAAGAACAGCAATGTTGTAGGGTTTAAACTATCTGGTTTCAAAATTACTATAAGAGTATAGTAATTAAGGTAATTTGGTATTAAAATTAAGGTAAACAAACACATCAAAGGAACAGAATAGAGTACAGAAATAAACTCACACATATATAATCAATTGATTTTGCTAAAGATGCCAAGACATTTTAATGGGTCAATAAAAGTCATTTTAAAATTATCAAGCTTGTAGAAGAAAACATAGAATATATTTGCAACCTTAAAGTAAGTAATTATTTCTTAGCTAGGACACAAAAACCATAAATAATAAAATAATTGATAAATTTGACTTAATGGAAATATTCTTTGAAAGGTACCATAAAGAAAATAAACAGGCAAGCTACAAGGGCAGTTAAAGCATATGTCTACCAAAAGACTTGCTCAAAAGTATTTCTGACAGCTCTAGCATAATAGTCAGAAACTGGAATCAACATGTGTTGATCAATAAAAGAATGGATAAATTATGGTATATTCTTTGAAGGTACTTATATTTGGAATTAAAAATAGAATAAACATTGTGTATAAGTCTCAAAAATATTACACTGAACAAAAGAAGCCAGACTAAAGAATATAAGCTTTATAATTTCATTTATACAAAGTACATACTTTATGGTTTCATTAAACAAAGAACAGGCAAAATCAGAAATTAGAAAAATAGTTACAAATGTGTTATGAAGATTCAATGAAAAGGGGTAAATGGGTCCTTTTTGGAAATGTTATATATCTTTATTAGGGTGATTCTTAAACAGTTGTATCAATTTGTGAAAAAACTGAACTTAAATTTTATCTCCGTGTTAGAAAGTGACCAGACATTTTAATGGGTAAATAAAAGTTATTTTAAAACTACCAAGCTTGTAGAAGAAAACATAGAATATATTTGCAACCTTAAAGTAAGTAATTATTTCTTAGCTAGGACACAAAAACCATGAATATTAAAGTAATTGATAAATTTGACTTAATGGAAATATTCTTTGAAAGGTACCATAAAGAAAATAAATAGGCAAGCTACTCCATGTGAGTAACAACGCAAAGTTGAAAAGGAGGACAATTGGATGTCATTGTATTTGAAAGAGCCGAGTTTCTTTGAAAGACATTACTTCATTCTTTTTATGGGTGACAAATACTCTGTGGTGTATATATATACCACATTTTCTTTATCCAATCATCAATTGATGGACACTTAGGTTGATTCCATATCTTTGCTATTGTGCATAGTGCTGCGATAAACATATAAAGTGCAGGTATCTTTTTGAAGTAATGATTTCTTTTCCTTTGGGTAGATACCCAGTAGTGGGATTGCTGGATCAAATGGTAGATCTATTTTTAGTTCTTTGAGAAGTCTCTATACTGTTTTCCATACAGGTTGTACTAATTTACATTCCCATCAACAGTGTATAATTGTTCCCTTTTCACCACATCTGCACCAACACCTATGGTTTTTTGACTTTTTAATAATGGCCATTCTGACTGGAGTAAGATGGTAGGAAAAATTACCTATTGGGTACAATGTATACTATTGGGTGATGGGTACTCTAAAAGCCCAGACTTCACCAATACACAATACGTGTGTGTAACAAAACTGCACTAGTACCCCCTAAATCTATTAAAAAATAATAAAGTTCTGAGAGGAAAAAAAAAGTTTCTATGAAGCTAGGACGTTAAATTGTTTATCCAGCTGACTGCTGCAATAACCCGAGAGGAAGATAGAATGTAGAATGGAGAAGAAGACTAAACTAGTTGTATGAGGAGAAGTTACTCATCTCTGTTTAGACTGTCAGCATGACAAGAGGCCTGAGAAAATCCACGTACCTCAGTGTTTGACCTAAAGTAATAACAACAGCCAACACATACAGTGTTACTGTGGGCCAGATGTGCTTCTGAGAACTTTACATATATTAACTTATTTATGGTAAGTACTCTTTTATGTCTGATGAATGGGGAAAAAAAAAACCCTCTCATTTACATTATAGAAGCTAGTTATGAAATTTGCAATAGGCATTGATCTTGTGAAACTTGCATACTTGATGTATTTCGGCACTAACATATAATAATGGATAAGGCAGTGTGTTGCTTTTTTATATAATCAAAACTGAGAATACAACTGTATTTCATGACTGAAAACATCAAGAGGCAACAAATGATCATTTCCTTAGTCAGTACCTTACATATTGTTATTTGTTCCTAACTAAAGCCATAGGAGCTGCAGTTACTGAAAAGTGCCCATCATCTACGAAAACTTATCTGTAAGACTTTCTGTTAGAGCTTATACTTTCCTTTCGTGGAATCCCAGTTATGACACGGATTCTTGAAGATGCATCTGTACATGGTCCCTTGTGAACTTGCTTTCAATTAAAGAGTTTGGTGCAAATGCTGCTATGGTAAATTTAAAGAGTTAAACTTGCCATCAAAGGCTTTTTCTCATGAGGCTTTCAACCAGGAAATAACCTGAGCACACACGAGATCTGGTTTTCTGGAGATGCATCTCTCAGTGCGTTGTAAAGGAACTTTTAAAATAATTGCCTTGTTGAACACTATCTTTGAAAATTTTAGAATGTCATAAGTAGATTAAATGTCAAAAGTTTTATTTCTTTGAGTTTATAATACCTACCCACAAATTATTCTGGGAAATCTGATCAATTAAGAGAAATTTTTAAAAATTAAGAAATTAAGAGAAAACACATATGCCACAAATGAGCAAGTCTGGAATTCTATATACTTTTCAAAGGAATAATTAAAAATAATCAATTAATTTACTCCAGTGTCTCCTAGAGAAAGAAAATCTACAACACTTGGCTATTGCTTTCACTCCTATATGGACTAGTCTCAGTATCTTCAATGTTTAAAAGACCATAACTTTATTTATGTGTCCATGTATCTTTATTTTTCCCATATTACAATTTTTTCTCATGGGCATGTGCTAAAAACCTTGCCTATGAAACTTAAGTATCAGTTGTACTAACTGACCATTTATTTATTATCAAAGTTTAGGTAAAATCAAGGTGATCTTTATAAACTGTAGAAACTTTAAACTATATGAAGGATGGTAGTTTAAAAAAATGCAATCCATCTTTGTGCTTCTATCTAATTGAAAAATGAAAAATAAAACATCAAATGCATGTCTCTTATAGAAAGAAAACCAATTGTGCATAACTAGCCTGAAGAGATTATAACGGAGAATTTTGAAAGAAGAATGACTTTGGGTAGATTTTATAGCCTCAGTGTGCAGAGCCATTAGCAAACAGAGTCAAAAAGTCAAGCACTTGAGTAAACAGTTCAACAAGAAATTACTTGCTGAATGCTATTAGAGGCTGTGGTCAAATGCATCTGCCACAGAGCTAGCTGGTGGATAGAATGATTTAGCACTGTGTACAAATCAACAGCATTCTATGTGTGGGTGCCCAGTGAGAAGCTGGCAGTAGGGGGAGAATGCCAATCACAGCGTCACTTCTTCATTTGCATCACATTGGAATTCAGATGGTGGCTGAGAACCCAAAAAGTGAATTTATTGTTGCAAGAAAGTCGATATTTCACAATAACTGCAGGCAGTGATTTAAAAGACCATTTTGTGCACACCATTTACTTCTTCATACACATGTATATTGCTATTCATTGCCACGAATACCTGGGAGCAGAGTAATTCCATGAGGCTACTGCATTTGAAACACTGGGTCTTTACAAAGCAAAGGCCTGTGTCTCATGAAAAACTGAGTTATTAAAAAGAAAGTTCGCTGAATTCCAGGAGAGGCTATTTACTTCACTTGTCCCATTTTTTTCTCTATTTTGCTTTTTCTTAAAGAATGTTTCATTTTTAATGAAATCTGTCACAAAGGCACCCTGTCAAGTCTGTCCTGCCTACTGATGACATGCCAACATGATGCTATGAAAACAGACACAGATAACAGAATGTACACTTGACTTTCAGAAGTCATATATTTTGATTGAGGGAAAATTGTCTTCATAAGTATCAAATAAAACTAGTGTCCTTTTTCTGAAATTGTGTTTTCTTGCTTCTTTATAAATAGAACTATGACTGATATGAACATACTTTTTAATTAAACTTAAACGAGCCTAAGATGTCATACATATAAGGCCTCTTATGGCAAGCACATACAAAAGAATTAACTGAAAAGATATATTGTCCATCATTTTTCAAAACAGGTTTTCAGTTAACAAGACAAATGAAGAGAAAAATTAATACAACTGAAGCAATTGTTTGCATTGTAAAATCCTTTGCCTTTTCCACTTTCTCTTTATGGACTAGGAGAAAGATCAGAATGCATGTGCACTGACAGCCAGCTCATTTTAATGCTTAAGTCCAAGAGAAGCTTCTCCCTCTGTTTATTTTTTTCTTATTAGTAAGACTAAATTTGCTGAAACATACTACCCGCTCTGGGCCTAAGACTCTAAAGAAGATGTTATCAAGGAGAAAAAGGCGTTCTTAACTATTTTCCATTTTCTTCAGTCACTGCAAAGTACACCAGACAGCCACATGGACTGCTGACATATGTACAGCACTGTATGTATACATGAATACTGGAGTTTGAGAAAAAAGCTACAGCTGGAGCTCATGCATATCTTCTCCTTTGTGTTTGAGTAGTGCATTTTGCATTAAGTAAAGGGAAAAATTAAGGTAACTTCACAATAGAAATTGATTTAATTGGGTAATTGGTAACAGCAGAACCTTTTTCCTAAATTTGTTCAGCTATGAGCTTCATCACCCAGAATCATTGTTGTGTGCCTGAGTTGATCTTCTCACAAAGGAAAATCAAGACTGAAATGAGATCTGAAATACTGCAAAGTGCATCTCAGAATAGTTTTGGAGATGGAGTAAGTTGTGTGCTAACTTTCTACTTAGAAAACAAACAAACGAACATGCCATTTACTGTATTTACCCACAAAATCCTAGCAACCCTAGCAATGGTGTGTGAGAGACTAAAAAATGAAGTATACGTTGTATGGTGTAATTTAGAAGCTTTAAGGCCCTTGCCCCAAAAACGAGCTGTATAGCTGCCCTCAGAATTTAAGAAGCTGCTCTTGACCTGCTTGCAACTCAATACCTTCTTGCTGCCTCTAATTGTCCTCTGATATTATTTCTCTAAACTTCCAGCTACTCCAATTCTTCTAGTTTTGTGTCTCAAATGAGACAGCTTCTCTAGATTCCTCACTTCCTACATCATTCTCTAGTGTATAGTCAGTCCCTTTTTTCCATCACAGAACTTGTTTCAAATGGTACTCTGGTAACTTGGCTTCAAGACACACTTCTGAGAACATTTGGAAATTTTGTTCTGAATGGTGGAGCATCTCGTGGTCCAATCTTTTTTCTGTTCTGGTTCATGACAGCTTAAATGAACAATTATGCCAATTCTACCTGAAAATAGAAATGATTTCCCCTGTTCAAATACTTTTTTAGTCATTTGTGAATCTTTAAATTTACTATTCAAAAAAATTAGCCCAAGGAGTATTTTGTGTTTGTGTAATTAACTATTAAGGTGAAAAAGGAGAACTTTATGAGTAATTCCTCAAAACTTGACTTGGGGAGAATATAAAATGTTCCCATCCCTCTTATTTTTATAAATCATGTTTTTTTTAATTTCAAGAAAAACCTTTTACCAATATTAAGTGCCAAAGGTGAATTTCCATAATTATATTTAATTTTTAAAATAACTTCAGTTTATTTACATTTAAATAGTGTACTTATATGCATCATTACATTTGCCACTCATGACATGGTGGCCTACTTTAAAAATGAGATTTGTTTAAATAAGTTACATATGTGAGAAGGTTTTCTTTTAAGGTAGAGAAAAAATATTTATAAAATTCTATAGATTGGCAACATCAAATAATAATCTTGTAACACTCAAAATACCCACCCCTCAAATCTGTGCCGTTGGTATTTGACTGCAATTAAATGCATGATAAGTGAGGCCAGCCCTGGGTCCAGAAATTTGATAAACATCAGTTCAGCCTGAAACCAGTTGAGTAAAAATGGCAAAAGTTGCATTGAAAATTAATTTTCAGGATTACTTTAAGTCAGGTTGCTGGAACTTTGTATGCTCCTTTTCAATAAGATTGCCAGAGCTGCTAGAAATATGAATGTCAGTAATGATATTTGTTAAACAAAATGAATAATACCAGGAAGCCTTGGAAACAGCAGAAGTGGAAAAGGTGATGTTCTGAGAGCAAATAGCACCAGGAGCTTTTAAGACAATCAAAGGACATAAAGTACTGGGACAGATAAGACAAATCTATACACATTTTCATCCATCATCCCTTTGAGAGACATAACACATATAAACAAGAGGAAAAATTGGTAATCACAGAAGCAAACTCTCCAACCTCTCTGTTGTATTCATCTCAAATACTATACTTGTGTGCTTATTGATCAGCATGTTGCTTGCATCAAAAATGCTAAATGGCACACATCTATAAGGCCAGAAGTAGAAGGATAAATGAATCCTTTTGAAAACTCAAAAGGTGAGAATTCTAATTTGCAAGCTGCAGTTTGTGTAGTAGAATGAAAATGAGAAAAATATAAGTTATACCAAGAATAAACTACTGATGCATGCAACAACATGAATGAGTTTCAAAGACACAAGACTGAGCAAAAGAATATAAAAAAGTACATACTGTTTGATTTTATTATGTGATTATATGAAGTTATAGAATATGTCAAACTATTCAATAGTGACAGAAATCAAATCAATATTTGCACTGTTTTATAACTTAATAGAGTGATGTATTATGTGGGATATTCATTTGTCAAAAATAATTGAAACGTACACTTCAGATCGGTGCATTTCACTCCATATAAAGTGTACCTCTATTAAATTATGCATGGATAAAATCCTAAAACATAGATGAAAGCAAATATTAAACCCTAGGGACAAAAGCATTTTCACAATATATGAAAAATAACAATTCATTCAACAAATATTTACTGGATACCTTTTAAGTGGCAGAAACCATTTAGGGCACTTAGAATATATCAGGGAACCGACTAGAAAATGATCTCTGCTTACATTTCAGCCAGGAGAGAAAAAAATAAAAGATATAATAAGTGACTTGTATAGTATAAAAGGGGGTGATAAATGCTATGGAAATATGAAAATGTACAGCAAAGTAAAGTGAAATGGGATTACCAACCAGGGGAGCAGAGCCCTAGGTTGAAATTTTTAAAAAGTTGGTCAAGACAGGTCTCATCGAGAAAATGACACATGAGCCAAGACGTGAAGAGGATGAGGTTGTTTCCCATGTGAACAACTTTGGCTTTCAGTTTGAAATAAATGGGGAGCTATTGGAGTTAAAAATTGCTCTGCAATTTGGTGGTGATCATGGTCGGGGAGACATGAAAGAAGCAGAAAGCTATTGGCAGCAGGAGGTGGTGGAAAGCAGTTGTGTTTTGGGTATATCTTGAAAGTAGAACTTAGAGGATTTGCTGAGCAATTGGATACGCAAAGTAAGAAATGAAAAGAGGTCAAGTTGATTTTAATTTTTCTGGTCTGTTGAAGGCTATTGGTGGAATAGATAAAGAGCAAATAGTAAGACAAAGAAAGAAAGGCAAAGGTATATTAGAAATGTTTAGTATTGAAGTTACCTTGGAAGTCAACTGTAGCTTCCACCCAAAGTAAGAAACAAACAACAAACCTCATCTGAAGTATCCAGGACTGTTGGTTCCTCCAAAAACAGGAAGATCAACACCCTCAAGACAGTCCATTCCATGACTGTATTACTTATATTGTAATAAATTCTTAAGTAGATCAACAAAATTCTGTCTTTACATAATTTCTACTTCTGCATTGACTTTTGTTTTTACCATCTACACTGAGGAAGCATAACATCCTTTATGTGGCAAACATACAAATATTTCAGAACAATTAGCATGTTCTCCCATCTTTCCTTTAGAAGATTTCTATGCCCTGCTTTCCTCAAATCCCTCATTTTCTATTGTTTCTAAATCCTTTGTTGTTCTTGACTTCATTTTCTGTTCACAGGGTTTTTAGTTGTCTCTCAAACGAGCCACTAAAAAAGTCCTGACTTCAGCATGATACATTCATCCACATAACAGAAAACACTTGTACCCCATAAATTTTTTGAAATTAAAAAAAAAAAATGAGCCACTAAGGCCTGAGCATGGTCTCAATAGTGAGGAATAGAGAGTTGGTTTCCTCTCTAATCTATGTGCTCTACTCTGATTTCTATGCATTAAAAACAATATTATCATTTTGGTAGTCCTGACACAGCGTTGGTATATAATGAAACTAGAGTAAAGAAATCAATTATGTCCTTTAAATTTTTTATTTAAAATATGTACTGCTATTAAAGCAGGTCATATGCATCATACCATAGGAAAATTTGCAGTTGACTTTTTTACTTTAAATGCAGACTTACACATTTTACATTGCCTAATTTTTAATAATCTGGCTCATTATCATAGTCCATTTTAACATGTGTATGTCTTTATACCAAATCAAATATTAGCTGTCACTCTCTGCTTTGTGATACTACAGTATTAGGATGACAGTCATTTTAAAGTGAAAAATTGAGTGGTGTATAGAATATAAAACTGATAATTCAGAAAATTTTTTAAATTAAGAGGAATAGAATCAAATCAAAATTATGCAATGTTAGTATGACCATTTCATATGAAGTTCTTAATATATTGATACATTGCATGTTATTGTCAACCTCTTCATTATTTTTGTTAACTGAATGGTTTACTAACAGATAAAATTACTGAATGTATGGGTAATGGTTGTTTAAAAGATAACTTTCTTTCAATAAATATTATTCCTTAAGTGAAGTGACATATTATAAATTTTTTTGTCATGTTACACTGATTGAAACTGGATTTTTTCTCTTGTCTAAGAATGTGGTAGCTGGCATTCATGCAATTTTTTAGTCCTTGCTACTTGTTGAAGTTCCTATTCTGTTCTAGTCACAGTCATTATATTTTTTTATGTTTATTTATACTGTGAGGCTATGTAGAGAAAATTCTGTGGCTAAAAAGAAATTCAGATAAAGTTAAAAATCTAGTTACTAGATGAATTTTTAAATAAAATTAAAACAAAAGAAATAGCTGACTTGGAAAAAGTTGAAATTGCTACATTAAGTTGAAGAAAGAAGTAATATAAAGAAAAATAGCATACTTTTCACTTTGGCAGATTAAAATAAACTAAAAAAATATTCAGGAAGCATTTCTATGCAGAAAAAGATACTCATTTAGTACTTCTCGTCATGGGCCATAGTGCTGCTCATGACAAACTACTGTACCTCTGCTATTAAATACATTAGAATACATTAAAATTACAGGGTACCATTAAAATTCATCACACTTTTAAGAAATAAAACATAAATGTTAATTGAAGTATGAATAAATTCAATTGAGCAAAAGAGAAAGTTAAAGTGCCTTTTATTTCTGTTTTGACTGTGTAAAGTTTTACTCTATAAGGTGCAAATAAAGTTGTAGATTGTCAAGCACTCTTATTACCAAGTGCAGCTTAGAGTCTACTAAGACATTCAGAAAGTCTTGTTTCCTCTGTGACTGATACTTATGGGGGTAAATATCTTTTATTTCTTTGCTTTCTCTATTAGCTTTCCATTAGGTCAATATGAATAGTGGTGAAAACATGGTAGGTTCTTTTTTGATTACTAACTTGAGTATCTTTTAATAACCTTCTTCATAGCAAAAAGAGCCAGCATTTGTTACACATCCTATTTTGACTAGAAAACTTGTCATGTGTGAATGCATTTTGAGATAAAATTTTTTTTTCAGGTAGAGCCAAGAATGTATTCATTTTTAGAAACTAGATACAATCAACTGGGGCATTGGTAACTACAGTTATATTTCTTTTATAAAATTTAGCAAAAATTTCAAAATTATAAGATGCAATGGATTGCATTAAAGAGGAAAATTACATGTCTGAAGACAGTCTGAAGAAATTATGTCAAAACCATCCAACTACCAATGTGGTTCCCTTTCATCCTTTTTGCAGCAGCATATACTAGACTCTCATCTGTTTTCTTAATTGCTAAGAAGGCTGCACAAGTCACCCCTTCCCAATATTCCCTTTTGCTATTCCCATGAAGATATAGGTAGATTGGAGAGAGCACAGTGCAACTTTGTGGAATGTTCTGAGTAGGATAAATGTGTTTCTGTTCTCCACTCTCAAGTAAAGAAGGAAATGAGCTTCACCAAAAGTTGTGAGACGTTAACTTCTCATCTACATTGGGCAAGAGTCTTTGCTGTGGATTAGGAAACCGTTAGGCACACACCTTGTGTTAGTGCATATGAGGGTCCAAGATATGGACCCACAAATTTATGCTATATTAATATGTTTTCTTCCCAAAATTAGGACTCAGCAGCTGAAAGACTGCCAAAGTAGGAACCCTAAGAACACTTTGCCTCCAAGACACTTTTGCCCATCAAAGCCATGGGAAATACCGTAATTGTGGGGTTTGTGAACTAGAGGTTAAATGTGGACTATGAACCACGACTAGGAACACTCTGTCTGGCCTTTGGTAGAAAGAGGATTTTGGGGGAGTCTACTATCTAGATTCTAAGCATGATTTCACTAATAAGGATACCAGGGCGGGGGTCGAGGGAAGGAAAATAAAATGTGGCTCATTAACTACACTCCTCAAATAGAAAACCCATTAAATAATCTGTTACATATCATGCAGTAAATTAAAAAATGTAGTGGAAACATGGGCTGGCTGCTTTTATTATCCATCTTGTCGCAAGTCTTGATTAAATCAGTGAACCACATTTAGAATCAAAGAGTAGGAAGGGACACTGAACAATCGTCAAGTGGTTGTTGCTATTCTTTGTGTGAATTAAGGACAGGCTATCCCTTTGGAAGGCGGTAGCCCTTCCTCAGTATATGACCTGCAGATGCCAGAAATTCTCATTCAGTAGAGGTTGGATAGGGACTAAGACTCTGAAATTTTAGTTAAGTGTGTAGGTTATTCTGAGAAACGTAATTAATAATCCCTAAATTCTTCTGTAGCATTTATGGTTCAATGCAAAGACTACAGAGAGTGAGGAAAAGTAGGCAGTAGTGTAAAAGGATGATAAACACTGAGTATTCAGAGGTCAAATGATCACTGAGATTGGAAAGGGCATCACTGGAGAGTGTAGAAGCAAGGCAAGGATTTTGGGAAGTCACACAGGGGTCAAGTGCATTTCACATGAGAGCAGGGCATGGGTGGGAGAACGGGGAGAGGAATAGTGGAGCACTCTCTAAGCATGCAGATAATCCAGCTCGATTAAAGAATGTGCATCAGCTTGTGTGGAGGACAATGTGACATGGGTCTGGAAGGCCATAGGGAACACTGAATGTCAGGCTAAACTCATGGTTTAGTCTCTGTTCTCTTGGCAATAGAGGATTTTTGGAAGTTTTAATGAGAGAAGTCACACAAACATGATTGAGCCTTAAAATGATTTATGTTGGGTGAGGGGAGGAGATAACCTAGGAAGATTTTACAATCTTCCAGGAGAAATGTAATGGAGAATAAACTTGGAGGGGAAGGGAGAGGATGAGGAAGAAGAGATACATGGGTGTCAGGCACAGGACTTCATAGATGAAGAAATGCAAGGCATAGAGGATGACAAGGACTTGGGGATGACTCTGAGGATGTAAACGTAGAAGATAAGAAGAATTGCAATATTACCCAGTAATAGAAATAGGGAAATGTGGAATGGCGTATAGTCTGGGAGAAATGATGACACTGGTTACATGGTTACATAGAGCTACAGTCTAAAGGATGCAGAAGGATCTTTCCTGAATGGAAGAGTGGTTAAGAGTTCAGGCTCTGGGGGCTGACCACCTGCATTCAAATCGGGGATCCGTGATTCACCAGCAATACAACCCTGCGCATGATTTAGCTTCTCTGTGCCTCATCTGCCTCTTCCTTAAGATTGAGAAAAACAATAGCAACCTTCCATGAATGTTCTGTTTTGCTTTTTGAGTCTTAAATGATTTAATGCATGCTAAGTGTTTTAGTAATACCTACTTCACAGTAAGCCCTCAATAAATATAAGTTGTTATTATACTCATTATTTAATTAACTGAAATGTCACCATCTTTTTCCTTTAACATTATGTTAGATCTGACTTACTTCTCCTTTACTGAACCCATACTGTGTAGCCTTCATGAGGATGGAAAACAATTGTTCATATTGCTCTCTAATAGAGCCCTGAATATAAATCAATTTACTCTCTATTTTTCCTGTTATATTTCCACTTTTTAATAACTGTGACTTTCCTCCTCTTACACAGAACTTATCTAATAGAATGCATTCCCCCAAAATTATCCATATAACTACTAAATGCTTATTGCTCAAAAATATTGTCTCAAAGCAATTGTAATATGTTGCATTATTTAACCTGAATAAATAATGCATTTTTTGCAAAAGCAATACCTATAAAAATCATTCTTAGTAAAAAGTCTACTAAAATAGAAACATCTTTGTAGAAAATGAGAATTAAAAGTGGCAAAGCTTACTTATATATATGCATTAATTTCATTGAAGAACAATAAAAATTACTAGTGGTCTATACGCCTATAAAACTATGTGTGTGTCTCATGTGTAATTTGTTCTATGGTCACATTGGTTTTTATGCACTCACAGATCCCTCTTTATAATCAATGAAATGTCATGTCTCAAAAATCACAAAACGTGTCCAACTCTTCTATTGTATTTTTTCAATACAATCTGGGCCCTTCATCACTCTTGATCCCCACACAGTTCTACTATTGTTGCTCAGATATATGCACATGAATCGAGCCTACTAAATGACACATAATGACTAAGAGACCAAATTGCTCCAGGGATTAGTAATGGGCCCCTGCCATACAGGTCAACAATTTGAATCCAGACTGGATTAATAGTAACTAAAACTTGCTACAATCTGATGTGCAATTGACAGTCAGTGAAAGGAGACTTACAGTCTCTATGGAATCCCAAGTTAACTGGTGCCCGTCGCACTGAATCACAAAACAGTGGCCGAGTTAAAAGGTCAAAGATGAAATCAGTATGGAAATCCAGCTACCTTCTGATCCGTGCAGGTAGTCTCTGAAGTACTTACTAGTATGCTCTATATGTCCTTCCTATTTCACACACACTTTGGAACCTCTTCTTCCCCTGACAATATGAGCAGAACAACACAACACACAAACTTAGATAATATTATAAAATTGTTGATATGTTGAAAATGTTTGTTTGCCTCTGGGTTTATATAAATATTATTTTAAACACAACTCCTATAATAAGAAGAATCCACTATTTTCATAGAATTTATATTAATGCATAAAAATAAAATCCAATTTGATACACAAACATACACATCAATGAAATAACAAAAAGACCCCTATAGATTACAATTAAATGAACGATAGTTCTGTTATTTAAAAAGTAAATTTGCTGTTTCTATATTTTTTTATTGATGTTATCATTACGGTGTCCTTCCCTGGTGTGTCTTACTTTGTAGCTCTTAAGAAATGTTAGTAATGCTATTTTCATACTGCTGCATTCATAAGTAATGATTATCGAGTGTTTGTTATATTATATATATTATAGAATAAATACTCTTAAGTAAGTATCCATTGAAAGCTCTCCATACCCAAGTGTTGATAGGGAACCATCATATCAAAATTTCAGGAATAACAAAGAAAGATAAGCTTGTATCACTATCTTCAAAAGTAAAGACATTTATAGGGTGTATATAAGTTTGTAGTGCAAACTTAGCTTTTAATAAATACATATACATTCACAATAAAAAGAAAACTGCAAGAGTATGTTATTATTCTTCCAGATGACATGATTGGGAGGTAATTCAAGCCAAGAGTACATATTTGTCAGGAAATTACTCAACTACAATTGGAGGGTATTTTCAAACTGTTAGAATATAAAATCACATTGTCTATCATAAGAAATCTAGAAATATTTACCTTTTTTGTCTTGTGCATACCTAAAATATTTCATAATACAATTTTGAACAACTTTACACCATTTTCTAATCATGTTTGGGACTATAAATTTATAAGCAAGGTATGTTTATGTGGCCTCTACCCTTTTCTCATGTTATCTGTTTTTTAAAAAGCAAAAAATCCAAAATTATAAATGTCTCGTTTTAAAATCATCTATATTTTTATCTATTATCAAACTAAAATATGCATCATCTATCTGAAATTATTCAAGTTATCTGAAAAGGCCCCCAGCATCCTGAGTGGATGGTGGCCTGATGAAACATTTTCTTCCATAGTGATGACAGAAATTACAGTAATATTTTAAAAATATAATGTGTTTGAAAATTTAAGTCCAGTAACATTACTGCCTCTACCCACTTTTGTTTACTTCTCAAATCATATTAGAAATGACCCACTTTACCTTTTTAAAGTGTACTAAATCATGTTTTCTTTGTTGACATAAAAACCCTTTGCTTAATAAGATGATTTATTTAACAAAAAAACAGAAAGTTAAGCCCACAGATGCTATGGTCCACATGCGCTATAAGTGGTTTGCAGAAGGGCAGATGCCATTGACCTTTTAGATGACTAGAGCAGTTGATCTCACAAAGAGGCCACTTGTCCATCCTTGATTGAATTTGAGATTGTCTTTCTCAACTAAAACAATATGAATGAATGGTTGTTAATATGTTCAATAACATGACTTTAACATCTAAAAATTTTAAAAATCATTTCTCCTTCTGGTGTTAGGTAATATTTTCTACTGGAGATACTCATCTGCAAAAACAAATAAAGTCTTTATTTCTATTGTATAAGCACAGAAATTCAATAGTAGAATCTGACACTTACTATGACTTGTTATTTTGTTTATTCTCTTTTTGTTGGGTTTATTCATTTAAACCATACCCTGCCTCATTTCAAAAAGGCTTTAAGATAAATTAAAGAAATATATACCTTATAATAAGATGACTAGCACAAATCCAAAACAGATTTTAAAAATGACAGCCAAATAATATAATAAAATAAAGCAAGCAGAGATGGCAAACCTACGTGCATGCCAATTAAAAAAGGCTCAGTTCACATATAATGACATATATGTAGATGTGTGTACAAACACACACACAAGCACATGCACATATGCAAGCACACATGCATACACACACTTGTACTATTTTCTACTTAAGTTTAAGTTTATAATTGACATAATAATTGTACATATTTATGGGGTACAATGTGATGTTTCAATGTATCTATACATAATTTAATGATCAAGTCAGGGTAATTGCCATGTCCATCACTTGAAACATTTATCATTTCTTTGTGGTGACAACATTCAAAATTCTCTAACTATATTGAAATATGCACTACATTGTTATTTACTGTAGTCATCCTGCTGTGTAATAGAACACCAAAACACTTTTCCTGTTAACTGTAACTTTGCTCAGTTGTTTGACTTCTCCCGGTCCTCTCCCCTTACCCCTCCCCAGCCTCTGGTCACCACTATTCTACTCTCAACTTCTATGAAATCAACCTTTTCGATTCCACAGATTAGTGAGATTATGCAGTGTTTGTCTTCCTGTGGCTGGTTTATTTCACTTAACAGGTTCATTCACGTTGCTGCAAATGACAGGATTTCTTTCTGTTTATGGCTGAATATTATTCCATCGTATGTGTATATATGTGTGTGTGTACATACATATCAGATTGTCTTTATTTTGTTTGGGTAAAATTGGTATTATTTCTTCATTAAATGTTTGGTAGAATTCAACAGTGAAGACATCACTTCCTGGGCTTTTGTTTGATGGGAGACGTTTTATTATGACTTTGATCTTGTTACTTTTTATTAGTCTGTTCAGCTTTTCTGTTTCTTCATTACTCAATCTACGTAAGTTGTATTTGTATAGGAATTTATCCATTTCTTTTAGGTTTTTCAATTTTTTGGTGTATAGTTGTTCATAGTAGTCTCATGATCCTTTGTATTTTTGTGGTAACACTTGTAACGTCTCCTTTTTCACCTCTGATTTTATTTATTTGCATTTTCTCTTTTTTTCTTAGTCTAGCTAAATGTTTGTCAATTTTGTTTTTCATTTTTGAAACACGACCTCTTCATTTTGTTGATTTTTTTGTGTTGTTAATTGTCTCTATTTTGTTTCTTTCTGCTCTGGTCTTTATTGTTATTTTCCTTCTACTTATTTTGGGTTTACCTTGCTCTTCTTCTTCTAATTCCTTGTGGTGTAATGTTACGTTGTTTGTGTGAGATCTTTCTACATTTTCAATGTAGGTGTTTATTAATACAAACTTCCCTCTTAGGATTACTTTTGCTGTATCCCATAGGTTTTGATAGGTTGTGTTTCTATTTTCATTTATTTCTAGGAATTTTTAAAATTTCATTTTTAATTTCTTCATTGATCCATTAGTTGTTCATGAGCATGTCATTTAATTTCCATGTATTTGAACCATTTCCAAAGTTCTTCCTATTAGTGATTTCTAGTTTTATTGTATCACTGTCAGAAAAAGAAAAAAATTTGATATGATATCAATATTTTAAAATTTTTTAAGTCTTGTTTTGTGGCCTAACATATGATCTTTCCTGGAAAATATCTCATCTGCTTTTGAGAAGAATATGTATCCTGCTGCTGTGGGTTGGAATGTTCTGTATATGTATGTTAGGTCCATGTGGTCTAGAGTGTAGTTTAACTCCAATATTTCTTTGTTGATTTTTTGTCTGGATGAAATGTCCTTGCTAAAATTGGGGTGTTGAAGTTCCTTAGTATTACTGTATTTTCTTTTCCCCTTAAATGTGTTAATATTTGCTTTATACATTTAGGTGCTACACTGGCACATTGTTGGGTGCATATATATTTACAATTGTAATATCTTCCTGCTGTATTAAAACCTTTGTCATTATATAATAGCCTTCTTTGTCTTTTTTATCATTTTTGACTTAAAGTCTATTTTACCTGATACAAACGTAGCTACTCCTGCCCTTATTTGGTTTCCACTTGCATGGAATATCTTTTTTCTATCTCTTCAGTTGATGTGTACTGTTATAGGTGAAGTGAGTTTCCTGTAGGCAACATAGAGTTGGGTCTTGCTTTTTTTTTTTTTTTTTAATCCATTCAGTCACTCTATGTCTTTTAATTGGAGAATTTGTTTTATTTTGATTAAAGTGATTTTCTTTTATAGTATATTTTCCTTTCCTTTTTTCTTTTTTTTTTTTAAGACAGGGTCTTGCTCTGTTTCCCAGGCTAGAGTGCAGTGGCATCATCATAGCTCACTGCACCCTGGAACTACTGGTCTCAAGTGATCCTCCTATCTCAACCTCCTTAGTAACTGTGACTATGGCTGCATGCCACCACACCTGACTAATTTCTTTGTTGTTGTTTTGTAGAGACAGGGTCTCACTATGTTGCTCAGGCTGGTCTCAAACTCCTGGCCTCAAGTGACTCTCTCACCTCAGCCTCACAAACTGCTAGGATGACAGGGGTGAGCCACCACACCCAGCCTGATAGTATATTTTAATTTCTTTCTTTTTATTTTTAGTGTCTTCATTATAGGTTTTTGATTTTTTGTTACTGTGAAGCTTACAAAAAAATCTTGTAGTTATCACCCACTATTTTAAACTGATGACAACTTAACTTTAATTACAAAGAATAGAAACAAACAAACTAATTTAAAAAACTAAAAAACTCTACACTTTATCTTTATTCCCCCAAGCTCCAACATTTTGACTTTTGGATGCCTGAACTTACATCTTTTTATATTGCCTATCTTTTAACAAATTGTTGTAGTTATTATTATTTTTAATAATTTTGTCTTTTAGTCTTCATACTAAAGATATGAGTGGTTTCAACACCACAACTAAATTATAGAGTATTCTGAATTTGTCTGTATCTCACTGAGATTTATACCTTCAGATGTTTTCTTGTTGCATGTTGGAGTCCTTTTCCTTCAGAGTGAAGAACTTTCTTTAGAATTTCACAAGTCTGGTGGTGATGAATTCCCTCAGTTTTTGTTTGAAAAAGACTTTAAGGTAAATTATAGAAACATATACAATATAATAAGATTAATACTGCAAATACAAAACACATATAGAAAAATTACACTCCAATAATAAAACAAAATAAGCAGAGATGCCAAATGCACATGCATGCCAACTTAAAAATCTCAGTGTACATACAATGACATGTATGTGGGTGTGGATATCCACAAACACATAATAAAGTGTACACATACAAGCATACACGCATGCATATATACACACACAAACTATTTATTTAGGAGAAGCAAGACCTTCCCAGCTCTCAACTTTAGAACACATTAATTCCTTGGGCCCATTTTAATTCAACACCAAATTATGACATTGGCAACATTCTCAACACTGTCACAATACTAAAGTCTATAACACCATCAGAAAGTGATTCGTTACTACATCTTTGAAATCAAGGTTCAGGTATATTTAGCTCACTTTGCTGAAAGCAACTTTGCAGGGCATGATAAGAATTAAGTCCCCATATTCAATTTTTTGATGATCAGCTAGATGGAAGGTTAAAATATGGACTGATGATTCTTAAACTTTAGTGTGCATAGGGACGAGTTGGAGTCAAAATACACATTACTGGGCTCCACTTGCAGAGATTCTAACTACATAGCATCCTTAACGTGGAGCAAACACCACTCACAATTCTAGTGCAAGTGGTTTGGGACCATCTTTGAAGGAAAACTAAGTAGACTAATGGAAGGGATTTTTGAAAGCTGCTATCTAGTCTTCCAGAATTTTTTTTCTAACAATTGATATTTTGAAAAAAATTGGATAGCAAAATATTTTCAAACTATAATCTGGGAAGTGGAAACTTTATATATTAGTGAAAGATAGATACACTATAATTTTAATTAACTTATTTTAATAGGAGAATTACTAACCCAAATCAAGGAACATGATGGTCTCACTATATTTATGTTGCTCAGCTATATCTAGAATATTAGGTTCACATTTTTGGTGCCATATTTATAGGGATATTGATAATTCAATTATCATACTCCAAAAATATCATCTGTCCAATACAGTATGACTATGACCCTGTGCACAGTTCTGGAATTCAGAGCATGTCCAAAGGGACAAAGAAGAGGGATTGAGCATAGAATATAGTACTTGAGTTTGTATAAAAGTCGGGAGCTTCCTGGTCAGAATCATTTGCTATGGAGCCCAACTCACTAAATTCCAGTCATGGTTCTGCTACTTACTAGTTATGTAGACAACTTACCTCTCTGTTCCCAAGTTTCCCCATCACTACAATGGAGACGATATTAGTACCTACATCATTGGACTTTTATGGAGAAGTTATTATATATATATATGTATAGCACTTAGAACATTTCTTAGAATATTGTTGGCATTCAATTAAAGTTATCTATTACCTGTTAAAAGCCTGACAAAAATCATCACCAGCCAACCATACTAGTAAATGTGACAAGGTAAGATTATATTCACAGTTCACTTTAGGAACCATTCTGAAAAGTTTAGTATGAATTTGACTTTTCAATTTCAATTAAAATTTAAAGAATATTATGAACCAAATATACATTATTTGACTGATTTCAGTTTGAAATACTTTAATAGGTGCCCAGGACTTCTTTCTTTCATTAAGCATTTGCTACTTATCTGAAACTTCTACTAATCTAGGAGCCATAACAACAATGAATAAGGCAAAGTTCCTGCCGTCACTCAGATTTAGCCTGCAGTTTTGAAGATTAAATTGACAAATACATGCAAAATTTTTAACAATGTGGTGTTTGCTATGGTAGGTGGAAGCACAGGAGATTGATGGAATATGTTAGGTTATGGAAGGTATGCTCCAGTCACGTGGTGGAGGCCAGGGCTGGGGGACCTCAGAGAGAGCTACTTGAAGAAATGGACCTCATATAAGAACTGAAGGGTGATCATAGCATGCCCGTTGAAATGTGGAACTGGACCTTCTAGGCAAAGGCACAGACTGAGAAAAATCATGGCACTTTTGAATGTGGCAAGATCAGAGTGTGAAAGATGGGAAGTAGAGGAAGACGGTGACGAGTATTTAGGAGCTCAGATCACGAAAGTCTTGCATGTCCTTCAATAAAGTGTGTATTTTAAAGAACCAGGTTATGGAATTTCAGCCTGAGAGAGTTCTATAATATATAAAATACGAAGATATTATCATAACACCCAAAGTAATTAGAAAATCATGTGAGTCACGGACAGGGGCATTGGGACCGAGTCCAGACTCTGTTGCCTCCATGTTATGTGATTTAATTAACTCACTAAAAAATGTATTGAGTACCTACTATAGGTTAGGCACTGTGTTAAGTGCTGATGAAAAAATATTAAGGAAAAGGAGGAGGAGGAAGAGTAACAGGAGGGGAAGTGGGAGAAGAAGAGAAAAAAAGAAAAAATAAACAAGCTCTGCCCTCATGGAGTTTCCAGTTAAATGGTAAATGCCATCATTAATTTATCAAAATATTACACTAATGAATATATAATTATAATTGACACATGTACTAGGAAGTAAAGGAATGAATAGTAAATGGATTAAAACAATCTTGCAAGAAGAACAGACAATAAGCAGATATCCGAAAGATGACTAAAAGTCAATTTAACAAAGGAGATATGCCATGATGTTGGGTTACATAATGAGTAATTCAAAACAAATGAAGATGCTTTCTGCCTAATTTGTAAACTTTTTTATTATAAAAGTAAAAGCTGTTCATTGCTTTAATCTCTCCAGCAATATACAAAAGCATAAAGAAGCAATTATAAGTCACTCAACATTGTAATACTCTACAGAGGCCACATTATAATAACTATACATTCTTTCATGTATTTCTTGATTAAATTGCAAATAACTGTGAAGAGTCTAGGATTGTTACCCTACTTACAAGCTCACACATTAACCTGTTACTGTCTCATTGATGCTGAAAGAAAACAATATCCTCCTGGACTGGATAAAAAGGACTTTATTACTCATAGTACAGCCAGTATTGTTAGTGTGATGAAAGTTGGTTTCAGGTTTCCATCCTCCAAAGTCCCACAAGGACAATGCACTTGGGCCTTAATGAATGCTTATATATGCAGTGGACTGCACTGGAGAAGAACAATAATCTTGGGGGATTCACTACCTTCATAGCAAGTAGGAACAAGTCTACTCTTTGTTCAGAAAGAAAATGTTACCTCATCTCTCAAGATTGCTCCCTGCAAACACAGCCTTAAGGAATGTCCTGGCACAGTGCAGTCGAGGCTTTGCATTCTTGGCATTGCCAGTAAAAATGTGTTGGGACACTCAGAGTCCATTGCAGATAGTCTCCATCAACATGAATCTATGAAGATACATAAACAGGTAAGTGGGTAGGGATCATATATATATTTAATTACTTAGCTTCTTGATTAAAAGAATAATAATTTAAAAATGGCAATGTTTTAGTAAATAAGTTGTTAACATCTAAACATATTTGAATAGGAGTGGCAGGAAGATACTTCTAATTTTTTAGTCTGGAATTTACAACATGGACTTTAAGTCCAGGTGGGCGGCAATCAGTTTAAGGGCAGGTGGGTCATTATTAAGTATAATATATTATAGAAATAATTAAATATTATAATGATGAAACATACCCAAAATACTGTTGTGGGTTGAATTGTGTCCCCCTAAAAAATATGTTAAAGTGCTAATCTCCCATACCTGTGACTGTAAACTCATTTGGAAATTGTTTTTTACATATGTAATTAGTTAAGAAAAGGTCATAATGTATTAGATTGGGCCCCTAAATCCAATGACTGGTGTCTTTATAAGAAAGTCATGTAAAAATACTAAGACACAGGAGAACATCATGCGATCATAGAGGCAGAGACTGGAGTGTCCTGACTACAAGCCAAGAAGTACTAACGATTGCCAGCCACCACCAGAAGCCGGAAAGGCAAGGAAGTCTCCTCTTCTAGAGCCTTCAGAGAGTCTGGCCCCACCGCCGACTTGATTTTGGACATAGCCTCCAGAACTTTGAGAGAATAAATTTCTATTCTTTTAAAGCCATCAAGTGTGTGATAATTTTTTATAGCAGGCCTAGAAAACAAATACTCACCAAACACACACACAAATATGATCTCTGTTTCTTCCACTCCAGTTATCAAAGGTACATATTGACATATATTAATACAGAGACACACACATCTTTATAATTCCTATTTACCTTCATTTGGGTTCCCCCAAAGCTAGCACTGAGATAAGGATTTTGTTGGAAGTAGTTATTGGAGAGATGATCCCAGAAAGCCTGATGAAGGAACAGGGAAGGGGACAGAGAATACAGGAATGTAAAAAGACTGAAGTAAATGAGCAGGTTACTGCTGGGGGCACTAAGCGGTCAGCCCCACTGGCGATCCTGTGGGAGACTATGAAACAAGTATCTACAATGGACTACGAAGGGGTGAGACAATTGAGATATTTACCCACCAATTCTTGTTCCTCATGATTAATGGTTGCTACTGGAGGTATTAATTCCTGGGCACTTCAGGTCTAGCTGAGCATGATCTTGTGAACAGGGTGCCCTTTGTCAGGGAGGGGGAGTGCTTGAGAAAGGAAGCCACAACCACAAAGTGAACTGCTCAATGAAGCTGAAAGTGGCCTTTAGATTGAGCTGAGAGTATTTGGACCAGGCACTAAGAGCATCACCTACTGTGTTCATTCTCTCTCTCTCTCTCTCCCCCTTTATACATACACATACACACACACACACACACACACACACACACTATTTATTAGTCCTAAAAGCGAAGGCAAGGATCTCCAGTAAAGTCAACAATACCCATTATTTGGTAAATTGTACTAAACTTGCTAATATAGTAGCTGAATTTAAAGCATTTTATGGGTCTGTTATTTCTCAAGATCATGCTATGTTGAGGAAGTATTTACAAATTGTTACAATAAAGCCTATTTTACTTAGAAAAAAATGTGATGACACAATTGTGTTAAGACACTTTGGGTTATATATTATGCTACATACATCTACATTTAAGCATAGGGGACAAAATCAAGTCCATTATTGGCCACTGCATAAGGAAATTTTACCCTTCTTAGAGACAGAGACAACAGAGACAGAAATAGAGAAGTAGAAATAGATGTTGTGTTGTTATCTGTGTAGTGCAATGTTCTTTGTATCTTTCTTTTCTTTAAAAGAGGAAAGAAAATGACTTTGACTTTTTTCCAACCAAATTTTCTCCCATTTAATGATGTTATCTATAGACACATTACCTCATTCACACATAATAGCACATGATTATAAGTATTCAAGAGAGAAAACATCCATACTGATGCAATAAAATAAACTCAAGTTCTTTTAAAAGAGCTGAAGCTCTTTTCCTGGTGATTTTTTTCAACTTTTTATTTCAACACAATTTCATAATTACAGAAGACTTACACAAAGTGGTACAGATAATCTCCAGGTACCCTTCATTCAGCTTGCCCAGGTATTGTAACATTTTACCATAGAATTATCAATACTAACAAAAATAACTTTGGTAAAAATAATAATAAGTAAACTACAGAACTTACTCAGATCTCATCAGGGTTTTTTTTCTAACATCCATTTTTCTATTCCAGAATATAATTCAAGAGCCTACATTGCATTTTGTTTTCATGTCTGCTTAGGCTCCTCTAATTTGTGAATGTTTCTCAGAATTTCTTTGTATTTCATGACCCAGATTTGCAAAGTATCTCTTAATTTGGGTTTATGTGATATTTTCTCATGATAAGATTAAGGATATGCATAATTGGTTACCACGGTGCATCACATCAAGAGAAACAAGGTGACATACACCTTGAGCACTTAGTTAAGGTGGTGTCTGCTAGAATTACCCCCGTACTCTTTTTCCCTTTGCAACAACTACATATTTAAGAGAAGATGCTATAAGACTATGCAAATATGCTGTTTCTTCTTTAAATGTCATGCACTAATTTTAGTATTGTTCAAGTACTCTTGTCTGTGGGAATTATTACTCTAGTGTTCTAATGGTGATTTTCTGTTTCCATCATTCCTTCTACATTTATAATAATTGGATTTATTCTGTAAGAAAAAATTCTCATTTCTCTCTGCTTACTTAGTTAGATGTATATTTATGTTAGTATGGACTCAAGGATTCTTGTTTTACTTTTTTTGTGTTATAATCCAAATCTATCACTATTTATTTTATTGCTCAAGTTATTTCAATTTTGATGCATATTCAGATTGCTTCTGTGCCCTTTTTACATGTTCTCATTGCTGTTCATTTGTCTGTCTTTAGCACATTTTTTTTTCTTGCTCCAAGGTCATCTTGTCAGATTAAGAAAAATTTCTTCTATTCCTGGTTTGGTGAAAGGTGATTCCCTTTTTGTCATGAATGAATGCTAAATTTTGACAAATGCTTTTTCCCATCTGTTGACATGATCATGTGAGTTTTCTTGGTGATGAATGCTTTTCACATGTTGAGAAAGATTTGCATAACTGGGCTAAGCCCCATGTTGTCATGGTGAATTATCCTTTTTACATATTACTGGATTCAATTTGCTAATATTTTGCTAAGTATTTATTGCATCTATGTTCAGAGGGATATTGGCCTGGAGTTTTCTATGCTTGTAATTTCATTGTCTAGTTTTGGTATCAGGATAATGATGGTCATAAAGAAGCTGAAAAATATTTCCTTTCCTTCTATTTTCTGGAGAAGATTATATAATGCTTGTATTATTTCTTCCTTAAGTATTAAATATAATACACTAGTAAAATCATTTGAAACTGGAGTTCTCTTTTGTGGAAAGATTTTAAATGCAACATCAATTTCTATTGTAGATATAGAGTTGTTCAGGTTATCTATTTCTTCTCAAATAGGCTTTGGTAGGTTGTATCTTTAAAGGAATTTTTCATTTTCAACAAACTAACCTTTGGTTTTTAGGATTTCTATCATTTTTCTGTTTCACTCTCATTAATTTCTGCTGTTATCATTATTATTTTGTTTCTTCTGCTTGCTTTGGATATAACTGACTTTTTTTTTAGTTTCATAAAATGGATTATGAGGTCATTGATTTGATACATTTCTTATTTTCTACTAAGGGTGTTTAGTGCTATAATTTTCCCTCTAAGCCTCTTAATGGCATCCCACAAATTCAGATGTGGTTCCATTTTTATTTAGTTTGAATATTATTTCATTTCATTAGATATTTCCCCTTTGACCATGGTTATTTATAAATGTGTTAACTTCTAAATACTAGGATTTCAAGTTACTTCTCTGTTGCTGATTTCTAATTTAATTTACTTATAATCTGAGAACAAACTTTGTATGATTTACTTTCCATTTTTTTTTTCTCAATCAAACTTGGTTTATTTCAAGTCTGTACCAAAATATATTCCAGGCAGCTTTTCAGATCATTGTTTTACAATTTCATAAACCCTATGCCACTGCTATCATTTCAAGAGCTTCCAGGTTTATTAAGATTTCTTTTATAACCCAGAATATTGCTGGCCTTGGTAAATATTTAGTGTGTACATGAAAGGAATGTGTATTTTGCTGTTGTTGGGTGAAGAGTTCCATGAATGTCAATTTGGTCTAATTGCTTGATATATTTGTTCAGTTTATCTTTCTTACAGACTTTCGGCCTAACTGAGCTATTAATTACTGAAGAGTGTTGACATCTCCAATAATTGTGGATTTGTGTGTGTTTCCTTCAAGATCCATTATTTTTTGCCTCATGTAATTTGCTTCCTTATTTGCTGCACATTTAGGATTTTGAAATTTTCTAGGGGAATTGAAACTTTATCATTACATGATACCCTTCTTCATCTCTGATGATATTTTTATTCTGAAGTCTACTTCATCTGATACTAAAATGGCCAGGCTAGCATTTTGGGGGCTGGTATATCTTTTACTGTTAGCCCCTCTTTTTCTTCATGTTTGCAGTGGATTTTGGAGATAGCATAAAATAAGGTCTTTCCTTTTTAAATCAAATATGAAAATTTGTCTTTATTCTCATTTAATATGAATAATGATATGGTTGGAGCATTTTTCAAGTTGTTTATGTTTTTTAATCTTCTTTTCTGCATTTTCTTTTTTAATTGAGTTTTTTCTTAATGAATTATGGTAAAACACATATAAAACAAAAGTTACCAACTTAACACTTTTTAAGTGTACAGTTGAGTGGCATTAAGTGCATTCACACTGTTGTACTTCCATCACCACCATCCACCCACAGAACTCTTCTCATCTTGCTAAACTGAAACTCTGTACCTCTAAATAACAACATTCTATTCCTCCCTTCCTCACAGCCTCTGATAATCACTATTCTACCTTCCAACTGTGAATTTCACTACTCTAGATACTGCGTATAAGGGGAATCATACAGTATTTGTCCTTTTGTGACTGGCTTATTATATAAATACTTACAATAATGTCCTCAAGGTTAATTTATATTGGACTATGTATCAAAATGTCTTTTCTTTTTAATGCTAAATAATATACCACTGTATGTATGTATGTGTGTGTACATATATATATATATATATATTATATATATATATATCTCATTTTGTTTCTCTGATGATGGGCACGTAGGTTGCTTATACCTTTTTTCTATTGCAAATAATGCTGCTGTAAACATGGGTGTACAGATATCTCTTTGAGTCCCTGCTTTCAACTTTTGAGGTACCTATCCAGAAGTGGAACACCTGGATCATATTGTAATTCTTTGTTTAATTTTTTTGAGGAACTATCACATTGTTTTCCATAGTGGCTGCACCATTTTTCATTCCCACCAACAGTGCAAAAGAGGTCCAGTCTCTCCACATCTTTACCAACAATTGTTATTTTCTGGAGTTTTTTGGTATCGGCTATCCTAATGGGTATGAGGTAGTATCTCGCTGTTGTTTTGATTTGCATTTACCTAATGACGGGTAATGTTGAGCATCTTTTCATGTGCTTGGTAGCCATTTGTGCGTCTCCTTTGAAGAATTAATTGAGCTTTTGATATGATTCCAATGTATTTGCTCAATTAACTTGCTATTTATACCATTTTAATACTTTTAGTTGTTTACTAGGTTTTACAATATACATTTTTACTTCATCAAAGTCTCTTTATATTATGTCATATTGTATGTAGCATAAGATGCTTTATAAGAGTGTACCTAATTTCTAACTCCCACTCGATGTGATATTTCTGCATCCATTTAAATTCTACGTGTATCATAAACATAGAATCCAATCCTTCTGTTTTCTGGGTAGAACAATTAACATGAGTAAAAACGACTGAAATTTTACTTTTATGTATTACATTTCCTCTGGTCTCCCTTTTTCCATCACTCTGATTTTCAGTCTAATATTTTTTATGCCTAAACAAGTAGCTTAGCAATGCATGTTTTCCGTGTTTGTTTATCTGAGAAAGACTTATTTCTCTTTCAATTCTTTTTCATCTCTGAAAGATAATTTTGCTGGTTATAAAATTAACAGCTGAATATTTTTTTCTTTCAACATTTTACAGATGACATTTCATTGTTTTCTGGCTTCCATATTTTCTTGTGAAAAATTTACTTAAAACTCATTTTTGTTCCTCTTTGTGTAATGTTTTATTTTCTTTAGCTGCTTTCAAGATTTTTCCTTTGTCTTTTATGTTAGCAATTTAAATACAATGTGCCTGGGTGTGTGTGTGTGTGTGTGTGTATATGTGTTATGTATCTTGTTTGCTGTTCTCTGAGATTCTTAGATATTTGGTTTCATTTCTGTCACTAATTTTAAAAATATGGGGTCATTATTTCTTCATATATGTGTGTGTGTGTGTGTGTGTGTGTATATATATATATATATATATATATATATATATATATTCTGCTCCCTTCTCTCTTTCCTTTGTTAGATCCAAATTATGTCTATATTTGAATATTTGATATATTTGATATTGTCCCACAACTCCTGGATAGGCTGTCAGATTTTATTAGTTCTTTTTTTTCTTTGTTTTTGAGTCTGAGTAATTTCTATTGAACTATCTTCAAGTACTCTAATTATTTGCCCAGCCATGTCAATTTTAAGGATGAACATATTGAAGGCATTCTTCATCTTTGTCACCATGCTTTCAATTTCTACCATTTTTATTGATTTTTTTCTTATAGATTTCATCTCTCTGCTGAAATTACCCATCTGATCTTGTATGTTATTAGCCATTCTTTTAGGGCTTATAGCAAAGTAATCATAAGTATTTTAAATTCTCTGTAAAGGTCTGTGTTATATCTCTTTGTAATTTCTTGGGAGTATGCTGTTTTTCTTACCTTTTTATTTACTCCATTTTTTTTTTTTTTACTGAAAACCAGACATATTCTGTAGGACCATAGAGGGTCCTCAGTTTTATCCCTGAAAATGGGCATTCCTTTCCTTCTGCTAGACCTCTAGAACAAAGATTTGCATTAATCTAATTAGGAATTAGGCTGTGCTTATAATTTATTGTTGTTGTGTTACCCTTAGTGCCACACAAACTTCAAATCCCAAGAGATATTGCTTGTGTGCAGGGTGGGAAATGAATTAACAGAACAATGTCTTTCTGATTCTTAGTTTTCAGGCTTTCCTTTGTGCTGTGCCACAGAGTGGGTCACTTTTTAAGTACTCGTCCATCTCCTATTCCTCTCCCAGCCACAGTCTGCTATTACTTGTCATTTGAAGCTTCTTAGCTTGTGGATAGGTTTAAGAGGATGCAGTCTCTGCTGTTCCAATTAAGGCTCTGCTTTTGGAAGTTGCTGTGTCCCTGGCCATGGGAATGTGGCCTTTTCCATTCTCTTGCTCTTCTCCAGGCTGCCACTGTGGGCTCAGCACTTAATTCTGTCCTTCCCCCAGGTGTATAGGTTTCTCTTTTCCTTTTTTATCTGCCATAAGCATTCACCAATACCCAAGTTTAAGGAGTTTTACCTTTCTCCTTACACACAAGTTAAGGTTTTTATCTATAATGTATATACAAAAAGGGGAAAACAGGAAGTGCCCAAGATGGTGGAGTTTTTGGTCCTTCCTACATGGCTGCACTTTCCATGCCTCAGGTCTGCAGAATAGTAGACACTTCTTACGGATCCTTTTGATTTTTATTTTTTTCTGGGACAGTCTGGTAGGGTTGTGGAGAAAAAGCCTGCAAGAGTATGTGGATTCCCCAAACTTCTTTGTCCCCAGGAGTTTTGCACCATTCTACCAGCCCGCATTCAGCCTTTGCCCATTTATCAGCTACTGTATCTGAACTCTTGTCAATGGTGTCCTGATGCATTTACAATAGGTGCATAAACGTTCAAGTCTTCTCTCTCCCAGCATATCCTTCCTCTCTGATATGTTTAACAAAATCATGAATTTGTTGTTAGTCTGTGTTTATTCCATTGTAAGTATAGGGGCTATACTCCTTCCAGCTTTACATATCCCAAGGTGAAAGTAAGAAATCCTAGACTCCCATTTTAATTGCCTTATGCCAAAATGGTTGGTATAATGCATTTCAGATTTATAGGCACTATACGCATATTATTGCAATTGTTCTAAAAGTCTTTGAGAAGTTATCAGGTAGTAAATAATTTGCTTAATTTCATAAACTTTTTTATTACCCATTTAACTAATGTAGTTTTAAGCTATACTAGTTAATTAATTACTTGAAAAGGTATTAATAAATTCTCCAGTACATGTTATCCATATATTACATGTGCTAGGGAAACACAAATATACAAGGAAACATGTGCTGCTCTTTAATAATCTTAAATGGGAAAATAAAAAGGCAAGTACATAGGGTAGTAATATGTGTCAAAATGCAACACATGTAGCAAAAGAGGTATAAATTGCAGTGATAATTCACAAAAGGAAGTTATAACCTCAAACTTGAGGAACCAGAGAGTGTATCATGATGAAGACAGCACTTGAATTGTGTTTTAATAGACATGTAGAATTTTGACAAGTAGAACTAGTAGGCAGTACATTACAAGCAGAAGAAACAAGAAGAGCAAAGCCAATTAAGGAAGCAAAACAAACATACAGATGAATAATATGGGTTCAGAGATTAGTTGAGTTTTGTTGGAACAAACAATAACATGAACTGGATTAATGGGAAATGAAGTTGATTGAGAATAATGCCACTACTACTACCCAAATCAGGCTATTGGCATTTTCAGTTTGTAGCATTGCAAAATGCTCTAATTTATCTCTTTTCAGTGTTATTCCTTTAAAATCCCTCCTTCACATTTTCACCAAAAGGATAATTCTAAATTATAAATATACTCATGTCTTTGGTTATTTATTAGCTCATCTAAACTCTTTATGATTAAGTCTATTGCTATAATACAGTTTGCAAGACCCTTCCTGATGTGATAACCTGAAATCTGCATAAGCTTCAAACTGATTGCTTCCTAAGTGAACGCTACCCTGAAATCTTATTCTCCAAGTGATATATTTCTTCTCTATCTCAAAGCTACTTGTAGTTTCTGTAAAATGGCAATTAGCACACTTCATAATAATGTGTTATTCAGTTGCCTACCATCCTGCACGACACACTCCGCAACAATTGGGATCATCTCTCTTCATCATTCGTTTATCTCTAGTATCTTGCATTGTGACTAGCATATATTAGG
Source organism: Daubentonia madagascariensis (assembly GCA_023783475.1). NCBI lineage: Eukaryota > Metazoa > Chordata > Mammalia > Primates > Daubentoniidae > Daubentonia > Daubentonia madagascariensis. The sequence goes on along the minus strand of JAKFHU010002140.1, from coordinate 33,965,323 downwards.
CACATATATGTGGTCAATATAAAATAATTAATGAAGTATTTTCATTCATTTTTTCCATGCTAAGTCTGAACTCTTCTCAACAGCCGTGGGTGGTGCATGGTTATCATGTTGCATAGTGTTGGGGAAAAATAAAAGCAAACAAGCAACAAGATATTGTCTCATATCTGTAGCACTATGCAGAAGACTTACTAAGTAATAGATAGATTTTCTTCTTTATTTAAAGTAGTAAATTGGCCTAAAATCTTTAATGAGTGTGCTTTATTTTTGACAAATATACTTTAAATATTATATTCTGTAGCTGAATGTATACAGGCAATATTGTTGTGCCCAAAGAACATGGCTTATTTATGAAAAATACCACTCATTCAATGATCTTGGCTCAGAAAAAATGGTTGATTACCTGCAGACAGAGATCACTCAGTATTTAAATTCCTACCAGTAACTCCTAAAACTTTCCTGGGTGCTCACTGAATATTTTTTTGAAGGAGATCAATTTCAAAAGCTTTTCTTTCTACATCAGGAATTCCTTCCTTAGCCTGCATTACCCTTTATATGGCTGGTCTGAATGTAGCCTTATAAGAATACATTAAAAAGGAATTTAGAATGGTGGAAAATTTGCAACATCATTCCTCCTTCCTTTGAAGTGTAAAAGTAGGGAACCTTTTAATAGAAAGTGATTCTCGAAATATGCAGCTTCAGCTATGTGCTATGAGGAAAGGAGTTATGCTCAAGTTCGTTAGTGTTCAAAATTGCCTCTTTCACTGGCTTACTGGTCTATCTAAACTTATTGCTGAAACTCAGCATTGCTTAATGACCTTCATTCTCTGTGATCATTTTGAAGGCAAGATTTTTAACAGGATTACAAGTTTCAAATGCCTCAGGAAAGTATTATAATGCTTTCTTAGAGTATTGGTTGGTATCACTTTGTTTAATTTGTCCGTTAACAAACTTCAGGAATTGCATATAGTATTGTCATGTCGTGAGGCAAAGATAGGGAAAATCCATGCTGTCAATGTTCTTGACTAGGATACCTAAATGTGGATCCACTGGTAACTCAATCAGCAAACTTTATCTCTAAAGAGCCATTAGGCTTTGCAGGACAAGAAGCAAAGTCAAGATTATTATATAGGGACTTATAGAGAAAGAAAGAAACAAAAGTTTCACAATGCTTTTATTGATGAAAGTCAAAATACAATAGAAATGAGTATTTTTTGTTGTTGTTTTGTAAAACAAGTCTAGTAATGAGAGGAATAGACTTCTTTTTTTGAAAGAAGGGGTAACATTTTACTTAGTATGGTTCAAAGTTAGAGTTCCCTATAATCAAAGCAATCACAAACATTCTTTTGTAAAACACACTTTTAGCTCACGGTAGCACAAACATGTTTGTCCAGATTTGGGCTGCAGGCCATCCCTGAACCAGAAGAAAGCAAGAGCCCCCTAGACTATTCTGTGTGTGTATGTGTGTGTGAGTCAGAGAGAAGTCAGTGGTTGACATGAAATCACTAAATGAGTGTGGAAAACAATTTTGGTATAATTGACTGTTTTTAAAGAACTGATCCTAGTTCTCCCTACTTTATTGAGAGAATAATTTCAGAGAGCTGTATTAGTTTTCTGTTATTTCTGTAACAAATTACCAAAAACTTAGTGGCTTAAAATAACACAGATTTACTATAAAGTTCTGAAGGGTAGAAGTCCAAAATTAGTTCACTGGGTTAAAGTTGAGGTGTCAGTGGAGCTGGCTCCTTCTAGAAGCTCTTGGGGGAGAATCTTCCTCAGCTTCTAGAAGCTGCCTGCATTCCTTGACTCTTAACCCCTTCCTCACTTTGCTTCAACTCCTTGCTTCCATCTTCCCATCTCCTATTACTAACTCTAATCATCCTGCCTGCCTCTAATCAGGAACCTTGTGATTGCATTAAGCACACCTGGATAATCCAGGATCCTATTCCCATTTCAAGATCCCTAGTTTGCAGATCCTCACTTCTGCAAAGTCCCTTTTACCTGCAAGGTAATATATTCACAGGTCCTGGAGATTAGGACTTGGACATCTTTGGGCGTCATTATTCTGACTACCACAACAACTTCCTATATTTTATGCAAGGTGCTGGTTGTTATACTTAGTGGGTTTTCAGTGGCTTTCCTAGGCCAGTTAAAGGATTTCTCAAGTACACTAAAGATTTAAATGTCTTTCTCTTCTAATGTACACAAATAGTAATGTTGATGCTCAATATTGGATTCCTGAGCACCCGAGAGTTCCATATGCATTTTTCTTCCTTAACTATCCCAGAAAAAGCCAGTGAGGTATGTGTTGGAGCCTCATTTTACTTTTATTTGACTGTTCAACTTCAGCTGACTGCAACTATTAAATCTGTTGGAGTATCAGTGTATGACTGCATTCCTCCTGATACGTCTTCAAAAACACAGTCCTCTTCTGAAATAATCCCACCTGGAACAACATGTTTGAAAAATCAGTGAAAATGAATTTCATTGTTTCTTTTCAAATCAAATGCAGGAAATCAAGCGTATGAAAATCACATTCCTCTCTCATCTTCTGAATGTAGAATAAGATATGTTTATAGAAATAATTATGTGGAGAATGAACAAAGAGTTTTAAATTAATTAAATGTAATCAGGTAGGCTTTCTGCTACCATAGGTACACAGGAAGGAAATAATTTAAGTAGATTAATTCATGAGACCTGGAAAACTCTAAAGAGAATTTTTCAGGATTGTTTAGCATTTGCCTTTAAAATAGAGGGATATGTTCAAATTTGAATTGTTAATTCCATCCATGTTTTATATAACTACATAGAAAAAGTATTTATTCTATGAAACAGGAATCATTAGGCATCTATTCAATAAAGATAGAGATTCAAGAACTACGGGCTTTAAAATGTTAGTTTATTTTATAGTTTAGATTATTTTGTTTGTGTAAAATCTAATCTGAATCAAATGTATTAACCTTTGAAAAATAAACTACTTCATAAGTCCTGTATTCTATAAAAAAGCAGAGGTTTTTCAAAAATATGAAAATAAAAGCTATGGTTTAATATATAATCAGTGGCTTGATGCATGAATAGGTGATCATTTGAGCAACTCTCATCAGTACCTACTCCATTAAATTTTCAAATGTAATATTTAATTGAGCTAATTTGTCTTATTTTGTGCATCCAAACTGGTATATGTGAAAATTTTGACAGAAGTATGTTTTTATTCCAGAGAGAAAAAATACTTGGAATATTTAGTCCAAAAAAGAGAACATGTATGGGAATAATTGATTACTCAGAGTATTAGAATTGTCATTTTTCCTACAAAGAGACACAGGTCAGACTTCCCAATTCTTTACCATGTTGCCCAACAATGTGGGAACCACAGAGGTTCTTGAAGCATATTTACCAGTTACAGAGTGGTTATATTGTGTCCTGAAGTGTAACATACATCCAGGAAAACTACAGAACCAGCCCTAAGGAAAATTACACTATGAAAATTTTGAGAATGAATTCTGCAGAGTGTGATGTATCCACGCAAGCAAATGACAAGGACATTTAACACCCTTAATCCAAATAGAAAAATGTGGTTGGAGAAATTAAAAATCAAGGAATTTCTCAAAAGACTTTATTTTAGATATATATCAGAGAATGGAAATTCTAAATATATTTTTAAAAACACCTTGCCATTGAAAATTCAAGTGAATTTAAAAAAAATCTGTACAAGAAAATGTTTAAATAATTGTTAAAATAGATAACCTGACTTTGTTGATAGAAAAAAAATCTCATAATGCACTGAAAAGGAAAAGATAAATTGACCATAAAGAATTCATAGCATTTCTCTCAATTAATGGCCTCAAGGGAAAATGTAATACATATTGCAAAAATCAGAGTAATTGTTCAATAAAACTGGAAAAACATTCATATGTATTACAAGAAGAAATGGAAGAAAGGTTGTATGTTTTTAAGTCCTGCCATTTCCATGGGGTCCAGGGCTCCCTAATAAGGGCAAGAGCCCGAGAGTCACACCCCAGTCCTTTTAATGTGTGAGTTAAAGTTGTCATCTATTCCACTGTCCCCATATGACATGAGCCGAGGACATAGATGTTCCAGGCACTGGGCTGGGTGGTTTTACATGCATTGTCTCATTTTATTCTAAGAAAAATTCTAGGCAGGGCGGTTGAATAGACAAGGAAGCTTAGTTCTACAGAGTTCTATTCCTTTGTTTAAAATCACATATTTGGTAAGTAAGGAATCCAGGATGGGATCCATAATTATCTCATTTTAAACTCAATGCCCTGACATTCAACACTGCCCTCCAGTAAGGATGAAGAAGAAAAACATAGCATCTGCTCATAATTTAGTGTAGATGTCAGGGTTTGGGGGGAAATAGAAGACATGCACCTACTGTGAACAGTGGACACTGTTAGACTCAAGAGTAGCTAGCAAATCTGTCCTCCCCAGATGTGTGCAAATTCATGTGGCCAAGTGGCTCACCAAACCTATTTTCATAAAAAGTGTTTTATTTTTATGCAAGTTTAAATGCCCTTGGGATTATCTTCTTCATTCTGCCACAACCAAATAAAATCTAAACTATTTTTAACTGAATTTATCTTATTATAATACATGCCCCACCTACATGTGGTTATGGTGGGTATAGGATACAACATCATTCTCTTTAACTGAAGAAATATTTACTGAAGATCTACTATATATAAGATACTGTGTGAAGCACTATTGGGAAAGAAAATACATATACAATACTTTCTTTAATGTTGAGAGTGTAATATTCCAGAGAAAGGAATAGACATACAAATTATAATATATGTATGTGTGTGTTAGTTTTGTTTTTATATTAAATTATATCAATACCATATAAAGAGGCAATTTGTTAACATGGTTGTTTTTACTAGACGAATACAGATTCATAGGAATGGAAGGGATCTTTTTAGATATTAATGTTCTTTACGAAGAACATAATATTACAAAAGAGAAATGAAATAAAATAAGATTCAGAAAGTTTAAATTATTATTCAAAGATTTAGTTTATCAAATCAAAACAGCACTAGAACTCGCATCCTTAACTTTCCAGTCTGTAATATTTTTACAGCATACGTGTAGAGACATTAATATATGCAACTTATTTTAAGAAGCTTTTGTGGAGAACAATGGTCCCTCTTAGCATCTTGGAGAGAGGTGAAAATACTTTTAAAGGAATTCCAGCTTAACTTTCTATCCATTTCAGTAAATTTTCTATTGTACATTACTTTACTGACTGATGTTCATAAGACTCTACTTGAAATATCCCTGTGCTAATAAGCTCACAACCTTGTAAATGAACCTATTCAATCTGGAAGCCATACTATTTGATAGAAGTTCCCTCTTTATGCTGAAACCTGAATCAACATAATTTCTATTCATTGGTTCTGAATCTTTCCTTTTGAGCTATAGGGAATATATTCAATCAGTCTCAGTTGTTATCAGTTCAATATCTAAAAGTAACTAATCATTTTCTCTTTTCTGTATATTTCTCTTTTCTGTACCCAATTTCCCTAGCATTTTTTTTCCCAGACCTCTTCACCATTACGGCCACTTTTATTTGGATATGTCCTCATGAGCCAGAATCCTGCTTGAAAATGTGATGTTTAGAAACGAACACAAAATTCTGATGTAGTATATCAGAAAAATAGTGGTATTTTCCTTTTCATAGACTGAAATCCTATTGTTATAGGCTAAAATAACTTTCATTTGGCAACCACCTCACATGTTTGAACTTCTAGTCAATCCAAAGATGTAGATTTTTCACAGACCATGCTTCCAAGAACCCAGATGGGTCGTCTACTGAAAAGCAGCCTCTTCCAGATGGCACAGAGCTGAGTCTCCTGTGATTGTGTTCACATCAGAGTTCCAGTTAGAAACTTCAGATCATCGAGTTCTCTCAGACCGAATAGTTTTGTTTCTGTTGTCTGAGGTTCTCCTGTTACACGCAGTCAAATCCAATTCTGATACAACCACTATGCAAAACTGCTACCTTGAACCAATCTCAAAATTTTCTTTCTCTAATAACCAAATTATCAGATGCTTCTCCCAACTATGCCCACTAGTGCAATAATTACATTTTCATCCCCAGCCTCACAAAACACTATTGTCATCTAGTAATCCTTTTATTTGTCTTTTTTCCAGTTTAATTTAAATTTATCCTCAGAGACTACTCAAGCAGTTTTCTAACTGCCCTCATCTACACAGTGATTTTACTTCTCCCTTTACAGAGAAAATTGAAGAACTCAAGCATGAACTGTCTCTACTTCCCACCAACACCCATCAGAAACAACCATCCCTCCTCTTTTTCTCCATTTTCAAATGATAAAATCTCTCTCATCCCAGTCAATATTAGTTCTTCCATGTCTACTTTTTCCTATTTTTCTTTTAGGGGATTTTCCTCTTTCCTTCCTATGGTTTTTAAATTTCTTTTTTCTACTGATTATTTCACATCAATCCATTTAAGTCCTCCCTTAATTAAAAAAGAAAAAAAGAAAAACTTCCTCGATAATGCTTTTCACTACGAAACCACTGTCTCTTTCCTTCCTTCCTCGGCCACAATTGTGAACAGAATAGACCACACTCTCTCTACGAATTTCCTCAATTCTGAGCCACTGTTCCACCCTTTGCCTACGACTTCCACTTTCACCAAGCCGTTGAAACCATCAGAATCAAAATCATCCATGTCCTCAATATCTATAAATTTTATCTTACTGAAATAAGTGGATACTTCTTACTGTTCTTTACAAAATGAAAGTTTCCAAACCCTTGATTTTCATTACATTCTTCTTTTCTGAAATTTTCCACCTTAGTGGTTTCCTTTCTTCTCCATGCAATGAATGTTGGAATTCTCTGCTTGCATTTTCTCTTCCCTGTGCTATTCTTATCCATATACATTTTGCTTTAGACAATTATATCCATTCCCTTATGTTTATTACATCAATAGTTCCAGCTATAACTTCTGTGATATATTCACAAAGATTCAGATGCACGTGTATAACTATTCATCAAACATCTTCACTTGTATATCCAGCAGATATTTGAAACTTCTTTTGCCAAAAACTGAATCTATAGGTTCTAAAGATCTGTTGTATAGCATAGTACTTACAGTGTACAGTACTATATTACGTACTTAAAAATTTGTTCAGAGGGTAGATCTCATGTTAAGTGTTCTTACCACAAAAACAAACAAAAAAGGGGACACAAAGAAAGTTTTGGAAGTGTTGGATATATCTATTATCTTGATTGTGGTGATGGTTTCATGCATATGTCCAAAGTCATCAAATTGTACACATTAAATATGTATTTTATATCAAATATACCTAAATAGAGCTAAACTCTTTAAAAACTGAATTCATCATATTTCCCTCATATATTCCTCTTCTAAATTATTCCCAAATTCATTTATGATAAATTCACCAGTTGCCCAAGCAGAAAACCAAATTATCCTGTAAGGTCACTCATTTATATCTAATTAATCACTAGCTTCCTTAGTTTTACCTGTTAACTCTTAAACTTGTGCCTTTCTTACTTTTATTATCACCACTTCAACTTAGGCCTTCATTGCTCCTGACTTGCACAACTGCTCAGCCTTCAAGTGGGCTTCCCTGACTCCAGGCATTCTCTAACGCTGGGGTCACCCCTCTAATATGTATATAAACCAGACTTTTGTTCCTGCCCTGTTAGAAAGACTTAGGTCACCTCCCATCATTGGTGCCATAGAATATGGACAACATGCAGACACTGCTGTCATCTTCTTCCGTCTCACCAAGGCCACTACCCACAAAATAATTTATGCTCAAGGACTGACAAACTATTTATTTTCCTTCCATACTCAGTGATATTTCATGTTTTAGTGGCTTTACCCACTATATTCCTTTAGCCTGAAAAACTTTTCCCTCTATATTGTTACCTGTGTGCATCCCAGAGCACAGTATTGACTGTTACAAAGCTGACCACTTCCTCTCCACCCACCTGGGGTTTGGTGGCCTTCCCCTGACCCTGTGGTACCACCATACTTACACACTCAACATAAATGCTAAGTTACCTGCTAGATCTTTGAAAGCAGAGGCTCCTTCTAATTTATCTTTTTATCCCTGATGACAAATACTTAGGAAAATATGTTTAATAAATGTTTATTGAATTTTGAATTTTTTCATATGAACAGCTGGAACACTGACCCCATTTGAAACTCACTCATCTGATTGTAATTGTATTTATTTCCTATGGCAGGTAAAATAAACTTAATGTCTTCAAGCAACACAAATTAATTCTCTTACAGTTCTGGGGGACGGAAATCTGAAATGGGTCCACAGTGCTGCATGCTTTCTGGAGACACCAGGGCAACCTATTCCCTTCTTCAGCTGCTAGAGGCCACCTACCCTCCTCTACTCTTGTCCCATTTCTCCCTTAGAAGCCAGCAGTGTGGCATCTCTGTCCGCTGTGACCTCTGCTTCCATCCTCAAATCTCTCTGTAACTCTGTTCCTTCCACCTCCTTCCAATAAGGACCCTTGTGATTGTATTGATCTCAACCAAATAATCCAGGATAATCTCCCCATTTCAAAATTATTAATTTACCACATCTGCAAAGTCCCATTTTCCATATAAAGTAGCATATTTACAGCTTCCAGAGATTATGACTTGGTTATCTGCTGTGGTCTGAATGTTTATGTCCCCACAAAAAGTGTATGTTGAAATCTTAACCCCCAACGTGATGGTGTTAGGACGTCGGGACTTTTGGAGGTAGTAAGGCCATGAGGGTAGAGTGCTCATGAATGGGATTAGTGCCCTTGTAAGAAAGGCCTAAGAGAAACTCCTTGCCCATTCTACCATTTGAGGACACAGTGAAAAGATGCCATCTATGAACAAGAAAGGGGCTCCTCACCAGACACTGAAACTGCTGGCACCTTGATCTTGGACTTCCCAGCCTTCAACTATGAGAAATAAAGGTCTGTTGCTTATAATCTACCTACCTAGTCTGGTGTTTTGTTAAAGCAGCCCAGATGGACCTAGACATCATCTTTTAAAGAGCTATTATATAGCCTATCATAGCAATATAATTGCAAAAGTTTACATTAAGTTTCCAAAAATCATATCCCATAAATGTAGGCTTATTTCTTTCTTTCTCAAATATTTGTTACAAAATGAAAAATAAAACTCCCTCATATTTGTATCACTTGCTAATTTAATCATCTTGCTTTTTTTTTTCTTTTGTCCAAAAGACTGGTTAAACATATTGGCCAAAACAATTAATACAGAGCTTTATGGTTTATCTACATCTCCCTTATGTACATGGGCTTCTATTTATTTAGTTTCAACCAGCAATATGTTTATCTGATTTCACTACTACTAGGGCTACATATTTCCCTCTTGTCTTAAAAGAAATTATGAAATCCTATGTGCATCCCTTGCTAAATATAGTTAGATGGGAAGAGATGTGCAGTAACACAACCTTCTATAGTATTTCTAACATACAAGCCAGGCACAGTGATGCACACCTATATGTGGTCCTACCTACCCAGGAAGCTGAGATGGGAGGATCACACGGATACGATAGATGTAAATAACCTCAAAAGCATAGATAGTAGTAAAGTGTGGTAAAATAATTAGATAGTGATGAATTTTGATTGTTTACTACCATTGTTTATAATATAATTTAATTGTAATTTGTGTACTTTAATTTTAAAAATGATTATGTTTAACAATTGGCTTGCAAAGATCCTGAGAATTTAACAACTGGGTCTTGGGAGCTGGAATGAGCTGGCTCAGGCATATCCCTGGTTACAAATGAGGATGTTAACATCATGGAATGTGGCAAGGACAGCCAGCTGCTTAACAAAATTTGGGCCTCCTCTCCCACTATATTGATTGGGATTGGCACAAGAGAATGGTTGCCTAATCAGAGACTATACCCCCTACCACTTGACAGTAGGGGTGGCTCTGTGACAACTCTCTGCCAATGGGATCTGGGTGAAATGAATCTGTTACTGTTACCAAGTAGATTTTCCTTTGGTATTCTCTTGCCTCTACTGCCAACTGGTTGCATGAGATGATGGGGCCAAAAGAAGCAAGGAGCCTAGATCCTTGAGTCACCAAGTGGAAGAAGACATCTGCTGGCAATGAATACCTGCAATGGACTCTTACATAGGCTATAAATGAACTTCTATGTGTTAAATTCTGGAGTTGATTCCAGCAGCTAGGCTTATCCTAAATAATACACAAATAAATTTAATTTTCTATTTTTCTACGAAAAGTGTGGATCTTATTTACAAAAATAAATATTTAAGGTAAATTTCATTACAAAAACAATAAATTGAAATCTCAGACATCAGGCCAATGAAAGGAAATGTGCATGTTCAATGATTTTGTGAGCTATTTTTTAAAAATAGAATTTAAACGTGCCAAATAAATCTACTCTAACTTGGGGATAATTCATCATCTTCAATTTTATTTATAAATTATACCCCACATTTCTCCTTGGAGATGATATAAACTATTATTACCCTATATAAAAAGAATCATTATTTTAAAATTCCATTTATTGAAATAACATATTTCCAAAAAAATATAATCCATACTGTAAAAATATTTGGGTTTTCTATTTCCCTTCTGAGAGCTGAGGTCAATGCTAACGTGAAAGTGTGTGTTTAACAGATCTCGATGCTGATGAAGTGTGAGCGATGGCACCATTTGCAGCTGTGGAAACACTCACTCTGTGGGGCCTGAACTTCACCCCAACACGTGAAAGGCTTTGAGGTCATCTTTAAAATATTATTTTCTTTCTGTTTTCAAGGTTAAATATAATATAATGGAGATTTTTGGATTCCAAACAATTTTTGAAAGTCTTTGAAATAATTACCAGTTCTGTTTAGGGGACATGTATTCTAATCTTCCTCTCCTAAACCTCTCTCATGACACTGTGGATGACAGCAGTTACTGAGAAATTACGGGTGAAGCCTCCTGTAGAGAGTGGCTTACAGAAAAAATGTGCACAAGAGATTATCACTGGCAATTCCTAAAGCCAATTGCCCTGTATTTTACAAGTGTCTTATAATATAAAAACAAACACTAATAATAATAAAAATAATATCTTCTACACATTTTATTCTTTATGTTTAAAAACTTAAAATGTCTTTACATAGGTTGGCCAAAATACACTGTCATCAATAAGTTGAGCTAATAAGGGGGAATAATATAATATCTTTTTTTAATTTATAATTTTAAACATCTCAAATAAGGCAAAATTAACTCAGCCTATGGACCTCTGAAAACTGTTTTATTTTCCTGATATGTGCTCCTCCTTTTGTACTACTTCTTTAGGCTAACTAATAGTAATCAATATTAAGTTTTTAATTTAAAGATAAAACTGGTCTTGGGATGAAATCGTTGAGAATATGCCCAAACTGTATACATACTAAGAGCGACAGTGTTCCTGTAAAATCATAAATAGTGAGGAATAAAATTAATTTATGGAATAACCTCCAGTTACCAATTAACATCACATTAAACAGGAACACAAGGGACCTTGATTGACCAAAGTGAAATTTAGTGAACTTAGACATGTCATTTCATCACACACAAAAAGGTAAACATTTGTATAACTAGAATGCAGAAGATAGGGCCTAGTGATGCAAAGATTGTAAGGTATAGCTTTTGCCCTTTTTTGATGGAATGTTTATCATCGAATGTACTTCAAGTTCAGTATAAGATTTGAACATCTTAAATTGGTTTACAAAATACACCACTAAAAGTCAGTATAAAACCTCATTTCATAATAGGGAATAATTGAGGGGTGAGGGTGTTCTTTTGTCTTTTTATTTTGTTTTTCAAAATGCAAATACCATAAGTGAGATTTCTGATTCACTTTTAATACACAAGGTGAATTTGGACTTCATTTACATATATATTATTAATGCCATTTCAACTAAAGAAACTGAGGAAGACACATCAAAATGGAATTAATATACTCTTTCTTGTGATTAATATGTAAATACACACCTGAATTATAAGAAATCTGTAGATTTCTTCCAAGATAAAGGGATTAAATACTGAAATCTTGGATTAAACAAACAAGATTTTAATACTTCTGCTTGCCTTTGTTATGCCCATGAATGAACAAAACTGAAAAACATGAAGGGTATCAAAGTACTGCTTATAATTGTACAGAGTGGAAAAAATAAGTGTGTTTTTGTCTTTTTTAAAAGTGGGTATTTAGTGTAGCACATATTGAAGATTAGTTAAAAAAAATTCACTGAGAATTCAAAAGAAAATAGAGTGGCATCTTAGAATTTTTGTAAAATGCTTTAAAGGTCACATAGATATGTCCTGAATTATGCAATATTTCCTGTGATCGCAGATGCTAATTCTTTCTAAAAATCTGGTCTTTAGGGTAAAGTGTTGAAAGCCTCTAGATAGGAATAAGGACCCTACCACATGTTTCAGAATATCCTCTGTTAAGTACTCATCTAAGCTTCTTTTTGTAAAATAGGCTATAGATCTGACTACAAGAGATTGCCCCAGAACTCATTAAATTATAAGTATATAATATTGATTTGCTAGATGTATCTCCAGTTTCAAATATGTCAAAGGTAATAGATAATCATAGAAGTAAAATGATAGAAATACAATGACATAGACTACTTACAATTAATCTTACATAACTGTGAATGTGTGTGTGTCAAGGGTGGAGTTTAGTGGAAATAACTTTGGTCTCATCATCATAAATTCTCCTAATTAATAGATGTGTTACACTGAGCAATTCACTCTTAAAATTTAATAATACTAAATTTTTACTTTTGTGAAATTGAAGTGAAAATCTCAGCCTAACTCATTGATTAACTGGAACTATTAATTCCTCCCTGCCTATCTCATACCATGATTGCAAGAGTAAATTGATTTAAGGGTTATAAAAGACTTTCATAATTAGTGAGGCATCATGAGAAGGTGATATTAATATTATGTTAATATTATTCAAGCATGTCTTCTTTTTTATTTTCATCTTTTTGAGACAGTCTTGCTCTGTCACCCAGGCTGGAGTGCAGTGGCGGAATCACAGCTCACTGCAGCCTCGAACTCCTGGGCTCAAGCGATCCTCCTGCCTCAGCTTCCCAAGTAGCTGGGACTACCGGAGCATGCCAGCCAGCCTGGTTAATTCTTTTTTTTTTTTGTAAAGTCTAGATCTTGCTATGTTTTCCAGGCTGGTCTCAAACTCCTGGGCTCAAGCAATCCCAAAAAGCTAGGATTTCAGATGTGAGCCATAGCACCTGGCCTCAAGCCTATCTTCTGTGGGCAATACAAACCTCCTTTAAACAGGAATCTCAGTTATCATCAATTATTGATTTTAATCAGTACATCAATCAAATGTACATTGAAGGCTTATTAAGGTTGAGATTCAGTATGAAATATTTTGGGATTATAAAGAAGAATAATGGATATTCCCTGAACCTAAGAAATGTTTAATTTAGTTGAAGACACTTTGGCTGCAATGAACAATTCACAAGTCAGTCTTATGTCTCAAACTTTTATTCCAAAATAATCAATACACCTTGTTGAGAGATATGGTAATCAAGATCTTCTTACCTGGAGCAGAAGTCACTAGAGCTGTAAACTGGTAAGAATAGTTAAATGGTAGTTTTCATGAACTGTTGAAGGCTGAGTGTGGACCAGCCCAGGAGTAAGAAATTCCTGGGGACCTTGGTCTTACAGGGCCACTACACTTTCACGGACTTTACTTGAACTCCACAGCGTTCTCATGGTAAAGGCTCAGGAAAGATCGCCTCTGAATTTGGCATGGAAAGGGAAGAGTAAACATAGTAAGACCCAACCAACAACTTCTCCATAAATTCTCTTACTTTCCAGAGTAAAGGACTTCACCACAGTACAATTCTGAAGTCTTATCCCAGCCAGGAAAAAGAAATTTCTTCCCATTCCAGCCCCCTCCAGCTGTCCTGTATCAACAAGGAGGGAACATTTTAAAAAATAAAAGCCTTAGTCAAGAGAGAACAGGGCTTTGCAGAAATAAATTAGGAATGCTACAGCTAGGAAAAGGATAAAGAGGGAAATTCAGCTATACCACTGGCAGAGGAACAGAAACACCTATAAAGGCCAGAGTCCTAAGACACAAGCCTACTAAAAGACCAAGGCTTAATCAGAAAATTACAGAACGCCCCCCTGTGCCATATCCTACCACCCGACCCAACAAGGCTCCAGACTAATAACAGTGGATTATAGCTGAAAGAATTTCAAGATGCAGGCTCTCTTTGTGGAGCAGTATACAGGAAATCCTCAAAGCCTAGATAACACACACAAAGAAGGACACTAGAGGCATTTGAAGCCTCTGGTATCTATAGCTACAATAAACATTGAATGCAGGCCAACTTCCAGCCACATTAATAGACATCTGCACACAAATATCTACTTACTTCAATACCTATTGTCTATAACGACATGTCTGGCTTTCAACAATAACAACAACAACAAAAATCAAGGCTCGTTTTGCCAAAAAACAACAACAAAACAGAGAGTCTGGCACATACAATGTAATCATCAAAATGAGACTCAGATATGACTCAAATGTTGGAAATATCAAACAGGGATTTTAAAATAACCACTAGTAATATGTTAAGGATGCTAAAGGAAAAAGTAGGCAACATGCAAGACCAGATGGGTAATGTATGCAGAGAAATGGAAACTCTAACAATTAAAGGGAAATGCTAAAAACCAAAAACATACAAACCAGAAATGACGAATGCCTTCAATGGGATCGACAATAGACTGCGTGGCTGAGGACAGAATCGGTAAACTTGAAAAGAGGTCAACAAAAACTTCCCAAACTAAAATGAATTTATAACATAAGAATAACTAGAATACCAAAGGAGAAAACCAGAGAATGCAGTAAAAGGAATCCTTGAAGTATAATGACTGAGAACATTCCAAAATGAATAACACACACCAAACCACAGATTCAGGAAGTTTAAAGAATGCTAACCAAGATAAACAGCAACAAACCATACCTAGGCGTATCATACATAAACTGTAGTAAACCAAAATCAAAGAGAACCTTAAAGGAAGGTGGGGGGTGGGGGGGAGAGAGAAATAACTTACCTATAGAGGAAGAAGAAGAATAATTACGGTGGATTTCTCATCAGAAACCAAGTAAGAAGTGAGTGGAGGGAAATTGTTAAAGTGTTGGAAAAAAAAGAAAAAAAAGCTCAATCCAAAATTCTATACACAGTGAAAATATCCTTCAAAAATGAAGGACAAAGACTTTCTCAAACAAACAAAAATTGAGGGCATTTATTGCTAACTGACCTGCTATGTTATAGGTCAAAAACTTAGATCTTCATAAAGAAAGGAAGAGTGGAAGAGAAGGAATAAATGAAGGAAAAATAAAAACCTTTACTTTTATTATTTTAATTGATTTAAAAGATAACTCTTTGTATAAAGCAATAATAGCAAAAATGTTTTAGTTTATGTGTAAATGAAGTGAATAACAACAATGCCAGAGAGGAGGACCGGGGATATGCTATTGTAAGGTACATGCACTATAGGTGAAGTAATATGAAGTTATTTCAAAGTGGATTAGGTTATTTAAAAATGTATGTTATAAAATGTAAGTACACCAATCACTGTATTTTTTTAAAAAGTATAGATATTATCATAAACGAGAAGATTGAATGAAATCCTATAAAACGGTCAATTAAAACCGGAGAAAGCAGAGAAGGAAATGGAGCAAATGCAATGAACTCAAAAGCAGTTACAAAAATGATAGACATTAATCCAACTATATCAATAATCACTGTAAATTTGAATGCTCAAAATATGCCAATGAAAAGACAGATTGTCAGAGTGGATTAAAAGCCAAGGCCAGTGTTAAGGACAGTTTCACAGGATGTGCTAGTCCCTCTTGTCTACTTCAGCAGCTTGAAGAACATGCACACTAACCTTTCTGGTGTTCTTCTGCAAAATCATTCACACATTTCAAAGTCCTTCCTCTGATGTAATGACCAGCTGTGAACATTGTGGTCTAATTTGGCCTCGGCAATTTATCCACTAACTCTGTGAGCTTTGTGCCATCTGCAAATATGATACCTGTAACTTCTCTGCACTATTTAAGCAACTAATAAAATTGTTGGAATATGACAGCCCCAAAGATTTCTCTTAGTCAACATTTTTCGTGAATGGGCACTGTATAGAACAAATCAACCAAAGAATACTAAAATCTAGTTCATATTTTTCCTTCTTGGCCATAAGAATATAAAGGAACATTCAAATAACATTGAAATCTAAGCAAATTGTGTCTACTACCACTGCCTAACTCCTGACATACCATTCTAGTAACAATGAAATGCTGTTAAAAGGGCACAAATTAGTTTTAATTAAACAGTGGTGGCTGAAAAAGATTGATCTTTGTTTCTAAACCCTCAAACACAATTACTTTAACTAGTTCTATATTTTTATCAAACACACTTGGTGTTTGTATGTGATTTTGTTTTCCTTTTGTGAATATTATGAGATATTTCCTATGATCCCTCAAGAAACTTTAAGTAAATTTCAATAATTACATCTATATATTTTCTTCAAGGGCTGGGATGGTATTCACCACCCGTGAAACAAACTCATTTAGATAAGTTAGGTAGGATCTTCTAATCTAATTATCTCTTGCTTCACAAATTCCATCTTATTCATTTATTCAACCAATATTTATTGAATGCAGTTAAGTGCCAGGCACTGAACTATTAATAAAAGAAACAGTAAATCACGGTTGAGGGTTTACGTCATTTTCTCTGCTACCTGTTCATAACCCACATCTTCTTTTCTTGTTCATTTTCTACAGATAGTTTTTAAAATGTCCCCAATTAACACACAAGCTTGATGATAGGAAGGTAGATAGATGATAGATAATTTCTATTCTTTATATGTTAAAGATGTGTTTAACAATGAATGACAAAAATTTAATTATTTATTTGGACATAATCAGTTTGCTATAGAATATAAGAAAATAGATGGAATGGATGTAATTCACAAGAAACATTAACCCTAAAGAGTAACTAAGGAGTTTTTGAGATATGAGCAAAATTAATAGGAATTGTTAAGAATGTATAATAAGTTAACATGTTCATTGTGAGACATAGATATAATTCTCAAGATTTCATAAATATTGATAATAAGATACTAACATGTAAGACATGCTAAACAGAGATATAATTAATAGAAAATAAGATCAAATAAATAGAAATGTCACTTAACAATAAAAATGAGGGGAAAGATGAAGTCATTGTTACGCCACTTCTGAGCTGACAGCTCTGTCACCACTAGGGCAAACAAACTTTAAAGACATAATATATGGTTTATTCTGGCCATACATATACTTCCCCAAGATATGTAGACAAAACTCACAGTTTTTCAGTAACTAATTAGCAAAGTACAGTTTTGGTATGGCATGTTTCTGCCTCTTTTCTATAGAACAAGTGTATACCATTAGCCTAAGAGTCTTAATTTACCTATCTCTCTTCACTGTTGACTCCATTTGAAATTGATTTAAGAAGCCATGTGATTTGTGCATACTCACTTGGTGCTTAAGATTTCTTTCACAATATCAGGGATAATTTATTTGGTAGTATAGTTGGAAGATACCACTATGTCGAAGTAATTTTCTACAAAATAGCTATAAAATCTATCCCATAATATGTTTCCTGTCATTAGTAATTTACTCAAATGACTAAAGTCTAGAAAAGAGGGTGACAATTGTTCAAAATATCTAGGAAAGAGGGCAGCAATCTTGTAGTAGAGGTCCATTTCTTACTCTATACCATGATATTCTACTCACCGATATGGGAAGTTAAAATTAATGAGAGGTTACTAGAGAATGACTGTTAGAATATTACATGGAAAATAATTTTCAAAATATGATCATTACATTACTATACTCAATACATATTTTTATTCTTTATAAGATTTAGAGATAAATAGAATTTTAAAATATTCAGCAAATGAAATAAACATTATAAGTATGAAATAGTACTATAATTCTACTAATACATGTGCATTTGACTGTTTGCCATATTCCTGATTTACGTACTTATTTACTTTACCAAAAAAAATCCATAGTGAATTTTCTTCATTGTAGATGTTGAAATAGATAAAATGATATATTCCTTAATTACTACACTAATAACTACACCATTCATTATAAATATTCTGAATCAATTTGAATTTTGAAGTTATAATAAAAACATATTTAATTAGTATGTTTCATCATAACAGTAGTGTAATTTGAAGCAGTGAACACACATAAGCTCAGGAATATGACATATATTATAGTGAGCATTTATTTAGGCAGAAACAATATTGAAACAGCCATATTTGATGAGATGGGCCACTCTTGTAACATTTTATTACTTAAGGAAGTCATCCAGAGACAAAAACATTTCATACTCAGAAAAGAAAAATAAGGAAGCAAGTTTCTTGAAAGTATCATAACAAAATTGTTCATATTAATGTTAAAAGTTTATCTAATTCATATGAAAATCACTTCTACAACTGTAGATAATAAAAAATATTTAAAAAATGAAACTCTTAATTTAATCTCCCTTTCTCTAAAGATATGAAAGTGTTGGCCTCATATTACTTTAGAAAAAGAAAATAATATTTATTTAATGTATTTTATAATTTAAAATAAAAGTCAGGCAAATTTTACACTATTGATTACTTTAATTATAAAAAAGAAATCACAAAAATACTCACTTAAGGCAGAAATACAATTGTCCTGATAGACTGGAGCTAAGTGGTCAAAATTAGTTTATGTACAATAAAGGAGTCTTTTTTGAGGCTCAGGATTTTGGTTGGCTTAACACAGGCATGTTAAATTTTCAAATATCTGAAAAAAATTAGTACATATTTTATTAAATAATTTACTGCATAGATAAGAATGCATGTCTTCCCAATGAGAGCATTTTACTAATACATTTAATACAGTAGAAATTTTAAAGATATATTATAGAGAAGGAAAAGTAAATCTTTATACTTTAAGTATATGGTGACTTTTTTAAAATGCTCGATCTAAAATAAATTCCTAGGCAAGGCGTAGGATTTGAGTTTCTGTCTTTATGTCTAGAAGAAACATTTGATGACAGCAATGATTAGCAAAGTTAATAATTGTTTCTTTCCTCCACTATGAAATTAAAAATTCAATTTTATGAAATTCCCTGATTCTACCTTTGCCACATGAGAGCACTTTCTTGTAGTTTTATGTCACCACCAGGAGAGAATAACTTTGGACCTCTAAGCCGATTGTGTGGTGTTTGGTATTAGGCTATTATTTGCCCCTCCTAGAAACACTGCTTTCACAATTTCCTAGTCCTGGGTCATATGTTCGGTTTTACACTTCTACTTGTAAGACAGGACTTCTTAGCAGTATGCTGCAACCAACAGTAGAGACTGTGCATGTCCCATCACTAAGAAATAATAGGCACCACTGTTCCATCAGCACACATATAATTATATCTCTGCTCTGTCACAATTATTTTTGATAGAATATTGAGGAGAATAGATGGATTATACAAAGTAGTGTCTTCTACATAATAAACAAGTTGAAGAACTACAGAATAAAGCAAACTAAAAATGTCTCATGATACTTTTAAAATTTAAATTTCATAATAAAGCAAAAATATAGTAGTAAAAGCTTCTACTATGTTGCAAAACATTTGCATGATCTAATATTAGCTGCATTACATCTTAGCAATTTTTAAGGAAATTCTCCCAGTCTAAGTATCATCTATGCACAAATTCTTTCTGTATTCCATTTTTTGAGGATATTTCTATCCTCAAAAGTTTTTGACATGTGATTCTTTTGTAGGGTACATTGTCTCCATTTAGCAAACTGCTGTTTCTGTTTACTTAAAGTTATGTTACACAAAAATGGTGCACGTAATGAAGACTTGAGTGCTGCATGAAATGTGTATGTTATTTTAAGGACATTACCGAGGACTCCTACTTGGTGCATTTATCCCTAATTGCACATACAGCACTCAGTTTCTTCAGGAGAAATATGGACCTAATGGAAATCCTTTGACTGGACTGGAGAATGTGTTTGTCAGCAACATCTGTCTTAATAGATAAGTAATTCCACTTGCTTATTCCAGATCCAGATTTGCAAAGTGCCTCATAATAATCATGATAAAGCCTCAAGACTCCTCAGAGAACACATTAGAGAACCAGGAGATGGCTAGATCAACAATTTAAATAGAAGCATTTGTTTTTCTATCTAGTTCGGCAAAAGTTAGATTGCTCTGCTATCATGCTCTTATACTCCATCAGGGATTGAAGGTCTGATTTCCTTGCTTCCTTAATATTTATGCTCTCATAATTTTCCCATTTGCAAAAGTGCAACAGAAATCACAAACTTGTTGGTGAATGCCATTTTCATTTTCAACCACCCGAGAAAATCCATTTTTTTTGCTTTAGGCATTATTTAAAGATAAAATTAACGAATCTCCTCCCCCCATATTTGTATATATGTATATAAAACATACATGCATATATAAAAAGCATTTTTCCTTATACTACCTACTTATGGAGATATATAAGCATAAAAAATAATTGTGATGGGATATGCAAGTCAATATTGCATTAGATACTTCATATATGATACCAAGTAAAGTTCTGTATAAATATCAGGAAATATATCTGGAGGAAAAGCATAAAACTTATGCTTTCTTAAGGACCACATGAGTAAAATGTACATCACAAAAGAAGAATCGTGCAGCACCATTGTAAATATGAAAATAAAAACAAAACGCAGTTCTGGATGTCCGTGTCAATCATAGGCTATGTGAAGAGATGTTAGTGTGAAAATGTATCCAGAAGAGGTTGGTCAGGTCTGGAATGACATGTTCTATAAAGGTATGAATGAGGTTCTCGCTTCTCATAAATACACAGAATTAAAGATTGGAGAAGAGAGAAAGTGGTAAGGAATTCTATATAAGAAAATTTAAAAGTTAGGTCAGAGTTCTAGAGCAGAAAGAGAATTTATGTGGTTCAGAAGAAAAACAGAAAATTCTGGGGAGAATGTTTATTATTTTAGATAAAAGTCATTAACTCTACCGTGCACCCTCATTTAACAAGATAACAGCTAAACTAATAAGCAATAAAGAACATTCCAACAATGAAAGCACCAAATATATATGCTGACTTTGTCTTTTAGCACCAAATATTGTGTTTCTCTGTGGCTGAATATAATCTAACTTATAAAACACAACAGTAAGTATTGTAAAAATTTCTTTTTTCAAATGCTATATTCCCTTCACCCAGTCTTTCAAAACCGAGCCTCTAGCACATATATGTAAAGTACTGTCATAATCATAGAAAACATGATTTTCTGTCCATCGTCAATGTCATTCTTACACCTTCACTTAACTAAAAATATTGAAAAGTCAAATATACAATTGTAGAACAAAAAGGATTATACTGACTTCCCAATTGTATTTTGCTCATCTTTTTTTCTTTGGACAAAATTATTTGTAAACCACGTAAGTGAATCACATTTTTCCCCTTTTGTTCAATCTCAAGTATAGATCTGCTTTTATGTAGTCCTATATTATCCTCTTGTATATTTATATCCAGCATTAGTTTTGTATTAGTTTGGCAATATAGAATAAGAATTTTTCTGTTACCAGAATTTCAAAGAGTACAAATACCATAGTTTTGTATCATAGGATTAGATTTATAAAGAGTAATTTTAGCTTCATCTTGCCTTTTGGAGGTACCTCCAACTACTGGAAATGTGAACGAATAAAGTAAGAAAAATAGAGTATTTACAAATAACCTTGAAACAAGGTTTCTTGATAATGTTATAACTATTATATAACCTAAAAAATTAATTATGCTATGATTTAGCCTCTAGGAACTGAAATATAAGAGAATTGCTTCACCAAATACATATATTCTGTGTTTCACAATCCACACGTATGGATTTGGTATGTTCAAACTACACCTGTTATTGTGTACTTGTAACACGCAATTAATGATACCCACATATATGCTGCCACTGTCAATTATTGAATTTTTACTTTTTTAAAGCTCTTTTTGTCCAAAGTGATTCCAATAACCTTGAATAAGTTTCCCATCTCATCCACCACCCTATTAAATATTGAATCCACCAAAAACTGTCAATAAGAATAGAGATTATTTTTTAACATAAGTTGTCTGGAAAGTTTTTAAATGTCAAAACATTTTACATGTTTTGAGTGATACTTTAAGTGTGTAAATGCTACATGGCTGACTCAAAAACACGCCAACCTGTAGACCAGTCCAGTGGTAAATTGTCAGGTAGAATAAAGAGAAGCACAAGAAAATGTTTGACATAAAGTTTATGATACAGGTTTAAAACAACAAGCAAACATTATGAATGTGATAGGCAGTATGTTTACTAAAAATTCATCACTCCGTTTGTCCATGACTTATATTCAATAAAGTTAACCCAAAAGCATTGTATATCTAATTTGCTTTTAAAAAGTATCTACTTTATCAGTTTGAGTTCTTAATTTTATTTATTTTTATTTCAATTTATTAAATTGTATTATTGAGAAATAAGTAACGCTTCCCTTTCAGCCTGGGCAAATTCCCTGTGTTGGCCCAATTGCACATATGCTGTTGTCCTCAGTTGGTATATAGTTTACTACTTAATGGAAGTCTTCAAAGTTATTTTCTTGTCCAACTTCATTTCAACATAGTAACACTCTCCACGTGTAACTCAAAGTAATAAAAACGGAATTTTTATATGTGTTCCATAATCCAGACATTTCACACACAAATCTCGGTTGGTGACATTATCTATTTCAAATTCTGATCCAAACTCTACTGCCTTGCGAGAGATTAAATACAGCACTGAATAAAAGTCTTTCTGGAGTTAAGATCTAATTCGTCTTTGGTTTTCCCTGATAGCGGGCTTGTCATTCAATTGTAGAATAGCCTGGTAAGTTTTGTTCTTCATGTGAACTGATTTGTATCTATTTTTCTATGATCCTCTTTGGTTCTTACCAATAATTTTTTCCTTTGGAATCACCCTTGAAATCAGTTCATATAGAAGAATTACCTTTCAGAGTGTGCACACTTGAGGTACACAAGGCATCTTTCACTTTCTCACCTTGAATTAAGCAAATGCACACAGACCAATCATAGAACATACGAGTGCTCTGATCAAATATCCATATCCTTCTGCACTCCGACTACACACAAAGTTATTTCACATAGCTATGAGACTTCCAAAGGTTTTACAATGCCTAAATTTAAAATAATACTTATAATCAATATTTAACAATATGTATGAGGCCTTTTTGTATATGCCTTTTCATTTATTGTTGAAATCTTCCAATTGTGTATAGGATAGTAGAGAATGAGGTAAATGGTTTTCATGTAGGGATTTGTGTTCATCGAAATAGGGGTAAGTCTGGGTTTGAGATTGCCGTTGCTATGGTTACCCTTAGTGCAACAGAGGCTTCAGATTCCTCTTGAACATCTTGTTTGGGATGGTGTATTCTATTGTGTGAGAGTGGTTTTCAAGTGCTTGCTTCCCTTTTGGCTTTGGATCTCCCTTCTGGGATTTCTTCTTTGTGCTGCTTCCCAGACAGAATCTGTGTCTTGCAGCTGTATTTGAATGTTTTTGACTGGATGCGTACTAGCAAGGTGGGGATGGAGAACCAGTACCTGCCCTGAGCTTTAGATTAAGCCTCAGGCAGGCAGGCAGTGTGAACCTGGGTCTCAGGGGAGCAACCTTCCAAATGGTCCTGCCCCTCCTCCAGGTGCAATGCAGGACCTAGCAGGTATTCCTCCTCCTGTGGTGGTGGTTGTTCTGTTTGTTTGTTGTCCTACTTCCCTCCTTAGCTGCTGTAGGTTTCCACCAGTGCCTTCAGCCTAGTTTTTGTTACCTTTCCCCTTCAAATTTATTTAAGGTTTTGTTCCATCAGGGTATTAGTGTTCTACAGATGCATAACGAATTAATTATCATAAACTCAATGGCTTAAAACAAAACAAAAACAAATGATCTCATAGTTTCTGTAGGACAGACATCTGGCATGGTGTCTGCTGGGGTATCACATGGGTCTCTGCTCAGGGCATCACAAGGTTGAAATCACATTGGCCAGGCTGAGTTCTCATCTGGAGGCTCTGTGGAAAAATCCAGTTCCACGCACTTGCTTACTGTTAATGGTATTCAGTTCCTTGTGGTTGTAGGACTGGGGAACCCTTTCCTTGCTGGCTGTTAGGCAGGCAGAGTCTGCCCTGAGCTCTTTGAGGACAGTGAATTCCTACCATGTGATCCCCTTCATCTTCAAAGCCAGTATGTCAAATCCTTCTCACACTGTGAATTTCTCTGAGCAGAGAAATTCTCTGCTTGTAAAGGGTTTATGTGATTAGGTCAAACCCAGCTGAATAATCTCCCTGTTTTAAGGTCAACAGTGCCTAAGGACATAACTTTATCACAGGAATAAAATCTATGTTAACATTCCCAGGGATTATGCACAGCATGTATACAAGGTGCAAGGGAAGTACTGGAAACTATTTTATAATTCTGCCTGGCTCAGAGAGATGGAGACAGAGGTCAGGACAGTCAGCAGAGGCTGCTGCTTCCTTCTCTAAGCCATCCCTCGGGGGGAAGATTTGTCAGGATTCTACCCCATGTTCTCTGTGAACTCCTGGTGGGTTTACCAGAGGAAATGTCTGTAGAGGGTTTAAAACCCCATATGTCTATGTTCCCTAGTAGCTGCACACTCTCACACTAAACCACACTTAGCCTTTCGCAAATTTGTCATATATTTCTAGCTGAATCTTCTCACCAGCTTGTGTGGAATTCAGCAGTGCCGATCTCAGGCAAACAAATGCCCCAGACCTTCTCCGCACAGGCATTCATTCCTCTTTCTCCAGATTTTGGGATAGTTATTTGCCCTGACATCTCAGTTCTCTAAAGGGTTCTCTAAAGGGTTAAGGGAAATTCTGAATTTGGAGTTTGCTTTGCTTTTTTTCTCTTATTATAAAGGTGGGTGTGATTCTCTCTCTCACTTTGTATCTCTGAACTGAATTTGAGATTGCATGCTGACTTTGACATTTTTATACAAAAAAGTTTTAAATTGTTATGCAGTCAAATGCACTGATCTATTTTTTATATGGTCTGGTTTTTTTTATTCTGTATTTTTCTCAAAAGGGCTTTTTTCTCTCTAAGACCGAATACATATGCATGGTTGAGTTCTATGTAAAGCTTTTACACTTGATTTTTAGATAAGAGCGCACAACTGAACATAAACTTAAAAGAATTTGATAAATTCTGCAATTTTTTTAGATCTGTTGTCCACTTGAATTTTCTAGGCCTTTCAAGGATAGCTGGGCCTACCACTTCTCTATTAAAAATCCATTTCGTGTATGTAGATTAAGACCTCACTGTAGCTATATAGTTTTCCTTACTATTTCCTAAATACAGTGTTTTTGGCTTCATTCCTGTACTAAAGTTTATGAATACCTCATGCTGTGAATTACTTTCCATCTCTTCGTGGCCAATTCATGTCTATGAATTTCCTTCATGCACAGTTCTCACCTCCAAGTATTCTTCCCTAGGCTGCGTATGTGTAATTTGTGTTTCCATACACTTTTCTTTTACTTCTCTTACCCTTACTGTGCTTATTACTACTCTGTTACCTGTGGAATAGTGTAAAGAGCATTGGTGAAATTTAGCAACTTATTTTCTGGTGTTTGTACACTTATCATGTGATGCTGTGCATTTTGATATCACCCAAATTCAGTTGCCTCATCGATAAGATAAATGTTTAGTGGGTTCACCATAGATCCATTATTCCACCAAAGTTCTATAATTCCAAGCAGTTCAAGGCTTGTCAAAGCCATTGTGTTCTTCTTTTTGTTTTTGTTTTTTTCACTGTGCCTAGTACATATAATAAGCATAGTCTTAGTTAAATAAATACGTGTGAAATAAACTGATTACATCAAAGGTCTTCCTGGAAATCATTCAATCTAGCAAAACCTCTATCAAGTGCATTTGTGTACTGAATTTCCTAGTGTCACAGAAAAGTGGTGGACCCTTTGAACTCTGAAACATTCAAGGAAGATCAGAATCCCAAGTCAGTTATGCAGCTAGAAAGTGCAGTGTAGAATGTGAGCTCAGATCTCTGTTTTCATCACCAATACAGTGTCTGCTGCAAGATGCTGATGCAGAAACTCACTGTATGCTATTAAAAAAATTCTCTTTAGTGTCTTCAAGATGAAAAACTGAACACCAAGTATGAAAAGAAAAGTTTCAGCCTATCCTTCAACCCTACCTAGACTCACCAGAAAGGAAAACAAATAAGGAAGGGGGGAAAATATTTTTAAAAAATTAATTCCTCTTCAAATCTTGGTTTTATTCTTATCGTAAAATTTTTCTCTTTAAAACATACCAAAAGGTAAGGTGAAAAATTTCAGGTTATGATTCCAGTAAACATTACTTGCTGTCCAAGTTGAGACAGCATGGAAAGCTCCCCAAAATCAAATATGGTTCATAGCTCTCATGCATCCCGCTGTCATTCCCTTAGTTAGTTAGTTAGTTATTTTCCCCATCTTTAATCCAAAAGAGCCCTGGGGCTTTGGTCAATCGCTCTATGGATAAGAAGTTTTTCGTGGCATGAGTGAGCTGCAGCATTTCTAGGCGACTTTCCGTGAGGCATGCCTCAGGCTTGCGGGACAGTTGAAGACAGATAAGAATGTCAGGTCACGGTAAGTTACACATTAATCCACGCTCCCACTGCAGTGACAGTTAACTCGTGAGATGCTTGATGGGAGACAACAGCGCTGCAAGTGTGTGTGCCGCCCAGCCTTTGCCATTTTTTATATTACTTGCTAACTCCTACTGAAATGATGACAGAAAGCTTACTAAAAATCCATTTCAGACTGAAACATGCTCTATTCCACAGGCAGTCACTGTTATTTCATTCCATGACATTTCCTTAGGCTTCAGATATATTTTAATTCTCCTAAATATTCAGGTAGACTCATGTTTCATCTACTTACATGGAGATATTTTTGTCCATGAATACAGTGCATTTCAGCCCATAAGTCACATAAGAACCTTAAAGGCAAATGGACTTATTTTGTTTTATTGCTTATTATATAATCTATTGCTCTGCTCTATCTTTAATTGTACTTAAATGAATTCTAGTGTGACGTTAAATGCCATGGTGTTAGTTGAAGATCATTTTACAGAGTGACATTGATCTAGTTTAGAAAAGAATCAAATTCTTTTTTTCTAAGATTATTTCTATTTAAATAACTAAATGCATTTATTTTATAATTAAATACCAAAGACTGACTATTGCCTGAAGTGGAGAACAATTTGAAAATTTTACCATCATGATAACACTCATATTTCTACATAAGAGGCCAGCTATGAATATTTAATATGTCAATCCTAATATAAGTCAAGAATTGAGCATATCTCCCTGTTATAAAACTTGGGAAAACATCATAAAAAATTAAAATAAATACTGGCAAAGTAAAGCTGTATATTTAAGCCAGGAATGAGTTTTGGAACTAGGCCTTTACACTGAGAATATTTGATTTTTCTAAACCCCACCCCATTTTCAGGTATGAGCTCCTTTTTACTTTTTATGATATAGAAATGCACCCCTACACATAGGCTGGTTGAAGTAATGTGAACCCATTATTGTGGCAGGAAAGGTGGAATCATGTGACTGGTCAGTTCTGGGTTATTTAATCCCTGCTAGTTTTGAGAGGCCTCATCAGTTGCACCTAAGTAAATAGATCAGGCCTGGTTATCATAAAATGAAGAAGTTGTTATTTATAGTCGATTGAATGGGGGCCCCCAAAAGATATGCCCACATCCCAGAATCTGTAAATGTGATCATATTTGGAAAAGGGATCTTACAGAGTTAATTAAGGATTGGGAGATGAGATCATCCTGGGTTATATGGATAGACCCAATGGCAACTGTTCTTGTAAGAGAAGGGAAGACAAAGACATACAGAGAAGGACACACGAAAATGGAGGAAGAAATTAGAGTTATGCAGCAACAAACCAAGAAATGCCAGGAACCGCAAGAAACTGAAAGAGGCAAGGAGATTTTCTCCCCTAGAACGTTCAGAAGGAACATAGTTCTGCCAGCACCTGGATTTCAGACTTCGGGCCTCCAGAACTATGAGAGAATGTATTTCTATTGTAAGTATATTTGTGCTATAAATATATTTCTGCTGTAAGTATATTTCTGCTATAAGTTACCAAGTTTGTGGCAATTTGTAACAGCAGTGTATATCCAATATAATATGCAAACAAAGACTGAGAAGATAGAAACTTTAAACTCGTATTGTCTAACTCTTTCTGAAATCCTTTTGGGATTCTGAATAAAACTGCATTTAAAACAAAATAAATCTGGGAAGGATTGACATCTTCCAAATGTTAATTCAGAAATGTGGAACTTCTCTGCATTCAGGCAGTACTGTTTTCATGTCCTTAAAGTTTTATAATTTTCATTATGTATATCCTGTCTTTGATTATTAACTATTACCAAGTATTTTGTCCATTTCCATTTATAACCACTCTTTGAAGTTATAAATGGATAATCTGGGGATAATTATTCTGTACTCAACTCCATATTAGTTTTAATATTTATTTTAATCTCTGTTTACATCTCATCTTTCTTTGGAAATATTAATGTAAAGAGGAATAAAGAAAATAACAAACATTATGCTATCGGCAGAAGCCATCGTCCCTCAAACTTATTTATTTACTCTAAAAGTCTATTGTGTGTCTGCTTCTCTTTTCCCCCCAAATATGGAAGACCTTTTTGAATTCCATTTTCTACCTCCTTGCCTAGATCACTCTATATTAGCTTGGGATAAAAAATTCAGATCTTTTAATCCTGTCAGACATATGAATATATGGTCCTCTGCATTTGTGGTTGGCTTATCAGGGGCAGAAATGCGAGACAACTCCATCTCCACCCTACTCCCATATGACTGTTGTTTTGGAAATTCACTTCCAAGTTATATTTATAAGTTAAGCTATTGTGGTTATTTTTATTGTAGTTGATATTAATTTTTATTTACCATGTTTATCAACAGGAGCATTATACCCATCTGGGACAGGGTGCTATTTGTTCAAAAATGTCCCAAGCATTGCAGGTACTCAATACTAGTAGCACCCTTCTATTATCTGGACAGCTAACAAAGTCCTAACAGATTTCCAAATACCCTCCTAGGGAAAAAGTATTATCCAGTTGAGAATTCCGACATTAATTAGAATGTGTTTAGATAGACCAATTTGGTTTACTAATACTTTCGATTACTGTTCCTTTGACATTTTATCCTTTCTTCCAGGATTAATTTTCCTCTTCTTTGCAAATGATGGCGGTGGTTTTTCAAGTGAGACTGCGTCATGGTACATTTCCTGAGTCTTTGTTTTCATAAATGCCTTAATTTTATTTTCACTCTTTAATGAGTACCAGAGCTGATCTTGAAGGTCTATTTTACTTCACCTTCTTTTTTTTTTGAAGAAAAAACAAAAAGTTTATTCCTGCATTAGCTCATATATCAAAACAAATTCTTCATGGATTCAAATATAAAGATAAACTATAACATAAATTATAATTCATACATTATTCCATGAACCTAAGACAGATAACCAATGGTGTTATTTGTTGTTGTTGTCTGTTTGTTTTTATTTCAGAATATTATGGGGGTACAAATGTTTTGGTCACATGAATTACTTTTGTACAATTTGAGTCAAATTTAGAAGTGCGTGCATCACCCAGATAGTGTGCATTGTACCCGTTAGGTGTGAATTTACCCATCCGCTTTTCCCCGCTCCCACCTGCTTGATTTCCATTGAATTTTACTACCATATGTGCACATGAGTGTTGATCATTTAGTTCTAATTTAATAGTGAGTGCATGTGGTGTTTGTTTCTCCATTATTGTGATACTTCACTTAAGAGAATGGTTTCCAGTTCCACCCAGGTTGTTACAAAAGGTATTAGTTCACCATTATTTTTTATGGCTGAGTAGTACTCCATGGTATACATATACCACATTTTATTAACCCACTCATGAATTGATGGGCATTTGGGTTGATTCCACATCTTTGCAATTGTGAATTGTGCTGTAATAAACACTTGTGTGCAAGTGTCTTTTTTTATAAAATGTCTTTTTTTCCATTGGGTAAATACTCAGTAGTGGGATTGCTGGATAAAATGGTAGGTCTACTGTTACCTCTTTGAGGTATCTCCATACTACTTCCCATAAAGGTTAAACTAGTTTGCAGTCCCCACCAATAGTGTATAATTGTTCCTTTCTCTCTGCATCCACATCAGCATCTTTTATTTTGGGACTTTTTGATAAAAGCCATTCTCACTGGAGTTAGGTGATATCTCATTGTGGTTTTGATTTGCCTTTTTGAATGCTTTGTTCCACTGTCTTTACAAATCCAATATTGCTAGTAAGGAATCTAATATCAGCTAACTCTTGCTTCTGTGCAATTAACCTGCCTCTTCCTTCTGATTTAAAATATACAGATATATATATATATATTTTGTAGCTTGCAGTTTTACTGTTATGTGTATATATTTGGATTTATATTTATTTTTGTTTATTCTGCAAAGCACTTAGTGGGAGTTTTACATATAAAAAGTTTTATTTTTTTTCCCCTGAATACCTCCTGAGTAATAGTAAAACAGAGTTTTTTCTGTTATTTCCTTCTGGAACACCTATTAAACAAATGTAAAGTCTTCTGATTTGTTCCTTTATGGCCCTTATCCATCAACTTTGCTTTGATAGATTCTCTTCACATATTTTGTGTTGTTCTCTAGAAAATTATTTGTTCAATATACTACTCAATGATATGTTCCTTTATTGTGCTCAGCCTGCTGGAAAACCTATTTTAAATTTTTTTATTTAAAAGTTGAAATTTGTCTTACTAAAATTTCTCTTTATTTCATTACTTTTTTCTTCTGTGTTTGAAATACCTGCATTTTCTTGAATTGTATCATCTATTATTATGGTTGACCCTTGAACAACATGGAAGTTAGACACACCGACCCCCCCACCTCCATTTGGTCAAAAATCTGTGTATAATTTTGGACTCCCCCAAAACATAAGTACTAATAGCCAACTGTTGAGTGGAATACAGATAACATAAACAGTCAATTAACACATATTTTGTATGTTATATGTATTATATGCTGTATTTTTGAAAGAAAGTAAGCTAGAGAAAAGAAAATATTATTAAGAAAATCATGGGGAAGAAAAAATATATTTACTGTTCTTCGAGTGGAAGTGGATCATCATAAAGGTCTTTGTCCTCCGAGGTGGAATGGTAAGCAGGCGAGGCAGACACACTCAGTATAACTTTACAGAAATGCACCCTCGTAATTTCTCTCTGACTTTTTGCTTTTTTCATTTCCCTAAGTTTTTCTATACAGTATCCATCCTCCTTCCACCATTTGTGTTAGTTTCAGTGCCCATATCAAAAAAGGTCCATGTCACAAAAGAAGTCAAATGCAGTCTGGAATAATTGGAGCCCTCCTGCCACATTGTCTAGTGCCAGTCCGTTTTCTGGCGCTGCTGCTTCCATGTCTTCCTCCTCATCATTAGCACTGGAGAAGCGCTCGTCTCCACCAGGTCGCCTCTGTCAGTTCCTCTGGTGGGGTGTCTGTTAACTCTTGAATTTCTTTCAAGATCCATGTCTTGAAACCCTTCACCCCCCACCTTTCTTGCCACGTCCACAGTCTCTTTCATGATCTCCTTGACTGGCTCCGTCATAAATCCTGTGAAGTTATGTGCAGACTCTGGACACAGTGTTCACCAGAAGGAATTAATTGTTTTGTCTTTGAAGTCTTTCCCAGCTTTTTCTATAAAACAATGTCATCTTCAAGGGTGTAGGCCTTTCAGACTTTGATGATGTTATCTCTGTAGGTGTTCTCTTCCATAGCATTGACAATTCTTTCCACAGGGCACCATGTGTAATGAGCCTTAAAGGTCCTTATGGCCCCCTAATACAGAGGCTGAATTAGAGACGCTATGTTAGGCGGCAGGTAGACCACTTCCACGCCTTTGGATTCTGAGTGGCCAGAGGCGTTGTTTAGTATTAAAAGAACTTTAAAAGGCAGCCCCTTACTGATAAAGTACTTCCTGTCTTCATAGACAGAACATCTATGGAACCAATCCAGACAAAGGGTTCTCATTGTCCAGGCTTTCTTGCTGTACAGCCCAAAGACTGGCAACTGGTGTTAATCTTTTCCATTCAAGGCTCAGAGTTTACCAGCTTTATAGATAAGGGCAATCCTGATCACAAACCTGATTGCATTTGCACAAAATATTATAGGTGGCCTATCTTTTCCTACCTTAAATCCTGGTGCTCACTTCTCTTCCTTACTAATAAATGTCTTTTGTTGCATTTTTTTTTCCAGAATAGGACACTTTTTTCTTCATTAAAAACCTGTTCAGACCAATATCCTTTCTCCTCAAGGATTTTCTTAATGGCATTTGGGAACTTATCTGCTGCCTCTTGGTTAGCAGAAACTGCTTCTCCTATTTTCTTGACATTCTTAAAGCCAAACCTCTTTTTCAAATTATCAAACCATCCTTTGCTGGCATTAAATTCTCTAACTTTAGATCCTTCTCTTCCTTTTGCTTTAAGTTGTCATATAATGACTCCGTTTTTTCTTGAATCATATTAGAGTCTATAGGTATGCCTTTCTTATAATAATCTTACCCCCACATAAAAAGCTGCATTTTCAATACAAGTTGAAAAGGTATTTCACCAAAAATGCAAGGTTTTTGTACCTGCTGGTGTAGCTGCAGTGAGAGCTTCATGAATTTTTTTTTCTTTTTTTTTTTCACAATGGTCCTTATGCTGCATTTATTTATCTTGAAATGGAAGGCAACCGCAGCTGCAGACCTCTATCTATGGTACATATTAAGCAATTAAACTTTTGCTTGTAATGTCACAGCTTCTAGGGAGCACTTCTAGCATCACTAGTGGCACTCTGTATGGGTCCCATGGTGTTAATCAAGTTTTACAGGATTGCACTAAACACAATGAAAAATACTGGAGAACCATGATTGATCACTTTACTGAGATAGGCAATTTACTGGAGAGACAAACTGCTCATGCAGAAATGATAAGCCTCACATGGCATTTTAAGTGGACACTCACAACACTTGAGCTCTACAGCAGAGAATGCTGTCACTAGCAAAAATAAATAATAGAGAAAAATAAATACATTTAAAAGAAGATTTTCACACTAACAGTAAGATTAAAATGGGAAGAAAATAAAATTAACACTTGAACAACATGAGTGTTCACACTATTGTGTCCAATGAGGCTGAACATTCTCACAACTTTGGGAATTTTTTCCAATTATCCTAGAAATCCACAACAATCTTGTAATTGCTTCAGCCTCAAAATTACTAGGCCCAGTTACAGAAAGAACTCTTCCTTGGCCCAAATATATATTGTATTGTGTATTTAATTCATCTCAATATATTTTCCAATTTTTCTGCTGTTTTCTTCTTTGACTCAGTGGCTAATTAGAGGCATGTTTCACATACTTATGAATTACTCAAATTCCCTCCCATTATTGAGTTCTAATTTGATTTCATTTTAGTTAGAGAACATACTTTCTATGATTACAATGATTTTAAATTTATTAAGGACAAAAATACTATGTCTCAAAGAAAAAATTCTGTACTAATTTTTGACATTGAGTTTAGAAGGTGACTAAACCAGAGTCCACTGAAGAGCCACTAGTCTTCTTGTGGAGCCCCAGAATTGTGTCCACATTGTTGAAAAAGATAATAATAGGGTACATACATGCTACAAAGCCAGTTGACTTCCAAATTTGTATTTGATTTTACTATTTACTGTTTTTGGTACCAATGTACTTCCAGTTTATTTATAGAAATTATCTTCCACTAGTAGTAAAATAAGAAAATTTAAAATAATTAAGTTTTAAAAATTAAGTTAATTAATTCAAATAACTCGCAGAATAACAGGTAGTATTTATAGTATTAGCTTCATATTTTATATTTTAATAAGCTTAGCTACAGCATCTATAAATCAAAAGAAATTGTTTACTTTTTCTATTGGCCACAATTTGTTATTATTAGAGCTCAATATTATTTTTTTTTCCCAATGATGTAAAGGCTTGGCGTGTGAAGAAAACTGTGTTGAAAATATTAG
Source organism: Daubentonia madagascariensis (assembly GCA_023783475.1). Taxonomy (NCBI): domain Eukaryota; kingdom Metazoa; phylum Chordata; class Mammalia; order Primates; family Daubentoniidae; genus Daubentonia; species Daubentonia madagascariensis. The sequence continues at coordinate 33,931,075 of JAKFHU010002140.1, read as the reverse complement.
AGATGATATTTTCTAACACTTCATTGCAATGACTGTAAATAAGAATATATCCTTGATGATTTTGTATAAGTGCACACATGTGAGATATGAGATTAATAACAGAAGTAGTGTGACTTATTCAAAGACAGAGGTAAATTTTCTTAGATCTATAATTTCTAGAAGAAATGACTCACTCAACATTTGTGTATCTTTCACTCATGCAGAGAAGAAATATCTGTGTTTACCACTATACCTACATTTGCACAGATAAACATGTATTAGGCAATATATTACTTTATGCCCGCTCTACTGATGCAGTCTTAAAAATTAGTGATTGGGTATCTACCCCTGTGAAAGTAGAGTTAAAATTTAGATATTTCTAAACACTTAACTCAACAGAAAATACCTTTCTTAGTAAATATAAATATATTTTTTTAAAATCAGCCATGATTCTGAAATATTATTTTTAAAGGGCTCTTATACTCAGCTTGAATGTGAAATCATTTCTATAATTGCTAATCTATAAGTTTTATTTAATTGCATATTTATAATTACAGGCTTTGTATGTAGTCAATAATCTTCCTCATGTTTTGAAAATAGTAATAAATAATATAAAATGATAATATTCCACAAACATATAGTAACTAGAAAAAATTATGTTCACTATAGTGAAGGTTTGACTTTGAATTTAATTGCCCTAGTTAGACTGTAGGATGAAACCAGAAGATTCACAAGAATATTTAGAGGTAATCTATTTTATTATTTTCATCTTTCAGAAGATAAATAAGTCCTGAAGATCTTAAGTAATCTCAACCAAAGCATATTTACTATTTGAACTTTATTTTAAAATATGTAATTATTTCTAGTATCACTTTAGGTCATTCAGAAATTTCATATACAAATAATTCAAAATTGTGAAAAATTGGGAATTATTGCTATAGTGCATTGAATATTGTCCCCCAAAAACTCATATCCACCTGGAACATCAGAATGTGACCTTATTTGGAAATAGTCTTTGCAGATGTAATTAGTTACAGACCTTGAGATAAAATTATTCTGGATTTGGGGTAAGCCCTATATCCAATGACTGGTGTCTTTCTAAGAACAGAAGAGGACACAAAGAGACACAAAAAAGAAGGAATGTAAAGATGGAGGAGAGACTGGAGGGCCGCATCCGTAAGCTGAAGAGAGCCAAGGATCGACTATAACCACCAGCAGCTAAGAGAGGCACAGGATGGTTTCTCCCTCAGAACTTTCAGAAAGGACCAACCCTGCTGACAATTTGACATCAGACTTCTGGCCTCCTGAACTACTACAGAATAAATTTCTGTTGTTTAAAACCAATGAATTTGCAACAATTTGTTATGGCAGCACCAGGAAACTAATTCAGTTGTATATGCTATGAAATCTATGGCTATTTTAAGTTACTTATTTAACAATTCTATTTCCTCCATGAATGCAATCCTAGGTTTTGTTTTAGTGCCATTTTTTAGAATCTTAGTAGTATTGTGAATTGTAATTGGTCTTGACAATATGATCTACATTTATAAATTTAGCCCAATATTATGCTTGTACCACTGCTGTTTGAAATCAGAAACTATTGTCAATTAAGCAACAACTGAAAATCAGTGCTGTCCTTAATACCATAGCTTGGATTATAAACCTTTGATTTTCAACTTTTCATGGGCAAGAAGACAAATGGTGTCATTGATTAATATAATCACTAATGCTGTAAGGCAGATCCTCTCCACTCCGATAGTTGAGTTTAATTATATGCCCTATAAGGCATGCACTCATTCATTCATTCATCCACTCAACAATATTTACTATTGTCTGGCCCTTTTTGTGCCAGACACCGTGTTAAACGATAGAGATGCAAAAGATAATGAGTCCTTAATGGCTCACAACGTAAGAGCAAAGAATGACAGTGTTAAGTAAAGGGAATCAAAGGATGCCGTAGAAACATGCAAGGGGTGCCTAAGTCAGTCTTGAGGGGTCAAGAAAGTCTTCACAGACAAAGTGATTTATAGTTAGAGACCTAATGGATTATTAGAGGTTAGGCTAGCAGAGAAGAGGGGAGTGACTAATGGAAAAATGTCCTTGGCCAAGGAAAATCATTACACTCAGAAGCAAGAGGGAACATAGTACGTTAGCAGATTTGATGCTCAAAATAACCAGAGCATTTAGTGCAAGTGTTGTGATAAGCTCAAGTGATGAAATGAGAGAGGATCATAAAGATCTTGAAGAACATTAATCCCAAAAGCGTTGAGAAGCCATGGAAACATTTTGAGCGGAAGTATAACAAGTCTGGACGTGTAGAAAGTTCCCTAACGATGTCATAGACAGGAAAGAGCAGGATGGAAGAAAGGAAACTAAACGCAAGGAATGTGATTTAAATCTGGTAAAGACATGGCGACCTATGTTACAGAAACGGCACTACAGGCATGATAAGCAAACAGTTATCTAGAGGAAAACCCAATTGTATTGATGATTGACTGAACAGGAAAGGGAGTAAGGAATGGAGGGAAAGGACTCAAGCCAGGTGTGGGCTCCTGGCATGGACAAATGAGTAAGACTGGGAATATGGGAGACAGACCAGGCTTGGAAGCAAATATGATAAATCCCTTTTATAGATGCTGACTTTGAAATGCCTGTCCTTAAGTATCAAGGGACAAATCTCTAGCAGAAAATCATGTACAATCATCTGAATTCCAGAAGAAAGTGTCATAATAAAAAATTAGCATCAACAAACCAATATAATTTTGCCATTCTTCCATGAAGTAAATCATTGTATTAATTTTCTATTAATACAGTCACCACAAGCTTAGTGACTGAAAGCAATGCAAATTTATTATCTCACAGTTGTATGGATTAGAAGTCCAGCACATGCCTCACAAAGCTAAAATCAAAGTGTCAGCAGGGCTGTGTTCCCTTACAGAGGCTCTAGGGAGAATTATCTCCTAGCCCTTTCCAATTTCTAGTGTCTGCCCACATTTCTTGGCTCACGGTGTTCTTCCATCTTCAAAGCCGGCAACGTTGCGTCTCTCCGAGCCTTTCTTCTGTAGTCAGCTCTCCCTCTTGCTCTCTTCTTTCTCTTTGCTCTCCCTTTCCACTTTGAAGGACCTTTGTGATACCTTTGGACCCAGCTGGATAATCCAAGATAATCTTCCAATCTCAAGGTCAGTGGATAAGCAACCTTCATTTCATCTGCGGCCTTACCTCCCCTTTGCCACGTAACATAACATATTCACAGGTCCTGGAGATTAGGACAGGGACATCTTTGGAGACCATTATTCGACCTATCACATGCTTTTTAAACAACCAAATGGAGTCCAGCCAGAAAAAGAGAAAGCACCATGGATATTTCGACAGATATTTCAAATAGTTATACAGGGAATTAGTTACACAGGGTAGGAAGCACTTAGTGAATTGTGCTGCCTCCCTCTACCTCTGGCCCATGCTGATCTTTAATTGCCCATCACAGCCACTGAAGCAGGGAGCCAGCAGGGCTGTGGCCTCCTGACACAAAAACATCCTGCTCTCAGAGAACAGAAAGGTAACACTGAAGAATCTGTAGGTATTAACTGCAGGAAGCAGCTACCAACCTTAGTGCCTGGGAAACGAAAGGAAAGAATTTGGCATTAGCAGAATGTCGGACCTTGGAAGAGGGATCTCAAAGCAATGAGGTTCAGATGTCTGAGCAAGGGGCATTGCCTGGGCGGTGTTGCTGCTTCTAATGGGGTGCAGTGAGGCTCGTTCTGGAAGTACTAAAAAAACCGGAGGCTGGAATCAACTGCCTGGGGGAAAATGCTCTGCTGGGACAATACTGAGCGGAACAGCCCGAAAGAGGAAGAAAGTTTTTTTCCCCCGTCTTTCCCCCTGTCTTTGAGTCACCTATTGCACTCATTAAAACTGTCTGAAATGCAACTTTTAGAGTCCCAGCAGCAACATCACAGAACAGATAGAAAAAAGTAGATTTTGATCTTGAGAGACAATAGATAACTTTTTGGCACAGCATTCTGCCACCAGAGCCCCAGGAATGTAGACTCAGGGAAGAGGAGGATAGGATTTTATAGCAAAGAAGAGACAGTGAAAAACCTGCTCTTTGGTTTTCCAACTCCAGGGGAAGGGGGAACAATGAAGATAGAGAAGAAGAGCTGGGTCACAACTTGCACATCCCCATGGCAGAAATACCCCCTGGGGAGGGCTAGGAGGACCTGCAGGGCAGAAAACTGGGTTGTGGGAAGTGGGTCATCAGCCCAATTCCCTGGGCATACCAAACTAGGAGGAGGCTAACGCCCCAGCGCCCTGTACATTGCCCCTCCCATAGCAAAAAATAGAAACCTGGAAGTTTCTACAGGTTTCCACATGCACATGTGAGGGCCCACAGAGATGATAAGTCTGGAGGAATAACAAAGTTCAAAGATTTAGCAAAGAAGCTTGTGTCTGACTGTGGGATCTGGTTCAGGTATTACAGGCCATGAAATCCAGGCATGGTACCGGCATTTTGCCCCAAATGCCACATCTATTGAGTTCATACCTCGGTAAGCATGAGTCCAGAGGGCAGATCACAAATGCCACACCACAGTAGAGGGCAGCAAAGATCTAAAGGACACTGGATGTATTTAAGGCCTCCTATCCCCTCACCAGGAGATCAGTAAGCCCATATGTGAGGTATCATGCACAGTGAAAATCTGAGCAAAATATAACACAACAGTATTTGCTAAAATAAACTGAGACCTCTAAGAAAGAATATTTAAAGCAAAAATTACTAAGATTCATATAAATCATTATCATGTTTAAATTTTATCAACCCCTGCTCCCACCCTGACCTAAAATGCACATTTTGAACAATTGAGTGGGGCCCATGGGAAGATCAAATAAGAGATGGATTATAATGAAGTTTTGTTTACATTGTGCATCTTAATGCAAAGCATGAGATTTTCTGAGATGTGCCCATATGCATTAGGGTTGCAAAATGATTCACATTACTTTACTACATGAGATAGGAAGGTTTGACTCTTGACATGGAAACTGCAGTGAAACCAGGAACCAGGAATTTTAAGGACAAGTATATCCCAGTTTAAGACACTCAAGCTATTATTCCAGTTGTATACATTTCAAATATAATTATTTAAAGGTATTTGAAAAGGCTGAGATTGTATAATGAGGGTTTGAAAATTTATAAGAGAAGGATGCCTAGGACAAAGTACTGAATAAGACTAGATTCATCAGCCTGTTACAAAAAGAGGAACGGCAAGGAAGACTGAAAATTCTGAGTTAGATGAGAGAATGGCCTCACACAGGCCAGTGAAAGAAAGTTCGTTCCGAAAGAGGTGGTCCAGAGCATCAAATGCTTTTGATAATACAAAGAAAAAGATAAGAGCTGAAAACTGTCCATTTGATTTTGTGACAAAAGGGCCATTGGAAACCTACTGATAGCTGTGTCCACAAAGTGGTAAGGAAGAAGACAGACTGAAGTGGACACCGGCGTAGTGACTGCATGGTGAACTGAAAACAGACAGTTTAACAGTGAAGCAGTTAGGTATGCTAAAAAAAATGCTTCCCTCTCTCGCTAAATGAAATGTTCATCTCATAATGAAACGACTACATACAACAATATAAATAACCATTATAAACGGTGATGTCAGGGGCAGCTGAAAAGTTTTCATGGCAAGGCACTTAAACTATCCTTTTACTGTGAAATAAATAACCAAAAGTCAACTGTTCTTAACACATACACACACACAAACACACACACAGTCAAAATTTAGAAGATGCTGATATGTTGTGAACGAATAAATCAACAACAACAATATCTAAAATGTTTATAGAACATTCTTTATGTTAGGCACTGTGCTGGATATCACATAATACATAAATTTATATAATCTTGTTTAATCTTCACATGCTACTCAGATTTTTATGAGATTGATTTTAAGGTTTAGAAAAGAGAGTTTTAGAGAGGTTGAGTAACTAACCAGCCATATTTCCTTAGGTAACTCTATCTCATAGAGTGGTTGTAAAGACAAAACATAATAATGCTTGTGTAGTACCTGGCACAGCGTCTGGCTCATAATCAGCGTAGGGGAAAAAATTTTGTTGTCAATTTGATTTCTGTCAATGTTCTTTAGCTTAAGATTTATCTTCATCCTGAAAAAGGCTTTTCCTATATCTCTTGATCCATCAATGTAATGTATAATACAAAAACTTTAGAATGCCTTTAATGGCATTTGCCCTTCCTATTATGTATACTAGTGTTGCTGTGTACTTTAATGTAGTTTTGCTTTTTAAAAACAACTAGATTTTAACAAAATTGATTTATTCAGTTAATTATTTGTGTGAATCTGTATATTTACACTTTATTTGATTTTAATTCATTCCTGGATTTATTTGGATCATTTTCTTTCTTTCTGAAATAAATTTCTTAGAGATGTCATTACCAGTGACAATCTTCCAGATAGTTTTGTTTTTGTGAGGGGCAATTGTCACAGTGGTCAAGAGAAGAGACTCTGGAGCCGAGTGCCTTCAGACACCAGCCACCCTGGCATGTACTGTGTGGCCTTGGAAAAATTAGTGAGCTGTTTATAGTCTGTTTTCCTCATCTAAAAAATTGTGGGAAATTAAAGTAGCAACCTCATAGGGTCATTGTGAAGGTGTCCGAGATTATATATGTGTATACATATGTTCAAGCACTTATGATTATGATTACATATAGTTATGAGTTACTTATGAAATATGTATATTCAAGTATTATTTCTGATTATGATTTTCATTATTTGGAAATATATGTTTCATTCTCCTTCTCATAATATACTGTTTTAGCTATAAAATTCTACAGGCCGGGTGCAGTAGCTTAAGCCTGTAATCCCAACACTTTGGGAGGATGAGGCAGGAGGATTGCTTGAGCCCAGGAGTTGGAGACCAGCCTGAGCAACATAATGAGACCCTATCTCTACAAAAAATAAAAATGAAAAAAATTAGCTGGGCATGGTGGTGTGCAACTGTGGTTCCAGCTCTGCAGGAGGCTGAGGTGGAAGGATCACTTGAGCCCAGGAGTATGAGGTTGCAATGAGCTGTGATCCGGCCGCTGCACTCCAGCCTGAGCAACAGAGTGAGACCCTACCTCTAAAAAAAATTAAAAGATATAAAAAATTAAAATTCTAGGATGCTCATTATTTTCTTTCAGAATATTAACAATATCATTGTACTCTCTTTTGTTTTCTATGTCAGTTGAACTGCAGTGTCTTTGAAAGCAATCTTTTTTCCCCCTTCTGGGTAAGTTATTTTTTCTTTGAAACTGATTTTCTGCAGTTTCACTAAAAGTACATCTAGGCTTGTATTTATTTTCCTTTACAACATTTGGGATCACTGCATTTCTTAAATCTGCAGATTGCTGTTTTTAATCAGGAAGGGAAATTCTCAGGCTTTTTCTCTTTGAGCATTAACTCTCCAACTCTTCCCCACCTTCCCCTCTACTTCCAAGACTCACATCACATGTTTGCAGACATTCCGTCTGTATTTCTTTCGCTTTAAATCTCTCTTTCACACTTTTTCTCCTTGTGATATATTCTGGACAATGTCTCTTGGCCAGACGTCTAGTTTACTAAATCTCTCTTTACCTGTGTCTAATCTGATTTTAAAACCAACGACTGAATTTTCTTTTACTTTAAATTATTATATTTTCAATTACCATATAATTTATTTGGTTCTTTTTTCAGCCTGCTACATGTCTTTCTTTCCCCTTTTAATAATTTTTTCCCTGAAAGGTTTTATAACTGGGTCTTCCTTATCATTACAGAACATAAGCATATTTATTTTGTAATCTTTGTGCCATATCTCCAATATCTGAAGTGTTTGCAGATCTGTCTTTTTCTGCTAGTTCACACTCATAGGAGTGTTACTTCTTTGGTTTCTTGCGTTAAACAAATATATACATGTGGTAATAATCCTTGGATAATTATTTGTATTTACATTGAAATCAATGGGGGAGTAAATTCCTCAAGAAAATATCTGCATTTGCATTTCCTGAGTGCATGGTCCTTTCTAGTCCAGAATAAATTCATTAATTACGTTATTTAAAAATTTCTAATTATTGTGGTTTAGGGCTCTAAACCCAAAGACTGCTTTGTGCTTTTACTCTCAGCTTTTGCTTGAACATTTTTTTACTGCTTTAGTCAAAACAACTTTCCCTGCAGTTCAAATCTTTCAGTCCTTTTGTTCTCATCCTATTGATGTGCCTTTTGCATCCTAAATTAATGTCGGAAGATTCTCCAGGGATTCTCCGCCTTGGACAGGCAGCAAGCTTTCACCTCTGTTTTCCAAAATGCCTGAAATGTTCAAAACTGAGGGTCAATTTCATCAAGGCCTGGAAAATCCCTTAGGACAAAAGCAGCTACAGTGTTCAATTTATCCCTCTAGATTTCTGCATTGCTTAAATTTTGCCAGATAATTTCATCAATATTTTCCCCTATTCAATGCTTGTAAGAAGATGTATGTTATGTTTCACCCAGCACTTTTAGTTGTGTTCTGAAGGATGATTGCCCTAAATAACCTAGACAAAACATATTCCTAGAGAAGAACTGGCCTTTCTGGATTTTTTTTCCACCAGTTCCCATTTTTCTTTTCTTTTCTTTTTTGTTTTTCGTTTTTTTTTTTTTTTTGGTACTATAAATGTTCCTCTATTTTATCAGATATTTGCTTAGGTTTCATTTCTTTTATTAAACTGAGAGCTTCAAGCTCCAAGTGGGCAGAGACCATGTCTTTTTTTTATCTTTTGTCTCTTGCTTCAGGAGAATCGTCCCTGAAACATAAAAGAAAATCAAACTTTTGTTTAGGGAATGTGTGCATCTGAGTGTGTGTTCAGACATTCAGAAGCTTCTCATGCCAATGTTACCATCATGATTCAAAATGATTTCTTTGGATTTTCACTGTCAAAATTGTGCTGAAAGCATGAGGCACATTCGTTGGCTATTTTCAAAATTGCTATATATTCATTACCTGAACGTATTTTTTTATCTGTTGGAAGCAAAAGTAATTTGGAACCTAGTTTGGTGATGAGAGGAGTGACCAAATTGCTAAATAAATAAGCTTTAATTTTTAAAAATAGATATGACTATGGATTAATAAGATGGGGTATAAAGCGTGATCCCTAAATTGATTTAGACTGAAATCCTAAACTTTATAATTTCATGATAATACTTATTTGGAGAAATAAATTTGGGTAGATTTATTTAAATGTCTTTTTACTATTTTCATTTTTGCAGATTGATGCATTTGAGTAAACGTTTCTATATCTTCATTTCATTATGCTTGATGTCTAAATAAATGAGTGTTCAGAAACATCTGCTTCAAAGCCATGGAAACTTGAAATGGTAGCACATTCTAATGAATCTGTTCTGAATGCATATGTCCAATGCATTAGTATCTTAACATTTTCTGCCTTCCACATTGTATACATGAACATGAAAGACATAAGTCTGTTATTTTGATTGTTTTTCTTATATTAGAGGTCACATGATCACATAATAAATACATAAACAATGCCAGCTACTGGTTTTACCTGATGGCTTATATTTTCCATTCCTATAGTCAAATTTTAATATGTTAGCAATATTTAAACTTACAAAGATGATTCAAGCGTTCAATATTTAATTTAAATAGCTGGAACTAAGTTTGAATTTGAGAGTATGTGGTATGTGGATTTGAGGTGTCCAGGTGTAGAGAGATAAAGATGTAAATTATGTGGGGAATAAGCTGCTAACTAATTATATTATTAATTTCATTCCCCATTTTGTAGAATTGACTACATCTCTGAGGGTATTATACCATAAACATTGTGGACCAAACTATGAGATGCAGAAATAAAATTAGCTTTCCATATAGTTAAATTTATGCAGGAGATTACAATGATAGCTACGGTACCTATTTCATCTATCTACAGAGATAAAGCATTACATTTTTAATTAAATTGAAATATTAGTAAAAATTTATTTTTGTTGATATCTATTCTATAATTTTATTTATTTCTATCAAAGCAGAATTTTGAAAGGCAAAAATTAAGACAGAAAAATGCCTAATTGCTTCACATGTAGATGAGCAATCAATGTTTCATATGCTAGATATGCCAGATGACATCTAAAAATTGCTTCAAATTCTATGATTCATGTAAAAAAATTAAAATCTGCTGTTAAATAATTTGATAATCATCATTTCCTCTATTATTCTGTGAGTTGGGGAGACTCTCCTCATTTTTCACCAAACTGGGTTTTTTCTGGTCTCTCAACTCCCTCCACCCACACTCTCCCCTTTCTTCCTAACCTGACTCCGTTTTTCAGAGAAGCATGCATTGCTGTTGATTTGTCTCTGTAAACAACATGAATGATAGAAGCAGTGGAGGAGCCAGGAAGCACTCAGTGAATTGTGCTGCCTCCCATTACATCTGGCCCGTGCTGATCTTTAATTGCCTGTCACAGCCACTGAGCCATGGAGCCAGCAGGGCTGCCACCTCCTGTTTGGTCAAGTTGTCATCTCCTATTAATCTGAACCCTGTTGTTTTTTCCATTGCCTCTACTTTCTCACTCTAGACAGAATGAAAATCTATTATCTATATGAGATACGAGTGTATCAAAATTTTAATTTTGAAGAAAAAACTGAATAAAAGAACTTTCTTATAAAAAGTGAATCTCTCACCAGGGCTGCATGGCATTTTCTCTACCATGCTGATTTTAAAGGCTCATGCCTTTTTCTTTTCCACTACAATGCAAGCATTTTTATAGCACCAGAGATCATCTGGTGAAATTTTGCAAACGGCAAAAAAGAACAAAATAAAAACATGCAAAAATACAGGGAAAGTTCTGAGGCCAGTTTGATTATGGTCAGAAAGTCCTTGTTGAGTACTGGTTTCTACAAAATATTAGGGAAACATACAATTTAGACAAAGTCTGTTGTTTTCAGCATTAAAATTCAATAGCTCAAGAAGCAGATAGTATGTTTTAACTGTTAATGTATCCTATGCTGATATTTTTTCAGCTGCTCAACACCTTCACAATCACCTCCTCATCCCAGTTTCATAGAAAGTTCGTCAGTGAGTCAAGGTTGCTGGAATGAAGACACTTCCTTCCACTCCCTTGAGCTCTGAGTGCAGACTGTGGTCTAAGAAGAAACAACAGCAGCAACAACCACAAAAAAAAATTAGATAGATATAGATGTAGATATAGATATATAATCTTCACTTTCCTTCTGCAATTTCTTTTTAATTAGTCAAGTATTCTTTCACTTTGCAATTTTCCATGGACATTCCAAGGCTGTGTTTGGTTCCCTGGAATGAGAAAATATATGGCAGATTATTTCTAAGATCAGCCAAAACTTAAAGGAAAAAAACAGGAAAAGTATCTCAAATGTTTGCACTTTGCACAGCAAAGGAAAGCCAAGCAGAAGGCTAAAATGTAGAGTTTGGATTTGTTAGGTGCCTATTCTACTAGAAGACTAGATGCAGTGATAGCTGAAAGACCAGGATGTAAATGTCATACTACTAAGTGAAGGAAAGAGCAAATATTCAATTACTTTTGAAAATTATTATATGCAAAATTCTTTGCTAGGAGTTCAGGTTAGATAAGTGAAAAATTAAGAGATAATCCTCTCAAGAAACTTATAATACAATACAGTGAATATAATATCAAGCCGCTGTTCACAGTATTAGGCTCATATAATATTACACACCTTTGTATTTCATGATGTCAATCATTTGGATAATAATAAAATTAAGATAATAAAAATGGCAACAGAATGTAAGACTCATTTGAGGTAAGGGTTTAAGAATATAGGTACCTCATTACTTAATGAGGTCCAATCCCGTGATATAATTTTTTAAGGGGCTTTCAAGAAGTTGGTCTGGAAAATCCCCTCAATTACACCAAAGATATAGAAGTTTAATGATTTACAGAAGATATTCTTTGAGAGTTGTTGGTATTTTGAGTAGAATCACCTACTTTGAAGGAAGAGCAGGCAGGTGTTTTCTGTCTGCCCAAAGTCAAGAGAGAAAAGATGTGAAGAGATCATTAACAGAGTTTAATTCCCTATTTCACTAAACATAAATCCCATCTCTTGTGTGAGTTAGCTACTGCTGTATGCAAGTATCCCCACATTTCCTGACTTGAAACAACAAATATTTATTTCCTCAAAATTTCTGTGGGTTTGGAATCCAGACTTAGTTAGTTGGATACTTAGTATGGGATGATTTATGTCCCTTCAAAATTCATATGCCAAAGCCCTAAGTTCCAGTACCCCAGAATGTGACTGTATTTGGGGATAGGGCCTTTAGAGAGGTGAATAAATTAAAATGAGTCCATTAGGGTAAAACTCTAATTCAATATGACTGGTGTCCTTAGAAGAAGATGAAGAGACACCAGAGATTGTGTGCACAGGAAAGTGACATGAAGAGACAGCAAGGAGGCAGCCACCCATAAGCCAGGAAGAGAGGCCTCAGAAGAAAGCAACACTGCAAACTTCTTGATCTTGGCCTTCCAGACTCCAGAACTGTGAGGAAATAAATTTCTATTGTGTAAGGCACCCAGTATGTGGTATTTGTTATTGCAGCCCTGGCAAACTAGTACAATATCTCTGGTTCAGTGTCTCTCATGGCTATCAAGCAGCCAGTTGGGGATGTGGTTTCATCTGAAGGCTTGACTGGAGGTGGGAAGAATAATCTGCTTCCAAAATCACTGATATTATTGTTAGCAGGTCTCATACTCTTTCCAGGTAGGCCTCTACACAAGGCTGCCTCACAACATAGCAGCTGGCTTCCCCCAGGACAGCAATCCAAAACAAAAGGAGAGAAAGCACCCAAGGTGGAAGTCACACTTTTTATAACTGAATCTTGAATTCTATTCCACACTCAAGGGGCCAAGATGTAAAGGTATGACTACCAGGAGACAGGGATTATAGGGAACATGTTATAGGCTGCCTATCAAATGGAAAGAAACACCAATATTTCATATATCACTAAGAAAGAAAAGCCACTGCCAATGATTATAAGACAAATACTTATTTGTAGTGTTTAACCTGAAAAATATCACACAGGTGTTCTTAGGGTCCCTTTTTCCTGAGGTTGTCCCCCTTTAGTGGAATAAAAGTAATGATGATCAAGCCCAAATACCTCTCATGATGTCATTGACCCAAAGGAAACTTACCAACCTAGTAACAGTAGGGGGGATTGGTCCCCAGTTTTGCCCCTTTTTTAAACCTGACATCTCTTTCCAACTTCCTTCTCCCTGCTTAGATAGGCATGTTGTCGGATCAGTCCATCGGATGCCTAAGGACATATTGAAACAGAGAGAAATTGGTTGTCTCCTTTGTTGCAGTCATCCCCAATCTCTACAACTGACACTCTTAAAGACCTCTGCCACCTCCACCTGTTACTAGGTGTTGTTGAAGGTGTTGAACAGGGAGACAAGAAAAACCTCACATGGACATGGCACTTCATTTCTTAAGACCTTGGAAGGTCACCATTCCCTCATTCCCTCCCTGAGTTCAGAACCAATAAAAACATGAAGATACATGAGAGATCCAGAAATAAAAATGTCATCATCACTGCTGATGATCTGATGAAAAGCATGTTCCTAGATCTAAGGTCAACAAGGCTTGCAAACTCTCTAATTCTGATTTAGACAGCTTTAATCTGACCCCCTCTCCCAACACACACTCATACCCTACACCTCAATGAATGAATAACATGTGAACACCAGAAAAAAAGCACTGTCTAGCACCAAGTTGATCTAAAATAAGATGAAGAAGGGGCATCAATGAGCTTCATCTCTCAAACTTGCTAATCAGAGAAATAAACAAGTTATGCTTCTTCCTCTAAAGTAAAGTGGGGTGTGGAGAAGGAAGCCAAAAGTGTGGGTAGCCTTCTCAAGCTTTTCCTTCAGCACCCACTGAAATCAACCACAAAGCCTGTGCTAAACCAGTCACATGCCGTGCTCATCCTCGGGGCAGGAAGACTAATGATCTGTAAGGGAAATCTCCCACCCACCAGCAAAAGCTGTTTGAAGCAAACACATACCAAGAGACCTACAAAGGAATATCACGTGTCAAATTCACATTCCCTGACCCCATTTCAAGACTGTTGAAGCATAATCTGAGCCAAAGGCTGACTCTAAGAGAAGTTCTTGAACATCCCTGGGTCCCAGCAAACGCACCAAAACTGGTAGCCAAAAACATCTGAGATTTAGCCGGCAAAAAAATCTTAAGATTCTTGCAAATGGAAAAGTCCCTGAGCCAGGGCTGCTGAATAATCAGGATGCAACAGGTTTCTGAAACTTATTGTACTGTTGACTGCCTGCTTTCAATTCAGAGCACCACAGAATCTATCTATCTATCATTTATGTATATATCATCTATTTTAACCAAGCAGGCAGTAGCTCAGCCTGCCCATTCAGAAAGCTCCAATTCAATAAACATGAAGTTCTGCAGTGAAATTGGCCATAAAAATCATGCTGTTTTACTGACTTCATAAAGTCAAGGCAAGTTTCCACTGCAGCTGCCCCCATAGCCTGTGCCGAGTAAAACATCCTTACAGAAGACAAGCAGAGTTAGGTTGTGGGGAAAGTGATCATTTCACCCTGACTTGATCAGTTAGAGAGCTGTGCAGTGACCTTCCAATACCTGAGTGTACATGTAATTTATTAGATGGCTAAGCCTGATAAAATTGTTGGAATGAATATGGGAGTCTTTCTTTTAAATGTTAAAATAAATATTTGTCATATAGAAAAAAAAGAAACCCTGCTCTTTCAATTCAACATCCTGCCATGAGTAAGCTCATGAAACCAGCAGTGGCCTATTAGCATCTATCTGCTCATGAAGCCCTGAAATTGGTCAGAGCAGGGCATTAATTTACTCCATGGTCATACTTTACCCAAAAGTTGAAGATTTACTCTCTGTTCTAATATCTGTCCCAAATTATGCCCAATCTGTTAGTCCAATATGCTTTACCAGGTTAGGCAAAATGACAATACAAAGATCAATACAATGTAACATAGGATGTTCCAAATTAAAAACAAAGCTCTACCTTTAGAAAATTCTAAGGGAGAAATTTTAGCTCCCCAGACTAATTCCTGTTGCTTTTATAAGTCAAATTCCAAAGGAAGTATAAAGTTCTAACTTTAAATTCCAAAGGAGTTAAAAACCATATATCAGTACCAACTTTCTTATCTTGTTCAATCTCCCTCAGAAATGCCTAGTGACAGCCTGCATTCCCTCTTGGACGATGACATTTCAATTCTGTGCTTTATCAACCACTGCCCTTGCCTCACAGCCCTATTACACCTGTTTCCTGCAAACTCATGTCTGTGTACCTGAGGAATCTTCCTTATTTGATTTAAGAACTGAAGCTGCTCTCAATTTTCTGAAAGCTTAACACCAGGGGCCTAGCGAGGGCCAATAAACCAGTCTGAACTCTGCCAAGGAGCCGAGTCCGTGTACAGCCTTTCCTGTGGCATGGGGGTCTATTTACATCTGCTTCTGATTTTTCCTACTCCTTTAAGAAAAGATGAGCTTGGTTCATGCTTTTTCTATTTGCTCTTTTCCTTTTTTATCTCTTATCATGCTAGTATCATTTGTTGTATTTGGGTACCCAACTGTGTTACTATCTTTTCTTTGTTTTCTGTCCCAGACATTTATTTTGCTGATGTATTCCTAGGCATCTCCCATAGTCAAATGCACGGAATGACGAACTCCATGGCTCACACCCATCTTTTCCACCTTCCCCTTCTGCGTGGGAAAACTGCAGTCTGAAGTCGCTCAACCATGAGACCACTTCCCACTCAGGTCTGAATTTCAAACTTCTGCTTTCCTTAAAGCTTTCTTTTTTATGAAACAAATGGACAAAAAATTTATTTCTCCAAATCAACCAATGCATTTTCTCATGACATTTAATGCTGATAAATTGAATTCTAGCAAGTTGTGCAAGAATAGTATAATTACTACCCAATACTTTTCCCTTAGATTCAGCAATTTTCAGCATTTTGCTACGTTGCTTTTTTTTCTATATGTATAGTTTTGAGGTTTTTTGCTAACACATTGGATAATTATTTGCAGGCATGATGACACTTCATACCTAAATACTTCAATATGTGTCCCTTAGGAATGAGGAACTTCTAAATATCCACATTAGAATGGTCTCATTTAAAACATCTAGCATTGATTTTATACTATTATCTAACATGCAGATCATATTCAATGTTTTCCAAATGTCCCAGTATTGGCCTTTAGAGCTGTTATTTTTTGTTTATTTGTTTTGTCAATCCAGGATTCAATCATAGATCATGTCTTGCATGTAATTATAGTGTCTTTTTAATTTCTTTTAATCTAGTAGATTTTTGAGCCTTTTCTGTTTTTTATAAAATGAATTTTTCCCCTATTAGTTTCCTCATGGTTAGCTCCAGATTAACACTTTTGGCAGAAATACTACAGGTGGCAGCTTCCTTTTAAAATGTGTCTTATCTTCTTTGTGCCTTTCCTAGGTGTCCTAAACCTGTAAATCTCTTGGGCATGTTCTCTAGTAGAACAGGCAACACTTGCACCTACACAAATTGGGTCATCTTAAAACTCATCCAATAATTCTACTAGTTTTGTACTTAAACTTCCTGGTATTCCCCTATGAAATTCACTTTCATTTTTACTAACTTCTTTGTATGACTGCCTAAGTCTTCAAAAAACATCTCTAATTGCTATATGTGGCTTTAAAAGGGTACTTCTCAAGAGATCCTAGGTTGCTTTTAGTGGACACCATTCCTGACTCCTTTCTGAGCTATGCTAGGTTATTTAGGGCTCCAGTCATTCTCACTGATATAATAACAGGTGAAATGTCTCCTCATGTTTTAAATGCCCTGTTTAATGCTGTTAGACTGCAATGTGTATTTCAAGGTCTAAATCCTGTTATTATTTCATGTAGATCTAGATTTACTTCTAAAATCTCAGGTCTCTTGATATATATCCAACTTCTCTTTAATGTTTCATTAGAAAATTGCCTAATTAGTCCTGTATTGTTGTTGTTTATTACCTGAAACTATTTCTGTTAGGTAGATAGTTAGGATCTCCAGCTCTTCTAGGGACAAGAGTGCCCTGCTTTGGTGCTGCCTTGAGCAATTGCCCCACCGGGGAAGAAGGATAAAGGCAGGCACTCCATTTTGGTGCTGCCCCACCCTTAATCCTATCCTGAGCAACTGCTACACCTGGGGAAGGAGGGAATGCTTTACCTAACTGAGAATTACCCAGCCCAGGCATAATAGGATTTGGAAAGTGACCTAGAATAACCTAAGGCTAATTATTATGTCATTAGCTTAAATCTACATTGTGGTTCATCCCTTCCAGGTAGGGCTTTTAGAGAAGGAGCTCACATATGCTGATACAACCTTGAGAACACCTGTTAATCATTTGGTAATATCCCAGACCTCCCAAAAGCCCTTCCCCAGAATAGGCCAATAAAAGGAAACAACTCGAGAATTCCCAGACAGAGAGTCAGTCAGTAAGACAGTGAGTCAGTCTGTCTCTCTCCACTCGTGGAAAAAGACCTGTTTCAATTTATAATAAAAATCTGTTCGTGTGAAACTGCTTCCTTCTTGCAGTCACTCTGTTGCACTGGCCCTGCTTGTGATTTTGTTTTCCGAGCAAGGAGCCAAAAAACTAGGATAACAATCTGCCAAGAGGCTGGACCTGACACTTTGGTGTGTCTGGTCAGTCTTTGGCCAATAGCACACCAAGAACCAAGAATAGACTGTCACCCTGACAGAAATATGAGAAGTTGGGAACAAATGTTCCCTCAATACTCCATAAGACCAAAGACACTGATGATGTCCCTTCACTTCTGTCTATATCTCTCTATCTATCTAAATGTATAGACTGGGAGGTAAATGTCTTAGGACCTCTGAGACAGGGATTTGGGACACAAGATTTATTGAGGATATAAGAGATGGGCCTGACCCACAGTGAGTTCTGAGGATGAATCACCCTGCAGCATTGTTCCATCTAGAAGAAAAGTGTTGGTCATTGGAACCCCATACAATCCATTCATCTTTGTCTCAAGTCACCGCAGAAGCAGGGGCAGATGGGGGTGGAGTAGGCAGTATGGCTGGCCATAATCTCCCAAGCAGCTGGCCCCAATTATCTGAGGGCAATTCCTGGAGAAGAGAGGGTATCTCTGAACCAACAGCAGCTACCTCTCACAACTGAGGGCTGGGCGTGCTGGCTCCATCAGCTGATGGGATGGAGAACCACCAGCATCCACTGCACAGTAGTCAGGCTTCCTCTGAGTAAGCCCCAGAGAAGGGGTCTTCCCAGAATGTGGAACATTATCTCCCATTACACCTCAGCTGTTGAGACTTGTCAATTCTGGGGCAACTAAGTATATATCATTTTATCTCAGTTCACATGCAAAATTTCATTTAATCTTCCTGAGTGACCCTTTTATGTAGTTAATATTATTTAGTGCCATCTGCTTTTGTTTGTTTGTTTTGCTTTCCAGCTTCTATTCTCTATGCTTAAACCCAGCTTTGGAGAGAGGATAAATCAGGAATGCCCTATACTCTACAGAAGGAAGATGGCTTTTAGAGGTTTCTCTCCTCACATCCTTCTTGTCTCTGCCACAATATGCCCAAGGCATGGTTTTTGGCCTACATACAGACTCAGACTTTCTCCTTGAGGGAGTTCCCTAATTCTAGAAACAGTGCCCAGGTGAGATATTTGTGACCGAGACCCTTTTGGAGCTGCTGAGGTTGTCCTTGCTATAAGGCCTGCCCATCAGCCTTCTGTTTTGTCCTGAGGGATTCTTGGAATCCAGTTAATAAATTCTCATTTTCCTTAAGTTAACTGGATTATATTTCTATTATATGTAATAGAAAATTTCCATAATTTGCAAGGGTTTGAAAGTCCCCATAATCTAATGTTTCCCAAGTGATGTAGCTAGTGAGCTTCCTAGCTGGAAGTGAGGGATGCAGAACATTCAAGGCTGATCCCTTAGTCACCATGCTATTTCTATTTTTATTTATTTATTGTTGATTACAACTCACAGACTATATAGTTATCCAAATCCTTCAAGGACAAATCTTTTGCTAGGGAAAAAATGTGCCTCACTCTATATGAGTAAGAACTTTAATAAACATTAAAATTCAATTTTAAAGTACTTGCTTTCAACAGTATCCCAAAGGGCCAGTGAAAGATGCCAATGATGGGGTTTCTTTGCAAATAAGATCATTCTGAGTGGACCTTTCTCTGATTGTGTGGCCCTGCATCCTGTACCCATTTATGGACAGCTCTCTGGAAAACAAATGTGAGGAGGGCATTTCAGAGGGTGAGGAGGTAAGCAGTGTTCCTTTCCCAAGGATGCTTAGAAAAAGGGAGTAGTGAGGAGTTCCTTGGGGCCCTCAGCCTGGCAGGGGCTCTAGAAAGACCAAGGGGCAGGACTGGCTTTCAGGGGTCCCCACTTCTTAGGGCCACGGTTGTGATTCAGGACTACTGTATTTCTATTCTTTTCCAAGATTCGTTTATATCTTCACAGGCAAAGTAAAAGCAATACACAGTGAAATTAATGGTGAGATTTTGCAGTCCAAGTAATTTGACTCAAAAGCACCTGAAGATAAAGCCTTTTACACATATCTTGTTCCTGAGTGGCTTCCTTTATATACCACATGGAACATAGAGTATGTCACACCCATCTTCACATGCAGACCAATTTAAAGGTCATTTTTTGCACAATAATCTGTCAGTGCTTACCTGATACGTCTGCTTTAATGCTACTCTCTTCTTTCGCCAGAGATTTCTAATTTGCCCAATATACTTTTTGTTAGGTATGTGGTCTTTACCCCGAGCGAAGGTTTGCAAAACCAGAAAAGGGGATGGGAGGGAGGAGGGGAGATAAAAGGCAGCTGAGCAGGCAAAACAGGGAAGGTTTGCAGCCTAAAAGGGGGATGTGACTGGAAACAAAGACATCTCAAGGACTAGCCGTCTGCCACGGCACAACTTCCTCCCAAATGTCAAGGGCTTGCTGTATACTGTGGTTATTGTTTAATTTCCTCCCAACTCCACTCCCTCCTCCCGATCCTCTATAAAAAACTCACTAGACCCCATTTCAGTGTGGACACCTTTCTCGGCTTCCACCCATCTGCACCCAGATGCTCAAATAAATAATTCTTTATATCTTTGGGCTTCACGTGTTTTCCTCTCAGCTCCAACCTAACACTTTTATGTCACAGTTTTTACTTTGGGTTTATTCACTGTAGCAATTTTTTCCTTTACCAAAATTCACATTCCATCTATCTGGCTGGGATGTAGAGAATTTAGAGGTGGGTAGACATTCTGTTCTAGATCTGATACATATCATATTTTAGCCAAGAATTATCCCAAACAGATATGATAAAGAAGTTTCAAGTTTTAAGTGGAGAAATCTGGTAAAAAAAAAAACATTCAATGCCTTTCTTCATTGAAGGGAGACAGGTTTGAAAGATATTTTGTCTAGAGTTTGGAATCATCTTTACCTTCTCAAGAGTTTTGCTGGGGGAAAAAACCTAACATGGACAAAATAAGTTTAAAAAATCAATAAGAACAACAATCAAAGCAATTATTCCTTCTAGTTGGAAGTCATTGAGTAGAAAGGCTGCCTTTTCTACTCCTAGAGTTTTTCCTTTGCAAGAAAATATGTTTTCTGCTTCTTTGGATGAGCAGGTGATGGTAATAGCATAAAACAGAGGGGCTAGAAGATGAAAAGGCTTGAAGGTTTTCAAGCACAATGGATATTCACAGACTTTAAAGGTATTGTAGGACTAAAGTTGGTTAGAGATGTTTAGAAAGGTAAATATGGAACAGATTATGAAATATACCATATGACATACTGTGGAATTTAGACTTATTGTGCAGTGAGCCACTAAAATATCTTTAGCATTGGAATGACAACATAGCTATATTTAGATTTCAGACAGATAGCTCTTATACCAGAAGATGAATTAGATAAGACAGAAGCCATTTGATGCAACACAAAGAAACACCGCGACCGTCTTTACTAAGAAAGTGGCTATAGAAATGGAGATGAAGGGTTGTAATTAAGAAAGTTTTAAAGATAAAAACAAAAAAACCTGGTGACCAATTTGATATGTAGAAAAAAGGGAGGAAATCATGCTAAGATTGCTTCACCCTTCTTAAAAATATATTAGAATAAAACCTTTTTTGCACCTTGATGTTCATTGGATCTTATCACAAAACTGCTAGTCACTCTGAAAATTATCTGCTCTGTAGGGATTGAGACAGTCCTGGCTTGGGCACCTCCTACTGACCCAGAGGCCCTGCTTCCTCCCATTTAATAGAAAGGGACAGAGAACATGTAATAAGAAATTCAAGCATATGGTCCTTTTCCTCCTGGAGCTCTATGTAATAACGATTGAAATGATAACTTATAGCTAAAGGCACAGATAATAATGAGGACTATTTCCAGGTAAATGGAAAATACATAATTTCCTTGACTGTAACCCTCTGTCTTCCTTTAATACCTACTTCTGAGTCCACATAATACCTACCTGTAAACTAAGCCTCTTAAAACCTGGTACCAACCCTATTTTTAAGCAGCTTAGCTCAGTAGTTTGATGATTTAAAGTCAAATAGGTCTTACCACTGGTCCCTAATGAACACAAGTGCTGGTCTAGTCGCTGGGCATTTACCTTGCTAACTTTCTCAAGTCTAAGTCTTACATCGCATCCTTAGTGACTGGATCCCTGAACTGACTGCCCTGGTCCCTTTGGGACAATCTGCAAGTACTCAGGTTTATTCAGTATTGGAACATGCCTCATCTTTTTATTCCCATTGGGCATGAGAGTTATCCCCTTGTATCAGACTCCCAAATGCCTGTGTTCATAGCATTTGCTTCTAGCCTGTGCTGGTATTAGCAGCTTGTCTTAACAGCAGATTTTACATTACAGAGCCAAGACATGGGTCTACCTTTAACCATTGCTGGACCCAGGATTCCATACCCCAGCCTTCTCAGAGCCACCTCCCCTGGTTTACCAGCAGCCCCACTAATCCTGCCTTCTTGCTGTGATCTTCACCAATGATCTACCCCCAACAGCCACATTTCTGCTTATAAATGCCTATGAGGATCTTCTCCAAAGCCTGTACAGTCTCCACATTCTGGTTTTCCTCCACCTGGCCCATCACACCAGTGGCAGGCAAGCCACTGTTTGATGGATTTGAAATTGTGAGAGTAAAAGTTTCTGCCTTTCTGCTATATTTAGGTCAGCATTCAGATTCATTTAGCATTCTCTCATATTTATATAGTTTT
The DNA here is from genome assembly GCA_023783475.1 of Daubentonia madagascariensis. Classification (NCBI taxonomy): domain Eukaryota; kingdom Metazoa; phylum Chordata; class Mammalia; order Primates; family Daubentoniidae; genus Daubentonia; species Daubentonia madagascariensis. The sequence continues at coordinate 33,908,778 of JAKFHU010002140.1, read as the reverse complement.
GCAACAAAATTATACAGACACATCAATATGAAAAGGAAAATGTATAGGGTCAAAAATACAATTTCTTTGTCACACAGAAACAAATATATTTTCCTTAGGTCCCAATTTCTCTATTTTCCCTTGTCTGATTTTACTGGAAAGGAGGCCTGAGAAGAATCTATTTTGCATTTTGTTGTATTCTATTATCTCTAATTTTTACCGAAATAGGTAACATAACAATACTCTGTCAGGTATTAAAAATTCTGCTAAAAATAGAATAAAAGAATTTTTAAAAAGTCATACACCTACAAGGACAAAGAAAATAGGAGAGAAAACTGCTGCAAAGTTTGGATGAATAACTTAGTGAGCTAGAGAAATCTAAACCTAAACTGTACCTAGGTATGTTGGTTAGAAATTTCTGAGCGAAATCCAGAAGGAAGCCTATTCACACCATGGAATGCCAGGATGGCTCAAGAACCGAAGGTACCAGGCTACCCGAAGTGGAGTTTTCTATTTTTTTCTTTTTTTCCTTCTTTCTTTCTTTCTTTTTTTTTTTTTTTTTTTTTGTGGCCAGAGGAATGAAATACTTTACTTATAGTGCAACAAGAATGAGACTTCCATAGATCTTCCTGTCAGAAACCATGCAATATTTAAAGTACTGAAAGAAAAAAACCTTCAACTGATAATTTTGTATCTAGTGAAATTATCCTTCAAAAGTGAGAGTGAAATAGGCCAGGCATGGTGGCTCTCTCCTATAATCCCAGAACTTTGGGAGGCTCAGGCAGGAGGATTGCTTGAGGCCAGGAGTTCAAGACCAGCCCGAGCAACATGGCGGGACTCCGTCTCTACAAAAAGAAAACTTAGCTGTGCATAGTGGTGTGTGCTTGCAGCCTCAGCTCCTCTGTAGGCTGAGGCAGGAGGAGCCCCTGAGCACAGAAATTCCAGGCTGCAGTGAGTATGATCCTGCCACTGCACTTCAGCTGGGGCGACAGAGCAAGAACCCATCTCTTTAAAAAAAAAAAAGTGAAGGAGAAATAAAGACTTTCTCATACAAACAAAAGCTGAGGAAATTTGTCATGGGTAGACCTACCCTGTCAGAAATTTTATTTTATTTTAATTAATTGAATTTATTTTAATTTTATTATTTATATCAAAATATTAAGGGAGCACAAATGTTTTTGTTACATAGCTAACTTTGATAATGCTTAAGTCAGGGCTTTATTGTGTCCATCACCAGAAGAGTGTTCATTGTACCCAATAGGTCAGTTTATATCCAACACCCCTCACCCTCTCCCCTTCTTGGTTTCCATCATTCTTTGTGCCCGTTTGTATCCATCATTTAACTCCCACTTATTAGCGTTTGTTTTTCCATTCCTGAGATACTTCACTTAGGATAATGGTCTCCAGCTCCATCCAAGTTGTTGCAAATGACATTATTTCACTCCTTTTTATGGCTGAGCAGCACTCCATGGTGTGTGTGTGTGTGTGTGTGTGTGTGTGTGTGTGTGTACACTCATGAATTGATGGGCACTTAGGTGGGTTCCACATCTTTGCAATTGTGAATTGTGCTGCAATAAACATTTGGGTCCAGGTGTCTTTTTGACAAAATGACTTCTTTTCCTTTGTGTAGACACCCAGAAGTGTGATTGCTGGATCCAATAGTAGGTCTACATTTATTTCTTTGAGGAATCTCCATACTGTTTTCCACAGAGGGGTTGTACTAATTTGCAGTCCCACCAACAGTGTATAAGTGTTCCTACCTCTCTGCATTCAGGCCAGCATTTACTGTTTTTCGACTTTTTAATAATGGCTATTCTGAAGGGGTAAGGTGGTGTCTCATTATAGTTTCAATTTGCATTTCCCTGATGATTAGTGATGTTGAGCATTTTTTCATATGTTTGTAAGCCATTTCCCTATCTTCTTTTAAAAAACTTCTGTTCATGTCTTTTGCCCACTTTTTGATGGGGTTGTTTTTTTCTTCCTGATTTGTTTTAGTCTTTGTAGATCCTAAATATTTGTCCTTTATCAGATGTATGGTTTGTGAACATTTTCTCCCATTCTGTAGGTTGACTGATCACTCTGTTGATTATTTCCTTTGCTGTGCAGAAGCCTTTTAATTTAATTAAGTCCAATTTATTTATTTTTGTTGTTGCTGTATTTGCCTTTGGGGTCTTAGTCATAAATTCTTTACCTAGGCCAATGTCTAGAAGAGTTTTTCTTACGTTTTCTTTTAGAATTCTTATGGTTTCATGTTGTACATTTAAATCTTTTCTCTATCTTGAATTAATTTTTGTATGTGGCAAGAGATAGAGGTCCTGTTTCATTCTTCTGCATGTGGCTACCAGTATTCCCATCACCACTTATTGAGTAGGACTTCCATTCCCCAGTGTGTGGTGCTGTCTGCTTTGTAGACGATCACTTGGTCATAGCTATATGGTTTTATTTCTGGGTTCTCTATCCTATTCTTTTGGTATATATCTCTACTTTTATACCAGTACCATGCTGTTTTGGTTACTATAGCCTTATATGATAGTGTAATTTGAAGTTAGGTAATGTGATGCCTCTAGATTTGTTCTTTTTGGTTAGGATTACTTTGGCTGTTTGGGCTCTTTTTAAATTCCATATGAAATTTATACTAGTTTTTTCTAATTCTGTGAAAACTGATATTGGTATTTTGATGAGAATTGCATTCAATCTATAAATCACTTTGGGCAGTATGCACATTTTAATGATGTTGATTCTGCCAGTCCATGAGCAAGGGGGGTTTTTCCATTTGTTTGTGTCATCTGTGATTTCTTTCTTCGGTGTTTTATAGCTGTCCTTGCAAAAATCTTTTACCTCCTTGGTTAAGTATATTCCTTGGTATTTTATTTTCTTTGTAGCTATTGTAAATGGTATTGAGTCCTTGACTGGACTCTCAAATTGACTGTTACTATTATATTATAGAAATGCTACTGATTTGTGTACATCATTGAGTTTGTAACCTGAGACTTTGCTGAATTTATTTATTAATTCTAGGAGTCTTTTAGTGGAATCTTTACAGTTTTCTAGATACAAGATCATATCATCAGCAAACAGGGATAGTTTGACCTCCTCTTTCTTGATTTGGATGTCCTTTCTTTCTTTCTTTTACCTGATTGCTCTGGCTAGGACTTCCAATACTATGTGGAATAGAAGTGGTGACCATGGCCACCCTTGTCTTATTCCAGTTCTTAGGGGGAATGCTTTCAACTTTTCCCCATTCAGTATGATGTTGGCTGTGGGTTTGTCATATATGGCTTTTATAATTTTGTGGTATATTCCTTCTATTCCTAGTTTGTTGAGGATCTCATCATGAAAGGGTGCTGGATTTTATCAAATGATTTTTCTACATCTATTGAGATGATCATATGGTATTTGTTTTTGCTTCTGTTTATGTGATGAATCACGTTTCTTGGTTTGTGTATGTCAAAACATCGTTACATCCCTGGGATGAAACCAACTTGATTGTGGTGAATTATCCTTTTAATGAGTTGTTGAATTTCATTTGCTAGTATTTTGTTGAGATTTTTGGATCTATGTTCATAGGGATATTGGTCTGTGGTTTTCTTTTTTTTATTATTTCCTTTTGTGGCTTTGGAATCAAGATGGTATGGGCTTCACAGAATGAGTTAAGAAGGACTCCCTCCTTAATGATGTTATGGAATAATTTCTGCAGGATAGGTACAAGTTCTTCTTTGTAGTTCTGGTAGAATTTGGCTGTGAATCCATCTGGTCTAGGATTTTTTTTTTTTTAGGGGGGAGATTGTTTTTATTATTGCTTCAATCTTGCTGCTTATTGTTGGTCTATTCAGGATTTCTATTTCTTCATCATTCAAGCTTGGGAGGTTGTGTGTTTCCAGAAATTTATCCACTTCCTCTAGGTTTTCTCATTTATTTGCACAGAGATTTTCACAGTATTCATGGACAATACTTTGTATTCCAGTGATATCAGTTGTAATGTCTCATTTTTCATTTCTGATTGAGTGTATTTGAGTTCTTTCCCTTCTATTTCTGGTTAATCTGGCTAGTGATCTATCAATTTTGTTTATCTTTTCAAAGAACCAACTTTTTGTTTCAATGATCCTTTGTGGTGTTTTTTGCTTTCCATTTCAGTTCTGTGGTTTGCTTTGTTATTTCTTTTCTTCTGCTAGCTTTGGGTTTGGATTGTTCTTCTTTTTTTACTTCCTTGAGATCTGACATTAGGTTGTTAATTTGTGATCTTTCTGTCATTTTGATGAAGGTATTTAAGGCTATGAATTTTCCCCTTAGGACTGCTTTTTCTGTATCTTGTAGATTTTGAAATCTTTGTGTCCCATTTGTCATTCAGTTCAAGTAATCTTTTAATGTCCATCTTAATTTTACCATTGACTCAAGGATCATTCAGCAGGAGGTTGTTTAATTTCCATGAATTTGTGTAGAATTGAGTTTTTCTCTTGGAATTTATTTCTAATATTATTCCACTGTGGTCTGAGAAGATAAATGGTATGATTTTGATTTTTTTGTATTTGCTGAGACTTGCTTTGTGGTCTAAGATATGATCAATCTTGGAAAATGTCCCCTGTGATAATGAGAAGAATATATATTCAGTAGTTTTGGAGGAGAATGTTCTGCAAATGTCTGTTAGGTCCACTTGTTCTAAAGTCCCATTTAAGTCTATTGTTTCTTCATTCTCTGCTTTGATGATCTGTCAAGTTATGTCCATCCAGTGTTGAAGTTCCTAGCAATTATCATACTAGTGCTTATTTCTTTGCTTACAAAATTTGCTGTATGAATCTGGGAGGTCCTGTGTTAGGCACATATATTTAGGATTGTTATGTCTTCTTATTGCTTTGCTTCCTTCACCATTATATAATGACTATCTTTCTCTTTTTTACCATTGTTGATGTAAAGTCTATTTTAAATAATATGAGAATGGCAACACCTGCTCACTTTTAGTTTCCATTTCCATGGGATTTTTTTTCCATCCCTTTACTTTGAGTTCATGTGTGTTCTTTTGGGTTAGATGTGTTTCCTGAAGACAGCAGATACTTGGATTTTTTTTTTCCATTCAGCCAGTCTATGTCTTTTAAGTGGGACATTCAGTCCATTCATGTTGAGTGTTAGTATTTATATATGGGATGCAATTCTTTTCATCTTGTTCGGTGACATCTTATTGTTTTCCCTCTTGTGATATTGTTTTATAAGAGCTGTGAGCTTTAACTTTTGGGAGTTTTTATACTGGTTGGTGTCTATTGTGCTGTTCCATGTATAATGCACTTTTGAGCACTTCCTGTAGGGCAGGTCTAGTAGCAACAAATTGCTTGTCTGGAAAAGTCTTCATTTCTCCATCATTCATGAAACTTATGCAAATTCTTGGTTGGCAAATGTTCTGTTTAAGAAAACTATAAACGGGGCCCTGATGCCTTCTGTTTTGTAAGGTTTATGCTAAGAACTCTGCTGTTAACCTGATGGGTTTTCCTTTGTAGGTTACTTTTTGCTTTTGTGTTGTAGCTTGTAGACTTTCTCCTTCATTTTACTTTGGCCAGGTTGATGATTATGTCTCTTGGAGATATCCTATTTGTTACAAATCTTCCCGGTGTTCGATGGCCATCTTGTATCTGGATATTTGTTTTTGTTTTTCTTTTTTTTTAAATTTATTTTTTTATTTGAGAATATTATGGGGGTACAACACTTTGGTTATATATATTGCCCATGCACTAAGAACTCTTAACAATATAGGCATAGATGGCTCTTACCCTGAAACTATTAAAGCTATATACGATAAACCCACAGCCAATATCATACTGAATGGGGAAAAATTGAAAGCATTCCCCCTTAAAACTGGCACCAGACAAGGGTGCCCACTATCTCCACTTCTTTTCAACATAGTGCTGGAAGTCCTGGCCACAGCAATTAGACAAGACAGAGGAATCAGGGGCATCCAGATAGGGGCAGAAGAGGTCAAACTTTCACTATTTGCAGAAGATATGATATTATACATAGAAAACCCCAAAGATTCAACCAAGAGATTACTGGAATTGATAAATGAATTCAGCAAAGTCTCAGGATACAAAATTAATACACACAAATCCATAGCCTTCATATATGCTAATAACAATCAAGCTGAGAAACAAATTAAAGATGCAACACCTTTCACAATAGCACCAAAGAAAATTAAATATTTAGGAACATATCTAACTAAGGAGGTCAAAGACCTATATAGAGAGAATTACAAAACACTGAGAAAAGAAATAGCAGAGAAGGTAAATAGATGGAAAACCCTACCATGCTCTTGGATAGGCAGAGTCAACATAGTAAAAATGGCTTTGCTACCTAAAGTGATTTACAGAATCAATGCAGTCCCTATCAAAATACCAACATCATTTTTTGCCGTTAGGTGTTAGGACCCCACCATGCCTGCTCTCTGGTGCAATACTGCTGCAGTCTCCAAGCATCTCCCTGATCAGTTTGGAGGCCTGCTGGAGTGCAGGAGCCCCCTTACAGCTCAGATTTCAGTGTCTGCTGTGGAAGTAGGAAGTCCCAGGGATCTCTCCTCCAGCCCTTCCCCATGTGTGGACACTTCCCCCAGGTACCTTCCAAGCTTTCCAAGCAGATCACCCCGCCTCACTCTCCCTCACTTTGGATGTCTCCAGTTGCTTCTCTGATGATTAACAATGGTCTCTCTGAGATGGTCCATTCACAGGTGAACCTCTACCCATAACCTTTGATCCTTTCCTTGAGAGCAGCAAGCGTAGGCTGCTTCTAGTCTACCATCTTGGACCCACTTCTGTTCAATTTGATACTGAAGGTTCTGACCAGTGCACTAAGACAAGGAAAAACCAAGAAGGCCATCCACATCAAAAATGAGGTGAGTGATGGGCCGTGGTAGGGGCATGGGTGGGGGCACAGGTGGGGGCACCGTCATGCAAAATGGAGTTCCTCATAAGGCTGGAAAGAAAAGACTCAATTGAAAATGTGCAAAGAGTTAAAGAGTTAAGCAACTGTATGTCTTTCCCAAGTTACTGAGCCAGGCAACTACCCCTCCCACTCTAAGGTAGAAAACTAGAGCTTTAAAATCAAACAAGAGAGCCAACTAAGAAGGAAACAAGCAACAAAACAGAGGGAGTCTTGACTTGGACATCAGGCACAGCTGATGACAGACACATGGTGCTAAAATAAGCAAAATTAAGTAAAATCTATATGCTTAATCATGAGATCCTCAACTCTCAACATTTGGCGCCTGTGGGTGTCACTGCTAATTTTTAATCAATATCCATTCTCTTTTCCTTCCTCTTAGTAATAGAAGCTCCCACTGCTTTAAGTTTTATCTGCGCACATGGTCATTCAGCTAAACATTACTTTTCAAAGTTTTCATTGCAGCTGGTAGAGCCACGTGATTCTATTTTCGCTAATGGGATACAAGTAGAAATGATGCGTACAACTTGCATATCACATTTTTATGAGACAGCTGCTAACTCTGCACTCCCTCCTTCCTCCTTTCCTCTGGTCAAAAAGTAGCAAGGTTTTGTGAAACAGGGGTTTCTACCTGCCCTGTACTACCTGCTTACATTGAATCTATTTCATGAGAAGGAATTGACCTCCATCTTGTTAGAAATATTGCATTTTTATATAACTTTAATATAGAAACTTAACCAGTAGTTTAAGAAATACTTAACTGCTGGCAAAAGACTTAAATTCTAATTTGGAGAAATTGATATGCCTAATAAACATGATATACCAATACCAGCAGTAGGAGGCATTAAAAAACTGGCTTAACCTGATTACTGAAGTGAAGAAGATATCAAACATTCTGTCCAGGATTAAAATAAAATATTTAGTGCTTAACCTTAAATTCGAATGAACAAACAAATAATTACTAGCAGGCATTTAAGAAAAGTCTCTAACCAGAAAAAGATACTATAAAATGTTACATTCAGGAAAATAAATTTCTTGAAAGTTAAAAATCTTACAACTAAGTTTTAAAAATCAGTAGCATATTTACATGATAAAAGTGAGAAAATTTCCACAATAGTAGGACAAAATAGGAAAAAAAGTTAAGAGAATGTCAAGAGAATTCCAGGAAGTACAACATCCAATTATTAAGAATTACAGGTAACAAGAAGGGAGATAACAAAGATGAATAGAAAATGAATAGGAAGACTTTAAGCAAAAACCAAAAAAAAAAAAACCAATTATTTAAAATGTCCCACTAAAAACATGACTTTAAGATGAAAATACCATGGTGCTCAACAAAATGCAAAGTGACCAAAAAAATGTTTTATCCTCATAAAATTTCAGAATCTTGGGGAGAAAGAATATTGTAAAATCACCAAGGAAGTTAATTACATGGAAAGGATTAAACTTCAGGATATCTTTGGAGTTATCAGTAGGAAAATGTAGACAAATGCTTTTAAATTATGAATAAAAAAGACTTCCAAGGAAGATTTTTATACTTCTCAAAAGACAAAATTACAACAAATTTAGTTAAAGATCTAATTGGCTTTTTATTTGCAATTCTTGAATCAGTGCAGCCTCCATCCTACAAAATAGAGTGAAAGCTCCCAGTAGGCAAGGGCAGAACAGTGGGTTTTGTAAGATGAGAACAAGGAAACAGAGCAATAGAAAAAAAGCTGATTGGCTTACATCAGGTTTTTTTTTTTTTAAAGCGTTAAAGCAGAAAGGACTTCCTTAATTACACTGACTCAGGTAGGCTGGAATCTCCTGTCGTCGGGAAAAAGTAGTCTATTTGGAGATCTCTCTACCCTTAAAGTTTCAGTTTGATTATGTGTCATTTAGCATGAATGACTCTGTTATCAGACAAATGGGCTTGCTGCCCAGAACACATAGAAGCCAGTACTATGGCATCCGTTTTTGAGAAAAAGAAAGGTTTTATTTTGAGGACAGCCAGCAAGGAGACAGAAGGTGGGCTCAAATATGCTTCCTCAATTTGAGGTCTGAGGCAAGTTTTAAGGTCTGGAGGGGAAGGGAAAGGATTTAGGAATTTTGGCTTGGCAGGGTCTGATTGGAGGGCTTCAAATTTGACCATTTGCAGTGAGGTATGTTGAGGTGGATTTTAGCCCCGAATTTTCTGGGCCAATGAACCACTCACTTTTGAAATGTTTCCAGCATTCAGGTGCCAGTCATGTCCTGGTCTTCTTGGTTCCAAGGGGAGGAAACATTGTCTCTGGGTGTTGTTAGAGGTCAAAGCTTTTTCTACTGTGCATGCCCGGGCTACAGGACTTGCAGTTTGGGGCTCTGTTATACCTACAAGGTAAGTTGATATTTTCTTATCAACAGAGTAGGTCCAGTTTGAGCTGGTCCTGCAGTTACAACTCCATTTTTATTTGGTCTGGTCTGTTGGAGCCTAGTGTAAGAAAGAGTTCAGTCCAAAACAGTGGCCCCCATAATTTTGTTTATCATATTCAGTGAAAATACCAACCCTAATGAAAGTATTGAATAATAAAGATGGTTCAGACATTAAAAGTCTCAAATTTACCCTCCATGCACCCTTTCTCAAGAAACAGTTATACAATTTTGTCTACCAAAACGAAGGAGTCAATGAGAAGGAGAGGGTAGAACACAGAATTCAGAAACATAAAATTCAGCCTAGGAGAGAGTTAAAGAAAATTATTGAAAGAATGTGAAGGAATATACCAAGATACCAGCTAGGCAGCAGGCCTGGAGAGTAAGCAGACAGTGTTAAACCCAGAGGAATAATTCCAAGGGAGGAAAAAGAAGGTAAATGATTTGAAAGTATTGCAAGTTGAGAGATATATTGGAGAGAGATTTGGGGAATGGATGATTGATATATACTGGACAATTAAGCAAAATGAAAAAAAACCAGGTCTATTATTAACTCTAGAGACAGAACATTTTAAAAGAGGAGTATATAATCACAGACCACTAATATGATTTAATGACAGATATTATTCACATAGCCATAATAATGTAAACACTTAGTATTGACTTAACTGAAAATTATGATACAGCCATTTCAAGGCCATCAAGGGGTGGGGGAAGAGTATATATGTGTTTGATCTCAGTGTGAGAGGTAAGAGTTAAATCTTTTAGGGTTGGAATTTAGTAGTTAATATACAAAACAGAAATGTTTTACTTACAAATATGAAGGTATATGCTAGGAGAAATATTTAAAACGGTATTAATGCCTCTAAGAAGTGAGAATCCAGGACTTTTTTAGATAATTGTCTTATTGTTATGAAAGACTTGTATAACTGTTTTGCTATATCAACTCTTTTCATGTATTATTAATTTCTAAAAATTAAATTTAAAAATGGTAAACACAAATAATTACTCCCACTCTATTAATCTTCTAGGGCTAATAGAATAGAATACCACACACAACAGAACTTTATTTTCTCACAGTTCTGGAGGTTAGAATTCCAAGATCAAGATGCCAGCAGGGTTGGCTCCTGGTGAGGGCTCTCTCCTTAGCTTGTGAATGGCCAACTCCTTACCATGTCTTCACAGTCTTCTCTTGTACACAGACACTCCTGATGTCTTCCTCTTCTTATAAGGACACAGATCCTATTGGATTCAGTCCCCACCCTATGAACTCAACATTAATTTTCTCCTTAAACGTTCTATTTCCAAATATAGTCACATGGGGAGTTAGATCTTTAATATATGAATTTGGAGGGAAACACATTTAGTCTATAATACCCTTACATCTCCAATTGATTAAAAATATGTCCAATTCATACATTCAAACATTGTCTACAACCAACATCCATTTTGATTGACCAGAACCTGAACAGTTAATAGTTGTGAAATATTTATATTATTTATTCTATAAATACACATTAATTTCTTGGAGATATTTCCAACCTTAATAATAAATTGAGTCATTTCCAATGACTTTCTCAAATGTTTTAAATGGAGAAATATTTCTATTCATGCCCATATTAAATATCTTTTCAATTGCTAAAGGTTTATAACATGAACCATAGAATGATGCTTTTGAGTTTAAGTCAAGGAGACTTAAGAACGAACAGTGGAGCACCATATATATGATCTTAATTTTCAAAATTGAAATTGCTAATGCTGATTTTTATTTGTGCGCCTGCTGCTAAAAACTAAATGGGCTACTCACTTCCTTCCTGGGGTTGTGAATGCATGCCCTTTGATTAGTGGCCACAGCTGCTCTCCAAAGAACATGAAATTGATTGCAAATTTGCCTCTAGATTAGAGGTCAGCTGCAAATGTTTGCTCCAAAAAAGCAAGTCTGTTTGATGCACTTGCTTGCCATATTTGATATATGGTTAAAAGCATGAGCTTTGGAATAAAGATTCAGTTCCTAGGTCTGAAACTTCTCTGAGCCTTGTTCCTTTCTTGCAAATTGGTAAAATCAGTAGAGACTACCATATGGGATTTTCTAAAGAGTAAATGAGATAATTCATGCAAAAGGCTTAGATCAGTGTTTAGTACCTAGCAAGTGCTGAATAAACATTAGTTATTATGTTACAAACCGCTATTTATTTCAGCAGCTTCACTCGTGCCTTATTGCTTTGGATTCTGTTGAAGCGAAATTTTAAAATTGTTTTATAAACCTCTGCAAATTGTTTTCCCAATTAGTTAGCAGGGTCAGTATCCCCCCTCTTCCCTTAGGCAGTTACTATGGCCCAAAGATTTATGTGACATTTCCCAAAGAAATCTGACCATTCAACTCATCAACATCTATTAAAAAAATTACATTCAGGTTCTCCAAAAGATGTTTTCAAAGTCGACAAGAAATTTTAAATCCAAAAAAAAAAAGTCCACTTCCTACCACATTTAGAAAAACCCATCATTTTGTAGTAGGTAAGTCTTTGGTTAAACTACTGCTGAATAAATCTAAACTGAATTCATGGGCAATGCTTGACACATGTCAGGTCAATAAATATTTATTATATAAAGACATGATTCTGTATGTAAATAGGAATTCTATTCTATGAACTCTTTTTTTAATTTCAGAATATTACAGGGGTACAAATGTTTTGGTTACATAAATTGCCTTTGAACCGCCAGAGTCAGAGCTATAAGCATGCCCATCCCCCAGACAGCACGTACCATACCCCTTAGGTGTGAATTTACCCATCCGCTTCTCCTCCCTCCCCACCTGCCCAACACCCAGTGAATGTTACTTCCATATGTGCATATGTGCTGATCAATTAGTACCAATTTAATGGTGAGTACGTGTGGTGTTTGTTTTTCCATTCTTGTGATACTTCACTTAGAAGAATGGACTCCAGCTCCATCCAGGATAATACAAGAGGTATTAGTTCACCAATTTTTTTATGGCTGAGTAGTACTCCAAGGTATACATATAACACATTTTATTAATCCACTCATGTGTTGATGGCACTTGGGTTGATTCCACATCTTTGCAATTGTGAATTATGCTGCTATGAACATTCAAGTGCACTTAAGATGTGAATTATTTTAAATTGTGTATGATCTCTCATACACTGGTAATAGCATTATGGATATTTTTCTTTAATTTTTAAAAACAAATAGTTATATGTATGCACTTCTGTTAATGAGACTGTACAAATGTGGAGCATACACAATACTAAATTTATTTTAGAGAATTTTTAAATTACTTATATGACTAAATAGATCTTTTATTAAGAAATAATTTCATAATTCTGACATTTGTTAGTAATGTTACATTTTACGAGGTGGGTGCCATTTTTTACTACCTTATTCTAAAATAAACATATAAAATAGATATGGGTTATATAAAAAGGAGGAGGAGAAGAAGACATGTAAGAGTTTGGGTCATTGCTTTAATCTTAATTAAGAACTTTTCTGGTGAAGCCTGTAGGCAGTACAATATCTCCCCTCATGTAAGGAGCTCTCAGGGAAATCTATGAGTTGATAAACCACAGTTCTTTTCCTTAAGTATTAAATGCTACTTTAAGACTCCCAGGTTTGCTTGTTTCTAATTATTTTTGTTTTCTGTTTGTTTGCTTGGTTTTACTTTCTTCCTCTCTGAAGGTTGTTTAGAGGTATGCCTAGTTCTGTGTTAGGTAAGTTCTGAGCCATATAAAGAGATTGTTTCAGCTGGAGATGTTTCCACATCTGTGTTATTCAATGATAATTGCCTAATAGAAACATTTAGAAAATACACCTCCTGTTGAATGACTGTCACCTGTGGCATCACCCAGAACAGAAAAAAAAAAAAAAATCCTTCTCTTTTAAGTGGGCATCTCTGCTAAGAAAGGGTGCTAATCTAGAGTGACCCTTCCACAGCATTCTCTAATCATTGATGACAGCAAGTGAAATGGGACTGGACGCAGAGCAAATTGCTTTATTAGTAACATAGACTAAAGTACCTGTGAAACTGTAACCTGCATTTCCTAATATGCGGCTGTGTAATTTGATCATTTAACTCTCACAATTTAAACTGATATTGTCTGCTTAAACTGGATTTATTTTGTTTTAATAATTTCCTTGTTAAAATACTAAATCGTTAAATTTTCCTGATTTTTCTATGTTCAAATACAGGCATACCTCAGAGATATTAAGAATTTGGTTCTAGACCACTGCAATAAAGTAAATATTGCAATAAAGTGAGTCATATAATTTTTTTTGTTTCCAAGTGCATATAAAAGTTATATTTATGGTATACTGTAGTCTATTAAGTACGCAATACCATTATGTCTAAAAAAAACAAGGTACCTACCTTAAAATACTTTATTGCTAAAAAATGCTAACGATCATTTGAAGCTCTGAAACCAGGCATTGACTTCTTCTCTCAAGCTGTAAAAGTCCTAGAGGGCATCATCTTCCAATAGAGGGCTGTTTAGTCTACATTGAACAGCTTCCATTTAGTGTAGCCACCTTCTCCAATTATCTTAGCTAGATCTTCTGGATAGCTTGATGCAGCTTCTACATCAGTACTTGCTGCTTCAACTGGCACTTTTATATTATAGAGATGGCTTCTTTTCCTAAAGCTCATGAACCGACTTTTGCTAACTTCAAACTTTTCTTCTGCAGCTTCCTCACCTCTCTCAGCCTTCATAGAATTGAACAAAGCCAGGGCCTTGCTCTGGATTAGGCTTTGGCTTAAGGGAATGTTGTGGCTAGTTTGATCTATTCAGAACACTAAAATTTTCTCCACATCAGCAATAAGGCTGTTTCACTTTCTTATCATTCATGTGTTCACTGGATTATCACTTTAAATTTCCTTCAAGAAGTTTTCCTTTGTATTTACAACTTGGTTAACTGGCACAAGAGACCTAGCTTTCAGCCTGTGTTGGCTTTGACAGCCCTCCTCACTAGGCTCCCTCAATAAGCTTTTAATTTAAAGTGAGAGATGTTGGACTCTTCCTTGAACATTTAGGGGCCATCGTAGGGTCGTTAATTGGCCTAATTTCAATATTATTGTATCTTATCAAATAGGAAGGCCCAAAGAAAGGAAGAGAGATGGGGGAATGGCCAGTTGTTGGAGCAGTCAGAACACACACATTTATCCATTAAGTTTGCCGTTTTTTATGGGCATGGATCATGGCACCTCAAAACAATTGTAATAGTAACATCAAAGATCACGGATCATAGGTCAGCAGACAGATATAATAATAATGAAAAAAGTCTGAAGTATTGTGAGAATTACCAAAATGTGACCCAGAGACAGGAAGTGAGCACATGATGTAGGAAAAATGGCACCAATAGTCTTGCTTGACACAGGATTGCCACAAACCTTCAATTTGTAAAAAAAAAAAAAAAAAAAAAGGGTAATATCTGTGAGGCACAATAAAGTAAAGCACAATAAAATGAGGTATGTCTGTGTAGTATATAGCAATGGTATAAACAATAAGATTGTTAATAAAATGATACAAAAATTGAAAATAATTGACTACAGAGTTTAATTTTATAGCACATGCATACCCAAAGTGAGCATGTATTAAGAAACAAATTGGTGCTTTTTCCTTTTTTCATTTACTAATACTATCATGACATAATGGAATTAATCATTTTAAATCATCATTTAGTTGGCAATAGCAATATTTTTCAATGGCAAGAATGAATACCTCAAAATAATCCTGTAACTATAAAACGTTTTTTCAATATATATGCTCTTAATCTCCAAAAACTAATAGCCTGCAATGTACACTCATCTTGACACTAACCACCGTAAAAGATACTTGACCACTGGAAGCAAGTTGAAAACAATGTATGATGGCATATGACTGAGAAAAAAATTTCACAGTACAGTCTTCAATGAAGAGGTACTATGACACTTCTGAAAATTGTTTTTTCCCCAAGAGTAATTCTATTATTCAAAGTGGAAAAGTATGATAGAACTATGCCTTTATAATAAAAATTATAAATTGTGTAATACCAGTGGATGACAACACAGTCAAATTCATTTCATACATACTTCTAGGTATAGGAGAGAGAGAAAGAGGGGAAAAAGTAAACAAAAAGATCTTTTTGTCAAACACTATAATAATGTATAATCTCATTAATTTTAATCATACATCAGGGATGGGCAAACACTCTGTGAAGGGCCTGGTGAGTCATGTAAGTCTCTGTTGCATCTACTAACACGGGTGTTTTAGCACAACTGCAGCCATAGACAATGCGTAAACAGAGGGTTATGACTGTGTTTTAGTACAACTTTATTTACAAAAACAGGCAGACAGACAGATTTGGCCCAAGGATCATAATTTGCTAAACATTTATCCTACAGCAACATTTAGAGACTGTTTTTTTAAAAAGAAACTCCACCACCCAAATAAGCTCTTGAACCAAATAAAATTGACTTGGGATTGATCAGAAAGATAAGAAGGGATATCCTAGGATATTCTATTGTGTGAAATCTCTAAATATTAAGTCATTTAGAGTTGCAGTTCTGCGTTCAAAGCAGTTAATTTAGGCCGTTTAAAAGCACTGACCCTTACACATTAATCAAACAGTAATTAGTATTGCTGTTGCAATATCCTCATGTTTGAAAGTTATTGATTCATACTTAGTGAAGGTACAGAGAAGGGGTGATGAGAAACACCTGAATTTACCCAAGTTCACATTCATTTAAAGGGGTAGGTTTTTCTCCTGTTAATTTATTCCAGTGGATACATGCAGAATGAGCTGGTTTTACAAGTCTCTGTTTTCCTAACCAGAAGTAGATACATTCCCTTTACAAATGATTATAAATAGTGAAATTCTATCATTACAAATTTTCATAAGTGTAATAGCCAAGTCCTTTTTTAACTAACAAAAACAACACAAAATAAAACATTAGCAATAGAAACTACAATTTGTTTTGCATAGTATCTCATTTATTACTATCACAATGGTAAGAGTTATTCTTGTTTTAGAAATAAAGAATATTTTAAATTTAGGTAACTGACAGATGAGACATATCCAATCAGGAATGGCATCAGTATTTAAAATTAGGCCCACTTTGTGATTTTAAAACTCTTCTCATTACGAAATAGTTAAGAGGGTCCTACTACGTATTTAGGTACTTTAAATACAGAATATTAATCGGCAACAACCCTGCAAAGGAAGTGTTAATGTTTCTCTTGTGTAACTGAGAAATTAAGTGTGAATAACTTGCCCTTGGTCAGAGAGCTAGCAGGGTCTGAACTAGAACCTACTCAGGACCCATATTCTCCCTACAAGCCCAGCTGCTGAGGTGTGAATGTGAAGGTGTATTTCAACCAGACTAATTTAATGGTTAGATTTGAAAAAGCAAAGGCTAGTTGAGATCAATAAAGAAAAATATAGGATGGGATTTTGAGCATGTGAGAAAAACAGAAGTAAAGAGATGTTTAAAACAGAGAAAAAAATGTGGAAAACCAAAAGGTTTAAGTCCTCTTCCCAACATTAACTATTGCACCAACTTAGGTGAAGGGCTTAACATTGAAGAACTTCTAATTATTCATCTTCAAAAGGGAAAAAATGGTACAAATTCTGAAAGGGTTGCTGTGAATATCAAAAAATAACCCACGTGAGTAAATTGTCTTAATGGTATTTTATTGCTAATAAATATGTACACTTCTAAACAATAATATATAAAGATAAATAAGGGCACATTCTATATTTTTACTTCAGTCCCTTTATATACTTATTTTAACAGTTTTTGTTCAGTCTTGTCTTATTTCTAAGGTCCAAATATATGGGATTTTAAACTTGATCTTCTGGAACCAATTTCTAGTTAATTGAACAAGTGATTTGCATAAAAGTGATTCTTTGATCTTCTAAAGTTTGACCAGTTTTCATAATGTTCAATATGCACTTAGGAAAAAAGCATGTGTTGACATTAGAGTTCAACTAATTGTGTTTTTTATTATATATTTTGAAGTTATGTTATTAATATAAATCATATTTGGAACTGTTATCTCTTCCTTGTGTATTGCAACTCTAATCAAAGGGTATTTGCCATTTTTATATCTTATAATCCTTTTTGTCTTAAGTCCATTTGATAATAATACAGCTACATACAAAAGGTTTGTAAAATTAACTAGGAGTTCTTTCACATTTCCGTTGTTAAATTTTGTGTGTCTCTTATTAACACTCAAAGAAAATTTTCGTTATCTTTAATCCAGTCTAACAAACTTTGCCCTTAACAAGAGAATTTTGTCTGTTTACATATATTGTGATTATGGTTATGGGGTATATATATATACACATATAGATAAAAAAATTTTTTAATCTTACTTCATGGTAATTGTCCTACATAAGTGTTCATGATATTTTTTCTAATTTCTTAACTTATTTTGTATTGATGAAGTATTATCCCCCCAAATTCAACATTTGGAAGATATATGCTACATTTCCTTTAGATATTTTTCTTAATATTTAATCAACAATATTTAAGTCTACAAAATAAAGACTAATTTATCTCTTCAGCTACTCTTAACCACACAGAGGCATTAGAATAATTTAACTCTGAGTCTTACTCCATTTTGTTTTTATGGCATAAATTAGACTTTTTATTATTGTATATAGAGCTAGTATTTTGTCAGATTTTCCCATATGTTTATAATTCATTTCACTTACCAGTTCTTTTTGCATCTTAGATCGTTTTACAATTTATACCCTGCTTTTTCCTAAGGCATCATTTTCCTTCCTCCAATAATGCAATATTTAGAAATTTTTTGTAAGATCTAATGATAACAAATAGTCTCTGTTATATCATCTGAATACTTTGATTTATTTTGTCTTCTTTAAAAGACAAAGACAGTTTGCTGAGCATATAGTTCTAGATTGGCAGTTATTTTATGTGGTCACTTTGAAGAAATGTTTCCATTATACTTTGGCTTCTATAATTGTTGTTGAAAAATCAGTTATTTGCCTGATTGCCAATCCTTTGTAGAAATCTGTCTTTTTCCCTTGAACTACTATTAAGATCTCTCTCTCTCTCTCTCTCTTTTGCTCTCTCTCTCACTTTCTCGCTCTCTTTTTTTTGTTTTTCTTGTTTTTTTGACTTTAATTTTCTTCTAGTTGTCTAGATTTTGCCTTGGTCTTACTACAGTGTGTTTTGGTGTAGCTTTCTTTTTATTCATCTTACTTAAGATTTTTTGAAATTTATGAATCTGAAGATTGGTGCCTCTTACCTATTTTGGAAAATTCCAATCAGTATTCTCTCCAAAAATTGCTTTCTATAGTCTCTCAACTCCGGTGAAATATACGTTATTTTAACTACCTGCTTAACGTCTTGATATTTTCTGTCTCTGAATTTCTGTGCTATATCTTAATGAAGTTATTTAGAGCATCCTCTCAAGTCACTGATTTTCTCTTTAACTGCATCAAGACTTCATTTTGTGCTTTCAAATTATTATGTTTTATTTTTAGAATTTTTATGTAGTTCTTAGTATCAAATGTAAATGGGTTGTGTTTGCATTTTACTTTTCCTTGGATTTTGGAATAGTTCTAATTTATTTAAGCATTATTAAATCACTCCCTTTACAATTTGTTCCCAGTAATTTCAAGGTCCATTCTTTGAATGTCTAATTCTGCTAGAATTTAATTTAGCTTTGGCTGTTTCTTCTGAGTGTTCTAATGGTGACATTTTTTTCTCATATGTGTTACAATTTCTGATTAGTGAGAATTCTTTAAAGCGTGGGTCAAATGTGCAAGCCTACCAAGGAGATATATGTTATCCTCTCCCAAACAAGCAAGGGCACTGCCCAATTGGGATTATTTTAAAAGAAGCAATCCCTTGATAGTTTTTGTACCCCATAGCTGGTAACCCATATGAGAAATGTTCTTTAGGCCATGGCATGGAATTCACAAAAAATGCTATTTTTTGTACTTTGGTCCAAAACCAAGACAAGCAAGTATCCTTATCATTTTGTGTTGTAGGGAATGTTACTTTATGTAAACTTTCACTAAGTGCATAACCATTTAAGCTTTATCCTGGAATGTCAATTATACTTGACAATCTAAGTCGATTCTGTGTGCACTCAATGAGGCTCATTAATATGGGAATTAATTCTGGTCACCAGCTACTACTATTTGCTCCATACCATTCATCAGCCTTAGCTCTAGTTTATTTCTGCAGATTAGCACTTTCTCATTTTATTTTGAGAAATTTGAGGGTTTCCTGTGCTTTCTTGCATTTTTATATTTTATCTAGTATTATCTTGGTATTTTGTACTAAATGGAATTTCTGGATTTAAAATTCACTATATTATGAGAAAGTTAATGTTCTGCATTTGTTTTATATTCTGGTAATTCGTGACATTTCAAAAAAAAATGAAAGTATACTAGACTGTACTAATTCAGCAAGAAGTGTAAATGGGTTTGGTTGGGTTTGGAACTGGGAACCAAATTACTGGGTTTGGTTCCCAGTTCCTAGTCTGTCCTTTAGTGTCACTTAACTGATCTCCATCTTGAAATTGAAGCTGTGCTTACGTCTACTTACCGATGCTAGGGAAGTATGGAAAATGCCAATCAATTTAGTTAACTTATCCTTTCAGAAAAGGCTGTTTAGCCATAGAAAGAATTCTCAGTGGCCTGCAGATATCCTGAACTGAAACTTTCCACTCAAACAAGCAGCAGAACATTAAGTTCCAATTTGGTCTAATCATTCCCTTGTTTGACTCAGAGCTGTCCCATGGGAAGTCAAATGACCCAGGGTGAAACATGCCAGTCTTGATCCAAGTTGCCCAAATGACCACTGAACATCTTGAACATAAGAGCAAAGATTTAGGTCTTGTTTAAGCCACTCTTAATTTGTCCTGTGCTGTTGTTTTTACTAGTACTCACAGGCAAACCTAATCCTAACTAATAAAGATTTTGGTACCTGGAAACAGGGGGCTACAATTAGCAGGATCTAAACTCATAGCATTTGTTTAGTGGAATTAGTAGGGTGGGATATTTCATGATCTGAGCTATTGTAACCTGAAAGTTTATTATGCCTGAAACAAAATATTGGTAAAACTATCCCTTGATGTTTCTTAGAAGATTTCATGTCAACATTAGGAAAAATACTAAGAAAACTCAGATTATTGATTTTTGAGGGCTGTTTCTTTCCACTTTTACAAAGCCCTTAAGGAGACATGAGCTGCACAGGGATGGGAGAGCAGAGTGAGGCATTTCCAATGTCAACATACTGAGTCTCATAAACTGGGGCCTTGTCGATCTGAAAAAATAAATGCTTCTCTTTCTAAAATGAGAGCCGTTATCTTCCATGACTTTTAAATAGCAGCCTCAGTAGGAGACTGAGGCCCAGAGTTTTTTCGAGTATCTTCCATTAAGAGTTCTATGCCAAAAGGTGGGGGGAGGATCAGCTCAACAGTAAGCTAAGATTAAAGGTGCTGCCTTCCCTTTCAAGCCTCTATTTGAGAAGTCCTTAAAAAAGCCTCAACCAGGGATGCAGAACTAGTGGAGTATTTTATATATGTAGATACATAGACATGTGTAGACATAAAGCTATAGATATGGAGATATACAATAAATAGATATGGATTATTTATTTACTTATTATAAGAAATTATACAAGGAAATAATATCAAAAATTGTGCATCAGATATATAAAATTTTAAAATGGTTTTATGCCAGTATTTCCCAAATTCTGTCCAAGTGACAAGAATTCAGCAAGATATAAGCAGATTATATATGAAAAAAGGAATCATGTAATTTAATAAGTTTAAACATGCCGAAGTTAAATAAAATGTAATAGGCTTAAACTTCCAAGCACACATGTTATGGTCTTCAATATACTAAAATGCGAACACATCTGTGAGTGGTGGTGGCATATGCTATCATTTATGTTACACTGAAATGTTACATGATATTTCTCAAACTTGTTTGACTAAGAATCCTATTTCCCTCAGTAGTACATGTTTTGTGGCACACTATTTTAAATATGCTGTGTTGCATTGTTGATAAAATTGACCTTGGGCAACTATTAAGCAAACTTAGGTGCTTGGGATCTTATAATTCATAGCGGAGTTTTGGCCATGGCCTAGTTAGTAGCAACTTACCAGTTTTCTCTGTTCACCCAAGTCATGCAGCCAGTTTGAATAAATGGGTCTAGTGTAGTTTAATTTATTGAGAAATGCATAAAATCATAAAAAGTCTGGAAGCTAGTGTTAAACTAGTATTAAACTCCAAATCTGACCTTCTAGAAAATGCTAAGGCTGGAATAGTTTCCAGAGCCTTCTGGGGGCTGATGACTGAGCTCGGCAAACTCAGCCCCGGGATGTGTAATAAATCATGGACCATTTTGCAAAGATGCCAAATAAGGCAAAGGATGCCCAACAAATCTGAAGGCTGAGTTTAAAAGCCCTATGTACCAGGGACAGGTGACAGAGAAAGATACTCACTGATAAAACATATCTCTTGTAAGGTATTATGTGTAAGAGATTGGTAAAATCTTTTACAGTAAAAGAGTTATAAAATGGGTACTGTCTGGGAGTATTTTTTATTCTCATGTAAGACATCATTTCCAATGGTGTTATTTGAACGTTTAATAAAAATCAAGTCCATTGTGAAGTGTCTGTAACAGAACAAAACCCCTTGAATGAAAAATGATTCTACCCTCACAATAATTTGGACCCTGAAACATGTAATTACCTTACTACTACCATCCAAACATTTCAAACTCCATACTAATCTCAGTAGCACTTTCTCATTACTGGAGACACAGAGATCAAAATTCACACTTTCCGTGTGTGTATGTGTGTGTGGGGGATTCAACTATTTTGGCTCAAAAATCAAATTAGAGATTTTTCAATATTTATTTGTAATATATAACCTACAGAATTTTGGTGATTTAAAGATTTAAAGGTCAGCAAACCACAGCTTTTCCGAACTGTTCATTGCTCATTAGCATAAAAATAGCCCAATTTCTATAGTACTTTTCAGCAGTAAGAATCATGTAGGAAAAAAGGTATATCTGTAATAAGGCTGTGCCTGATTGGCATTAGTGAGAAACGACGGTGACTCACCATTGGCAAATTACTTCCTTGGCTGCTCAGAGCAGAAGGCAAAGTGAAGCTCCTCAGCTGGAAAATGCATAAAGCATATGTACTAAGGCATGGAGCTTTATTCCCTGGTTAAATAAATAGGTCTAATATAGTTAATTTTAATGAGAAATGCTTGAAAACATAACAAATTTCTGGAAAGGATCTAGAGTATTCTCCTCATCTTCCTTGTCCTGATCCTCCTGGCTATTAACTTATATCACAATTCTCACCTCTTTTCCCCTCACTCCCACAGTCACGAGGGTGGAAAGAAAAGAAATAAACAAACAACAACCAAAACACCAAGAGGTAGACTCTGGAATTGGTTGCATCCACATAAAATAAAAAACAACTCCCCTAAACTCCCTACGCCCCTCAGTGTAGATGCTGGGTCAGTTCAAATTACTAATACAACAAAAACAAAACAATCTTTACAAAACTTCAGTTTAATATTGAGTGGGCATCTGTGACCAACATCAATCATAATATATCTCATTTCTAGGTCATTGTTTTTCAACCTTTTGTCACTAGACCAAGACCTACCTGGCTGGGGGGTCACAATAGCAGAACACTGCCGATTTCTAGTCCAAGCTCCACACCTGCTGAGTCAGTCTCTAGGTATACACTTGTGGGGCTGGTCTGTGTGCTTCTTGTTATTTTTTTTTTTTTCCTGTAATGAAGTTGTGCTCAAATGATGTGGTTTGGAGTTACCGGGGGTGTTTGTTCAAACTGCTGCCCAGCCCCACCTTGGAGAAGGGCCATCTGTTGACTGGGTTCTGGGTGACAGTAATTTGAACAAGCTTTTGGGGGGTTCTGATACTCCCCGAAGTTTCATATCATGGTTTTAAATCTTTGTCATAGAATCTGAATAACTTTCACTAAGCAGGAAAACTTTACTGGATTAGGCGAGTCCATGGTCATTATTTCTCCAGGTGAGTATTAAGGATTTGAGATACAGCTCGAGTCAGTCTGTTTCAATGAAAAGTAACGCTTTTAAGAAATGCATTTTAATCAATATATTCCATGAGATACATGTAGCAACAAACATAAATTTTGCAACAAGATAAAAGAATGTCTTAGTTTAACACGCAGGTATTTTGTTATTTACAAAATGACTTATCTTTCTTTTCCTGGGTTAATAGACTTACCTAGAACACACAGCCTGATTTTATGCAGTATATGGGGTCTCTACTATTCTCTCTAAAAGCAGAGAGCCCTAACTAGTACTGTTAACACGTCTGTGACAGCTCAAGGGCGTGGGCTCTCTCCCCTCCCCCTTCCTTCCCCCCCCCCATCCTCCTCCTCCTTCTCTCTCTCTGTCTCTCTCTCCACTCTTATTTTCAGCCTAAATGTTAGGAACTTATAAAAATCTCTACTTAAGTCTTGTAAGTGTTTGAGTCTTTGTTTTTGTTGCTGTTGTTGTTTAAGTTGTCCCCTCATCTTTTTGTTTAGATTCAGAAAATCGTTCCCTTCTTTTGGCTGTGTGCTGCCATACATCACAGAAGGGCCATGCGTAAGTGGACACAGTTGGCTTCCCCAGCCCTACAAGTGTATATTGTGTTTGTTTATTTGTTCTCTTTCCTAACCAAACATTCAGCCATGTGGGACTTTCTTACTTCTGGGTAGTATCCTCTGCATAGTTTAATCATTAACTCACATGCTGATGCCCTTTCCCAACATGGAGAAATTATATTGAATAGGAATCCAGTTTTCTTTTTGGAAAACCTCTTATTCAAGAATATAATACTTCCCTATTTCAATTCTAGCCAAACATTAAACCCAGTTTTTCCTTATGAACTTTTAAAAATCTTTAAAAACAACAAAAGCCCCATAAACATGGCAGTGAGGCTTGAATGAAATTCAAATTGTTGATGTTTTTTCACACTACCACAAATGTGAAACCTCTTACATCATTCTCCCAGTAATACGCTCATACAATCATTCAAACCCTTCTAATTATTTTGGGTCTAGTTCTTATATTTTTATTTTCTTTTATTAATTCATTCCATTGAGTTGCTACTATATTCACATATTATAAGGATTTTTGGGTTGAAAAACTTTAAATTTTAGTTCCTCCTCCAAAGAACTGCTGAGTTGGTTGGTAAACAATGTGCTTGACCCTAGTGGTTCTTACCTAAATTTACTCTACATAAAAAAGGAAGTTTAGACAACTTATCATGGCTCTGGCAAATAGGTATAGGAAAGAATTTCCTTTAAAATGTTAATTTACACAATTTTGCAGTTAATTTTAAATCATGCATGAAAATGAATTATCTAAAAGATAAAGAGATCCATGTAAAAATAAATGTCCATTTCTCATTAATATGGCAAATGTTTCTTCTCTCCCTCTCTTCCCTCCTTCCCCAGGCCCTCTTATCCCACTGTATTTCTTTTTTTAAAATGTTATAAAATATCATATGCAGACTGGTCTTTCCCCACCTCCCCAATTTTAACTAATGACTGATTTTCCACAGCATTAATTATATACACATAAAGTTAATGCACATTTATTTGTTGTAGCACTACTCTAATAGCTATCTCCTATATTTATTTTTGTCCTTATGATTTTATACATGACTCTGGTTTGTTTAGGTCCCAGGTATTCAGAAGGCGGAGCTTGAAATTGCTTATCCAGTTTTATGAGATTCCCATCACCTTAAAATGGTTATAAAGGACTTAATAGACATTAAGTATATAATAATGATAATATAAACAGGAAAAATAAATCAGTACATGGTTCTTAGATAAAATCACACTGATTCTTGTGACTTGTTTAAGCTCTCTACATCATACAAGTCGAAAAA
The DNA here is from genome assembly GCA_023783475.1 of Daubentonia madagascariensis. Taxonomy (NCBI): domain Eukaryota; kingdom Metazoa; phylum Chordata; class Mammalia; order Primates; family Daubentoniidae; genus Daubentonia; species Daubentonia madagascariensis. The sequence goes on along the minus strand of JAKFHU010002140.1, from coordinate 33,883,574 downwards.
TCAAATTGCTATACATATTTATGTAATTATTGCAATGTTTTTGTCAATTTTGTATTCTTTGCTGCAGTACTAAAAACATAGCATTCCCTCATTTCCATTATTCCTTTACCTGACACATTGTTCCAATTCCTCTACCTTTCCTTTCTCATGCCGACACAGATTAAGTGGATTGCTAAGGAGTTTCTCAGAGTTTTCGATACACTTCTTCCATAAGCCTGCATAATTCACTTATGGAGGTAGCAGGATGGTCATCATAATTCACTGTTGACTGTGAGTTATCCTATGTAACACCTAAAATTGAATATGCTGGTTGAGGCCAAAGTAATCGAAAAAGGAAAATGGCTAAAGAACTTAAACCTTAGCACAACCTGAAAAGATTTCTAATGGCTAAGATCTAATTAAAAGATAAAGTTTGCATGTAAAGCCTGACAGAAGGAAGAGAGGCCATGCAGGCCATGTGATTGACAGTGCACCTGCACCCTTGGTCCACCAGAGACCTCCATGCACGTGGGTCAGTGGCCAGGGCACAGCGGTGCTTTGGTTTAATTTATAAGAACAAAATGCTTTGCTACCCTTTTCCTTCCCTGAGCTGCTGGTGCTGTATTTCTTCTACACAGGTCACTTCACCTCATTGTTAAAAGTATTATAAAAAATCCAGTTGTATATTCAAAAAGAAGGCCAGTGCTCAACTAATCAGTGACCACTTTCTAGTGGCTGCTTTTAAAGCAATTAAGGCCTTTGTAGATAAATAGTGTTAAATGCAAGATTTGGCAACACCAAGTTCAATAAATAAAAACAACCACACATTCTCTCTCTCTTTCCCCCCCATACACACACACACACACACACACACACACACACACACTTCAAATATGATTGGATAGTATTTCTATGGCTTAATTATAATTTTTTTCACTTCTTTGTTAAAGAACAAAAGGATATCAATAAAGTAAGTATATATGTCAACCTGATTTTCCAAAATGTGGCTTCACATGGCCACAGCCATTGTCAAACTCACAGCCCAAATCTCCTGCTTTGGCATTCAATGTCTGCGCATATTGGTTCTTGGGTGAATGTGCTCCTAGTCCTGGGTCTTTCAATGAGCAGCTCTATGACATTGGAGAAGTTGCTTAACTTCCTTAGGATTTAGTGAAATAAAGGAGTTCAACTAAATGTTTTTACTACATTATTCTTTAAACATGTATTGAGCATCTTCTGTGTGAGAAGCTTGTAAAATGTTTAAATAATGAAATGACAAATGTGATTTAGTCCATGCACACAAGAAGTTTAATTTAATATGAGAGTCAGAGAGGAAAACTGATCAACACAGTTTATTATGATCAGTCCTGATACCTTCTTCTCTTGTCTCACCCTGTGTTCTATTCCGGTCTCATCTGTGGTGCACACTCACATAACCACAGCAGAGACATTGTTATCCTCACAACTTTACCATTTCTATAACAAAACTCTGAACCAAACAGCCTAACTTTCCAATGTGATTACTTAATTACATCTAATACAATAATTATTGGGCTATCTAGACCATAGTGGTTCATTGACCCTTGTAACTTTTGCCTATATACCTGAAGTATGGTATTGCTAGATGTATAGAACACTTAATGAGAGTAAGACAGGAAATTAATGAAATAGAAAACAGGTATTCAAGAGAAAAATATTAAAAGTCAAAAGTAAAGTTCTTTAAATAACAATAAAATTGATAGAACCATAGCAAGATTATTTGAGGAAAAAAAGAAGAAAACAAATTACAATAATATAAATAAAAAGGAAAAAAATTAAAGATTCCTAAAACATTAAAAATATAATACAAATACAATGAGCAATTTTATGTCAATACATTTGTTAATTTAGACAAAATAGGAAAAAAACTTGACAAAATTTACCAAAATTAAAACAATAAGGAAAAAAACTCTAAATCGTCTTACATCTGTTCAAAATTTGGATCTTTAACTGAAACCATCATATAAAAACTTTTCAGAAGAAATTTCCTGAGGAATTTATCTTAGCATTTAAGGAAGAAATAATACTGACTTTACATAAACTCTTCCAGAGAAGAATACAAAAAATGAAAGTCTTACCTGCTCATTTGTTGAGGCTGGCATAAACATGATAACCAAAACCTATCAAAAACATTACAGGAAAAGAAAATTGCAGGACAATCTTTCTCATTAGTCAGACACAAAAAATCTTAAATATAATATTAAAAGGAAAATCTATGATGACTGGGTGGATTTTGTTTCTGAATGCAAGGTGAGGTTAAAAAATCATGATCCTTTCAAATGTAGTAAAAATATTTGATAAAAACAAATGCATATTTATGATTAAAACCCTCCCAGCAAACTCAGAACCAAAAAAAAAAAATTAAATTCTCTCCTAAAATGCTATTTTTCTCTTCTTTCTGTGAGAAAATTTCATCTCTCCTTCACTGTGGAGCACAAATATTAGTTTCTATATAAAATTTCTTTAACTATTATGATCCACAGTTATCTGCTTTTTTTCAGCTCTTATTTTCTACATTACTTATTTTTCTTACTACTTTTTTTGTACTTGCTTGCATAATACATGAAGTGCAATTTAAGTTTCTATTGTATATGCATCGTCTCACAACTAAATTATCACCTCCTTGAGCTGTGTGACTATGAATAATATATATATACAAATAATAATGCATTTATTCCATCAGTAAATAGATATAAAGTTCCAGCTATGTTTCAGGCACTAAACAGGTCAGGTGTTAGATATACAATAATAAAACATGAGGCTTGTCCTCAACAATTCAGTCAAGTCGGAGAGATAGACATATCAACAATAAATTGATATTTAATAACTGAATGCATTTAGTTAATATCATTAAGTATCACTGTGTTCTTGAACATATTAATACAAAGATGAGTGAGATATGATCCTTGTTTTTACCAAAATCAAAGTGTGACAAAAAAGGATAGATTATAATGAAATGTGCCAGGTTCATTATAGGATAATGACAAAGTTATCTGGGAACACAAAGGCAAAGACACTAATTCTGTGTAGCCATCGGGGAAGGACTTACTGAAGTGAACACCAGTTATTTGTTCAATCAGTGCATATCAAGTCCCTTTGATGAGCCCGGAACTGTGTTAACAGCCAAAAGATAGAGTAACAAACAAAATAGACATGGAGGCATTTAATCTGGATTTTTAAAAAATAGTCAATTTTAAGTGAATACAGTCAGGAAGAAAATTATAGGCATGCAAAAAAGCTTGAAAGACAATATGGTTGCTGAGAGATCTGGCTCTGCAGTGCAAATGCCCACATTCTATTCCTTCCTAAGGTACTTACTAGTTAGGTAATCTGGATCAGGTTACTTAAACTTCTGTTGTCATTTTCTTCATCTTTACAATGTGAATGATGATATAAAGAGTATATAACTCTTATATTTCTTGTAACTTGTAAATGAGCTAATATACAAAGTACTTAGCACTGCACTGAGAACATAGTAATTACTCAATACAAACTCATATAATAAATGAGATTTTTTTTAAGCAAAACTGGCAAACTTTAAGTAGGAATCAAGCCAACTTTATATATGTGAGAACAGATCATGGTGGGATTTAAAGAAGGACAGAAAGAGATAAAGGAAATGATATAACATTTTACTGTTTCTGTTGAGTTAGTGCATAGGTTAGCAAAATATAGCCCATGGGCCAAATTCACCCTACCCCTGTTTTTATAAATTAAGTTTAATTGGATGCAGCCACACTCATTCATTAACTTATTGCCTATAGTTGATTATGCACTGCAGTGGCAGAGTTGAGTTTTAGGGACAGAGACTATATGGCCTGCAAAGAAAATATATTTATTATCTCCCCTTTATAGAAAACAAGCCTCCTGGCCTCTGAGTTGGGGTAATAGAAGCAGTAAGATCTTGCAGGGGACTAGGAAATCCCAGCCGTGATACACGGTAAGAAGCGGGATTTGACGTTACGGAGGAGTTGATTGCAGGAAATGATGAATACTTGGATCATGCAAACAAAGTAATTTTCACACATGTTCACCATATTACTTACAAAGAATTGAGAATAGACAAATGAAATTACAGCCCTTTAATGTCAGAACTTCTGGATTGTCCTCACAAATATCATCGTGCATGAAATAAATAGTTGGACCAGATGAGCCCTAGAGTCCCACTCAGGCCTAAACATGCATAACTCCAAAATTTCTTAGTATCTCCTGGAGTGGTTTGTCATCTTGCAGAAAAGATTACAAATTCCATTTGTTTTGTTATAAACCAAATGGGGTGAAGCACTGATACAGACTATTAAATCTTTTGTATTTAGCACATGTTGATAATAAAAGTTGATTGCTATGGAAAGGGCCTTTTAAAAAACTCAAATCAAAGGAAAACTGTTAATTGGGAATTTCATTCACATTTTATGTGCATAAGGAGGTTATATCTATAAAGCAGGTAAATATGTTACAACAGGAAAATTAATATTTTTCAACTGTGAATTCAAGAATCCAATCTCATCATCACCCTCAGCTCATCCTCAATTCTCCTATGTCCCCTCTTCTATGTCCCCCTCTCAGTAAATGGCAACATTATCTATTCAGGAGGCCAGGCAAGGAGCTCAGGAGTTGCCCTTAAGTCTTGTCTACTACTCTCTGCAGCACTCCCAGAGCATCTATGCAGTCTCCAGTATCTCTAAAATGTCCATGCTTCTCCATTTCTTCTGCTACTCTGCTAAGTTTCATCCGCCATCCTTTCTTCCCCTGGTTATTACAACTGCATACCTGGTTTACTTCCACCAATATTGTCCTCTACAAATGATCAGCTCTTAAAATTCATTGCTGTCAGAATAAAGTATAAACCCCCTTAAAGAGTTCACAAAGTCCATGATCTTGCCCTCTGCTTAACTCGTCAATCTAACCCTCCACCTTCTTCATCCTCTCACTCAGTCACCAGCAATCTTTGCTACACCCATGGGGTGCTGCGTTGTCTCACTTCTGTGTCCTTGTGCAGACGGCTTTCTCACCTTGGAATGACTTCTTCATATCCCCCCAGTCCACATTCAACTGTCTGATGACTGTATTTGAATATCTACGTAGATATCATCTCTCCAAACAAGCTTTCAACAATGCGTGAGAAAGGACTAAGTACCACTACTGAGTCGTCAAAACAACCCTGTGCCTATTTATACCAAAACATAAGCAATAATATTGTGTTGTAATCCCATACTTACTTATTCATCTCCTCAGCAAGACATTAAGCTTAAGTACAAGATATGATAGAGTCCCTGGCTTACAGTAGGCAATAAAGAAATACTTCTTGAAGAAAATAAATGAATATATATGTCTTTGTAATATTTAAAAATAGAATGTTAAAACTTCAGTAGAAAGGAAAAGGATGGAAAAACAGCCCATTTGAAAAGTAATATTCTGTGTCCATGATAAGAAAAATATTCATAAAGAGTATATGTGTTAAAACAGTGTAATTATGCAATTCATCACAATGATTTTACTACATTTTCTTGTATTTGAGATGCTTTCAGAGTGGGCAAAAATAAGAAACAACTCAATCTCAGTCTTCAAGCAGGCAGTAAACAAACAAAAATCAGATATACAACCATAAAAAAAAATACCAAAAGTTTGACACAAATTATGGAATTTTTTGTAAAAGCCATTCTTTGAGGGGGCTATGAGTAAATCAACCACTGACACATAATAATCAATGAAACACCAGTGCTGTGGTGTTGTTCTCTTCATTTAGGTGTTATTAACCGGCAAGTAGAAGGAATCAAGGGAAGGAGAGAGAGGGAGAAAGGAAAGCAAGGAGAAAGGTGGACAGAGGGAGAGTGGGGAAGAGGGAAGGAGGGAGGCAGAGAGGAGAGAAGGAACGAAGACAGGAGAATGGGGGATTGTTTTCTTTCTGTTTATTCTGATAAAGAACTATCTGTAGGAGAAATACAACATATGCCTGCCCTTTATGTAAATTAAATTTTTCACTCTTTTAAACAATGCAGAAATGAAGGACAAAAAATAAATAAATAAAGAGCTTGTAACCGACCGGCACTTTACTTCTGACAAAGACCATGTTCTAGGGTTCTGGGCTCCTATTCTTTCAGGGAAAGCATCCCAGGAGCAGTAATAAGTAAAATTTAGCTTCAAATGCCCCGAAAAGCCCCTCCTCTAATCTACATCATTCCGTATCTTTTCTTTGGAGTTTCATCAGGACTTTACCATGTTTTTTTAATCATCTCATAGAATTATGACATAATTTATATGCACTTTATAATTGTATATCTTAATGATATGTAGAAGCATAATTAAATATTATTTTCCAACTTATTCTCATCTTCTGGAATCAATCTTGCCAATTAAAGATGGAGCATCCTAACTTTTAAGGTGCATGGCCACCCCTTGTGAGTTACACAGATTGCAGAAATATACCACGGATAATCTGCCTCAAGTACTTGCATCAAACTCACCAGGGGTCACTTGTTAAAAATGCAGATACCTGACCTCACTGCAAAGCCACTGAATTAGAATTGCTGCATTTTTAACAAGCCTCCTCGAAGTGATTCTACCAGACTTTAAAATCAGCTCTAAGGGAGAAGTTACAAATTAAGCCCCATTTCAATGATGTAAAATGTTAATGGGAAAAAGTAGAAGTCAACCTGGATTTTTCAATACTGTTAATATAATTGATTCATTCTGTTTTATTCCAGAAATGGGTTGACACTTCTGAATATGTAGCTGGGGGTTAAAAACATGAAAAATATTGGAATTCTATTAGAAAAGTTCTGGGAGAAAAGGAGAATGGATGCAGAAGATGCAACCAACAGAGTTATATCGAGGCACTCTGCATCTCTCTGGGCTCTGGGAAGCTTTCCAGAAAAGAACATGGGCATCAGTGAGGTACACTCAGGGGCAGACTTTGGTGTTGGTTTGTTTTCAGTTCTACTGCTAAAATTTATACGATTAGTGTGATAAACTGAATAACGGCCCTGAAAGATGTCCATGTCCTAATCCCTGGAACCTGTGTACATGTTATTCTTCAAGGCAAAAAGGACTTTGCCCATGTGATTAAATTAAGGGTCTTGAGGTGGGGAGATTATCCTGGATTACCCATGTGGGCCCGATGTAATCACAGGTCCTTTATAAGAGGGAGGCAGGAGAGCAGGTAAGAAAGAAAAGGTGATGTCATGGCAGATGCAGTGAGAGAAACAGGAAGGTGCTCAGCTTCTGGCTTTCAAGGTGGAGAAGGAGCCGCCAGCCAAGTAATGTGACAACCTCTTAGAAACTGGAAAAGACAGCAAATGGATCCTCCCCCAGAGCCTCCAGAAGGAACCAGTCCTTTGACACTTTGACATTAACCCACTGAGACTGCATTTTAATTTCTGACCTTCATAACTCTAACATATCAAATTTTTGTTATGCTAAGCCATTAACTTTATGGTGACTTATTACAATAGTAATAAGAAACTAATACAACAGGTATTAGTTTTTCTGAAAAAAATTATCACTTATTAGAATTATGTATTTAAATCACATATTAATTAAAATATATTTTATATGTATTTAATCAATAAAATATGCAGCAGAAATATTTGAAAATAATACACATCTACCAAGGATTATTGCCATATTTTGTGCCATGGATTCCTTTAGTAGTCTGTGAATTCTATGAATCTCATCTCAGAATATTTTTTTAATGCAGAAAATCACATGGGAACAGAAGGCAAGACTGTTGTTAACCCTAAACCAAGTACCTTTTGTATAAGGTAGAAATTATTTAAATAAAGAATAACCTAGTTCTTTGAGTCAAAGATTTCATTTTATTCATAATGAATATGAAATGTACAAGTGGATTATTTTGCTTATCTGTATCACTGAATCCGTCTGAGGATTTTTTATTGAAATAATAAATAATGACAGTGTCTGATACATCTTGCTAGCATGCATCTTAGCCCTGCTGATCTAGAGATCTGTCTTTATCCAGTTGAATCTTAAACTCTCACCCTGCTAAAAAAAATGTATCTTTTAGTGCCCGCAGGCACCTGATTATAGTTTGAGAGATTACATTGGTCCAAGACACAACAAAACCACTAATCCTAAAGATTGTAAAGAAAATAGTAGCATAGTATTTTTAGTTACAAACAGCCATACAGAAATACATGAATAATGGCTTATATCCTATATGATGTGTTAATGTTATTGAAAGAGAGAGAGAAAGAGAGAGTGCACAATGAATCTACGTGCATTGTGGAAAAGTCTGTATGTTTTTCTCTACATGCATTAGTAGTTACTATTAGTTTGCCTATTTCAAATTCTTTCTTCAATATCTATATCATATGCAATTAAGAAAAATTATAAATGGGCATGAGTAATTACTCAAATTAGACATATATACTATACACATAATATGATTATGTTAAAAGATAGGGAAACACTTGATTAACTACATGACAAAAGTAAAATTAGGTCCTCACCCTACACTATATATCAAGAAAAAAGTCTAATAGAGTAAAGCAGCAAGTATAAAAGTACAATTAAAACCAGAGTAGCCTATATGTAACTATTTATCTGATGGAAAATGTCAAATAGCATTCTAAGCAAAGACCTTAACATAAAGAGAAAGTTGATAGAACTAACAATATAAAAATATAATAGAAATGTTTATTTTTATAAATATATACAAATATGAAACATGGAAATATCTGCTTAAATTGTAAAAATCAAAATTGAATTGGGTAAATCATTTTAACAAATATCACGTGGGATATTTTATTTAAAATTTTAAAAGATCTGACACATCATCAAGAAAAGGATAATACAACTAATAGAGAAAGTGAAGAAACACATAGACAGTTCAAAAAGAACCATACATGAGCACAGTTTTGTTAATTTCATCTCAGTAGTATCTAGGAATCACAAATTAAGATAGAAGTTAACTTCTCTCAGGAAAAAAAAATTAAACCCTAATTTTCACAACTGGCATAGAAAAGAAGAGATTTATTTGATGGTGGAGCTAATTTGACCATGTACCAGTTGCATTGAAATTATTAACTCCATTTTCATAACTTAACCTAAGGGAATAATTAGAGATGTGCATATAGGGTTATGTACAAAGATATTTATTTCCAAAAGACAGAACAATAGGAAGAACTTTTTAAAAATAATTACATGTTCTCATTATATTTATGTGCAAAGGGCAATCTGAAAAAGAAAAATGTCTGAGTATAAATATGTAGAAAAGGCTGACAAGATGGGCACCAGAATATCATGCGAGATTTCTGCTTCCAGGCAAGATGGAGTAACAGAACAGATTTATCCTCCCACTCGAAACAACTAAATACAAAAATAAAACATGCAAAACCCCAGCCTTCAGGACTTCGATAGCTAGGCAAGGAGGAACGGTGATTTCTGAGAAATGGGAAGTGAAAACGATGAGCCTTAAGAATGCTCCCACTTAACTGCTTGAAGAAAGTTCTGGGACACAGTCCAGGAAATGTAAATTCAGTAAAAGCCACAAATTGAGGGGACAAAACTTGGATTCCAACAAAGCCAAGGTGCATAGAGTTCTCAGGGCAACTTACCAGAAAGAAGAAAGCTGCATAGGGAAAGAACAACAGAGATTTGCTGAAGATCTCTCTCAGGAATTTAGTTGACTACAACTCATCCATGTGTTCATGTAAGGAAACTACTTTAAAGCAAGGAAAGGACAGGGTAAAGGAAACAGTTCCTGGAAATCAAACAAGGCTAGGAACAGCCAGAGAAATAAACATTATTCAAAGAGTACTAAGAAAGGTCTTGCCTCACTGAAGGGAACAATTAGCCCTAAAGACAATGAGCATCTGGTTCCATCTAGCAAAGTTTTAAAGGAAGATATGAAACAGCAAAATTGTTTCCAAGTAACTCAACAACATCTAGTACAAAACTAGAATATGGGCAATACGAAAATGAGTACAGCACCATAGTACCTTCACATTGTTCAGTATCCAATCAAAATTTACAAAACATTTAAAAAAGTAGAAAAATACCACTGATAATGAAGATAAAAATCAGTCAGTTGAAACAGCTCCAGGGGGATAATATAATAAGTAGACAAGAACATTACAACAATGTTTACTACTGTATCTCATATGTTCAAGAAGATTGAGGAAAGAATTTTTATTAAAGTAGAGATATGGTGGCATAAAAAGACACATGCTGAATTTTTGAGCTAAGAACTACAATATCTGAGATAAAAACCACACTGGCTAGGATTGAAAGCAAATTAGTTAGACATGGCAGAAGAAAAGATTAGTGAAATCAGTGACCAGCTTTGCGTAGCTTTCCATTGCCATTGTGACAAATTACAAATGAGTAGCATAAACACACATACACATTTATTATTTTACAATTCAGTAGATTAGAAATCTAACACAGGTCTCATTAGGGTAAAATCAAGATGTTGGAAAGGCTACATTTCTTCTGGAGGATTTTGAGGAGAATCTGTTTCCTTGCTTTTTCCAGCTTCTAGAAGCTGTCCTCGTTTCTTGGGTCATTGGCCTCAGTGACCATCAAAGCAAGAAATGGTGGGTCAAGTTCATCTCACATTACATGTCCATGATCTATTTTTCTGCCTTTTTGCCTTTTTTCCACTTTTCAAAGCTCATGTGATTAGATTGGTCCCATACAAATAAACTAGGACTATCTCCTTATTTTAAGGTAATCTTAATAGCAATATTAGGTCTTCAACCTTAACTCCCTCTGCCACATAAAATAACATATTCAAAAGTTCTGCGTATAGGATGGGGATGATTTTGAAGGGCCGTTATTCTGCCTACCGCAATGACATAGCAATACAATCTGTGCAAAATGGAACACAAAAAGAAGAAAAAAATTAAAATAAATGAACATAGCATTAGTGAGCTGTAGTACAACTTCAAGTGAGATTAAATGTATGTATAACTGTAGTCCTGAAGGAGAAGAAGGCTGGATAATATTCAAATAAATAATGGCTGAATTTTTTTATATTTGAAAAAATTATAATCTTGCAGATCAGAGAATCACAACGTACTCTAAGCACAAGAAACATGAAGGAAGCTACACTAAGGCATATCACAACTAATTTACTCCAATCTGCTGATAAAGAGAAATGCTTAAAAGAAACCAGAAACAAAAAGATACATTGCATATACAGGAACAAAAACAAGGATGACAATGTATTTCTAATTAGAAACATTCAAGCTAAAAGACAGTGTAGCAACATCTTTAAAGTACCAAAAGGAAAAAAAGTAACAGATTTTTTAACAAAGCAAAAATATCTTAATGAAATAAGAGGGATAAAATGATTTCTTCAGAGACACAAAAGCTGAAAGAATTCATCACCAGCAGATGTACACTATGCGAAATATTAAAGGATGTCCTTCAAGAAGAAGGAAATTGATATGAAACGGTCACCTGGATCTACTGAAAGAAATGCATAGCACCAGAAATGTAACATTTTTGGCAAGCAAGAGTTTTTTTCTTATTTAATTATCTTTAAAAGACAATGTATTACATAATAACAATGTACTATGGGCTGTAATATGCCTAGAAGTAACATGTGTAAATAAAAATAGCACAAAGGCTAAAAGGGAGAAATGGAGGTATGTGAAGTGGCCGATATCACTTGAATCCAGGCTGTGTATTATAAACCCCAAAGCAAGCACAACAATAATGAATAATAACAAAACAAAAAACATCCATTCACTGATTCTGCAAACATTTTTTAAGCATCACTTACTATGAATTAATCCATGTACTAGGACCCAAAGATACTGCAGTGAACCAAGCAGCCAATAGGCAAAGCAGCATTGTGCACTTGGACTGCAGCGTGTAAAGATGGGACGGGCCTCAGCCCACTCACCTGTGCTGCTTATGTCATGTGAGAAGCTCACTTTGCTTCTTTTGGTGGAACTTCTCAGAGATGTTTTCACTGGACAAGGGGTTGCTCTCTGACAAATTCTTCCCTATTGCCATGCTTTTCTCCATCCCAGGGCACACTGACATTCTCAGTAATGTACGGGCAAGCATGCGTGTGTGTGTGTGTGTGTGTGTGTGTGTGTGCGCGCGCACGTGCGCACAGTGAGGGGGGGAAGCAGGGGAAGAGGGGGAGAACCTTGCCAGAAACACTGCTTCTTCCTTTATACAGACCTGCCTTTGGGTCTGGCCCAAAAGACCAAATTTAATCACACATGGTGACCTTCTTTGTACGTCATAAATTCTGTATTTTCTTACTCCGGTTGGCTCCTTTTTGGATTCCAGAAAAAACATCCAATAAGTTTGACTATTTTCACATCTCCATTTTGGTCTGAGTTTAACCTTCGATTCCAGGGCTTCTGGGCTTTTAATCAATGGGTAGGGCAGATATTTTTCATTCGTGACCCTAGGCAAAGTGTTACAAAATTCTCTGCATATGCCTCATGTCAGTGGAGAGGCTGAAATGACACATGTAAAGAACACCTAGAGAATGGTGTGGCCTGGGCTTATAGTTTGCATACACAGCATCAGTGCCATCACCCCCGAATCACTATTATGTATAACTTTTGCTTCTAGATTCTTTTCCACTAAATTGTTCATTTTTTAGGGACTAAACCTCATTCAATTTTATATCTTCAGTATGTTACAAAATGTCTGTCAAGTAAGAAGAAATAGGTAATAAATATTTATTAACCAAATAACAATGACCATTACTTTCATTAAAGGCTGTGAACTTTATTCAGATTTTATCAAACACACCCCAAAATAAAATTCTCTCACTCTCTAACTTCAGAAATTGTCGAAAAACTAGCAAAAAATACCTAATCTTATTAAGGGAGATTGTAAATTTATTTTCATAGGTCAGGGTAGGAAAACACAGTACCCTTCATTTTCCTTCCTTAGTACTTTAGGTATTCATGATTTACCTAATGTGAGTCCAGCCGAGCACCTCAGAGTTCTTCTGACAATCTTACAGGTAAAATTAGATCATTTTGGAAATTATGCTTAGAGGTTGCCACTTACGATTAAACTTGTAGTCTTTTAAACGAGCATGAAGGGTTTTTTTTTCAGTGTATAAAGATAAAAACAACCGAAAGTAGACAGTTTCTTGGTGATAACTGGAACCCCCAGTCTTCCATACCAAGAACTGTTTTTTCTTCTTTTTTGTCTTAAACAGTCTTATTTGTTTATGGAATCATATTCACAAATGCTTATTTATGTTATGTATTCAGTTCTTGTACCTGCTTCTTCAAAACATAACCTGAAGGGGCACATTGAGAGTTCCCTGACCTGTTTTGTTTTATGGTTTTTTTTTTTTTTTTTGGTACACTTGTAAATATTGAAACATTTTCGCTCAGAATCGCCCAATTAGAGTAACCTCACTAATAAGGTTGCTTACCACAACTGTGTCCTTCAGAATCTTCTCCAACAAGATTCTCTCAAGAACTTCAAATAATGGAAGTATCACTGATTCTTTGCGAGTTGCCTTTAAGAGTTATTTTTACCAACAGCTCCTGGAATCCTCCCGGTGATGTGTCAAGCTGTGCTCTATCAAGGAACTTGTACTTGAAAACACATGTAGGTGTTGTCTAAACATACTTCTGGGGCTAATTAAAATGATCCTCAATAGCACCAGATACAATATGAAAATTAATCCATAGGTTTAGGATGATGTTCGTCTTGTTCCCATCCACGAGTTCTCAGTAATACCACTGTTTGAATTGTCTGGCTTGTGCTACCTCACACACCTCAGTGGGGACGGGAAATGAAATGCAAGTCTCGGCTACCTACTTCTGTCTGAGCAAAGCCTAATTGAAGAATCTTTCACGTAGTTAGTTTGTTTCTGACTTGGCACATATACATTGCATCCCCTCTGTCAACCTGGTAATGACTTTCCATGTTCAAAGAACAGGTCAAAGTTACGACTTTTATCATGCTAATTTATATCATGATATTCGCTCTTTAACTATATCTCCATAAAATTCTGACATTAGATTTCACTATTAATATGATACTTTTGATGCTCTGATTAGTGAAACTTTTATTTATAAATACATATGCTATTTCTATGATTAGAATTTTTCTTCACAATTAAAGAAAATAAGATTCTAAAATTACCTTCAATGACATTACAAGCATAAGGCATGATAGTAATGCTAAATTAAAAATAAATAAGAAAGATAAATTCAATTTTACCTCAAAATATCAACTAGAAATTGGATTTATATATAATCATAGGTATAAATACATGAAATAACATGTCACAGATTTATTCAAGAACCAGAAATTAGAGGCACCTGGTTAAAATCATCATTCATTAACTTTTCTTCCAGTCTCTTTGATCGGATCATATGAAAAAATTTAAGATTTGTTGAGATATTTACTTTATATAAAAAAATCAATACAAGGAGAAAATAATAAATGTCTTATAGTTTTGAGAAACAATATATTTTGAGAAAAATGTAGATAAGCTTTAAAATGTTTAGATTTAGAAAATAAAAGATATTTATCTAAGACCTCTTAGATTTAAAATCTTTTAATTTTAGTTCTTAATGTCAAAGGCAACACATACCATATTGTTAGCTGTTTATTAAGAAAATAAACTATGGTAATGCAAATTCACCAAAATAATTTCAAAGTCAAAAACTTCTCCATAACACTAATGCAAAGATCCAAATATTTACAAGGATGTATGTAACTGTCCTACAAATGTATGGTTATAAATCATCACAATGTTAAAACAATGATCCAAAGATATTCTGTAAATAAAAAAATTCCCACATTTGAAGTAAGACCAAAAATATATTATGTAATAAATTAGTGAGGGTTTTTATTTTCATAGAGGATTAAAACATTCCTATGTATTTTTATTTTGCACATGAACTGTGAGGCAATAAATTGTAAAGCACAACCCAGTAGCAAGCCCAATTATATTATTAAGAAACTAAACTAGTTTGCAACTAAAGTAGAATTTAAATTCTGCAGATTTTATAGAATTACAAAGACTGGGAAAATTTGTGGCATAGATACACATCCATATACACAAACATTTATTTAATGATGTCTTAAATCCCAATAGAAATACTGAAGGAAATATTCATGGTCAGAGCTAAACTGACCCAGAGGAGCAGGGATAGGAATTTGTAAAGATATGACTGTTTCCAAGACCTCCAACTTTGAAAAGAGGAATTAATAGCTATAAAGGATGTATGACAGCAAAATTTCTCACATATTTGGCACACTATTTGTCCCAAACCACAAAATGATGTGTAACCACTTCAAGAAAATCTCAGGAGTAAAAGAAAATGGTTCCTAGTTGTGAAAAAAGGATCTGACAATTTGTCACCTTGGAAAGGTTCCATTTCATTTTTTGTGAAATTTGTTTTTTAAGTGTGAAGTGCAGAAATACTCATACTCTACAGTGCCTACACCTCAATTCATATCCATAGACTAATTCACAGGAGAATGTAAGCCACACTTTAAATAACCAATGTGCATGGTGAAAGGGTTTAAAAATTTTTGTTATAGCTGTATTTATTTTATATCAGTTAAAATAGAGGATTCTTTTTAATAAATAATAGAAATATGAGAGCCCCACTGATGCTGCTGTCATATGTTTTTCTTGTCACCATGCAAGAACGGATTTTTAAACAGTTGGCCACTGTTGCACCCAAAATTTACCAATTGTATAGAACCATACAGCATGCATTTTCTTGCATGTTAGCTTTCACTGGGCCACAGCAAGCCATACTATGCTATTTAGTTTCATTTGACTTTCAAAAATCCATTTCTTATTTTCTACCTTATTGTCTTGGACTTATTCCTATAAAATGACTTAAATCATTCTTTAAATTACATAGATCATTGAAAAATAAATGAATAAATTATACATACAAACACTCATAACTTCATAAAATATGTAGAGATTTGAAAATATCTAAGATATTGATCCCCTCTTATTTCTCAACTCTTAATGCCCTAATCATTTTTGCCATGTTTTAGTACTTTATTGTATGTATTTTCATCCTCTTGTTTCTTGTGTGCTTTAATATAAATAAATTATCTGCCATATTATCTTAAGCTTCCTATAGAAAGGAATTCAATCTCTCACTTCATTTTATTTTGTTCATAGTGTCTAGAACACTCCCAGAAACAAAGCAGTTGCTCAGCAATATTTGGGATTGGCTGATATGATTAAGGTAGGTATATTCAATATTTAAAGACATATGAATGTCGTTCCCTTTCAAAGGCTAGCTTGCGTAATGCTCTTCTTCTATTTATACATTTCTCTGCATTCCTTCAATTTAAGATCTATCATAACAAGGGTAATGTTATTCCTGAATTCAACCTTTCTTCATTGATTCATCCCAGCACATTAACTGCACAAACATACATACATACACACACACACCTCTACACACATATACACATTTTCATACTCTTATAGAAGCATTCAAAGCATTAATGTTTGGTTTATTATTTTATGTTTGAAATGCTTCACCCTATGAATAATAATTTTTATAGGAGAGTAAGAAAGAAGGTTGTTTTGAATTCATAGGTTAATTTTTAAAATTATGTCTGTCACAATCATACCTCAATTAAAAAAAGAATTTAAGATATGACTGTATTGGTTACTGAGGGAAAACCCTTCCTATTTTGGGTTTTAAAATATCACCAGATTGAAGGCAAAGAAAAATTAAATATGCATTTTTTTTGTTTCTCTTATTGAGTTTGATCTTTTGCTGGGATTTCAGTGAATCTTGGTAATTACCCTCACAGCTCTTCTGGAACAATCTATTATTGGAATGACATACAAATAGAATTTGTGTAAGGATGCACTTATGTTTAGGCTTTATAAAATTATTTTAGTAGAAAGCATTTTTCTAAGCATCTTTTTCAAAGAATCTGTTGTACTAGACAATTTTTCAAATATATGATTGAAACAAATAAAATATTTATGCTATACAACATATAAAACACATGCAGTGTTATTTCCCTACAGTGGTGGTCATCATAGCCAATGATTGTGAAAGTACATTATCATCTATGGTCCAATCAATTGACCATAAAGGTTATTAGGCAAACAGATCCTAGCTCATCTAGATTTTTCTTTAAAAAGCCCTCATCTCTCTCTGGTTACACATGGAATTGTTTGTTTATATCAGATATTAAAACTTGGTATCTTAACTATAGTGTTATGTAATCAAGACAAAAAATTAATGATTTATTATTTTTATTGAATGAGCAAAAATAAAATGGCCATGTGACATCCCTAATATAATAAAATGTCTGTAAGTGGGAAAGTACTAAAAACATAAAATTTGAATCAAGTTATTAAAAACACATATATAAACACATGCTCCTGCGTATGCAAACAGTTGATCTTGGAAGTATGCAATTTCCTTCATTAGTGACTGTTACTTAAGCTCTAACAAGCTTAAGATCTTCTTCTGATAAAGAAAGAAGTATACCTGCTTTTAGGTATCAAAACAAACTTGACTTTTAAAAGAAAATGGAATATAAGGAGGAAGAAGTGAATGGTATTTTGATTCATTGCCTAATAGTGTAAAACAAGAAATCCTTTGATACTTCGAACAAAAATGAAAAAAAAATTGTCTCTGATAAGCAACCTCAAAATATATACTTTGAAAACAATTACCACAGACAAAGAGCTCTTCAGATGTCCCAAATCTAAGCTGTGATCCTAAGAAACAGCTGCAATATGCTTGGTCACACAACCTAAACACATCAGTGAAACAAACAGCACAGCAAGCCTTGGAGCACTCACTTCTCCAGAAGATACTTTCATCTCCACTCAGTTCCTGCATTACACAAGGCATAAGAGAAAGAAAAATGTCCTTTTTCTACTCATCATGTATGAAGTGTATTGATAGCACCCCTAACTTCATAAAAGTTTGCTTTCCTCATGAATAAATTTGAGATACAGAAAATGTTATCCTAATTCCATTCCATGCAGTCTTAGTCTGGCGTTTGTACAATCAGACAGCACACTGGATATCAAGAATAGTTCCCAAACATAGGAAGCAAACATTGACAAAACTGACAAGAGAAATAGGCAGCAACACAAAAATAGTTAGGGATTTCAATACCCCACTTTCAATAATGAATATAACATCCAGACAGAAAATCAATAGGGAAGCAAGATTGAACATGATAGACCAAATAGTCCTAATAGACATACACAGAACATTCCACCCAACAGAAGCAGAATAATCATTCTTCTCAAGTATACATAGAACATTCTATGGGACAGATCACATATTAAGTCATAAAAATAGTAACAAATGTAAGAAGATTGAAATCATACCAAGTATCTTTGCTGACTACAATACATTGAAACTAAAAATCTGTGTCACGAGGAAAACTGGAAATTTCATGAATATATGGAAATTAAACAACACAGTCTTGAATAACCAATGGGTTAAAGAAGAAATAAAAAGCGAGATTGAAAAATATCTTGAGACATATGAAAACTAAAATACAACATACCAAAAGTTATGGGATGTAGTGAAAATAGCACTAAGAGGAAAGTTTATAGCAATGAACATCTACATTAAAATAGAAGAAAGATCTCAAATAAACAATGTAGCTTTAAACACCAAGGAACCATAAAATTAACAAACTAAGCCCAAAGTTAGCAGGAAAAAGGAAACAAAGGTTAGAGCAGAAATAAACAAAATAGAGAATAGAAAAATAATAGAAAAAAATCAATGAAAATAAGGATTGTTTTTCAAACATATAAAAAAGCTGACAAACCTTTAACTAGACTAACTAAGAAAAAAAGAGAGATGACTCAAACAAATAGAATCAGAAATAAAAAGGAGACATTAACACTAATGTCACAGAAATAAAAAGAATTATAAGTGACTATTATGAACAATTGTATGCCAACAAATTGGATAACCTAGAAGAAATGGGCAAATTCTTAGAAACATAAAACCTACCAAGATTGAATCATGATAAAATAGAAAATCTGAACAGACCTATGATCAGTAAAATGATTGAATCAGTAATCAAACACTCCCCAGCAAAGAAAAACCTAGGACGGGATGGCTTCAATGGAGAATTCTACCAAACACTTTAAGATGAAATAATACCAATCCTTCTAATATTCTGCCAAAAAATGAAGGGGAGAGAACAGTCCCAAATTAATTTTATGAGGCAAGAATTACCCCAATACCAAAGCCAGATGCAGACACTACAAGAAAAGAAAAGTACAGGTCTGTATCTCCGATGAATATAAATGCAAAAATCCTCAACAAAATACTAGCGAACCAATTTCAATAGTACATTAAAAGGATCATACACCATAACCAAATTAGATTTACCCCTGGGATGCAAGCATGGTTCAACATACAAAAACCAATCAATATTATTTAACATATTAATGGAACAAAAGACAGAAATCATGTGATTGTCTCAATAAATGCATAAAAAGCATTTAACAAAATCCAACATCTTTTCATGATAACACACTCAACAAACTAGGAATAGAAGGAAATTATCTCAACATAGTAAATTCCATGTATGAAAGACCCAGAGCTAACATCAAGCTCAATGGCAAAAAATTCAAAGTTTTTACTCTTAGATCAGGAATAAAGCAAGGACATTCATTCTTGCCAATTTTATTCAATATAGTACTGAAAATGCTAGCCAGATCAATTAGGCAAGAAAAAGAAATAAAAGGCATCTAAATTAGAAAAGAAGAAGTAGAATTCTCTGTTCACAGGTGGCATGCTCTTATATGTAGAAAAAGCCTAAAGATTTCACACACATGTACATGCACACACACAGGTACATGCACACCTATTAGAACTATAAACAAATTCAGTAAAGTTTCAGGATTCAAAATGAGCATACAAAATCAGTTGTGTTTCTATATACTAACAAGGAACAATCCAATAAGAAAATTCAGAAAAAAAATCTAATTTACAGTAGCATGAAAAATAATAAAATACTTAGGAATTAACCAAGGAAGCAAAAATCTTACACAATGAATACTATAAACTTTGGTAGTTTTGTAGAAATTAAAGAAGACACAAATGGAAGGACATTACATATTAGTGGGTTGGAAGATTTAATATTGTTAAAATGTTCATACTACTCAAAGTGATATACAGATTCAATGCAATTCCCATCAAAATCCCACTGGCATTTTTATAACAATGAAAAAATTCTAAAATTCATATTCAACCACAAAGAACTCTTAATAGCCATAATAATCTTAAGAAAGAAGAACAGAGATAGGAACTTCACACATCCTGATTTTGAAGGATATTACAAAGCTACAGTAATCCAAACAGTAGGATACTGACATAAAGATAGTATATAGACCAATGGAATACAATAGAGAAATCAACCATAGCATATAGATATTCAAAAATAAGTATTTTGATTAATTAATGTAATAAATCAACAAATTTAACTTGGTATAACTGTGAAAACCCTTTGTTTTAGAAGATGTAAGAAATAAGAATCTAAAATATTCTTCGAATGTCTTTACTCAGAGTATTTTAAAATTAAACATATACAGAGAAAGAGAGTTGGGGGCGGGGAGAGAGAGCGAGGAGAGAGAATTGAATGTTCAGGCATTTGAGAAGAAAGAAACAGTGATCAAAGCAAGTCAGAGGGCCTGATTCAGCATGAATATACTCCATGCCTTACGTCTGTCCTGATACACCAGATGTGAAGGGGAAGAGTTGACTATAAAGCTACAAATGTGGGTGAGTAAAGACAATAAGTAATTCTGAACATCAGACTGAGAACTCTCAATTTTGTTAGTTAACAACTAGATGTCATTTTAAACACTATTTAAGGTAGTCAATGCTTCCAAGATTTAATTCTGTCTATTAGGATTTCATCAAGTTGGAGAAATATATGCTATTCAATTATAGTAATCAAAAGCACACAAAAAATTAGGTAAGAGTATCTCAATTTTGTGTCTAAATCCAAGATAATTTCTCTCTCTACCATATTATACAATTAGATTATTTATGTTTCCTCTATTCCTAATTAGCACAAGTCTACACAAGGTTAAAAAAAGAGACATAAAGGAAATGGAAAAATTTAGTCTTTGGGAATAATATTCTACACTTACGAGGAAATGAGACTGAATTCTTCATAAGGTTGAGAAATCAGAGACACTTTCATAAGAGGAATACGATAGTGGCAGGCATAAAGCTGGCAACCATAAAACCATTACTAAACTATTCTTATGTTTCACCTTCTTACTAAAGGGGCTTAGAGACAAAAGCCTACCTTCTTAGGCTTCCTTTCTACTTAGTATAAATGTGACTGTTTGTAACCTATGAGATAAAAAAGGAAGACTTCTAGCGATACTCCTGGGAAAGGCAGTAACAAAGAGTTAGACATAGATAAACATGAGTTCAGGAAACATACATATCTTGCTCAGGATGTGATACCTGGAGTTGAAGCAGCCATCTTGTGTCCATGGGAAAAATGCCAACAAAATTACTGAGTCATTGTGGCCCCAAGAGTGTTTAATCTCTGGTTAAACCAGCAAAAGACTTGTTATGTGAAAACTTCTTGTTATTTGAGAAAAATAAATCCCTATTATTTAAGCCACAGGAACTTAGGCTTTGTGTATTACTTGAACTTGAACTCATTCCTGATCCATATAAAGTTTTTTCTTAAAAGTTAACATTGTTGAATAAGAGCTGAGTTTAGCATAGATGACTCTGAAGAATAATACTCTTTCAGATCTATTGGTTCTGTGTGCTTCTAATAGTCATCTTTTTAGTTTATTAATTAAAAATACTTAGAATAAAATAAATAAAATAGATGGTTTTCCAGTGAAAGTTTTATTCCACTATAATCACACAAAATTAAAAGTTTACAAATATTATGAAAAGCCATTGATTTTGTAGATTTATGATCCAATTCATTAAGATGAGTTTGAGATTGTCATGCATTTAAAACAAGGCCAAGTCTCTGGGCTATGTATGCGGTGAAACAGAACTAAAGACAGAAATGTTTTAAAGAATGAGGTTTTTAGATAAATGAGGGTTATTTCATAAATTTTTAAAGTTAAAACCACAAGTTGATGGCAGCTCCAAGAAACGTAAAGAATTTCTGCTTTCAAGGCATCAAAATATCCAATGACAATCCATATTTCATACCATAGGGAGACTTTTCAATGAGAAGAAAAAGGTAGTAAAACATCTCTCAGTCTTTTAAAAAATATCCATCAATTACTGTTTAAAAAATAGTAAAGAGGCACAAATCATTAAAAACTAGAAGCTTTTAGCTTGTACTATTGTATTTGCTCATGTTATGTAAAATTTTAGCAGTTAGTTACCATACTTTAGAAGATGTATATCATGTTATGCCATTTTAAATTAACTGAAAATAATATTTACCACCTACAGTTTCTTTGTCTTTGGAAGCTTATCCACCCAGTGCCTGACTGTTGGTGGTTAAATGATGAATATCGAATGTCTCTACATTTCAGTGCCTAGGCATTAAATAGAATAAAAAAAAAAAAACCTTTTATTGTGTAATAATTCTTCAGTAAAATTAGCTCAACTTTCTGAAAATTGTGGAGAAGTTGAACTCAATGTGAATGCAACTTTTCAGGTGTAATAGAGGAAGAAACCATCTGTAGCCTTCACCGAAAATTATGACAGTTACTGAAGAATAAATAGTTCGAAAGCTTAAGAGTAGTTTTTTTCTGGAAGATTACACTTCTCTTTGGCGTTTTAAGGATAAAAAAACATTATTCAGTAGTTCCACAACTGGTTAAACAAACTTCAAGAAGCTAGATACATTCAAAGGAGGCTGTCATTGCCATGTACTTTTTATAAGTAATTCAACCACTTTAAACTGTTTTCCAAAGTGAAGGATGCAGAGAGTAGAATTTTGTGTCTGTGCTTTGAGTCTATTCTCTGTTAACCTTTCTCTGAAAAGACACGCCAGACATTATTTTCAGACAATTGTTCTGTTCAGAGAAACACTAAGAACAAATAAGCATTTGTACTTGAAGTGCAAAGAACATTTTAATGGTGTTAGAAATAATTTTGCTTTGCGAGCTGCAGGGCTAACAAAAATAACTAAAGAAAAATAGTCCAAAAATGTGGTGAAAAGATATTTAGATTTATCACTGAACTTCATCTGCTGTTACTCAGACCCATTCTTTCATCAGCTGATAATAAATGTCATGTATCTTCATAGCCATGTCCCAAAAGAAAAAGTAGGTCTGCATTGAGGTGAAAGGTTTTTCATCTTTTCAAAAATGACAGACATTCCACATAAAAGATTAAAGGTCTAAGATGTTAATCCTTCAAAGTTGACCAAAAAAGTTTCAAACACTTGGATATTTTCTCACAATGACAAATCATCTTAATGCAACTGGGATAGATTATAACTTAGCTTCTCAGCTAATAAGTGAAATTACAAGTAATATGTATCAGATAGTATTAACTCATCCTACCAAGTATATGTCGAAAATCTGTGTCATGATTTTTTTAATGACTGTTTTAAGAAATTAAAAGACTTTATTATTTAGAGAAGTTTTGGGTTCACAGCAAAATTGAGCATAAGGTACATATACCCACTGCTCTAACCACCCCCCACCCCACTGCCTCCCTCACTATCTGCATTCCCTCCCCCAGAGTGGGACATTTATTACAATTGATGAACCCACGTTGACACATCATTATCATCAAAGTCCATCATTTACATTAGGGTTCACTCTTGGTTGTGTACATTCTATGGGTTTGGACAAATGTGCAATGACATGCACCCACCATTATAGTATTACACAGTAGTTTTACTGCCCTAAAAATCCTCTGTTCCCCACCTATTCATCCTTCCCTCCTACCAACCTCTTGAAACTATGGATCTTTTTATTGTCTCTGTAGTTTTACCTCTTCTAGAATATAATGTATTGCATATAGTTGGCATCATACAGTGTGTCGCCTTTTCAGATTGGCTTCTTTTACTTAGCAATATCCATTTAAGTTTCCCCCAAGTTCTTTTATGGCTTGATAGCTCATTTCTTTTTAGTCCTGAATAGTATTCCGTTGCCTGGATGTACCACAATTTATTTATCCACTCACCTGTTGCAGGACATCTTAGTTGTTTCCAAGTTTTGGCAATTATATATAAGCTGCTGTAAACCTCTATGTGAAGGTTTTTGTTTGGACTAAGTCTTCAATTCCTTTGGGTACATGCCAAGGAGTGGGATTATTGGATTGCATGGTAAGAGTATATTTACTTTTTGTATGAAACTGCCAAACTGTCTTCCAAAAGTGGCTGTGCCATTTTGCATCCCCTCCAGCCATGAATAAGACTTCCTGTTGCTTCACATCCTTACCAACATTTGGTTCGGCAGTGTTCTAGATTCTGGCCATTCTTTTTTTTTTTTTTTTTCCTTTTATTTCAGAATATTATGGGGGTACAACACTTTGGTTATATATATTGCCCATGAACTGCCCACGTCAGAGCTACAATAGTGGACATCTCCCAAACTGTGTGCCCCGTACCCATTCAGTGGGATTCTGGCCATTCTAATAGGTGCGTAGTTGTATTTCATCATTGTTTTAACTTGCATTAGTATTGTTTTTGGTGTTTAAAGATAGTTGCAACAAAGAAACTTAAATTTTGTAATTGAAAACACAAACACACAAACATAAAATAATTATCTA
Organism: Daubentonia madagascariensis; assembly: GCA_023783475.1. Lineage (NCBI taxonomy): Eukaryota > Metazoa > Chordata > Mammalia > Primates > Daubentoniidae > Daubentonia > Daubentonia madagascariensis. Next base: position 33,858,885 of record JAKFHU010002140.1, on the reverse strand, counting down.
ATGTCCAAAGCAGAATATAATTCAATATGCCTTACTTGGGGACATACTCTACTTAGGAAGGACAGTATAATGCAATGATAAAGAATATGTGTTTTATGTTCAGATATTCTGGGTTCAAATATTTCCTCTCTTTCTTAATTCTGACCTTTGGACATTTACCTTACCTCTATGAGCTTCAGTTTTTTAATCTTTAAAATTGTTTTTTTGTTGTTGTTTTTTCATACCTGTTTCCTGAGAGATGCATTATGCTTTATGTCTCTCCTGAATAAACTTCCTTTCTCATGTTTCCGTCCCTCCCTCCCTCCCTTTCTCCCATATTCTATCCTTTCTCCTTCCTTCCCTCTGCCTCTTTTAGAGAAAACAAAAGTCTGAAGCAGTGTATCTGCAATCTTTTCTACTTAAGCTAAGTATCTTAGAAAGATCTTTAATTCAGTTTTGCACCTGTATTTTCACTGAATACCTATGCTTTGTGCTTTCTGTCCTCTTATTTCCTATCTGTATGTGTGCACGCGTGTGTGCATGCATGCACACACACACATACACACAAACTGTTAGTACTCCAAAATCAAATAGATTTCCCAAATAGGAATATCCTAGAGTCCAAAAATGGGTCTTCATTCTTGACTAAGAGGCTTCTCTCAAAATCCTCACAGACTATCATGAAGGTCACCCATGTAATTGGTGTTCTTGGGAGTGCATCTGTTCACACTAAAAAGCAAGGATTATTGGGGCGATAGTGATAGTTACTTTTACTTTGTGGTAATGCATTGAGCTGTGCACTTATGACAACATATATCAAATTTAAAACATTTAAAATCTAACTCAGTCTCTTGGCCTACAAACTGTTTGCCCAGTTGTCCAAGTCATAAATTTGAAAACCGCTCTGCCTTCTGTGTGGAGCTCCTCCTAATGGCATATATTCCCTTGTGCATCTGAAATGTCTTTTGACTCAGACACACTGCCTAACACCATCCCGCTCCCATGGGTCAAGGCTGCATAACCCCATGAGCATCTCATTTTACTGCCCTCCCAACCAATCCTGTCCTCTGTCTCTCACTCCTCTAATGCATCTTGCACATTACCACTAGGATTTTCTTCCCCCATCCCACACCCAAATATGTTTCTGTCATATCTCAGCTTGCTCATTGCCAATGAGAAATAAGGTGTCTCACAATCAGACCTCAGTCCACTCTGCTGTCTCTTCTGCAAGTCCCTCCATTTGAATTTCCCCAAACATCTCCAACGTCTATCCCATGCAATCTACACTCTGGTCAAGTGAAACTACATCTTAGTTCTGTCCACTCAAATCTCAGTATTATTGTGCTTTATTGAAATGCACTGTGGGGAGGATGGAATCCTACCTGTGCTCAAAGATCCTAGCAAAGTTACTTATTAGATCCAGTGTGCAGTATCACATAATGTGCATATATGTGTTTCATCATTTTTCATGTCAGTCCCATTAAGCTGGGAGGAAGTCTCTGTCTTATCCACCATTAATATCTTGCAAACAATATAGAGTTGAGTTTCACTGGAAACATCTATGCTTACTAGAGTTCCAAGAAGGGGATATCCATCTCTCTTAGAGCAATATTTTACATGTCTGTCTCTCTTTCTTTGCTGATACACTCTGTCTCTCTGCCCTTAAGTTTTTCTCTTCTATATTGAAATCTGCTGGAGCTTCCCTCCACTGAGACCCTTTGCAATCACTCTGAGTCAGGTACCTGAGTGTCTTGCCTGGCAGAAGAAGGCTCAGAAAACTTCGTCTAAACTCTAGTCCTCCTGGTTTACCTCTTGTTGTCATCTACCTTTCTTTTTGCTTATTAGGGTAATTTTCTTTTCATCACATGCTCATTTTTACTTCATTCTTGGTCTTGGTAAAGATACCAAGAAAAACACAATAAATATACTGATACTTAGCACCTGGCTTACGAAATCTAGCATTCCCGGTTCTCATGGAGTCCTCTCATGACCTAGTCTCATTCTTTCCCCTGCCCACAACTATTCACTATCCTAACTTTAGTGATTATTACTATAAATTTTTATGATTATGTTTGGGTACATATTAAGTATTATGTTATATTTTTAATTATATATAAATGTTATTTCACATAGCATGTCTTCTAAAAACTATGTCATGCTAAATATTGCTACTCAGATCTATTCATATTCACGTGTAGCTTCAGTTATTTTACTCTTATTGTCATATAAATCTTAATTATGTTAACATATCATACTTTATTCTTATTTTTATTAACATATTTACAGTTTCCTTTTTTGCAAATATTCTAAGAATATTCTTGTATGTCTGTCCTTGGATAAATATGTAAAGGTTTCTCTAGGCTACACTATGTACATAGAATTGGTGTTCTGAAGAAGTTGATATTTTTAAAATTTTTCTCTACCATACAATAAATATATACCAGGATTTTTATTGGAACTTTATTGATTACATATTAAATTCAAGAGAATTTACATTTTCACAATGTTAAAATTATGTCTTTCTTAATATGTTCTAATGAAATGCTGTAATTTTCTTCACAAATACTGTTCATACGTTGTTTAAATCAAGTGAATCTTAAGTGCTGTGTTTTTGTTGGTTTTCAAATAACACCTTTATTTAAAATTATACTCTGTAAATTTTCATATTTGAGATATAGGGACAAATTGATATTTTATATTGATCATATATCTAGAAAAACCTGATAAACTTATTAATTACATTAACTTCATTATTCACTGTGAATATTTCATCAGATTTTTCTAAGTCAAAATTATATCATCCGTGAAGATGGACTATTTTCCCATTCTTGCCAATTCTTACACTTTTGATTCATGCATTTTTTTCTTTTTCTCTGGCTAAGATCTGCACAATATTGAAGAGAAGTGGCGATGCCAAGCATCCTTGTCGGGATCCCAGTTTTAACCAGAATACTTCCAATGCTTCAATTTTAAGTATCATGTTAACTGGAGGCTCTGGATAGGGACTGGTTATTACTCTAAGAAATGTTCCTTCAATCCCTAATTGGTTAAGATTTTTTTGTTTGTTTTTGAAGTCATAAATGTGTGACCAATTTAATGGTATCTATTGACCTGATCAAATGTATTTATCTTTAATTTATAACTGTTAAATTCATTAATTACTATCTAATGTTAATCCATCCTTGATCCTGTGGAGCACACTTAATTTATTCATGAGGGATTATTTGATTCGTATACTGTCAGATTCTGATTGCTAATATTTGTCCTGGGTTTTACATTTATGTCAGTTAATGAGAACTCCTTATAATTTTTGTTTTTAAAAAATACCTCATCTGATTTGGGTATCAGGTGTCCAGTAGCTTCATGAAATAAATTTGGAAAAGTTTCTCACTTTTTTCTATTTTGTAAAACCTTACTTGATGGAAACAATATGGACCTTAAATGTATCTCATAACTTACTGTAAAAACACCAAAGCCTTTTTTATCTTGAATGTTATTTTTTAATTGTAATAAAATGTATGTAACATAAAATTTATTATTTTAATCATTTTAAGTGCACATTTAAGTGGCATTAAGTACATTCACATTGTGCAAACATCACCACCATCCATCTTCACAATTTTTTCATCTTTCCTAACTGAAACTCTGTACCCATTAAACACTAACTGAAGGTTTCATTTTCTTAACTACTGATTTTCTATTGATTTTAGAATATTGGTTTTAAGCAGGGCATGAAGAGATCGAGCAGGAAAAGAATACAGGATGGTACGGCTGTAAATAGAGCATATTGAATGTTCCCAACATAAAGAAATGATAAATGTTTGAAATGATGGATATGCCAATTAGCCTGACCTGATCACTATAAATTATATATATCAAAACATTGCTAGGTGCCCCATGAATAGGTGCAATTATTATTTGCCAATTAAAAAAATAAAATGGAAAAGGAACCTCAATAAAAAAATTATAACAGGAATATTGGGCCAGGAAAGAAGCTGTTAATCTTGCATCAGCTACAATGGGAATATTTTCTTAAAGCCAGTTAATAACCTGGCTACTCTGACACCCAAAAGACAGCTCCTAAGTGTTGGCACCTTTAATATTATTAGCATTCATAGCAATTATACCAAGTCTCCAAAATTATTATTTCTATCTACCTATTGATGTCTTCATAAACTAGCTTCATCTTTTCTGGGGTGCAATCTTGCCTTTGTATTACTCTACTTGTAATTCTACACAATCTGTAGCATGGCCATGGAGGACTAGAACAAGAAACTTGCTCTGTTGATGCTGATACTGAAGCTGAATCTCAATCTTGTCTATTCCAAGCTCCAGGGGAAAAGATTTAGCTCAGAGATGTATGGTGGAAATAAGGATATACTGCCGAACTCTCTTCCCAATATATTTTTACCATGGGGTTTTAATATTTTGTTTGAAGTAAATTTACAGAGAACTGGTCATACTTGTATCTGAATATTAGTAGAGGATACATTCTAAAGACAAAATAATGTTAGCATTACTCATTGGTACCATCATTAATACAGTACTTCTGTGTTTTTAGTTCCCCCATAGTTTCCTGGTTCACTTGCCTTTCTTCAGGGTTGATTGAGCCACAGTAGTAGTTAGGGCTCCCACAGTGCATAGTTCATGGAGGAACACACACTTTAGGGCAGTCAGAAAATTTTTTGTGTAAAGTTCCAGATAGTAAATATATGGAGCTCTGCATGACATATGGTTCTGTTGTAACTACTCAAGTCTACTGCTGTGGTCCAAAAAGAGCCATACAAACTATTTAAATGTATGAGCAGGACTGAGTTCCAATAAAACTTTATTTACAAAGTGGGCAAAGGGTTGGATTTTGCTAAAGAAACATAGTTTTCCCAGCTCTGCTTTAGTGTGGGCTTTACCCTCATATTTCCATCTTCCTTTATAAGGAAGGAATAAGGAAAACTCACATATGTTTCTTAACTTCCAAATTTCCCAACAACCCCCTCAGGCTTACAATTTGAGTTTGACTTACTCATCATTGAACAAAATGATATTTGAGAGCTGTCTCATCCAAGTGACTTATTTAAAAGGGTAATTTTTATGTCTGCGTGGTTAGGTTTTGGAGGACTGATTCTGTTTTGATCTTTATTCTTGAACTATTTGAGTTGTGCCTTATGGTCACAAAATTCACAAGAAGAAACATATTGTTGCAGAAGTCTCTGGCCATCCTGGCATGTTTATTACACTAGACCTTGAAGATGACATGAGTGTACATTGAGGGACAGAACATCACTGCAGAGTCGCAACGTGTCTGCATAAGGTAACATCAAGGCATAATTATATAACTGGTCCACAAGTGGTAAAAGGGTGCTGGCAGTGTTTTTAGAAAGTATATTCACAGCCTAGATATTAAACCCAGAAGACTTGACCTGCAATCATATAAGGTCATAGTTTCCACACTGTATGCCAAGCGGCCCTGGCAGGCTGCAGTAAAATCACAGGGGTGCAAGGGATATTTTAAATTTTCAAAGAAAAAATAGTGATACTAAATGTTGTCTATCTGTCTGTCTACTTACCTATCACTCTATATTTCTGACTTGTCCTTTTGAAACCTTTTACATCAAAACTTAAATCTTTGTTTAGCTTAGTAAAATTTTATTTATTTATTCAACTATGGACTTTTCTGTTACATATTCCTTCTTCTGGCCCTAGAATCTCTATTATTCTGGTATTAGCTACTCTAAAGTTATTAATAATATTCTATTTTTTCTCTTTTATCATTTCCATCTCTTTGTCTTTTTGCTCTTTTTGAAATAAATAATTGGGGTACTCCTCTATATAGCTGAAATTTTGCTGCTTTCCTTTCTAACATTGCCTATCTGTTATTTGATTTATTTCAGCAAGTGCTTCTTGGTCTTTGGGAATTTGCGAATAGTATTTCCCAGAGCCAGGCCTTCTGTTTTATCCTAGGGCCAGAACTTCCATACAAAGGCAGAATCCCATGCCGAGGTGGGAAGTAATCTTTTGGAAATAGAAGTCTTAATGATCCAATCTATCTACCCTACACACAACTGCTAGAATAGTCTTTATAAACCACCACTTCAATTACACCATTACCTTGTTCAATAAGTAGGTAGTGACTTACTGTGAATACATCCATATTGACTCTTATCCATGTCCCTGACTGTGATTCTTTTAACACCACCTAATTAAACTTCATTTTGTCTTTCAAATCCAGTCTCAATATATTTAGAAAAGTACACAATATTTTCTTAACAAAAAGACTCTACAAACAAAAAGTATGAATGAAAGTCAAATAGAAAGTATAAACTCCTTAATAAGAATTTATTTTGTGGGAAAAATATAATTTGCAAAGTTGGTTCTCAGCCTAAATTATAATGTTACAAATTTATCTAGACATAAAGCTATTGGAACAACAATAAAAGAGAAGGGTGTATTTGAATTTTGTTCTTAATTGTGGGAAAATGGTATCAGTTGTAGAAGCAACAATTCATGTTAATTCTCTGGGATCTGCCTAATTTATAAATCCTTTTACACTTCTAGCTAGTAAATTTTAGGGATTTTTCCTAGTAAAAGGCTCTATATTCAAGAAAGCATCACTTCTAAACAGGATTGAGAAAAACAGGATATTGTAAATTCCCCAAAGAGCAAATTAACTGGCTCTGGTCCTGGCCACTTTTGCTTCAGGACTAAACTATGTGGAGGGAAAAGAATTTTGCTAAACTTTTCAGCTTCATATCAAACTAAATGCTGTCTTGAATGCCTTTACTGTGTAACATAGTATAGATCTGCTTCAGTATTCAAGAAGCATAAATTCTCCATCTGGATTATATTGTAGGTGTGAAAGTTTGCAGTTGAAAGACATGTACTTGGCAAAAACTTAAAATTACAGGAAGCTTTTTGAGTAAGTGAAAGGTGAGAAATTACTACAGTCAGAAGATCTGAATATCTGATTTCTTCATTTTGAATTTTACAGTTTTCTTTACAGCACTTGGAAACTTAAATGAGACTAAAATCACTATCATTTTATATTTATTTTCCAAAAAATCTTTTTAAGAAACATTTTGTTCAGAAATAGAAGACTATTTCTTTATTTTTCAAAACGCTATTAAATATACAGAAAAACTTGTATTTTACAATTTGGAGCATATTGAAAGTCAAGACCAAAATGGGGTGGAAGGGAAGGAGAACATAAGAAAAACCAGGCTTTAAAGGAATGCATGTCCCCAAAGGTACATTTCTTTAAATTTCAAAACTTTAAAATAGAATGGCTAAGGTAATACCAGGACTGGAAGGTCCACAGGCTTCTTTCAGGTCCTTGCACTCACTGAGAGCTAGGAGTACAGATGCCTACACTCACAACAGAGTAGATCTCTCTGGGCTTCACGCCGCTTACCTGTGATCCCATCCACTTTTTTTTTTTTACTTGAATTACCTCTTTTATTGCATTATCCAGAGAATGAAGTGCCAAGTTAGAAACAGGATTTGTTTATAAAGTTTGGGAGAAAACTCCAGACTTTCTCCACTGGCACTTCCCACAAAATTCAATAAAGTTCTCGCAAAATGAAAACATTTTTTGTTAAAGCCATTTAACAAAATCATGAGCTCTGATCATGATTTGATAATTATTTCAGATATATTTCTCCACCTTTATGAGATGCACAAAAACTATCAAACTGTCCTCAAATACTGAATTTAATGTTTTAATTAAAATATTGAAATTTTTGGTCAAAGTCAAAATATAATTGAAAATGTTATATTCACAAGTTTTCTAAAAAGTTATTTTCTCATTTTAGTGTGCATATATCTATCAAGATAGATATATACACACTAGAACTTTGAACAAATGGATAATATGGATATATTTTTGCAAACTTGATTTATGACAGATAGTTTGCAATAATATATTGATATTATCCTTTCTTAAAGTTCTAATGAATCTGAAAATACCAGATTGTTTTTACTATATAATAGATAGTATTATAACTTTAACATTTTCTTTATTTGATCCATGACTTTTAACAGGACATGATTGACATTTTGATGTAATACATAAATATGTAGTAAATTCAATTTTTGTGTGTGTCAAGCCATGTTTTGATTGTGATGGGCACACTTATAACTTTGATTCAAGCAGTACAAAAGCAATCCATGTAACCAAAACATTTGTACCCCCATAATACTCTGAAATAAAAAAATAAAATAATAAAACAAATAAATAAATAAACACCTGATCACAAAAAAATATTTGATACATGTAATCATAGACATTTAACATACTTTTGTCATAAAGTTGACAACCATCCACTTCTATATGAACAATTCCCAATCTGTGCCTCCCGTCCACACCACTTCTCCAACTTGCATTTCTAACTCCCCCTTGTACATCTCCAGCTGAATGTCTCAGAGTCACCTCCAGCACAAGCACAGAAATGAGCAAGTTATTTATAACATTCAAGTCCACCTCTACACCAGTCTCTGTCCAAGTAAATTCATCAGTAACTTGGAAGTCATCCTCAATTCTTTTCTTTTCCCGACCACCTAATATAACTCCTTCCCTCAAAACACACTTTTTGGGACCATTTTAGTTCCCACATTTATCCCATCCTATTTAAAATCTATCATTACTTTACTAACTTGAAGCCTTATTATTTCTTACCTAGTCTCCAGCAGCAGCCAGCAAATTAGTCTTCCTGCCTTCAGATCCCCTTTATAGTCCCACAGTGGCTTCAAGATTGTCCAACTTAGAAAGCTATCTAATTGTGCCACTTATGTTTAAAATTCCTACAGTGGGACCCAATGACCATAATATTAAAGACAAACTCAATGACAAGTAACTAGAAGACTTTATACAAATGATATTTATAAACATGTAAATAGTATAAACAAAAACTGCATGTAATAATGACATTATCTAATTTGTACATATGACACAAAAAATAATATAAACCCAAATTACTTGACAATAGTTTATAATTCAAGAAAAGTCATTAAAATTAAAACAAAGATTCTGTTTTAAGACAGAATAAATTTATTAACTTTAGATTACATTAAATTATGTATGATTATGATAATGTGTTGGGTACCTACTAAAATTAGAGAACGTGAGTCAAATTTTCTAACTATTAGAGGATAGAAAGGTTTGAAAATACATGATGAAAAAATATACACTAGACAAATGCTAAACAAGAATCAGCTGATGCAGCTGAATTAATATCATATTAATTAATATTAATAATATCTAATTAGGCTTTTGAGTAAAATCATAGAGATAATGTGATATGACTATATAATGATTTTTAAAATCTATTAATCAGAAAGGAAATGTTTAAATTTATACACTGCTAGTGTCATTGCCTCAAAATATATTTAGCAAGAATTGAAAGAACTATAAAGACGGCACAAATCTACCATTAGAGTGGGAAATTATAATTTACCTCTCTAAGATAGAGGAAGTAAACCATAAAAAACTGTTATGTAGTAGAACGGCACTATTTTATTAGTCAATGTCCAATCAAGAAACAGAAATCACATGACAATTTAAACAGGGACATTTTAATATATTAATTATTAACTATAATTGAAGGGTTGTAATGGATAAAGTTAACTCTAAAGAAAACAGGAATAGCAGATATAGGAGCACCTTCTACCACTAGGCTAGGACTGAAACAGTAACTAAAGAAGGAAAAATTTTGAAAGAGTTCTCCCTCCACTGTCCTGATTCCTCCAGGCCTAAAATCTAGACTTTGTTGGAGAAGGCACTTATAAAATTCAAAAAGGCAAAGAATGTCACTGGATGCTGGCAGAACTAACTGGGAAGCCTCCATCTGAGTTGCTGGGAAAAGTCAACTTCCTGGAGGTGCCAACCTACCAGTCTTGTTGTGAAGCCACCTGAGGAGATGGTGTGCTGGGTTAGCTGCCCCGTGAGCAGGTGCCTTATGTGCCTGGAAACCACATAGTGCAGGAGCCTACTGGGAAGTGCTCACCAGAACCAGAGAGAAGAGCCCTTCCTACTCCAGTGTCCCTCCTGCATCTACTAACATACCTTAACGCCAGGCTAACTTAGCTACATTCTCTGGTAAGGGAAGAATGTTCTATGACTACAAGCGGGGCTATAAAGGGCCGATTTGGAGTAAAGAGGCAACACCTTTATAACTAGCACAACAATCAACAAGCCTGATCTAATAAAGACATGAAGAAAACTGCACCAAGGAGGACACACTTAATTTTCACTCTCCCATTAAACATTTCTGAAAATAATAATTATAAAAGTATTACGGATTTGGAAACTAAAACAAAAAATTCTAAAATATTTATGACTCAGAGAGTAAATTATAATGAACATTTAAAAATATTCAGAATGGACATATAATGAAAATAATGCACATCAAACTTTAGAATGCAGTTAAAATAGTTGCTAGAGAGAGATTAATAGCTTAATTTAAAAAAGAAGAAACTTCAGAATTAGTGAGCTATGCATCTAAATTATAAAGTGAGGAAAAGATTATAGAAATAAACCTAAAAAAGTGGAAAAAAGAAAAGAATAAATAGAAGGGCAGAAATCAATAAAGATTTAAAAATAAAATAAACTTTTGAATGAAATAGAAAACAATTTAAGTTTCAATAAAGCCAAACGTTGGTTCTTTAAAATGCAGGCGTCTGGCATAAAATATACGTGTCTTAAAAACACAGAGTGAGAAATACGTAGTGTTAGAAACGGCACTCAAGGAAGGGGTAGGAAAAGAGAGGGAATAAAAGAAAGGGAAAAAGCCTTTCAAAAAGGACAAGGAGGAGGAGGAGAAACATGATGAGAAAAAGGGTGAAAGGCAAAAAGAAAGAGAATAACAATAGTAATCTGGTGGGTTCCAAACATCAAGACTTACCATAAAACTAAATCAACTTGAATAATGTGGAGGTTGCACTGGAGATGGACAAATAACTTCCCGGAATGGAATAAAAAGTCTAAAGACCAATCGAATACGTAAAGACCCTTGATTTAGGACACAGCATCAGTTGCAAATTGGTGGAAAAATGATAGATTATTTAATAACTGTTGGTGTGACAATTGTTCTATTTATGGAAAAAGATAAAATTCAATTCATCTCTGACATAATAAAAATATCAGATCTGGGTGGATTAAATATGTAAATAAGAAAACATAATTATGATTTGAGATAGGGAAAGATCTTTTAATGCTACTTGCCAAGTGCAGTAAAATGAAGTTGTGTTGTTTTTTATGTTATAAAAAGGGGACCACAAGAAGAAAGGAAAGACAAATCATTAATTAGAAAATATTTGCAACCCAAGCAATAGCAAAACCTCCAACAAATCAGTAATAATAATTTAAAAAGAAATACAGGGTGGAAGGATGACTTCTGGAGTGATGGAATGAGGAGCTTCATGGGTCCTTTCCCCAGTGAAACAACCATGACTGGTTGCAATTATTTAAAAAATAAAATAAAGTTTCTGGAAACTGATGTAAGGCCATACAACACATTTTTTAAAAATCATTCAAGAAAATCTACTGAATTTTAGTAAGAACAATGAGAGTCTCTTGCACCTGAGCCACCATCCACTCCCTCACCACCCCCAACACTGAGCGTGGTGGACACTCCGTTCTAGACAGGTTTGCCCAAAAATTCTTGGCTTTTTCTCCCTCCAGCTGCCAGCCAAGGGTTGTATTGTCTCTCCAGAAGGAGTAGGACACCAACATTTCTTAAGCCACTTAACTCTGTGTTTCAGAGATTATGTTCCAGATGAGCCTGGCCAAGAGCTCTCAGCAGCTCCTTGCCCCCACCCAGCCTCTACCCTAGGGGCAGCAGGCCAAGAATACTGGTGCCTGGACCACCCTATGCCAGCTCACATCAGAAGACGCAAGCTGAGAATATCAGAGGCTACTGACCCCATCAGGAAGGAAGGAAGGAAGAATGAAAGAAGGGGGAGGGAGGGAGGGAGGCAGGAAGGAAGGAAAGAAGGAAGGAAAGAGAAAACCGTAACCCTTATTTCAAGGTTAATATAGAATATTAACTTGAAATAGATCATAAGCCTAAACATAACTGCTACTATTTCCAACAACAAAAACAACAGAGAAGAAAATCATTGTGAACTTGAGAAAGGCAAAGGTTTCTCATATAAAATGTTAAAAGTGGAAAACATAAAGAAAACTTGATAATCTGGACTTCATCAAAATTAAAAAACTCTGTGCTTCCAAAGACATTGCTAAAAAAATGAAAAGACCAGCTTCAGACTACAGAAAGTTCTATGTATTAATATTACATAAGTCAGCAAAGGACTGGTGTCCAGAATATGTCGAAATAAACCTCTATATTTCAGTAATAAAGAAGGTAAATGACCCAATTAAATTTAATCAAAATATTTGAATGGCAATTTTGTAAAAGAAGATATAAATGGCCAACAAGCACATAAAAGTGTCAAGTCATCATATAAATGCAAATTAAAACCACAATAAGATACTTTTCCATATCCATTAGATTGCCTAAAATTATAAATACTGATAACACCAAATTTTGGTGAGTATGTCTCATAAGTGGAACTCTTACACAGTTAGAGTGTAAAATTGTACAAGTGCAGTTTCTTATAAAGCTAAGCATCCACTTACCATAAAAGCCAGTAATTCTCACTCTAGTTATTTTCCTGAAAGAAATGGTCATGTACATTCACACAAAGACTGGTATGCAAATACCCATGGCATTTCTATTTATGGTAGCCAAGTACTGGACTGAACTTAAATGCCCATTAATGTATTTGTGGATAAACAAGGTGTGGTATACACTTACCTACATACTACTCATCAATAAAAGACAAATAAGCTACTGATACTCTCATGAACACACACATACAAATATGATGCTGAGAGAAAGAAGTACATGTGGCATGGTCACATTCATGAATTCTAGAAAAGGCAAAACTAGGCTTTAGTGACAAAAGAGAAGAATAAGAGTTTCCAGTGGGAGGGTTAAGATTAATTGCAAAGTGACATAAGGAAATTACTCGGGGTAATGGAAATATTCTATAATATGATTTTAGTTGTGGTTATCAGAGTATAACAATTTGTCAAAATTCCTCAATGTATGCTTTAAAAGTAGATAGATGACATTGGTTGTGTGTAAATTATACCTCAATAAAATTATTTTTAAAAAGATGAAATACATGCAAAAACTCCAGAGATAGCAAAGTTCATATACATTTCTTAGGATTTCCTATAATATCACAAACATAACCTTTCTTAAACTGTTGAATTAAAACAAAACAAAAAAAGGTAAAAAATATACCACAAGCTAAATAACTGATATTGAGCAAAATATCAAAAGTATCAAAGATCTTTTTAAATGGTTGAAAAACAAAACACATAAAAAATGTTTTTCTAGAATAGAAATCCTGTTAATTCCAAAATGTGAGGTGCTTGTTATGGCTAATTATGTAAATTTTGGATGTAAATTATGTTCAAAGTTCATAACATTAAAAGTTGAAAGTCCAGGAGGAGGCAGGGCAAGATGGCTGAATAGAAACCTCCAGCCATCATCCCTCTGCACAAACAACAAATTCAACAACTATCCACGCAAGCAGGCACCTTCAGAAGAATAAAAAAATCAGGTGAGCAATCATAAAACCTGGTTTTGACATTATATCAAGGAAATAGGCACTGAAAAGGGCAGAAAAAACAATATTTAATTGCCTAAAGCACCCCTCCCCCATCCCCTGGCAGTGCCAGGCCAGTACACCAAGTGGAAAGAGAATCTGTGTGCCCCAGAGGAGGGACAGTGAAGTGATTGTGGGATGTTGCATTGAAACTCAGGGCTGCCCTGAGATAGGGGAATATAACACAGGGCAGAATTCTGCTGGTGCTCATGTAGGGAGCATTTAGACCAGACCAGCCAGACAGAAATCCTCTGCTCTAAAACCTGAGTTCCGGCTAGTCCCACCACCAGCTGATAAAAAGCAGCCTGGGCCTAGACTAAATTCGCAAGGCAGTTGGGCCACAAAGGCTGCAGTCCTTGGGCAATTACTGCAGCTGTGCTGGCTCAGAGCCAGTGGACATGGGGTGTACATGACCCAGTGAGACACCAGTGGTGGTGGACAAACTAGTGCCTGTGTCACTCCTCTCACAACGATAGGCACTGTGGCACAGGGATTCTTCTTCCACTTGTGGAAAGGAAAGGAAAAAGTTAAGAGGACTTTGTTTTCCAACTTGGGTACCAGCTCAGCCACAGTAAAATAAAGTACCAAGCAGAAGCCTCTGAGTCCAGGCCTTAGTTCCTGGGAGGTATTTCTGGACCCACCTTGGACCAGAAGGAAACATGCTGCCCTGAAGGGAAGAACCCAGCCCTGACAGAATTCACCTGGCAGGATTTATTCAGAGCCAAAAGAGTATTTTGAGTATATTTATTCAGAGTTAGCCAGAAAACAGTCGCCGTAGGCTTTGGGTGAGACTGGGCTGCTGGCTTCGGGTGTGACCTGGCACTGATGACAACCAGAGAGTGCCCACGTCACTCCTCCCCCAACTCCAGCAGCCCAACACAGAGTCAAGGAAAGAGAATGAGAGACTCTACCTGGTAATCCAGAGAACTCTCCCGTATCTTACTTAAGTCCACCAAGGCAGTACCACCAGGAGTCTGCAAGACTCACAGCTTTACTGGGCTTTGGGCACCTCCAGTGCTGATACAGCTGTAGTGACCAAAGACTTAGATCACAACACTCAATTCCTTTTGAATATCTGGAAATCCTTCTCAAGAAGGATGAATTCAAGCAAGTCCAGACTGTGAAGATTAAAATAAATACCTAACTCTTCAATGCTCACACATTGACGAACATCCACAAGCACCAAGAACACCCAGGAAAACATGACATCACCAAATAACTAAATAAGGCACTTGTGACCAGTCCCAGAATGACAGAAATATGTGACCTTTCAGACAAAGAATTGAAAATAGCTGTCCTGAACAAACTCAATGAACTTCAAGACAACACAGAGAAGGAATTTACAAGCCTATCAGGGAAATTTAGCAAAGAGATTGAAATAATAAAAAACAAATCTAGCAGAAATTCTGGGGCTTAAGTGTTCAATTGACAAACTGAGAAATGTATCAGAGTCTCTCAACAGCAGAATTGACCAAGCATAAAAAAGGATTAGCCAGGTTGAAGACAGGCTATTTGAAAATACAGTCAGAAGAGAAAAATGAACAAAGAATAAAAAAGAATGAAGCACACCTACAAGCTCTAGAAAATAGCCTGAAAGGGAAAAGTCTAAGAGTTGTTGTCCTTAAAAGGGAAGCAGAGAGACAGAATGGGGTAGAAAGATTATTCAAAGAAATAATAACAGAGAACTTTCTAAACCTAGAGAAAGATATCAATACTTAGGTACAAGAAGGTTATAGAACAACAAGCAGATTTAACACAAACAAGACTACCTCAAAGCATTTAATAATCAAGCTCCCAAAGGTCAAGGATAAAGAAAAGATCCTAAGGGAAAAGAAGCATGAAGAAGAAAAAAATAACCTATGAAGGAGCTCCAATACACCTGGTGGCAGACTTCTTAATGGAAACCTTATAGGCCAGTAGAGAGTGGCATGACATATTCATAGTGCTGAAGGAAAAAACCCTTAGCCTTAGAATATCATGCAAAAATATCCTTGAAACATGAAGGAGAAATAAAAACATTCCCATACAGACAAAAGCTGAGGGATTTCATCAACACCAGACCTGTCCTACAAGAAATGCTAAAAGGATTTTTTCAATGTGAAAGAAAAGGACATGACTAATAAGAAATCATCTGAAGGTATGTAACTCACTGGTAACAATAAAGACACTAATATAGAATACTCTATTGCTGTAATTGCAGTGCATAAAACATTTATATCTTGAGTAGGAAGACTAAAAGATAAACCTACCAAAAACAACTACAACAACTTTTTGAGAGATATATAGTATAAAAAGATATAGATGGAAACAACAAAAAGTTAAAAGGCATGGGAGATGGAGGTAAAGTTTAGAACTACTGTTAGATTTCTCTTTGCTTGTTTATTTGTTTGTAAGCAGAATTGTCATATATTTAAATAATTGGTTATAAAACTATTTTTTGCAAACCTTGTGTAACTTCAAATCAGAAAATCCACAACAGATGCAAAAAAATCAAAAGCAAAAAATCAAAACATGCTACGAAAGAAAATCACTTTTAACAAAGGAAGACAGGAAGAAAGAAAGAGAGGACCACAACACAACCAGAAATCAAATAACAACATGACAGTACTAAGTCCTTACGTATTAATAGTAACATCAAATGAGAATGGACTAAACTTTCGAATCAAAAGATATAGAGTGGTTGACTGGATAAAATAACAACAGCCAAATATATTGTCTGCAAGAAACCTACTTCTCCTATAGAGACACATATAGACTGAAAAAAAGGGGTGGAAAAAATAAATATTCCATGCAAATGGAAACCAAAAAAAGTGCAGGAGTAGCTATATTTCTATCAGATAAAATAGATTTCAAGACAAAGACTGTAAAAAGAGACAAAGAAGGCCATTATATAAAGAAAAAGGTGTTAATTCAGCAAGAGGATATCATAGTTCTAAATATATATGCACCCAACACTGGAGCACCTAGATATATAAAGGAAATATTATCAGAGCTAAAGGGAGAGATAGACCCCAATACAATAATTGTTGGAGACCTCAACACTCCACTTTCAGCATTGGACAGATCATCCAGACAGAAAATCAACAAAGAAACATTGGACTGAATCTGCACTATAGACCAAATGGCCTTAATAAATATGTGTAGAATGTTTCATCCAATAGCTGCAGAAAACAGGTTCTTCTCCTCAGTTTGTGGATCATTCTCAAGGATATACCATATGTTAGGCCACAAAACAAGTCTTGAAATTTTCAAAAAATTCCAATCATTCCAAGTATTTTCTCTGACCACAATGAAATAAAACTAGAAACCAATAACAAGAGGAACATTGGAAAATATACAAATACTTGTAAATTAAACAATATGCTCCTGAATGAATGGATCAATGAAGAGGTTAAGAAGGAAATTTAAAAATTTCTCAGAACAAACGAAAATGAATGCACAACATATCAAAACCTATGGGGTACAGAAAAAGCAATAATAAGAGGAAAGTTTATAGCAATAAGTGCCTACATCACAAAAAAAAAATAGAAAAGCTTCAAATAAACACCAAATGATGCATCTCAAAGAACTAGAAAAATAAGAGCAAACCAAACTCAAAATTAGTAGAATTTGAAAAGAAGTAATAAAGATCAGAGAAGAAATACATGAAATTGAAACAAAAAATACAAAAGATCAATAAAACAAAAAGGAATTTTTTTGAAAAGATAAACAAAATTGACATACCATTAGCCAGACTAAGAAAAGAAAAGGAACACACAAATAAAATCACAGATGAAAAAAGAGACATTACAACTGATACAGCAGAAATTCAAAGGATCTTTAGAGACTACTATGAACAACTACATGCCAATAAATTGGAAAACCTAGAAGAAATGGATAAATTCATAGACACATACAACCTACCAAAATTGAACCAGGAATAAATCCAAAATCTGAATGAAGGTATAACAAGTAACAAGATAGAAGCAGTAATAAAAATTCTCCCATCAAAGAAAATCCCAGGACCTGATAGCTTCACTGTTGAATTCTACCAAGCATTTAAAGAACTAATACCAATCCTACTTAAAATATTCCAAAAAATTGAGGAGGAGGAAATACTCCCAAACTCATTCTGTGAGGCCTGTAGAACCCTGATACCAAAACCAGACAAAGACACAACAAAAAAAGAATACTATAGGCCAATATCTCTAATGGACATGGATGCAAAAATTCTCAACAAAATAATAACAAACCAAATTCAAGGACACATTAAAAAGATTATTCATCATGATCAAGTGGGATTCATCACAGGGATGCAAGGATAGTTCAACATGTTCAAATCAATAAATGTGTTACATCATGTCACCAGAATGAAGGACAAAAACCACATGATCACTCCAATAGATGCTGAAATATCATTCCATAAAATTCAACATACTTCCATGATAAAAACTCTCGAAAAACTAGAAGGAACTTACCTCATCATGATAAAAGCCATCTATGACAGACTCACAGCTAGTATCATACTGCATGGCGAAAAACTGAAAGCCTTTCCTCTAAGATCTGAAACAATACAAGGATTTCTACCTTCACCACCATTATTCAAAATAGTCTTAGAGGTCTAGCTAGAGCAATCAGACAAGAGAAACTAATAAAAGGCAAGCAAATTGGAAAGGAGGAAGTCAAATTATTATTGTTTGTAGATGATATGATCTTATATCTAATGAAACCTAAAGACTCCACAAAAAAACTGTGAGAACTGATAAACAAATTCAGTAAAGTTTCAGGATACAAAATCAACCTAAAAAAATCAGTAGCATGTCTATATGACAAGAGTAAACCATCTGAAAAAGAAACAAGAAAGTAATCTCATTTACAATAGCTACAAATAAAATAAAATACCTAGGAATAAACTTAATCAAAGAAGTGAAAGATTTCTATAATGAAAACTATAAAACATTGAAAAAAGAAATTGAAAAGAACAAAAAAAATGGAAATACATTCCATGTTCATAGATTGCAAGAATCAATATTGTTAAAATATCCATATTACCCAAAGTAATCCACATATTCAATGCAACCCCCATCAAAATACCAATCACATTCTTCACAGAAATAGAAAAAGTAATCCTAAAATTTATTAATATAGAGAACTACAAACAGAATAGCTAAAGCCATCCAGAGCAAAAAGAACAAAACCGGAGGGATCACATTACCTAACTTCAAATTACACTACAGAACTGTAGTAACCAAAACAGCATAAAACAGCATGTTTTACTGGCATAAAAACAGACACATAGACCACTGGAATAGAATAGAGAACCCAGAAATAAATCCATATATCTAAAGTGAACTTATATTCAACAAAGGTGCCAAGAATATACAGTGGGGAAAGGACAGTCTCTTCAATACATGGTGCCAGGAAAACTGGATATCCATCTGCAGAAGAATGAAAGAGATCCTTATCTCTCATGATATACAAAAATTCAAATCAAAATAGATTAAAGACTTAAATATAAGACCTGAAAATATGAAACTATTAAAAGAAAACATTGAGGAAATGCTTCAGGACATTGTTCTGGGCAAGGACTTCTTGAGTAATATCCCCAAAGTACAGGCAACCAAGCAAAATCGGACAAATGGGATCACATCAAGCTAAAAAGTTTCTTCACAGCAAAGGAAACAATCAACAAAGTGAAGAGACAACCCACAGAATGGGAGAATATATTTGCAAACTGCCCATCTGACAAGGGGTTAATAAGGATTAATAGAATATATAAGGTGCTCCAACAACTCAATAGGAAAAAATCAAATAATTTGATTAAAAAATGGGCAGAGGATCTAAATAGACATTTCTCAAAAGAAGAAATACAAATGACCAACAGATATACGAAAAAATGCTCAACATCATTAGTCATCGGAGAAATGCAAATCAAAACTACAATGAGATATCATTTTACCCCAGTGAAAATGGCTTTTATCAAAAAGACAGGAAATAACTCATGCTGGCGGGGATGTGGAAAAGGGGAACACTGCTGGCAGGAATGTAAATTAGTGCAACCACTATGGAGAACAATATGGAGGCTCCTCAAAAACTAAAATTAGAACTACCACTGCTGGGTATATATCCAAAGGAAGGGAAGTCAGTATATCAAAAAGATATCTGCACTCCCATGTTTATTGCAGAACTGCTCACAATAGCCAAGATCTGGAATCAACCTGAGTGTCCATCAATGGATAAATCGATAAAGAAATTGTAGTATACACAATGGAATATTATATGGCCACAGAACAGAATGGAATCCTGCCATTTACAACAACATGAATGGAACGGGAGAACATTATGCTAAGTGAAATAATCCAAGCACAGAAAGACAAATCCTGTATGTTCTCACTCATATGTGGGAGCTAAATATTAAAAAACTATTGATCTCCTGGACATAGAGAATAGAATGACAGTCACCAGAGGCTGGGAAGTGTAGTTGGGTGTAAGGGATAAAGTGTGGATGGTTAATAGGTGCAAAAATATAGTTAGATACTTAGATAGAATGAACAACATTTGGTAGCACAACAAAGGGACTAGAATCAACAAAAGTTAGGGTGTACTTTAAAATAACTAAAAGAACGGAATAGGAATGTTCCTAACACAAAGGAATGATAAATGCCTGAGGTGATGGATGCCCCAATTACCCTGATTTGATTAATTCACATTGTATTCTTGTATCAAAACATCACATGCACCCTATGAAGATATACAGCTATTATGTACCCATAATAATTAAAAAGAAAAAAGAAAAAAAGTTGAAAATCTGAATAGCACATTTTTCTTTAAGAATGGCAAACCTATTTTATTAGTCTCCTTCAACTTAAGACAATAATCAACGTGACAAAATTTAATTGATGTTATGAATCAATTGTGTAAAAACAAATCACTTGCAATATCAAAATTAACCCCCCAAATCATGACAAAAACAAAACAGAAACTAATTTGTGGGATTTCACATTCATAAAATTGGGACAATTTGAGTGTATAATAATATTTATGACAATGGGTTATATCACACTAAATTAAAAACAAATCCATGAGCATATCCTATGTAGTAATAGGAGAGTAATATTTATAAAAAGAATAGATAAAACAGAATGCTAGCTAATAAATATATAGGGAAAATTAAAATTAGAATATCACTATATTACACCCCTGAATGTAATAATTGATTCAGACAAGGATCATCCTTTGATGCTTAAGTCATTGGTTGAAAAGTAGTTGCCTAATCTAAAATATTCACGTGGTCTCAAATGATCACCCCATGGATAACTCACTAATTGAAAAGGGTAAAGGGGGAATGCAGCCTTACAATGGATAGATGCATGTCACCACCTTACCCGAGTGATAAAATTTCACATCATGAATAAATGCAATCCCTATGATGATGTAATAACACTTATATTTTTATTTTGTTCCCAATGTTTAACATGTTTCTACCACAAGGAAATACTCAGATAAATATAGAATGCAGGAATCTACATTTTATGGGGACTTATTACAAGACAACTTGATTGGACTATCAAAAAATTCATTGTAAGGTAAACGAAAAAAGGTAAGACTGATCTTAGTTCAAAATGACTAAAGAGACATAAGCAAATATAATGTATTAACCTTGATTGAATCTGGATAAAGAAAAAATGTCTAAATATATTTTCATGATAGTTTGGAGGATTTTGATATAGACTCTACATTATATGATCTTTTAAAATTAATATTAATAGTCTTAGGTATAATAAGGCTATTCTCGCTATGTAGGAGAATATAATTATTCCTAGGAGATGCAACCAGCTGAAAAATTGTATATGTGTGTGTGTGTATAAGAGAAACAGAGAAAAATAACAAAAGTCTAACAAATCATGACTTAAGGATTACATGTTCATTTTATTATTTTTCTACCTTGCTCGTTTGCATTTTTTCAAAATTAAAAATGTTTAAAATAAATAAAATGTATAGATAAAGTAAATAAAATGTTATCAGAATGTTAGCAGTATATTTAAAGGTATAAATCAAGACATGAAATATTTGAAGTAACTTAAAAATATTAACATAGTTCCATTATTTCCACATGAATTTATGATCATACTGGCTGTGAAACACATATCTATCCAAACTCAAAAACAATTTTTTGGAAAACAGTGCAGTAAAATTTCATTCATCATTTATGAAGAGTTAAGTCTTTTAAATAAAATTTTAAAACATAAAATGTAAGAGTTTGAGGATATTGTTAAAGTTTTTTTGTTGCTTCTTAATCTAAAGTAGCTGGAGAAAGTACCTGAACTAATACATGAAAGTTTATTTGTGTTTGAGAAAATTGTTTTAATAAGAAATATTTATATTACAACTTGTTGAATTTTATAAATATTGCAGTATTATATTAATAAGAAATTCCAAATCCTTTTTAGAAACCAAAATGTATTCTCAACTATTATATTTCTGATTCTTAAATATATTTTTGATACATTCCCTCCTGACAATCTGAATTAGGAGTAAAGTTATATGAATCACATCAAACCCTCGTTTATTGGATTACATATCCTTAAGAAAATATCTAACTGTTTCATAATCGATTATGAGCTTTCAAATTCTACTTCCAAATTCTATTCATTCTATAAAGGAAATGTATGCTTGTAAAATAAAGAAAATAATATTTTCCAGGAAAATCTCAGAGGGTTGTAGATAAACCAGAGGAGGATATGCATGTGAAAGTGTTGTCAAATCACTAATTTCTCTGTAAATAAATTATTTTCCAAAAGGGGAAATAAAAAAGAAAGTCTAAAGACTCAGCCAAATATTTTTAAAATATATGGATTTTTTTAAACAATATCTTAATCACTATGTGCAACTCTCTCCTTAGAAGGCAATAACACGTTAAAAAATTCATCTAAATCTCTTCCAATATTTTCTTGATAAACAATATTTACTATTATACATCAAAAATCAATCACAGAGAATTAAATAAAATCTCTGATGAGCTGGTAATTGAAGTAATGCAATTTGAAAGATCGTTTGCACTTTGATAGGCAGCCTGTGGTGCCACAGTGTGGATGTATATACTCTCAGAAATTGAGAAATGGTAATAAACACTTGGAAAAAATTATAGTTCAGCTTCAATAAGTGATCATGAATATAGGCTTTAATACTTTATTTGGCTTTACAAGAAAGACATGTTTCAGTCTTAAAGCTGAGAGAAATTCAGCTGCTGTTAAGAGAGCCTGAACATATAAAATTAAAAGGAAACTTTGAAAAAGAAGTAGTGATAATACTAGAAAACAAAGAATTGAACTCATAATTTAATTGAGCTGTGGGCATCTATATGGCCCTTTTTTTCGTTTAGTACAGCATAATATTAGACCTCAATTTTATAAATTTGAATATACATTAATTTAGCCAAAAGCAGTGGACTTCATTTCAAACACATGAAAATAATGCACATCTGATTTCACTTTAAACTTAACCTAAAGCAGCTCAGATTTATACATAAAAGACATCAAATCGGTATGCAAAAAGGTCTTTGAAATGAATTTAATATATCAAGCTCTGGGACGCTTGGATATTAAACACGGAAAAAAGTGGAAAAAAACTCATTAAATATTTCTCACTGTGGATCAGAATTTGTTTCTTTTTGATTCTACCTTCAGGTCCTGAAAGAGTGAGCAAGCTAATATATGAATGGCAGGCTAATAATAACATTTTTTATATCTCCCATCTCCAAGGAACTCAAATCTTTATAGAAATGATCTCATTAATCCTCACAGCATCCCTGCAAGCAAGGTGGGTGAAGAGAACTATAATAACCACTTTATAAATGAAAAAGGTGGGAAATTTTACAGTTTCATATAAATGAAAAAGAAAAGTGGTACCTTTTGACTTTGAGTATGGCAATTTAGCTGCTGGATTGCTACTTTATTAACTTTGAGCTTAGTTTTGTTCTGAAATAGTTAAACTCATTAAGCAATGTCCCTCTGAAAAGAAATCCATCTACATTCCAAGAAGTTTATAATAAGTTTCAATTGTTATTAAATTTAACTAGAATACATAAATTATAATTGTAAGATTTTTTCCTGAAACTTTCAAAAATCAACAAGACCTAAATGGGTGAAACATTACATCATGTACACAAAAGACTTGCAAAAATGAATGTAAGAAAAGAATATTCCAATACACAGGACATTTTATCTCATGAGAAACCCAGGTATAATCACTACATACATTATTTTTCATCTCAAAATAAATGAGGTAAGCATGCACATGGAATGTCAAAATAATAAATTATATCAGATCATTTCTAGCTCTACTTTTTTATTATTGATTACAAAATAATAAAGTTCATGGAGAAAATTTTGGAAAACACTAAAAATTACATTAAAAATTTATAATTACAAAAAGTATAAAATCACCCTTCATAATTAAACAATCCAGAATAAACCGTTTTAAAAATATTGACATGTTAAATTTCAAGTCCACATCCACACACATATTTTAGTACATGTTTTACAAAGTATATATTTTGCAATCATAACAAACATCCAATTTTGAACACACACTTTAACCTAACATTTCAAGGATTTTTAATTCCTTAAAAATTATTGTCTATCTAGTAGTTTATCATAAATGCATAACATAATTTATTTAATATGCTTATTTGGGGGATAATAGGTTGCATCTACTTTTTGTATTATCAATAATGCAAGGATGAGTCTCTGTTAAGTATCAATTGTCTACATTTCACCTTATTGCTGTAGATTGTATCCTAAAGTGAAGAGGAAAAAAAGTCATAAACCAACCCCACATTTTAGAATTCAATATCCCACACTGTCCTCAGAAATTTGTATGGTATATTCTCAATACCTATCTGACCTTGTCTTCACAGGCATTTATTACTACAGTTCTTCTTTGGAAGATTTTAGCAATGGGAAAATATTATTTCCCTCTGCCTTTAAAAAAAAAATGTGATGTCTTTATTTTATCGTCAGTGAAGTTAAAACTCCTCCACACGACCCTCTTATTTTCATTAAGTATTTATGATACTACTTTTTTCCATTACCTGTTGACTTCTTTTCCTGGTTTATCTCCTGTGGTGTGTTTTGATTTATCAAAATAAGATATACCCTTTTTAAAATATCAGGCTATAAAAAGGGAAACAGAAAAGGAAGCAATAAAACCTTATCACCTAGAAATAGTTTGAGTGATTAGCTGTCATCCTTGATCCCACGAATGCAGCACGTGTGTGGATAGAGACCACGTGCTGGTGATGAATGAGGAGCTGTGAGCGAGAGAAAAATTATTATTATTTTTAATGATAAGATTACACTATACTCGCGTAACACACATTAAATTCAATTTTAATTGAATGTAAGAAAAGAAATACAAGCCCAAATGATACTGAAGGGATTCTGGGATGTTACAATATGTATGTATGTTTCTTCACCACAGGAGATATTAACTTTCTTAAAAATCTGTTTAAGACTGAGAAAGATTCTAACATCCATAGAGTTTGAAGTTGTTATGGTTTTATTTAACCCATATGTTGTAACTACTATAAGATTGATTTCATGTTATATAAACGAGATTTTTAGTAGTCATATATTTCCTTCTACCTCCCTTATCCCCACTTACCTATCTTTATTACTTGGATTATTTTTTTCCTTGTCATATTTTATCGCATTTATGTTCTGTTCAAATACATAATTTTGTTTCTTTATTTAGATGAGTTTGATTCTGAACCTCAGTCACTTTGCTACATCTCTTTTCATGAATTTTTTGTTTTGACTCATTTAGGGATTAGCCTGTATTTTCATCATGGGATTGCTTATTTAATTGACATGTAAATAATCCTGTTTGAAAATGCCTTAATGCTCGATATTCAAACAACTTTGCATTGTTTCTGTCTCATTTCTTTTAATCATGTTCATTTTTCATAGCAATGGTTTTGTCCAGACATTTCTGTTTGATCTCTGGACCTTTTCTCCCATCTGAACTACAATTTGAGGTCAGGTGTTGGTTGGCATATTCTGGATCAGAGGGGGTTGATGTGACAGCACGTGGGAGTCCAGTGTATTGCGTCCTGTCCTCCATGCTGGGCCTTGAAGCAGGCGCTCTCTTCTGAGATTATCTAAACCTCATGTAGGAGGACATCCTGCACACAGGCAGTTTTGTAGCCCATTTGTCTGGAAAAGGCATTTCTCCCATTTAGCTAGTGCCTCAGAATGAGGAAAGATTCCCTTGTAGCCTATGATCAGATCTCAAGGTGGTACGTGGAACATTTTCACTTGAGGGCTTATCCTTGCTTCTGCCCAGGGTCCGCTTACCACTCAGAATGCTTCTTCCTAATGGAGCGATTAGTGTCAATTCTTAGGATCATGTTAACTTTTTTTCTCATAGTTATTTCAGAGTTGGAGGGTGGTGGGTCAGGAAAGGGTTAGTCAGAAGGAAGAAGTTTATTTAAATCCTCCAGAATCTTTCTTTGTATGTTTTTTATTTTTACTTTATGCAATGAGGCTATTCTCTTTTTCTCTTTCTCTTATCAGGTTATTCCTGGTAGGATTTGAATGATTTATTCACTTATTTATCTATCTATTTTTTATTTCATTAAGTTTTATTACTGTGTCATTTTTAATTTTCATATCATATTTAGTTTAAATTTAATCTAAAATATATTAGTTTTTATAAAATTAATTTAATATAATTTGTATTAAATTTATTCATGTATTTATTTTATATTTTACCTAAAATATACAATAAATGTATTCATATTTTTTATTGCTTATGTGTGTGTATTGCAAATGCATAAAAGTAAATGAGAAAATAAAAATAGATAAATAAATAATAACTATGTTCAAAGTGTTCATATTCTAAAAATATACAGAGCTATTTTCGAATAATATGAAATATTTCCAAGAGCACAGACTCTCCCTTCCATAACACACATGCTTACACAGACACACACAGAGTACACACATGCAAATATTAGGAATAAACATATGTGTGTTTGTCATCATAAAAAAAAATTCAATTTTTTTAAAAATAAGATTACCTATTTTGTAAGAATGAGTTACAAAAATTATCAAATAATACACAAAATATTAAGATGTTTTTAAAATCACCTAGAATTCTGCCACCCATGATTAATCTTAATTAATAGCTGATGAACGTTATTTCAATGTCTCTTCAAAGTGGAGAAAAGGATAGACAGATAGACAAATAGATATTGACAAAAATTTCACAGGAGTACAATTATACTGTGAATGTTTTTTGAATATCATTTTATTAATTCAAATAATTGAATTAAACTTTAACAAAATGGGAATTAAAGTAAAATTAAAGATGAATAGATAAATGTTCTTCACCAGAAGATATAATAGATCCCAAATTAAATCCAATAAAAAAGAATCTAATGTAAATTAATAAGTTTAAGATGTTCTCATTTTTAAAATAATACTATATAATTCAAATTTAGAAATTACTAATATCTCTTAATTCCTTGTTTTCAAATAATACATACTTAGTACTCTTACCCTCACTTCATTTCCTAATAGTTGCTCCTCATAGCAGAGTGTTACAATGCTAAGTTTACTGATATTTACATTGTTCGTTGATTATACTTTACATAGTGGAGAAATGTCAACTCTGTGTACAGGTGGATTTGAGATCACTGTTAGTATTTTACATGGTTATTTGCCATTCTTAGGAATTATTTTATTTTGCTATATCTCTGGGATGGTTGAAATTTGGCATCAGTGAGATTTTAAATCTCCTCGATTGAATATTTCCAAGGATATCTGGATTTGTGAGACTATCATAGTATAAAATTTAGGGGTCATATCTTCCATTAGAATGTTTTTAGACAAATCTCCCTTTTGATCCAGCTTTGAATGTTGCTATAGAGAATTCTAAGAGTGGCTTGATATTTGACCCTCTTTGGTTACTTCCTCCTCCCTAAATATGTGCACAGTTCTTTTTTCAGCTGTTGAATTCAGTTCCTTTTTCAGGAATTCGACATTCTGGAGTTGATGATTTCCAGTTTTTCCTAGGATCTGAAGGGTGGTCCAACTACAGTTTCAGGTATTTTTTCTACTTTATCTTTGAATGTGTCTTTTTCACTTATTCTGTCACATTGTTAAGGAACATACACTGTTGATTGTTGGCTCTCTAGTGTTTGCCCTCCACATATGTCATCCTACATCACATCAGTTTCATATCTGTTATGTTCTGGTCTTCTCTTCCTCCAGCCTGCGCTCCATGCATGTAATTGTTTTGTTCATGTTTATTCTGCTTTCTGTTGCTGCTTCTAATATGTTTTCCATGTCTGTAATATCTTTCCATTTCTTTTCTGAGATATGAGATTTATCTGACATCTCATTAAGTTGTCTTATAATACCATATTTAAGTCCTTTTATTTATTAAAATTTAATTTTTCTCTCTTACTTTTTAAAGAGAAATTGTTACAAAGGTCCCTTAAATTATAGAAAACAATTTCTGGAAATCCTACATTCCTTTGAAAACTTGTTTTCTGACTTAGATCATTCATAAAGTATCTGCTAATGTTTCTCTTCTTTTACGTTTGTTCCCCTGTTGCTTCTGCCTTTGTTCTTTTGTTGATTTCAGTATAGTCACAAGGAGCCATAAACTAAATAGACCTTGTGTTAAATTTTGAAATAGAGAAATTTCAGGATTTTCTTTTCTTTGTTTGACTATCAACTTGGGTATTAGTGTCTCATTGTAGCACCTTTAATATTTTATTGGCTTGGAATTAGGTGAAAAATAATTTTTAAATCGTCAAATAACTCTTTAAGGTTATTAAATACTTCACAAATTTACTAAAGAGATTGACAAATTATACATATGAAAGAAACACATTTCTTTTATAGACTTCTGAAAACAATTTTAGAGTCCACTTTCCTTTCAATCATTTATTTTCTGTAGCATCTATTAAGATATAACTGAATTTTTTGTGTTGAAAAAATCCTGTTGATATTTTATTGTAAGTATTCAAAACCATAAAAGAAATAGTAACAGAGATCCTTGCTGAATAAATATAACATGTGATATATCACTGTTTAAATTCAATAACGAATATAAAACAGATTAGTGTGGATGAACTAATTCTTATGGAAGGACTCTACTAATGAAAATGAGGTAATTTTTTTGATTGGGAATTTTGGATTTATCACCAAAGGAGCTATAACCAGAATGCCAGAAAAGGTAAGTTCTTTGCATTTTTAGATCCCTTAGCTATAATTTTAAAGCATCATTAGAAATAAAGACATTTAATGTAAAGACAATGTAACTGTCACATATTTTTATAATAAAATGATGGTTGTTAGGAAGCATCACTTTTGATAGATTCTGTTCACTTTTAATTTTTATTGCAATATACTTATTTTAGATTTTTTCCTGAAATCTTTTCTATTTATTTTTATCTCACTGAATTTGTTTTAGAAAACCTGAACATAATTTTCTTGAGTTTACTTCCAACAGTAGTTTTTAAAAATTTTTAAATTTCCTCAGAATTTTAAAATTTTAAATAACTAATATAGAATAGTTTTTAAATGGAAATGTTTATTATTTCTTGAGTTTCTATGGAATTGGAAAGAAGGTTACAATTGTGTCAGTTCTCCTTTAACTCAGCATTATTTGGGAGATCAAAGAGCTAAGTTTTAGAAGAAAATGGTGATGTGTTCTACTCTGGGGATCTTGGGACTCCAGAATATAGTGAAAGAATATGTCTTTGTATTAATTATGGCTTTGACATTGCTCCAGATGTACATAATACCTGATGTGTAAGCCAGATGCCCTATGCATTCCTGCCTGCACCTGTATACCACTGCTCAAGGAAATCAGAACCCCACTGCTGCAGGTGGGCCATGGCTGACTTCCAAGGTCTATCTCATGATACTTTTGCTGCCCTCCAGGGAGATGTGTAGGATCACTCCACAGAAACATTTATGATTTCACTAAAGAATGAATCACCAAGAGTCAATGGGGGCCTGCTAATTGGCATTTAGAAATATAAATTTAATTTAATGCAAATGAAGGTATTTCTCTCTCCTTCTCATCTAACCACTTGCAGAAGTTATATATCCTCGCTAACTTTTCTTCTTAGGTTAGCCACTTTTAAAGCTTCCTAATGGTTTTTCAACTTAAGAAGGAAATTGTTTCTACTAAGGAATTTTTGAAAACCATTTTAAAAAGTATATATATATATATACATATATATATATCCCTTCGAATTTTTAATTCTACCTAGCTTCTACTAAAACTTCATTTATAGTTTAGTAACTTTTATTGTTATGCTGTCCCCCAAGAATTCTGGAATTCTGACAATTTGCAGAGTTTGTTCGCTAACACATGAATTACAGCGATATATTTGCCTTTAAACTAAATGTATATCTCAAGTATTTATGTAAGGTAAAAATTAATTCTTTGGCTTAAAATTTTTTGTTTGTAAGTATTTCTTCAGCTGTTTCCCAAATATCTACCACCACTTAATAAATAATTATTCATGCATAATGTTTGAACTTATTATCATAAATATGGTTTTAGTTTTACTGGAATGGATGATTATCTGCCAACTTCTATAAATAAATTAACTCACTGCTTAAAGAAAATTCAGCAAAATGTATTGCTTCAAATCATCTTTTCTTGTTACTTTATAAAAGTCTATAGCTTAAAAGATATAACCTTTATTTTGGCTAAGATTCTGTATAATTGTGGTGAATTTTCATTCTAATAGAAAATACCATGAATAAACCAATCTGTAAATCCTGAAAGAAAATGTCTTCCTGAAAAACAAATTTGTGTTGGGAAAGACTATTCTTTCATAAAATGTAAATAGAAAAATAGACATTTATCATTTTCTTTTTGTTCACTAAATCTATTTTTATTGGAATTAACAAAATCCTAAAATATATTGATGGTACATTTATGATATAGTGTTATTTTTTACCTTATTTAATTGCATTAAGAAAACATTAAAACTGCCAAAATTTTATATTATCAATGCCTATATGTATTCTATGCATTAACAAATATGTAATACACCTTTTCATCCTATAAAATTGATAAAAGTCACCTTTCTTATTTTTAGCTTGTAAGGAACTTTCATTTCCTGTTATTAAAATTGCAACCTCTATTCACACGCCACTATAAATTTATATGCTTAGAAATATAACCAAAAGAAAAGTTTTAAGGAAAAGATCAATGAAACAAAAAGTTGGTTTTTTGAAAAGATAAACAAAATTGACAAACCTTTAGCCAGACTAAGAAAAAAAGAGAGGAGACTCAAATAAATAAAATCAGAGATGAAAAATGAGACATTACAACTGATACTGCAGAAATTCAAAGGATCATTAGAGACTACTATGAGCAACTATATGCCAATAAATTGGAAAACCTAGGAGAAATAGATAAAATCCTAGACACATACAACCTACCAAAAGTGAACCATGAAGAAATCCAAAATGTGAATAGACCGATGACAAGTAACAACAGAGAAGGAGTAATATAAAATTTCCTATCAAACAAAATACCAGGATCCAATAGCTTCCAAACTCATTTTGTGAGGCTAGTGTTACTCTGATACCAAAACCAGATAGATACAAGAAAGAAAGAAAGAAAGAAAGAAAGAAAGAAGCGAGAGAAAACTGCAGACCAACATCTCTGATGAACAAGGATGAAAATATCCTCAACAAAATACTAGGAAACCAAATTCAACAGCACATTAAAAAGATAATTCATCATGATGAAGTGGGATTCATCCCAAGGATGGAAGGATGGATCAACATGTGCTAATCAATAAATGTGACACATCGTGTCAATAGAACTGAAGGACAAAAACCACATGATTATTTCAATTGATGCTGAAAAAGTATTTGATAAAATTCAATATTCCTTCAGGATAAAAGCTTTCAACTGGGTATGGAAAGAACATACCTCAACATGAAAAAAGCCATATACAACAGACCCACAGCTAATATACTGAACAGGGAAAAACTGAAAGCCTTTCCTCTAAGATCTGGAACAAGACAAAGATGCCCACTTTCACCACTTTATTCAACATAGTACTGGAAGTCCTAACCAGAGCAATTAGAACAGAGAAAGAATAAAGGGCATCCAAAGTGGAAAGGAAGAAGTCAAATTGTCCTTGTTTGCAGGTAATATGATCTTAAACCTAGAGAAACCTAAGGACTCCACCAAAAAAACTATAAGCACTAATAAACAAATTCAAAAAAGTTGCAGGATACAAAATCAACCTAAAAAATCAGTAGTATTTCTATATGACAACAATAAACAATCTGAAAAAGAAACCAAGAAAGTAAGTCCATTTACAATAGCTACAAGTAAAATGAAATACCTAGGAATGAACTTAATCAAAGAAGTGAAAGATCTCTATAATGAAAATTATAAAACATTAATGGAAGCAATTGAAGAGGACACAAGAAAATGGAAATATAGTCCATGTTCATGGATTGGAAGTATCAATGTTTTTAAAATACCCATACTACCCAAAGCAATCTACAGATTCTATGCCATCCTCATCAAAATATCAATGAAATTCTTCACAGAAATAGAAATAAATGATCCTAAAACTTATATGGAACCACAAAAGACCCAGGATAGCACAACCTTCCTGAGCAAAAAAGAACAAAACTGGAGGAATCACATTACCTGAATTCAAATTATATTACAAAGCTATAGTAACCATAAGAGCATAGCACTGGAATAAAAAAGAAAAGACACATATACCAATGGAATAGAATAGAGAACCTATAAAAATCCACACATCTATAGTTAACTCACTTTTGACAAAGATACTAAGAACACACATAAGGAAAGGATAGTTTCTTCAGTAAATGGTGCTGGGAAAACTGGATATTCATATGCAGAAGAATAAAACTAGACATCTGTATCTTGTCTCATACAGAAATCAAATAAAAATGGATTAAAGACTTAAATCTAAGACCTGAAACTGTGAAACTACTAAAATAAATCATTGGAGAAATGCTTCAGGACATTGACCTGGGAAAATATTTCTGGAAGAATACCTCAAAATCAGAGGCAACAAAAGCAAAAATAGACAACTGGGATTGCATCAAGCTAAAAAGCTTCTGCACAGGAAAGGAAACAATCAAACAAAGCGAAGAGAAAATCTACAGAATAGGAGAAAATATGTCCAAACTACTTATCTGAAAAGGGATTAATAACTAAAATATATAAGAAGTTCAAACAACCCAACAGAAAAAAAATCAAATAATCTGATTTAAAAGTAAGCAAAATATCTGAATACACATTTCGCAGAACAAAACATACAAATGGCCAAGAGGCATGTGAAAAAGGCTCAACATAATTAGTCATAAGAGAAATGTAAATCAAAACTACAGTGAGATGTCATCTCATCCTAGTTAAAACAGCTATTATCCAACAGAGAGGAAATAAAGAATGTTGGTGTGAGTGTGGAGAAACAGGAACCTTCATACACTGTTGGTGAGAGGGTAAACCAGTACAGCCACTATGGAGAACAGTATGGAACTTTCTCAAAAAAGTAAAAATAAAACTACCATTTTATCCAGCAATCCCACCAATGGGACTATATCCAAAAGAAAGGAAATCAGGATATTGAAGAGATTTCTGCACTCACATGTTTATTGCAGCACTATTCACAATAGCCATGATTTGGAATCAACCTAAATATCCACCAATCATGAATGAATAAAGAAAATGTGGTATATATACACCATGGAATATTATTCAGACCTAAAAAGAATGAAATCCTGTCATTTGCAACAACATGGATGGCACTAGAGAACATTATGTTAAGTGAGATAAGGCAGACACAGAAATACAAATTTTGTATGTTCTCACTCATATGTGGGATCTAAAATTAACAAAATTGAACTTATGGAGATATAGAGTAGAATAATGATGGTTACCAAAGGCTGAGAAGGGTAGTGTGTGTGGGAGGGTAAAGTGGGGATGGTAAATGGGAACAAAAATACAGTTAGATAGAATGAATAAGATTTAGTGTTCGGTAGCACAATAGGGTGACAATAGTTAACAATAATTTATTGTATATTTTAAAATAACTAAAAAAGTGGAATTATAAAGTTCCTAACAGAAAGAAATGATAAATGCTTGAGATAATGGATACCTCAATTACCCTGATTTGAATATCACACATTGTAAGCTTGTATTAAAACATGACATGTACCCCAAAAATATATACAGCTACTATGTACCCATAATAATTTAAAATAAAAAATAATTAAACAGTAGAAAAAGTAAAAAGGAGGAAGAGAAACGTATAGATTAAAAACTGGTAAGAAAAATGTCTAAATAAGGTGAGAGCAGAACTAAACAAAATGGAAAACAAAAAAACAATACAAAAGATCAATGAAACAAAAAGTTGGTTCTTTGAAAAGACAAACAAAGTTCATAGACTTCTGGCTAGATTAGCCAGGAATAGAAGAGGAAGGATCTGAATAAGCTCAATCAGAAATGAAGAAGGAGATATTACAACTGATACCACAAAAATACAAAATATCATCTGTGAATACTATGAAAATCTCTACGCACATAAACTCAAAAACATAGAGGAAATGGACAAATTCCTGGAAACACACAATCTCCCAAGAATGAATCAGAAAGAAATAGAACTCCTGAACAGACCAATAACAAACGAGATTAAACAGCAATAAAAAATCTTCCAACAAAAAAAAATCCCTGGACCAGATGGATTCAGAGCTGAATTCTATCAGATGTACAAAGAAGAGGTGGTACACATACCAGAAATTATTCCATAACATCGAGAAGGAGGGAAGCCTTCCTAACGTATTCTATGAAGCCAGTGTCACCTTGATACCAAAGCCAGGAAAGAACACAACAAAAAAAGACAAATACAGACCAATGTCCCTTATGAATATAGATGCAAAAATCCTCAATCAAATACCAGCAAACCAATAATCCTATCATAAACAATCCACATGACCAGGTGGGATTCATCCCTGGGGTACAGGAATGGTTCAACACACCAAAATCAATAAATGTGATTCACCACATAAAGAGAAGGAAAAACAAATACCATATGATCATCTCAATAGATGCAGAAAAAGCATTTGACAAATTCAGCACCCTTTCATTATAAAAACCTCAACAAACTAGGCATAGAAGGAACATGTTCCAAAATTATAAAAGCCATATATGACAAACCCACAGCCAACATCATACTGAATGGGGAAAAGTTGAAAGCATTCTCACTAAAAACTGGAACAAGACAAGGGTGCCCACTGTCACCACTTCTATTCAACATATTGCTGGAAGTCCTAGCCAGTGCAATCAGGCAAGATAAAGAAATAAAGTGTATCCACATGGGGAAAGAGGAGGTCAAACTGTTGCTTTTTGCTGATGATATGATCGTATATCTAGAAAACCCCAAAGATTCTGCCAAGAAACTCCTGGAATTGATTTTTTTAAAAAGTTGGCAAAGTCTTAGGTTACAAAATCAATGTACACAGCTCAGTAGCATTCCTACACACTAATAACAGTCAAGCTGAGAGTCAAATCAAAGACTCAATGCCATTCACAATAGCCACAAAGAAAATAAAATACCTAGGAATATACTTAACTAAGGAGGTGGGAGATCTCTACAAAGAAAACTACAAAACACTGAGGAAACAAATCACAGATAACACAAACAAATGGAAAAATATATCATGCTCATGGATTGGTAGAATCAACATTGTTAAAATGTCCACCCTACCTCAAATGACTTACAGATTCAATGTAATCCCCATGAAAATACCAACATCATGTTTCACAGATCTAGAAAAAAAATAATTCTACTCTTCATTTGGAACCAGAAAAGAGCCTGAATAGCCAAAGCAATCTTAAGCAAAAATCTGGAGGCATCACATTACCAGACTTCAAACTATACTACATGGTTAGAGTAACCAAAATAGCATAGTATTGGCAAAAATGGAGAGATATAGACCAGTGGAACAGAACATAGAATCCAGATATAAAACCAGCCACATACAGCCAAATGATCTTTGACAAAGCAGACAACAATATACACTGGGGAAATGAAGCCCTATTCAATAAATGGTGCTGGGAGAATCAGATAGCCACATGCAAAAGAATGAAACAGGATCCATATCTCTCACCGCTTGCAAAAATTAATTCAAGATGGATAAAAGACTTAAATGTAAGGCATGAAACCATAAGAATGCTATAATAAAATGTTGGAAAAAGTCTTCTAGATATTGGGCTAGGCAAAGAATTTATGAAGAAGACCCCAATGGCAGTCACAGCAAAAATAAATGAATGGGACTTGATTAAATTAAAAAGCTTCTGCACAGCTAAGTAAATAATCAACAGAGCAAACAGACAACCTACAGAGTGGGAGAAAATATTTGCAAGATATACATCCAATCAAGGGCTACTAACCAGAATCTACAAAGAACTCAAACAAATCAGCAAGAAAAAAAAACAACCCCATTAAAAAGTGGGCAAAAGACATGCACAGAAGCTTTTCAAAAGAAGATAGACAAATGGCCAATAAACATATGAAACAATGCTCAGTGTCACTAATAATCAGGGAAATGTAACTTAAAACCAAAATGAGATACCACCTTACCCCGGTTAGAATGGCTTTTATTAAAAAGTCCAAAAACAAAAGATGTTGGCATGGATACAGAGAGGAAGGAATGCTTATACACTGTTGGTGGGACTGCAAATTAATACAACCTCTATGAAAAACTCTACAGAGATTCCTCAAAGTGCTAAAAGTAGACCTACCATTTGATCCATCAATCCCATTACTGGGTATACACCCAAAGGAAAAGAGCATTTATCAAAAGACCTGTACCAATTTTCATTTCAGCACAATTCACAATTGTGAAGATGTGGAATCAACAAAAGTGCCCATCAATTCATGAGTGGATTAACAAAATGTGGTATATGTAGACCATGGAATACTACTCAGCCATGAAGAAGGATGAATTAAGCTTTTTTGCAACAATTTGAATGGAACTGGGGACCATTGTCCTAAGTGAAGTATCTAAAGAATGGGAAAAAAAACACCGCATGTACTCATTATTAAATTGGAACTAATTGATGAGTACACATGTGCACAGAGGGAAATAAAACTCAGGGAAAATCAAGCAGGGGGGAGGGGCGAGGAAAGGAGGGGCAAAAACCTACCTAACGGGTATAATGTACACTATCTGGGTGATGATCACACTTATAATCCTGATTCAAACATAACAAAATCAATACATAAAACCAAAAACATTTGTACCTCCATAATATTTTTTAAAAAATTAGTTCAGGAAGTTAAAAAAAAAAAAGAAAAGAAAAATGCCAACCAAATTTAATATGTGAACCTTTTTAGAGCCTAATTTTAATAAAGCTACAGGAGAAAAAATATGAAAATAAATAAATAAATAAATAAATGTGGATACAATTTTCAAAGAATAAAGCTATTTTCATATCAGATATACTTTGGGAAATAAACTTTTAGTTTACCACTACTACTAAAATATAAACACTAGCATGGTATGAAGTTATATGATCTTCAGCTCATTTTTTTCTATTATTTAATAGGTTACTATTTACTTTTATAATGGGTTCATGTTTTATCTATATTCATTATCTTAATATCTTTTCAAAGCTGGCTCTTTTATTAAGCATGAATTTTTAAGTCATTTCTCCCTCATTCTTCTTCTGAAAGAAATCTTAAATCACAGGACATATAAAGTCAATGGCAGTTTTATTTATTCTGCTAAATTGAATATATTGATTATCCAAAATTTAATACATAAGCCAAGCACAGTATAACAGAGAACTACAAAAATTAACCGGTTATAAAATTATAATACAATTAACACTAAAATTCTCATAATTCAGAAGTCACATAAAAGCGAGATATCCTGAAATATTCTAAAGCCATCCCTATGAATACCAGTTATAGCTCAATAGAAACAGATATTATATTATATGGGGCTAAATTTATACTAGCTGGTTATATATCTTATTTTGAATTATTTTAAATATATTTTATATCTATACTTTTTTTATTTGGCAAAAATTTCAGTTTAAAAAAATCCAATCTTGTTGCATTTCAATACTGTGCATGAGTTCATCATAAAATCTATCTTTTACTTGTACCTCCCTCAGTTGGCTTCATTGTTTTGAGGAAAGAAGATTGCTGATATGTCTTCTGGGAAGAAGGTTATATAACAGAGGTGCCTTTCTTGATCCTTGAGTGTGGCCTTTTGACTGAATTCAAATTTTACAGAACAAATCCTTTTAATAAAGGGATTTTTCCTGTGAAGTTTGGATTTGGTCAAGGGGCTGTACTTGGGGATCCGGAGGCCACATGTGGCCTTGAGGCCGCAGTTCCCCACCCCTGGTTGGGAGATCCCAATTTCTATGAACTATGTCTACAGAATAAACAAGGGCAATAAATAAATTATAGCATTCTTCATCACAGTTTATAATAAATCATACTGATACTCCTTAATTCAATACTTTCTTAATGTATGGAAAAGCTGGATTTATGTATCACAGTTTAATTTATGTATTTTATAACCATGAATATTATAAATCACTTAATAGTATTTCTATACATCTAAAGATTCCCCTTTGGAAATTTGTGGTCCAGGTGAGATGATGTTGCTAATGAAATAAAACTTCATTTGAACTTCATTTCCATAAACTACTTTAAAGAACTGAACTTTACAAAAATAGGGACATTTTCTATAAATTTGAAAATAACATATGTAAGCTCTGTTACTATGTCTATTTTTATGCTTCTGAGTTTCTTTTCTAAAGTTTCTTTTTAACAAAAAGCCTAAAATTGTATTTTTCTCTCTGAATTCATAATCATTAGATTCTCAAAGTGTTTTCAATTTTACAAATACTTCATTTCCAAAGGAAGTGTTTTACTTTGTGTTTCAAGCTGTTTCAGCTTCTTTCAGCACTCATGTCAGCACTAGACAATTGATACAAGGAAAATTTTAATTATCAGTGATACTCATCTCATCAGGACTTAATGTACAAAATTAACTTTTTCTAGAAAAGGAAGTCTATGTGCATATTATTGTTTTTTCATAAGTATAGATAATTTATAAACCCTGCACTTCATTTATTTCTGTGTACACATGATGTTTCTTGACCATCTGTTTTGTGCTTCACACTGTGCTATATTCTGGTATAAATAAAGATGTCAGTAAGGGCCTGACCTTGAGGGTTTCACACAATCTGTTAAGGAATTTGGAAATAAATACATTAGTGAAATCTAATGGACAAAGTGTGACATGAGGGTTATAGTGACTTGCTATGGGCACACACAATAGAGAGTATCTAACTCTTCACAGTGGAGCAGTAAAAGACTTTACAAAGAACCTGTCCTTTGAGTTGGATTTTCAAGAGTGAGTTGGAGTTTGGCAGATAAAGAAAAGGATAAAGGAGGTCCCAGCATTAAAAAACTCAATGATAAACATGTAGAAATATAGAAGATCTTGGCCCATTATAGGAACAGTAAGATATATGGATTGTTTGGTTTACAGGACAATAATTGTTAAAATGTTATGGTTTTGTAGTTTCATGTCATGTAGTTTTATGTCAGATATCATATTAAAGAGTTTACACTAGATTATAAAGAAAATGTGGTAAAACCTGAAAGACTTTATATCAAAAAGAGAAATTATCAGATCTTTGTTTTGGAAAAATCAGTTTGGATATGAAGGAAAGATAGCTAAGAAAAAGAAACTCCTTTTCAAGGAGAGTAAGAATTTGGGTAAATTCCTGTTGATCTGAGTTATATTAAAAATCAAAGATTCACCATTACTCTCCTGAGGCAAATGTTGATACCTATATGAATGAAAAGGAGGCGTGTATATTTTCTGACATCATAATCAACACGCATATTTGTTTAATGAGATTTGCATGCAAAATTCTTGAATGATAATAAGGTGAAAGTTATATGAAAGTATAATACTCTTCATTAATGAAAGAACATTTTAACCAACCGATAGCTAATAGCCCATTTAGGATGACAAGGTGTGTCACTGAAAATGAGTTTGTTAACTTCACCAGCAACCAGGTCTCAAAAATTGGTTTATAAATTTAAAAAATAAGTGAAATAAGCAAGATAACTGGAACTGAGATGGAAATCTCTGTGGTATCTGATTAACTGCCAGGAAATGACTGATTTTCCAGTAATCAAAATGAAAAAGGCAATCAGATGGGTTTATAATATGTACCACCACAGGTTCTGTGATATGTTATTCATAATTCAACCTTCTTTTGGATTAATTAGCAACGTGAATACTCAGCATATATTAACGGTTTACAAGTAAGAAATTATAACATTCTACAGGTTCAAGGGATCTCAGAAGAGTTCAAGGGATAAGCATAAAACATGGCGATCTTTTAGAATAGCACACCTGTTATAATTAGAGTCTGTCAAAAGCAGTGATTAAAACAGAAAGCATTCAAAATCTGTCATGTTTGGGCTTGGAGGACATCCCCATTAGTGGAAGTTAGGAATGGAGCTCTTGAACTCTCCCAACCTTTTTCTTCCAGACAGAGTGAAAAATATAAAAATAAATGCTTAGAATAAATAAAATTCTCACCAAACAAAAAATTCCCCAACCCTATTAAAGTCAAAGCTCATTCAGATGAATGAATAACTGGCAACACCGAGTGGACTGAAGAGGTGTGCTCAGTCAAGAACGACCCTGGATGGAGTCGTCATAGGGTGAGGTAGCCGCTGAATAGCAGTTCCTGTCTATAGGTCCAGTTTGCATACACAAGTGGATTCATAATTTCTAAATTTTTCCAGAAAAGAAAACTAATCACAAATTGTTTTCCATCTAGATCCTCGTTGTTACCTTTGTCAGAAGGAGAAATACATAAATACAGTATATTTGTCCTCTTCTGAAAATGCAGACATGCCTATGTATGGGTACAGAGATAGTGACCATTCTGTGGTCAACTGGCCCTATGCAACCTCCTCAATTGTATTTTTATATAAGGGTGTGATAACCTAAAATTCATAATTTGAGACCTAATTAGGGCCCATTTACAATATACACTATGTGGACTTGAACTCTTTTAATGAGAAAAGTATTTCGTTCACATTAAAAAGCCAAGTTCTTGTAATTTTAAATATTTTCTGCATGCATATCTTGAGTATAGCCATGTAATTAAGTTATCCCTTCAGGGAGTATGTTTTCCTTTTTATAAAATTTACCAGACAAAACAGAATGTTTTAATATTTTAGTACCATTAGTTATTGTTATTAAAGATTCAATAGAACTATACCTCGATTCAAAAATCCACATCATTTAAAAATTTTGAATATAAGACCTCTATTTTACTGATTATAAAGCAAAATGTAAAAGAAATGCAGCTTAAATTTGGATGG
The DNA here is from genome assembly GCA_023783475.1 of Daubentonia madagascariensis. Taxonomy (NCBI): domain Eukaryota; kingdom Metazoa; phylum Chordata; class Mammalia; order Primates; family Daubentoniidae; genus Daubentonia; species Daubentonia madagascariensis. The sequence goes on along the minus strand of JAKFHU010002140.1, from coordinate 33,817,784 downwards.
GTTGTTCACTGTCCTTAGAGTTCAAATAACAATCATTAAGCTTGCTGCATGAACAAAATGATTCTAGGAGTTGCTGTCAAACTGTGCATATGAAATTTAGCATATATTTTTGAGCTTTGTTGTCATTATACTATAGTTCCTTATCTACTTCATCAAGGGTAATAGTTAGAATGATTAATTCTAAAAAACTCCTTCACACATCATTTTCTCTGTCTGTCTCACTTGCTGCATTGCTGGGATATCACTGTGGATTCAGTTTAGTCTTTGGGATGTGAAGATTAAGGTTTCTTCATTTTGGCACATGAATAAGTAGAATGTGCCCTCTGACCCAAAACCCCAGAGTATGTATTGGCACCAATACAAGTGGCTCTCAGAGAAGTGTTTTTAGGGTGACAGAAGCTGTCACAGCAGGAGTGCTAGCATGAAGAGACTGATGAGGTGCCCTTTACACCCTGAAGCTGGCCAGGCAGCCCTCTTCTGTCTAAAATAGAACTTTCTGTGGGAAGAGGCTGTTCCCACATGAAATTTCCAAAAGTTAGAATGCAACCAAAACGTTATTTGGAACACAGAACACTGCCTGGAGAGATACATTTTGTATTTTTCATGTTGTTTAAAAGATAGAATTAATGAATAACATTGGTCTCTTTCTAATATGTATGTGTCTATATACACACACACATTTCAGCCAAACCCTAACCAGCTCTTGTTTTATCCCATATTTTGAAATTTATTTACAGCAAATAATTTATCCGTGTAGCCAGAAGAACATCCATAAACATGAGCATCTTATCATAACATCACTCACATTGCATTTGTGTTCAAAAACTGCCCCAAAACGCTCTTTTCTTAATATTTCATGTCGTATTTTTAAAAAAGAGATTCTATAATTATCTTCTACATGCCAAAAAAAACCCACATTACTAAAGTTGTCAGGTGATTATTGATCTTTGAAGCAATTTTTAAATTTTAAATAAAGAGTGTCATTTAACTTTGATACAGAATTTAGGCTTAGCATTCATTATAAAACAGCCACGAACAACTCTTTGAAAATAGCATATAATGGTGGGTCAACCTTCATCACTTTTGTGATTTGAGTCAGTGAACTATGACCAGAAACTTCAAAAGCACAGGGAAAAGTTGGAGGCAGTTCAACAGATGGCAAAGGAATCAGAGCATCATAGCTGGAAGGAACACATGGATCAATGCAGTCCCCTAACTGCACAGAGGAGAAATAGGTAGAAGAAAGATAGGAGAGATAGCTAAAGAAAATATTCTGAAAGAAAGAATTATTCATTGTATTGAAAGAGAAGGCAAAAGAGTACCTTCCAATTACAAAGATGTAGATGAAAATAGAGTATAAGGATGCCTTTGCCACCACCTAACACCACACACACCCAAGCACAATCACATATAACAAGAATACATACCTCTTTCTATCCATTCAAGACAATTAGTGGAAGTATACTATGCTTTAAATTGAACAATATGCAAAATAAATTGGTAAAAACCCAATGATGTGAGCTGTTGTTCAGACTATCTGAAGAACCTCAGCATTGAAATCTTTACTTTTTAGTGGAAAAAATACTAGCATATATTTGCATGCAAAGTTTTAGATTTCAAAGCACTTTTTTACGTATCTTATTAAATTGGCACAATAATACAATGGCATAGGTATTAATATCCACATTTGTCATATGGAAAAACTAAAGGTCAGAGAATATGTAATTTAACAAAAATCCCACAGTTAGTAAATAACAGTATCAGAAATCAACTTAGGTTTTCTGATTTAAAATAGTAGTAATATCTTTGTGCCTAGCCAAAGTAAGCACTTCTTTGGAAGTGAAAAAGGCTAATTATAAATAATACTTTCAGAAATACAGGGCCCTTCCATGTCTTGGTTAGAAGCAGCAAAGGGAAAGAAATAATGTCTTTTGCAGCAACTTGGGTGGAACTGGAGACCATCATCCTAAGTGAAGTATCTCAGGAATGGGAAAACAAACACTGCATGTACACTCTAATAATTGGGAGCTAATCAATGAGCACACATGGACACAAAGAGATGTAAGGTCATTGGAAATCAAGAAGGAGGAATAAGGAAGGAGGGGAGGGGTAAAAACCTACCTCACAGGTGCAACGAACACTATTTGGGTGATGGGCACACTAAAAGCTCCGACTTAAGAATTATAAAAGACATCCATGCAACAAAAACATTTGTACCCCTTAATATTTTGAAATTAAAAAAATTAAAAACCAGCAAATGTTCAAACAATGACTAGCCAGAAAAGTCCAGTCATCTAGGACTATTTTTTTCTGGAAAAGCCAACAAATGTGCATTGGCATGCCTGGATGATAGTACCGCCCTGCCCATGTAACACCACAAGAGATATGCATAAAAACAACCCATCTTAAGACAAGATTGAGTTTTATAAAGGCTGCCTTACAAATTAATCATAGAAAGCTTATGTTTTAGAATGGTAAACTTCAGTTGTTTGGGGAAATATACTCAAACCTTCACAGATAATCCCAAGTAAATTAGTGTTGTCTGGTGGAGGGAATATGGGTTTGGGCACAGTCAAATTTGTAATCAAATCCAGGCTTAACTTTTCACTCTTGGGTGCATTGCCTATATTTGTTATTTGCCTTCATTGCACCTCAGTTACTCCATCTATAAATGGTGGGGAATGCCCACACAGGATAGTGTGAAGATCATATGAGAAAATGAGATCACGTGTGTAAAATGCTTTTGACCAGCCCTGCCACAAGTGCCATTCTATTATTTGTGTTGTTATGCACAAGTCCTTGGTTCCATGCAGATAGAGATAGGTTTTGAGGTTGAGTTAGCATTAGGAACAGGGTTAACACTATAGCTGAGGATTCAGAAATCTTTGTTTTCTCCTCTTATTAATTAGGATGGGTGATTACTATAGGTCTTTTCTGAGTGTCATGTAAGGTAAGACTTACATGCCTAAAACAGTGACCAACACATCAAAGTTGTTCAAAAAATATGGTTTTGAATATTGCTGAATTTGCTACTGTACAGATATTATCTAGTGCCAAAAACACAACATGTCATAGCTTTTCCCCAGAACTTACTCAGTAAAGGTCAGCTCCAAAATATTATTTCTACACAGTTATTGTAGGAGGATCCATATGTGTGGCGTGAGAGTTTCTTTTAAGTCCTACATATATAAGTGAGTAATGATCCTCATCCAAATAAGCTGTGGCAACTACTCCAGCTCTGTAGCTCTTGTACTGCTCTTGTACTGCTATTTTTCTACAGGCAGAAATGGGTTACAAAATAGCTAATTAATAAGAATTTGATTATGATTTGTATAGATCTTGAAAATAGCCTGAATTTAGATTATTTAAATTTTATTTCTATTACTTAAAACCTATGCATTTTCAAGTACCCTGTGTGCCACCAATCAGGGCAGGAATTAATACTTACTGAGCATTTATTGTGAATTAAATATTCTTTATGCATTAGCATTGAATTCTCACTAGATCACGTATCCGTATTCCAAGTAATAAATAGACTCAGCAATCGAATGGCTCAAACTAATGCATGCTTATTTTGTGCTTATGTAAGAGTCCCGGGTAGGCTTTTATGGTAGAATGGCAGCTTTCCTCCAGGTCATCATTTAGGGAGAGTTCCTTCCATCTGACAGCTCTGCCATCCTCTCCTGCCTCGTCATTTGAGTCCAGTTAGAAGAATGGAAAAGCTCCTGTTGGCCAGGCCTGGACCTGGTGCCAAGCACTTACACTGTCATCCCCCTGGAAAGAATCAGTCACATGACCACACCTAGTGCAAGGGTGCTGGGAAATATACCTGTGTCCACAGAAGGAGTACCTGGGGCTCAGAGTGTTCAATAATGTGTGGTAATGATCAGGTTTTGGACCCAAGTTTACCTGACTCCAAAGTTGGTGTTGTTTCTGCTATCACAAGCTGATTCTCAATTTTAAAAGATTTATGTTTCTTCTACACTCCAGCTCAAAATTCTTTGTATGTTTGTTCCTTCTTTTCTATGATAAGTTACTGAAGAAGCCATAATAAATAACTCTTCTAAATTCAATACCTTTAGATAATAATAGTTTCTATTGTCTACTTTTTTGATCTTCTAAGTGTGCATGATAGGATGGGAACATACCCACCTATGTGTCTGTCAAATATTAACGGGAGGGTTACCTGAGACTCAGAGGCTATGGACTCTATCCTTCACTCAGGAAAATTCTATCATTCCCCAGCAGCAGAAATGCAAATAATATACATAAAAATAAACAAAATCTAGTAGTTAGCTAAAAGTATGTTAATGCAGAAACCATGGAATGCAGTTCTCAGCTCTGACTCAAGAGAGATTCCTGCAGAGAACACAGCGTGGCTGGCTGGCAACCCCAGCCCGTGCCCCGCTGCATTTCTACCACAGGTACACTTTTCTCAGACTTCTCCCAGGCAGTATGTGAGCACAGAAAGACACTAGTGAAAGCCCATTCCTGCAGGTCCACAGACTCCTCCAGTGAGAAACCTGGGCTCAGGAACTCCCCCTCACCATGACCAAACTTTCTGAGAACAGCACCAGAGTCTGAGACTCTTGCCAAATCTTCCCTCTGTCCCTGTCTCATTTAACAGGTGTCAGGCCTGCAATACTGTATGCAAGCCTACCAACGCCTGCTCTTTGCCCTTTACCCTTCTTAAGCATTTCTCTCAATAAATCTCTTGTTTGTCTAATCATTTTTGAGTGTTTACCTTTGAAAGGACCCAAATTGACACAAATATTAAATTGAACTATGTAGATACTAAAAAAGCATCAGTATATAAATACACACACACACTCATATACATATCTATAGAGAGAGAGAGAAAGAGAGAGGTCTACATGCAAAAGTAAGCAAAATGCTTGAATCAGAAATCAGAAATAATCCCAATAAAGTTAGGAGCAAAGCAATCATTAACTACTATAAATGACATCATTTAATACTGTAAATGAAGAACTAAGCAGAAACAAAATAAAATGAAATGAAATGAATTAGTTATAAAAATCCAAAGGAAAGAATTAAAACTATCAATTTTGCCTGATTTGATGTATGCCTGAAAAATCACAAAAACTAGTAAAATACATCACAAACAATAAGAAAGTTCATGAAGACTGCAGAAAACAAGATTAAGATAAAGAAATCTGTTATGTTTATATACACAAATAATAGTTAGAAAATAAAATGGAAGGAAAGGTCCTGTATTAAAGAATTGAAATTATAAAACACCTAGGAATAAATTTAATAAGACCTGTGCAAGATCTATATGAAAACAACTTTAAAACACCACTGAAAAACAAAAATTAAGAATTGAGCAAAGAGCAGCACAATTCACAATTGCAAAGATGTGGAACCAATCTGAGTGCCCACCAATTCATGAGTGGATTAATAAAATGTGGTATATGTATACCATGGAGTACTACTCAGCCATTAAAAAGATGAATTATTACATTTTGCCACAATCTGGATGGAACTGGAGCATTCTCCTAAGAGAAGAATTTCAAAAATGGAAAAACAAACACCATATGTACTCACTATTAAATTGGAACTAACCGATGAGCACACATGTGCACGGGGTAAGTAAAACTCAGTGGAAATCAACCATGGGTGAGGGGGGAGGAGAAGAGGGGAAAAACCTACCTAACAGGTATTATAAACACTATTTGGGTGATGGGCATACCTATAGCCAGGACTCAAACATTATGAAAGCTATCCATGTAACCTAAAATATTTGTACTCTCTTAATATTTTGAAATTTAAAAAAAAGACATCTTTAGGGAAATATTGCTTGTGGATACTAGATTTTACTCGATTTAACAAATGTGCACAGGCATTCAATACTTGTTTGTTGAGTGAATCAGTGTTAAAAAGATTAAATGATGTGAGCACAGAGTACTATGAAGGATGTGACTGGGTGTCTATCCTACCTATTTCTTTGGATTCATATGGCTTTGTGACATAAAATGACAATATAAAGAAATACAGTTTCAAGATGTGAGACTATAAAAAAACCAAATTGAGCAAATGGAAAGACATGGTGTGTTCGTGGAAAGGAAGACTGAACATCATACAAAATTTAATTCTCTGTAAGTTTATTTGACAATTTGACATGTACCTAATAAAATGCCAGAAATATGTTATTTAGAACTAGGCCAATGGTTATAACATTAATATGGAGAAATAAACCAAGAAATGAAGAAATATTTGAAAGAGATGAGCAGTAAAGAATCACTGGTCCTATTAGATATTAAAATACATCATAAGTCATCAATAATAACAATAATGTAGGATTGACAAACAAGGAGGCCATCAAACATAATTCAGAATCTAGAAAATCTTAAAAAAATCAATATTAAAAATGGAATTTGAAGTAAGATAAAGATTGCTTCTACCTTTTGAAATCAGTAGGGAAAAGAGATTATTAAACAAGTGGCAAGAATAACTAAGTAGATATTTGTATTAATAAAAAGTATACAGTTGGATCCATACACCATAATATACATCAGGATAAATGTCCAATGATCAAAGATTTATATGTGAAATAATTAAGTCCTGAAACTACTAGACAAAAACCTGGCTAAATCCCTTCATAATATTGAAGTGGAAAAAGTCTTACTAACTAAAACCCAAAACTCAGATATAAATGAAGAGTTTGGCGAAGTTAACCACATAAAAGTCAAAACTTCCTCTATGTACAAAGTTCATGCAAAACAAAATCAAGCTAACTGAAACTAACTGTAAGGGCACTGGGAAAGCAGGACTAGGGGGATGCTCAAACTTACCACAAGAGCTAAGCTTACATAATTAAATTAATAAGAAACCAACCCAAAACCCAGTAGGAAGGATATGAACAGACAGTTCACTAGGAAAAAAAATACAAATTATTCTTAATTCTGCTTTACATATAATAAGTGAAATGCTAACTAAAATTATATTCAAATGCAATTTTTCTCCAGATATTTAAGGAAAAAAATCTATATTTTGATAACTGACCCTGGGCTATGGTTTGAATGTCAGCCCCTCCAAAATTCATGTTAAAATTTTATTCACAATGCAACACTATTAAGAGGTGTGTCCATTAGGAGGTGATTGAGTCACCAGGGATGAAGCCTCATGAATGGGATTAGGTGTCTTTGTAAAAGGGCTTGGTGGAGGGAGTTTGCCCATTTTTGCCCTTCTGCTCTTCAGCCATTTGAGGGTGCCACCAAGAGAAGATGCCATCGATGGAGCAGACCCTTATCAGACACCACACCTGCCAGCACCTTAATCTTGGACTTCCCAGACTCCAGAACTGCAAGAAATAAATTTCTGTTCTTTATAAATTACCCAGTCTCAGGTATTTTATTATAGCAGCACAAATGGACTAAGACACCCTGTCCTGAGGCTATAAGGAAACAGGAGCTTCCATATGCTGCTGAGGTTTCGGAGGACAATTTGATAATGTCATCACTATGAAGTTGGACCCAGCAGTTACACTCTGGGAATTTACCTGCGCAAATGTGAAATGATCTAAGGTTATTTACTGAAGGATTCTTTATGTCCATCAATAGAAAACAACTCAAATGATTAATAAATGATGGCAACTCCTCATAAATGCAATGTGATACAGCTTAACGAAAAGGAGTGAAATAATTCTCTTCAAATGTGGAAATATTTCCTTCCAAGACACTTCAAATAAAGAACAAGGTATAGAGCAGTGTGCGTAGTAAGCTACACACACTTTATGTACGTATAAAAAAGAAAATTAGAGTATACATGTGTATATTTGTACACGCAAAATGAAACTCTTGAAGGAAGCATAAGAAACTAGTGATCATGGCTACACACAGGGGGATGTGTGAATGGGGGATAAGGATGAAGAAGAAACTTTTATTCTATACATTTTTATAGCTTCTGATTTTGCATTCAAATTCTTTGATCATCCGTTCAATTCCTTTAATCATAAGAAGAGTACCAGAGCAAGCAAAAGTTAAAATATATACATTCATTTATTTCAAAAATGTTTATTCAACAACTACAGTGTGGCAAGAGCTACACCAGGCAGCAGAGAATAAAAGATGACAATTCCAGTATTTAAGGATCATACAGTCTAGTGAAAGAAGCTGACAAGCAATCATGACCTAGATTTCATACTTGAGTGATTGAGCAAAGGAAACTGCACCAGTAGAAACAGAAAAGTCAAAAGGGAAAGCCACTTTAAGAAATAATATCGTTGATAGGAGATATTCTGCAATTTGATGAAATGAAGGCTTATGCAAAGTGAAAATTCTGCCAGTGAGTGGGTAAAAGATTGGCATTTAGAAAGAATCCCAAAACTGAATTTTGAGTGCTATTTTGAGGTTGAAAGTCTAGGAGAGAAAACAAAAAGAAAAGGGGACTCAGAAGAAATTCTGGCCAATGTCCTCATTTATTGGATTTAGGACATTTTTCCTTTTAACAAAAGTTACCATGCAAGATTCTGCTGTATGAAAGTAGTCTCAATAAACGTTAAGATTGAAGTATTTTTCAAATATACCTAAACAAAAGTCTTAAAACACATAACACTCTCTGGCTAAATGTCTTTTTTTTTTTTTTTTTTTTGAGACAGAGTCTCACTCTGTCACCTGGGCTAGAGTGCAGTGGAATCATCATAGCTCACTGCAGCCTCAAAGTGCTGGGTTCAAGTGATCCTCCTGCCTCAGCTTCCCAAGTAGCTGGGACTACAGCTGCACACTACCATGCCCAACTAAATTTTCTATTTTCTGTAGAGATGGGGTCTCTTTCTTGCTCAGGCTGGTCTCGAACTCCTGACCTCAATCAATCCTCCTGCCTCAGCCTCTCAAAGTGCTAGGATTACAAGTGTGAGCCACCACACCCAGCCCAAAATTGTCTACATTTTTTAAATAATAATAATTTTTAAAAACCATAGTCAGATAACTAGTCTATGATATGATATTCCTGAAGATGTCTATCTGACATCTGGCAAGATGTCTAGTACCGTTTTATAATTTATAATACAGGAAATTTGAAGATTCTTTGGATGCAGTGTCACTCAGGTAAAAAAAGACACTTTGATCCAAACTCATTTTCTTTTATTTTTGATTATTCAGAGAAATTATTTCATGTTGAACATTAATTCTTCCTAGAAACAGCTGGTAGAACGTGATGCTAATGAGGCCAAAGTTGCCGGTTCGATCCCTGTACTTCAGACAGGCTCCACACAGGGAAAGGCTTTTTTTGTATGCACCTCTAATCAAGTCCAGCTGTCTTCCAATTTTGGCACTGGGCACAAAGAGACCCAAGTGAGAGAAGGTGAATTCCTGATGAGGAATCATCATCCACAAAAAGTAGCAGAAGTTTCTAACTTAGTTAATCTTACATCTCACATCATGACAGACTGTGAGCTCAGTCATCTACATTTGTCCTTGAGGGTTTTTTTTTCTCATATAAGACAAGATTATTCAAATAAGTATATCAAAAATGATTAATTTTACTAGGATAAAGGCAAAATCCAAGGTGATACATGCTAAACGCAATTGTATTTCTCCAATTTCTCCTAGGCTTTGTTATTGTTAACCAGACAATGTCGTGTTGCTCCTGTTTTAAATCTGAAGGTAACTTTGCCACTCAGGAAAAGAAAACCAAAAACAAAAATGCATTTTCAGACTCCATCACAAGTTCCGCCAAGCATAGCGTTTACAAGTGTAACAATGGCAGCTGTTCCCTCTAGTAAGAACAGCTGGGATAAACAGAACTAGAGTCATTATCTCTCAGATTATGATCGGTTGGAACAATGCCCAAAATATCAACACTGACACTGAGTGACAGCATTTAGCCTCTGATAACCCCATTTAAGTCTGTGTTTCATTTCACCAAAAGAAATTAACAATATCATATATTCAAAAACAAACAAAACATTTCATCATCATTCCAACAATTGAGGTGGAAATCTATTTTCTTTTAGATACTCTGAACTGCCTGTATTCAAGATCAGCTTCTATCTTAGTCATTTCATTCCCCCTGAAAGATTACAATCTAAAGGAGACACACTTTTTGGAGAGAGCAGTAATAGAATTGAATTAAATACTATTCAATTTATCCTTGAAATACAATCAAGTTTTGATTATCAGATACTTTCACAGCTAGAAATAGGCACCACAATATCCGGATGACCAAGGATGGAGAAACATTCTGTCAATCTTATGCTCCATGGGCGTGAATTAGGATTATGAAGTCAGAAAATAAGTTAGATTTACAAACCACTCCTGTATTCAGAATAATAAATCTATGTGTGCCTTTGCAAGAAACAAGTAGAATATAAAATAATAAAGAAATAGTAACCTCTCCCACTATGAAGGAGAAGCTATAGGAGTGACAAAGACAGAAGGCAAATGAACAAAAGAGAATGTCCTAGAAGTCGAGTACAAAGAAACCCTGAAGAGTTGGCAGTGGTCCATGGTATGTGATGGATTACTCTTTATTTATATTACATATGCCTTGATATTTTTGTGAAGATATGAGCAAACAAATATAAATATTGTAATTGTGACTGTAAGAAAAAACTCCAAAGAATGACTTAAGAGAAATTAGAAAATAGAATAAAAAATTGGGTAAAGGAAAGGATAGTTATTGTTTCTTATTCTTAAGAACATCATTGAGCAAAGAATAATCAACCCAAATGTCTGTTAGCTGCAGTGATTATTTTAATACCTGAAGAACATGTATAAGAGACTCTAGATTCTCAAAGAATTTTATATTAAAAGAAATAAAGTCTATCTGGAAAATAGAGTCAGGAAAAAACAGGTGGCATCTGTAATCATCATACATACCCTTCTGCTCCTGGAATTCTACGTTTAACAGAAAATTTTAATTCAAACACTCTGGGTGACTGATGAGGTTACAATAACGTAGATGACATCACGACATACTAAAGCATGAGTTTTAGAATCAGACAGAACACACATTTATCAAGTAAATCATAATTGCTAATGTTTTTCTAGTGATTCCAATATGCTTAGGAAGGTTTTGCATTTTCTCACAAAATTTTCCTAAGCCCCCTATGGGTTTGTACTATTATTATTCCCCTTATATAGACAATACCATTTTATGATTTATGATACAGGAAATTTGAAATTTCTTTGGATACAGTATTACTCAGGTAAATAAGACACTTTGATTCATATCCATTTATTTTTTATTTTTGATTATTCAGAGAAATTATGTTATGCTGACCATTAATTCTTCCAAAAGCCAACTGGTAGAACACAAGGCTAATCCAACAAAGAGAAGTTAAGTAACTTGGCCAAGGTCACAGAGCTAGTGAGTGGCAGAGCTAAACAATAAAATATTTCATTTCCCCCAAAGTATCACTATCTGGGTGGCTACAAAAGTCACCATACTTCTTGGCATATCACTTTGCTCTTCTATACAATATGAAGGAAAACCATACCCTACTTACAGGATGTTAGGTGTTAGCATTAAAACCGTTGTTTTCTATACAACAGTGGCTCAATGCTGGTTGACATCATTATAATCATAATTAAACATTTTTCATGGAGGACTTAAAAAGAAGAAAGGACCAATAACCTTCTTAAGTGTCTCAAATGAGAAAACTCCCTTGATTGCCTCTGCTTGATAAGTGAGGGACTGTTGTAAAGTAAACTTCTGTTTGCATTACATGAAAGAGTAGCTACCTGCTCTGAGCTCAACACCTTCCAGCTTTAGCCTCTTCCTGTGGCTTTTCCTTTTCTCCACATTAATAAAATAAAACAAAAAAGTTCTGCATAATTGAGGTGCTGAAGAGAAACGGCATTAAGTCCAGATATGGGGAAGAGGTTGGATGCCTGCATATATAATTATTAATTTATTGAATTTCTGTCTGAAACGACCAAGGCAGTCTTAACATTCCCTTCAGTTTAGCTAAACTTTAGTCAGGTTTCCTCCTAAATCTAGGCCTCTGATCTCCCTTTTCATAGAAAAATATCTGACTTTACTCTAGTAAACTTCCAGTTGGAAATTCTTTCTCTGCTTCTTTGAGATATAAATCTTCCCCTAATGTCTAGCCAGGTTTGCAGCCCAGGAATGTCTTTCTCAAGGACCTGGGAGCCATCACTTTAAAATGTTACCATCAGGAAAAAGCCCTCCCTGCCAGTCTCTGTGGTAGGGTAGGAGCGTAACTCCCATCAGCACCAATTAGCAAACATGGTGGCCTATTCACACTGACCAACCTTTCCTGTCAAGCCCTTCAGTACTTTCCCACTAACTCACCCCAGTGCTGAAACTCTCCCACATTTTGTTTCAAGGGAGTTGACTTCAATCTCTCTCCCTTATTGCAATAGTCTTGAATAAGGTCTTTCTTGCTTGTTTGATTCAGTCAGGTGCAATATTCTTTTGACAGTGGTGGACTTAGCAATCACTGAGGAGGGCAGACAATAGACAGAGGAAAGAACCACGTATAGTCGATTTTCTGTAGAGAAAAGAACAGAGGATGCCTTGGTGTGAGCTCTTTATATAAAAGTGCCAGCACCTCCATCACATCTTGGTCAGGTCCCGAAAGGAGGCATCCCTGAGAATGCAGAAAGTGGGATGGGGAGGTGAGCAAGGCATGAAAAGCAAATGACAGCTTTAAAGAAGAACAATTATAAAATTTATACACCACAGGCATAATAATAGACTTTTACGCAGATTAAAATGTATTTAAATGCAAATTCAAAGCATATTTTAATGCAAATTCATATGTGGTCCTCCTGTCTATTTCATATATTTGGCTGTGACCTTGTAAGGACCTTAGCAACAATTCCCTCCTACTGTTTTAGAACTGTTAGGTAAGGAAAGGTCTATCATGAGCTTTGGGGAGGGAAAACGGTAGCTTCCTAATGATATGAAATAATTAGGAGTATTTAGACCAGAGTAATATATTTAGGCCTAAATACTCAAAGATATCCCAGGATAGCTCCCAGCCTGATGGGCTGGTATGGATTTCGGAGCTCTCAGTAAATATTAAAACCCAGTGTCTACCCAAGAGCACTGAAGAGACCTCGGGAGGACAGCTGAACAGCTGACCTTTCTTGGGACGGGTGGATCCTTTAAAAGTGCCTGCCACACCTTGCAAGAACAAGTGTCTATATTGTGTCCCTTTGGCCATGCGTGCTTAAGGTTAGAACTCTGATAAATTTATGTGAAATATTCTAGCTGTGAGAGCTTGGACAAAGAAAAGACTTAACTTAGAGCTTCAGGTCCTCACCTATAACAGAAATAAAAATCTCTAATAGAGATGTTATGAAGCTTAATGCCCTATCTGGCACAGGGAAGTCACTCAATGTATATGGCTGTTATTGTCATTATTATCATTATAATTATTGTGATTTTTCCAATTTTCTTAGTCTACTAATCATAAAAGCCATTCCCTACTTGTGTGTTTATGTTCCTCAGGTACTTAATGCGTGATTGTACTGGTCAGATAAGTGAATTTCAAGGAGCTTAGGACCTGGTAAATTAATTTCTACTAAACAACATTTGCTATAACAACATGTACACATTATTTGCTCAGTAAATGCATTTTAATGACTTCCCAAGTTTTATGCTGTATTAGTTTTAAGGCTGCTTTAACCAAGTACCATAGACAAAGTGGCTTAAACAACAGAAATGTATTTTCTCACAGTTCTAGAGGCTAGAAGTTCAAAATCAAAGGTGTTGTTTTGTTATGGCAGGGCCTCTCTCCTTGTATTATAGATGGCCATCTTATCCCTGTGTCTTCAGATCCTCTTCCCTCTGTGAGTATCTGTTTCCAAATTCCCTCTTCTTATAAGGACACCCATCTTATTGGATTAGAGCTGACCCTAATGACTTCATCTTAACTTAATTATTTCTGTAAAGACCCTGTCTCCATATAAGGTCACATTCTGAGGTCCTGAGGGTTAGAACCTCAACGTGAATTTTGTGGGTGACACAATTCATCTCATAACACATGACTTTCTGTTATATATGTCTATTTTATGTAATCTTCTCACCAGTGGTCTTTTTAATTTTCCTTTCTACCTTATCCATTGTATTTTTCCAATATTTATAATTTTTCTTCATTATTTAATTATTGAAACACTTTTTAAACTTAACCCGATACTGAAAGGCCCTAGTCCTGGTACCAGGTGATTTGGAGTCAGCTGACATCTTAGGATAGAGCAGACTGGGACCTTGTATAAGAATACGTGACAGAAAGAATTAGAATTTTAATTATTGGAGAGTAAGGCTCAAGTATTTTATTTCTTTATAAACACCGCAGTGCTCGCGCAGTATAGTAAACTCAGTCAAGGCCTGTTGGAAGGGGAAGTGAATCAATGAGTGAATAAGAAAGAATCAGGGAGCAGCAGTTAACATTTATAACCCCGCTTCTTCTAGAGGCACACCGAGTAATCGTGCTGCCTTATTAAGGACTCTTTAAAGCCGCCTGACGGGAGAATCTTTAGTTTGAGAAATGGCCTGGGGACTCATACTAATCTGTAAAACAGCCTGAACTGCATCTTGAGATTTTCCAGTGTTTCCAGAGCTCTCTGAGCATTGCTCCAGAGGTGTGAAGATGTTTCAGAGAAGTAAACAGCTAAGGTCTTGAGCAGACCCTGGGGTGAGTGAAGACAGGAATACTACACAGTTTAAATGATGAAAGCAAGAAACTTAACAATGAAAATTGACATGTCATTAAATAAGAAGGTGATCCAGTTTGTGCCAAAATACCTGCATCTTCAAGTAATAAAGTAAATTAGCCCTTCTGGTAAAAAATAATCTTATTAACATATTAACCACTGTGGTGTATCTAAGAAGAGAACCTTGTGTAAGTGCACAAATGTTCATTTCCAAAGAGAAAGCTATCATCTAGATTATTTTAAATCTGTAGCTTCCCTAACTCCATAATTTATTCCATCTATAATTTTCAAATCCCTATCCATTCATTTCTTAACTATCTCTTTTCTACTTTAAAACTGAATAATTAATAAAATAGTAGATACATACACGATAGATAAATACATAGAGACATATAGATATATGTAGATATATAGATAAAATAATGAAAATCCTAATCTCTAGCTAGAAAAGGATTATTGTTCCCAGTAAACATTTTAGTTCTCTGGGTTTTTTTGTTTGTTTGTTTTTGTGGGTATTTTTTGGGGGGAGGGATTGGTTTTGTTTTTTGTTTTGAACAAAGACAAAAGAGAAAGAGAGAAAAGAGGAAACAGTTACACATTTCTAAGTGTTTTATCAGAGCATGAGTCTGGAGGTTGTGTTGTGGTCCCTAATGGAAAATTTTCATCACAAACCACCTCACAGTATGATACAATTTATCATGATTGTCATCCTAGGCTCAAGGGAGAACAGAAATAGAATCCTAGAGGCTTTGTGCTTAAGAACTTCTGAGCATTGCTCCATTCAAGTGCATGGTCAAACCTCAGTAAAATCATCATTATCACTGAACGCCAGCAGCAGGTTACTCATTCTCACCAGTCAGTAGTCGGCCCAGCTGCCCAATCTTAACTCTTAAGTTGGTTGGTTTTAATGCTCATCAATCAACAACTATTTAGGGGAAAAACTCACTCAAGTACATAAACATGCTACCCCAAACTCTACAACCGTGACACTGCATGCACTTCCAGTTCTTTATACAGATGGGGCATTTTACGTTTAGTTCTTCCTTTCTCTTTCTATTTTTTTTAAACTAAATTTTAATGCCCTTTGTGTGTTTAAACTTCTGTCAGAATGTTGACTCAGACCAAGATTTTCTCTTTAAGTCAGGGAAGGAGAGGATATAATGTCTTTCTAAAACGAAGGAAATTCAGTGAGTTTTCTGCGGTTAGTACTATAGACATCAGTTACGATGCCTTCTGGAAATTTCCAATAGACGGGGGTAAGTTAGAATGGCCGCAGGCAGCAAATGAAAACAGCACTTCACAATTTGGGAATCTTTTTTTGTGACATACTCTCTGGTAGGCAACAATTTTGCCTTTCTTTAAACCTGGATAACTTGCTTTTATTTGGGCTGATTTTGGTCATTAGCACAACTGCACATACAGAACTGTCAGTGAAATTAACTTCAGGCTGAATTCATGCCTACTTTACCACTTCATTCTACTTAAGTACTTTCAGAAATCCCATCTTCTCTTAGAGAAACATTGAAACAAAAAGACTTAGATAGGAAAGTTCTCAAACTTCTAAAGTTTTATTCCTCCTTCCTCCCAACCATTACACACTGAGCACTTAACGTTAAGTCATCTGGTCTTACCACTTTTTCATTATGTTTCGACCTCAAGTCTGTGTCTCTAATCCATGTTTTCCTTAGATCAGATTCTTTTATTCAAGTTTCTGATGGGCAGTCTCTTTGGCTAAAACGTAGTACATGTTCACATCGCTAAATAGAAAGACAAGAGTCTTTCCTCAAAATATGCTCCTCTTTCTTCGTTCCCTGTCTTTAGAAAATTGTATATTACCTATCCAGTTATTCAATTCACACGCCTAGGTGCTTTTCTTCCTTCTGTTCCTCAACAGCAACACTTAACCAACCACCACGTTTTCCAAATTCTCCCTCGATGCTATTCCCTGCGTCTATCAGTCTTTTTCCATCCACCCCCACCACTCAGTTCAGACCTCCGTCATCCCTCGCCCTGGCTACTGCAACCTGTTCAGAAAAACTTGCTTCCTTAGACCCACTCTTGCACATTAATTCTGGAGCTGGTCATCTTTCTAACGTGCAAATTATGTCACTCCTACGATGACACCACATAAAGTCCAAATGACATGGGATGAACAAGTCCTTCATGACTTGTCCTCAGCAAATCTCTCCAGCCTCTTTTGTCACCTCCTTCACTATCCTTGAGCCCCGGTATTCAGCTACTCACAGTTCGTGGACTAGCCATGATTTATTTTTCTCTTTTGTCATTTACCCTCTACCTGAAGCTTTCACCCCTTCCCCCGTTTTAGGCTCTTTCTCAGGTTACTGTAGAGGTCAGTTCTTTTAGGAAACTTGTGACAGTCCCCTAAATCCCCATGAGGAGGCTGTGGCACCTGTACACTCTTAGAAGGCGTTTGTTGTAATGGGGGTATACTTTTATATCTCATCTCTGTCTTAAAAGCTCCTTAAAAGCAGGGAGTCTGTCTTTTAAATCATCATTTATCACTGATCCCTGAGTATATAATGTGACACTAGGATCACAGAAATTTGGTGTTTTATAAATATTGCCCAAAGAAAGAAGGAAGAGATAGCAGAGGAAGATGTCTTAGAAATCAATATCACAGCTGTGTTACTGTTGCTATTGCTTCAGTGACCTCTCAGGGAAATCACTCACCCTGATTGGACAGCTTTAGCTCTTTCATCTTTGGAGTGAATATTTGGTGTGGGCAACCTACTTCCTAATTAAATGATGTTGAGGTGGTAACAAGAATATCATTCATGTTTTTATTTTCCAGTAGTTTGATGATAAGTGAATTCAGTCATTTTCTAACCATAAACAGAAATTCAATAAATGATTTTTTAGCCAAAAATAGAAAAACATAAAAATTCAAAAATGAATACTTTGCCAAAATTACGTACAATTCAGCATTTAAAATCAGAAATGGCTTTTAGACCCTAGGCTTCTATTAAATAGAAAAGAATGGCTCTTATTTCTTAAATGCATTACATTCTGCAATAAAGCATATGTTATATTTTTTCCTGGGCTACAAACATACACTGTCATAATATACACTGTCTATTTGTACTGTAAGTAGTTTGCTTTAAAAATATTGATTTTTAAGCTTTCTATCCAAAACTGCCCTTGGTTCTTGTGCTTTCTGTTTACCTCTGTGAAGACATAGTTCATGCCACTTTGGTATTTTCTAATTAACTTCCTGTGTTTCTGAAAGACAACTATCTGTCCCATTTTGAAAAGATATTCATCATGAAATTATAACATAGTGTAGGCTGAAACATGCCAGAATATTTCACTGACTATGGGGATAGTAAGTATCAAACCTCATCATTATCCAGGCAGCCAAAGTGCAGCTTTAAAATGTCAAGTGTCTGTGCAATTCCCACTTCCAATTTACTGGGGAAAAGGGAGAAAAGATTAGAAAATGACTAAATGTGTGGGTATTTTGTATCCATAAAAAAGGTAAAGAGAAAAAATAAATTGAATTTATTGGAATTAAAATTCTTATAGGAAACGACCAAACCATGACACTCCTTGAGGTGTTTCCTTCTCATTTCTAAGTTCTTGAGATGCAGAATGAATTAATGACTAAATATAAGAAATTAGAAATTCTGTCTAAACCTTAGAAACTTTTGGTTTTCTTATCTGTAAAAAAAAAAATCACACATAGCCCACGTTATACTTACATTCTTATCAAACATGTTTGTAAAAATACACAAACATAATTAGAAGTAAGTAGGTAAATTGGATCACTACTAATCAACATTTAGTTATAATGTATGAGTTCATAATTAGTTTTCTTATAATTTAATTGATTAAAATTATTTACATGTACAAATTGTCACTGACTGTGAAAGTTAGTAAGGCAAAAATCCAACTTACATTATTTTCCCTGCCAAAAAACAGAAAAATCTAGCAACAAAATTATTTTTGTAATCTACTGTCTGGGGAATCTGTTATGTTTATTACATTGAAAATATTATAGTATGGAATTGAAAAAAATTGTTATTTTCTAGAGCAGGGTTTCTCTACTTCAGTACTACTGACATTTAGGATGAGATAATCCTTTACTACTTGAAGCTTTTCTGTGCATTGTAAGATGTTTAGCTGCATCCCTGGCCTTTTCCCACTTCATAGATGCCAGGAGCAGTCCTTTCCCAGTTATTACAGCCAAAATGTTTCCATACATTGCCAAATGCTCCCCAGTTAGACCACTGATCTAGTCTCCTAGTGTCCTAATTGGGGACTAAGCCATTAGTCATTATTTAAAGCACTCAATGATATTACAGCACTTAGTGAAAAAAAGGGGAATGACATGTATATAATGCCATGCTTGATGGTCCAAGAGCAATATTAACCCAAACTATAGAGAGAAACAGGCCAGGGTTAACCCAACAAATCCACGCAGGATATATAAACACTTAGACTAGATCCTTTACTTTTTCCATCCCTCAGTTTCCATCCATAAAATATGAATGATAATAATTCTCCCATAAGGTTGATATTCCAATCAAGGGAGCTAAAGCATGAAAAGGGCTAAAGAACAGCATGCATGAGCCTGGAAGACGTCATTCTAAGTAGAATAAGCCAGGCACAGATGCACAAATGCCATATGATTTACTTTATATGTGTAATCTAAAAAGTAAAACTCACATAAGCAAAACAGTAGATTGGTGGTTACCATGGACTGGGAGCTGGGGGACTCAGGAAGATGGTGGTCAAAGAACACAAAATTTCAGTTAGAAAATAGGAAATATATTCAAGAGATATATTGAACATCATGGCGACTAGAGTTAATAACAATGTATTTTATACTAGAAAATTGGTAAAAGAGTACATTTTAACTTCTGTCACCACAAAAAATGAGTATGTGAGGTAATGCATATATTCATTAGCTTGATTAAATTATCCACAATATATACATATATCAAAACATCATGTTGTACTCTATACACAATACGACTTTTATTTATCAATTAAAACTAAATAATAATATTAACCAAAAAAAAAAAAAAAGGCCAGCAAAGATACTAACACATAATGAGCATTCAATAATTGGTGTATTTTATTATTCATCAAACAAAACATGATTCAAAAAATAATTCAAAAAATATTCCTAAATAGGCTCTTTTGACACCCCTAAAGGATCACATTAACTTCCAGTTATGGACTCCAACCAAAAGGAAATTTTTGAACCATCAGACATGGAATTCAAAATACAGATCACAAGCAAGCTCAATGGGATTGATGAGGAAGTTGAAAACAATCACAAAGAAACCAAAAAAATAATTCAGCTCATGAATGAAAAATTCACTAAAGAGATAACATAATTTAAAAAATAAAAGAACTGGTGTAAATGAAAGAGTCAATTAGGGAATTTCAAAACACAATTGAAAGTCTTAACA
Organism: Daubentonia madagascariensis; assembly: GCA_023783475.1. Classification (NCBI taxonomy): domain Eukaryota; kingdom Metazoa; phylum Chordata; class Mammalia; order Primates; family Daubentoniidae; genus Daubentonia; species Daubentonia madagascariensis. The sequence goes on along the minus strand of JAKFHU010002140.1, from coordinate 33,797,701 downwards.
ACAGACTAAACCAAACAGAAGAAAGAATCTCAAAGCCTGAAGATGAGGCTTTCAAATGAACCAAGCAAGTCAAAAATAAATAAAAAAGAATCAAGAGAAATGAACAAAATCTCCAAAAAATCTAGGATTATGTAAAACTCCCCAACATAAGAACTGTAGGTATCCCTGAGGGAGAAGAAGAAAAAGCAAAAAGCATGGAAAACCTATTTAAGGGAATAATGGAGGAAAACTTCCCTGGTCTTGCTGGAGATTTAGACATCCGATACAGGAAGATCAATTAACTCACAGAAGATTCAATGCAAATAGGACATCACCAAACACATAGTCATCAGTCTGGCCAAAGTTAAAGTGAAGAAGAAAATCCTACAAGCTGTAAGATGAAAGCATCAAGTAACTTGCAAAAAAAAAAAAAAACTCATCAGACTAACAGCAGACTTCTCAACAGAAACCTTACAAGCCAGAAGGAATTGGGGGCCCATCTTCAGTCTTCTTAAACACAATAATTTAACTGTCAGCCAAGAATTTTGTATCTTGCAAAACTAAGTTTCATAAATAAAGGAGAAATAAAGCCTTTCCCAGACAAGCAAACACGAAGGGAATTTGTCACCACTAGACCTTCCCTACAAGAAACGCTCAAAAGTGCTCTAAACACCAAAAAGAATGGTTGATACTCAGCAGTATAAAAACACAAAACTCTTTTAAAATAGTAACACAAAGGAGAATACAAAGCAACTGTGTAACACTCAACATGATGACTGGAACAGTCCCTCACTTAACAATATTAACATTAAATGTAAGTGGTCTAAATGCCTGACTTAAAAGCTTTAAATTGACAGAATGGATTTTTAAAAAATAACTAAAATACATGTCATCTCCAAGAAATCCATTTAACTCTCAAAGAGTTGCACAGACTCAAGACAAAGGGTTGGAAAGAATATGCCACACAAATGGAAACCAAAAACAAGCAAGAGTATCTATTTTCAGATCACATAAAACAGACATTAAATTGATAACAGTAAAAAAAGACAAAGATGCTCATTATATAATAATAAACAGATCAATTCAACAAAAGCTATGACAATGCTAAATATATATGCACCTCACACCAGAGCAACAAGATTCATAAAACAACTAGACCTAAGAAATTAAATAAGCAGCAACATAATAACAGTGGGGAAATGCAACATTCTACTGACAGAACTAGACAGATCATTGAGGCAGAAAATCAACAAAGAAACACCAGACTTAAACAGAACTCTATAACAAATGGACCCAACAGATATTTACAGATATTCTACCCAAAAACTAGAGAATATACATTCTTCTCATCAGCACATGCAACATTTTCTAAGATAGATCATATGTTAAGGTACAAAACAAGTCTCAGCAAATTTTAAAAATTGAAATCATGCCATGTATCTTCTCAGACCACAGTGGAACAAAACTACAAATCAATTCCAAGAGAACTCTCAAAACTATACAAATACCTGGAAATTAAACAACCTGCTGATAAACAATTTTGGGTCAATGATTAAATCAAGATGGAAATAAAAAAATTTTTTGCATTGAAAGACAATTGTGACACAAGCTACAAAAATCTCTGGGATGCAGTAAAAGCAGTGTTAAGAGTGACATTCATAGCACTAAATGCCTACATCAAAAAGACAGAAAGATCACAAATTAACAACCTAATATCACACATCAGGGAACTAGAAAAACAAGAAAAAACCTAACCCAAAGAAAAGACAAGAATGAACAAAGATCAGAGGAGGCCTAAATGAAATTGAAACCAAATAAATAAATAAATAAAAAGGACCAATGAAACAAAAAATTGGTTTTCCGAACAGATAAATAAAATTTACAGATCACTAGCTAGATTAACCAAAAAGATAGAGGATTTAAATATGCTCAATCAGAAATGAAAAGGAAGACATTACAACTGATACCACAGAAAGACAAAATACCATCCAAGACTACTATGAAAACCTCTATACAAACAAACTGGAAAGTCTAGAGGAAATGTATAAAATTTGTAAACACACAACCTCCTAAGCTTGAATCAGGAAGAAACAGAAATACTCAAGAGACCAATAATCAGTAGTGAGATTATATCTGTAATAAAAAATCTCCAAACCAAAAAAATCCCAGGACCAGGCAAATTCACAGCTGCATTATACCAGACCTACAAAAAAAGAACTTGTACCTATCCTACAGAAACAGTTCCATAACATTGAAAAGGAGGGAATCCTCCCTAACTCATTATATGAAGCCAGTATCACATTAATGCCAAAACCAGGAAAAAACACACCATAAAAGGAAAACTACAGACCAATATCCCTCATGAACATAGATACAAAAATCCTCAAGAAAATACTAGCAAACAGAACCCAAAGCACGTCAAAAGAAAAAAAATTCACCATGATCAAGTGAGTTTCAGCCCAGGGATGTAAGATGGTTCAACATATGCAAATCAATAAATGTGATTCACCATATGAAGGTAATTTAAGACAAAAACTATATGATCATCTCAATAGATGCAGAAAAAGCATTCAATAAAATCCAGCACCCCTTCATGACAAAAATCCTTAACAAATTAGGCATAGAAAGAACATACCTCAAAATAATAAAAGCCATATATGACAAACCCACATCCAACATCTACTGAATGGGGTAAAGTTGAAAGCATTCCCCCTAAGAACTGGAACAACACAAGGATGCCCACTGTCACCACTTCTATTAAACATAGTACTGGAAGTCCTTACCAGAAAAATCAAGCAAAAGAAAGAAAAAAAAGTGCATCCAAATCAGGAAAGAGGAGATCAAACTATCCTTATTTGCCAATGACATGATCTTATAGCTAGAAAACCCTAAATCCTCCTCCAAAACCCTCCTAGAATTAATAAGTAAATTCAATAAAGTCTCAGGTTACAAAATGAAAAATACATAAATTAGTAGCATTTTCTATATACTAACAACAACCAAGCTGAGAATTGAATCAAGAACTCAATCTCATTTACAATAGCTGCAGAAAAAAAAAAAAAAAATCCCTTGGAATATACTTAACCAAGGAGGTGAAAGACCTCTACAAGGAGAACTACAAAACACCGATGAAAGAAATTGCAGATGACAAACAAATGGGAAAGCATTCCATGCTTATGGATTGGAAGAATTAATAATGTTCCTAAAATTCATGTGAAACCAAAAAGGAGCACAAATAGCCATAGCAGTGCTAAGCAAAAAGAACAAATCTGGAGGCATTACATTACCCAACTTCAAATTATACTACAAGGCAATAGTAACCAAACCAACAAGGTACTGGTACAAAAGTAGACACAAAGACCAATGAGACAGAATAGAGAACTCAGAAATAAAGGCAACTACCCACAACCAACTGAACTTTTACAAAGCAGACAAAAACATACACTGGGAAAAGGACACCCTATTCAATAAATGGTGCTGGGAAAATTGGATAGCCACATGCAGAAGAATGAAACTGGATCCCTATCTCTTACAATACACAAAATTTAACTCAAGATTGATTAAAGACTCAAATGTAAGACCTAAAGTCATAAAAATACTAGAATAAAACCTAACAAATACTATCCTTGACACTGGCCTACGTAAAGAATTTATGACTAAGACTCCAAAAGCAAATACAACAAAAACCAAAATAAATAAATGGGACTTAATTAAACTAAAAAGCTTCTGCACAGCAGAAGATATAATCAACAGAGTAAACAGACAACCTATGGAATGAGAGAAAATATTTGCAAGGTATACATTTGAGAAAGGCCTAACATCCAGAATCTATGTGGAATTCAAAAAAATCAGCCAGAAAAACCAAATAACCTCATTTAAGAAGTAGGCTAAAGACGTGAATAGACACTTTTCAAAAGAGAAATAAATGACCAACATACATATGAAAAAATGTTCAACATCATTAATGATTAGGGATATGCAAATTAAAACCTAAATGAGATACAACCTTACCACTATCAGAATGGGCATTATCATTAAAAAGTCAAAAACAATAGATGCTAGTGTAGATACAGTGAAAAGGGAATGTGGGAATGCTTAAATACTATTGGTGGGAATGTAAATTAGTACAGTCTCTGTGGAAAAAAATATGGAGATTTCTCAAAGTACTAAAAGTAGAACTTCCATTCAATACAGCATTCCCACTACTGGGGATCTGCCCAAAAGAAAAGAAGTCGTTTTATAAAAAAGACACCTGCAACCATATGTTTATTGTAGCACAGTTCACAATTGCAAAGATATGGACTGCAAAAAACTTCACATTAACAGAACCCCTCAGAGATATTTCATACATTGAAAACACAAAGGATAAAATCTTAAATTGGAAATAAATTTTTAAAATCACTTCTTTTGCTATGCTGTATATAAGGAAAATTTATCTTTTTGTTATGGATAAAATGATTTTAGATAAATAGAGTCAAATTCTCCTATGCCTAGGATATCTTACAGCCCTTACAATTTCAGGTATTCAGAAGTAGTTATAATATTATAATGATTGTTTTTAGCCTTAATTATTAAGAGGAAATGTAAGCTAATAGTGAAGAACACTAACTTTAGAATCAGACAGATCTAGGCCAAAAACCCTTCTTCCAGTGTGATTTTTCTATGGTTAATTTATGAATAAAACTAGACAAATTGTAAAGTTGTAGCCTTATTTTTGAATTTACTTTCTACTGATTCGGGTTTGGAGGCGACTCCAACACAAAAGAAATACTGAAGCTTAAGAAACACTTGAATGGTGTTAAATGGGAGTTAAGAGAAAAGAGAAAAGGCAAATAAGAGGGATGTGTTCTTCAGGAAAGGAAGAAGGAAAGAAAACATACACTTAGTGCCTGCTGCATAGCAGGTGCTATGGTAGCTGTTTCTATCTCACTCAATCCTCACCTTGAGTGAGGACTATCTCACTCAATCCTCACCGTGTTGGCATAATTTTAGAGAAGAGCATCAGAGGCATGTTGTTACTTGCCTGATGGCACATAGCTAGCAAATTATGAAATGAAGGTTAGAACAGAAGTCACTCTGACTCCAGAACAGCTGTCTTTATCCACCAGCATGGGATGCTTAGGTACATTCTAGCCCTGAGAGCTACAGAACCATTCTGCATGTCCAGTTACTGCAGACATTACACAAAAATAGAGCTTTTATCAAGTAAGATCATGGCAAGAAAAAGCAACAGACCAGGATTCTATTCACAAATGTATCCTCTTAAGGAAAATAGCCATATTATTATGATTATTTCATCTGTTGGCTTAGGATACTAGTCTGTTGATGGAGATTAAATTCTATAAAAAAAGGTTAAAAAGAATTGTTATTGTCAAGAATTACAAAAAAAAGAATATAGATTTCTAAAATCCAAAACATTTCCATAAATCAAAGAAAGAGCTAGCTCTACTAAGAGTCGAGGTGTCAAAATAACAAAGTGATGAATTTCTTGTGTAGTGGGTGGTGGACTTCTTAACGTTAATATGTTTTTTAACATTGCAAAAAAATGTATGACACCATTATGTTATACAAAAATCCTACCCATTTGATAGATACAGTAGTCCCCCTTATCTGCGGCTTCACTTTCCAATGTTTCAGTTACTTGAGGTTAACCAACTGCAGTCTGAAAATATTAAATGGAAAATTCCAGAAATAAACAATTCATAAGTTTTAAATTGTGCATCATTCTGATGATGAAATCTAGTGCTGTACTGCTTTATTCTGTCTGGGGCGTAAATCATCCCTTTGTCCAGAGTAACCACGCTGTAGAGCTCCCCGCCAGTTAGTCACTTTGTAGCCATCTTGGTTATGGGATCTACTGCTATAGTATCACAGTGCTTGTGGTGAAGTCACCTATATTTTACTTAATAATGGCCCCAAAGTGCAAGAGTAGCCGTACTGGCATGTTGTTGTAATTGTTTTATTTTATTATTAGGTATTGTTGTTAATCTTATAATTATATAGGCATAATCTTATAATTATGCCTAATTTATAAGTTAAACTTCATCATAGGTATGTATAGGAAAAAACGCAGTATATGCAGGGCTCAGTACTATCTGCGGGTTCAGGCATCCACTGTCAGTATTGGGAAATATCCCCCAAGGATAAGGGGGGACCACTGTACTATATTAATAAAAAAAAGTTTCCTGAATTCACAGTCCAGGAAAAATGCACTAATGTAGTCAGAAAACTGGTTGAAAATACCATCTGAAATCCCTAGTCCTATCCTCTGAGCATTGCATTTCATAGGCGCTCAGCATACTTTTGAAATGAGCCATGCCACAAAAAAAGTGACATTTACTTTGTTATATTAAAACAATTCAAGAAGCATATAGCAGCTCTTGAAATGAATTTCTTGGGAAAGAGCGGAGTGAGTTTTAATATTAGCTCACATATATATTTGCACTTTACGATATTTATTACATAGGCTCAGCTAATAAAGTCAAAAAATATAGAGCCAACTGAGGCTTTGTAATTTGACTAAAAGCATGTCATTATCACTGGTTTGTAGAATTAATTACTTTCAGACTAATACCCTTCAATGTTCACATTTGTTTGATAAATTTGTCACCCAAGTCCCTTAGTGAAATATCTCTAATGTTCACTGAATAAATAAAAATGATTCGAGATGTAAATAACTAATAAAATCTTCTGCTCATTATTTTAAGAGGATGTCACTGACCAGGAATATGTCACTTTTCACCTTTGAAATCTTTCACTGATCTGTAAAATAAATTATAACTAAGTGCATGAACTGAGGGTATGGTTTCTAAAAAGTGCATCCAGTGAATTTTATTTTCATACTACTCAGATGTGCTATGAGCACTCAATGGGAGTAAAGATTGTTTTTTGAGGTGTAGATAAATTTCAATAACAATAGCTCTGTGTCTGCCTTGTCCATGGCAGTACCTTAACATAAGTATCTGCTCTTATTTTTACATACTAAAATTCATGTTTGGGATAAAAAGTTTTATAAAACCCAACCAGGATTTATTTTATGTGAATGAACGGAGAAATGTATAAATAAGGGTTTTGTTTCGTGCAGAATTTTAGAAACAGAGCCCTAATTTGTTTGAATGTCTTCCCATTTAGAAGTAAGTATATGTTCCCTCCCCTTGAACCTGGGCTCTGAGAATGTTTGAACAACAATTACAGAAGAAGTGATGCTGTGTTGGATATTTTGCCAAGACTTTAAGACACTGGCAGCCCTTGAACACAACAGCCTCATGTTGTAAGGAAGCCCTCGGGAGAGTCCCACATGGAAATGACCTGAAAGCCAGCACCAACCTGCAGCCATGTGAAGGACCCATCTTGTATGTGGACCTTCCACCCCATGGAGTCACCTGCCCTAACTAACATCATGTAGAATGAGTGTGAGCTGTCCCTACTAAGCTCTGACAGAGATACAGATTTGGGAGCAAAATAAATGAGTGCTTTTGTTTTAAACATGAGTTTTGGAACAGTTTTTTATGTAGCAATACATAGAACACGTGTGAAGACCAACAAATACACTGAGCAATTATTTTCAAGAGAAGGGCAATGATTGCAGTGTCTGGACAATAACAAGGGAATTTATTACCTTCATTGTGTACTCTACCTATACAAGTATCCATGGCCCCATGGTGGAAACTGAAACATCTGATTCTGAACACAGTACTTGATTTTATAATTTATGCTTATATAATTAATGTATATGCATATATATAAGAATTTGGAGAGAGAGGTAGTTCGAAAGTATAATTATTATGTTTCCTTTTCCAGTTAAAAAGTAAATGTAGACTACCTGTGACGTACACTAAGTAATCTAGCCAAGTGAGGTGACCAGAAACACACCTTGAAAATAGCCGCATGTCACCTACCTACCTAGAAGTAAATTTATGCTAATTCTTCCAGTCCTAACAAATTGACCATCTGAGGATTTGAGCAGAAAGCAGAAGAATGCATAGACTTCCCCAAAGGAATAATTCTCAACAACAACACATGGGAAATAAGAAAAGAAAAATATTTCCTCTGGCTCCACCCCAGAACAATTAAATTAACATATCTGGGACTGTGGTTAGACAGCAGTGCTAAAATGAAGCTAAACAAAACCAAAGGGGCCTAAGTAATTCTAATATATGGTCAAATCTGATGATTGTTAGTCTAGCATCTCTAAGTTATTAAGTTCTTTTTTCTATTTTCTGAAAAAGTGGGAGCAGGGGAGGTGGAGGAAACAGTAATTTTCTTGTCTGTCTCACTGTTCCCTAAGCCTGAACGATTCCTTGTCTCCGCGAAGACAGTTGAACAAACGGAAGAGAAAGAAAAAAAAGGTAAAATGAAGAAAAACGGTAAATGGTAAAGAAAAAACAGTGTGCATCTACTGATAGGTACATAAAAAAGAAAACCTGTAAACTTATCTCATGTCAAAGAATTGAAAATTAATAAAGTACCCAGATGAACCAGAAGTCTTTCCTACCCATCAGAACGGGAAAATTTAAAAGAATGGATAATAACTAGTCTTGGTGGGGAAATGGGGAAATATAGGAACTCAAACATTTTTGGTGGGAACATAAACTGGTAAAACATTTATGGAGGCAGAAGCAGCAGCCATCAAATGTAAAGTTCACATTCTGTTTGATGCAGCAGTACTGCTGCTCAAAAGTCTGTCCTCCAGGAGCACTGGCACATGTGCACAAATATGTGTGCATAAACTATTCACTTTTGCATTGGATCTAAATTTTAAAAACTGGAAGCAACTTAAATATCTATCAACTTTTGAATAATCAATACCTCGTGTTAGCACTTCTATGGAATATTATATAACCATTATTAAGAATGAGATAGATTTATAGGTAATGACAAATACAGATCTCCAAAGCCTAGAATTAGGGAAAATAATAAATTTAAATTAATACATACCATATATTCTACTTAGCTAAATCTAAAACCTATGTATATGTATTTGTGTGTGATCATGTACATTTATGTATACACACATGTATATATGTATGTAAATATATGGAAAATTGATTGGAAGAGCTACTCTAAATGATGCAGAGTGGTTACCTCTGGGTATGGGAGAGGGATTGCAGAGAGGGATTAGAGACAAATTGGAGAGAGGATAAGAAAGGATTGTTTATGTACTGCTGGGGTCATTTTTTTTAATACTTTTTTCAATGAAAAGTAAGAGCCTTCAAAACTGGCCTGTTGACAAAGTGTCTGTTTCTGCCCATCCTCACTAGGGTGAAGAAATTGTGCATTTGTTCTACACTATTTTCACAGCTAACAGTTACTGCCCTCCTGCACCTAACTGGGGGAATGATCAACCGGCAAGGCTTGTATACGGTCCCCATGCCACAGATGCCTCTTTTATTGCTAGGATTATACAAATTTGACACAATTGTGGCACATCTTTCTACTGCTTTTCCAAGAATAATCAAGTTTTGTTTCATCAATTCCCTAATTTTTACTACTTGCTTATTAATGTAATTTGGTTATCACTGCCTACACTGAGAAAGTTGCCAAATAATTCTTTGGAAAATGTTTTAATTTCAAGCTTTTTGCACCATTGTTTCTGTCTACCAATAGTGCATGTTGTCATAGTGACATTTCCATTGTTATAATTGCTCATCAGTAAAAGAAACAGAGAAACATTACATTACCCAAATCACTTTGCCATATGTATAAGTCTATTTCATTTGTACTCAATGTTCTGAAAATGGTATATTTATAGACAACTCCGTACTGAAATAAGCTTTGAAAATATTATATTTGTAAATGTTCATCATCTAGGAAGCATTCATTGAGCACCTTCTACATGTATAAATATGTTCCAATTGTTCCCATAAAGGTTATGAGCAAAAAAGTACAATCCCTGACCTCAAGCAAGTTTTAATTCACTGAATGACATAGATTACTGATATCTAAGACGCAACTCTTTATTGAAGTTTGATTGTTGTTTATTTTAAAAATATTCACTGATCTCTTATTGTGGGTTGGGTACTATTCCAGGCTTTTCAGATAAATCAGGGAACAAAACAGAAACAAATAAATAACTCTTTTCTTTCATGAAGCTCATATTGTCCTGGGGAGATAGACAATAAGAAATGAATAACTAAATTATAGTAATATTGAGATTATATGTGAGAAGGCAATCAGTACTACAAAAATAGGGGGAAAAAGCTGAGCACCGTGAGTGCAGGCAGGAGAGGGAGACACAGCGGGCACGGGCTGCCATTTCAGATAGGGGTAAGAGTCGCCCTCAGTGAGAAGATGGCATTTGTGACATACCTGGAGGAGCTGAGGGAGTTAGTCCTATGAATATCATGGAAAGAGAGTCCAGGCCAAGGGAACAGATGAGGTGATGTCCAAGGGCAACTGTGTCCCTGGTGTGTTTGATGAACATTGTGAAGGCCAGTCTTCTGAATTGCAGGCAGCAAATGGTGGCCATAGAAAATGAAGTAGGTAGGAAACAGAAGTGAGGCCAGGTCATGCAGGTTCTTTCAGGCCATTGCAAGGATTTATGTATTTATTCTGAAGGGGAAAAAAATGGTGTGAACAGAGGAGGGACATTACAGAACAAAATATGTAAAGGGATCACTCTGGATACTGTGTTAGCAACAGACTTTCAGGGAACAAAAATAAAATTATGAATCCCAGTTATGGGGTTGGTGAAATGCTCTAGAAGAAAGGCGATTCTGTTTAGGCCAGGGTGGTGGCACTGGAAGTGGTGAGAGGGAGTCCAAGATCTGTAGATATTTTGAAGATAGATTTGGCAAGATTCTTTGTGGATTTAACAAGGGCTGTGAGAGAAAGTAGTCAAGGATATTGACCAGAACAATTGGAGAGATGGAGTTGCCATGAACATGGAAAAGGAAAGACATGGGCGGAGCTGGTTTAACAGGACAGACAAGAGTTCAGTTTGGGACTTACGGAGTTAGTAATGCCTGTCCGATATTCAAGTAGAGAATGCATAGGAAAGCATGATATACAAGTCTAGAGTTTGGAACTGATGTCTAAACTTTTGATATACATTTGGAAATCATCAGTATATAGATGGTATTGCACAAAATAAGACTGGATAAAATCCTCAAGGGAGTAAGTATAGCTACAGAAGAGAAGATGCTTGCACATAAGCCCTGGGCACTCTGACATCAAAAGGCCTGGAACAAGAGAAGGAACAAGGAAGAGACTGAGAAGGAGCCACAAGCAAAGAAGGAGAAAGATCAAGAGAAGGTCTCCAAAAACAAAACAAAGAAAGTATTTCAAAGCAGAGGATGTAATGAACAGCTTCACGTTCTGTCAGTTGGCTCAGTAACACGAGGACTGAAGAGTTCCCATTGCAGGTAGTGATGTGGAGGCCAACTGGTCCTTGGCAAGAGCAGCGTGGGTGGTGTGGCGTAGGCTCACTCCTGGCTGGAGTGAGTGTCAGAGGGGAGTGGAGGAGTATAGAGACTCTTTCAAGGAGAACTCTGAGAAGGTCATGGAAAGGGGAACCAGGGTCAAGGGATTGCTGTTTTAACATATATTTCTATGCTAATGGGAACAAGCCAGTAAAGCGGGAGACAATGATGCTGAAGAGAGAAGACAGATGTCCTGGAGCAGTGCCCTTCAGTGGGCAAGGGGAGGCTGGTGCTTGTGCACAAGTGGAGGGGCTTACTCTGGATAGAGGCAGGGGTAGCTCTTCTTGTAACAGGAGAGAAAGTGTTCAGGAGGCACAACTTCTGGTAGGTGGGCTCAAGGGGTGATGGGGTGTGTGAAGTTCTATTCTGATTACTTCAATTTTCTCAGTACAGTAAAAATCAAGGTCACCAGTGGAGAGTGATGGTGGAGAAGGTGGTATAGGTTTAAAAGAGAAAAAGAAGACAAGAACAAGCAATCTAGGTTCATAGAAAGATAGGTCCACAAACTAGGTAAATATTAATAGGATATTGTCAGGCAGCATTCAAAGCTCTCTTGGGGGTCCTGTTTATGGATTTAAAGTGAGACTAGTCAAGAGGATGTGTATTTTACTTTGGCCATATTAAAAGGCATAAGAGAAAGCACAGGTAAAGAATAGAGTTGGCTTTAACTAAGGTGGTGGTTAGACCAAGAGAGCATACAGAGCAAGAGAAGCAAGGGAGTTGAGGATAAGACAAAAAAGTTGAGGGGGGGAGCAACAAAAGTAACTACAGCAAAATAGACCCAAAAGGATAAATAACCTCATACAAACACATATGATGTATAAAAATTTGTGGGATAGATTGTTTAAACTAAAACTAAATTCAAATAATAATTATCCACATTCAAAGTAATTATTTTCATTATAATATATTCAATCCCGCAAAGTTCTATGTCTCAAAACCATACAAAATCTCTCCTTTGCAACTGTCCTCAGAGCCTATGGCACAATATTTCCAGTATAGGCAAAGCGACAAATCTTCATCTTTTGAACACTGATTCTGTTTTGGAAACAGTAGAAGTCTTTTGGAGCCAAATCTAGTGAATTAAGTGAGTGATCAAGCTATGTAATTCTATTTGGGGTTCCAAACGAGGTGCGATTACAAAGTAATAAGACTTATTTCCTTGGATGACTCATAAACTGGCTCTGAAGAAAATTCCAAAGGAAGAGTTACACAATTTGGAATTAGGGTCAACTTAATCAGGAAAGTGCTTCTGGAAAGAATGAGTTTTAAATTGGGCTTATCAGGGGGATGGAAAGGTAATGGACTGGCAGACATGAGGAATGGCCTGAATAGGTAGTGCTTATATTTCTGCAGACATTTTAACTTTAAAATTTTGATATTATTTGCATGTATCACCATTTATCCTTAAAATAAACATATAAAGTAGATAGCATAGAATCACTACATTATAAAGAACATAAGATTCTATTCTGTCACTACTTCTAATTTGTAAATGAGGAATCCAGAGTCATTGGAATTTAATAAACTGGTCCAAAATCACAGAAATAGTGAGAAAAAAAAAAGCCCAGCAACTTAACTCTGTTTTCTAGTCCTAACTAGAGTACTTTCTCCCGAGCTGGCATAGTCCTCAAAATTTCACAGAGGAGAAACTGAGCATAGGAATTCTTGTCTCTTAATTTTCCACTGCCACTTGTTGTAATGTATGTACAGGGAGAAGAAAGTAAAGTATTTTTCTCCATAACATCTCTAGATCAGTGGTTCTCAACTGGGGATGATTTTGCCCCCAAGAGAACATTTGGAGATACAACTCCGGGGCTGGGGGGAAGGATTGCTACTGGCATCTAGTTTGCACAGGCCAGAGATGTGCTGAACATCCTACAATGCACAAAACAGCCCCCTAACAAGAAATTATCCAGCCCCAAATGTCAAGAGTGCTGAAGTTGAGAAATTCTGCTCTAGGTCAAGGGGCAGCAAGAAATGGACACATTTGAGCACATGGAGATATCTTATAAATAGTTTTTAAGTGTATAGGCCTTATATATAACATATTGGAAACTAGGAAACATTAATGGAAACTAGCCTCTAGAGTCGTGGGTTATCAACAGGTATTTGAACAGGAATATATTTGTAACTTTATCACTGAACCTGCAAACTACCATTAAATGTGTTTTGAAGAACAAATGTCAACTTTGGAAATCAGACTTCCTAGGTATAATGGCATTCCTATTTATACCCTACTACAGCTGGCCCAAGGTATGAAAAATACTGATGGAAGATGGTGTTGGTGGAATCACCAAGAATTCTAAGAAAGAATAAAAGCAGACAGGTCAATTAGGAAAGAAAAGTAGGTCTTCACTAAAAGTCTGAAGAAGTTTACCAAGAAGAAAGTCACATTTGAAAAAGTCAGGAGGCCCAATGAGGCATGACTGTGTCAGGCATCTATTTGAGAAATCAAATGAAATATAAATATAGCATGAAATCTCAAACTTGGCGAATGTAAGATTATATATGTTACTGGAAGCTTCCTAAATTGACATTGGGCGTTTTTTTAATCAAATTATTCTTGTATGGATGTTAAGAAATATTTTAGACAGGAACTTACAAAGACAATGTGGATGTAAACGACTTCCACAAGATTATTTATGGATACTGACATTTAAGATTTTGAGATTTTATTTTCTACTAATTAGGAAAAATAAAGGGTTTTGTCCTTATCTAAGTATATTGTAGTAAATTTATAATTTATAAATCCTTATTACTCTTGGTGTCTTTGGTCCCATATTTTATAAATGGAATATATTTATATATGAAAACAGCAGCAAGAGAATTTGCTTCATAAAGCCATATTTCAAAACTCGCCAGATTGTGTGGCTGTTGAAAATCGATTTTCCCTCACCTCCTGGTATGTACATGCAGTTTTTATTTTCCAAGGGGAAACACCTGCAATCAATTGATGAACTGCTGTTTGTGGATCCAACTGTCACCGGGGCCATGCAGTGGCAGCAGCCTCATTAACATGGCAGGAATGTGCCCACAAATGTATCTCTGAGATGCAAACTCTGAGCACATATATTATTGTCTTTGCAGATTCTTTTAAGAAAAGCCTAACTTTTAGAACCAGATGTTCTGACCCTTCTTAAACAAATAGCCCAATTTGGTAGTGTGCTAATGGCTAAGACATACTATTATTTTCTCCTTTGTCAGATAACGGTAATTTTCCAATTTCTATTCCCTAAAATAAGAGCAGAAAAACTTCACTGAATCTTACAAAAGGTACAGAGTCTGAGAGCCTGTTCAATTTAGGTATTGTTTTCAATAATATTCCACATTGTCACTAAGGTAATTTCTTTAAAGAAATAAGAGAAGAAAGTTTTCATTTTGTAGAGTTATGGCAAATCCTATAATTGAATACAATTGCTATTTCCACAAAGCTGCATACTATAGCTTTATAGTAAAATATTCCCATTTCTTACAGCATCTACATACCACTGTTGCACATGAGAGAGAATAGAATTTTGGCACTATAAATGAACTAAAAGATAATTCTCTGTTTTTACTTATTTTCAGAAGAGGACACAGGGCCCAGAGGTTACACATACTACCACAGTTTACTTGACTATTTAGTGACAGTGGTAACTTGAATCTGAGTCTTTTTTATATCACATAAGGACTGATATAGCCCGAGAATAGTTTGTTTTATGCAATGGCAAAGCTGGAAAGTTGATTAAATACCAAGAATTTCCTGACCTGGTCAGTTTTGAAAATTTTATGACTTTGCATATACCTACTTCATTCATATTAAATTCCCAATAACTTTTGAATGAACTGAAGTAGTTTTACGATCTGTAAATAATTTTTTTCAATGAATAAACTTTTATCAATTCCTACCATTTCTCTGATATCTTGCTTAATACTAAGTACACAGTGATGAGTCCAGTAGCACCTCTACCTTCAAAGAATTTGAAGTCTAGTGTGGGAAACATATAAAAATATGTAAATGCAAGATAATGTGATAGATGTTAAAAGCAGAAGGGCGTGAGAGGTACTGTGGCCACAGATAGGAGGGAATGTTTAGTTTCTTTCAGAGGGGTCAGAGATGCTTTCATAGGTGAAACAGTGATAATGTTGATGTATCTGAGTGAACTTTCTAAGAAACGTGGGTTTTTTCCCGAATGTACCACTCTGTATTAAAGTACATTAGGTCGGTTCTTTTAGAGTTAGGTTCTAAAAGACAATGTGATTAATGTTTTAATAGGGCAATTTGACACTTTTATTCTTTATCTATCATACAAATAAACAAAATGAGAATAAAAGAAATAAGAATGCAACTGTTTCCCCCCTTCCCATTCTCCAAACTCCTGATAATATTTGCATAAAAAGTCTTTCCTGTTATCTAAGAAAAACTAACTCATTGTCATTGTTGAAAAAATTGGATTATCAAGATCTACTAGGAAAGACTCCCCCAGTAGCTCTGGGGAGGGTGGAAAGAGGAAGATGATGAGGGGCTGGGGATCTGAGGAAGCATGGAGCAGGAGCTGGAGATCAATCTGAGGAATGTGCTTTAAAAGGAAGAGGGTCACCCCAAGACCAGGCAAGGATGACCAGCCTGAACACGGGGCAGCCTGCAGGAGCTGAGTGGTCACCCGCATCCTGTGAGCCTCCCCACCTTTGCTCCAAGGGACCATGGAAGGCTCACTGCCCCTTCTTTGGCAGCTGTTGGAGATTTCCCTTTGCCCTTGTGGACTTCTAGCATTTCACTTGCAACGGACCACTAGGAGAGATGCCAGTCCAGACCCCAAGTCTTTGCTCCAAGACAGTATGATTTACTGGTGTGGACAGCAACGTGAGCATCACAACTTGAGCATTACATACCACAAATGCCTAAGACACTGTAAACCCGAGTAAGTAGGGTGCCTTGTGTGGTGGTGACCACCTGCCCACACTTACACTTTGATCAAAGGGAGGAAGGCTGGAGGCTGGATGGAACCAGCTTGAGATGCCCTGAGGCTAGCTGGCCGTCTAGGAGCTATGGAAAAAACTATATTCTCCATAGGCTGAAAAAATGGAAAGAGCTCTGATGCCTCACTGTGCCCTCACCTTTACTTTTCTCAAACCTCAGACCAGAGAGTACGTGCATTTAATATGCAAAACCCTGAAGATGTCATTAGGTCGACTTGTCTCGGTTTACATTATTATCCATGAAAATTATTTTCAAGATGTCAGATTCACAGCTACTAAGCAAATCATGGCATAATACAATATATGCCCACTTGTGATTCTAAAATGTGATTTCTGAATTGTTGAAACTGGATTGTCTAATATCCAAATGCTCTAAAAGGGAATTTTTAACGTGGAAACATTTGTAACCTAGACTGTCACTCCTTGGCATAGCTAAATTGTTCTTCATTGGGAGATTAGCTCCTGGGAAAGGAATTAGAGCTGTGCTGTATTACTATAGGGACCCGGTCTAAGAAAGAAGCTGGGCACAAAAAGAAGAAAGCAAATAGCTCCCATAACCAAAGAAAGCTTGAAAGAGCAACTACTGTGCTTCTTTCCTGTAAACTCTGTTAAAACATTTATGGTAAGGTGCTAAGAACTAAATGTTGCATCTTCTTTCTAAGGAAATATTTTCAGAACTATTGTTGGTTCTGGAGCCAGAGCTGTGTGGACTCAGAGTAACTTTGGGAAGTTTTTAGAATTTCTACATTTTAATCCAATTGTTTGCAAAAGAAAAATATAAATATCTCAGGATAGTTGGGAGGAAAATGAAAAAAAATACTTTCAATAACATAGATGAACCTGGAGAATATTATAATAAGTCAGACATGGAAAAACAAATACTGTATGTAATACTGTATGATTTCAT
The DNA here is from genome assembly GCA_023783475.1 of Daubentonia madagascariensis. Classification (NCBI taxonomy): domain Eukaryota; kingdom Metazoa; phylum Chordata; class Mammalia; order Primates; family Daubentoniidae; genus Daubentonia; species Daubentonia madagascariensis. Next base: position 33,780,433 of record JAKFHU010002140.1, on the reverse strand, counting down.
ATGTGAAATCTAAAACAGTCAAACTCATAGAAGCCGAGAGTAGAACGGAGGTTGCCAGGGATGGAGAAGAGGAAAGGCTAGGGGATGGTTAAAGGTACAAAATTTCAGTTACGCAAGATAAGCAAGCTCTGGAGATTTACCATTTAGCATAGTGCCTGTAGCTAACAATCCTGTAGGGTATCTTAAAATTGCTAAGACAGTAGATGTTAAATGTTCTTACTGAAAGAAAAAAATAAGAAAAATATATTTATATATGTACATATATACTAATATGTGTATGTATATATGTATATAAATGCATATTTATGTTTATATGTGCATATATGCATATTTAAATATATGTATGTATATATGTATATTTATATGTGTGCACACATGCATATGCACGTATATACACACAGGGGTGTCGTATGTGCGTGTGTGCATACATATATAAAATATAGATATAGCTAACCCAATACTCAGTAAATCCCACTTTCCTCCCCTCTATTATTGCATTTGCTGGTGTCCCCAGAGATCACCAAGCCCTTCGGAAGTATTACCTCCCACAGTCAACAAATGCAGGTTCTGGAGCTAGAAACAAGTTCCTCTCCATCGCGGGTTCTATTCCATGCCTGCCTCATCCCACTGGGCTGTGCGATGCTTGCTGCCCCTCCTCTAGATTGGGGGTCTTGATGGGCGAGGATGGCAGCTGTCCTAGTTCTCCCACATCTCTCACCGTGACCAGTGCTTAGTAGGTAGTAGGTAAGGCTTGCTTGCTAAAGTTAATAATCAAATAACTAAGTGAGTGAATGAATGCACGAGTCAATCAATCAACAGGAATAAATTAGTTAGAGTGGTTCACAATCGCAAAGGTGGAGTATTCAAGAACAATTCAACATGCAAAACGATAAGGGCCCGTGAGAGTCTCTAGTTTCTGAGCAGTCTCCAATCAGGAATGTCAGGTCAGCCCTTGGATGGAGTTGGGGGTCTTCATGGGTACAAACCTCCAATACCTCAGGGCTTAAAGAGGTAACAAAAAAAATAACAAAGGAGAGAGTTCAGGCTTGTTCTACGTAGAGTTTTTTAGTTGTTTGTTAATGTTGCATGTGCTTTATATTTTTCCTACAGTGGGTGGGCAAGTCCAGTACATTTGCAAGGCCTGACGCTCAGGGAGTGACTAGACGTCTTCTGCAATGTTAAAATGCAATTCATTTTGTTTGCAAGATCGCTAACAAAGCAAATACTTCTATGGGTAATGCTAACTCTCTACCCCTCCTCCCTAGTTTATGGCTTTGTTCTTTCGTTACCATAAAATCATAAATGGCCATATTCAAAGCTCAGGCTGACACCATAAGATGCGAGGAGCCGTTTCAGTGTTCCCACAGGCTCACAGGCTACTCGACTGTTCCTGTGGCCTTGCAACGGTTGACTTTGTCTGCATCCCCTATTGAGTTTCTACATGACAGCTCTGTGAAAAATACTAATTGATCTTGAGATAGCTGCACTACAGATACAAAACAGCTTGTGGTTGCTCCGTCACCAGGGATCCCTAGAGGAAGGGAAGAGCTAAGGTGATTAACGACATGAGCAAGGAAGGTTTTATCTCAAATGAGATGCTTATGTAAGACAATCTGGCTTTTGCAACTCTCCTTTTCTGCTTGTGTTTTATTAGAGGTCAGAAGGAAAGTGCATTTGTAGGTGAGGTTTCTCCTCTTGCGCTTTGACTTGTGTTATGGTTCTGCTTTCTAGCCAAGCGCCCAAGCCCAGAGAACAGGAAAGACCACTAGACTTGGAGTTAAAAGGTCTGCATTTGGGCCCCAGCTTTGCAAACCTGGGCAAATCCACTGACATTTCAGAGCTCCAGTGTCTTCATCTGAAAAATGAGATATAGATCTATGTTTTGCCTTTCCTGTGCATTGCACAAGTCTTGCATAAACTCTTCATTTTGTTCTTTAAGTGTTAACCCTCCATTAGTAAAAAATTGAGCATGTACTCAAACAAATTATGTATGTATGACATTGCATGTTTTATAAATATATTACTGTTTTGATAAATCATGTACGTTAAACATAAAAATAGGAAGTTTTGGAAGCTGACATGAAAACAAAAGAAGCTGCAATATTTCCTTCCTCCTCCCATTTTTCATGCCCCTTGGTGCACGTGCTCACCACTTGGGAGAGAACCCTCTGGATGTGATAGATTATTTACATTTCTTTAAATACGACTTGTTTTCTCTATTGTTGATACTCAAAGTACAGTTCATGGACAAGCAGCATCAGCATCCGCTATTAGAAATGCAAAATCGCATTTCTAATGCCGCTCCCACCCCAGACTTGCTGCATCAGAATTATCTACATTTTAATAAGATCTGCAGGTGATTGGGTATTCATTGACATGGAGCTTCTTTCCTGAAATTAGCTGCCTTCATTCGCTCTAAAGAATGTTTGTTCACCTTTCAAGACTCGAGCACATGGTGTTAAACAGTCCATGAATCCTTCCCCAATCACCCCCCGTTCCCCCACAGAGTTAGTTGCAGCCACATTTCTGATCCCACATACCTCCATGCACCTCTAGTATAGTAGCAACTCTTAGATGCCTACTTGATGTCAGAGAAGTTTTCTTGATTGTATCTGTCAGTCTTCTTGGTTCTCGGTAATAATCATCGTAATAAGAATTCAAGGGAGCTTGTTGTCAGAATCAAATGAGACTGTGTGTGGAAACACAACTATTTATTTATTCATTCATTCAAGAACATTCCTTGAGCAGCTAGTAGATGCTAGAAAAATTTGCAGGCAAGCTGTGTAAAGAAGTCTGAAGTACAGCCGTACCTTTGGGACCTCAAGGCCTAACGTGTAAAGAGTCATGATTTTTAGCCTCTTTCCTTGGTCATTAGAGAGTAATAAGCATTTGGTGAGAGTCAGGTGTTCGCCCTTAGGATGTTCGTTGGTCCGGAATGTCCAGGTGCCTTGTTCAGAGAAACCAGTCTCTGGGATTCCCTGGGACCCCAGCAAAGCTCACCATGTCCCCTACTTTCTATACATTCTCCTTCCCTTGGGGTTCAGCTGTTTGTTCTTGACTTGACTATTTTCAGCTGCAAAACAAATGCAAACTTATTTACATCTTCAGTGGGGAACCTAATAAATAAATCCGAAAGTATGGCTAAATTAGAATTTACAACAATGTAGGAGAGGAGAGGCAAGCTCTGCAAAATGTTACTATTCTTTTCATTTGATAGCTCTTCCCTATAATGGCCTTTATACATGGTTCAATGAAATTGCCTCCAATTACAAAAGAAAAATGCTTAAAATTAATTATTTACCACTAAGGAGTGGAATTTTACAGCACCTGGTATCATGACCTGAATAAAAACTTGAAGCCCAGAAATTATGCTCTTAAAAAAAAACTACAACATATTTGGTGGACCATCTGTCACGATAGAGAAATTAATCTCTAAATAAACACATCTAGTTTATTCCAACAGTTCAGAGCAATTGATGCACCTTGCCAGCTGCTCAGCCCCAGCTGAAAGGGAGATCTTTACTCCCTGGTTACAAATATAGGAACCAAAGCATAGGGGAAAAAAGAACTCTCCTGTGAATTCCCACTCCCATATTATTCAATGTAAACTTTCAGTCCTTTAGTCACCAGCTCTCATATGACCTTTAGTACCTTCCATCCCTGCTTTGTCTGTCATACACAGTATTTAATGCCTTAGATAAATTTTCTTTAAGAATTTGACTGTCATCTATAATTTTAACATACTATTTCTAAAGTATTCATTCATAGATTGACTTTTAGCCTATCACAGCTGTAATTTCTATCCTGGACTACTTAAGTTGCTTAAACTAAGTAGGAACATGAAAATGTTGATGCACAGCTCTGTGTAAATGGCATTCCCTGGAATTGATCAGTGCACCACTTATACTACAGTACATGGCAGCCCTGCTTTTACTGTTTCTGAATTTTTCCCTCAAGCTTACAATTTCAGTGTTATTGGTTTATGTCTTTTGTTTGTAATTTAAAATTGTAGACTGTTTTTATATGTGAAGCATTAACCTTAGAAGAAATACTGGTTTTCTAATGGAAATGCTTAACCATAATAACATGAATGGTGTCATTATAATTACCATTTAGAGAGGGGAGTGGAGAATCAGTGGTGGACTCATTAATTTCTCTGCCTCTAACCACCAATATTCCGATCCACCTCAGAAAGTGAGGCCAAAAGCCATATCAATCTACTCTATGAGTGTTTAGCATAGTGAAATGGTGCGTCACAAAGCAAAGAAAGGAATAGGCTGCGCTGCCACCATGTTGACCTTGAAGCAACAAAATAGAAATGTTAATTACCATTTGGATTATCATTCTGTAATTATGTCTTTATTATGGTAATGATTAAATTTTAAGTAGAGTTAAACACATTAAATCAGATTCTTAGCATATTCCACTACTTGAATTTGTAAAGATGCCTACTCCAAATGTCTTTGAGAGTAAAATGTATATAACAATTTATTTTGGATTTGCTTATGAATAAATATCATGCATAAAGAAGTCTATGATATATAGAAGTTATATTTTAGTACTTTTGTACAAACATTTTAAAACTCTCATGCCACATAATATATTTTAATAAAATAATAAATATATTTTACAACATATTTTACATGAAAATATAAAGAAATATATATGGAATGTATGCGGAATTACAAACATTTTAAATAGGTAAAATTATCCAGTCGGTTTATCATTTCCACCAAATGGTACAGTTCTTAGTAAACAGAAACTATGATAAATGATTGAATGAAACATTTCAATAATTTTTATCAAAGACTTGAGTAAGTTTACAATAAAGCACATGTCAATATTTTAAACAACATTTGATGATAAAACTGTATTTTACCACAATTAAAAAGAAATAAAAAACATGTTAGTACAGTACACAATGATTCTTAAAAACTGCTTTGTATTAGAAGCTCATTCAACAGTACAGAGAATCTGGTCATAGCTGAATCCTGTATGGGACTGAGCCTCCCTCCCAGTAAGGCTCGTGTCCTGCAAATCTCAAGCAAGATGGCCCTTGTTTAACTGATTTTTTGGCCCAAATTTCCATATAGAAAATTCTTCACAAGTATTTTTCCCTTTTGTCAGTTTAAGTAGGCCAATATATCTTCTGAATTTTTCCCTCAAGCTTACAATTTCAGTGTTATTGGTTTGTCTCTTTTGTTTGTAATTTAAAATTGTAAACTGTTTTTATAGGTGAAGCATAAACCTCAGAAGAAAGACTGGTTTTCTAATGGAAATGCTTAACCATAATAACATGAGTAACATTTTGTTGCTTCAAGGACTGAATTATCCCTGGAATATTATCATTATAATTTTACAGACAAATGAAATAAACATCAGACACACAGTCTTTTGTTTCTATATGTATGTATTTACATATTGTGCATTTTTTCTTATACATGTATGGAAATTTGTACACATACATGCAGCCACAAACACATGAGATATGTGTTAGGATTATGAGTTTTGTAATAAAAAAGACTATGATTTGAATATGTATTCTGCAAATTCCTATCTGAATGGTCTTGGGGAGATTTTTAATCTCAGTTTCCTTAGTGGTAGAACGTGAATAATGAAATCTACCTCATGAGAGAGGGTTGAGAAGTAAATGAGTGAATGTGTGCAAAGCTAGAAGTATCGGGGTACAGAGCAAACCTCACTTCTCTTTGCAGTGGCCCAGCCTACAGGATGGAGGTCTAGGCAATGTAGAATACCAATCTTTCTTTTCTTACCAACTGCCCACAGACTTCCAATCTGTCCTTCCTTCTCGCCTTTTTTTTTGGGCTTTATTTCCTCTGATGCTTAAGGACATGTTGTGGTTCAATCTTTCCTTAAAATCCCAAACTTGAGTTTGGCTTCAGAGAGTAAAATAGAGCAGGCCTCACAGCTTGCTTCAGTCCAAAGATATATTGGCCTACTTAAATGGACAAAAGGGAAAAATACTTGTGAAGAATTTTCTGTATGGAAATTTGGGCCAAAAAATCAGTTAAACAAGGGCCATTTTGCTTGAGATTTGCAGGACACGAGCCTTACTGGGAGGGAGGCTCAGTCCCATACAGGATTCAGCTATGACCAGATTCTCTGTGCTATTGAATGAGCTTCTAATACAAAGCAGTTTTTAAGAATCATTGTGTACTGTACTAACATGTTTTTTATTTCTTTTTAATTGTGGTAAAATACACTGTACAAAATTTAGTGTCTTAACTATTTTTAAGCATACATGTCAGTAGTGATAAGTACATGGAAATTGTTGTGCAACCAATCTCCAGAATTATTTTCATCTTGCAAAACTGAAACTGCATACATATCAAACAAAAATATTGATATCCTTTTAATTGTCCCTGAATATATAATGGTACAAAACATATCTTATTTGACTTAAATAAGGTGACAAAGTAGTAATTAATTTAATTAAGTCCCATTTATTTATTTTGGTTGTTGCTATATTGGCCTTTGGGGCCTTAGTCATAAATCCTTTGCCTAGGCCAATGACTAGAAGAGTTTTTCCTACATTTTCTTCTAGAATTTTTATGGTTTCCTGCCATACATTTAAATCTTTCAACCATCTTGAATGGGATATTTTTGCATTTGTTCGTGTCATCTATGATTTCTCTCATCAGTGTTTTGTCGTTCTCCTTGTAGAGATCTTTCACCTCCTTGATTAAGTATGTTTCACCTCCTTGATTAAGTATGTTTCTAGGTATTTTATTTTCTTTGTATCTATAGTAAATGGTAATGAGTTCTTGCTTTGACTCTCAACTTGACTTTTATTAGTATATAGAAATGCTACTGATTTGTGTACATTGACTTTGTAACCTGACTTTGCTGAGAGTCTTTTGGTGGAGTCTTTGGGGAGAATGTCCCGTGTGTTGATGAGAAGAATGTATATTCTGTAGTTTTTGGGTAGAATGTTCTCTAAATGTCTGTTAAGTCTGTTTGTTCTAGAGTCCCATTTAAGTCCAGTGTTTCTTTATTGATTTTCTGGTTCAAAGATCTGTCCATCTATGTCATGGGGTGTTGAAGTCCCTGGCAATTACGATGCTCCTATTTGTTTCTTTGCTTAGATATAATAGAATTTGTTTTGTGAATCTGGGAGTTCCTGTGTTAGGTGTATATATATTTAGGATTGCTATATCTTCTTGTTGAATTTCTCCATTTACCATTATGTAATAACCATCTTTGTCCTTTTTTTTTTTTACCATTGTTGATTTAAAGTCTATTTTATCTGATGTGAGAATGGCTACACCTGCTCTCTTTCGGTTTCTATTTGTTTGAAATTTTTTTTCCATCCCTTTACCTTGAGTCTGTGCAGTTCTTGTGAGTTATATGTGTTTCTTGGAGACAGCATTTAGTTGGAGTGTGTTTTTTCATCCATTCAGCCAGTCTAAGTCTTTTAAGTTGGGCATTAAGACCATTCACATTCAGTGCTATTATTGATATGTGGGATACTGTTTTGTTCATCATGTTGGACGATACCTTGTTTTGTTTTCCCTCTTGTGCTATTGTTTTTTAAGAACTCTGAGCTTTAAATTTGGGTGTTTTTACATGGTGGGTACCTATTGTGCTGTTCCATATGTAAAGCACTTTTGAGTATTTCCTGTAGGTCGGGTCTAATAGTCACAATTTCCCTTAGTGTTTGCTTGTCTGGAAAAGTCTTTATTTCACCATCATTTATGAAACTTAGTTTTGCAGGATACAAAATTCTTGGCTGGCAGTTGTTCTGTTTAAGAAGACTAAAAACGGGGCCGCAGTCCCTTCTGGCTTGTAAGGTCTCCACTGAGAAGACTGCTGTTAGCCTGATGGGTTTTCCTCGTAGGTTAGCTGCTGCTGTCATCTCGCTGCTGGCAGAACTTTCTCCTTCATTTTGACTGACCAAGTTGATGACTGTCTGTCTCGGCAATGTCCTATTTTTCATGAATCTTCCCGGTGTTTGATGACCATCTTGTATTTGGGTATCTGAGTCTCTGGCAGTACCAGGGAAGTTTCCTCGATAATTCCTTCAGATAAGTTTTCCACGCATCCTCCTTTTTCTTCTTCTCGCTCAGGGTACCTACCACTCGTGTATTGCTTCACTTCACATAGTCCCGTATTTCTCTGGGTGATTGTTCATTCTTCTCTATTTTTTCCTACGTCTTTTACTGACTGTTGGTTTGAAGCCTTGTCTTCAGGTTCTGAGATTCACTCCTCTGCTTTCTCCAGCCTGTTGCTGAAACTTTCTGCTGTATTTTGAAATTCCTTAAATGACTCTTTCATTTCTTTAAGTTCTGTTATATCCTTTTTCATGGTGACTAGCTCTTAAGTAACTTTTCCTTTTTTTTCACTGATGTCCCGTAATATTTCTTTGGCTTCTTTGTTCTGGTTTTCAACTTTCTATTCAATCCCGTTCATCTTATTTGCCATCCACATTCTAAGTTCCATTTCCAATATTTCAACAATTTCCTCTTGGTTGGGGTCCACTGATGTAGGCCCATTGTGATCCCTTGCGGGTGTTGAACTGGCTTATTTTTTCATGTTGAAAGGGTTCTTTTGCTGGTTTCTTCTCATCTGAAACCTCTTCTCTCAGCTGAGAGCAGGTAGGTTTGCCCCACACCTGTTCTCCTTTGCTAGGAACTCACCTACCCAGTGCGAAGGAGGAGAGGTACCTACATAGCACTTTTGTGACCTACTCTGGAAGACTGACCCGGCAGGGGAGGGACAGAGTCACTGAGAGCCTGTAATGCAGCTAATCTGTTTTGTGCCATTCTCCTGTGATTGTCACAGTCCAAGCTGGAGCTGGATGAACTCCATGTGCAGTGGTGTTGTTTCTTAATCTGCTGTTGGAAGTTCAGGTTGGCAGCTGGGCTTGTCCATCTCCATAGAAGCTGGCATTGCAAGACATTGCTCTGCCCCTGTCTTCTCATGGTGTTGACAGTGGCAGCTGGGTGAAGCTATCTAGGTAGTGTTCATGGGTGTTGGGGTTGTGGGTGTTCACTCCAACTGGGTCTAGGTGTGATGGCAGCTTCAGGCTAGTGGTTCACTGGCAGAGCATCAGATACCAGGGGCACTTCCCTCTACGCAGGTGGTGCAACTGGGCCCCACGCCTCACCCCCAAGTCTCCAGTGCTGCTGCTGGGGCCCACAGCTCCATCCCCGAGGCTCCAGTGCTACTGACAGGCCCTGCAGCCCCAGCTTCAAGGCTCCCCCACTGCCATTGGCACTGGAGACTTGGGGGTGAGGTGTGGGGCCCAGTTGCAGCAGGGGAGCCTTGGAGCTAGGCCATGGGGCAGGGCAACAGTGGGGCATCCACAGGCACAGAGCCTGGGTGGTAGCCTGGGGATCACAGGGGAGAGGCAACAGGGCTCTCCCCTACCCAGATCCCACCGAGGCAGTCACTGCAGGGCTTCTCAGGGGGTGTCTGTGGTTCCCATTCTGCTCAAATCCATTGTGAGGGGGAGGGGTGCTTGGCTCCCAGGCATGGGGCACATAAGAGCATCCAGTCCCTTCTCCCTACCCTTCCCAGCCAGGGTGATGAGAAGGCGATGAGAATGCAGCTGCACCAGAGCTGATCCCTGTGTAGACCAGGTGCTCCAGACCTGAGAGCTCAGAATGGCATCAGTTGCAGTGACCCCGAAATGGAAGCCACCAGGTCCCTGCTGTGCCCACTCTCCAGTGCAGCGTCACTGCACAGACTCCAAGCAGGTCCCTGGTCAGTCCTGAGATCTTTGGTGGGGGGGTGAGGGGGGCCCCTCACAGCTTGGGTTGCAGTGTCCACAGGGGGAGCATGGATCCCCTGGGCTCTCTCCTCCTGCCTTTCCCCACATTTGGACGCCTCCACCAGGAACCTTCAGATCTTGAAGTGGATCACCCCGTCACCTCATTCTTCACTCTGAGTACCCGTCGGCGCTCCTCCAATGATTCACAGTACTCTCTCCAAGAAGGCCTATCCACAGGTGGGCATCCTCCTGCAACTTTCGATCCTGTCCTTGAGAGTGGCTCGCAGGGGCTGCAGGCTGGATCCTGCCCTCCCCCCTCAAATACCTCATTTTAGGAAAAGGACAGCAATACACAGAAAGACTAAGTTACCCAAAGTCTTACAATGGAAAGGGAAGGGAACTTTAATAAAATATGTACTTGTGTTTTATTGATTATTTTAAAAAGTACTGGAATTGGAAAATGTCCCCTTTTTTGTGTTTTCTGTGCTCACTGATGGGACATCTCTGGCCTGACCATGAAAAATAGGGTGTTTAGCAAGTCAGCTATGGAACTCGGTACTTAATCCAAATGATCTCATTTAATTCTCACAACATCCTCATGGCAGTTGTGGAACCTGTACTGAGAGAAATAAAATAATTTACCCAGAGTTAACAAACTAATACCATTCAAGGGTGAAAGTTCAGCCCAGGTCTATTGAACTCAAGTCTTTTCCCAATACAATGATTGCTATGGACTTAATATTTATGTCACTCCAAAAATTCATATGTAGAAATCCTAACCCCTGAGGTGACAATATGAGGAGGTAGGGCCTTTGGGAGGCGATTGGGTTGCAGCCCTTATGAATGGGATCACAGTCCTTACAAAAGAGGCCAAAGAGAGACTCCTTTCCCCTACCACCATATGAGGACACAGTGAGAAGTTGCCATCTATGAACCAGAAAGTTCTCTTACCGAACACTGAATCCAATCATGGCTTACCTTGAACTTCTCAGCCTTCAGAAGTGTGAAAAATAAATTTCTATTGTTTATAAGCCACCCAGTCTATGATATTTTGTTATAGCAGCCTAAAATGACTATGACAGAAAATTGGTACCAGGAGTAGGCTGATTTTATAACAAATACTTTAAAATGTGGAAACAGCATTGGAACTGGGTAATGGGTAGAGGCTGGAAGAATTCTGAAGTTCATGCTAGAAATCCATGAACAGACCGCAGCCTGTGAGAACTATGGCATGGGATGCACCAAGCAAAGTCATGAGGACAGGGTCACCCAAACCCTTGGGGGTCCAGCCCCTGAACAGCAAAGCTGCAAAGGTGGGACCTCCACCCCACTGTATCCAGTAGGCAGGACCTCTGCACCAATGGAGGGCAGAGCATCAAACCAAAGGAGACTATTCTCAAGCCTTAAGGTTTTGGACTTGCTTGGGACCAGCCACTTCTTTCTTTCTTATTTTTCCTATTTTTCTCTTTGAGAATGGGAATGTCTGCCCTATGCCCCTTTCACCATTGTATTTTGGAAGAACATAACATGTTTGAAATCACAAGTTCACAGCTGGAGGGGAATTTGCCTCAGGATGAATCATACCTTGAGTCTCAGCCATATCTGATATTTAAATGAGACTTTGGAATTTAGACTTTTGAGTTGATCCTAAAACAAGTTAAGACTCTGGGGACTATTGGGATGGTATTCTGCATGCAAGTAGAACATGAATTTTAAAAGACCAAGGGAAGAATATTAAGACCTGGATATTTGTGTCCCCTCAAGATTCACATGTTGAAATCCTAAGCCCCAAGGTCATAGTATAGTATTAAGAAGTGGTGCCTTTGGGAGGTGATGAGGTCACAAGGACAGAACCTGTGAGAATGGGATCAGTGCTCCTATAAAAGGATCCCAGTGAGATCCCTCCCCCCTCCGTCACATGAGGATGCAAAAAGCAGACAGCCATCCGTGAGAAAGCAGTCCCTCACCAGACATGGAACTGCCGGTGCCTTATCTTGGACTTCTCAGCTTCCAAAACTTGGAGAAGCAAATTTCTATTGTTTATAAGCCAGTCTATGGTATCTTGTTATAGCAGCTTGAATGGACTAAGACAGTGATCTTCCCGTGCTCCTTTCCATAACTAACAATCTTAAGTGAGAGAGAGGGAGAGAGAGACAAAGAGTCAGAGAGATAGACGGAGGGGAAATGATCCTTATTATGGTGTTCACTCTGTAGTTAGGTCTTGGAATATTTATTTTTAGTATCTGTTTTTCTAATTTAACTGAGCCTCCCAAGAGCAAAGACTGTTTTATGTGTTACGTAACCTCGTATTTTTGTTGAGTAGCACAAAGCATGGCAATAGTAATATTCAAAATATGTGCATATAAAAAATAAAATAATTGTAAAATTGTAGGCAAATTCATAATCAGAGTCTCCACAAATTCTGTCTTGGAATTAAAAAATGTATCCCTAACATGAGGCAACAACCTATTGGCTTCATAAAGGCCTGAAAAAATATTTATTTATGATCATACTCATAAATTTTTACTCTATCATACAATAATCTGAGAGAAATTAGTATTCTTAAAAATTCTATGGCATGTTGCTTCTGCACCAGCAGGCAGGACTTTCTCAAAGTCAAAACTCATTCTTAGTTTCAGGTCACAGAAGGCTGCCTCTTTGCCTGATTACCACTGCAGACAAGGGCTGATGGCACCTGCTCTCCCCATGTCTTGAGCATTGCAGTCACAATCTCATCGAGGCCACATTTTTACTTCCAGGTGTCCACCTTTCCCCCTCCCTCCTGTTTATTGTGTAACTAAAACTTATTTTAAATTGCAAACATAATTATACATTTATAGTTTAGTGTGCTAGTCCCAAAATCCCAGCCAAACTTTTTATTTCTTATTGAATCGTGAGCACACACCCATGACCAGCCAGTGACCCATTTGTCCATGTAACAATATATATGGCAATAAATGCAATTGTAAATATAGCAGGTAGTGTCTGAAGAAGGAAAATACAGTATTGATACAAGGGGTTTATGTTCACTCTGCAGTTATACTGATTACTCAGGTTCGTGTATATCCAGGCTGAATATGTGTATAAGCAATTCAGAAAGGACTTAAAATTTTGTAAATGTTCATTCTCTTTCAATGAAATTGACTCACACATGACTCTTTAATGGTTTTCATATCTAGTTTGAAACTGAGAGCCTGTTTGGGGTCAAGTTCAGTTTGGTATTTCATGGTACTGAAAAAGAAAATGAACTTTAAAAAAAGAATAAGATTCTAGTTTCTGTTAATGGCATGAAAAGCACCAGCATGCAAGGGTTTTACATAAAATCTAAAAGATAAATTTAACTGATGTGTTTTCCAGTTAAACATTAGCTTTAACATGGATACTGAGACTCTAATGTTTCACAAGGGTAAGTTTGTAATTGAGACGCACAGTATTTAAAACAGGTGGAGATCATGCACAGCTCCCCTTGGAAGTTTAATGCCATAGCAAATAATTAAATAGAATTTATTGGTCAAATAAGGAAAAGCCACTCTCAATTAAGTCTTGCAATTATTACTGTATAAGGTATTTGTGCAGTGTTTCTTGTTTTCATAATAATTGCCATCACTGTTATACTGCTTCACAAATATCTTTTCCTCTACTCCTAGAAGTCTCATTTCATTGAAATATGTCCGAGATCAGACAGTAAATCTGGATATCGAGCACACAAGGAGACATACCAAATCCTTGTGCTCATCAGTTTACACAGAAGATGCTCTAATACTGGGTTTCAATACAAACGAGTTTCATGTGTAGAGCAGAAACTGCTTCCTTAAAAGACCTGTATCCATGCACTGAACACAATTGTCTCTGGTATTTGCTTTCTTCAACCCAGAAGCCCTGGTCATGTGGAACACATGATAGGAATCTTAACCTTAGGGAATCAGCACGTTGTAGTCAAGGTGATTAAAAAAAAATGCATGGAGTACCAGCCCAGGCCTTGAAGACTCCCAGAGTTTCCACAACACTGCAACTTAAAATACATAATTCAATTTTCACAGTAATTGTTATCTATAACTGATGATGTCAGAAGAAGACAGTTCAGCATTCAAGGAACTCGCAGTTTAAGAGATCAGAAAGTCAAAACAAACATGTATTTAAGAGGAATGTGTTCTATTACCCTTCCCCAGCATGTGTCGGATTTGTTGTAAAATTGTGTTAAGGTAGACCAAAGATTGTAGAAATCCTATGGGAGAGTAAAAAAATCAGGGTAAGCTTTCTAGAGGCAAGACAGGTCGAATAGATGATGGGCTGTGGTTTAGCAGAGAAAAGGAATATGCAGTAACTAGCTGAGAACCTTTTTATAAACTCTTGTCAACATCTGCATCCAAATACAGTGTTGTACATCACAGAGAATTGGTCTTCAATGATGTAAGCTCTGTAATATTGCTACCTGGAACAGTCTGTAAACTACCCATTTGTAGGGATATTGCTGAGGAAATACTTTGAGTTTCTATAAATAACGGGAATTTCATTCTTTCAAAAAAATACCTTTAAGACCAAAATAAAGTGAAAAAGCCCACATTACTAGTGAAAAAAAAACTTAGGTAGATTTTGTTTATTAATAAAATGCCAAACACTCCCTTCCTCGACTCTATAAGGCTGTCAAGATCATGAGCCTTGTGAACACAGGCTCATTGAAGAAGAACCAGAAAAACAAAGCATAAACCAGTGACCCTCCATCCCAGACATCTGGGCCCCACGGCCACTGCTGCACTTGCTGCAGCTGCCAACACCAGTGGGCCTGAGGAAAAGGGCCCTGTAGCCTTACAGCTGAAACTCTTTCGCAGGCCAGGGAGTAATCATTATCGGGCCAGACACCAGCCCCCTTTCAAGAGACAGAGACCTCATTTATCCTGTCCCTTCCTATCATCCCGTTATTGCTCTGTCCAACCCACATTTGACCCAACCCCACCATTCTCCCCTCCCTTACACACACTTACTCAATGCCCTCTGGAATGTCTGCTTATTCATCAGCCTTTTAGCTCCATCTTCAACATCTTCAACCCTTTTTCACAACATTATCTCCATTTCTATTGTCTTATAGAATATCTCTGCGTTCTCTGAAGATAACACGTCCCTTCAGCACTGTCAGGTGGAGGCTTTTATTCTTTCTCTGAGATCAGGAAGTAGGAACAAAGTTCTTACCTTCTGAATCTCCTGTGCTTTTTATACCATTACTCTGACTCTGCATATTTTTCTCTTTCTTTGAGCTCATGACACTCTGCTCTGCCACCCTTGCAGCCTCCTCATTGCTGTCATCTACAGACCTCAAAGACACCCCCCTCAGTCACGGATGACCCATCCAGGTGGCTCACTGCCTTCCTCTGCACACGTTCTCTGGCTCTGGTTCCAGGCTGCATCAGCATCCACATGAAGATGCCCCGACACTCTAGCCTTTGGGTTTAATGACTTCCTAGACTAAAATTAACTTCTCTTCATTCAATCACAGGCACTTTCCCCTACTATCCCATCCTGGACTGCTTCTTGTCTAAATCACCAATCAAGATATTCCACTTTCCAGCCACAACTTTCTATAGTTCTATCTTGCCTACAAAAACCTGTACAAAACTGAGCTTCGATATCATGGAAAACTTCATCCTTGACCCTTCTGCTTTCTTTCTACCCAACAAACACCAATTGTCATTTCTTCCTTTTCATCCAGCTAGCCCATCATTTAAATCATTTATTTGTAAATATTCAAAACTCCTATTCTCATGTTTCCCTTTGTACCCACTTATCAAGCCCCCAGTTCTTCTCATGGGAAATTATACAACTGAGCAGGGTGGTGTCACAGTAAATTTAGATCCATCATTGTCAATTGCAATGCACTCCTAGTAAGCAGTTCCCTCTCCCCCTGTCCACAAAATCTTAAATCAATACTTCTCCAAACTCGGCAAACCTCCAGCCTCCTTGCCCAGCCCTTCCCTGGGAGATGATTTTGTATTCACTGAGAAGTGTGAGCCATGATCTGCGATGTCCTCAGCTGTCCATGACCACACCCACACACCACCAGGTCTACCCCAGCTTTCTCCTCCAGTGGAGAAAGTGTGACTCCTGTCAAAGTCCCCTCTCTCTACAGGGCTCCTTTCAGAAATCCTCTCCTGTCAATTACATAGTTTCTCTCATGCATCTTCAACCTGTCCCTATGTACAGGACCAAATCATGTTCCTCATTTTACTTGACTTTTTAGTGTCATATCGAGCTCCCCACTTCCTATTTGGTGAAACGTCCCCTTCCGTTGTCTCCCGTCATGTATGATCTTGGCATTCCTCCCATGTCTCAGATAGTTTCTCAGTTTTCTTTGCCAGCTCTTCTTCACTCTCTAGATCTTAGAAAGTTCCATTTTTGTAGGGTTGTTCCTGGACTCTAATCTCTTCTTATAGTGTATTGTCTTTCGGGAAATGTCATATATCCCATTATGTACCATTCATGCATTCAGACCAGACCACACTTCAGAGCTCCACGCTGGTTCACTCGGCTGCCTATGTGCCATCTCCTCTGGGCCTCTAACCACATCAAACTTATCCTGCTCAAAATTAAAATTCTAATATTCTTCAAAATGCTGATTCCCCTCCAATATCCCCCATCAACCCAGCTGCACATGCCAGAAACTGAGGAAATTTTTCTTGTCCCTTCTTCAGTTTGTCACCGACTCTTATCAAGTCTGCAGCCGATACACCCCTCAAACCTGCAACTCCCCACCGTCTCTCTTTTACTTCCTAGTTCAGCCTGCATTCTCTAGTCACCAAAAAGGAAGACCAGAAGGACAATTCTAATAATGCCATCCCCTGCCTTAAGCTTTTCATTGGTTCCATTACACTTCAAATAAAATTCAAAATTCAAATCTCGCTGCTCCCTCCTTTTCCAAAAAATTAACCATCCTGCCTTTCTTTCTGATCTTTGAGCCACCCAGTTCTGTCTATTTCAGGAACTTCTCACATAATTCCTCAGCTTGAAAATCTTTCTCTCTCCTCCTTGCAACCCTACCTCTCCTACATAAATGGCTAATCTTATCTTTTTAGTGTTAGTTCAGATGTCACACGTTCCTGCGTATATACCTCTAGGTAGGAGCAGCAGCAGCATGAACCTCAGAGGCCAGCAATATTGGTCCTATCCTGAGTCCCCAAACTGCAGAGGCTCGACTCTGGCCCATCTGTTCTCTCACCCCTGGCCACGGAGTAAAGAATTCAGACAAGACCCTGACCAAATGGCAGGTGACCCAGAGCCTGCTGCCAGGACCTCCCCCAGGTTACCCTCCATTGCAGAGGATGGGATCACGTCTCTGCTGTGCACACCTCTAGAAACAAGGGGAAGACTAGAAACTGCAGTTTGAAGTGCACAGGAGGAGATAATGAAATGAGATTGAACATGTGCATGTGATATTTACAGACGTGTGCATGAAACCCTGCACGGCAGGAGGAAGCCGGAATTGGAAGACAAGGGGCTAGTACAGACCAAAGGCCTGCCTTTGTCATCATGTCGCCAGGATACATATGGAAGAGGGAGGATTAGGCTAGATTGAGTGGCATATAACATGTTATCATCTGTAATGTGAAATTGAAGAAATGCCCTACAAAAATACCTTTCATTGGCTCATGCATAACTTTTCACAGAAGGAAAAAAAGTTATAAATCCTCAAATAAAGGACAATAGTCCAGATTTAAAATACCTGAAACCTGTATAAAGCAGTAGTAACAGAAAGGAGATGGAGCGGATAGATTTTGGGAACAACAAGAATAACATGTCTGGTCTTAGCAACTGCTAATATGACATACACAATACGCACCCAGGTTCAGTTCACTCAAAATGCTACTTTCCTGAATCATGAAGTACAATTCCTATTTTACTGAGTGCTTTCTCATTACAGACTATATTCCTTAAATTAATCTAGTGGCCAGACTCTATATTAACTCTCAGGTCTACAGATGGCTTGGAGGCCTATAAACAATTACAGAAGTTGAGTCCTCTAGCAAAGAATACATGGATTAATGTTTCAGTGAACTAATTAAGGTAGAAGAGTTTTGAGCCAAAATGTTACCCTAGAGGTTTTTTAAGAAAAAAGCTAGAAAAACTCATCACAATCATTGTTTATAAACTTATAATCAAAAGCAATTTCAGGATAGAAAATAGAGATTAAATGAAAAAAAGTTAACATCCCCAAAGTAAACTTATCACTGCTGATAACCATCATCATTACTCACAAGACACAGACTTTGAGTGCCCGGGTTACTCCAGGGCTACCCATTTGCTATCCTACGAAGATAGGACACGAAAGCTTTGAATCACTAAATGGCAGACAAATTGACTGAAAGAGCAATGCCATGTCTAAAGTTACAACTGGATAAATGACAAAGTAAAAAGAAAAAAAGATCTCGGCAAAAATATGAAACCTGGGATGACCCAGCTTTCACATTATTAGAAGCCTCAATCAATTCAGGTTTACGCTGCCTAAAAAAGTATATACTCCAAACAGATTTCAAGGAGATCCAAAGGTTTTGAAAAAGAAAACCCCCTATTATAGGGGAAAACATGTCAAGGGCTAATAAAAATGAAGCTAATAACCATTAGAACCACTGCCATTCAAGAGAGGTTACAGAGGGTTATTCTATAAAAGCAAATTCAAAATATCATTTAGAACATCAAAATGACTTATGATAATTATGTTCATGCCTTTGCTATTGTGTTTAGATTAATATTTCTTGAAGAAAATAGCTGCATTGCTATCATATGAGTGAAATTTTTAAAACATTGCCCTCTTTTTGTAACTAGTATGATAGGTTTCATTGAGATATTCAGTTGGACTTAGGAGCGACAACCTCATCCCCTCTGCTGAGGTCTCTTGGTAATTTACCTACACACATTCCAACTGTTAACTTTGTCTTGATCTGGTCTGTCTCCAGGACATTATGACTACAGTGATCAATGACAATGTAGTTCTGTATCTTTGATAACGTTGATAAATTTCAAATACTGCAACTAATGGTTTCAATCAAACTTATAATTAAAATACTTTGAGAGTAGATCCTAGTGTCATGCGTAGGCAAACATTATGAATGAGTTCGCAAAGAGCAAGTATGTAATGTTTCATCTTATTGAATGGACTCAGCCAGCCTAACTAAATGATGTCCCACAAGGACCTTATAAACCCGGTCCCTCCGTGGGTGGTGGCCTGCTGTTCCCTTACTAGACTCCACGGCAGCGTGATTCTTGACACCATCTACCCTATGTCCGTCAACTAAACTGCAGCAGATGTGGCCCTAATCTCTTCCATGTGAAGAAAAATATCATTTATAAGTGTATTGGGGACTTCTGCATCTTATGCAACAGCAGCTGGAAACTTTAATTTTCTCCACACAAAATGCATGCAATATGGGTGTGAAATTACAGAAGGTTGTATTAAGTCCCCAGATCTGGCACCTCATTAAACACTTTGCAATGCATTTTCCATTTACAAAAAGCAGACTACATGCATGAACTTGAATGTATGTGTAGATGATCCTAAAGTATTCAGATAGGCATTCACACGCAATTCCTCCTAATTTTAGTCGCTTCAATCAGAGGCTGTATTACACAATAGAAAACTGAACTGTGGTTAGGATGAAAGGTTTTAAACTGTAATAAATATTGTGAATACCAAATGCCTTTGCAAGAATGAAGCTACTTATTTGCAGTCTTGAATTCAAAAAGTAACTTCTCGTTCTGAAAGAAAAGGTCATAATGTCTCTTTAAAAATACATGTTCTCAACTAGCAGCGGCCAGCTCAACGCATTTTTAACAAACTAGACCAGGGCCAAAAACATTGTCATGTTAATGCAAGTTTCACCTTAATGGAGCCTCAGACTGCGAAAATAGCACATAGAGTCAAAGCAAATGTACACATGACAGTTGATGTCAGAGAGAGAGAATGAATAGAAATAATGCTGGTGACTCTTCCTACCCACTCTGCTCAGAAAGTGCTTGTCATGAATGAAGGTGAGACAGGGCATTGAATCTGTTGATGCCCTAATTGGTCCTTTCTATTGGCCTCTTAAATTATGACCAGCTTGTTGTAAGGGTCTCTAAACACAAGTGAGCCAATCACTCAGCTGAAGCATGTGGATTCAATGTAATTTTGGAGGAAAAACTGGTAAAACCTTACTCTATGCAGCACCTTCCTAAGGGATTTTTGAGGGTAATTTTATTGATATGCATATTTTCACTGAAGTGTTGATTTTAAACCCAGTCCTTATGGAAGATCAACTCTGCTATGTAAAGACCAATACCTGTACCACAGCTGGTTTATTATGATCTGTGCTAAAATTGAATTCTGAGAACAACATGAAGGAAAGCTGAACATATATTTTCTGAATGATCTAAATTGGCTGATATATGAAAAAAAAAGATTTTTTCATAATTTTGTTTTTTAAATCGCAAAAGTAATACCTGCTTATCTTTGAAAACTTAGAAATCACACAAAAGCTTACACAGACACAGAATGAAAACCATTATCATTTTGGGTACATGTATTTCCAATAAGATAATGTACTACACATATTACTCTATATCTTCATATTTTTCAGACAATTATATAACTTGAAAATTTTCTATTAGGGCTATTCAGACTCAATGTGATTTTAACAACTCGTTATTAGTACATCTTAAGGACATTACAATTTATGCAACCAATTTCCTACTGTATTTTTAAAGTGCTAATATTTCTATAATTTTATTTTAAATGATAAAATCATATATATATCATATATATCCCCACCTTTTAAAAAACCTCTGGGTGTTTCTTCTAGGAATTCTGGACAAATTCCTAGAAGTAAAATTGCTAGTTCACAAGGAATGGAGATTAGTCTGTTGATTTTTGGATGACAATGCCTTCCAGAAAGTTTCTAAGATTTAAACTCACAACATTGGTTTATCAAAGTGCACCTTTCCATCATCCTCACCAACTAAAGTATCATAATTATTTTAAATCTTTGCCAGTGAGACAGGCTGCCATACCCAGGAGGATTCTGACCATGTTTAACAGAAAAACAATCAGTTGTACAGTTGTATTAGTCAAATAGTTTAACTGCTGTAACAAAAATACCCAAATCTCAGTGACTTCACACAATAAAAGTTCACCTCTTGTAACACACTAGTTCAATGTACTTGTTAGGCAGGCACCCACACAGTCATCTAGGGACTCTGGGCTCTGTCCATCTTTCCTTCCTGTGATGCCATCATCCCATAGGGCCTCCGAAGCCTTGGCCAGATCTTCTGAATCTGGCCAGAGCTCATGGGAAGAGAAAGTATCACACATGGGCGATTTCTATGGCCACAGCCAGGAAATGGCTGGCCACACTTGACATGTTCTATTAGGCACAACTCAGTCTCAGGTCCACACTCAGCTTCAAAATGACCTTGGACACAGTCTAGCTGAGTGCCAGGGAAGAGAAGGCAACAGATTTGTTGAATATCAAGCCATCTCTGCCACAAATTTTAGCACTAGTTTTTATTTTAATCTAATTATAGGGTTTCTTTTTTTGAAAAAGATAACATGGTCCATTCACATTTAGATTAATCACTGAATCACTGATATATATGTAATAGTTTGCCCAACCTTCTGTGTTTTTCTTTTGTTACCTTGTATGCTTTTTCCCTCTTTACTTTTGCTGCTTGGATAAGACTCCATTTTTCCCTCATTAATTTGAAACTCTACTATGCTTTTCTATTTCAGCAATGGTTACTATTACCATAAATAGGACTCAATAACATTGACTTGAACAAGATAACCTCTGTTTCCCCACAGTGGCTTTCTGAATTACCCTCTTCACCACATACCCCACCCCGACACGGTGGAAGCCCTTCACTTGCTCTTTCTCCCACCCTCCGAGCCAACTCCGTGTGAGGCCTTGGAAATGCCTCTATCTCGTATTTCTCTCTCACCATGTCCTCCTAATTCTAGATTTTGATGAAAAATTTCAGAAATCATCATTATTTCTATGAGAGAATGAACATAGTTTCAGGAGTTATGATGTCATACATCATCAGTCCATCCTTAGCTTTTCTGTTTTGACTCTACATCATACATTGATGGATTAAAAGATGAAGAGACCATCTTTTTAAATTTTTTTATTTTTTATTTTTATGGGCACATAATATTAATAGTTGTATATATTTATGGGGTATATGTGATGTTTTGACATAGGCATACAATGGGTCATGATCAAATCAGGGTACTTGGGATACCCATCACCTCAAATATTTATCATTTCTTTGTGTTAGGAACATTCCAACTCCACTCTTTTAGTTATTTTAAAATATACCATGTTACTGTTAACTATAGTCACCTCATCGTGCTACCAAACACTAGATCTTATTCATTCTATCTAACTGTATTCTTGTACCCATTAACCATCCCCACTTTATCTCCACCTCCCCACTACCCTTCCCAGCCTTTGGTAACCATCTTTCCACTCTCTATCTCTGTGAGTTCAATTTTGTAAATGTTTAGCTCTCACGTTTGAGTGAGAACATGTGAAATTTGTATTTCTGTGTCTTGGCTTACTTCACTTAACATAATGTCCTCCAGTTCCATCCAAGTTGTTGCAAATGACAGGATTTCATTCTTTTTTATGGCTCAATAATATTCCATCATGTACATATACCACATTTTCTTTATGCATTCATGCATTCCTGGACACTTAGTTTGATTCCAAATTTTGGCTATTGTGAATAGTGCTGCAATAAACATGGGAGTGGAGATACCTTTTTGATATTCTGATTTCCTTTTTTTGGATATAAGCCCAGGGGTGGGATTGCTGGATCAGATGGTAGTTCTACATTTAGTCTTTTGAGGAAATGTCACACTGTTTTCCACATTGGCTGTACTAATTTACATTCCCAGCAACAGTGTATGAGGGTTCCTGTCTCCCCACATCCTTGCCAGCATTCACTATTGCCTGTCTGTTGGATAAAAGCCATTTTAACTAGGGTGAGATGATATCTCATTGTAGTTTTGATTTCCATTTATCTGATGACTAGTGATGTTGGGCATTTTTTCCACATACCTGTTGGCCATTTGTATGTCTTCTTTTGAGAAATGTTTATTTAGATCTTTTGTTCATTTTTAAATTAGATTATTTGATATTTTCCCATTGAGTTGTTTGAGCTCCTTATATATTCTGGTTTAATCCTTTGTCAGATAGGTAGTTTGCAAATATTTTCTCGTATTCCATGGATCTCTTTTCTGGTCAAATTGTTATATATTAATGTCAATTTTTTAGTACTTTTCTCAAATTAGGTATTAGGGTGACAAACTATTGGCTAGAAATAGAGTTCTTCCCTTGAAGTTCTTTGCTGTCAAATTATAGGTTCTATACTACTTCATATAGCTTCTAATCCTACAGATAAGGTTCTTATACCAGTCTGATTTTTTTTCACTTTGTAGGAACTTGTTCTTTTTGTCTAGGACAGGGCATTCAACCTTGGCATTATTGACCTATTGGGTTGGATAATTCTTTGTTGTGGAGGCTATTCTGCAAATTGTAGGATGTTTAGCAGCATCCTTGCCCTCTACCCACTAGAGGCTGGTAGCACCATACCCAATTGTTTCAACCAAAAATGTCTTCAGACATTGCTGAGTGCCAAATGTCCCCTGGGGTTAAAATTACCCCCAGTTGAAAACCCCTAGTAAGAAGGTTATGAAGTCTGTTTTTATCTGAGAGTTTAAGAAATTTTACTGGAATGAATCAAATTATGTGGGTTTTTATAAATTTATTTAGATAGCCTTCAATTTGGGTAGGCCCTTTTAAAATTATCTCTGCCCTTGTGGACTGGGGCTTAGAGCAGACTGTGAGCCTCAGGTTGAAGCCCTTGAAGGAAGATGCTCTGGTTTGTTGTCTCCCACATTATCCTAAACCCAAAGACATAAGCCCCAGCCTTCAGATTTCAATCCATTTTGGCCTTTGTGGGATCAGTAAAACTCAGAAAATTCACATCATCTGGAATCTAAAATAGTAGATCTTATAGAAACAGGGAGTAAAATGTTGGTAACCAGAAGCTGAGAGGTGGAGGGACTGGGGAGATGTTAGTCAAAGAACACAAAATTTCAGCTAGACAGGAGGAATAATTTCAAGAGATCTATTGTCCAGCATGGTGACTACAGTTAAAAACAATATATTTCCCTCAAAAGAGAGTTGATTTTGTGTTCTCACTCCCCAAAAAATAAGTATGTGAGGTAATGCATATGTTTAAATAGCTTGATTAATCATTTTACAATGTATACATTTATAAAAAATCATGTTTACACCATAACTATATATAATTTTTACATGTCAATTATGTTTTTTTAAAAGAAAAGATGACTCCCATGAGGTCAAAGCCAACCTTCTCCCCGATTGCCAAACCGGAAGCAGTTCTTGCCTCCATCCCCTAACATTTTACCATAACCAGCAGGTCCCTGCCACAGCAGCCACTTGTCCCGAGAAAAGTAAATTAGTTCAGAATTATTATTAGAGTATAAAAAAAGTAATATTCAGGTTGCCATGTTCCCAGAGTCGCCTTCAGAATTTATTTGACTTGTTCTTGAATTAAAGAATTTGGAAAACTTGGGCAATGCTTAGGAGAGAGAACATTCCATATATGGAACTTGTTCCAATTTAAATGATGATACAATAACATTAAGCACAATGAAAAATGAAATAGAATTCATTTGCAAGTGATGGAAATTATTTTAAAACTCCACAGAAATCAATAGTGACTTTAAGCCAGTATAAAATTGGTGAGGATTTTTAATATTAGAAATAAGATCTTTCCCTGGTATTGGAAATTCCTCCAGAAGTTTAGATATATATATTAACATAAAAAGAGTCCACTGACACTTTATACCTTGAAAAATATATATATATAGCACTAGGGATAAAAAGTATGTGTCATTACAAAGTAGAATGAGACCTTAAATAGAACCCAAAGGAACGACCAATGTAAAATGGCTCATTCCTAAGGAATGATTTTTCTGGGGTTATAAGTTAAATATATTCAAATAGGTGCTAAATGAAAGCAGAATCGTTTTATAATATAAAATACAAGTCTAAGTACAAAGGACAGAATTTCTCATTTATCAGTGACAGAGGCAAATAGAAAGTTTGACCTGTCTTATCAGATATGCCCTTATCAGAGTAAGCAAGGAACTACTACAAATACCAAAAGCAGAAACAAGGACAAAAACTTGGTGCACATGTTTGACTGATAATCTGATCAACCTCACAAGATTTTTTTTAAAAGGCAGGTAAATGTGCCAAAGAGATTTCAAAAGTCACACTGTTTAGGCTGTCCTTATCCCTTTAGTAATAATTGCCATGAGTTTTCAAATAAGCAAGGAAATATCTGCATCAAAAAACTCAGAGTAGTTTTTTCAAACAACTCTTGCAGCAACTGCTATCTTCAAGGAAACAAGAAATAAGCCATAGATGAGTAGAACTTGCACAATGGCAGGAACGAACAATAGAATGTGCAACTCTCACTGGCGTATTGTTACAGCTTGCAGGAGATGGGACTGTGAACATCCACGTGAGAGAAAGTACCACCTGCTCACCTCCTCCAGAAATGGAATGTGACCGCAGAATTGAACGGTTACGACACATACACAAAGAAAGTCAAATTCAGACTTAGAACAAAACAGGTGGGATTTACTCGAAAGTCATTCCATCAACTCCTTCCCACAAACAGGTGAGCCTCCCCACTAACCAGCTCCCCACCGTAAGTGGTGGGTCTCCAATGGCAGAAATCGAGAGGAATCAGCTGGGAGTCTTAGTAAGGGCAGCCCTGCGCGCCTGGAGATTCTGGTATGGTAAGTCTGGGGAAGGGCCCTAGAATCTACATTTTGAAATGTATCCTGGCACAGGCAGTCTCTAGAGTTCTTTGAAGGGACTGTTGAAACTGCAGAGAGTCTCAGAAGGCCTGTAGTTGCCTTAACTAGGCTGTAGGGAATAGGAAATAGATCCCTCCCCTGTTATATTTCCTTTGGTCTGCCACAAATAAGTCCTAGGACTACACAGTTCTCTTGGAAATAAATGTTGGAATACCACTGATTCTCTGCCTCGTGCCATAGGACTAGAGGTGATAAAGGGAGATAAAAACTTTGACTGCAAGAGCCATCTATATGTTCCTTTCTAACTGGGGAGGGGGGAAGCGTGAGTAGGGACATAAAATGCAAAATAGAATTTTTTCTTCAGCAAACTGGCATGGGATTCAGAAGCTGGGAGGAGGCAAATCACCAGGGAAGAATCCAGAAACCTGGCCATGGTCTTCCTCTCTCTCCTCCAGAGTTACATACTTGTTTGCTTGTTTTAGCCATTTCAGCAAATACTATAAGCCAAATTCTGTGAGGTTTTGAACATGTTATTGAGCTTTAGTTCATCACGTGTAAAATGGCAACAATGTTATCCTGCAGGTTGTCCTGAGGGTTAAAGATGGTGTAAATAAATGGCTTAGCACAGTGTTCAACAGATTTTATAAATGGTTGTTGTTTTTGTTGTTGTGAGTATTACCATCACTATTATTAACACCTCTACCATATGAATAATACAACCAGGGCACCAAAAGACTCTCCTTGGCCCATGACCAATAGATGATAGAGCATTAAGTCAGACTCAACTTTTCCAACTTCGACATGTGTGCTCTGTCTACAGATAGATAGACTGTCATACAGACTGTCATTGTTGAAATATTTTTAAAATATCTATGAACATTAGCTTAATCAGGCTACA
Organism: Daubentonia madagascariensis; assembly: GCA_023783475.1. Taxonomy (NCBI): domain Eukaryota; kingdom Metazoa; phylum Chordata; class Mammalia; order Primates; family Daubentoniidae; genus Daubentonia; species Daubentonia madagascariensis. The sequence goes on along the minus strand of JAKFHU010002140.1, from coordinate 33,753,919 downwards.
GAGCCTAGCATTACTCCCATGACATGACATTCAGGTGGCGTATAATGTACATTGCAAGGAGAATAAACAATCAAAAAAAAACTGGCCATCTGGGGGGTTTCCCAGGGGCTTGTGGGTCTGGAGAGACTGAACATTGCCTTCATGGCTTGTCATAAAGAGTAAGCGTGAGTTGGGGCATCATTCGTGAATGCCAATCAACACCAGTTCTTTTGCAGTTCTTTCTGCTGCCTGAATTTGACCTAATTTCTTTTAGAGTTTTCTATTGTGTAGGGTTATCTTCTTGTAGCAGCCCAAATTTCTTGGTAGACAAAGATAAAATAATGATCCAATTAGAATAATGCAGGATTTGGTAAGAAAGAGACAAAAAGAAAAAGGTTAGTTATATACCCTGTTTCCCACACACTCCAGCCTCATGAAAATGCTCTTCCACGGGAGTGCTCCGAGACGCCCAATCCCCCTTAGTCAACGCAGTAAGCTTGCCAGCCCGCTGACCTTCTTTCAAAGGTGCGCAGAAGTCTTTACTGGCGGCAGGCAGAGCGAAAAACAGGCACTTGCCTGGAAAGCAGACTGCTCTCTCCTGAGAACCTTTCCAGAAGAGGGCGTCTGCGCATTCCCGGTTATTTTTATCTCCCAAGGCTTGACTGATACAAATGAATTAGAACCATCAATTAAGGGTGAGGAAGGAGAGAAAAACAGGGAAAATCTATTAACATTCATAGACACAAAATTGCAGAAATTATGAAGATGAGCAACACTAAAGAAGTATTTTATGCAACCCACGTGCATTCTTCAAATTATGTAAATGATTTTAATAAAATCAGAATTCATTTAAAATGTACATAACCCCAGCATCCCTTCTCTCCAAGCACATAGCTCTCCAGGCACACATTTACTCATTTCTCTGTTAATCAGCAAAGGTAACTTTTTAACCTCCCAGGGTTTGGAAAACAGAAGCCCTAAACCAGAGCAAAAATTGTCTTCCACTGAACTATGACAGAAACCAAAACGAATTGCCCTCCATTTGAAAGTTTATAGGGAAAAAAATAAGTAAAGATTCTTTCCCTCAATCAAACAAAGAATATCTATAAATGAAGACCTATGCCCAATTTTCCCCCTCATCTAGTTTCAAAGCTTTGCAAAAGGAAACAGTCCAATACATTAAAATATATTTAGTTTGTAATTCTTTGTATAGGAAAAGAAGGGAGGAAAAGAAAAACCCAAATAAGAATAAAGAAAGAAAGAAAAAATGAAATAAAAAAATTTTAAAAGAACTAATAATATGTACAATTTCAATAATTTGCACTAAATCATAGCAATGTAATTTTATATTTGTGTTTTCATAACAGGTAATTAATAAATAAATAGATTTTAATATGTCTATGCATTACAAATACTGTGACTTTAGAATTTAAATTCAAGCTGAAGTTTTCCATTTTTTAAAATATACATGTGGTCATTATCATGAGTTTACAAGAGTATAATCCACTTCTATAAAACTGTACAAAAAAATGTGAAACATTCCTCTATGCCTTTGTTTATATTATCAATTTCTTGGCTATAAACGTCCTCATTTCATAGAGAGTGCAGAGGTAAATGCTATGCTGCTTTGGCTAATCATCACAAAATCTCAATTAGGAGAGTTCAAATCAAATGCATAGTATTGTGTGATATATTCATGGTATTGTTAATACAGACCTTAAGTTATGTATGTTCTAGGTATGAGTTACAATAGTGGTCAAAACTTTCATTACAGTGGCCTATAAAATATTAGCTTACAGTCACTAGAATGCAGTTTTCATCATTTTGTTCCTATGACTGTAGATCAGTTATGTGAGCACAGCATCATACTAGAAAAAATAAAATGCAGTTAAGTAAAAATGACATGCTTAATACCCTTTGGGAGCTCATATTTAAAATGGAAATACGAGCTTACCCCTGAGAAAGGACAAGAGGAAATGGGCTTAAATTTATAGAAAGAGGGGACAAAGGATTTTTCCTCCTGTTTTTACCTCCCCCACCTACCCACAAGGTTGCTAACTGCCAGGTGAACCAGAGGATACAGTGAAAAAAACAAAGAAATTTTCTAAATGACCATGCTCTTATCCTGACATTAAAAAAAAAGAAAAAAAGAAGATTTCACATCTGCCTTGTCTTTCCTTTTCAATTTGGACTCTTCTTTATGATTGGGTCCATATCAACAGAAGTTTGAAAGAAGAGATTCATTATTTACTACTTTTTTAAAAAGTTAGGAAATTAATTTGATAATAACAGTTGGAAGACTCTGCTAGAGGTCATAGCTATAGATCCCCAGATACTGTAGAAATTAAGACAGTTGTTTGTTCAGAATAACACTCCAGCAGTTTTGCAATCACCTCATTATTGGCTTCCAGATCCCAGTCTCCTCCTTCATCTTTCCAAATGAAATCATCAAACCAAACCAAACCAAATTACTTCCAATATAATTTGTTTGAAATACTTTCAATGTGTCATTAAGCCAGACAAAACAATTAGTATAGAAAAAATTAAACCAATGGGGTGTTATAGAAATAGCAGAAATATCACAGGATAGATTGAATCTCAGGTCCACCAATTTTGACACCAACTTTGAGAACCTTAAGGATGTTTCTTAATTATAAAAGGTTCTCCGCACGTATAAAATGGGGTATTATATTTGAGGATTATGGATAATGAATGTAAACTACTTAGGTGTAGTTTACTACTCCTAAGGTAAGAAAATAACTCAGAACAAAGCTTTGGGAGATCTAAGCAGAAGAAAAGAGAAGACAGCCAAGATGAATAATCAGAAGGAAGGAAAAGAAGTCTGGGCAGTAAAGAGTAGAAAAGTTAAAGAAAAATCATACTTAAATAAAGCAGAGAATTTAAGGAAGGTAAAAACAAAGAAAACTCCTTTATATTAGAAGTAAATTCCCAAGCATCTTAGAGCAAATATTCCTTTATGTGTTTAGTTTATATTTCATGTGAAGGACTTGTCTACCTAACCAGGAATTGAGAAATACATTTGCATTTCTTTTGTATTTCCATCCATGCCCAATACAGCTTAGTCACCAAAAAGGTTTGTAATAATTATTCAATGAAGATAGTAGTTGAAAAGGACCCCAATACACATGAAGTAATGCAGCCTTCAGTGGGCTGTCTTTAAAGAAAATAAAGATCATGAAGAGAAGAATACCGAGGTTTCACTAGGCAAAGGAAATAGATACATAAATCAAGTAGCGCAGGGACAGGTTTGAAACTCAGAATGTTCATGAAAGTGTTGGAGGAAGAGGATGAAGTAGAGAAACGAAGTCGTAGAGCACAGTGCAAAGTCCCTGAGCCTAGAATTGAGAGAGACCTAGGATCTGAACCGAGCTTTCTGGGCAAGCTTGGAATAATGCTTTGCTAAGCCTCAATTTCTAATTTCCTTACCTTTAGTTGGCCTAGTAACATTCACCTTGATGGCAGATTGTGAGGTTAAAATAACTTTATGAATATCAATAATTTGTCACAGTGCCTGAGACACAGTACAGACTCAGTAAATTACAGCCACCCTTGCCATAATTATTTTCAGCCTCACCAAAATCACTACTCCCCAGTCAAAAATGCAGGGAAGAAATAGAAAATGGATATATTATTATAAAAGGGACCACAGAGAAAAGCTCTCTAGCTTCAGAGAAGAGTATAAAATTATTGCTGTGGTGAGGAGGGCAGGACTTAAAGGGATATGGAAAGGCCTGGAGTAAGAGGAATGCAGGAGAAGAGGAGAGGACAGCTGGATGCTCAACGAGCTTTGCACCTCTCACGGCCTGTGTACCAATCCCAAGCCCCCCATATGTTCTGTGACTTGGCAAGGCCTGAGAATGTGCCATGCAGTCAATGCAGGGCCATTGACAGAGCAAAGTCAGAAAAATTGAGTCAAAAGTCACTTGGTAAGGCTGGTTCAATAGTACAGAGCTTGAGAGGCAAAGTAAAGAAAAAGGAACTTTTTCAAAAAAGTCACAGGCAAAAAGGTGATGTGTTGGACACACAAGACTCAAAAAACAGGAAAGGTGGTTTTCATTCTGCCATCATCATCCCGCCCCCTTTTAAAAATTTGTACTAAATTGAGGGTTTTTTAAATCACAGATTATTAGAGCAGAAAAGGATATTAAAGTTAATTTAGTTTTGAGATACACAAAAAATAAAAGGCAAGAAATTAAAGTATACTGCAAGAGAAAATTACTTTTATAGGAAAGAAGGAAGGAAGGAAGGAAGGAAGGAAGGGCAAAACAACCAGAAACCAAAAACGAAAATGCAGTAGTAAGTCCTTTCCTATCAATAACGACATTGAATGCAAACAGACTAAATTCTCCAATCAAAAGACATAGAGAGGCTGAATGGATTAAAAAACAAGATATAGCTATCTGCTGCTGACAATAAACTCACTTCACCTATACAGACACACATAGACTAAAAATAAAGGGATGAAAAGAGATATTCCATACAAACAGAAATAAAAAGAGAACAGGTGTACCTATAAGTAAATAAGATAAAATAGATTTCAAGATAAAAATTGTAAAAAGAGACAAATAATGTCATTATATAATGATGAAGGGGTCAATTAAGCAAAAGGATATAAGAATTGTAAATATATATGTGCCCAATGCTGGAGCACTGGGTACACTATATAAAGATGTATAAAGCAAATATTATCAGAGCTAAGGTGAGAGGTAAACCCCAATTCAGTAATAGTTGGGAATTTCAACACCCCACTTTCAGCATTGTACAGATCGTCTAGACAGAAAATCCACAAAGACACATTGGACTTAATCTGCACTATAGACCAAATGAACCTAATAGACAGTTCCAGAACATTTTATCTAACAGCTGCAGAATACACATTCTTATCCTCAGCACATGGAACATTCTCAAGGATAGACCATATGATAGGCCACAAAATAATTCTCAAAAAATTTTAAAAATATAAAATCATATCAAGTGTCTTTTATGACCACAATGGAGTAAAACTAGAAATCAATAATGAGGAACTTTGGGAAATATACAATACATGGAAATTAAACAATGTGCCTCTGAATGGCCATTGGATAAATGAATAAATTGTGAAAGAAATTTAAAAATTTCTTGAAGCAAATGAAAATAGAAACACAACATATCAAAACTTATAGGATACAGAAAAAACAATAGTAGGAGGGACATTCATAGCAATAAAAAACTTCAAATTAAAAAATCAATGATGCATCTTAAAAAACTAGAAAAGTGCAAGCAAACCAAAGCCAAAATTAGCAAAAGAAAAGAAAAAATAAAGATTAGAGTAGAAATAAATAAAATTGAGACAAAAAATACAAAAAAATCAACAAAGCAAAAAGTTTGTTTTTTGAAAAGATAAACAGCTTTGTGTGCTCAGGTGCAGTGATTCATACCTGTAATCCCAGCACCATGGGAGGTCGAGACAGGAGGATTCCTTGAGACCAGGAGTTCAAGACCAGCCTTGGCCAGATAGCAAGAGCCTGCCAAAAAATAAAAAAATAAAATATTAGCCAAGCATGGTGGTGTGTGCCTGTAATCCCAGCCTACTCGAGAGGCTGAGGCAGGAGGATCGCTTGAGCTCAAGAGTTCAAGGTTCAGTGAGCTATGAATGCACCACTGTACTCTAGCCTGGATGACAGAGCAAAACCCTGTCTCAAAAGAAAGAAAAGAAAAGAAAGAAGGAAAGACAGACAGACAAAATTGGCAAACTTTTAGCCAGACTGAAAAAAAAAGAGAAATGACCCAAATAAATAAAATTAGCAATGAAAAGGAGACATTAAAATGGATACCACAGAAATTCAAAGGCTACTTAGGGACTATTATGAGCAACCATATGCCAATAAATTGGGAAAGCTAGAAGAAATGGGTAAATTCCTAGACACGTGCAACCTAACAAGACTGAATCATGAAGAAATCCAGAACCTGAATGGACCAATAACAAGAAATGAGATAGAAGCAGTAACAAAAAGTTTCCCATCAAAGAAAAGTGAAAGACTCAATGGTTTCACTGCTGAATTTTACCAAACATTTTAAAAAAGAACTATTACAAATATGCTCAAACTGTTCCAAAAAATCAAGGAGGAGACAATACTTCCAAACTCATTTTGCAAGACCAGTATTAACCTGACACCAAAACTAGACACAGACACAACAAGGAACAAAAAAACCTACAGGCCAGTATCTCTGATGCAAAAATCCTCAACAAAATACTAGCAAACCAAATTCAACAGCATGGGATTCATCACAGGGATGCAAGGATGGTTCAACATATGCATATCAGCCAATGTGATGCATTAACAGAACAAAGGACAAAAACCATATAACCATTTCAATAGATGCCTAAGAAACATTTCATAAAATTTGACATCCCTTCATGATAAAAACTCTCAACAAACTGCGTATACAAGGAACATACTTCAACAAGATAAAACCATGTATGACAAACCCACAGCTAGTATTATACTGAACAGGGAAAAATTGAAAGCCTTTCCTCTAAGATCTGGAACACAGCAAGGACACCTGCTTTCACCACTGTTATTCAACATAGTCCTGGAAGTCCTGGCCAGAGGAAATAGATGGGAGAAACAAAGGGCATCAAAATTGGAAAAGAAGAAGTCAAGTTATCCTTGTTTGCAATGTAAGTGTCCACCAACAGATGAATGGATTAAAAAAATATATACACCAAGGAATATTATTATTCAGCCATTAAAAAAGAATGAAATCCTGTCATTTTCAACAATACGGATGGAACTGGAGAACATTATGTTACATGAAATAAGCCAGGCACAGAAAGACAAATTTTGCATGTTCTCACTTACATGTGGGAACTAAACATTTACAAAGTTGAACTCAAGGGGACAGAGAGGAGCAGAATGATGGTTACCAGAGGCTGTAGTAAGGGCAGTGGGGAGGGGAGTATAAAATGGGGTACAAAATGGGTACAAAAATACAGTTGGATAGAATGAGTAAGATCTAGTGTTCAGTAGCACAATGGTGCGACTGTAGTTAACAACAGCTTATCGTGTATTTCAAAATAACTAAAAGAACAGAATTGGAATGTTCTTAGCACAAAGAAATGATAAATGCTTGAGGCGATGGGTATCCCAATTACCCTGATTTGATCATTACACATTGTATGCTTGTATCAAAGCATCACACCTACCTCAAAGATATGTACAACCATAATGTATCCATAATAATTAAAAATAAAAATGTAAAAAAAGAAAAAAATTAAAAAGAAAAAAGTTTATTTAGTGTTGTATGCGTTAATAACTTGAACAGTAAAAGTAATAATAATAAAGTATTTTAAGGTGAAAATAAAAATAAGCAAGAAATCTCTAAATTTTTTGGTAAAGGAAAGAAAAAAGGAAAGATAATACATAAATCTGATAAAAAAAGAAGATAGAATTAGATAATGTCCTCATATATTTAATTTCTGAGGTTTTCTCGCATTTTAATTAGTAAATGTTTCAAACATAAAATTCACTGCATTATAAATATAACTTCATTATATTCTCTAATTTTTTACTTTTTGCATTAAAAATTTTATTCACAAATATATTTAATAAACATTTTACCCTCTTAATATTTTAAATTAAAAAAAGAATTATTTACAATCCTTCACCTATTATTCATACTGAAATAAATATCCTGATTACATATCACTTCTTCTCCCTAGAAAATGGAAAAAAAATGATAAATCAAGTTGGAAAAACTAAGTTCTTATTTGTTTCTATAAAAGTCAAGTGTAGAGATTCATGGGAAGTGGTTTGAAAATAGCAAGATCTTGTGTCATTGTTTATTAGTTGTTTTTTGGTCACAAATTAAATTATTTTAAAGCATACAAATTATGTTATTGAAGGTTGAACTGATCTATCAATAAAACCTCTTCTGCTGAGTATTTTTAGTGTAAATAAAAGAACAAACATGTACCAACTGGAGCCCCTTTGCATGATATATTACATTCAAACACATCTTGTTAACTGGGGAAAAAGCTTTGTTTGAACTTTGCTACCTGAGCACCCACATTCCAGTTACTATTATTTTATTCAAAATCTCCAATATGCTACTACTATATCTAAACAAAAAGTGAACACTTTATGTATTTTAAAGAGTGCATAAACCACATTTAGAGCACAATATATCTTAAAGACTTTGTAATGAAATGTGAAAGTTTTCATGGAAAGAAGAAACTTTTTTAAAAAAAAATTAATAGATTGTCTTAAGCAAGCAATATCATTGAAATCTCAAAGTCTAACCTAGTCCAGAGAGCAAAGAGTCATGCTTAAGTCAGGAATCTGGGGCAAGGGAGGGAAAGGGTATTTTTCTCTCCTGTAAGTGTTATTCCCACCATGGAAATTTCCATGCCAGGGCAACTTGAATCAGGACAAACTTTAGGTGTGGGTGGAAAAAGTCTCATATATGAAGCATCTTTTTGTTTGCTGTTACTTTTCTTGATAGTATCCTCTGAGCAGAGACCACCGAGACAAGGTGGGCAAGGGTAGTTTATCTCCACTAGTTGGTTAGGAATTACTGATACAGCTTCCTTGGTTCCCTGCTCTACTGTCAGTATCTAGCCCAGAGATTGACATCCAGTAAGAATGCAACACATACTTTGTTACTGAAAAGATGGCAATACAAAGGGTTAGACAGTGTAATGCAGTGGTCTGGGAACATTTACTGTAAAGGACCAAATGCTAAATATTTTAGGCTTTGCGGACCATATGGTCTCTGTTGCAACTACTCCACTCTGCCCTTGTAGTGTGAAAGAAGCTTTAACAACATGTAAATAAATAAGTTTGGCTGTTTTCCAATAAAACTTTATTTACATAAGCAAGCTGATGACCAAATTTGGTCTGCAGGCTATGGTTTGATGACCTCCAGTTTAACATATATTACTGGGGTCAGTTAGGCCCAATCAGGCTAAAAGCAAAGAGTTCATAGGGGGTTTAGGGTTGTGTTTATAGAGTCGCAAGGTCAGGACACGATGGAAATCAAAGAGCTAATACAACAGATCTCTGTGAAAGCTGGAGTGTAACCCCCATCAAATGCTCCTCTAGTATTTTCTCTAGTAGCTCCAGATTCATGACTGCTGCAGTCTCCTGCCAAGGGTTGACAGAGGTTATCAACAGAATACCCTGGGTGGGGATCAGTGAGTGAGTCTTTTCCAAAATCTTCCCCAGTGACCCTGATGGCTGACTTTCCAGGATGGCTGATATCCAATTAATTTTTATATTATAAAAATTGAAGAATGGAACAAATCCAAGATAGTAGCCATGACCTCTGTGATATCTAACATACTACTGTCTCAATGATTCCCCAGGAAAAAAAAAGAAAAGGAGTAGGAATTAGGATGATGGAAAGGGAATTACATTTTATAAGCAATAATTATGTGTTAGGATCTGAGCCACGTTAGCTGTTTTTCATGTGTGCTTTTACTTAATTCTTACTACAACTGTGAAATAATCATTTCACTGTTCCAGGTGAGAAGACTGTGATTCAGAAATGGTTGGTAACTAGCCACATTGATAAAAGGCAGAGTTAAACTTCAAACTCAGATTTGTTATGTTTCAGCATCTGCACCTTTCCATTGCTCTCCAGACTTCCTAGCTGGTGGAAATACCATTTTCTCTATTTTCTCTAATCTCCCATGGTGTATAGAACGACAAGGTAGCATCGCAGAGCAACTAGGCTAAGGCCACAGTGATGCCATAGATATGGTTACAGGGAGGCTGTATCCAAGGAGGTGATGTTTGGGCTGGGACTGGAATAATGAGAAGAAGGCAGCTGTGCAAAACTCTGAGAGATGAGATGGAAGAAACAGCAAGTTGAAGGCCCTGGGACTTCAAAGTGCATAACCTACTTGAGGAACACACAGAAGGTCAGCTCACTGCAGGACAGAAAGAAGGTCAATGTGGCTGGACCACACTGAGCAGCAGGGCATCCAACGATGTCAGATCTTATAAGGTTTTATACACCATGATAAAGACTTTGGATTTTGTTCTGGGGCACTGGGGAGTTATTAGAAGATTTCAGGTCAGGGAATGATATGATGAGTTAATTTTTTAAAATATAATTCAGATGGCTGTGTGAAAACTAGGTTGTAAGGCAATGAACATGAAAGTGAACTATTTGTGAGAGTTAATTTTATGTGTTGACTTGACTGGCCATGGGATGGGATACCCAGATATTTGGTTCACCATTATTTCTGGGAGTGTCTACGAGGATGTTTCTGGGATGAGATTAACACTTGAATCAGTAGACTGAGTAAAGCAGATAGCCCTCCCCAGAGTAGGTGGGCTTCATGCAATTCATTAAAGGCCTGAATAAAACAGAAGGGGAGGAAGGGCAAATTTGCTTTCTTTGCCTGGCTGTCTTCAGGATGGGTCACTGATGTTTTCCTGCCTTTTGACTTGGATTCAAACTGGAACTGATACCACCAGCTCTTCTGGTTCTCAGGCTGGAACTATACCAGCAGCTCTCCCAGTTCTGCAGCTTGCCAGCCACAAACCTTGGGACTGCTCAGCCTTTGTAATTGTGTGAGCAAATCTCCTAATATATATATCTATATATATCAATAGCTATATATCTATATCTGTATAGATATATGTCCTGTTGGTTTTGTTTCTCTGGAGAGCCCTGGCTAAACTTGGAAAAGATAAATATTTGGATTAAAGATGTATTATTAAGAATTAGCTGATATTTTACTGATGGGGGTGAGAAAAGGAGAAAATACAAGATTATTGCTAAATTTTTGGCATACTCAGATGGCACTACTTGGGAATAAACCAGTTTGGGGATTGGGAAAATTCAAGGTTGAATTGTGTATTGGGAGCTAAGTGGAGGGTTCAAGTAGTAGTTGTATATGAATTTTAGAGCTCAGATAATGACAGATGATAGATAGATAGATAGACAGATAGATAATAAATGTATGCTTGGAAATAAGCAACATATTGGTCATCAGGGGAGAAAATGTTAATAAAGAAAAGAGGTTAAGGCTGACATAGGGCACACAAAAAATGGAAAGAAAGCATGTAACATGGAAGGAACCATGCTTCTGTTGGGAGGATCTACCTTTGCAAATATGCCAATGTATCCTGATTTAATCCAGGTTTTCCAACATGTACATGACAGAAAATGTGACACTTGTAGAGGACCACAAGTTAAACATTAGTGGAAAGGCATATATATCCACTAAACATATTAGATTACAAAGGAGAAGAAATACTTTGGGCTTAAAACATTCACTAGGGCATCAGAGATGGAAATGGATTTGAGGACAGAAATCCTCAGCACAGAATAATAATTTATGAGTCTGCTGCAGTAATTCAGGCAAGACACAGCAGTACCTTCAATGACAGCCTGCTCTCCTGTGTCTGTTCTTCTCCCTGGTCCTCATCAGTCTCCTCTTGGAGCTGTTCCTCTTCCATCTGCCCACCTAAAGTGTCACTATCCCCCGGGAGGCCATCGTTGGCTTTCTTCTAATTCCTGATGCTTTCCCTGTGGGAATCTCAGACAAGTCCAAAGCCACGGCGACCACAAGTATACCAATGATGACCAAACACCTATACAAAGCTTCATTTCTTCCCCTATGCTCCAAACTCACATTTCCAATTGTCTACTCCGACATAGCTGTTGCATTTCAGATGGAATATATCCAAAGCCAACCTCATTCTTTTCCACCCACAGCCTACCCTGTCTCGAACATTCTCTCCATTTGCCAATGGCATCTCCTACCACCCAGGCAACCACGCTAGAAATAGGAGAATTATCTTTGAATTTTCAATTTCTCTTACCTCCCACATCCAATCTGAGACCAAGTCTGTCAGTTATACCCCTGTCTCAATCTCAAATCTGTCTTTTCCTTCTATTCCCATGGCTGCTGCGGATTTTTCATCATCTTTTGCCTACACTGTTTTAAGTTTTCTAACTGTTCACAGAGTGAGTTTTCCAAAAGGAAAAGCTAATTTCTCCCTTACCTTCAGCCCTTCAGTGCCTCCCTTTGTTGTCTCTGGCAGTATTTCTCAAAGATAGTTCTATGGCCATGGTCTCAGGGGTCCTGGACTTCTTTGTTCATTTACAAATTGTGAGTTTCTCAACGATAATCCAAAGCATAAATATAAGCCTATTCTGCATGATAAAGATGGCATAGCACTGTCACAAGATTTCAGTTCCTGCATAGCTGTGGGGTTAACAGTCTCATTAGCAACCAGTGACATTAAATTCATTGTTGTGGCTAAGATAAAAAAGAACATAGAGGAACTTAATGTCTTATACCCGAAAGTCATCCCAGCATGGTATATAAACAAAAGAAGGTTTCCCTATGGTTTAAATACTATGACGTGGAGAGAGAATTAAACCACAACATAGTGCACATTACTGTTAGCATAGGCAAGCCAAAAATCAAAAAACCTGTGCCAAAGCAATCAAGACTGTTTACTTCTGAATGATGTTTTAATTAAAAAGAAAAATAGCATTCTTTCAACTTTAAATTGTAATCATTTTATAACTCTATTTTTTTAACTTACAAATTTGTTTTGGTTATGTAAGAGCTTTCTGTTTAAGGAATTTGTACTTTGTTTTATATGTGTACATATATAAGAATATGATAACAATAATTGAAGTGAGCAATGGAACTCTTAAGAGCTATTTTCCTTTAAAAGGCATCCATATGTTACTCACATCTGAGAAATGCTGGTGCATAAGCTCAAGTCCAAATGCCTCAGATGTTAAAATGTTCCTCCATGATCCAGCTACTCTCATCTCCCACTGCTGAAATGTACCCTGCAGTTCAACCATTTCAAGTAGCCTTTTTCTAAATTAGCCTTGCTTTCCCCTGCCTAATGTTTTCTATGTTAGATCTCCATGTCCCCCAGTCCCTCATCTCCTATAGTCACCAGTTGACTTCAAAACTCCACTTAATATATCAACTATATTCTGATTCTCATTTCTTCCATCTTCAACCCCTTCAACAACTAGGTAAATTTATGTGCTCTTTCCAAAATCTTTTTTTTAATTTCAGAATATTATTATGGGGGTACAAACACTTTGGTTACATATATTGCCCATGCACTGCCCAAGTCAGAGCTACAATCGTGAGCATCCCCCAGACAGTGCACCCCGCACCCATTAGGTGTGAGTTTTCCCATCCCTTCCACCCCCTCCCACCTGCCCGACCCCTGATGAATATTATTTCCATAAAATCTTTCTCAAGGGCAGCATACATACTACATGGCACTACCAATTAGGAAAATGAGGCACAGTAAGGTTATGTAACTTGCCCAGAGTCACACAGCTAATAAGGTCTGATTTGAACTTCAGCATCTAGTATTAACTGCTATGATTTAGGTACCAGCATACCTGCCTTTATTTTATAAGGTCCTAAGCAACTTAAAATTAGGGATTTTATTTTACTCATCTTTGCATCACTAATCCCTGGTTCATTTCCCAACATATAGCAGCCACTCGATACATAATTGTCATATAGATAGATTAATGGAAAGGTGAATGCATGTGTGAATTAACATATGTGTGGATGGATGGATGGATGGATGGATGGCTAAACTGACATTTGGAAGGCTACTGCTACTTTAGAGTACAATGTATTTTAGATGAAAGACAACTGAGAAATCAATGCCCTTCCTAATAACACATTTTTTTTAGAATTCAAATCATGTTGTAACAGTATTCTTGTTACCACGATGGCTCCAAATGTAGGGTATGATCTATAATCCTCCGTGAAGGCATTCTGACATGTATGTAGACACAACTGAAAGGCTGTGATATTTTAACCTGGATAAATCTCTGCTGTTTAAGATATGGAAAAGAAAATTTTGGTGGTCAATTTAAGATCCTAAAGAGTGTGTTATTAAAAGATTTATATTGTCTTTAGGTAAAAATACTAGTACTACAATTTTTATGGTATTTTTTATTGATGGTTCTTCTGATTAAATTATGAGGGGAAGAGTTATCTATATATTTGATGTCTTCCTCTTCCGAGAATTCACAAACACTAATGTATTAAAAATGACAATCCAAAAGAGCAATGTAGTTCAATTTGAACAAGGAATTCTGTGGTTAACTGGATTTTCCTCCTCAGGCTCAGAGACACACATAGATGAGCTGTTAATTGTGAATGGAGGCCAAATGAATATTAATTGTTCTCTGTTTAATTTGAGCTCTAAAACTGCTCAGGAGTTTTACAACTCTTTATATGGTTTTGGCTCCTTATTTGTGTTTGTTGTTTGAGAAATCTTGGCCTGTAGGCAGTAGGTTCACACATAAAAATATATATTTTCAGTCATGAACTTATAACATTCCCACTTATTTTGCACTTTAGCCCTAACACCAAATACACGTATTATATATGATGCATAAACTAATGTCACTGAAAAAAAAGTTTATATTATTTAGTATTTTCCTTTATTTAATATATACTCCCTCCTTGATGTGTTATTCAGAAAACTTTAAGTGTAGAAAGCAAATGAAGGTAGGAAAGAATAAAGAATATCCCAATAGGACCCAATAAAATATCTCTAAGCATAAAAAATGATGTAATGAGAAATATGAATTATGCTAAAGTATATTGTTACCAATATGAGATTGTTAGTAAAGCAAAAAATTATTTATATGTAAATCATTTTTTTTTCATTTTTTTTCCTTTACCCACTGGTAGGCATTGTTTCCTGAAGAAATAAACTCAATGACTGAGTTTTGGAAACAATACAATGCATTCAGAAGCAATCCTAGCTAATCCCTTTGGGTTTTCTGTTAAATTATGAAATTGACATAATTTCATAACTATGAAATTACCTGTACATTCGTTCTGAACAGTAACTGAATTAATTTGCTGACTGCAACTTTTCAGGGCAAGAAGTTTACATAAACATTGGCTCAAGTAAATTGAAGAAGAGAGCAATCTACTGTCATAGAGAAGGAAATAATGCAATTATTCTTAGTTTGCAAAAAAAAAAGGCAATGGAACTATCACAAATGTGTATATTATGGCAATTTATGAAGGTTACACAATTAGTAATTTATTGAATTTGAATTTTGAACCCAGATCAGTCTGACTACCATATTTAGGCAATTTCTACCATACCATTGTCATGAACAAACAATACACGCCTATTTAAAGATGCCCCTATCATGAGAAATTCTAATTTTATTTATAGGAGAGCTGACAAGGAATAATGTCAGAATCTTAATGTTTATCTTTGTCTAGACTCAAACTAAGAACCCTAGCAAATTCATTTTTCTGAGCATCACAGAGTGATCCAGTTAGAAAGATTTTAGAAAAAAGTTTAAATATTAGAAAATAAATCAGAAAACTTTCAATGTCCAATATGAATTTGAAGACAGTGCCTCATAACATTGTTGAATGTTCCACAAATATTACTCAAATCATTAGAAAAAACAAAAGCAGGGAATTGTCCAATTCCGAAGCTCATAGGCCTCTGAAGCTACCTTGGCCAAGCTCTCCACTCTCAAATGTCGTCTGACTTGAGATATTTATACACTGGCTCCTTCCCTGATCACTTATCAGCTACTCTGCTTAGTTTCCCTACGTCTTTTCCCTGGAGGAACCTCTGATACTGAGAGTCTATCCATTTTCTCCCAGCAATGTTCTATCCATTAGAAATTTGTTTTCTTTTTCCACAATATTGGAGGAAAAAAACTAAGTTTCTATCCTCTCTAAATTTGCCTGTTGAGCTTTTTTTCTGTTTTTAAATATAATCAACTGTCCTGCCCTGGCTTAAATAGCTATTCTACAGAACTTTTAAACATGAATGCCCTGCTTGGCAGATGGAGACAGGGAGAGGTTTACCACGTCTCTCTCTGCATGGGTCAGCCTTTTGTCCCTCCTGGAACTCTCTCTCAAAAAGTGGCACATTTTTCAAATCAAGGAAAGATCACAGAGAAACTGAGAGTCCCAACAATCATTATGGGTTACTTGTACATAGGATATTTCTTTAGGATGGATGTTCTGTTTATTTATACTTAAGGCTATTTAAGTCTGATTTACTTAATAGGGCATAAATGAGCTTTTGAAATAGCAAACCTAGTAGTAGTCGACTTCACTATCTAAAGACCTTCTTGAAGATGAATTTTCTGTATCATTTACCTTTGTATTCCCAATCAATTTTATTAAATTAAATAAAAATAAATCAATCATATTTATTTACATAGTAAATGTGAATTAGATGGAACTTCAACTATACAGGGTTACTAGTTCCTTTAACTGGGTGATATTTTAACAATGAAATAGAAAAATATTTTTACAGGTTCTAAATCAAATTCTTTAGTGTTGATACTTTGTTAGGCAGATGTGGTCCTTTTCTCTTAAATCATGCTGTCTTCCACCTACCACTTTTCTTTTTTTAAGTCATCTGAACTGAAATCTTATGCCATTTACATAAGGTAAGTCTAATGTGTAAGTGATGTAAAATGTCCAAGCAGAGAGCATAATCTGAAAGAGGCAAATAGCCTGATCTGACACTACCCTCCCACTACTCCCCGCTCAACAATCATTGTCCTGGTTTCCTTTCCTTACCTTGTTGAAACTCTTAATATTAGAGATCCTTTTTATTAAACAGACATGTTTCCAGAAGTCCAAGTAAATGTTGGTGTATTGAAAAGAAGGCTGTTTTTCTATCTCCTGTCCGTTAGTACATCAGAGGTCTTCAGTCATCAAGCCAGTGCAGAGAAGCTAAAATATGAAAGAATTGAGTTTCAACAAGGTTCTTGAGGAAGAGAGTGGGAGTGGTTTAATAAACATTGAGTATCATGAGATGCCTAATTGCTGCTGTCTGAGGCTGAGGTGACCACCCCAGGTGATAGGTGAGGCCATAGGTTGGAAGGATGAAGCAAAAAAGCAGTGACATATGGCAAAGACAAAGGGATATTGACCACCCCAGCAAAGGTTTTTAAGAGCTGCCATATTGCTGAGATTTGTATTCAAAAAACAAAAATTAAGTTACTATGTACACTTTAATGATATTTTTAGAAAGAAAACAGAGTTGGTTATGAGAAAGGCTCAATAATAAAGAACCATCTCTCAGACTCCATAGCACTGGACAACATTAAACCTTGGCAAAGCTGTGTAAAATGCTTAAAACCAAAAAGACTGTAACGAAGAGTTTTTCAACACAACAAACAGCAAACCTATTTCCTCCTTAGAATAGAACCTTGTTCTTCAGCCCAGAGCAAATGTTTCAGCTGAATTACTTTCTGGGCTTTATAAGGTGTTGACACAACTTCTACATTCACATCGTAAATGTGCCACCCTAATAATCCCTGTTTAATTACTGTTTATTATAAATGAATTCTCTCAGCATTCCATTGTGGCACGTTTCGTTTTTCTGTCAGTGAAGTTTCCTCTCGTGGAACCTTTGCCCCCAGCTACCGATGATATGATCCCAAGTATGCACTGAGACAGAGGCCCGTGGGGAACAGCACCTGGAAGGCTGGAGGCAACATCTTTGTTGAAGCTCAAGTATATAAAAACTAAATAGGGCTTTAAAAATAATAGAAACCACTGTGCCTTCAAAGCATATGTTTTCTAAAGACTGGATTATATATTCATGAGTTGGCATCATCCTCATTCTGACCAAGTACCCTCGCCTTGGGAGACTGACAGCTAATTAGAATTAACAGGAATAATAATTGTCCCCATCCAGTTGCTCACATCTAAGGTGCACTGGATTGACAACATAGAAACACAAGAAAATGATATGAGACAATCTGTTTGTACCTTCTGAGTGGCAAAATATTCTAGAGGTCAGCCCAAAATTGAGCTAATTTTTGCAAACAATCATTCTGTAAAATAACAACTGGCCTTAATGGAATGTCAAGGGATAAATGTTAGAGTAACACAATATACAGGAATTAGAAAAAAATCAAGTTAATTAATGCTGTTTTCTCTACAAGGATCAGATGTACCAAATACTGTGAAATAAATACTTGTGATAAGCAAAGCTTATGGTAAGACAGTGGGACTATTCATTATCACCAGAAAGGACATTACCAACAATATAAGAAGCTGAGATTTAAAAACTTTGGGTAATTAATTTCAATCAGAGTTGGATTCAAGGTCAGTTGTGTAATACCAGCCATTATTTTCCCTTTGCTACCTTTGGCAGGCATTTCACATGGCTCATCCATAAATAATTAAAACCAAAGTATCTGCTGCATCAGCTTAACTACTGCAGGGAAACGCAGAGGTCCAGGATTTTATTTCATTTGGAACTTCTAATAGAAAGGGAAACAACCTTCTCTGTGTATTAAGAAATGAGTCTTACTTCCTGCATAAACAATACAAACATTTCTTTTTAAGCGTTCAATATGTTCATTTCCATCTGGACCTTTCCAAGCTGCTTGAGTAATTTGAGAAAAATTACAAAAGCAAAAGCCTCATACGCATACTGTCAGCATGAAACAATTTAAATCTGAGGTAACCTCCAACTGACAATAGTGAGTCACAGGATAAGGTAATATTTTGTGGGACACATGATGAAATAACAATTTGAAATTTAGTGACATGAATCATGTGTGTAAAGCGTGAGGAGGTGTCCAAGAGGTTTCCCCCACATAGGACTGGTTTGGGAGAGATACGATCTCTAGGGTGCTCATAAAATGAGAAGTAGAATGAACAGAGTTAAGGTTGGTTTATGAATAGGTCGAAAAGTTCAGTTGGTAATATTTTAATTTCTTGAGGGGAAATGATTTTGATTTTTCTTCATTCTGATAAATGTATCATTTAATTCACAACAGATGCATCTCTGAAATATATACATTAAAGTGAAGAGATTCAGTTACAACTAAAAACACTATATGTCAATTCAATGTGTTCACATATATATATACAGAACTTTGGACTAATACCCTGGTGCAGAAGAAAGGAATGGCAAATTAGATATTAAGAATTTTAAGGTAACTGCCTAATCCAGACCTAAACAGAAGTCAAATATGTAGCTTACTCAATCCAAAATTGAGGAGTCCACTATGGTAAAGTGGAAAGAATTCTGT
Organism: Daubentonia madagascariensis; assembly: GCA_023783475.1. Classification (NCBI taxonomy): domain Eukaryota; kingdom Metazoa; phylum Chordata; class Mammalia; order Primates; family Daubentoniidae; genus Daubentonia; species Daubentonia madagascariensis. The sequence continues at coordinate 33,734,869 of JAKFHU010002140.1, read as the reverse complement.
GTTTGAATCGCAACTTGAGTCAGACCTGTGTGAATGTGGCCAAACGCACAGTTGTTTAGATCATGTGGAATTATATATGCTAATGTTATTTGAAAATCACTATACAAATTTAGGGAAATAAAAGGGCTGAGGATTGAGGGGTAAAGTCATGGGGACAAAATGAGGGACTGGAACATTACACTAACTTAACCTTGTATGTTATTAAGGAATAACCATGGTTTGGGGACAGCCACCACTTTGACTCTAGGGTGTGTGATTCCCTCTGTCATATCAGTGGTTTGGTGCTAGACATTGATACTGCCAATGTCAGAATTCCCAGATAGACCTACTCACATGGCTTGAGCAGGTTTTCATTTATTCATTCTCTGTGCAACCCTGAAGTGCAAACCAGTTATTTGAGGGTCCACAGCAAAATTAAAACACCTTCATAGTCATCATCATCACCATTATCATTATCATCACTATCATCATCTACTAGCTTTGATACTCAAATAATACTTTAATGTCCAATTAAGGGAATTAGTCATACCAACAAAGGAAGATATAACCATTATTAAGGCAGATAATATTAAAATATTTCCCTTCCCTTGTCACAGAATTAGCCATGTACAGTGATGAGAAAATCAGTCCCTATATAATAAAACAATATTACCTGTTAGTAGTTAAAAGAAAGAAAGTGAAAGCCTCTAGAAAATGATAGGCCTTTAATTGTTGTCCAGATGAATACTGTGACCCCTTTTGATTACATGTTATTAGCCCTTATAACATCTGCTAACTCCAGAGTACAAAGATGCACCCTCCTCCCCTGCTGAATATCTCCAGGTCTCATCTTTCTCTACCTGAGTATCTCAAGGTCCCCCCAGTACTGCTGAATAAAGGGAATTCTCAGAAGAGGCTAAGTTTGAACTTAGGTATAAAAGAAATCCTGTAATTTCAAGGGTATGCTTACCTATAAGAGAAATCCCATAATGCCAGTGTGTTCGAAAGATTAGTGTGGCGGTCCCCCAGCCACCATCTTCCCTCCCTGTAGTGAAGTTCTTAGTGAACAGTAGATTCTTTTATAAAAACAGATTTATTGAGGTATAATTGATATACCAAAAACCTGCAAATATTTAACATATATGATTTGATGTGTTGGAACAGATGCATATATACTTAAAACCAACACTACAATCAAGGTAAAAAACATATGCAGATGCCCACCCTTGCTACTTTTATTCAACATAGTACTGAAAGTCCTAGCCAGAGCAATTAGTCAAGAGAAAGACATAAAAGTCATACAAATTGGAAAGGAAGAAGTTAATTCATCCCTGTTTAAGGATGGCATGATCTTATATATAGAAAAGCCTAAAGATACCACCAAAAAACTGTTAAAACTAATAAACAAATTCAGTAAAGTTGCACGGTGCAAAATTAACACACAAAAATCAGTAGTTTCTATGCACTAACAATGAACTATTTGAAAGAGAAATCAAGAAAACAACTACATTTATAAGAGCTACAAAAAATATTTAGAAATACATTTAACCAAGGAAGTGAGACTTGTACAGTGAAAACTATAAAACATAAATGAAAGAAAATGAAGAAGACATAAATAAGTAGAAATATATCCCATGTTCATGCATTAGAAGAATTAGTATTGTGAAAGTGTTTATACTACCCAAAGCAATCTACATTCAATGCAATACCAATCAAAACTCTGATGACATTTTTCACAGAAATAGAGAAAACAGTCCTAAAATTTGTTTGGAACCACAAAATATCCTGAGTAACCAAAGCAATCTTGAGCAAAAAGATCAATGCTGGAGGCATCAGTTTTTAACTTTCACCATTTTGATAATAGCAGTTCTAACAGGCAATATTTCATTATAATTTTAACTTGCATTTCCCTGAGGATTGGTGATTTGGAGCATTTTTTCATATACCTGTTGGCCATTTGTATGTCTTCTTTGGAAAAATGTCTATTCAAGGCCTTTGCCCATTTTTTAACTGGGTTCTTTGTTTTTTGCTACTGAGTTGAGTACTTTACATATTCGGGATATTTACCCCTTACCAGATATATGGTTTTCATATATTGTCTCCCATTTTGCAGATTTCCTTTTTATTCTTTTGACTGTTTCTTTCAGTGTGAAGAAGGTTTTTAGTTTGGTGTAGCCTCACTTATATATTTTGCTTTTGTTCCCTGTGTTTTCATATCATATCCTAGAGATCATCACCAAGAGCAATATCCTAAAGCTTTTCTGCTATGTTTTCTTCTAGGTGTTTCACAGTTTCAGGTGTTAAACATTTAAGCCTTTAATTCATTTCAAGTTGATTCATGTATATGGTGAAAGATAAGGGTAAAACAAAACCTTATATTCTAGTTCTGGGTAATAATTTGCTAAAACAGTAGCAGAGAATGGTACTCAAATTATCCTGAAGAGAAGAAATGTATACATCCTTAAAATAAATTCATACAAATTCACACAAATTTACTTGTATTTTTATGTCACTTTTGTTGTGATCTAGTCTGAGCATGTAGAATTGTTTAGGTATAAAAGAATTTTAAGACATATGTGGCTTAAAAAGGACAGTTTGACTCATGGGTCTATCAAGTGTAACACTTCTGTTCTTGTCCTTTTCCTTTTTTAATTTTTAATTTTTAATTATTATGGGTACATAATAGTTGTATATCTTTATAGGGAACATGTGATGATGTTTTCATATAGGCATACAATGTGAATTAATCAAGTCAGGGTAATTGGGGTATCCATCACCTCAGGCTTTTAACATTTATTTGTGTTAGGAACATTCTAATTCTACTTTTAGTTTTTTTAAAGTATATCCCAACTTATTGTTGATTATACTCACTTTCTGGTGCTATCAAATGTTGTTCATTCTATCTAACTATCAAAAAACTAAAAACAGAACTACCATATGATCCAGCAATCCCAGTGCTGAGTATATATCCAAAGCAGGGGGGTTCAGTATATTGAAAAGATATCTGTACTCCCATGTTTATTGCAGCACTATTCGCACTAGCCAAGATTTGTAATCAACCTAAGTGTCCATTAACAGATGAATGGAAAAAGAAATTGTGGTACATATACACAATGAAATATTATATAGCCACAAAAAGAATGAAATCCTGCCATTTACAACAACATGCATGGAACTGGAGAACATTATGCTAAGTGAAATAAGCCAAACACAGAAAGACAAATCTCACATGTTCTCACTCATATGTGGGAGATAAATATTAAAAACAATTGATCTCATGGAGACAAAGAGTAGAATGATGGTTACCAGAGGTTGGGAAAAGTAGCAAGGAGGGGGGCATAAAGTAGGGCTGGTTAATGGGTGTTCTTACTTTAAAAAAGAAAAGTATTCATTCAACAAAGGCATATTTTTTAAAAATGTCCTGGACCAGATGGGTTCATGCCTGAATTCTACCAAACCTACAAAGAAGACTGATGCCTATACTGCATAAATTATTCCATAACATCGAGAAGGATGGAATCCTCCCAAACTCATTCTACAAAGCCAATATCACCTTGATACCAAAGCCAGGAAAGGACACAACAAGAAATGAAAACTATAGACCAATATCCCTTATGAATATAGATGCAAAAATTCTCAATAAAATCCTAGCAAACCAAATGCAAATGTACATCAAAAAAACAATTCATCACCATCAGGTGGGCTTCATCCCCAAGATGCAGGGATGGTTCAACATACGCAAATCTATAAATGTAATTCACCATATAAATAAAAGCATGAACAAAGACTATATGATCCTCTCAATAGATGCAGAAAGGCTTTTGACAAAATTCAGCACCCTTTTATGATAAGAACTCTTAACAATATAGGCATAGATGGCTCATACCTCAAAGTTATTAAAGACATATACGATAAACCCACAGCCAGTATCATACTGAATGGGAAAAAATTGAAAGCATTCCTGCTTAAAACTGGAACCAGACAAGGTTGCCCACTATCTCCACTTCTATTCAAGGTAATGCTGGAAGTCCTTGCCAGAGCAAACAGACAAGAGAGAGGAATCAGGAATGTCCAAATGGGGGCAGAAGAGATCAAACTTTCACTCTTCACTGACGATATGATATTATATCTAGAAAACCTCAAAGATTCAACCAAGAGACTACTGGAATTGATAAATGAATTCAGCAAAGTCTCAGGATACAAAATCAATGCACACAAATCAGTAGGCTTCATATACGCCAATAACAGTCGAGCCGAAAAACAAACCAAAGACACAATATCTTTCACAATAGCACCAAAGAAAATTAAATATTTAGGAACATATTTAACTAGGGAGGTGAGAGACCTATATAGAGAGAACTACAAAGCACTGAGAAAAGAAATTGCAGAGAATGTAAACAAATGGAAAACCCTACCATGCTCTTGAGTCGGCAGAATCAACATTATTAAAATGTCTATACTACCTAAAGTGATTTACAGAATCAATGCAGTCCCTATCAAAATACCAAGATCATATTTTGCAGATCTAGAAAAAATAATTCTATGCTTTGTGCCGAACCAGAGAAGACCCCATCTAGCCAAAGCAATCTTAAGCAAAAAGAACAAATTGGGAGGCATCAATCTATCAGACTTCAAACTATACTACAAGGCTATGGTAACCAAAACAGCATGGTACTGACACAAGAACAGAGACATAGACAAATGGAACAGAACTGAGAACCCAGATATAAAAGCATCCTCAAACTGTTGTCTGATTTTTGACAAAGCAGACAAAAACATACACTGAGGAGAAGAATCCCTATTCAATAAATGGTGCTGGGAAAATTGGATAGCCACATGTAGAAGACTGAAATTAGATCCACACCTCTCACCTCTCACAAAAATCAACTCACGACGGATAACATAGTTAAACCTAAGACATGAAACCATAAGAATTCTAGAATAAAACGTTGGAAAAACTCTTATAGACATTGGCCTAGGCAAAGAATTTATGAAAAGACCCCCAAAGCAATCACAGCAGCAACAAAAATAAATAAATGGATAAATGGGACCTAGTCAAATTAAAAAGCTTCTGCATAGCCAAGGAAAGTATCACTAGAGTGAACAGACAACCTACAGAATGGGAGAAAATATTTGCATGCTTCACATCTGATAAAGGGCTGATAACCAGAATCTATACAGAACTTAGGAAAATCAACAAGATAAAATCAAACAACCCCATTAAAAAGTGGGCAAAGGACATGAACACAAACTTTCAAAAGAAGACAGAATAAAGGCCAGCAAACATATTAAAAATTGCTCAACTTCTCTAATCAGGGAAATGCAAATCAAAACCACAATGAGATATCACTTAACTCCAGTGAGATTGGCTTATATCAAAAAGTCCCAAAACAACACATGTTGGCGGGGATGCAGACAGTTAGGAACACTCATACACTGCTGGTGGGACTGCAAATTAGTACAACCTCTGTGGAAAGTAATATGGAGATACCTCAAAGAACTAAAAGTAGAACTACCATTTGATCCAGCAATCCCACTACTGGGTATTTACCCAAAGGAAAAAAAGACATTTTATAATAAAGACATCTGCTCGCGAATGTTTATAGCAGCACAATTCACAATTGCAAAGATGTGGAAATAACCCAAGTGCCCATCAATACTTGAGTGGACTAATAAAATGTGGTATATGTATACCATGGAGTATTACTCAGCAATAAAAAACAACGGTGAATTAACACATCTGGTATTATCCTGGATGGAGCTAGAGCCCATTCTTCAAAGTGAAGTATCACAAGAATGGAAAAACAAGCACCACTGATACTCACCATCAAATTGGTACTAACTGATCAATACTTATGTCCACACATAGAAATAATATTCATCAGGGGTCGGGCAGGTGGGAGGGGGGTGGAAGGGGTGGGAAAACTCACACCTAATGGGTGTGGGGTGCACTGTTTGGAGGATGTTCACGATTGCAGCTCTGACTTGGGCAATGCACAGGCAACATATGTACCAAAGTGTTTGTACCCCCATAATATTCTGAAATAAATAAATTTTTTAAAAAAGACATTTAAAATCTCTAAAAGCTAGAAAAAGATCACAAAAAACAAAAGTGCTGAAATTAATAATAATAATAATAAATAAAAAGGACGCCTTTGACTTAGTTTTGTATTTCTCAAAGACAGAAATTTTTCTTTGAATTAAAAGATTTTGAAAATGTAACATGGCTTATTTTAAATTGAGCTACATGATTCAGGTTTGCTTTAGCTTTTTCTTTAAGCAGGACTCAGAAAAAATTAGCAAGAGAGTTGGTAAGGGAAACAGAATGTAGAAATAGAAGGCAAAGATTATTTGCCCTCTTGAGGCTGAATGCCTAAGGGGCTGCTTTCCATTCCAGAATGGAGAACACAGTTTCACAGTGGAGCAAATCTATTGCACCTCCAGGAGGAAGCATGTGACACGGTTTCCATCAAGGGGAGCCCCAGAGGTAGCAGATTTATAATAATAATCATTTTGCATTTTTACATGTTCCAGTTTTAAAATCTGGTAAAATATTATTTTTTCACAAAGAACTTGTTATTACACCTGGTTGTTTCAGACCACTTTTCATCTTTAAAATTCTGGCTTTTTAAAAATTTCATTCATATTGTTCTTATCTGTATACTATAGGCTATTAGCAATCTGCTCTCCAAGACACCAGTGGAAAGAACCTCATTTCCCTTTTGGCTCCTCTTGGATATTTTAGAACATGTGGATTTGGATGTAGCAGTACATAGGTACCTGCAGACACTGGACACATGGTTCTTGGCATCTGACAAAGAGAATCTGAAAATTTATATATTGTTTTATCTGTGAGGAGCTACCCTCATCTACTTAGTTACCATTTACTAGGTCTAGGCACCCTTTGGTCATTTCTTAATATTTCCATACCTCAGATGTCTCATCTCTAAAATGGGCACAAGATTTTATCTAAATCTACAGGGTTGTGTTAAGAAAGTCAGCTCTTCCTGGGATGATGCTTGCAGGAGGTCTAAATAAATCAGTCGCCAGTCTACCAGAGTGCAGCTTGCTAATGTTCTAACCATTCTCCAGATTTAGGACAAATTTGGGAGCAACCGGAGTCTAAGGAGCTTAGATTCCAGTGGCAGCTCAGTTATGAGCTGGTTCCATAGTAACTAAAGAGGGCAAAGTCCATATCCAATTGTTATGGGAGACAAACTAAATAGAAAGAGTGAAAGTATGTTTATGAAAGTTTAAAAAGCACAGTTCTGTTATAAACATAAGCATAACCACATTGCTGTCATGCATTATAATTAAGAATCTAAATTCATGGCTCCCAGTCTGGGAGAACAGAAGATATGTCTGAGGTGGATCACCTGGAGACTTCATCAAGATGCTCACATTGATCTGTCCAGTTCTTCCAAAATGCTTGTCTGATGTGTAGGTGGAGCCCCTGGGGAAGAATTGCTGCTACATTGAAGACACTAAGCCAAAGTGCTACCATGTAACCAGAGAAAACCTTCCAGAATAACAAGCACTACTGTGGTGAGCCATTGCTGGGAGGGTTCATGAGTATGTGAGACAGTAGAATATGTGTGACCCCACTGAACAGAGGTTATTTTTTGATTCCTAAAATGGGTAAGTAGGTTGTGTTAGAATTCCTTCTTTACCACTGATGTTATTGATTTATTGGTTTGTTTGGGACACCAGATACTAAGCTTTAACAGTAAGGGGTAACTCAGTATTGATATTTATCTACATACTATTTGAAGGAGCTCTTTGATTTAAAAATTTATAAAGTATTCCAGAAGAATAACCACACAAACCTGTAAACTGAGAACTACAAGCAATTTGCTAAATTAGTTAACCCTAATTACACAAATATGCATTGCAAACCACAAATAATATACAACTTGGTTCATATGTTCATTCCCAATTTTTTCTTGCTGGGAACTGACAAATGTTATTATGCTGGTGTGACCAAACTGGAGGAGGGAGAACCAATATTCAGAGCCATGTAAATATACTTCCTTCTTTATCACAGTTGTGTGTAATTAGTGACCAGTGTTTACGAGCTCACTTGGAGGCCCTGCCACCTCTGCTCTAGAATTGCAATATCCTCACATCCAGACTTTTAACCCAAATTAGAGGATTATCAGATTCTCTACCAACAGAGTTTTTCAGAGTTTAGAAATTGTGTGAACCCTATGTCTTTACTTACAAAATTTCTTCCAATGTATGAATTCTGGAAGTGCTGACTCCCTTCACATAGGAAACCCCCCTCTGTGGCAACGTGGCATGGAAGCCCTTTATCTCTGTAACATTACTGCAGCGGGAGGAGATTTGTTGCCACTGGTTTTTAAAGGCAAGAAAACAGATCCCAGAGAAATTCACAGACTGAGGGATATTCCCTCATCCCCTATCTTATCTGACTCACAGTTGGAACCAGATTAATCTTACTGTTTAAAGATGCTTCAAACACACATCTCTCTCTTGCTTTGGATTCCTTAGGGATAGAAATGGATGACAACAGTAAATGCAACAAATACTTTCTGAGTACATCCAAATCAGGGAATTATTGTAAATATATAGAACCCACATCAGAGGCTATAGTGGGAGCAGAAACTTACAGGTGTCAAGGAGCCTGCCTTGGGAAAGCTCTGGGACACAGTGAGGAGGGCAGGTGCAAAGGCCCTGATATGATACTAAGCCTTGGTACAGAAAGGCCAGTATGGCATCACTTGCATGAGGGCTGGAGTGGAAGGAGGCAAGCAGAAGAGGAGGTTGTGTTCATTTCCTAGGGCTGCCATAACAAATTAATACACTGGGTGGCTTAAAACAACAGAAACTTATTGTCTCACAGTTTAGGGGGCTAGAATTCTGAAACAGGTCAGTACAGTTGGTTCCTTTCGGAGGCTCTGAGGGAGAATATGTTCTATGCCTCTCTTGCAGCAGCTGGTGGTTGCTGACAGTCTTTAGTGTCCTTACCTTGTAGCCAAATCCCTCTTATCTCTGCCTTCATCTTCACATGGCTTTCTTCCCTGTGGGTCTTCTCCATGTCTCTGTGTCTTTTCTCCTCTTCTTATAAGCATACAAGTCATATTGGATTTAGAGCCTGTGCTAATCCAGTATGACCTCATCTTAACATAACTAATTACATCTGTAAAGACCCTACTTTCCAAATAGGGTCATGTTCTGAGATTCCAGGTAAACGTGAATTTGGGGGGGGACACCATTCAACCCAGCAGATTGGGCAATTTCAAGATCAATCAGAGCCTTGCAAACTACGACATGGACCTTGGATTTTTTTTTCTAAAGGCAATGTTAAATCTTTAGATTTTTAGCAAAGGAAAAGACTTAACCTCATTCATACCCTTGTAAGATCATTCTGACCCCTATATGATGCATGAATTATAGGCAGAAAAGAAAAGGAGTACAAAAGTCAGTTAGTTGACTATTGCAGTAATCAAGATGAGAGATGATAGTGGCTTGAGTTAGTGTGCTACCATTTACAATCAAGGGATGTAGACATTTTTGGGAACTATTTGAAAGATGTAAATAACATGTGTTGCTGATGAATTTGAAGTAGGAGTGAGGGAAAAGGAGGGAACCTAGATTTCTGCTTTGAGTAACTGGGTGGAGGATGGTACCATGTGCTACAACAGGGAAGGCTGCCAGCTCGGGTGGGGATGGATAGGAATCAGAAGTTCCATTTTGGACGTATTACATTTGAGCTGCACATTAGAATTCCAAGTAGAGCTAACATAAGACAGTTGGAGACCAAAGAGAGGTCAGGACTTGAAAGATAAATTAGGCAGTTATCAGCGTGTTGATGGTAATTAAAGCTGTGCTGGCTGAGGTCATCTGGAGTTTGAGTGTAGAGAGAGGAGAGCCTGAAATGCATCCTAGGACATACTAATGTTTGGAGTTTAGTTAGAAAAAGAGGAAGAGCCAGTAAGAGAACTGATATAGTGGTACCACCAATGTAGGAGGAAGTCCAGGAAGGCATGGTATCACAAATCCTACTGTGTGCACTGCAATGCAGAAGTTGCATGTAGTAGATGCATTATTGATTCAAAACATTCACCATCTTTTCTAACATGCCCCATCCCAGGGTGGCTGTCCCTATGGGATAAATATAAATCATACAACATTGACACAAGGTTTGGCCACATGACCAACTGTGGCCAATGGAATGTGAGCAGAAGTCATGTATCATACTTTAAGAAACTTTAAGAGCCATTGTATGGTTTTGCCACTGCTCTATTCCTTCAGCATCAAGAATGGTGTATCTCAAATAGGGCTTTCTCCTTAAGCACAAACCTAAAATGAATAAGACATGAAGTAGATCTATATCTAACAATTAATATAAGCGAGAATAAACCTTTGTTGCTATAAGCCACTGAGATTTGGGGATGCCCATTAACCACAGCATAACCCAGCAAAAGCTGATGAAACCATCATGTTTTATGTAGCACAGTCATAAAGTGAGATATTTATGGCTCTGGAGCTCACAGTACTGTGGAAAGAATAGGAACTTTTGCATCAACCTTATCTAAGATCAGACACCAAATCTACCACTTACTATCATATAAACTTCAAGAAATTAATTGACCTCTCTGAGCCTCAATCTTCCCATCTGAAAAAAAGAAGGGTACCCATCTTACAGGGTTGTGGGAAGGATTAAATGTCACATATGCGCACAGCATTCAGTACAGTGCTGCCCCCTCCCACAAAAACTCTTTCAATATAAGTTAATTTCTTCCTTTCCTTGTCTCTAAATTCAGGTTTGGAGTATGAGACACTATCAAGTTGCTAAATTTGTCACTATGGCATTAGACAGAAGTAGGGGAGAAGACAAAGTATCCACAGAGTCCAGGCCTGGGAAAATGTCCCCTGCTGCTAGGCTAGCTTCAGGGGTCAGGCAGGTGCCTGAGAAATAAAGGCCACAGCACATAAGTATCACTCTTTATTCACACAACAGTGGTCCCATGGGATTCAACTTACAACATAACTCAGGACATTATTAACAAGGGAGGTCAGAGAAGGGAGTCCCATAGAGGCAGTGCAGTTTCTACGGCAGAGCAAATGGGAGGGCTCCTGTTCTCTGGACAATGTTTTGCTAAAAGAAGGCTAAAACTCTGGGTGGTTAAACTGCTGGGAACTAAGACTAAGGTGAAAGAAGAGAGAATTTGTATTTATTTAATAGAGAACTAACATCTCACCTTAACCACTTTATCCTTATAAAGAAGATGTACTCATACTCATTTTATGGATGAAGAAACTGAGTCTGAGAGATTGGATACCAGAGTTGGAAACTGTACCCAATTATATGTTTCCTAAAAGTCCACATTCTTTCCACTAAATATGCCAAATCTTATAAATAAATAAATAGGCAGAGAAGTAGTCTTGTGATCTAAGCCCATAGAAGAAATGAAAAGGGAAGAGAAAATGGAAAAAAATGTGGTAACACAAACACTTGTACAAAAAACGTTTCTAGCAGCGTTACTCTTAATAGCCAACCCAGATGCCCATCAGCAGATGAATGGATAAGCAAAATGTGGTATATACATACAAAGGACTATTATTCAGCCATAAAAAAGAAGGAAATTCTGACACATGCTATAACATGGATTAACCTTGAAAACATGTTATATGAAAGAAGCCAAACACAAAGACCACATATTGTATGATTCCCTTTATATATAATGCCCAGAATAGGCAAATCCATAGAAACAGAAGGTATATTAGTTTTTGCCAGGGGAATGGCGTGAAGGGAAATAGGGAGTGATGCTTAACAGGTATAGGGTTTCTTTTCCCAGTGATGAAAATATTCTGGATTGGAGATGGTAGTATAACATAACCTTGTAAATGTACTAAAAACTACTGAATTGTACACTTCAGAATTATGAATTGTATGGCATGTAAATTATGTCTTAGTAAAAAGAAAAGGGAAAGGGAGAGATTTGATCACATATCTCAAGTCCAAACCCCACAGTCGTAGAAAAAGGTGAAGGAGAGGCTATTCACGCAACCCAACCCTTTGTGTCCACTGGCTCAGGCACTGAAGCAGGCATCCTAGAGCCCACCTGCTAGCAAAGCAGCAATTGAGACAGCTGCCAGAGCCAGGGGTAGGAGACAGAAGAAGCAAGATGGGACAGATGTGCACTCTCAAGGGACAACCACAGGTCATTTCTGTAGGAGCCTCCATGTGCCCTGGGTGCCCATGGGATGCTCCTTGGACTCAACTTCAACCCCTTGGAGTATGGCAGGATCTTCCTTCATTCTGAATATCCCCTGGGGAAAGAAGTAAAATGCTAAGTGCAGAAGAACAACAAAGAGAGCAACTATATCTAAGGGAGGGCAGGAAAATCTCACAGCTTCTCAAGTCTGTAACAGAAAGTGCTGCGTCTCTGTAATAGTAAAATGGCTCAGCAGTGATGAGGCTCTTTGTGAGACGAACTCATAGAACTACTAAAGGAAAGTAAAAACCACCCTGGTGCCTGGATCCCTCCCCAACCACAGTGATCGTACCCATAAATTCCAGATGCACACAGTCATTCTCTTGACCACTGGAATGGAAATTGTTCAGAGTCTGAGGAAAGCAGCAAATGATAAAGTCCCCTGGTCTGGGTGGTGGTAATTAGCCAGGAAGAGCTAATGGGGGGGATCCCACACACTGCCCTCCAGTCTGGGTTCCTCTGCTGCCTCATTGACCATGGCAATTCAGTGAACCTCCCGTGCAGTAAGTTCCTCGTGTGAAAAATGGAAACGCAGAAGCCTGCGCTCCTTTTCCATGCTGAGATGGGCTGCCAACGTGTCGTGGCTCCTGGCGGGAGAGGAAACACTTTGATCTCTTCCTCCTATATAATCTGCCTGTGTATTCCCTTAAGAAAGGTGCTCCCCAGAAGTCAGATGGAGACTGGCAGCAATTTAATATTTCGACATTGAATAAGGATGGGGCACACAGCAAGCAGAAGGCAGCTTGTGGCATTTAATCTTGGCCGCCATGACTTAACCTGGAAAAAAAAAATGGCAATACTCTGTTCCCCGCACTAGTCACAAATCTATTCCCTGTTACCATCAGGCAGAATTTTATAAAAACTCTTTGGATTTTCTTGATTTCAATAATTTGAATAACTAATTAAACAATATTCACCTTAATTTTCCCTAAATAGGCATTATAGCTTTTGATATTTAAATTTCTTAAAGCTTAGGGACTTTTATTTTAACCACTGTGAAAATTGCTTCTGCAATTTCCCACTTATATGAGTACCACTGGCCATTAATAATGCCTGAATCTTCTCAAAAATTGAGTTCCCAGAGATAAGGAAGGAAATTTTCTTTAAATCGGATCCTCTCTCTTTTCCTTAAAAGAAAAAGAGAAATAAAGCCTTCTAACTGAAATTGTACAATGGTCCATCCAGATGCATGTATTCTTTTTGTCAGTGACTTGATATCTCTTAGATTACAGTGCATTGAAATACACCCAGAAAGCCTAGGGGGAAAAGAATCAATATGACATTTGTCTCGAACTCATAAAGGGGTTCATACAAAAAGGAATTTAATAAAAATCATTACCACCTAAAAGCAATGCCAAAATTTAATTATACATTTTTCAACCCCTAAAGTAAATGTTGTAACATCTAAACGCACTGAAAAGCTGCCAGCTCTGTTACTGCCATACCTATAGTATTTCTTGAAGCAGTCTCATTTAATTCTTGAATGCATGGCCACCTAACACTGCAGGTAGAGAAATTTTTTTCTCTTGTGCTAAAATAGCTGCTATTCTCAAAGGCCCATGGCAATCCATCAACGTTTTCCTCTGGGGTAATTAGGCCCCTTCCCCCTTTCCAGGCAGATTTTGGAGGATGCTGCTAATCTCCCAGGCCAGCCTGCTGAATTACAGCAATGTCCAGGGCTGTACTCACAGCCACCGAGTTGTCCTCTGTCCCTTTCTGCCATGGCATTTTTTCAGAAAGGAAATTAGTCCCTCTGCCAACTCTTATATTTTGTATAAGCCCAGATGTCACACTTTGCTAATGTCATACTAGACTGCAATATTTTTATAACATAGTGTAGAAAACCAAAGCTGAGCCAAAGAGACACATTGCTGCCAGATGGGTGACCTTTATTTACCGATAAAAGTTTTTTAAATCATAAAACTTGAAGTTATTAGAAAGGAGCTGAGTTTTCAAGTTTGCAAGTGAGCCTACTCCTCTCTCCTGTTGAAACTAGGAGAGAAGATGAGCTCATATAAATACAGGATATGTAGAAATCCCATCTTCATGGAGGAGGGACGGGCAGGTGGGTCCTCCCTGATGCATGAATCTGCTGCACACAGGAACGGCCAGAACTGTCTGTCATGAAAGGTACTATGGTGCAACCTCTGCAAGCCTGTGAGTTTAAACACACAGCCGCCTGCCTTCAAAGCATGACGAGGACGCTGCTCACTGTCAGAAACTGGCTGTCTTCCTCCCGTGTCTCTAGCCTGGAGAGAAGGATGAAGTACGCTGTGTGGTTTCCCAGCCATTCCTTGGGCTTGCTCCCCAAAGCCATTCCTGTGCAATGGTGGAATTCCTAACTGGTCTAATCATGCTGTTTGTATTTCTAAGCGAGGGCAATTATCCCTCTTTCATTTTTCCTTGTAGCTATATTTTCTTTGAAAATGTTTTCTGTCCTGACTCATGTATGATTTTCTTCTTTGGGATTGGCTCTAAATGTGGCTGGTATTTTAATGGGTCATTTTCCCACTCTAATTTTTTCTTCTGCAAATTATGCTCCCTACATATTTATTGATATTGAACTCTGAATGCTATATATATTTGTGACCTTGAAGGCAGAAATTGGCCTCTTCTCTGTCATCAACAGTCCACTTATTAGTTACTTTAATAACAATAAATGGCTTTGCCAATATGTTTGTTTCTTATTATGCTCCCCAGAACATTACTTTTAAATCTGTTACTTTTATATTCATTAATAATTTGCAACCTCATTCATCTGAACTATATCACCTTTAGATTTTAATATTTTCAGTTAAACAAATAATCACATTTTTCTACACCTCATAGACTTGGCAAGCAATTCAACTTTTTATTGAATCAAATTATGATATATTCAAAACCAAATAATCTGCCTTGTCATATAATCCCCTGATTCAGATATAGCGAGACATCTATCCACCTTTCTGTTTGCTCTCCTTGTATCCCTTTTCTCTCTCTTTTTTTTTCTTTTTTTAAAGAGACAGACTTTCACTTTGCCACCCAGGCTGGAGTGTGGAGGTGTGAGTGGTGTCACCATAGCTCACTGCAACCTTGAACTCCTGGGCTCAAGCAATCCTCCTGCCTGAGTCTCCTGAGTAGCTGAAACTATAGGCACCTGCCACCACACCTGGCTAATTTTTTTTTTTTTTTCAGAGACAAGGTTTTGCTATGTTGCCCGGGCTGGTCTTGAACTCCTGGCCCCAAGTGATTACCGCCTTGGCCTCCCAAAGTTCTAGGATTACAGAAGTGAGCTACTGTGCCTGGCCCCTTGTTTCTCTTCTAATATTTAGGGTCATATAAACTGAATTTTAATCATTGTTAGGACCACAAGATTTTGGTTCTCTAACATGAAATTATCACTCCCATAAGCGAGCTTGAAACCCTACCATTCAGGACGAATATCTAAATGGTAAAGAATTGTGTGTTAAAATTTTTAAGAAGAAAACATCACTCATAATTATATTAAACAGGGTTAATATATTTGGACTTGCAATCAAATAACTTGGGTTCAACTCCAAGCTCTACCTCTTACTATCCATGTGATTAATGTTAGACAACTCACTTAAATGTTCTACACCTCTACAAAAGGCAGACAGCCATAACTGCTTGCAATTATCTGGATTCTTGCAAACACCAAAGAACAAACATAAAAATGTTTTGTAAGCTAAATTTTATAAAATATACCATTAATATCAATATTAATTATCCTATCCAATAATAATTATCAATATTAACAGTCTGTTATCACAAGTTTCTCCTCTTAGGAATTTTGGTTCAGCCAGGCGCTCTCTACAAATTCGCTGACTCAGACTGTGTCTGCAGTCCTCACCAAGGTAAGGGCCTTCAATTCATTTTTTTGCCATTATTTACAACCATGAGATCAGGCTTAATGAAATGTGCTTAAAATCATACCTTGAGTAAAGTGGGAGCTCAATAATTGGTGTTGAATACATGGATGAAAGAGAAGAAAACCTGAATTTTAGACTGTTCTAAAGGCAAAGGTAATATATCAATGTGCATGTGCCTAGTCCCCTAAGATGAAAAAAAGAGAGAAAGATAAGAAAAAATATTTTCTCCATTGTGATTTCCAGTATGTAGCTCACAAATCTTACCTTTCTCTCTTCTTTTCAATACTTTTTTGTGGTGACACTGAAGATGAAATTACAAAACTCCCATCTTCCTATTAGTAGAAGGAACATTTTCTGAGCAATCACTATGTGCCAGACAGTATCTGAGTATGCAAAGACGACTAAAACTCCCTACAGTGATTTATATGTACCATCTGACTTCCTGGATCTAACCTGTGCCTCTTTGGAAATTACTTTTTTGTGTGTAACTGGAAACATTTGTTTAAAGCACATATACTTAAAATTAAAAACAAAACCAAAACCCTAGCAGTAATTTATTTAGTAAATCCCTTTCACCAAAAGCTTACCTGTTTTCTCCCATCAATTATCCTGAATTAAGTCTGTAAAATCAATTGACCATAGACAGAATCCCCTTACAAACTACAATAAAAACCTTTCCTAATAACTTCTTTTAACCAATATTTTTGCAAGATAAATAATGCCAGGGACACAAGCAACAGCCGCAGCCAAGGTATCTGCTTCCACACCAGCCATCCCTCAGGTTTATCCTGAGTCTCTTTTCCCATTACCTTGGTGCTCTGAAAGCAGACTTCTCATTTGTTTTTTAATCTGTTATTCAGGTAATTTCTCTTTCCCTTGTTTATCTCTAAAGACTTTTTCCCAGTTTCAAGGACTGATTTCTTTTCTAAATTGTCTTGCTTTGTTTTCATCCTTTGCTACCCTTCCTCTATCTTTTTCAAATATTTCTCCCGACCATTTACAACGGTGTACTGCTCACCATTTAATCATCTGCCCCACACTTGCATTTGTTTATTTTTCTTTAAATTTCCTCCTTCCAAAGCAAACTTCCACCTTTAAGAAACTCTTCCATTCCCATGCCACAATATCAACATTTTTTTTTCTTGGTGGGGAATAATATTCCCCCAATTCAGTTTTCTGTATATTTTCTCCTCTAAGTGAATTCTCATGGCATATGGTACGGATATTATCTCTCCCTTGCTACAGAAAGTCTCCAGATACTTTGTCTCATCTGTAATTTTTATTTTGGCCATCCCTTCTGGGGCCAGCTTTCCCTGTCACGCAGCAAAAGTCTTCTCAGAACATTAATCTTGGAGTACCCAGGAAGAGGTAACTCTCAAACATATTTTCTCGTGTGTATGTGCTTCACAGATTTCACCCTCTATCTTCCCACTACTTTTCATGATAATCTTTGAGAAGGAATCTTAAGACATCTACTGGCCTGGTGGGGGAAAAAAAGATCACAGGTTCTCATCCTGGCTGTGCCCAGAGGTGTCCACGGTCTTTAAGTTATGGTTGAATGGGAAAGGAGCGTGCAAAAAAAATCTACATCAATGTGACTTCTCTTTCCTAGCGTCCAAAGGAAATGAAGCCAACTCAAAACTTTACCTCCTTTGCTGACTCCTGTTACCATTCTGTGTTGAAGCAACAGTACTGTATGACTGGTAACCCTCCACCAGTCATAGAATTAATTCCTGCCACTCACATTGACTGAATCTGTCTTTAATTGTACATTCACTCTAATTTACCCATGTTTGTGGTTCCCCTGCAAGTTACAAAGATGATTTTCAACTCACCTTTCCTAAAATTCAGCATTATTTGCATCATCACTTCAATGATCTTTCACTCTGGATCTCCTAACACGTGAACAGGAATCTCCCTCTGATTATTCATCATCTTCAACTTATTAACCTGGGCTTTCTTCAGCCAACCGTGTGTCTTCAACAGGTTTTGTAAATCTGGCTGAGTTTCTCATTTTTTCCTCTGCTTATCTCACAGTTTTAGTTTTTATTTCTCATTAATTTTAAATATCCTTCTTTATTCCCCCTTTCCTCAGTCTGAGTTGTCTTCATGCTCCAACCCATTAAGCACCAAGTGTTTATTATTATTATATCTGAAGAGATACGGAATATCTGTACAGATACAGATAGCTGTAAAAATACAGAATTAAAAACAGCAGACCTTATTTTGTACATACCAAATGAACAAGATAATAAGCCTTACAAAGTTAAGGAGAAAGAGGATTCATAGCAGGACAGTGTAGCTGCAGTCAGGAAAATGTTGTGGAATGTGTGCAGGTGTACAGGTGTATCTAAAAGGTGTGTCAAAAAACAGAAAGGGGTTGCTCAAGCCATATTCATGGAACGAGTAATATACTGAAGGGCCCAGGGGAGCAGAAACAGGGACGATATGTGCAGGACTCCTAAGAAACATATGAGAAAGGGCCATTATGTCCTGATGGCGATAAGCCAATTTGTGTATTTGGGACTTTATTTTAGCAGCATTGAGATATTCTGAGAATTTTTAGAGGGAAAATGGCAGAATCAAAGCAGCATCTGAAATATAAACCAAAGATCAGAGTGAGCAGTGTCTAAATGAAGAGATAAGTATCTGCTGTAGAAGTCAGGTATAAATTTATCAGTAATACCTGATAAGGGGAGGATCATGGGAGGGAACAGAAGTAATTTCCATTAAACAGTCAAACCTGCCTGATGGATAATTAGGTAGCAGGGGGAAAGGACAACAAATGCACAGATATACTCTCTTTTCTATTTTTAACTTACTTTCCCTAGTATAGCAACAGCTAATATTTGCCAAATTATTACTACAAATCAGGAACTATGCAAAGGACTTTACATGTGATAACTAACTTATTCTTCTTAAAAACTATTTAAAGATAAGGAAATTGAGACCCAGAGAAGTTAGCTAACTTGCCTGAGCCACAGTTAGTAAACTTCAGTCCCTTGGCTTTTGAGTCTGTGTTCTTAACCACTACACTGCGTCACCTCTCATAGACTTGTGAGGGTTAATTGTATTAATACACATCAACTTGACTAGGTTAAGGGTTGCCCAGATAGCTGGTAAAACATTATTTCTGGGTGTGTCTGTGAGGGTGTTTCCGGAAGAGATTAGCATTTGAATCAGTAGACTAAGTAAAGAAGATCACCCTCCCCAGTGTGGGTGGACCTCACCCAATCTATCCAGGGCCAGAATAGAACAAAAAGGTAGAGGAAAGGTCAATTCACTCTCCTGCCCTCGAACATTGGCTCCTCTGGTTCTCAGGCCTTTGGACTCAGCCTGAATTACACCACCACCTTTCCTGCTTGCAGACGGCAGTTCCTGGGATTTCTTGGCCTCCAAAATCATGTGAGCCAATTCCTATTATACATATACACACGCACCATGTACTACTACTCAGCCATAAAAAAGAACAAAATCATGCCTTTTGCAGCATAGAGACCATTATTTTAAGTGAAGTAACTTGGGAACAGAAAACCAAATGCTACGTGTTCTCACTATAAGTGGGAGCTAAGCTACAGATATGCATGGTCATATAGAGTGGTACAATGGACACTGGAGACTCGGAAGGGGGAAGGATAAAAAATTACCTGTTGGGTACAAGGTACACTATTCTGGTGATGGGTACACTAAAAGCCCAGACTTCACCACTGTACAATATATGCATGTAACAAAAACTCCACTTGTACTCTCTATATCTATTGAAATTAAAAAAAAAAAAGAATTGCATTTATGGCCAATGCCCAGTGTATCTTCAGGCACTTGCAGGAAGAAGTTTCAGACTAGATATTTCATTCTAATTTCCCTAGCTCAAAATTTTCCTTCATATTTATATCCCCTTGTCTACACCCAAAGTCTTACTCTGTTGACATAATCTTCCAAGGTCTTCTAATTAGAAGCATACCTCATCTCTAGCAACTGTTTCATTCTAGCAACTGTAATATGTAAACAGTCTTTATCTTGCTGCTACTTCATGACACTTTTGTGATGTTCACCCAACAATTTTCATTTTCTTCTCCAGAAATTTCCTTCACAAATAAATCATAATTTGCCCAATCCTAAAACTTACATCATGTGTTTAGTGCTTGGCATCTCTGAGAGCTGAGACATCTCTTTGTCATCTCCACTGGCTTTCTAATCAAGGCGTCCTGACAAAAATTACTTTATGGACCCATGAGAAGCTTTCTTCTAAATCTTCCTAAAGATCAATATTTCTATTTAAAAAAAAAAAAGCAACATTCTTCTTTAAGAATCTGAATGAGTTGTTCATTCTTTGTGAAGAAAATTAAACACTTCTTACTTTCCTTGTCAAGTTTGCCATTTCCTTTCTTAAAAAGTCAAAACCCTTACTACTTTTACTATTTCTTTTAATACTTTGTTCTCTTATCATAGTCTCTTTCCTCTCAGAGTTTGAAATAAAGACTTTTAAATTTTAATTCTGGTTTCTTCTTTCTTTTCTTTATCTCACTGCTGCTGAGTTTCTCCCAAGTCTCGGACTCTCCATCTTATACTCTGTTCTATTCTCTGGCAGGAAAATTCACAGGATGATGATAAGACTCCCTCGATATGCCCCATTTGTGGTTCCCGCTTTAGGCACACAGTAGCCATGTCTTCCCTCCAATAATCATTTTACTTAGGGAGGAAACTGCTTTTGAAACTACTTTACAAGAGTAAGATACAGAAGATTTAATTAATTTTCCTAAGATTAAAAATGCTATGGGTCGAATGTTTGAATGTCCCCCCCCCCAAAATTCATATGTTGAAATCCTTACCCCCAAGGGGATGGTATTAGGAGGTGGGGCTTCTGGGAGGAGTTTAGGTCATGAGGGTAAAGTCCTCATGAATGGGATTAGTGCCCTTATGAAAGAGGCCCTGGAGAGCTCCCTTGTCCCCTCCCACCACGCGAGCACACCGTGAAATGACCTCATTTATGAACTAGGAAATGGGCCCTCACCAGACACTGAACCTGCCAGAACTTTGATCATGGACTTCCCAGCCTCCACAACTCTGAAAAATAGATTTCTATTGTTTATAAGCTACCCAGTCTATGGTATTTTGTTATAGCAGCCCAAATGAATAAGACAAAAATTAAATCAAATATGGAACGAAATTCTTTGAGGCTTGAGCCAGTTATTGCTGACTGACTGTATGCTGCCTTGATCTTCAGTGGAAAAGCAAGCAAATTAGAGCAAATTATCACCATTAACTCTCTGCAATGTCATTTTCCACTTTCATTTTAATAGAAATATGCAATCATATCATTTTTCAGTAAGAGTTTAAAACGTTCTTTCAGGGTAGCAGCTGAAAATTTACCTCAATTTATATTTCAAGTAACTTGAGGAACATTCAAGGTAAACCTTATATTGTCAGGTCTGTTCTCAACTACACTCAATTCTGGGCCTGTTTATGCTATGAACTTGCTGGATGGCCACAGAAATTCATTTAACCCTGATAGTTCTCAATTTCCTAATTCATAAAATAAATGGGCTATATTCTTCCCAGGATCTCTTCCAGATATAACTGTTTTTAATTTATGCTACAAGACAAAAACAGTCATTGCCAACTTTCTTAATATTCTAGATATATCCCCTGAGATTTCACATGCTGGGAGAATTTTATCTGCAAAATCCTAGGCATAAAAGTGTATAAGTAAAATATGAAAGCCATATTAAACAAGCCATACCATTTAAACTGGGGTATGACAAGTGTACCTTCCACTAATAAAGTGATACAGCTTCCTAATCCAGTGAGAATACAAACCAAGACTGGCTACAGATGTTAGGTATGTTCTGTACTGTATCAATACATTCATATGTCACTTTTCAGTTAAAGTTACAATTTTTTGACAGCCTACATCCTTGTTGCTACAAAAGGAGGGAATAATCCTACAGGCTTTTTTTAAATATAGTTTTGCAGCATTGTGAACTCAAATCAGGATAACTCAAGTAGTTTAATATCTCTTCTTTAGAATAGGACAAGTTTTTTCTGCAGAAGTGAATTTCTAAACACAAATAAGTCAGAATTTTCATTCATATGAGCACTGTATATGACTAGGTCAGTTGCGCTATTGTCAATGCAACGAATGAAGTCTGGTTCCAAGATTTAGTTATCTCTAGAAATCTTTTTAGAAAATATTCATTAAACAAATGAAATTTTAAAGAATAATCCTTCTCACAGATCATATGCATATTAGTCACCTGGGGATACTTAAAATGTGGATTCTGATTCAGTAGTTCAGTGACAGGGATTGAGATTATGGTAATAAACCATCAAACCATAGGGAGTTGCCTGGGACTAAAGGATTTCTTGAGACAAGGGATTTTCATTGCTAAAGCTGGGAGAGTTCTTAGCAGTTTGACTTCTATGAATTGCTCACCTTTCTTGTGCAAGTTTCTTATTCTTATTTCTTGTGCAAGTCTCTGAACTTACCAAGTCTCAAATTGTCAGTTGAAAATTAGGATAGTAATAAATACCCACTTCACAGAGCTGTGAACCTTAGAAAAGATAAAAAGCATGAAGTTCCTAGTCAATTAGGAATTCTCAATAACTGTTAGCTTTTGGTATAATCATTATCTTAATTTTTTCTCCTATAAAATATCAGTTAAATGAATATCATTATAGCACACAACTGTAAATGAAACTTGATTAAGTTTCATGTTGATGTTTGAATAAATTGAAACAAGATTTTATTTCACTTGTATCCAGTCTTTGAACAAATGTGTCCTTAGAAGTCAAGTACCTATGGTAAAATAACCAATATATGTACAATTTCATGCTTTACAAACAAATGTGAAAATGGTGATAAGGCTGAATCTGCACCAACTTATATGTATCATAATAATGGGCTCACTATTCAATACTGAGTCCGTTTGAGGAAGGGAAATTCCAATTTAACTGCATTAATTCACAAGTACAATAATCAAAGAAGAATGAAATCAAAATTCCATTTAGTCAATGACTACATCAAACCACATAGTGAACTGCCTTTAAATTCATTCTTAAAAAGCAGTTTTCAGGAAGTAATTTGTCCTTTTGGATATTAAAATCGTCTGTCACCTAATACCACGATGATTAAGAAAATAAGGCAACACGTTGTTTGGGACTTAGGTGAAAAAGGCTTAACATAGGAGAAAATTGATTGAAGAAAAGGGGCCACAGTGAAGAGTTCTGAAAAGTAAAAAATGACTGTATGGGTTGTAACTTGAAATATGAAGGACAGGATACCACAGAGTCAAAGACGACTAACTCCCATGGCTATAAGTTTTATATTCTAAGTATTAAAAAGTACAAAAAAAAAAAACCTAAAACCTTGTAAAGATGATGATTTCAATCTGAATCAATTATTAATTATATTAATATCATTAGTCATATTTTAAATTTTCTATTATACTTCACTTTCTAACCCTTAGAAATTAATTTCCATATTTAAATGAATTAGAAGCTGACGATCTTTCAGGTGGTTTATTTCCCTTCCTATGACTTCTTCTGATGTCTCTACCATATAGTCTAGCATTTGAACTTTATGGAAAGAAATCAAATTGTGAACATACTGGACAGGTTTATGATTATTAAGCCGTGAAGATGACCTGGGTCACGATTATCTTGTTTACTTCCTGGGCCTATAGGAGACATGGCTTTGATTCGTGATTTGGAAATGTATCACCATCTAATCAATCAACAAGCCAATTGGTACAGAATAATTTATTTCACATTAGCATCATTTACCAGCCTGGGAATATGTAAATTTTCAGTAATGTTTAAGACATTGTTTTTATAATAAAAATATTAAATCACATATTTCAATTCTCCCATGACGGATGAGAAAAATGAGGAAACCAAGACATTTGGGGGAGGGCTGGTACTGGAATTTGGTTCTTCTAACTCCTGGTCTTAGGCTGTGTCATTTATTGACAGAGAATAAAGAAGAAAAATTGCATCAATGCTCAAGCATTGATCACCTACTTTGTCATTTGGCAATGATTTTCAGAGGAGTAAATGCTCTATCCTTGCCATGCCCTTTTGTAGATACTTGTTTCTTCTTCCTCTCCTCTATTGATTTAGTTCACATTTTTCTGAACTTCTTTATCTTCCTACAAAGTTTAATGATTACATATTCGAGGGCATTCATGAGTATAGTACAGAGTCACCATAAAGGAAACACATAGCTTCGGGAACAAATGAAGAATTAATATACCTACATCACATCACATGGAGCACATCCATGAGGCAAATATGATCTACAAAAAACTTACATCATACTCAGGTGTCTTGAGTGTGACCACAAACTGGTTGCTGATTTGAATATTTAATTTTCTAAGTTTCTGTGTGTTCAGGTTTTTGTGATGTATTGTGAATTTATTCTCTAAGCAACATACTTCTTTGAATAAATAAAGTACATTTATATAAGCGTGAAGATCCTTCAGTGTCCTATGACCTTCAATAAGTCTTTGGCCACCTACAGTACAAAACTTCCTGTCCTGTAGAACTACTTTAAAAAATCTCTAAGGTTTCCAAAACAATTTCATCTAACCTTTACGTGAAAGCCCACCATCCTCCTTCATACTCCCCACGCTTCAGCAACTTATTTTCAACCATCTCCTAGGTGCCTACGTAAGCAAAGTTGCACATGTGTACGTACAAAATTATGTGTCCTTTATCAAAAGCTGGCTTGTGAGGGGGAATTCTGTGGCTGTTATCTGCAGATGTTTTATTTGAACAGATATTATAAATGGATTTTAATTGTGCTTTCCGATGTAAAACACCCACTGAGGAATAGTCCTAATAGAACTGTAGAAACTCAATAAAATAAATCAATAGCATATGTCCTGGAAGAGCATTATACTTTCTAACATTTTGATCAATATTGACATTTGACCCATAAAATGTGTCATCTACCAATTTTTCATAAGAATTTGCTGGTACAAGTGCAACTACATATAAGAAAATGTATTAAGGAGAACTTTATTCTCCCTTGTTCTTGCCAATATTTTTTTTGACATGTCACCATGTTACTACCTTTCTTTTATTAATGCAGCTCTTGTTGCAGGAAATAATAATTATTCTTTATGTCAGATATGCATTCTCCTCTGAATCTCAAATGTCACATTGTTTAGTCACCTACCAGGTCAGAACATTAGCTCACTGCTTGCAGTGATATGTACCAGTGTCATAGAAAGCCACAGGAACAAATCTGAGTTCTTTTTAAAACACAGTGAAAGGAGATGTAGCCAAATAGATCCATAGGTCAAGTTCTCAGCAGCCCCTAGACCTCTGTGAGTGGCAGGGAGAAGTATGTTCAGGTTCCTTATAAACCTTTGGTCCCAGCAGAATCAATCTGACTGTTGACAATTTTGTCCTTCCTCATATTCCTGTGCTTGTCCAGCTTTACCTGAAGTATATAGACTGTATGTCTATACTACTCAAAGTGATCTACAGATCCAATGCAATCTTTATTAAAATGCCAATGTCATTTTTTGCAGATCTAGAAAAAATAATTCTATGTTTTGTATGGAACCAGAGAAGACCCAGTATAGCTAAAGCAAACTTAAGCAAAAAAGAACAAATTGGGAGGCATCAAATTTACCAGACTTCAAGCTATACTACAAGGCTACAGTAACCAAAACAGCATGGTACTGGCACAAGAACAGAGACATAGACAAATGGAACAGGACCGAGAACCCAGATATAAAACCATCTTCGTGTTGCCATCTGATCTTTGACAAAGCAGACAAACACATACACTGGGGGAAAGAATCCCTATTCAATAAATAGTGCTGGGAAAATTGGATAGTCACATGTAGAAGACTGAAACAGGATCCACATCTCTCACCTCTCACAAAAATAAACTCATGACAACAGACTTAAACCTAAGGCATGAAACAATAAGAATTGTAGAAGAAAATGTTGGAAAAACTCTTATAGACATCAGCATAGGCAAAGAATTTATGAAGAAGACCCCCAAAACCAATCACAGCAACAACAAAAATAAATAAATGGGTCCCGATTAAATTAAAAAGTGTCTGCACAGTGAAAGAAACTATCACTAGAGAGAACAGACAACCTACAGAATGGGAGAAAATATTTGCATGCTATGCATCCGATAAAGGGCTGATAACTAGAATCTATATAGAACTAAGGAAAATCAGCAAGAAAAAAATCAAAAAACCCCATTAAAAAGTAGGCAAAGGACATAAACAGAAACTTTTCAAAAGAAGATACAATAACGGCCAAGAAACACATGAAACAATGCTCACATTTCTAACCATCAGGGAAATGCAAATCAAAACCACAATGAGATATTACTTAACTCCAATGAGAACAGCTTTTATTAAAAAATCCCAAAACAACAAGTGTTGGCGAGGATGCGGAGAGACAGGAACATTCATACACTACTGGTGGGACTGCAAACTAGTACCACCTCCATGGAAAGTAATATGGAGATACCTCAAAGAACTAAAAGTAGAACTACCATTTGATCCAGCAATCCCACTACTGGGTATCTACCAGAAGGAAAAAAATACATTCTATAAAAAAGACACCTGCACTCGAATGTTTATAGCAGCACAATTCACAATTGCAAAGATGTAGAAACAACCCAAGTGCCCATCAGTACATGAGTGGATCAATAAAATGTATATGTACACTGTGGAGTACTACTCAGCCATAAAAAGTGATGAACTACCTATTGTATTATCATGGATGGAGCTGGAGCCCATTCTTCTAAGTGAAGTATCACAAGAATGGAAAAACAAACACCTCACGTACTCACCTTTAAATTGGTACTAATTGATCAATACTAATGTGCACATATGGGAAATAATATTCACAGGGTGTCGGGTAGGTGGGAGGGGGAGGAGGGGATGTGTAAATCCACACCTAACAGATGCGGTGAGCGCTGTCTGGGGGATGGGGACGCTTGTCAGGTGTTGCAAAGGCAATTTATGCAAACAAACCATTTGTACCCCTGTAATACTCTGAAATAAAAAAAAAGATAAAATAAAAAATAAAAATAAAGAAAAAAACAAAAAACCCCACAAAATCTGATTTTTTGACACTTGGTGACAAATTATTAATATAAAAACTGAAAATGAATTTTGAAAGAAATAGGAAATCACACTGAAATATAGGTATATGAA
Source organism: Daubentonia madagascariensis (assembly GCA_023783475.1). Lineage (NCBI taxonomy): Eukaryota > Metazoa > Chordata > Mammalia > Primates > Daubentoniidae > Daubentonia > Daubentonia madagascariensis. Next base: position 33,707,587 of record JAKFHU010002140.1, on the reverse strand, counting down.
ATTTATAATAAAGGATATGATATCTTTAAAAATAAAATAAACTTATAGTTGTCAGTTACTAATAACATAAGAGAAAATTAAAGTTTTGTTTTTGAGAAACAGCAAAAATGCCAAAAAGACTAACCAAGCTAAGAGGCATGATGATAGGTTAACCTAAAATCTAAGAATTGGAGGAAATTTTGCTGTGGAAGAAAGAATTGGATAGAATTGCCATACTGTGGTCTGGTAATGCAAATACTCAAATACAATAAATTTAACACAAAGAACATAATATATTTTAAAAATAGATGGAGAATGGAGAGACACAATGATTGGAATTTTAGGTCAAAGTGGGAGTTTTACAGAGGAAAAAACCCTAATATTTATTCAACCCTTACCAGGTGCAAGGACTTCATAATCTGTGAGAGAAGCATCTCTAATTCTATTTCCCAGTGAGGAAATAGTGGTTCAGAAAGGTAAATTAACACATCCAGGTCATCCAGCTACAAACTGAAAAAGCTAAGATTCAAACCCAGGCCTGTCTAATTATAGAATCATCATGGTTTTCCACTAGGCCATTCTGTTTGTCACTGTTATTGTCTTTAGTAACCAAACCTCTGAAAAATTGAAGTTTATGATCTCTTGCACCTTATATGTGCTTTGTAAACTTTTGCACTCTTCTGTGGTCTGTGTCCACATGGAATGCTCTACAGGCTCTCACGATTTCCCTTTCCTAAACTATGCTTCCCTTGTTTAAAGACAGCTTCAGCATCATCTTCTGGCACCTGTTCTCCGAGCATGGGAGAGTGACAAGTATTGAGGGAAGCAGACAACTTGCAGAAGATTCACACAAAACCAAACAGAGTTAAGCAAGATTTTTGGGAAATCATATTCAGTGATAAACTTTTTAAGCAAAAGAAGGAGAAAGAAAAAAAATCAACATTGCAGTTACCTCTGGGGAAAGTCAGAAAGATGTCATCAGGGCTGGAAACTTAGGTAGACTTAGATTCAATGTCATTTTGTATTGCTCTAGTGCTTACATTGGGAGAGAGCTGAAAGGCCTATAATCTATTATTAAGCTTTGTAAATTATATATATGTTCATATACTGCTTTGTTGTTTCATACATTTTATTAAAAATATAAAAGTAATCCGTCCAAGCCCAGAGCAGCAGGGCAGGCTAGGCCACTCTGCACACAGTTAAGGGCTGTAAAGGAAGGCCCTGCTCAGGAGTGCAAGACCAGCAACACTGCGAGACCTCATCTCTTAAAAAAAAAAAATGTAAAAAATTAGTCAGGCACAATGGTGCTCATCTGTAGCCCCAGGTACTTGGGAAGTTAAGGCGGGAGGATTGCTTGAGCCCAGGAGTTTGAGGCTACAGTGAGCTATGATCGTGCCACTTCACTCCAGCCTGGGCAACAGAATGAGACCCCATCTCTAATAGATAAATAAAAATACTTATTTTTTTAAATAATAGAATGCCTGCTTTGCCCCTCCTTTCTCCGAACCAAGCCAGGGCACAGAGGAGCCCATCACACTGGTCCAAAGACATGCTTTTTAGCTGATTCCTGGGAGTTGAATCTGTGCCTCTTACAAGGGATTGTAAACATGAAGCAAGTCCTTATTTTAAATAAATAATGGCAGCTCAGTTACCCCCATCTTGATAAATTTCAAAATGCCTCTCCCTGCCCTCTGTCCTTCTATGCCCTGCTCTATTCTTGCAGGCATGAAAATCAAATCTTTAAAATTGCTCAGTTAAGAATGCCAACATGTTTGATTAGATACTTGTCAATATGATGGTGAAAAGGAAAAAAAAAAAAATGTTGTTTTACTGTACCAGCTGGTAACATTGTAAAACTAAAGTAAAACAAAGAGTACTCACTACCTTATAAAGCCACAATGTATTATGTTATTTCCTGTGTTTAAGAAGTTGAAAATTAGCATGCGATCCTCTTTCAGTGCTTACAGGAGTTACAATATAGCATTTATTTGTCTGATTATTTGGCTAATGTCTGCCTCCCCCATAAGATTATAAATTTTATGAGGCAGACTCTGTCAGTTTGTCATGGTCCTCCCAACACTAAGTATAGCTCTGAAGACAATTTAGGCGCTCATAAATGAGTGACCGAGTATATAAATGAACAAAGATTTTGGGATTGGAAATCTATGTCCTATGTGTCCACTGCTGTAACTTCGTAAGAATAAGACAAGAAATATATTCTTTAATAAAAGCAACTATCAATGTACAGAAAGTTCAGTCATTAAATCAAAGCATCAGATAAATAACAAATCCTCTAGCCCATTCTCCAAGTAACACCCTAGATATTAGCTATCAATATCATCAGTGTTCATTTTCACATTACTCGCTGGCTGATATAATACAGTTAGAAATAATGTTTCTAGATAGTATTTTATAGAAAAATTATTAGTATGTACCTATAATTTATACACCAACCCTCTGCAAAAAAGAATGAGGAACATGAGCGATTGTAGGAAAATAAATCTCAAAAATATATATTTTTTGAAAAACAACTTAGTTTTAATTGCTTATAAGTTTTTATACATATCTTTCATGTACTTTGTATAGTTATTAAAGCACTAGTTATATGAAATTTCACTCTCATATTTTGTTTTTAAATATGTGTATATACTGGGAAGATATTGCCACGTGGTTGTGAAAAAAATTATTTTTCTGAATATCAGTTGAGAAACTATTTCATTTGTATCCAAAGCAAATAATTATAGATACATCCCAGATTTTACCAAAAATTGATAATCACCTTAATTTGGATAATATATAGGTATAAACACCTGATACAAAGTAAGATAATATGGAGGAAATGAAAATTTCATAAAGAATAAGTAACTGAGTGACAAATTTTATATTTAAAACTAATTGTAATTTAAGTAGTATAAAGTAGAAATGAGAGCATACCAGAGGCAGCTACCATGGGAACAGGGTTAGGAATTGAGACAGCCAGGAACACAGACGCGGACAGGACTGTCAGTACTGCACGTAGGATGCCACTAACCTCTTAAACCATTTCTAGGCCTCAGGGAAGAGAGTGACTGGATTATGAGAAAAAGTGAGCGAATGTGCCACATCTGTTTCAGAAAATTAGACCTTAATCCAGAATTCACAAAACAAGGACCAAAACTCATGATCATTTTAAAATGTAAGAAAAAATTAAACAAAGAAACAAAATAATCAGGTGCCTAGGCATACCCCGATGGTGACTCATTTTTGGTGAGGGGAACTGGTAAGAAAATTGGCCAATGGCTGTTCAAAAATAATTGTTTACCCTCTCTCAGTCACTCTATTGGAACTGTCTGTATTTTGCGGGTCTTAACAAGTTGACACTTTAAAACTAAACCTTACAAGTCACATAAGGCCACATATTGCATCATTCTATTTGTATGAAGTGTCCAGATTTTTAGCAAATTCAAGAGACAAAGTAGGTTAGTGGTGTCCTAGGCTGCTGGGGAAGTTGAGTCAAGAGGAACTGTGGCGTGACTGCTAATGGGTACAGAGTTTCTTTTGGGGGTGATGAAAATGCTCCAAAATTGATTGTATTGATGGTTGTGCCAGGGGGCAGTCTGCCCTCGGTTCTTAGTGTGCTGTGGGCTGAAGAATGACCAGACACACCGAAGTGTGAAGTCCAGACTATTATCTTGGTCCTCTGACGCCTTGCTTAGAAAAATCACCAGCAGGGCCAATATGACGGAGTAACCCCAGGCAGAAAGCAGTTTCACAAGAGCAGCTCTTTATTGTAGAATAAAATGGGTCTGTCTCCATGAGTGGAGAAAGACAGACCAACTCACTCACTGACTGACCCACTCACTTCCTCTAACTTCATGGATTGTTTCCTTATATTAGCCCAGTCCGGAGGAGGGCTCTTGGGGGCGTGGGGTGGTAGGATGTTATCAAATGATTAACAGGTGTCCTCAAAATTCCATCTGCATATAAGAGGTCCCTCTAAGAAAGCCCACCTGGGGGAGAGAGGGTGAACCACAATGCAGAGTCAAGCTACTGGCATAATAATTACCCTTAGGTTACTCTAGGTCACTTTCTAAATCTCACTGTGCCTGGGCTGGGGCATTCCTAGATTGGTAAAGCAGTCCCTCCTTCCCCAGGTGGAGCAGTTGCTTGGGATAAGATTAAGGGTGGGGTAGCACCAAAATGGAGTGCCCTTCCTTATCCTTCTTCCCAGGTGGGGCAATTGCTCAAAACAGCACCAAAACATGGAATCCTTGTCCCGAGAAGAGCCAGGGATCCTAACTATCTACCTAACAGTTATATAACTCATGAAAATGCTAAAATTGAATAATTCATGTTAAACGGATGATTTGTAGGGTATGTGAATTATATCTCAATAAAACTGTTTTAAAAATAAACAAGCTAAACCTAAGAGCTTAAAACCAAATTGCAAGCCAATAAGCAGTACCATTCATGGCATGTAGAAACCATCTGTTAAAGGATTATTTTAAAAATTGTTTATAGAAGCATATTAATTTAATAGGAATTAGATAACAAATCCAATTATTATCCATTTCTACTAGAGAAAATATAAGGACAAGTGGATTTAAAAATTAAACTTTAGGATGAATATTTAAAGACAGGATTTTTTATTGAATTCGAAATTCAAGAAAGCCTATGGCACACTTTCTCAGCAAAGATTTTAAAGATTGAACAGATATCTCTAGGGTGGTTTGAACATAGCCCTATATAAAGTCCAGTGTGATGGTTAATTTCATGTGCCAACTTGGCTAGGCTATCGTGCCCAGTTGTCTGGTTAAACCCCAGTCTAGATTTTGCAGTAGAGGTGTTTTTTTTTAGATGTGATTAACATTTAAATCAGTAGCCCTGAGTAAAGCAAATCACTCTTCATAATGTGGGTGGGCCTTATTCAATCAGTTGAATGCCTTAAGAGAAAAGACAGGTTCCTGGATGCAGAAAAAATTCTTCTCAGGAATAACATAGAAACCCTACATCAGTTTCCAGTCTGCTTTTCTTTGGAATTACAACTCAATACTGCAACATAATTCTTCCCTGAATTTTAAGCCTGCCAGCCTGCCCTATAAAGACTTGCCAGCCCCCAAAATCATGTCAGCTAATTCTTAGATTTCTCTCTCTCTCTCTTTCCTCTCTATCTCTCTGATACAACCAACATCAGGAATTGCCTTTTATTTTTTCTTGATAAATGATAATCATACCAAAAATGTGGAAATTCCCGTCAAGCAGATGTTTCCTTCAAGCAGATATTTAAACTTTGAATTTTCAATGCCCAAGCTTAACTGATATTGGCACTAGCCAGGCTCATTTTTTCACAAGACAGGTTGACACCAGACACCACAATGCCCAGACATGTATGTCCTGTGGCCCATTCCTCTCTTCCTTATAAGATGGCACATGTGACTGCCAAGCCACATGCTGCTCGAGGCCACTTCTATGCAAGGAGAAGACAAAAGAAACATGGAGTATGTGATGTATTGGGGACATTTATGAATATCATACCTTTTAGATGCACAAAGAGTTATATGAGGGTGAAAACAAAACGGCCACACCTTGGATCCCTCCAGTATCACTATATATAATGTTTAGGACTGTGTAAATAATGTATGTGCAAAAGAGAATATCCAATATCATGATTTCACAGGGTTACTCGTCACAGAATTCACTTTACCATTGTCATCAGTGAAAAGGGCCTTGGGGCAGGATAAGAATCCCACTCACCAACTCCCTGAACTATTTCATTGTGGTGCTGTGGAGTGGGCTTTGGAATAATTAAGAATCTGTAGCATCTTTAGGAATAAAGGAAATTTTATTTTTATTAGGCAACCCTGCCCACATTTTGTTTTGTTTTTCAAAGCCATGGACGTGCCAACAATAATGAAGAAAAACTGGGGGAAAAAAAAAGCTTTTAGCAGAAGAACCAAGATATCACTTAGTATTAAGCAAAGCAAAGAGAGAATTGGAATGGACAAATGATTAAGGAGAGTTAAGAGACAGCTCAGCCGGGAGTTTCCAATTTTATTTCTGTGATTTTGTTTTTCTGTAAAAGGGAAAGAGGTGGTACTAAGAATTGGGAAATTATGAACAGAATCACTGATCTATATCACTAGAGTGAAGAGGCATTGATTTTCTTCTTCAGTTAATTACGGAGCAATTTTTTAGCACTGAGAGGATAGTGTCTCTTCTCTTGTAATTGCAAGTAATGTTCAAGGACACAGCTCATATAATGACCTCACAAGGTGAAGATGTTCCCATAGTTTCAGATGGGGTTGGTGATGATTGATTTGTTCACTCCACCAAAGCAAGAGCCACTCAACTGACATTCAGGAAACTGAGAGGTGACATGAACTCCCTCCAAATGGATTTCTACATATTCAACCATTAGTCATTATTTTACTTGTTTCACCTAAAATCCTATAGTTTTCTGATCGTTGTCATTTCAGACACAAAAGTGTTATTTACTCGAGTTTAAAAGTGCAACCAGAGTTATTACATGTGATTAAAAAAAAACCCTAAAATCAAAGCACAAAAGAGAGAAGCGCTCCTGACTTAGTTCCTACATCAGTTCAGGGGTCTGTATAGGAATTCTTTAACCACATCTTTTGTGACACATGTCAGAAGAATACACTTTTGTGACATATAGGAAATCCTTGACATAGATTGTGCATTTATGAATCATTGTGGATTCAGATGGCCAGTGGCATAGTCAGAATTCATAAGTCATGCTTTTAGGGGTGATATACATTTTTGTTCCTCTGTTTCATATATCAGAAAGTAATAAAGAAGAATTTCTTTCTTTTGTTCAAATTCAGAGACATCTGTAACAAGAAGGAAAGAAAGAAAGAAGGGAAGGGAAGGGTGTCATGCTTCTAGGAGAGAAGAAACACTCAGAAGCCAAAGGCTTGTTCACTGAGGGCAACACAGCCACGAGCCTTTCTGACAGAGAAGTGCAGGACCTCACTGGGCACAGCCTAGAAGAGAGAAATTTAAACAAAACCAATTACATGTCTTTGCATAATAGAGTGCTCCAATTATCTTTTGCCACATAACAAATCACTTAAAACAACGACTGAACAATTAAAAATCATTTATTTTCCTTATAAATTTGAGGTTAACTGGACATATTAAGGAAATTCTCCTTAGAAATCCCTCATGTGGTTGGAGTCAGATGACGGCTGGGCTGGCACCACCCTAAAGCTTTCTTCATTTACATGCCTTCCTGAGCTAGAAAGACCAAAACAGCTGAGAGGTGGAACAGTTGGAGCTCCCTGACATCGTTCCCAGCAGGGCATGCCTGTGTGTCTGTGTGTGTGTGTGTGTGTCTGTGCACACAGATGAGCTTATGAGTGTGTGGACTCCCTCTGTGTTCCTCTACATGACTGCATGACCTCTTATATGCAGCTAAAGGCTCTCACATCAGTGTTCCAAGAGGTCTTAGCAGAAACTTCATGGCCTATTCTTACCTATCCTTGGAAGTCAAGCAGCATCACTTTGGCTGCCTTCCTAGTCTTTGAAGAGATAAAGTCCCATAGAGATTCAGGGGTGAGGTCATGGAATCTACCTTCTGAAGGGAAAGATGCCAAAGAATTTGTGGAAATGTTTTAAAACTATGACATAAAGGAACAAGAATTAATCAGTATCCAGTATTGGTAGTTGAAAAGAAAAGATGGTGGGAAAGGATCTCAGTTTTAGACAAGAAAGGAAGGTTAGAAACTAGAATGTGCAACAAGGGAAGACAAAAAAAATTGCTAACAGGTAATGTGTTTGGTTTTCTTCCATTGAGTTCTAGGAAAGATCAAATTCATTATAGTTTATTTTGTTTTCCTACATGATAATTCCCTCAGTGCCCAAATCCTCAATAAAATGCTGTCACTGTTACATAGCCCAGCATCATTAGCACTTTGTAGTAGGGGTGGTAAAGTTCCTAGGGACAGGAGTGAAATAATGCTGAAAAGAATAGTGGTCATAAGAGCCTGGAGAAAACATTAGCAACCAGGTAACATTGAAAGAAAAAAAAAAACTACCACATATAAAAACTCAGGAGAGCAGGTGAGGAAAACTCCCGTCTTCCTAGTATTCTAGAGAAAGGTAACCCTGAAAAAAAGTGAGTAAAACAGGACTTCCCATGGATTATGGGTTGTGGTCATGGTTCCTCAAGCCACCTCATTTGAATACCAAAGGAAAGGATGAGGACAGAAGACTGTAGGATGGGGAATCCTGCAACCAAATGACTTTTGCTATGTAGTCATAGAAGTTTCACAAAGATTTAATGTTGGTCAAGACTTTAGAGCACCGTATTTCCACTTTTCAATTGAACTTCTGCCTTCAGTTATCACAACAGGTGTAAGAGCAACACAGAATCTTATTATCACATATAAACTTTATTTTTAATTGTGACTAGCTATAGTGGAAAGAATGCTATTGGTATTATAATATTTGTATTTTTAATAGTTTTTCTGTATATAAAGACAGTAAATGAAGATCTACAGGGAAGAAAGACTTCACCATCAGGCTGCATTCTCTCTCTCTGTCTCAACTACTGTCTTTCTTTCATTGTATATTTGAATAATTTGAAAAGAGTCTTGTTTCTTCATGTTTCTGAAACTAGACAGGCTGTGATATCATGATTTAGGGTTTTCAACGAGAATATTTTGATGTCAGCTTTGAATAAACTTTTCTTTTTTGTATAGGAAATGAGTTTTAAATTAGAAATTTATTACAAATCTGCCAAGTCAGTATTTCAATACAGTCGTGGCTCAGTGGCAGACAAAGGTTCATTTTTAAAAGGATGATACTATCAGTTCAAGATGGCTGCCCCAAAAAAGTATTTTTCCTTCCCCAATTAGAAACTTCATTCAAAAATAGAATATATATGTGTGTGTGTGTGTGCATGCATGTGTGTGCATATATATGTATATATATAATCAATCATATATATTCATATATATATTCATATATAATCAATATGAAAATAAATTGAAGAGTGTGTTGGAAAAACAAGTAATATTCTACCAGCAGACCACAAATACAAATAGTTTTTGAAAGACATAAAGAAAATGGAAACATATTGATAGTGAAACCCAAGTAAACTGAACAACCAAAGAACCTAATATCTCCACAAAGGCAACAGAGATAATATATAGAAAAAAAGGCATTTCTGTCAAAACTTTTGACTAATTCCCAGAACTGGGATAAGGAGGTATGAGAAGGAGTGGGTCTCATGTGATGAGGTGGTGGTTAATTAAGTGGTATGACAGATGAGCCAGTACCAACACTCTATTCACAGGCGATGCTGAAGTTTGTATAAATGGAATGCTGGATCTGATGTATGAAGGACCTTACTGCAGTCTGAAACCATCATCTCTAGAAAACTAACTATGAAAACATTCCACTTGGTCACAAGCCTCAAAAATCCACAGAGCAATCAAAACAGAGAAACTTCTGTAACCCTAACTACTTTCACTGCCAGGCAAAAATAATTACCCTTTAGTCTGTGGAAATATACTTACACTCCTTAATTTTATTTAAACCAGACTCTCATTTAAAAATTGATCAGAAACAAGAAAACAAAATATTTGAAAACTCAACATGTAACACATGTAGAAATTATAAGAACTGAAGAAAACTTTAGTATGATTACAATTAATATCCTCAGAGAATTTAAAGTATATAAAAGCCACTTAAAATAGGTTGTTATGGAGAGAAAAATATGAGAGTTCTTGGTAATATAAAATATGAATGACAAAATACAAATGGAATAGATAGAAGAGCAACTCAAACAGAGTAGAAGATCAAACACTAATGTAGAAGCAGAATCATGGAACAAAGAGATGCAAATTCTGAGAGAAAAATAAAGAGGCATAAAGGAAAGATTTTTAAAATGTCTAACATGTGTTTAAGGGGAGTCCCAGAAAAGACAACAAAAACAAGGAATACCCCAAGAAATGAAGAAGAGGAAAATGTTTGAGAGCTGATGAAATGCTCAACTCTTGCAATACTGCAGTATCCACTGAGTGAAAGAATACTGATTTTAAAACACATACACACACGCACACCATATTTAAACACATGCTGATAAATTGTCAAAGCTATAAGGAGAAGGAAACGTGTATTAAAAACTTCCCAACCAGCCTGAGAAATTAGATGAGCAAAAGAAATGAGGGGCATCCAGTTAGAAAAGAAATAAATAAAATTATCTATATTTGCCAGAAGACTTGATCTTCTATTTAGAAAATACTAAGGAAGCCACAAAAATGCTATTGAGCTAAGAAACAAGTTCAACAATGTTATAGGATACAAGATCAATATACGAAAATCAACAGCATTTATACATAATAGCAATGACTAATCTTAAAATTAAGAAAGCTACACTATTAAAATAGCATTAAATATATAGGAATAAATTAACAAAAGTGGTATATAATTTGTAAACTCAAAATTACATAAACAGAAAGACATCTCATGTCCATGGATTGGAAGACTTATTAAGAATGCTTTTCAACCAAATTGACCTACAGATTTGGTAGAATTACTAAATTAATGGTCACATTTTTTTGCATAAATTGACAAGCTGATTCTAAAATTCATACGAAAATACTACAGGCCCAGAATTGCCAAAACAGTCTTCAGAAAGAAACACAATGTTGGAGGACTCACATTCACTGAGTTCAAAACATAACACAAAATTATAAGAACAAAGACTCTGTGGTACTGTCACAAGGATGAACGGAATACAGTTTAGAGTTCAGAAATAAATCCTGACATTGATGGCCAATTGCTATTTTATAAGGGTGCCAAGACAATGGGAAAAGAATTGTCTTTTCAACAAATTGTGCTGAGGGGAGGGGCTTTGAGATGGCTGACTACCGGCATCTGGCACTTGCCTCCTCTACAAAGAAGAACCAAAACAGCAAGTAGATAATCATACTTCAAATGGATCATCTAAGACAGAACACTGGAATTCAAGAAGGACATGACAGGAAACACCTCAGGCAAGGAAGGAGAGGAAGGTGAGGCCGGCTGCTTGGCTAGGATGGGCCAGGACCTGGGGAGTTTCACCCTTTTGGGGAGGATGAGAGACCCAGACCCCCACCAGTCCATATTCCCACTGCAGACTCCTATAGTCCTAGCTGCAGGACAGCCTGCCACCCCTCAGCCTTCACAGGCCCTGAGACTAACATAGGCAGCTGCCTGGAGACTGTGTGATGGCTTTGCTCCAAATACGGAGCTCACACTGGGTCCCAGACAACTCCGAGACCTAAGTAGCTACAGCACAGCACCCTTTTAAGACCCCACCTCCCACCAGCCTGCATGCTGTCCTGGGGCCTAGCAGCTTCTGCATCTCCACATCCCTGCAGCCGCATTGACATTCCTTGCCCTCAGCCACCACTGCTGCAGGCTGATGCCTCCAGGGCCACGGGCAGTGACCCCACTTCCCCCAGAAGAGAGGCTGCCATGCAATTACACACACTCTGAGGACAGCATCTCCAACCACAGCCACTGCCTAGGGCTGAAGTGCGCCCTCCCCACATGCCTGTCTATGGCTCCTACCACTGACAGCAACCCCCGCCGTCCTGAGGGCAGGGCTACAGCACACTTACACATGCCCAGAGGGCAGGCCTCCCCAGCCCATGCTGAGCACTCTGCCAGGGGCCTGGAAAACCGCCCCCTGCCCACCACAGCTAGTGCCCATATGCACCACCAGGGGGCCTGAGAACATGCCAAGCATGCCATCCAGGTGCCCCATCCACCACCTTTAGCACCTAAGCAATCTTCCCAGAAGCCAGAGGATGGGCCCAGCCAGCCTGCCGCAACCACCACAGATGGCACTCATCTGCATGTGCCACCTGGGGGCCTGGGGACTGGCCCAACCAGCCCATCACAGCCACTGATAAAACCAGCAAAGACCACATGGGAGCCAGAAGGTCATCCTGACTCTGCTACTGCCGTCACCCACACCACACTCACTGCCTATGGGAACAAGGACCCAGACACCTGCTCAGCCCACTATTACTACTACTAGCACTCAAGCAAGCTGCCTAGAAGCCCAAGAATGGTCCTGCCTAGACCCACTATCACTAGGACCTTGAGGCCCAAGGATGGGTATGCTTGGCCCACTGCTGCCACTACTGGGACTCACAAACTAGTCCACCTGGCATTTCCATCCCCAGCAAAACTTCCCCACAGCCTCCACCAACAACCACACCCTAATCCACTGAGGAAATCACAGACAACACTGATGTTGTTTATGACCAAAGAAATTATACAGACACTACACTACTGCACACACCCAGAATCAAAACCAAAGTGCCCTACCCAATCAACAACATAGATACATCTTTAGGCAAAAGTCTTCCTCTATGAAAGTAAGTCTGAAAAACTGGAAGAAGGGACTGTTACACCAGATACACAGATATCTGGAAACTAGAAACATGAAACAAGAAACATGAAAAAACAAGAAAATATGCTACCTCCAAAGAAACACAATAATTCTCCAGCAATAGATACCAATGAAAAATTTATGGAATATGAAAAAGAATTTAAAATAATGATATTAAAGAAGCTCAATGAGATATAAGAGAACACAGAAAAACAATACAAATAAATCAGAAAAACAATTCAGGATTTGAATGAGACAGATATGAGATAGATTTTTTTAATGCTAGCTGTCTCTTTGGTAGATAGATTAAAAAAAAACAAACCAGAAATCCTGGAAGTGAAAACTTCATTGAATGAAGTAAAAAATACATTCGAGAGCTTCAACAATAGATTAGATCAAGCAGAAGACAGAATGTCAGAGCTTGAAGACAGATCTTTTGAAATAACCCAGTCAGACAAAAGTACAGAAAAAAGAATAAAAATGAATCATTTTATCCAACAGCTGCAGAACACAAATTCTTCTTATCCAGCACATGAAACATTCTCTAGGATAGACCATGTGTCAAGGCACAAAACAAGTCTCAACAAATATAAAAAAAAATCATAGCAAGTATCTTCTCAGACCACAATGGAATAAAACTAGAAATCAAAACTAGAGGAACTTTGGAAACTGTATAAAAACATGGAAATTAAGCAACATACTCCTGAAATACCATTGGGCTGATGAAGAAATTGAGAAGGAGATTAAAAAATTTACATAAAAAAAAGAATATGGAATCACAACATACCAAAACCTATGGGATACAGTAAGAACAGTTATAAAAGGGAAGGTTATAGCAATAAATGCCTACATCAAAAAATAGAAAGATTTCAAATAATCTAATTATGCACTTCAAAGAACTAGAAAAGCAAGAACAAACCAAATCCAAAATTAGAAGGAAAGAAATAATAAAGTTCAGAACAGAAATTTAAAAAATAGAGACACAAAAAAACACTAAAAAGGATCAGTAAAGTAGAAAGTTGTTTTTTCTTTTTGAAAGGACAAACAATGTCTTGGCACCACAGCAGTGTGTCTCAACATAAGATGAAGAAGGAGCTCCTTCTGAAGGTCAAGTCAGACCGGATGTAGGCATGTCCCAGGTGCTTGCCAGCTTAGACCTGATCTTCTGGTCAGGATGAATTTTTTTTCCTTATCCTGAACTTGGTCTCCACACAGTTCATGTGTGCAAAGGTTCTACTTCAAGAATGATAATCTTCCCCCTTAGCTTTTTGGGAATATTTTCTGTCTCTGTGGTGGTTTCACTTGCTGGCAGGGAGAATGGAGGTGGGTTTGACTGAACAGAGCAGAAGGGCATAAGGTAGAATGCCTTCTACCCAAAGTGCAGCAAAAGGAGACATACCCAAATACTGGGTTTAAAATAGTTTTTAGTCATAAACAACTTTGAAAATCTGAAAAACATTACTCAACTTATCCCAGGAAAAAAATGTGCACATGCAAGTACAAATTTTGCATTCAAGGCATTCCTAGGATGTCTGATGTCCACGTATGGACATTGATTATAGGACCTCTGGATTTAACACTCTCAAAAAAAAGAAAAAGGAATACATTTATGAAATTTAAAACTATTATGGAAAAATAAATAGAAATATGTATTTTTTAAATTTACCAACCTACTCCAAAGGTCAGACTCAGGACTCGACACATTAATGCCATGTGTTGTTCTTCCTCCACTTAAGGAACTGTCATCAACAACGCCTTTCACTTTTCCAAGTAGCATACTCACTGAAGCAAGACAGTGCAAAAAGAAATCTCAGCACATTTAAGATCATGCTTTTGATAAAACTGTTTTCTTAGTCAGACACAGTGTGAAATTCTTTTCATGGTTTCTAGTCTTAGTAATTTGATCAGATCACCATTCAGCATGTTGCCCAGAGCTGCTCAGTTACTCTGAGTGCTTCCCTGAAAATGTTTCCTCCCATCCAAGTTCTTTTCCACTGATGGAACAAGAAGATTAACAGGATTAGCTGTCTCTCAGTTTTGTTTTGTTTTTCCTTTTTTATTTGGCAAGGCTCTATTAGCTCACAGACTGGGAAAAACTTCATGTTAGATTTTTTAAAAATAGGTTTTATTGTACTGGTTTACTTTTGATAGGTTCAGGTTTTCCCTACCCACATCCATCCCTTTGCAAAAGTCTACCTATTTAGTAACATAGAAGATTGTCTTTTAACCTTTCTTCACCTCTAACTTGGCTAATGCTCAAGAAAACACCATCTGACCCAATTTATTAGCATGCACATTCATTCTCTAAAACGGGAAATCAGGGACTTTAGTATTATGTCCTCTGAAAGGTATGTTTTAATTAAAAAAATACATTTTCCTCTGATTCTGGATTTTCTACTTCAAGTCCAAAATTGATTCTTTCTGTACAGTTCAGTTAAGCTATTGATTTGAAAAAAAGGAAAGGAAATACGGAGAGAGAAAGCAAAAACAAAACAATACTAAATGATTTATTACGTACCTGCTACGTTTCAAGGGATATATGAGAAAATGTCACTTTTCTCTCATTTTATCCTGCCAGTTCTGATATAGGGACTTGTAATACAAATGTTTTCTACCTTCACTAGCCTATTGGTGGACTAGTTATTGATGACATCCTCGCTAAGGTCCAGCTGTCTCCACCCCAAATCCATAACTGCAGTTCTCAGCACCCTTCTCCCACCCCACGCACCCCCTTCAAGGCCTCCAAATGTGTAGCCGCAGGGCACGTGGGGAATCTGCTCCAGCCTTGTGCAGTTGGCCACCTTCCCCAAGCTATTTGAGGGTGAACCCTCAGCTGCTGGGCCCTCTGGGAGAATGGGGTTCCCTGCTCAGGATTCTGGCTCCTGGCTCCCAAAGTTGTAAAAACCCTCCAGCTATGGCACACCACTGCACTACCCCCCAGCCTCCCCTGTACCACACCTCTCCAGACCCTCTCTCAACTTTCCCCCACCCCTTTTATTTATCTTCTGAATGGGGGCCTCTTTTTTGAGAAGGAAAGAGCACTTTATTAATGACTGCATGAAGACATACAATGGATATAAACCAAGACTGCTGCATGCAAACCAGGACCAATGGTTGTCTTGGAGCCGCTACTACCAAAAAAGGCTTTACAAAAACAGCTTTGCTTTCTTCCTTCTTTTTCCTTTGGATTTACTGTACTGTTCCTTTCCTAAAAGTGAAAAAAAAAGTTTCTAATTGGCTTAATAATCAACTGAGTTTTTTATTTCAGTTGTCATATTTTATTTATCAAAGTTCAATTTGGTTCTTTTGCAAATCTACCAGTAACTTTTATTAGTCTTCTGTCCCTGAACCACCTTTTCTACTTTATATTTTACTTCTTTTTAAAAAGTTCTCTATGTCTGTACTTTAAAATATCTTACTGATCTTATGCTGCTGTTTGTAGTCTCTGCTGGCCTCACTTATGGTGGCTCCTGTAATCAAATCATATGTTATATAATCTAGGATTATAAACTTATAGCTAACTAATTTTAATCAGTGGTTACCTTTGGATCCCTAGGTTGAGGGTGTATTTGTCCAGAGAGCCCTGCTTATTTATATTGTATGCCCCAGGGCACTGCCAACCTAGACATCATTTAAATTAATCCTTGAAGTTGCGTAAGCCATGCAATTGTGGTAACCCCCCACACACAAAAGGAATGAATTTTCATCACTACATTAATTTTTTACTTGGTGCCAAGACTAAAGCAGCCAAGTTTCCCTATCACCTCTCTTTTCGAGAGATCAGTTCTTTTACTCCTAGCCTACCTTTCCCTAAATACACAGATCATCTTTAAGTGGGGAAATCCAAGTTCTGATCTTTATCTTCTATCTCTGTGTAGCCAAACCAGGATAGCTAAGGCATCAGTGTTTGCTTGCCACTCAGTTTTCAGCTCTATCTTAATTCTTGGCCCCTAGGAATATCCCTGACTGTATTTATATATTCACATATTTGTATACACACATACTTAGTGAACTTGACTATGTACTTTAAAGTATTTTCTGTATTTTATCCAACATTTCTAGGTATTCTGTGTGGGGAGGATATTTAGAACATTTTAATTTTACCATATTGCCAGAAGCAGAACTCTGAAATATAATATTTGTCATAAGATCAGTTTTCTATGTTCTAGGAAATTTCTTTACCTTACAGATCTTTTACTTGGAAAATCACCAAGATCCAGAAGAGAAGACCTTTAGAGTTAAAAATAAAGACACTTCTCAGTTGTCACGAGAAGTCATGATCCCTAATTTTTAGTAAAACCCTTGGGGAATAGCAAGATGACCGACACTGTATAAATTAATAATTTACTGCCTTTGAGAAGATAATCAGACACCATCCTGAGGAAACTAGAGTCTCACATTATGAATAGGTAAAAATGCAGGATATAGGGAAACCTTTATGCACCCTTAATGCATTTGCTTTCCTCCATCCCTTGTTTTTCTTATTGTTGTTCTTTGTTGTTTTGATTACGACTACAGCCAGAGGACTTTTTCTACACCTAAATGAACCTGCTCCACTACCAATATTTTATCTTACTCAGTGGCATACCTGGTTTCAGGAAATGAGATTCCCTTTAGCTATGTTGAAAAAGTTCCTCTATATGCTTCCTCCTCTTCACACTTTTCTTCCACTGAATGACATAGTTCTTATCTCCTTAATCTTATAGTGTGCGTGGATCAGCACTGGGCCACTTATTTCCAGGGTTAAAACAAGAGGGAAATGTTCATTTTCCTAGATCCTGAATTCCAAATACGGTAAGACACATTGGGTTATGCCTACAATATTATCTATAGTGCTGGCTCCAAGAATAGAGATGTATCAAAAATTAGTTCCAGACTTACCACACCCAACACAATGTAATACTACTATGATACATGTGTAAATAAATTTGATAGGTTTTTACTTCATATGTCTATTTCTTAATATTATATTCTGAAAAGAAAGCATTCCATTTGTTTTTCAGCAGCTCCTATTAGAATTTAATGGGATTGCTGCAAATTTTGCAGTTCAGCTCTCCACAAAAATTAGCTCTGCTGTGGGGTAGGTAGATCATGTAAGTTTAAAAGGTCAGAGAACTGAGACCATGTGCTGAAATGTACCACACACCTCAGCAGGAGGAGCATTAGCATTAAGACAAACTACAACTCGCTTTCCAGGGAATGGAATAAAAATCCATCAAGAAGCGATCCCTCCCACTGGCCCCAGACAGCTCAGGAGAGTCTCCCAAAGGCTGTCAAAGATAAGAGTGAACAATCCATTTTTACTTCTACCAAAGTAAGAAAGCGAGCAAAAAGAGAATACTTTTGAATAGACAAATGTTTGTACTAAAATACAGATATCTCAAAGGCAAAACATTTTAAAACATTCTGCAGGATCGCACAATGGTATGATCCTTAACTTCAGAGGCCCTCAAGCCAGAAGAGGAGACTTCAGAGTATATACTAAGAAACTTACCAGTTCTGAAGATAGATAGCCGTTGACTTTGCTGTTAAGTATGTCTTTCAGGAGGGTGACATTAACATCCAGCATTTATCAGGAAATTTCTCCTAGGCCAAAATAGACCATTCCTAAAACAGTTCATGTCTACAGGTGCTCTGATCCCAGTGACCTAAGATGAGTTGGGACCAAATTCTAAGATAGTCAAGAAAGAATTTTTAAGAACAAAGACAGCAAAGAGAAAAGACAAATGAGAGATTTTTGAGCCTCTCTGGGGAACCCATTTGGGCTGAGTTCTTTTTGAAGTGCCTCAATGTCTCAAGTGTGAATTTTCCCTCCTCTCTTTTCCAATAGCAAATTGAGACTAGCTTGTAATCAGTTTTAAATTGCATGCACAGACAGAAATTTCCTAACACCTAGTTTGACTTGGTTACTCAGCCAATAAATCCTTAAAAGATTAATAAGGTGCTATGTAAAACAAAATTTGGAAGTATCCATCTAAGACCTTTTGAAATTTGAGTTTATTATAAGTTTCTCCAACCCTGAAGGAGAACCTCAGCCAGGCTGGTCAATTCTCTAATAGGTACCTTTGAGGGAAAATGGTCATTTGACAAATCAATCTGTTGACTTTGGTGGTAGAGGTCTGAAAACTAGGCATTAAAAAAAACCCAACAACTTCCATTTATATATATAGCAACTATTTGATGGGTGGTTAGTGTCTACCATAATATAATGTTGATTTAAATATTTCAATCAGAAAAAATTGCTTTGAAAATATTATTTGCTTCTTCAGAGAACTTTATTAATTCCACAAGCGTGTAGATCCAGAGTTTACTTTATCTTTGAAAAAGTGAATCATCTTTCACCTCAAGATTCTTGACCTGTTAGTTTAATTGTTAAGTTAAATTTAAATTAACTTAATTTAAAATTAGTTAAAATTTTAACTAAGTTAAAATTTTTAAATTTTACACCCGAGAGTTACTCCGTATTTATCCTTCACTGAAACAGCTTCACTCTCAAAATCAAAGATTTCATCATCTTGCTAGTTTCTCTCCTTAAAATCACTAATATGTATAAGAACACCCAGGATGACAACTTGTCAGCATCGTGAAGTCCTCCAGTCTACTCACCTCTTCAATATCCCCTTTCCTTCTTCCCGCCCTATTTATAACACTTCTCTGCTTCTTCAGGCTGCAATTCAGAGCCCACCATTACGGCCAATCCCTTGCAAACACATTCACTCTCTCTTCACTCCTCCACCATGTTCACTTGGAAAATAAAAAGCAACCGTTAGTCTAATGACCATCTGACTTGTCTAGGTCAACATCTGTGCAGCTGAGAACTGCGGAAGAAAATCACACAAAAGGTGATTCAACACCACTCAAAGTCCAAATGCACTTGCAAACAGCGTCAATAAGATCTCTCCTTCCTCTCTCTCTCTCTCCTTTCTCTCTCCTCTCTCTCTCTCTCCTCTCTCTCTCTCTCTCTCTCCCTCTCTCCCTCCCCCCTACCCCTCACGTCTCCGACACACCTTTGATATTCAGGAAAGTGTGCATATTTTGTTCTAACGGTGACATTTATAACTCCGCTTCACCAATTACTTATCCATGATAAAATTTAATCCCACTTCTTGAAAATGCTGTCCCATATCCTCTCCTCACTCCTCAGACTCTACCCTTCCTCCCTTCTGCTGCGCACGTTACCCAGTACTTCTTGAAACAACGCTCAGTACCTGATCTTCCTGCTTCCTGCACTTTTTCCCATATCTATGTCTTTTCTTTTGTGAAAATAAAGTATTTTTTTCCCTAGCCAAGGAAGAACCTACCCATCTCAGTCTTTCAAGGACTTTCCTAATCTCCCACACGCAATCCTTTGTAAATTTGAAACATTCTGCCTTCAACAAATATCGAGAATGCATTTCTTGTCTTACGTATGGCAGCTGTGCCGTCCAAACCACTGCTCTCTCTTACCTGAACCAGTACATCATTGTACCTGAACTCCGCACCTCCTCTCTCTCTTTCTCTTACCCTGCATTTTCTACTCTGCCCTTCTCCAATCCATTTTTTATATTTCAGATAGAATGATATATTGAAAGTGAAAAAAAGGAAGTCAATCATGTCAGCAGCTCCCATCACCTGTTCCCAGCATGTACTGAACCACTTTGCTCATCCACCATGCTCTAGCCTGGCTGGCTTCACACCTGCTTTGTCATCCTCCTGGGATGGTTGCTCCCAGCTGTTCACATAGCTGTATCCTTCTCAGCCTTGAATATCAGCCGAAATATTATTCTATCAGGGAGGATTTTCCCAATAGCCTTATTTTAGCAGTGACTCACTTATGCACCACCTCTACTTTATTTCCATTACTGAACACTGTTCCTAACACTTGAATAAATTTTCAGTTGGGTATGCATTTACATTTACTTATCTGTTGATTGTCTCCCCATAGCTGGCAGGACCTCTATCTTTCTTATTCTCTAGTATATCCCTGGCACTTAGCACAGTGCCTTAATGAATATTTGATCAATGAGTAAATGACAAACACTAAGCCTGCAATGCTCAGACCATTGCTTACTTGAGCAAAAGGCAGACTTTAAATATGTTTTTCTGCTTCTCTTATTGTTTTGCTCACAGTTTATGTTCATTGAGTAGAACAGGACCTTGTCTATGACATGTATGCGATAAATATTTGTTGAATCAATAAATGACTGAATATGGTAAAATATATCAGAAACAAATATTATTTGCAGTTTTTATTGGCCTTATTTTGGCCTTTGACTTTGCGGATAGGAATCACTTATAGATCATGCTATGTGTTTTTAGCCTATGCCATGGTTACCAACATGTGAACAGTACATGCTCCTCAACTCCCAGCTAAGAGTTCAAACTAGAAGGAAGATTTTCTTGCAGAACAATTAAAATTCCTAACTGAAAAACTCAGGATAATACTCTGACTCCTTTCTTTTAAACTTAATTCTTAATCTGATATGGCTTTTGAATGTGTACAAACTGCCCATGCTCCAAAGAAAACAAAACTATTATCATATTTTATTTATTATGTTTTTATTATTTATAATCAGAAGTTTGGGTAAATATAAGTTATCCTGCTACCTAATTAATGAAAAATAAATAGTTACACATAAAATATTCTAAGAATGAAATTATTGGTAGACATTCCTCATTTCAGACAGTTTAACAAGGTAACATTTGGTTACTTTAGTATTAATTTTTCAACCATTTTCAAAGTAGCATTGAGCTATTTAGAGGGTCATGAGGAGTGTCAGTTTATGTGTGCCTTAAAGTGTTTTCAGGCTAAAACTATTTTATCCACACCATCGAGAGTCAAACCTTTGGCTTCTGCCACCTATTTATCTATTCACCAGAGCGAGTTTAAAATAATCACTTAACCAACATCCTGGCCTAGTTTGAAGACTGTTTATGAGATAATCTCAAACCATTATGGATGATTTTTCTAACTAGGCTTGTGTCTTAGTGAGCTCTTCAGCTTCATGGAAACATAGCAACTAGGTTCATGTTCCATTTCCTGCCAGGGCAAAATGAAAATGTACAATCTTAACCAATGAGCCTTCAGAATTTAGTCAAGAAAAATTTTATCCAAGAGAGTTTTCTCAGAGGACATCTGATCTACCCATTCTTCCATTTTGCTATTTTTTTTTTAACAAAAATGGCAGTCGAACCACAATTGATCAGTAAAAATTTCAGAACCTCACTGATACACGACAGCCATCTGCAGAAATGCTTTTGAGTGAGCTGTTTTTGCTATGAATTCATCAGTCTCTATTGAGGTCCACTCAAAAAAAAGCACACTGATGCACAATGTTAAGTCTTGTGGGGACTTGTCAAGAATGATGTTAATTGTACCAGTGTTTTATTATTTTTTAATGAGAAAACCTGAGGATATGTTTCTATAATCTTGAAGATCTTGAGTAATTAATTAAATTTATGTTGATGTGTTCTTCTTTTGCCCCATTTTCAATTTGTGTGTCTGTTTCTTTTTCAAGTATAAACCATGATAAATATTTTCTGGAATAAGGATACATAAATATATCCAAATATACACACATACATGCATATGCACATATAATATAGATTGCATATGTAAGATATATGACTCCCCTCTCAAACAACTATGCAAGTTATTGACCTTTTTTGAGGACAATCTCTTAAGCTAAAGGAATAAATCTTCAATAATGTAATTTTTCCCCAGTGGAAAGCACAGGGGAGATACTAGTGAGTAGGATGAAAGATATCCAAGTGACACTCAAATTATAAGTTAGCAGTCACCTATCACATCTAACTAGTAGACCATTCTGGTATACATAGAATTTTCAAAATCAATTTCAGCCCAGATTTCAAACAGAAAGTCAGAGCTGAGCTTTCTCACTTTAATTCTGTTATCAACTTATCTTTGACCATCATTAAGCTATTTAGTAGCTTTCCTTTTCCATATTACTTCTTCCTGTATTTCTTCTTATAGACAGGAACAGACCACCCAGGGGGTACCCTAGATTTTAAAAATTAATTTGTTCATTAATTTTAAAGAACACCTGCTTTGAGGCATTCTTTACAAATAATGCTAAATATTGGGGAATATTAATAAGTTCAAGGCATAGTCCTTTTCCCTGTGTCCAGCCAATAGTATGATAGGTTGATATGCACTGCTATGCTGGTAACACACAAATGCAAAGGAGATAAGGAGTGAAAAGGATTATTTTCTTGGGGGAAGAGGTGTCTGAGTTGACATTACAGGGAATGTATTACCTGGACCCTGAAAGACAGCATGAATTTGGTATAAGAGGTTAAAGACCAAAAAAAAAAAAAATTAAAAATAATGAAGGGTTTATGGAGAGTGTGGGTTAAGGGATTAGTATGAATAAAAGGTTGCAAAGATAAACATATTATGCAAAAAAACACATAGATAAGTTTGAGGAGTGGTGTAGCCTGATAATAATAAAAACAATAATATTTATCATTTACTAAGCATTTAAGTTCATATGCATCAGCCAATTACATCCTCACAACAACCCTTTGATTTAGATATTACCAGTATCTCTATCTGCCAGATGAGAACACTGAGGACCAAAGAGGTTAAATAATTTTCACATGATCACATAGCCAGACAGACCAATTATTCTGGCCCTGAGCCCACATGACAAGGACTAACATTTCAGCTCTGCTGTGTACTGTATGTGTTGCTTTAGGTGAGTTATATAATTTCCCTAGGATTCAGTTCCCTGACCTGTAAAATGGAATAATATGGAACTATCTCATGGTATTAAGAAACGTTTACACAGTTGCTAAATGCTTCTTAATAAGTGCTAAATGCTACTTACTCTTAGTGTTATCCTATATTTGTTATAGTTATTGTTGCTGTTGTAAGTAATGTAGTGTTCTACTAGTTAGAAAAGTAAGTAAAAGCTGAACTAGAGGTTTAGCACAAACATTATAGGGTCTTGAATGCTTAGTATCATTCACACAAAAGTGGATATTGGTGTCTATAGGATACCTGAGAACAGCACCAACTTTACATTTATTTGTATTATAGTCTGGTAGAAAATTGAACACAGTAAACGCTTAATAGATGTTGAATGAACAAATAGTTTCACTCATATTCCTTGCCCTCTCAATGCATATTGGCATGTCCTTAGGCTATCATGGGACCCCCTATGATAATGGAATGGTGTCTATGCCTCGCCACTTGAGGCAGTATGGAACTAATGAGTACTACCATGGTTACTAAAGCATACAGGGACAAATGAAGAATTGAACCTCCTCCCCAGCCACCTGAGATATTCACTATGGGGAACCTATCAAAATCCATGATGCTTAGAGGGAAGTTCAGACAAATATCACTGCAGAGTGGTTTTGCTCTTTCTTCCTGCAGGGCTGTCATCTGTAAAACACTTTTGCTGATAGGATTAAACCCTATAGGAAAGTCATTCTGAAGACAGAATTGCCAGCTTCATTCCCTGAGGATTTGAGATTTCACTACAACATGCACACTCTGTCCCTGTATTTCTAGCTGTGAGTCTCAAATTAATCTCTCACTTTTATAAACCCTATTCTTGGGCAATATCTTGAACAGGAAAACATTTAAAAGGATAAAATACAAATAAGTAAAAAAATTCACATATAACATACTTCTAGATAAAAAATACAGGAATAGTAAAGGAAAGTCCTAGTCTGAGTTTGAGATCACAAAACTCTACTGTTTTCTTGCCAAATATAGTAAAAGCAAACCTGAGTCCAGTGGTTTTGTCTTAGACTAAATTATTTTAAAGAAATCCAGTTTGGGTCTCTAAATACCCAGCCCTTTCAAAGAATTTCCAGAAGCACTGGAATAGAGGCAAAAGAAAGAAGGCAGTTAAATGTGATGAGACACAGTACAGGAAAGCAATGTTATTGCAACCATAATCATTTGCTAACATCTTGAACTGTGACAGCTTTCTTAAACACATGCTTCCTCACCATCGTGGCATGTTCAGTATCTTTGCACACTTGGAAGCATAAAACCCTAATTTCCATGACCCTGTTATTACAGGGAGCTGAGGAATAAAGGAGACTGGTGGGGTAGTAACTTAAAAGCCATTCAGAAAGATGATAGCTTTTAAGGTGGTATGATGTCAGGCTAAGAAGTTACACTAAGTAATGCTTTAAGGAATTTTGTGTGTCCATTAGGAAGAAACGTCTCGCTGAACATTAGCCTTTTCTTCTTAAAAACACTACTATTACTAATAGTAGTTCACGACAGATTTTTTTTTAAATGCATATGCTTCTTCTAGGAAATGGTATGTATTCTTTTAGGCTACTCTATTACCCAATGTAGGAAACTTTTTATAAGAGTCAGTGCTTTACATGATTTCCAATAATTTTGTTTGTTTGTTTTGTAGGAAAATCCACATCGATTTTTAGGGCATAATGCATTTCAGTCAGTCAGTCAGTCATTTCAACAGTGTGTGTGTGTGTGTGTGTGTGTGTGTGTGTGTGTGTATTATGTGTTGGGTTAATAATGGTTAGCAAAATGGGACACAGCTCTCTACTTATAGATTTTTACATTTTAATGAGCAAAATGGGCATTTATAATAAAAATTAATTTATAACTGTAATAATTGCTACAAATGAGAAATATGTAATTCTATGTTAATGTCTAGCATGTAAAGACAGTAGCAATGTTTGTTTAGACAAGGATGGAGTAGAGAATATTATAATAGTCAATAATAG